>OU538790.1:10000000-12400000 GCA_912999815.1 Campaea margaritaria
CCTCATGCTTACGCAAGAGGGCAGCTGTTACCTTTTGCCTTTTTTCTTGTTGACTCAAACAGACTACGTTCAAGTAAAATTATATATATTACCCAAGTGGCTGCATCCTCCTATCGTATTGATTTTCCACCACTGCGGGAGCGTAATAAATCCCAAGTAGAAAGGTTTGGTTAAATATCCTGGCTGCAATTAATTATAGCAACCGAAAGAATTCTTTAAAACGATATGAAAAGATGGAGCACGTTATTACTTATGATTATTGCAGAATAACAATCCAAAAGTTCCTATAGTGGTCTTCCCTTATTCCTGCAAACACTTGAATACAGATCAGATTTGGAAAATAAATCATCTTACATTTTATTGAATCTACCTACTTATCTCGAGTTCTTTGCATTTCTTTCTTTCACAAGAACATAATTCCCTGTTATAAATGGAAGGTCTAAGAACTGTCGGATGTACAAACGCGTTATGTAATTGACTCAATCCATAAGCTGTTAGCAGGGAATGTATCTTCAGTACATAATCTTTCGACATTTCCGAAGGTAATTAAAAATGCCAAGCATCACTGAACGATTTGAACGGCAGGTGAACGAATAATTCGTCTCGTCACTAAGTAAAAAAAAAATCTATGACAGCTATAACACATTAGTTGCGGAGTTTATAATACACACATGGACAAATATCTGGACGGAATGGTGAGACGCAGATTGTTTTATAATACAAACTTTGACATGTAGCAGTAATAAAATTTTAACATTACAGTGAAGTACAATATCGACCAAAATTCTATAACCAAAATTACTTTGCTCACGTTTTATAGCACCTGCCTAGTGAAAATATTCTATACTATGGTGTACTTATGTATAAAACTACAATACTGTTTTCCACAGCGGCGATAGTCAGCTCCTGTTTACAGGGCGGAGGCGACGGCTGTTTGCTCTCGGTCACAAATATTGACACCAACACCGACTTACGCGGCGGATCGACTGCGCAAAACCAACTTCTTATTAGCTGCCTGTCTAATATATTTATTACGTAAGTCTTTTTGTTTTATTACTTACTGACAGTAAAATATCTATGTAAATGGTGCAGTGATGCTAAGGAACTGAAAATCCTTCTAATATTTTCATTTATTTTATTTGACAGAGTTACGTTATATGGTAAGCTCTACGCTTGCCCATAATAGTTACAGTGCCACCCAGAACTTAGCATTGCATAATCGTGCGCGACATTGCACTGTCACTTCATGTGCAGGATACTAGATCCTCCAAGAGTGGCGTTTTAATAAATCAACTCCTATAATATTCTAAAAACGCCAGGACTATTGAACTGAAGTCGAGCAGCCAGATCGCACAGACATCGAGGTCTAGGCGGCTGACTCCTGTCATCGTGATAAGTCCACCGACGCCCATCTCAAAGCACAATACATATTTAAAATATCAATACGAAAGATCTAGGTAAGTAAATAATGATATAGTATTAACAGCTTTAAACATCTAATTGCACTTTACTCTCCTATGTAACGTGGAATGAATGTTAAAACTGGTCGTTATCGCCCTCTGTGTCATAATTATCTCTACAATTTAGGTACATGAATAAGTACCGACGGGGGTCTTTAAAACTCGAAAATGTGCTCGTAAAGGCGGCTCTCGGGTTTCCATTATCGCTCACTAATGAGATTAAAATCCAATTACACAGCTTACATAATTATATTTTCCAACATTGTTTCACCTTCGTCGGTGCTACTGCGGATTTGTGTGGAATTCCGTCCGCCAGTGATCTGTGTCCTTCAGGAAATACGGGTTTGGTTTGAAACAAACCAACCGAAACAACAAAGGCGATCACAACATTTTAGTTGGATAGAGATTCCATTCGATATATCATACCTGAATGAATAGTGATTTGGTTGTGTCGCGGTTTATGATTGTGTTGTACGATTGACGTCAATCAGTATACTTATGGTCTTCTTTTTTATGCCGCTGTTTTAATGTTTATGCCCTGATATAAGATGATTTGGTTAAAATATAATAATGCTACGAGTAGCCTCCTATATTTTAGATTGTAATGAAGCATTCTAGTCGCTAGATGGGCAATTTTATAATATTATAGATCAGTTTATTAATATGTTCATGATGATGATGAAGATGAAAAATAGATGAATACAGAGCGGCTTGCGGTGCACCGCTCGCGGAATAAATTTAAGTGAAATCGAAGGTTTAAATCGTGGCGTAGTGGCTTGGCTTCTGGCAATGATTGACTGACAGCAGCTTACAGTCTTCACAGTCTGAACTGATTGTGAGCTCGTGGTTGGGTGTTAGAGAGTGTGTATTTTCCTAAATAATCCAGCCCGTCAACATAGAACCACTATCTTTGGTTACAGTATAGGACTGTAAGCTGTGTATCATGGATGTTCTAAAATGCACGAGTGTATCCGGGTTGAGCAAATTTACTGATACAGAAAGAGCAATTTGAAAAGTTTCTTTCAGCTCCGAGGGGAAATAAATTCGTCAAAGGACCGAAGTCGGCAAATAAATCAGCCAGGTAGCGGCTCAAAGCTCTCATGGATCATTGGGGCTTCCATTTAAATATTAAAGTGAAATGGCTTATGCTTGAACTTAGAGTATTCATTAACAACATAAGTTAGTCTATATTCACTCACCATATGGTACTTGTACTTAGGTACATTTGTCATAACGTACTGAACCACCGCTAACTAGGATCCTAAAGGAGCTCTATCCCTAACGAGTAAGAACAAACTACCCATTAAGAGGTAAACTTAAATGATAACGTCACAAACTTGGACAATTACGTGTGAAATACGGTTTCGAAGACGATTTCAGTATTTACCTACCCTCATTTCCGTGAATTATTATTTAAATACAATAGTTCCAATTTGCACACAAAACAGTTTAACTGAAATGATAATAGGACCCTGTCACAGTAGTTATAACTTCCATAAACCATTGTTCCGATGATAAATTGATTTATTATGTTTAATACATTTCGATTGTTCATTGTTGGATATTCGAAATCGTTAAAAGCGAATCCGTGTCGGGAGGATTAACATTTAATATTAATCGGATTCCTGACAGAAAATTGAATGAAACGGGAATAATTTAGAAGTTTAATCATTGTAATAACTTATAACAGGTATATAGTTAGTTGGATTAAGTTATGAAGCTACTTGGTAAGTTAAGTATAAATACGTACGTAGCTACCTATAATAAAATATTCCATTGTATTTCTTGAAATCGTTACGTCGCAATATTTGTATTCATCTAATTATATCAATTTAATAATAATAATTGATATATAAACAAATAATACTTACTAATTGGATTATGTTTATGTATGTATTATTATTTTCTTCGGTCACATTCAGTCATTATTAAAACAAATCACAGGTCAACATGTTTATGTGTGTGTGATAGCTGCGTTGTTTTCGTTTATCTATCATGTGCCCGAAAACCGTACAAAATCCGCATTCAAAATACACATTAGGTTGGATCTATTTATATACGTTGTCTTAAAAAAGAAGCATTAAACCTCTCCTTCTGTTGGTTATGCTCTAGAATTACTTGATTTCTTTAAAAAACCTTTGCCCTTTCGTTGTTTTCTACATTTTTATGAGCTTTGTCCATAAAGGGGCCTCCCTTGAGGACCATCACAGACCTAAACCAACAAAGTCAGATAAAGACATCATTTTGGACAACTAATCTTAAGCGCTACTTTTTCTGGGTTATTTTTTTACCTCGCCAGTTGACCTCTAAAAAGTCTACGTAATCTAAGTAGTAGTATGATTTTGTCCACAGCTAAAATAATATCTCGTAGAGACTGTCGACACTAAGCTCAATAAATGCAAATATTGTCAATTATCAGAAATCTAAAAACATGCTTACTGCAGGTAATGCAGAGGCTGTGGAAATGACTATAATATAAATTGAGAATAATTACCCGTTCTACCCATTTATTTCTTTATTGTGTATTAACTAGCATTTGGTCAATATCTCAAACAATGTAGCCGAGGCTTTAATCACCACCCCTATTCATAAAAAGTTAGAATAGAATAGAATAGAAAAACTCTTTATTGTACACCAGAAACAAAATTAAACACAGGACAGAAAAATTACAATAGGTTAGCTGACATTTAATATAATTGCGCACAACAATTTTATATTGCGCAGCACTGAGTGACATTTGATAATATAAGAGAATAGAATATAATTTATTATATTGTCATAACTGAGTAATCATGATGTAATTTATGTAATTTACATTACATATAATTTCAATATGCTCTCAACAGTTTTCCCGTTTCGGGCGTACGATATTGCTATTTATTAGTAAACTAAACATTAGAATAGCTTATTATATAATAGGTATAACGAAATAACATAACATATTATTTCTAATATAACATATATAAATTCATATAAGAGTAAGAAAATTATCAAGGAGAGTCACAGAGTTTACTTCTAGGTAAGCGTGTACCACCGTAGACCACCTTATCACTTACCATCAGGTGAGATAGTGGTCAAACGCAAGCTTATTTATTAATTAAAAAACAATTGTAGAAAAGTGTCACGAAGAGATATTGTATTGTCTAAATTATAAATTGACCTTATTGGTACAACATTTCTACAATAAAAAGGTAGATTGCACATCGACAGAGTTTTTACCGATTATGATCCCATAACTTAAATGAGGATAAGCATCATGAATAAAGGGGTTGCCCTACAATGTAGTCACATTGTAGGGCAACACTCTGTCTGCGTGAACACTCCGATAGAGGTGTGACGTCATATTTTCCGCTTGAGAGCGCAATCTAGCCAGGGGGATAAAATTGCCTTAGCAAGGCTTTAACAATAACAACGATGTTTTACCTACCGTCACCGTCTGCGTCATCGTATCGACCTTTTAACTCTATATTGTAAAGTTTAAACAAATACCAATCCTCAATAAAGCCAGATGTTAATCGTACCAGCAGCAAGCGACAGCAACAAACTGCATCACTAAATATCCAAGTTAGTTCCGAGACCGATATCGTCTCATTATACCCGCACCGGCAGGTTTCATTAAGTACTGAAGTGCTCTAGTTAGTCCCAAATGAGTCGGGCTTCTGTCAGAGTACCTGGGCCATTGTGCCAGTATTCTTTATGCAGTGGGCCGGGCCTCTGGAGCCGACACTAAAGTTGTCTCACTAATGACGGTGAATGACCTACGTGTGAGGCTTTGCCTTTAGTGTGCTATAGTTCAGTACGAATGTACCTACTTTAATATAGAGAAGTCATACCGCCACCATTTTAACTTTTTTTTTTGTTTGTAATGGTGCATCTTATCGATTATTACAACATAAAAATTACGATCTAGCTTGAAACACTAATGAGTATGAGTTTAACATAAATTGCTAAGTAGAGTTATTGCTAAGATTGTGTCCATTAACACATTTCTTACCGTCTCTATTAAGGCGAAGCCACTTTGTTAATGTGTTCTTTACTAGTAGACTTAACTAAACTACACTTCACTGTCACAGCACAACACTAACTCGAAAGGTTTTTTTAATTTAACCATTTTAACTGCACCTCCAGGATGAGTGGTAGAGGCTGGTACTTAGCATTAATCGTCCTTGTTACATGTTACTTATGTGCTATAGTATAAATATGTGTTTCTGTAAAACATATGTACGTAATTATCACTCGCTTTTCGGTGAAGGAAAACATCGTGAGGAAACCCACATACCTACCCGAGAATTATTTCGGAGGTAGGTATGTTTTATCCATCAATCCGGACTGGGCCCCCGTGGTGGATTATTGCCTAACCCTCCTCACGAAAGTGAGGAGAGACCCGTGCCCAGCAGTGGGACGTTATGGGTTGATGATGATGATGATGATAATATAAATATCACTTATTTGCAACCGTAACGTGTTACGTATCTCCTTTACTGTATATTAAGGGATAACACGTTATGGCCGCAAATGAGCGATATGTAAAAATGTACCTAGCTTAGAATGTACTCACACTACGACTACTTAACAAATAGGGAGGTATCTATAGGAAGTTCTAGAGGAAACAGGTACATCATAATTATACTTTACATAACGAGGACAATATCTTAAAAGCAGTAATTACTTCTCTTATCAACAGTTTTACTGGATATTTTGCAATAATGATGAAAAGTGTTTTTTTTTTGTGAAATATAAACTAAATTTATTGAATTTTAAACATTTATGAAGAAAATCCCTAATTAAACATTAATTTAGTTTATAAGATTATTCATTTCAGGTATCTAAGTACCTAAGTTTAAAGTTTCAGTACTTAGCGAACTCAGTGCACACAGCTCCGAAGTTTTAAGCTTGTAAGAGTTGAAGTATTCTTGTTAAACCAAACATAAATTCAAATAATACTTGTTTTGGAAGTTACGGCCCAAAAGTTTTATTTTATTCACAACTAGAGGAACAAATGTTCTGTATTATTCAAATTATCATAAAGGCTTAGTTCGAGAAGTAGAAACATTGTTTAACTCTTTGTAAATTGGCGCTTTTTTATGGTAAAATCTTTTTAGTTGTGGCAACTGTTTGATGAATTAAACTGACAATTTGTCAAAATAAGTACATACCGCAAAGAAATGAAATTTTCTTGTAGGAGTTTGATTTTCCCGATAGTTATAACAAGTTTTTAAGTTAAGAGTGAATAGGTTACTACTAGGTACAGTTGTCAACCGAAACATTCCTAATTATCAGGAGGCTTACCATGACGTCTTATAGCGATTCAGTTTAGGACCTAAACTGAGCCGCGTCGCATAATTGTACCGTGACGTCTTATTTTTTATGTTGCTACAATTTTCAACCTAAACTGAATATAGATTAGGTTGAAAATGGCTTATTAGCGGCTCAATCTAGGTTCCTGCCATTTTCAACCTTAACTGGATCCAGTTTAGGTTTAAAATGGCAGCCACATAAAAAAATAAGACGTCAAGGTACGATTATGCGACGCGGCTCAGTTTAGGTCCTCAACTGAATCGCTATAAGACGTCATGGTAGGCCCCCTGGTAAGATAGCGATTAAACGATAAACTATCAATAAAAACTAGAGGGAGGCCTCTTCTGCAATTGACCGCCTGGGGAAGTACCACACCTTTGCCAGATATTCATCCACCAAGCAGTAGTGTGCAAACATTACTGTGTTCCGTTTTGTAGGGCATTGTTTCAAGCGAAATTGCTGGGCATATGACACTTTAGAGCCGATGTCTCAGGATGACGAGCGCAGTGCAGTGTCGCGCAGGATTATGCAATGCAGTGTTCTGCTTGGTGCTGTGACTGTTATGGGCGGGCTTAGCGCTTACCACCAGGTGAACGACTTGCTCGTCTCGTTACTGAGCCAATAAAAAATAAAAATTTGGCAATATATTGTGGTCGTCATACATTTTGGCTGGCCTAAAAGTCGTTTGAATGACTGAAGTTCGAGAACTATAGCCTCTACAGTATATCAGTAGTAAGAGTATTGGATGAAATATCGATAGGTATCTGCCATGCGGAGACTGGACCGGAGACTGGACACACAGCTGACTGACAGTGGCTAAACGAAACGTCATCCGCACGCTGATTGTATGCCTGATTCAATAGAGGCACAGAAACAGGTCAATCGACTTGTGAAATGTAATTATTTAACAGTTCATTTCCAAAGCTGGTGATTCCATTTGGACCATGGTAAACCGCAGTTATTGAAAACCTTGAAATTGGACCATATTTATTATGCACCTACAGTTTTTTGAAGTAAAACTTCTTTACGCACGTTTGTTTGACTTGGGCAGTAAACTGCTGAATGCGTTACGAAAAATGTGATCGGGCGAGGCGAATGAAAGTTGAGACGGAGATATAAGTTAGTGAAGATAGAAAGAGAGAGAGTTACGTTTCGTATATTTTTAAAACATCATTTGTGAAATTTTGAATATTTTTTTTGTTGATGTTTTACTTCTACTATGTGTCTCAGCATACATTTCGTTTTTTTGTATACTTCCACACAGTTATGTGTTCACATTCACGCTCTAATTTATGGGTAAGTAGGTATATCTCCATTTACCTCCCTGTAGGTAACATAACTTCTGTCTAATCAAGAATGATTACGTCCTTATAACAATATAATTATATATACCTACACCTTCAAGGTTAGATTCCCATTCTAAGTATACTCCATTTGCCACTTGAAACTAATTATAATGGATGGTTTACATTACGAGTAGGTACAATGTACATGTTCATTAATTAACCTGAAACAAATCAATAATTCAGGACTGATTATATTATCATGTTGATTTGTCTGAACTAAGGGTTAATTAATATTAAAGTGAATATTTGCTTCGTTTTCAATTACATAGTTATACCAAGAATTCTATCATAGCCTAGTGCTATCTGTCTAAAGAACCAACAACATTCGTATTGGCCACCAGTTGTGTAAAAAACCTTCGTCACCACCACCAGAAATAAATTAAAGACCCCACATGTAAAAATCATTCAACCTAAATTTACGTAAATACGATACCACTCCGAAAATTTACCAATTACAAGCGAAATCATCTCATCGTAGTATGCGGAGACTCCGCCAACTTCATTTGCATATTATGAAAATTTCCAAGTACGTACCTAGTTAAATAGTAGTTAGTTATCTACCCCCGCCCCTATGACGGCTGGAACTAATAAAATTATGCGACCTCATTTGTTACTTAGGCGGGCCCCCGGGGCTTTCAGTGAGAAATTACCTAAATCCCCTACAGGCATTAATTTCTGCCACGACTCTTCGATCCATCTAACTTTAAATTGGTCAAGCAAGATCTGGAAGGGTCTTAGATAGTGAGGAATAGTTTTTTAAACATTGGTTTATCTTTATAAATATTTTATTGGTTTATTGGTTTACCAATTGGTGGTAAGTAGCAGATGGGCTGGCATTTAGGCCATAACAGTCGTGTATCTATGTGAAATGTTTTATTTCTTTAATCAATCTGTGCCCGCGACATAGATTGACTTCAAATAGATTATAGGTAGTCAGGAGATTCTTTTTTGTAGTGGCAGGCGAGTTTTACTAGAGTCTGGGTCAACAGCAGAAATCAGAGTCATTATTTCCAACGATATTGATAATAAGAAAGAAATTTAAGTCTTCATAATATCTCAATCTTTAAGCTAACCGGGAAGTTCCTCTTAATAGGTGGTAGATGAATATTCAAGCCCAATTTCGTGGCTGGAGTACGAGTACAAGGGGCACATTCAATCCAGTTGGAGCTGGCGGGAATAAATTAATACCACTCCGTCACGTCATCTTACGTCGCCGCCGTCGTATTACGGTTACGTTTTACCCTTGCTCAGCTTTTTGGCGTATTTTTTTAGGGTAATGTTGCTATTTTTCGGTAAAAGCAATTGCTATTTAGAGAGCATTGAATTGAATTTATTTTGTTTGTAAATTGAAGATGCTATATGAATAGCAAACACTAATGAATTACAAACAAAATATCTATGTATATCGATGTTTATAGGTAAACCTATGCACTTTTAGAAATTGAAACATCACCACAATAATAATTATGGAACGACCTGAGCGCTTCACAAAATATATAACATGTAAAAAAGGCGCGTGCGTTACGAAATGCAATTTATTTTTAAATTTTTAATCAACAAGGTAACGCCTTTGCTTTTTCGCATGGCAATAAATATATTCAAAAAGTACCAGTTCATTATTGTCACGCTCCGCATCGATGTTGTGCCACATAGCGAGAGACGCGAGCGCTATAAAAACACCGTGTTAAATTCATTAAAAGAACACAATATTCATTAATTATATTATATTATATTATTTATTATTTATTCTTCTGTACTGTGTTTATTTTTGTTTCTGGTGTACAATAAAGAGTTTTTCTATTCTATTCTAATATTTCCACGATGAAATATCATAGAATATTTTACAGGTTTTTGTTTTACTGCAATTGCAGTTCGCTTTAAAAACTTTAATTTATAAAAATGTTGGCCGCATTTGAGAGCAAACAAGGAAGAGGAAAATATACGCACGATTTTTCAGCAGAAATATGGTGGACGCTTTCTATCGGCCTCGTTTGTATAATTGTGTTCGTGTAGATAGGAGTAGTTTTGCCATCAATTTCGTTCTTTTTTTCAGGATATATATATGCCGTAAGTTTCTAAGACCTGCTCTTTTGATGATTGATCCCATATCCTTTAGCCTATATTCTATACTCTAGATGGGGCTTACTAAGAAAAGGAGCGCTGCCAACGACCTTTCAAATGAAACAAGAGAAAAGACACTGACACATTATAGTTTCAAAATCAACAAGTGATATAAAAACGAAGGAAAAGAAAATGACCCTTTCTAAACATGGCCACCCTACAATGATGACACCACCGTGCCGGTCCCGGCATCAATTCGACCTGCCTATGTATAGTGACGTGGACAAATTGACATGTCCTGTCCGGACTGCCCTCGAACTGCCCGCCCCTGGACTGTCCGTGACGTCCGGCCTCCGTAAATATGTAGAGGGATTTCGGGAACCGTAACGTGTACGTGAGGTCAGTAAAGCAGGGAGCCGGGTGTACTCATTTTGGCGAACAGTCCGAGTTTGATTGACGTCGTGTACCAAATACCGGGGCGGAGATAGATATAAGTTACTTTAAATAGAAGCAGAAAAAACGTGCTTAATATCAATCTAAGCGCCGCTGTTCATTAATTTTGAACATAACTTTGCTATTATTATTGGGACAAAAGTTGAAGCTTATCCAATAAATTGTACAGATTGATTACTGAAAAGTGAAGTTAAGTACTCAAGGGCAGTTTATCAAACGATAAATAAATTACATATTAATGATGCCATACTCCCATAAATCCGATTCCCAGCCACATTACTCCAAAACAGTAGCTTATCTGTAAGCCCAGGGTAAGCTGCGAGATACACAAAAGTAATTTTCTTGCTCACTGAACCTGTGGTCTGATATCTTAAAATGTATATTTCAAATCAGCTTGCTCCGTGTATAATGTCTTTCTAAGCCGTAGTAATATAACTCAATGTTCTAAGCCTAATTTATAAATAGATAATGTAGCATGAGACACCTAAGAAAATTGCCAACCCCAATAAAAAAAAATTCTAGCACTTAGTGTAGCATTTGTAGAACATTTTAAAGGGCGAACCAGGTACCTATGCTATATAAAATGTACTACATAATATGATGTGTGTATTTAAAATGTTTATTTTTTATTTGAAACTTTATTGCACAGATTTGTTAGGTTGTAGAAATGGCGGACTTAATGCTATTTACGGCATCCAAGGTACCCTCTGGATACCTATTAGTGTCTATTATAACTACAAGAGCTTCAAAAATGTCTTACCGTAGTGAAAGGGTTATTTTCCATGCGCTACAATAAACACATTCAAATACAATAATTTGTTGTATTTAGCTGAGTTAAAATAATTATTGTTGAGCACAACAAACTTTCACAAGCAGTTCTGTGGAATTTCCGGAGAAGTTATACAATATGTTTCCGGTATTATTATAATAATGTTGAGCCGGCATCCACAGGTTAGTTAGCAGTAAGAACGAGGTCATAGGGCCCCATAGCAATGAATCAGTGTCAATGCCCGAACTTGTTATCGTCTGCATACCTACTTGTACATACCCATACCAACATTTTTTCCCTGTGATACAGATGCGTAGTTATCGTTCAATAAAAAAACCAAGAATGGTAGATACTTGTTTACTGATTATAGATATAGACTGTTTATGAGAAAATTCTCCAATAATAATTTGTTTTCATTTCTGTAACCTCTTCGTACAAAACAGTGTTGTTTATCTAAAATACAACGTCCGTGTGTTATCTTTACCGTGTTTACAACAAAAAGATTGGGCTCGTCCGGGATTTGAACCCGGGACCTCTCGCACCCTAAGCGAAAATCATACCCCTAGACCAACGAGCCACATGACGATGTTGTCGAAATACCACATCAGTATTGATAGTAGAACGAACACACACGTGTGCCACAAAGTAGATGACGTAATCAAGCGCAAAGTGAAAGGCCGCCGCTTCAACGTGTTACTACTTACTACCGCATATAAAAGAGGCTTCTAGGCACATCTGCGTTTATTTTACAAAACAGTTACCATTTCTAACTATTCTTGTAGGAAAATTATTAGTTAAAACCAAAAAAAAATTAAAAAAAAATTATAATCTGTCCAAAAGTGGGCTCGTCCGGGATTTGAACCCGGGACCTCTCGCACCCAAAGCGAGAATCATACCCCTAGACCAACGAGCCACTTGCAGTATCTGCAGAAATACATAATTAGACTTGAATGTAAAAAGTTATATAGCTGGAGCACAGCTTAGGCGCTATATTTTTATGATGACGTCATATCGCTTGGACTTTTAGCCGTGTTATAAAGTTTATAGGTTCATGGTCAATATAACAAACCAAACCAGGTACGTAAGTACTTACTAACTAAACTAATCAGGCTCACATGTTATCTACAGATCACTAAGAAATACGAGTAAATAAGGTTCCTACATTATATTAATTGGCTTTAAACTTACCTTTGACCTAAATCATACTTACTTGGGGTAGGTAACTCCGCATTATTTTTTTTAATTGGTGTTAAGCGTATGACTGGTAGGTATAACTTAAACAACTTTTAGGATTTTCAGAAGCACCTCTAAAAAATAATATCTTTCTGTTATTCCGCGATATTTCCAAGTATAATTAATATCATATTGAATAAATTGTACGGGTAAAACAATATTATTTGGCTCTTGGGTTCGTACGTCAAATACACAACTATTTGATCACAATGAATAGAGGACGAAACTATGTATTCTGCAACATTAATCTTAGGTCTCACTCTCCCTTGTACATCTGGTTATGCCATTCGACGACACCGCACTTCTAGTCTGCGGTTACCTAGCCATTTACTAAACCACTCGGCCTATTTTCATCCGTTTGCCAAGGTAAGAGAGTCTAAAGTAATAATGGCAGCTTTCAATGCTTCAGCATATATATTAATGTTCAATATATTCACAGTGTATCCGAAATCGAAAATTGATATCAAAGCCGAAACGTCTACCTGCAAATATCTAAAATGACTAATTGATGTATCTATAAACCTACTTACT
Source organism: Campaea margaritaria (assembly GCA_912999815.1). Taxonomy (NCBI): domain Eukaryota; kingdom Metazoa; phylum Arthropoda; class Insecta; order Lepidoptera; family Geometridae; genus Campaea; species Campaea margaritaria. The sequence goes on from OU538790.1 coordinate 10,013,152, forward strand.
TGGTATTTATTTACTTGTACAGGTAGATAAGTACAATATCTTCTATATATATATAAAAATGTTATGTTGGTTTGTGTACGCTTCAATAACTCAAAAAGTTCTGCACCGATCGAGCTGAAATTTTAGCATGATATATAATCTATTATATATATTGTTTTTATCTATTTTTTTTCATCAGTGACATATCAGCGAATGTGCGAATGTGCCACAGCGAAGCGTGGCAGGGTACAGCTAGTCTTTCATTTTTTTTCATTTTAAAGATTTTCAAAATTACAAAAGTACCTTATTAGTCCTGCTGTAGGGTTCCAAAATTTCTAAAAATGGATTATAGATCCTCGTGAGGATCAAATTAGGCAAGTAGTAGTATTCCATCCTTCATTACTATGTAGTAACTATTGACTACTAGTAAATTAGAAATAAAGACGCCTACTGAAATCTAATAAGCAATGTCTTCTTATATGCTGATTGTTTCGGAACCCTTGGAAAGAGAATAAGCTCACATTTTCCCGATTTCTTTCATATTGCTTTTGATGTTGTTCTTGATTCCTTTTATATACGAGGAAGTAATTTAAGATTAATGTCGTCGACTTCCACCCTTCGATCTCACATCTTTACCCCCCATCTTCCATCATAGTATACGTACATCCACAGTTATTATATTTCCTAATTGGTATTATATATTATATTAATCATCTAGAGTAGAATTAGAAGCGCATTTAGAAGAGAAGACGGCTTCCAGCCCGCTGCCTTATTACGAATCTTACGATTGGCTTGCGACAAGCGTAAATCGCGCGATCTTTCCTACCAAGCGGAAAACCCAAATTTGTTTCTATATATTGCATTCCTGTCGCCAGTGGCGCTCGTATCTATAGCATAACTATATTCTGCGACCGGCGAGACAATATGCGCGCGATTTTCCGTAATTAATGATTTCTAGTGACATTTTGGGACTTGGTTGCTGTCGCTTTGCTAATGCAAAGTGTTACATTATCAGGGGCCGGTATATAAAAGAAGACCGGTCCCGGAATGTCAGAGAGTCTACAATCTTTGCATATACGTATTTTTCAATTGGGGCATAAACTAAAATACATAGGTAATTCTATACCTACACCCATGTAAGAGAAACTCCATAAAGCTACACACGATAAGGTAAATCCTCGACAACTCCATAAACTGTATCCAAGTTAGAAGCATCAGATAGGAGAGTTTCCGCCACGCGATCTCTCCCGGCAATCATTCCTCAGAATCTGGGCGTGTGTGCTCAGCTATAAACCAACTCAGCACACCAGTACACATGTGTGTACCTACCTACTGTACGATGTACGAGAAGTAACTATTTACGCACTCGTACTCGTATGTGTGTAAATTGCTAAAGTTTTCAAGTTTCAGCATGATGAACCGCAATCCAGTTGATATAACCTACAGGCATATATTTTTGGGTAAAGGTTCAGTAGTTGGTGCTTTAGTCTTCTCAAAGTACACGGATTTGATTTTTTAACTGAAAATGTTAAGTTTTTATAAAAAAACTCGCTGTGGCACATTCGCTGATACGTCACTGATGAAAAAAATAAATAAAAGCAATCCTTGATGATATATCATGCTAAAATTTCAGCTCGATCGGTGCAGAACTTTTTGAGCTTTTGAAGCGTACACAAACCAACATAACATTTTTATATATATAGATAGTAGTGGAGGTAAAGACCTTAGAGACCATTAGATAGATACTTTAATCAGACCTTTCTGTCATAAGAATAATAAAATATTTTCTTATTTTTATAAAGGTCTGTTTAAGGACTCTTCTGATAGTAAACTCATAGAATCGTCTTCTTCTTTTTCAGAATCTTTAGAATTCTCTTTAGTTATAACAAACAAGACTCCCGTTTGCAACTGTACACTACAGTTGCAAACGAGAGTCAAAACTGGTAAAATCTCATTGCTCCTTCGACAATTTCTATTTTCTTTTGCGCAAAAAAGAATTGATACCTTATTTTATTTTCGGTGGCTATCAATTTAAATTTTGGAGATATAAAAGAAACGAGCTCTAACCGTCTATTCTTATTTAGCTCGTGATGGTACGACGACGGTATCATAGACGGTATACAGAATATGTATACTTTCAATGGTGCCGTATACTGTATAACGGTACTACAATAATCTGGAATCTGAGATATTTCGACGTTACTGCGGTGATTACGTCAAGCATTCCGGCATCGTGTTCTCCATCTCGATATTTCACTCACGGCGCGGCGTGCCAAAGCTAATCATAATAAAGCACCGAGTTCGTAATTAAGTACAGCAGGTAACTTGCAAAATATAGGTACTAAGAATGTTCTCTTTAACTATAGTACTTAGACAAGGCTTTTATCACTTTGATTATTCTTAAAAAACAAAATGGATCCGTGAAAAATCTTTATTGTAGCTAATCATTTTGGTTGCAGTATTTACATCGTTATATTAAGTTATCGTAAGTTATGTGCGAATTTCCATCGCTTCGTGCTGTGGGGGGCACGATATCAGTCATTAAGCCTCGCCAGGGCCTGTCAAATTGACTACAGCAATGGTTCCCAATCAGTGGTCCGTAGGCATTGGGCCACCAGTGGTCCGCAAGAGCCATAATATGGTACGCGAATGATTTTAAATTTAGCCGGCGGTGAACCGTTGGTCGCCGTGCAGTGAGCGAGCAGAGCGCGTGTGGTGGGGTTTATCCGAAAAATATTATTATTTATTTTTATGTAATTTCTTATTAAGTTTATAATTAAAGTTTCAGTTTGATTATTACAGGAGGCATACCATGACAATTGCAGACCTAAACTGAACCGCGTCGCATAATCGTACCGTGACGTCTTATTTTTGATGTTGCTGCCATTTTCAACCGTAACCAGATCCAGTTAAGGTTAAAAATGGTAGGAACCTAAATTGAGCCGCTAATAAACCATTTTCAACCTAAATCATATACAGTTTAGGTTGAAAATTGTAGCAACATAAAAAATAAGACGTCACTGTACGATTATGCGACGCGGTTCAGTTTAGGTCCTCAACTGAATCGCTATAAGACGTCATGGTAGGCCTCCAGTTCATTTTTATTATACCTACATAGTGGTCTCTGCTAACAAGAATAATATAAAAGTGGTCCCTGACCAAGAAAAGGTTGGGAACCCCTGCACTAAAGGCTGATACTACCTCGTTCGATAAATAAATAGTATATTTCACTCATTTGGAAAGAACGTGTGATCTCCTCAACGTGAGATAGCGCATTCTTGTCGCAAGTGAGCGATTTTAACTTCCATGAATTGAAACTGAAAAGATTATAACCAAGCTCAGACTGTTAAGGCCAGATTACCGCAAAACCTCAGGTTTATAGCGCGCTATTTCATAAGTCAGGTCTCAAAGCAGTGCGTTTAGTCTGCGGACTTTGCGGAGACCGAAGCGCCGGGAGAATCATTATATTCCTCGTTATGAAGATAGAAGCGGTTATTCAAACGTTCAGTGCTGGAGCGGTCATTACTCACGCCATTTGGTGTACTAATGGCCCCGCCGCTCCTCACCACTCACTTTACATCCCGTAAACGTGTTTTACTGGCGATTTGTGTCATTAAAATCAATGATTATAGTAGACAATTGAATTTAACTCATGATTATATGTTTAGATTCCACCTTATTACACTAATTCCCATTGTGACACTAATTGTAAAATTTGTTTTGTTCTAGTTTTAAGTTTTCTTTGTTCTGTGCTTTTTCAATAAAGAATTTATCTATATCTTATGATTATGATCGGACTAGTGAATTCGGAGGATCAATCCAAAATACTGCGGTAAATTTGCAAGAGATATTAATCCAAAATGTCTGTCGTCGCTATGTAAGTGATTTGCAAGATTTTATTTTAGCTATAAGATTTTTTTTATTTGAGTTTGTGACGAGACGAGCAAATCGTTCACCTGATGGTAAGCGCTACGCTTGTCTAAAATAGTTACAACAGTAACAGGGCTACCCAGAAGTTGAAGATAATAGGCATTTCGAAAGTTGTGTACTCTACAATATAGAGTACTTCGCGGTTTCACCCGCGTAGTTCCCGTTTTGTCCCACGGGAGCACACTATGGGGTTAAAAAGTACCTTATTACTCAATCCTGGTTATAAACTATCTGTGTTCCAAATTTCATTTGAATCCGTTCAGTAGTTTTTGCGTGAAAGAGGAACAAACACCCATCCATTCTAATAAACTTTCGCATTTATAGTATTAGTAGGAAGTAGGATGTAGATTAGCGGAAGTATTTGTTTATTTCCAAGAATACTGGTTGACCGGAATACTATGATCTTACACTATCTAATACTAGCAATGTCTACTGCTAGTCATCTAATAAAGACCCATTCTAAAATTTCTGTAACAATATCTGATAGAATTTCAACTCCAAGTCACGAAAACATTCGAGTTTTCGAAATCAAAACAAGAACCTGTCAGTGGTAGAAAATTTGCTTTCCTACACTGCGGGGGGGTGCGGGCTGGCCTCAGTGAAAATACGGGCTGTTTCAGCCGGGAATCGGATGGTCTCCTGAGGTTGTCGAGGGGTAGCAGTAATTATGTGTATAAAAATGCGGAAAAAGACTACGTACCAATCTAGCACCTCAAGGGGGTCCGTCTCCAGCTACTGTCCATCCAAGTTATCACCCACAGTTCCGTTTTGCCGGCCGGCACACGTGAAATCACGTCACTGCACTATCGTTGCGGTTTGTTTACACAAGCGAGCGGGGGTGAGTTCGACAAACGAGATTCCTATTATAATAAATGCGGGGGATGAAAACACGACACGTTTAATGTTAAATTACGTCGTCGCGGAGCGGAGCATGTGCGATGCGGCGCGTGTGGATTTCGAACTGACCGTTGGAGTGAGTCAACACGATGCACTTCACTCTTCCGGCACAGATGCGTAAATTGATGCGTTTTGTCTATTAGCCACAGAATATACACATAAAAAGAGCCATCCCCCCGGCCTTCAGGAGTTAAAGAAGACTCCTGAACCAACAAAGAGAGAATGATCACCTAAATTGTGTTATCTAATGTCTAAGGATGCGGAAGCGGATGCGGAAGTAATCCGTCTAATAAAAGATAGGAAAACTTGAAAGATAAAAATAAACTATGACTAAAATTGCGGGTGAAAAATGCGGGGAGGGGTTAAGAATGTAGGTTATTGAGAAGGTAAAACACATAGTTTTACAACAGGGCGAACATAGGTACCATTCTTAGTGCGCACCGTTACCACTCTGACGATTCCGTCAGATGAAGGATGTATATCCTCTACTATGCCTAAAGGCCATTGTAACGGTGGTGAATTTTCAGTTTTTAGCACAACGACAGCTCCTTTAGTCACCGGATTAGACTTAGTATTCCATTTGGCGCGTGTTTGTAGGGTATTAAGATATTCTTGTCTCCAACGATTCCAATATCTCTGAACAACCTGGTCAGTCAAATGTTTACTGCGGACTAAATCTGTCAATGTAGGTTTGTAACGTGAGTCATCATGAAATGACTCAAGCGGACCCATAGTCAGAAAGTCAGAAGGACAAAGTGCCTTGGGCTCTGCGGGGTCGGAACTTAAAACAGCGGTTAGCGGACGACTGTTGAGAAGCGATTCAACTTGAGTTAATACAGTAAGCAGCTCCTCATAAGTAAGCAGAACATCACCGATCACGCGCTTTAAAATCAACTTTACACTGCGGACGTTAGTTTCCCAAATGCCACCGAAATGAGGTGCACTGGGCGGGTTCAAATGCCAAGATATGCCTTGAGATATCGTTTCCTCAGCGAAGGAATCACAAAAGGCCTTGGATTTGAGAAAGCCATTCAACTCGTCCAGCTGGGCTTTAGCGCCTAAGAAGTTTCCACCATTGTCTGAGAACAACTCCAGACAATTGGAACGCCTCGAGATGAATCGACGGAAAGCGCGGAAAAATGAGTCCGTACTCAAGTCTACTGCCAATTCCAAATGAACGGCGCGCGTCACTAAACATGTAAACAAACAGATATATGCCTTTTCTTTGCGAGCACCGCGGTATCTGCTTATCAATATGTTTATTGGACCAGCGTAGTCGACGCCCGTTCGTAAGAATGGTTTAGCCTCGGTGACGCGAGAAGCGGGGAGGGGTGCCATGAAAGGCGCCTCATTACGGGGATTTACTTTAAAACATTTATTACAAAGTCGAAAGCGTTGTTTTACTGTAGTGCGTCCGGAAATTATCCAGAATTTTTGTCTCAACAAAGATAGTAATAAATGTGGTCCGGCATGTAAATATTTGCGGTGATAATAATCTATTAAAATGTTAACGATATGATCCTTTTTAGGAAGCAATATCGGATGTTTAGCGTCAAAACAAAGCGAAGATTTTTCTAAACGTCCCCCGGTGCGAAGCAAATCATTTTTTAAAAATGGTGAAAGCGGGATTAGCGATTTTGAAACCTTGCGATTGTTTGAGAGGGCGTTTATATCGTCTTTGAAATATTGTTGTTGAAGAGATTTTACAATAATATTTTCTGCATATTGTAAGTGTGAAAGTTCGATTCTATTAGAACGCGGAATTTTTCCTAAGAAGCGGTATAAATATACTATAATGCGGAGAAGCTTGGACCAAGACGATACTTTCTTAGCAAGCGAGCATAGAAATTGCGGTTGTTCATCGGTGGTGATGAAAACATTAGCGCGTTTTTTGATTTCCAACAGCTTTTCATCAGCTGTGGAGTCGAAGGTGAAGCGATTAATAGGCCACGTACGTGGATCGTCACGTGCCCAGGGCGGACCGTGGAGCCATAGCGGATGACTCAACAGTTGAGCGGGAGAAAGTCTGAATTTTAAAATGATTGCGGTTAAATCTGCCTGTAAGTTTGGCCCCGAGTGTAGAATGTCGTTTAAAGCTACTTGAGTGCTTGACTTCGCGCTAGGGTCACATACAAGTCGTAGCGGCTTTTCTGGTCGGCAGACTCCATGATGAGGGATTACATAATATTTGTTATCGGTGTTCAAAGCGGGAGCGGGGGAAACAATACCACCTTTTAAATAATCCGTCATTACCTTGTCGTATTCGCTCTTTAATGTTTTGTTAGTCTGGAATTTATGATCAAGATAAGAATAACGGCGCGTGGCTGTCGTCAAGGAATCTCCTAACAAGTGCGGGGATTTCGAAAATGGCAATGCGGTTACATAACGTCCTGAATTAACGTCGCGGTGCGTATTAGAAACATAGAAATGTTCACATTCTTGGTCAGCTGTCGACATATGTTTTTGTGTAGGTACCGACTCGAGCTGCCAAAATTTAGTAACTAAAGCCTCAATTGACTCGTCACTCGATGTAAAGAACGCGCGGTGAGTTTGATTATGTGCGGGTTTATGATTATCGGCGGGCACTGAGGCCGTGGACCCCATTACTATATATCCAAAGGCGGTTTCTAACGCGTCAGGTTGTCCTGCAGGGCCCAGCGATTTTCCAGGCCGCAAGATTTCGACAAAGACCTCGGAACCCAATAAAACGTCGATGGGTCCGGGCGCGTAAAAATGCGGGTCGGCGAGCGGTAGGTCATAAAGGTGCGTGACCGCGGAAGTGTTTAGAGAACAGCTCGGTAAATCTCCAGAGATTGTTTTAATGACTAGCGGTTGAATCTTCAAGCAAAAGTTCGGATCAAGGCGTGAGTACAATGTTAGGTCAGTAATGCCTGATATAGGCTGGGAGGTGTCACCTATTCCCATTACCGATTGATTACTGGAATCATTAAAGACACGGAGACCCAACTGTTTGCAGGCCTGCTTTGTTATAAAATGGTTTTGAGAACCATTATCGATCAAAAAACGAACTTTCCTAACAGATCCATCATTTGATTTTACGTCAGCGAGGGCTGTACCTAGTAGTACATTTTGTGATTTCCGCCCGTGACTAGCATGCGAGTAGGTATTCATACTGCAAAGTGATAAGGTTCTATCGTCTGACTTAGAAGAAGTCGAGTTACGTGAATTTTCCCTTCCGTTAGCTCCCTCACTACAGCGGGAGGTATTTGTATCGAGCTTCGACGATAAGGAATGCGGGTTTGCATAATCGGATTCAAGAAAATGTAACATACTGTGATGTTTTTGTTGACATTGTTTACATGTGTTTATGGATTTACAAGATTGAGCGGTGTGTGTTTTACTAAGGCAATTAATACAGGCGTTACAACTTTTGATGAACTTGAAACGTTCGCGGGGCGACAGTTTTCTAAAGGTCGAACATAAATAGAGATTACTGTGATCAGGTTGTTCACACAAAGAACATTTGTTAGCGGTGTTGTTGTTTACAATAAAAGAACGTACATTAGTTTTTGATGCAATTGTATTCTGGGTCTTAGAACCCGATTGGTCACCAGTACGAGTGAGGACCTTTACGCGGTCGCGGACAAATGAAATTAACCCGTTTAAGTTCGGTAATTCTACACCTCGATTCTCCATTTCAAAAAACCGCGCGGACTCTTTGTCTAACTTTTGCAAAAGGGTGTAAGACACAACAAAGTCGCATAGATCAGGTATGTTTAAGTTATTCAATGCTAAGTAGGCATTGGCGAATTGATCTATGAAAGATTCAAGGTTACTGGCGGTTGCGGAAGCGATCGGTTTAAGAGAGAACATCTGATCTAGGTATGTAACGGCTAGACTGCGTTTATCTTCGTATTTCGATATAAGCGCGCTATAAATCGCGTTGTAGTTTTCGGCGCAAGGAACAATACCTGTGCAGATGGATTTGGCTTTACCACTTAGTCTACCAACCAAATAATACATTCTTTCGGTATTAGTTAAAGATGCATTTAAATGTACAGCGTTATGGAATGTGGCATAAAACAATGGCCACTGAAGCCGATCTCCATTAAATTCTGGCATTTCTATCGGCGCTAACCTAATTAAAGATTTAGCGGGGGTAGGTTTAAATTCTGCTTTTGGCGGTGTAAACATGGATAATTTACGTTTAATGCGGCAATACATGTCTTCGAATGATAACCAGCTTTGAGAGTCAGGTACACTTTCTTTATCTATTTTCAACAAGGTTATATTGTATTCTTTCGCGGTTGATTGGAAGTTAGTTCTTACGTCTTCTAAACTTTCAATGGAGCATAGAAAATTATCCAGGGCTTCTGGATCTTTTAAATCGCAACATGAATAGTCGTAAATTGTTTGTAGGCGTTGGAAAAATAATTCCCGTTGAGATTCTAACAATTTCAACTTCTGTTCATTCGCGGCCATTATTATGTAGGTATGTACCTATTGTTCGTAGTGGTGTACAGAGATATTGAAATTGAAATACGCTTATGTAGGTTAAGTTTTTAGCGAAATATGCGGAAATAAATATAATGCGGTTGTTATAGGAGCGTAGTTAGTGTTTTTAGTTAAAAATATTAAAGTTTCGAAGAGATTTTAGCGGATGGCAATATGACGCGTGCGCACTAACAAGGGCAAAAAAAAAAATGGCGGGGGTGTCTAACTTGAAATGTTTGTTAGAAACAGCTAATTTTCACGGAGAATCCGGCTCGAAGGACCATAAAATGGTAGAAAATTTGCTTTCCTACACTGCGGGGGGGTGCGGGCTGGCCTCAGTGAAAATACGGGCTGTTTCAGCCGGGAATCGGATGGTCTCCTGAGGTTGTCGAGGGGTAGCAGTAATTATGTGTATAAAAATGCGGAAAAAGACTACGTACCAATCTAGCACCTCAAGGGGGTCCGTCTCCAGCTACTGTCCATCCAAGTTATCACCCACAGTTCCGTTTTGCCGGCCGGCACACGTGAAATCACGTCACTGCACTATCGTTGCGGTTTGTTTACACAAGCGAGCGGGGGTGAGTTCGACAAACGAGATTCCTATTATAATAAATGCGGGGGATGAAAACACGACACGTTTAATGTTAAATTACGTCGTCGCGGAGCGGAGCATGTGCGATGCGGCGCGTGTGGATTTCGAACTGACCGTTGGAGTGAGTCAACACGATGCACTTCACTCTTCCGGCACAGATGCGTAAATTGATGCGTTTTGTCTATTAGCCACAGAATATACACATAAAAAGAGCCAGTCAGCTCGTGAAAATGATCCGAGTTTTCATAAAGTGCCAATTAAAGTAATGAAACAAGCGGAGACGTCCCTATAACATTATAAGAAACAAGACTCTAATTGAAAACAATTGGAACAATGTTACTCAGTGAATAGGCACGAGGCTTTGTTTTGTTCTGGCAACACTGCTTTACTTAGTTCTTTGTTATTGAGACATCTCCTATTTAATTCTACCTATCGAAAGGTTGCCTTCTAGAAATTGTACCACATGTTTGTAAATTTATTTTTATTGTTCTTACTTATTTTTTTAAGGTGTTCAATTAAGGTCTTGCCGATAGATGATTTTGTTACAACGACGCGTAATTTTTTAACCAAAATAGTTCATCTCGTATATAAATAGAGGTATTGACACAAAGAAGAAGGAAACCTTGGAAATACATAATTAAATTAAATAAATAAATAACGCGTCAGATCATATACATAGATCATAATACCTAACTAAAATTATCTGTATCTGGGGGAATCAGTTAAAATACATGAAGTTAATGTGAGCCATACCTACGATCAACATTGTACGAGATAAACGAGTACTTATACTAAGTATGGTATATAGCGGTAGTCACTCGTACCTACCGCTATGTATATAGGGTACTAGCTTTACCCTGCCACGCTTCGCTGTGGCACATTCGCACATTCGCTGATATGTCACTGATGAAAAAATAGATAAAAACAATCCTTGATGCGGATTAAATATCATGCTAAAATTTCAGTTCGATCGGTGCATAACTTTTTGAGTTTTTGAAGCGTACACAAACCAACATAACATTTATATATATATATATATATATATAGGGTACCTACTACGCAGAATTATTCCTGGCCGAGCAACCGTTAATTATTTATTTAATCTTTCAAAATCTTGCAACAACAACTCTTTTCCTTTCTGTCTTTTTATTTGTTTGTTCTATTGTATTTTTCTTTCTGGGTAAGCGAAGGGTTGGTACAAAAAATAATAAAACAAAAACCAGAGGAGAAATTCAATTCGAAGCGGACCTGCAGTTGAGGGGGAGGTACCTACCCTCGGACGATGAAGTCAACGAGGATAAAGCGCAGCTTTCACATATTGAATGAATGTGCATTGCATATACGGATAAAAATATTTTTGCTTGTACATTTTGTTACTTTTTCAGCATTGTTGTGATATTCACAGTTGAAATTATCCATTTAGTTACTGTGTGGATATTAAAACACATTTTTAAACATACTTTCCTATTGTAGCTAGGTACAGTCAGCATCAGAAGTAACTGAACATATCTTAGTTTAAATTTTTTACGCTCAATATTTTTTTTTCGTAATCATTTTTAAATTAAGTGTTATGCTATGAAAGGTTCCAGCGAATTAGTAAATATACCCTTACACAGATATACGCACGATTATCTAAAATAAAATTAGAACCAATATCACGTGAAAAATTTAAATCACCCTTAACAAAAAGGCTTTGGGAAGAGACAGTACCGGAGACTGCGTAAGCTAAACAATGGTTTGAACGACGGAGACGGCTCGCAGACTGAATTATTCGGGCGAATTTTCTAAGCCCAAAGCTCGCATAACGTAATCCGTGAAAAGCCATTATATCTGTCTGAAAATCTCATTTCCGCTGGAGAAAAACGGACTCACTGTCGCGAGGTTCGGAAGTGGGTCGCGACTGCCGACTCTACGATGTACCTACAAACGAACTCATGCAGTGTACCTACATGTCACTACGTAGGTACATATGTCTGTGTGAGACGCATCCGCACATACGAGTCCGTCATTGTTCTTGTTTAATCAAATTAAAACAACAAAAGAATGTTAATAACAGTCGCTGACAACACGAAAAGAATATTTTACTGTAGTCAAATTAATACGACCCTTCCACAGATTCTGTTGGTTACATTACAAACGTAAAATATTTGAAGTTACCTCACAAACCAATTTTAAAGTGAAGACATCAAAAGCACGTAAAACATCTTCAAAGCAGTTACAGCATTTTTAATTTTTTTTTTTACCCGGGGAAATGCATTACGCATACCACCCAGCCCCGGGGGGACCGGGTGGTTATGTGGGACTCCCCCGCCAGCTAGTCTGACAACGCAGTTACACCAATATGAATGTAATTTGTTATTAGTAACTCTGTATCTTTTTTAATATTTTATCGATTTTAATATTGCAATTGAACAAATAAAACAAATATTTTTTTTTAATAAAATTAATTATATAACTCTATGGGTGGATAATTCAGTTGACTTTAATATTAACTATTGATTTGTGACGTGAAAAGTATAATTATTGTTTCCCATTATAAAATTATACACTCAGCTAAAATAGAATATAATAGAATAGAAAAACTCTTTATTGTACACCAGAAACAAAAATAAACACAGGGCAGAAGAATTACAATAGGTAAACAAGGGTAGTACAAAAAGATAAAACAATAAAAAAATAATTACAAAATAACAAAATAATACAAAATAATTACAAAAATATAATACAAAAAAATACAAAACAACACAAATACAAAAGCGACAACAAAAAAAATACAAAATTATTTAGGTAACTAAGGTAGTATGTAAATACACCATCATCATCATCAACCCATATCATCTCACTGCTGGGCACGGGTCTCCCCTCACTTTCGTGAGGAGGATTAGGCCATAATCCACCACAGAGGCCCGGTCCGGATTGGTGGATCATATACGTACATCCGAAATAATTCTCGGGTATGTATGTGGGTTTCCTCACGATGTTATGTAAATAATTAAAAGTAGGTATTATTTTGTTCTTTCTTCTTTTACTTTCGTGTCAATGTTCCCAACCTTGTGTCCAGTCATTGGATTGGGCTTATGATGTGACGGCTACAAGACAAAGGTCCTTTTGAAACATAATGGACCTCCAAACCAGCCTACGTACAAAGCGCACTGATTCTAACAGTCAAAACCTTTCAAACACTTCCACAGGCTGGGTCAGAGAGTCAGTTGATGCCTCGTTCCACAGTTTATTACATAGTTCTTTTGCGCTGTGGGGATACCATATCAAAAATGTAAAAGTCCGGACAAAACATTGGATTTTCACAATAATAGCCGTGAAAATTCAAGATCTTTATAATGTTTCGCTTTAAACGTTGACTATTGGTGCAAATCGTACAATATTTTTATACGCGAACATTTTCAAGTTAAGTTTCTTTTTTCATTGTAAGTTTAGACTTTTTGAAAAAACTAACAAAATTCGATAAATAAAATAACTGGATAGAAATAAAAAAGTGGACGTGTCCGTACCACTCCGGACATTATGGTAACCCTATCTCTACACGCTTCTCTGTGCCAAATGCTGGCCTCTACATCGACGTGAGAGATCCAAGCGATGGCGATAGTAACCGCTTTTCGTATGTTTGTTACGGAGTGGCTCAAAGCCAAAACTGGGTTGAGTAGTACGGTTTCAGTGAATGCCTATACTACGATACTTCTTTTGTATTTTAGGATTATTCCCATAGATCCACCACGGCCCTTTTGAATGAAATTGAGATTTATTCGTAATAGATCACAATTTCATTCAAAATTCAAATTCGTTTATCGCTCCTTCGTTCTGGGAATGGTATCTATTATTCTAAAATTAAAAAAGCAAGTACAAGAATTCGAATAAATACTCAATTGATGTTATTGCAGTATACATATTCGATTAAATATCATATTTTTATTGGTCCATAAATGGAATAAATAAAAATGTTGCCGTAAAAAATTTACTATGTGAAGAATAGAATAGAACAGTTATTGTACACCAGAAACAAAATTAAACACAGGTATGTAACCAATCATTATCACCATTATCATCCGCTTATTACGGTCTCACATCCAGCCCGGTACCTACCCCTTCGTTTAGCAATATCAGTACACGGCGACAGTGCACTAAACGCGTAATGTTCGTAAAAATTAATTCAAAGCTACGTTATTACGCCTATTAAAGAGCGAATTACACTCTGCAAACACTTTGTGCTATTCAAAAGCGACAACGGGGACATAACGCGCGGCATAACGACGCAAACTGCGGAAAAATGCGGAAAGCAGTACAAATCTCCAGGCTATCAACGGAGTACATCGTTACTGGAGGCCCCGAGGGCAGCCCAGACCTAAGCTCTGAGCCGATGCGTATTATGCGCAACTCCGCATAAGCTACCGATGATGATATTTTTTATTATTATAGCCCACTCTCGTAATTGGTATCTACTCCACTAAACCAGGCCCCGCGGGTCTCTGGCCCCAGCATCATTGCCATTGACAGTGAGAAAAAGTAACCCCTTTGTTATTCCAGGACTTAAAGTATCTATTTACCAGGTTTCAATAAAAACTTTGTAGTGGTAGGCCTCTTCGGCAAAAAACCGCCAGAGGAACTACTACACCTTTGCCAGATATTCATCTGCCAAGCAGTAGTGTGAAAACAATACTGTATTCCGGTTTGAAGTGAAGTTTCCAGCGAAATTACTGGGTATGTGAGACTTTAGAGCTGATGTCTCAGGGTGATGAGTGCATTACAGTGCCGCGCAAGATCATGCAATGCAAAGTTCTGGGTGTCACTGTAACTACTATGGGCAGGCGTAGCGCTTACTATCAAGTGAATGACCTGCTCGTCTCGTTACTTAGTCTAATAAAAAAAACACTCATGCCTACAAGAAAAAAATTAAGACGGCAGTTAAATCGCAATTAAATCCGATAAATCCGAACCTTGCATTGTATATATTTTTACATTCATTTTTACACTCATACATTTTACACAGTATTTTTTTATGTTGTCAAATGGTTAGAGAGGGAGGAATCCGTTGTACAATGATAGTGTCTAAATAGATAATGAGATTTTCGACATCACCAGCCTAAAGTGTGGCCAATTTTTTATTTATACTTTCACTCCAATGGTAGTGGCAGGGAGAAAGGCAAAAATAAAAAATGTATGCCCTGTTTTCCCCTCTATATATCACTGCCGGAATTAGGTACCTGTCTCCAAGAAAGCCACTGGGCTTAATCTATCTATATACTATATATATTACATATCTATTTATTACATCAAAAAGAATCCCTATTTCCCTTGGTCACAGCATCACGCGTGAACGGCTGGACCTACTCGTATATCGCCAATTCTTTTTTTTATGTTTGCTATTGTAACAAGGTGGTTTTCAACCTGGGAAATGCAGAATTCTCGCGGGAAAACTGGAATTACTCGGGTGAAAGCGCGGGCCGCAGCTAGTTCTTAATAAAACAGGGAATGAAAGTCGTGAAATTATTAAATCAACACAACCCGCTCCTTCATTAACTATTCTTATTATAACATTTTACCGACACATTATTTGGTTTCAAAATTAATTATAGGGTGCTAAAATTAATTATAAGACATAGCAACGTTTAAGAGAAACCTTGAACTCGAAGGTTTAATCGTCAACATGGAGCAGGATAATATTTTTAAAGGCCCCATTATTTGCATAGGCAAATTAACGGGCTTTTACACTAACAAATCCTCTCGCAAGAACCGTCGGGGATAGTTAGATAAGTAAAACAGCGGGACGCGGGATCAACTGTAATCCGTTAAATTCCCGCTCCCATACAGATAAATTCTGTTTAAATAACCGTTAAACTGTCCGTGTGTGGATCCCCTTAATCCGTTTGATGTGGATGCCGTCACGTTCGTATTCTCGATGATTATAAGTAGGATGATAAACCAAGGCTTTATTATTGTAATTAACTGATTCTTCGTTTCATATGTACTGTTTTAGTAATACACAACTATATAATGCACTGACATGAATAACAGGTAAACCTACCCAACTACCTACATGGAAGATGATGTAATGCTGTAGGTACCTACAAACCCATTAGAAGACAAGTTCATGTTAAAGTCACAAACTGAATGGGACGTTATACGTAACTACCTGTCTACATCTGGCGAAAAGCTGTACAATCTAATTCCTCCTAAGTTATCTTCAAATTCCGTGCTCATAGAGGCGGAAGACTCTGCAGACTAGTTTTCCCCATAGTTTAACTTGTAACCGAAGTTTCCGCAAAGTTGGTGTATTCCGCTTCTTGGCGGGTAACCTGCGATTGGAAAATCCTACGCTCTGTTGCAATGGTTGGGAACTTCAGAGGAAATGTGAAGTTACATTTGGAAAAACTATATTTCGTTTATTTTGGCGAATCTTGTTCGGAATTGGAACGGTACAGCGTGAAGTATTATATTGTAGATGAGCTGCAGATGTGCAAGATCCATCATTGTTTTGAAAGCAGGTATAAACGTATTTTATTATAAATCATAGAAAAACATATAATAATATAATGATCATTGATTTCTTTAGCCAGCCCCTTTTAGCTCTTCACAACTATAATTATAAGGATTGTGCTTTTTACGTTAATCCTTTTCTCTCTCATATTATTACCTTTCTCTTTGTTTGTTCTGTATGTTGTACCAAATAAACGTAAAAAAAAAAATATAAAAAAAAAAAAAAAAAATTAAAAAAAAATTGGCGGAATTAAAACTATATTTTTCTATATTAAGTTATTGATTATGGATTTCCGCAAAATAACGCCTGATTCTATTAACTACCAAATAAACGTATTTTTCTTTCTTTCTTTTTTTCTTATAGTAAAAGAGGAAAGTTATGTAAGTACAATATTCTCCGGAAACAACTTCCATTTCCCCAAACAATATCTAGTTAGTTACAAATTATAGGTAAGTGTAGGAACATACCGCATAGCCGTCCCATTAGGAGCCGACCCTAATGTATTATCGATGACACATTACGCGTGAGGATATATGAATATAGCGTTCGTTTTATGCGATGTTCGTGATAACGATATGATTTTCGCTTTATAGAATTTCCCAGCGTGTGAAACTTTGTCTCCATTGTGCCTTTGAAATCGACTGAGCCTATTGTACGTCCATGGGACGTAATAGGATTACGGCTACATCTGCTCAAAAATCATGAAAGCATAGCTGTTGTTCCTTTTTTTCTTAATAATTATGTTGCTTTGAACGGTGAGCTTATTCACATATATTTATTTATTTATTTATATATTCTTTAGCACACAAATGGAGTACTAGGAGTACTTAATGCTAAGTAGCATTTTCTACCAGTCATCCTGGAGGTGTAACTGAAATGGTGGTGTGGCAAAACGAGAGAGTAGAGAAAAGTATATTTAAAAGATATTTAGTGATAGAGTGATAGAGTACCGAGTACATATAACCGTCATTAATGATTAGTAATGTATAGACAAAGAATCGTCATGCGTCGTTTTTTTATAAGGAACAGTGTCTGCCTTTCAAGTTGTCTAGACAAGTTTCAGGATGTGCAGCATTTAAACTTATACACTTGGTGTACTTAGTTTTTCAGTTTCGTTTCCCGTTCATTAATTTTTTCAGAAAAGCGGCTGTGGGCCTTTTGTGGTCGCAGCGCACCGAGGCTACGAACACCGAGTTACTTAGCACAGCCCCTGAGTTGCTGATCTCTGGAGACGTGCTGCGAGGCAATTTTGTCGTTCTCTTTAAGAGCCTGGCAGGTATGCTAATGGCTGCTGAGAAGCTCTGCAATAGCATTTTGTTTATTTAAAAAGCTACGAATTTTTTCGTAGCTTTTTAACTTCACACGTATGTCCTGAAATAGTGCAAGTCAATTTTGCCCCAGTTTCCGTTGTTGAATTGAGTTGAAATTTTGCATGTCTGTCTAGTTCCGAGCTGATCTGATGATAGAGGTGGAAAGTAGACATGGAACTCTTCAGTGACTAACAGTAGATTGGTGGTGTTTGGACTCATTCTATCCAGCTTGCAGTACCGAAAACAATTTTTTTATAAAAGCTAGTCATGCACTTATTATTTGATGCTTAGCCATTAGCTCTGATAATTGAAATTATTAATGTGAGCACAACGGTTCCATTTCACTACATAGGTACATACTACACAACATCAACATTTTACTAGAGCAAGCACCTGCGTCACTTCCTATGTAACTTTCGCGTCCTTGCCCTGCTCATAAAGTTTCCCAACGTTATTATCTTACCTCGGAATATCGAAGTCATGTCTGATTCGATCTGTTCCGTATTCCGACCGCGTCGACTTCGGTTAGTCAGCCTGAATGGCATTACCGTCGCAATGCTTTTACAACTTATATTTAGATACGTGCCTGTGGAGAGAGGAAAGCTTCTTAATAGAAAATATGAGGAAGTTTTTATTATTTTGGGCTGTGGATTCCGTATTCAGTTTATAGGCATCAGCTGGGTGGTAGAGGCATTGAGGTCTATCTAAAAAGTTTCTCTGTCTTTTTTTGGAATGGTATGTATGTATCGTACCCAAAGCGCGCTTATCACCGTCGTTGAAGAGAGTAATATTGTTACATTCCTAGCCAAGGTGAGGGAAATGCTGCTAGGTCAGGTATTGTCCACTAGTATCTCAAAGCTAGTCTCGTTGACCCTTTCGAGGATATCTCTAAACAAAATAACATTCCGTCTTAGCGTACTAAGGCCATACCAAAATGTCATGCAGTAATATAACAAAATGAGATAGGGACAAAAAACAACGTAGCGCCATGTTTCTCAAAACAATCGAATGATTCATAAAAAGCGAAAAGTCGCACCTCTATCCTCTCGTCACAATTTGAGCCATGTAATAAGAAACTCGCCGAGTCAGCGCTACCCTCGCTCTGGTCCACACGTCGCGTCTGCGAAAGTGTTCGTCATCGGAAAAATTGCGATCGAGCATTGCTGACGCGGCAGGAGCGTGATGAATCGAACTCGGCTTGCCGCCCTGGTATAGTGTGACAGCTTTAGTTGAGTAGTTCACCGAGCCGCTACAGATCAACCAATTTATCTGTAGAGTTCAGTTTGTAACACGGACATTTGTAAGTATTTGACAAGTGTAGTATTATTACAAACTTTTGTTTTTGCATGGATCTTTGTTAGGTGAAATCTTGCAAGTTAACATTTTGACCTGTTCCCGTGATTCAATTGAGTTGAACGTTTGTGATATGGATAGTAATTTCGCTTTTTTGACGTCACTTTCATTAAGGATTGTTCTTAGCCAGAGCTGAAAATAGCATCAGCTTTTTGATTTCGCATTTCACCCAACATTACAGCTAGGCTTCGGCTTTGAACCCAAATATATCTTCGGGTTTCAACATAAATGAAGTTATGCGTTTGTGGAGGAACCTGCTTGACAACAATTAAAATCTATTGTGTCTGGAAATAAGATATACGAGGCGTTAATGTACCGCTCGAATAGGTTCCCAAATATTAAATGTTCATTTAATTTAATACCGTCGCCAACTGTTTGTAGCGGTTGAACTGTATTTTAGAGTGAGCGGCGTAAGTGGTTGGAGATCCAGTTGAACCCACTCGGTTTCCACGAACCAAGCTTTGACACGTTTGTACTTTAATTACAGCAAGGATGGGGTATTATGCTGCAGTTGAGGTTTATTGTCAGCAGCTTTTTTGATCGCTCCAGTTCTGGTATCCACTGACAAACAACTTTCAAACTTATGAATAACTAAGTAGTAAGTCTAAAATAGAATGAATCATCTATTTTGCGAAAGACGAAAAAACTTACACACTACCTGTAAGCCTGTGTGAAATCTTTTTCGTTCTTTTCAGAATCAGAATCAGAATCATATTTATTGCTTAAACTGTGAATACAGAGATGGTAAATTGTGTATAATTTTAGAAACAACAGTTTATCCATTTCGGATGTACATTGTACAATATTATAAGAACTTATTACAGAAAAACAATACTTTCTTAAATTTTTAAAATATCACAATATTTTTAATGATATTAAAAATGAGTAAGTAATTTTTACAAACATTATTTTCAAGAGCAAATATATACAAGTGTTTACTTAGGTAGGTAGCACCATATAAGAAAAATTTACATAATAATTTTTCGTTGTTACTACTTACTTATTATTAAGTTTGAAAGTCGTTCGTCAGTGGATACCAGAACTGTACCAGATACCAGATTTCGAATCGTAATTTTAGCTCGCTCAAAACTAGGAGTTGGTACCACGAATTGTGCATCTCCTGAAAGAACACTATTCAGCCGCCATTGCCTAAGTTACGAGTACCTACCTATATATCGACGCTAGAAAGCGTAAACGCTGTAACCCTTTGACCGACCCGAAAATACTTTTTTTACATATTTGGAAACAAACGCTGTAACCCACATTTCAACGTCCCCTAGGAACTTTAGGATATAACCAAGGTAGCAGTATTGTAGCTTTGTATGAAACACACTAAATATCCAAAATTTACGTTTTTAGGTCGAGTAGATATTGAGTTATGATTTTTTTTCAACAAAAAAAAAGTTTTTTGGCTCTGGTGAACAATTTTGCGTTTCAAGGTTACAGCGTTTACGCTTTCTAGCGTCGATATGCTTCTATTATGCCTATAAGCTCGAGCGTCGAGTGTACCTGAAATTAGTTTCCAGTTAGCGCATTTCCACTTTGGCTCGTAAGGTTCTATTAAGTGTATTTAGGTTCACAATAACTGTTTCACTGAGTGCCTCATACTTCTCAATTTTGGCAGCGAGTTTGTGAGCCTATGTTGGTCAACGCTGTCCTAATTTCGGTTTGGGCCTAATTGCGTACATTTGGCAAAGCTAAATTAAATCTGGAATGAGTATCACTGCCCGTGTTTCTTTTATCTTTTGTTTTGGTGATATCAGTTGAAAAAGTTTTGATTGTTCCCCTTTAGGCGGTTCTTGTTCTTGTTTGATATGAAAACATAAATATTGTCAAAAATTACAATGTTTTGTGTAGAGGTTTTTGTGTAGTGTGTAGACCAAAACACGCGCAGGAGGCACGCCTTTAGGAAGTCACTACCTAGAAGGAGGTATTTATGGTCGCAGAACTCACTAATTACTTAAAGAAACGTGTATATACAGAACAGGCCTTGAGATATGAAGCTGTTATCAAATTATTTTCAGTAACGATATACTTACCTGAGTGTAAAAGGGCATGAACATAAAATATTAGATTTTTTACGCCACCCGTATGCCGTTTATATTAAACCTCATAAATCAGCGATATAAGGCCAACTTTTTAGGGGTTTTATATGTATAAAACGGCATCAGCATGAATAATTCCTTTAAAAAGTTTATATTTTTCATCACGTTTCTAAACCTCCTTGCAGAACCTGAATTACATTGTTGGTCAATAAACTTAATTTATTTTTAAGTAAGGTCATTTCCGTGAACATGGATCCAACACTAACTATATTACACAGAATTCAAATAGAATATTGTGAAGGCCATTGGTGCGTGTGACTGTGCTTCTCTTAGGCTCAGAAGCTCTTGCCGAAACCCCGAATTGTCATTGGAACGGTAATTGGAACCATTCGTGCATACCTATATTAATTTTCCGCTAATAACCAGCGAAATTACTGGGCACGAGACTTTAGAGCCGATGTCTCAGGGTGACGGACGCAGTGCAGTGCTGCGCAGGATTATGCATCGCAGGGTTCTGGTTGGTGTTGTGACTGTTATGGGCAGGCGTAGCGCTTACCATCAGGTGAACGACAAGCTCGTCTCGTCACTCATTCAAATAAAAATAAAAATCTTCACATTTAATACAGAGATGTGTTTCGATTAGAAGGGCACTGTGTCCAGAGATGCGATTACTGGCTATAATAAGACTTTTCACTTGGCTAACGCAGTGCAGTGCTCAAACTTCAAACGAGCTAACAAATCTGGGCCAAAACTGACGTATATTTTCTGGACAAACTTATAGAAATCGTGTTTCACGTCTGTTCTTCGTTCTCTAATCTCATGGCAATGGCAAACATAGTACAATCTATAATAGACAGTTAAAAGCGTCGTGAAAGCTATAGAGGCGCGCGACTGCGCTTCAATGAGGCTCATCAGCCCCTGCTCTAAGCGCAAATTGTTATTAGAGCGTTAATTTTAACTTAGTATTCATTGGAGATGCATATTGTTATTGATGTCGCATATTGTTAGTGATGAAGCGGTCGTAGCCTAGTGGGAGAACCTCTGCCTTCCAAGGAGAAGATCGTGAGTTTAACTCCCAGTGTGGCACGTACCAATGTTTTTCTTGTAAATTTTAACATATGTACGTAATTATCACTCGCTTTTCGGTTGAGGAAAACATCGTGAGGAGAACCACTTATCTACCTAGGGAATTATTTCAGAGGTGGGTATGTTATGCATCAATCTGGACCGGACCCCCGTGGTGGAATTAAAGCGTAACCCTCCTAGCGAAAGTGAGGGAGACCCATGCCCAGCAGTGGGACGATATGGGTTGATGATGATTGATGTTGCTCTAATGGAATGCGATCGATGGCATAGTCATCTAAGTTCGCAACGGCACAAACAGTAAAATATAAAAAAAAGCAACGACTTCCTCGTCTCGTCACTCGGTCAAATAAAAAAAAATGTAGCTAGTTCATCAACAACCCATAACGTCCCACTGCTGGGCACGGGTCTCCCCTCACTTTCGTGAGGAGGATTAGGCCATAATCCACCACGGGGGCCAGATCCGGATTGGTGGATCACATACCTACCTCCGAAATAATTCTCGGGTAGGTGTATGTGGGTTTCCTCACGATGTTTTCCTTCACCGAAAAGCGAGTGATAATTACGTACATATGTTTTACAAGAAACACATTGGTACGTGCCTGCACTGGGATTTGAACTCACGACCTTCTGCTTGGAAGGCCGACGTTCTCCCACTAGGCTACCACCGCTTAGTAAACCGCTAGTTAGTAAATATTATCCGTTCTTCAGAGGGCACGCGTTGATCCCGCTTGTTATCGATTGATAACAATCAGAAGACCTTAAGCGGCCGAGGAAATTGTCACATTCAGCTAATGCATTACTGTAGAATTGTAGATCCGTGACGCTCTGGAAGGCACTGAACGAAATAAGCTCCTGTAACACAATTTGAGTCGGTTACTAGTTGAGCGGATCCACCAATGAAGCGGGCCGATTCGCCGCTTAGGCGCTGATTGCTTTTCCGCTCATCGGCCGCTAAATGGAGTTATAGCCAATATCGATACAAATAACATTTTAACGGTAAGAAGGTCTACTAACAAGAAACAGAATTGTAGCGAGGGTTTGATTAACACAGGGCATTTTAGATAAAATTACGTATTTCCACAAAGGATAGCGGAAAATCGGATAATTGACTTCACTTAGAAATTAGATTGTTTTCCACTGAAAATAATCTAATTTCTAAATGAAACCAACATTGTTAGGTATATTTCCACCACCGGTGTGCGCGGATTAACAAGATTAACTGATTTGAATACTGATTGAGGCAGCCATGCGTTCAAATTCCACGTAATTCAGGTAATCCAGCTATTGTTATTCTAATATGTTAATTGTGATTGCATAAACAGGATCGAAAGGAATCGTAGAGAAACTCGTTATTATAAATAATATAGTCTTACATAATAAACTTATTCTTTTATAGGTAGGCGCAGTGCAGTACCGCACAAGATCTTGTAATGGAAAGTCCTGGGTGACACTGTAGCTGTCATGGGCAGGCGTGGCGCTTACATCAGGTGAATGAACTGCTCGTCTTATTACTTAGTAATATAAAAAAAAAGTATCTACTTGCATATTTGAATTTATTTCTATATTATGTTTTACTGCCAAAAAAGGCATCAGATGCAGTCTGAAATAAGGAAAAGTTGTAACGTTTCACGCTTTTGTGACATCAAGTAAATCCAATATTGGTATAATTATTATTTAACTTATTAAGATGTGGTCTTAATAAGTTTAACTCAAAAAATTACGCCCAGGCAGAGAAGAGTGGGGCCCGTAGTAATTGCTACTCTTGCTACGTGGTTAATCCGGCACTGCCTGAATGATCCCACTCCCACCTCAGCAGATTTACTCATTGCCCTCCCGCGGCTCCTTTCAACAGAACCTAATATGGCTGCCATTGCTCTTTATTAACAACCTTATTAGGTTCCTTTCTTGGAACCATTCATACGGGAAAATCACATTTATTGAATGAGGTGTATCTACCAACCTAAGTACATGGGTAAGAAGAAAAAAATATTTTTTGAAATACCCGCACATCCCTATAATCCACAAGGATTGTATACAAATCATGAGGGGCCGTCCGTTTTTTTTTAACTTTTAAACCCACCCTCTAATGTAATACCTAATTAAAAATATTAATTACAGGCAAAAACCAAAATTCATTTTGAAAACCGTTTGAAGCATTATTTTGGCTGACTTATTTTCCGACCACCCGCAGTATATAAAACACTTTTATCTCCTACAAGCTTGAAAACTAAAAGGCAGCTAGAAATAATTGCGTGAAACCGACACACAGCACTTTGAATTTAATTTAAAATTATTTACTTTGAGAGAAATTGTAAACTGAAATGTTTTCTACGTAACATTCCTTAAATTTCAATTTACATACTTGTTTTTACATAATTATGATATATTTTCACCGCACGAGTCGAGTGTTAACAATATTATAACAATTATTTTACTCATTAAATATTTCAGACAATCTAGATATAATAACGTGAAAAGGAAGCATACAAAACCGGCGGTCTCATCGCTCAGACTTATGTGGTAAGTTTGTTTTGTTCTAGTTATCTTTGATTAAAAAGTTTTCCTCTATATTCATTTATTGCTGTTTCCTTTCTCTTTCTGTCCATTTTTTTTTATGTTATTATAGTTAGCGAAGATAAGTATGTACTATGTACTAGCTTGAAAATACATTTTTACCGTATTTTCGTACGTTGTAAACGTCAATATCTTATTCCAGTTTTCCGAGTCACAAACCAATAAGTTTTTAGTATGTGAGTATTGTAGGGAAGGAAAACAAATGAAAATAACATCACTGGTTTTACGATATTAAATAATTCGCGAAAGTCATGCCGGCTTCGTATAAATTCCGTAGGTATACGTTACGTTTTTTGTAATGTTCCCAAAGAGTCTACCGCGCTAGCCGAGAGAAGTGTCTCGAAACTTCGCTGGAAATATAGGCTTTTACGTTTTTCTGAAAGTTTCTTTTTACTTTATAGTTCTTCTTAGTTTTTTATGATACTGAATCTGATTTAGTATTTGAAGTAAAAGAAATATAAATAATATAATGATTTGTAATTTTTTGAAACTTGCTTATACAGTTATGACCAATAGCCTTCATATTATGAGCTTCAGGTACAAAATTTTGTTGGTGGACTGACCGTCGGAAACATAATAAACAATCTAAAGCAAAGTATATTTCCATTTACTTTACAATAAACCAAAGTACTTAATCACTTGACTACCTATATTACTTTTCTTTAGGATTAAGCACAAAATGATCTTCAAATAGTTTCAATAATAACAGTGAAAACTTAACAGTAAAATTCACGTTCAACTACTCTTTAACTCGCTGTGCAAACAGTCTGTCTGGCTAATTTCATTTAACTCAGTTTTTATACCGTCGAGATGGGCAATTACAGAATTTTGAATGAGAACCAGCGGCCCGGGCGGCCTGTTCAAACAACTTGTTAGGCCGTCTAGTGGATACCGAGTCCCTGTGCCTAGGCACAGTTAGCGCTTGTGCAACTCCCATTGCTGGTTTAATGAACAACGAATGTTTTTTTTTGTTGTATTGTTGTAGTGGTACTAAAGTTTGAAGCCAGTAACACATGCGCGATAGAATCAGTCGATAAAGTTGCAAAGTTATTCTGGTAATGGCTGCCGTGTCTTTTCCGCCCATCCTAATACAAAATGGACTAAAAACAGATATCGCTAAAACGCCTTCATACAGATGGACCACACCAGTGGTTTAAACTGTCTTGATAAGGCTAAGAATGGCGGCATTGAAATAAATCGATTCCTGTATTTCTAAAAAACAGCCCACAATGAGCCTACAATGGTTAAAACGTGACTAGATTTTGATGTACAGCTAAATCACTTGAAATATGTTAGTGCCTCTAATTCTATGTAAAGATAGGTATCTGACTGCATTTGCTGTAGTCCTAGGTATTGTATGCCAAATTGGAGCCGGAATAGGTAGGTATGTACATAATACGTAGCACAAGTCCCAAAGGCGTTGGTGCTCGTAAATCGACGATCGAATGGTTGTTTATGCACACTACCGTCCACTGGGGTTGGCTCAGTGGTAATACGCCAAAGCAAATAAAACCATGATGTGGATTTTACTCGGGTTCTTGGAAAACTTCGTGGCAATAAAATAGATAAATTCCGGACCTCGATTGGCCGCCTTGATTTCAAATCCAACCAACCAACCAACCAGTAACCAACTTTCTTAAATTTTAGCGTTAAAAAGACTCCAAATGAACTACTGCACTTAGATATTTTTAACTAAGGATCGTATACTGTGTACTCTCTACCAGATTTGGTCATTTTATTTGCAATGATTGATCAATATTATTATTTATACTTATGACTCACGTCACATGCTACATATGGGAAATGGGGTAAATATGGAGAGACATTGTGAAAGTGGCAAAGATATGATAAAGTTTTGAATAAAGCACTGTTAGCACTGTTACAAATAAAAATCAGAAAAATCGAACAGACACACCAAAAACCTGTTATAAAATAAAATAAAATAATATTGATGTGGTCGCGTCGGTGTGACCAGCCCAATAAATTATTCCATCACATAAATTCTAGTATCTGTGATGTAATAAAAAGCCTGGTGCGTGCAAATTTACAGGCTGTGCGATAAACAGCTCTGTAGGAACGCCAGTTGTCCAGTGAATTATGGCAACACGGGGACAGAGGACGATAGTTGTACCAATGCGAACAGCTTTGGAATTAAATTCAATGCGAACGTACCTAACTATTAGGTACTTCAGTATCTATCGGTCTATTACGTTTTGGAATATGGGTATTACAAAATAGGAATAGTCTTGTCGACATATCTTGGCTCCACACTAATCAGTGACGTGTATATGTGAGGTTTCTGTCACAGAGAATAATTCTGGCGTTGCTAATCCGAGTCAACTCAATAGGTTCTATAGCAACTAAGAAGTAGAGTTGTTCCAATCCGCTCTACTCAATCTGACCCCATTTGACAAAATGCGGGTCGACCTAAGCAAACGGGACAAATTCCGAACAGTTCCCGCAAAAAAACTCAATACTCCAGTGAAAGCTTCAGTGATCCTGCATTATTCTGCTGACAGCCGACAGCGAAGCGGTGGCGAAAAATCGAATGTCAAAACATGATTGATGTCCTGCGAAGCTTGCCAAATTCTCACCCTGTGCCACCCAAACTGTGACGGGACTGACAGGGAAACAAAAGCGACGTGATTTTTTACAAGTTAATTTTTGGTGACGCAGAAAATCGAATGAATAAATAAGAAGAACCGTGTAAAAGGTACAGCTGTCCTCTCTGCTGCCTACATTGCTGATGTGTTATTTATTAGACAAAAACTGTATTAATCACCATCAAAATATAATTTAGCTAAAACTTAAAGTTTCAATCTAGTTATATTGACTGTAGTCACGAGAATGGGGAATACGGATATCATGGGGTGTTGTTTCTGACTAGCCATGTTTTTATCTTCTATAACCCAACTGTCACGGCACAATGATGTACAAACTCATGTAAATTTTAATTGATTTTTATTTTTTTATTACCGATATTCCTATCTTCTTGTATTAAACGCATTAGGCAAAACAAGTCTTTGTAATGGTAGAACTCTTCTGCAAGTCATATGTGAAACCACCAAGTAGAAGGCTGTGAACATTAAGTTCTGGCTACATTTCAGTTTGAAGGGCAATGTACAACTGGCTGGGCACAATATCTGACAATATCTAGGGAGACGAGCATAGTTCAGTGCCGTCATAGAATACATAGCCTGAGCTGTCTAAGATTTCACAATCCAAAATTTTGGGTGACCAGCCGTTATAATTCTAATTACCTTCAGACGGATGACCCGTTTGTCTCCACTCTTAATTGTATAGAAAAAAGTAGGCTCTACTGATCATACTTCGTCTGTTGCCATGGGTAAGTAGCCTAGGTACGTACAAGAAATAAACTTAATTGGTTAATTAAATTTTAGCTTGTACCCCTGAACAAACTCAAACAGTTGAAACTCAAACAATTGTTCCAAGAGCAAAGCGATTAGAAATTCCCCAGAATAAAGAGACCGCTACAGAATTGATTGGCATTTCCGAAGTGTCGATCAGTCGACGCCGGTACGCTTCTGTAGTAACCCCCAATAAAGTCCCAACCCAATAGAAAGTGCCCAATTGAAAGCTCAGCGCCTCGTGTCCTCATCTCTTTGTGATATCTGCCTTTGATCTGAGCTATATTCGAAGTGTCTATTCCAAATTCTTTTCACCTTTGACCAATCTTTTTGTTGTTAAGAAATTTTATTTGAGATGCGAGAGGATCGAGCCCTAAAGACATTTTTATATTTTGTAGTAAATAAGTGATGTTTCTTTATTTAGGTACGTGCCTGTCAATCGATCAGTAAAACAGCCTAGTAAAAAGTACGTATCGTATACAACACGAAATAAGGCTCCAAAACATACAGTGGCATCCATGGGTTATACGTTCATGGCAAACCTTTTCCGGCATTATTTAACTGTTATGGGCAGGCGTAGCGCTTACCATCAGGTGAATGACTTGTTTGTCTCATCACTCAGTCAAATAAAACAAAATCTTTTACTGTTTGTTAAACGAGTAGCTAAGTTAATACTCTTTGATACAAATAACACTTCCATGGACCATGGTCATTGTAGTTCTTAATTCTCTTATTCCAGGAAATCCTAGATGTGGGTCAGAATCTATGTGACATGCGTGATGTTCTTTACAGTAACATTCTAAAGTTTAAACGTGTTTCAATTACTTGAAAAGGTTGAAAATAATTAACGAGACCACACTCGGCGTAGCCTGAGTATCCAACAACAAGATAAATGGCGTCTGCGACTGCAACTGCTTCTTCGCTATGTCAGCCATCCGATGCGGTCGAGCTCCCCATTCCATTCCACCAATTCAGATTGAGTGAAAACTCTACTAGCCATACATCGCTTGGCACCAACCTCATTCATGCTAACTTAAAGAAGATACCAAGCATTGGTTGTAGTACTTTAAGATTTATTACGCTCGGGTGGAACTTCGAGATGCGGCACATCTCTGGTTAAGGGGCTTGCGGCTATTCGGTCGAACTGACAGTTTGATACCAATAGCGGTAAACGCAGACCCCCTGGAGACAGGACAGGTCCAACTTTGGAATTTCCAAGGAAATGCTTAATAATTGAGGTCGAGTTGGCGGGCTGTCTGATGAGTAAAATGAATTGAAAGTACTTAAAGATATGTACTAGATGGAAGATAACAAAACCAAAACTTAGCTCAAATAATTCTTAACTTAGGTATAATATGATCAATCATATAGGTGCTCACTCATAACTGAATCAGCAACTGTTCATGGTAAACAGCATTTAATAGACACAAAAGGAAATACCATTGCATACAGATCATCACACAAATATTTGTCCCGTAAAGGATAATAAAACAGAAATTATAATAACATTCATTTTTGTATGTTTGAAAGAAGGATCCTTACAACCTCCAGGTTTTATGAAACTACATTTTATAGCACAGTGTGACCTAAGCCCGCACTTTACGCACGCTTTTCCGTGACTTAGTCCTTCTTACACCGTGCAAAGTTAGTATATACAATACTTGTGACTTAGTAGTCGATTATTGTACAGCGTTTAGCTTCACGCCCCGTGCAATAATCGACTACTTAAGTCACACGTATCGTAATATACTAATATGGGTGTGTAGATTTGTAAAACCATAACTTAGCAGTGCGGTCACGTCCGCAGCGAGTCCTCAAGACTCGACAAGTCTCCCGACAAATATCCATTTTGCTCGGTTACCGCCTTTATTCCCTAACGCTCGTGGCCTCTATGGAAGACAGTGGTACAGCTTTAAAGATACAATTCTAATCTCTACTTCACGTAACACCTGCAATTAGCTTTTGGATAAAATATATCCCCTTCTTTCTATGCAAGTATAAGGCCCACTGCAGAGCATAATCTTCCATAGACCTCCTTCAGCCCTTCATAAGGATGAAGAGCATATCTGAGAGAGGTTTGAGGTTTTTACAAAATTTTTGTTTATCGAATGAGGTAGTGTTGATCAGAGTTTGACATCCCGTCTAAGTTATTTGGCAAATTGCAGTTGTAATGCAAAACAAACATGCAAAACATTCACGATTATAAAATATTTTGCAAATAAAGACCCCGAGAAATGAAGCTTAGGTACTTTTAGCTAAGTCGCTGTACCTTAATGGATGCTGCTGTAGCGAATATCCTCAACTACAGTACAAACTAAAGTTTTTTAGCACGAGACCCTCGCAGTTTATGGGTATGAGCGCTGCCAGCGGGTGGTGCTTAATCTACTTAATGCTGCCCTGGGACGATAATGTGCGACTTTTTATAATATTAATTCAACTTTCTGTGTTTCTGCTAAGCTGTAGATAGAATGATTAATGACCGGTTGGAGCTTATCCGGTTTTTTGCTCGACCTCCTCCAAAGTGATTTTTTCTAATGCTGAAGGTTTTTTTTATTTGACTGTGTGACAAGACGAGCAAGTCGTTCACCTGATGGTAAGCGCTACGCCTGCCCACAACAGTTAAAGTGCCACCCAGAACTTTGCATTGCATAATCTTGTGCGGCACGGCAGTGCGCTCGTCACACTGAGACATCAGCTCTAAAGTCTCATATGTCTAGTAGTTTTCATCGTAATATAACTCGTGAAACACTCCAGTGTAGGCATTATATTAAACTTATGATGTTAAATTTTAACCACAGAACTTGGCCTCACACAAATTTTAGGTCAAGAACGAGAAATGTTCTTCTTATTTAAAGTCAATTAAAACTCTATTCTGTCGACAGACAGATAGAAAAAAGATAAAAGAAAAAAGATAGTTCTTTCAAAGGCCTACTCGACTCAAAACAAAAACAAAAAATATAAAAAAAAAAAATATTCAGCGTTAATTACTACGAGGCAATAATAATATACCAGTACAGACGCGCACGGCCTGCAAACACGTCGTGTTGAGGAACATTGGACCGAATAATTTGGTGTGACGTGAGTGCCATGTCGCACGTCTGATCTCCATACATAATCGTGTAGTAATTATAAATTATGCTCTGTTTACCTCGTAACTTTACAAAAACTGTTGGCAATCGCTCACTTTAATAATTTTAGGAATAAAGTTAGGACTTGTCACCGGTGTTTTTCGCTATCTTTAGTAGGATTAAAAAATTAGAACAAAGACTCATTTTTCCTACTACCATGTAGGATCAGCTGAATATCTCCCAACATTTTATAATACTGTTCTAATATAAATTTGACTATTTTGCGAGCGTAATTTTATATGAGATAAATTGCATTATAATAGTGATTGAAAAAAGAAAATCAATTTTTTTATGTCAAAATTAAATTATGTCCAAAACGCATCTAATGGTATTCCCAAATAGCTCTGCGTTGAAAATAGAAACCGCAACGGGCGAGTCATCTAAATAAAACAATGTGGCATGTTCGCTGAATAATAAAACGGCGGCAACCCTCGACCCGTACCTACCCAGAACAATACGATGAATTTATAAAAAAAATCCTTACAAAAATATCAAAATTTTAATCATCAAAAGGGTCGGCGTTGTTGCTTAATGAAAATCTTTTGTGAAGAGCTGAAAGCGTCTAACGTTGCGTAAAACGCAAATAATGGACAGGGCTAACAGTAATTCTGGAACAACTTTGTTTAAGCTCACCCGCAAACATTTCAAGAATTTTTAGGTAGGTAACAACCCAAACTCCCAAAAGAGAGTTGAAACCGTGGAATAATTAAAAAATAGAAACGGAAAAGTGTTTCGCGTGCAGCGTAGGATTACTAACCCGATTGTGGAGTGTACGCTTTGAAATTTGCTTTATAAACGTCAAGTGTTGCTTTGCTGCAATATGAAACGAAATGGAAGGGAGACGCAGCATGACTCGGATGGAAATTGCAATATCCGAGTGAGCCGAATTAGTCGCAGAGATAGCGCTCGCTGGATGCCTTGTATCAGCTGAATTTGAGCCATTTCGCTCTGGGGTACGAGCTTAGTTTGAAGCTGGTTGATACGAAAGGACAGCAATGTATTTTTGGACAAATAATGGATATGTTATATCTGTGGATATAAGTTTGAAAACGCTGTTTTGTTCTGTGTCAGCGATTATACTATAAGTCGTAGCTTTTCTCCATACAATACAGTGGTATTGTATTATATGTTATCACCACAGATCACCTAATGACTTTACTATTCCCAAAACGTCGACACGACGACGTGCTCTATCCTGATGTATACCTATGTATTAAATCAGCAGGACACTAAATCGAATGCAAGAATATGAAATCGGGACAAATCAGATTGTAATAGAACTGCTGTCTAAAAAAAAACTAAGAAAAAAACTAAATAACTAACTAACTACTAACTAAACTAACTAACTTACCTCAAACTAAGCTCTTAAGATATTTCTACTAAAATATGTTCTACATACAGTGTGTGTGACATATCCAGCATAGCATAGCTCTGACAACAGGATTAGGCCGAATGGGAGATTGGATCGCACGGGGCGGCCTAACTAAACTTCATTAGTCAAGTTTGGATAACAGCGCCGGCCGGATTAAGTCGTTAGCTCCGGCGGCGTTACCGTAGGCGACACGTGGACTTTTAGCTACAGCTAATTTATTATGATGCTCTTCAGCTGTTTTCGTAATCATTACCTACCTACAGGCATATCCAGGAGACTCCATACACAAGCTGATTAGACAACCTTCACATATAAATGACGTTTTTACACGGGCCTAATGCGTCTGTAAGTAAGCTATAAAGGCATATTACGCGACCAAATCAAAAGACAAGCTGCTAGTGACGGTTTATACTAGCTCATTCGTCTATTAAATTTGGGCGTGTAATGTTGACTGCATCCAGATTATCTTCCCGATTGCTAATAGAGGTGCGGGGATGCGAATTGTGCAGGGTGTAGATTTGTGTGTAACAGTGTCCATTCTGTATGTAGACAAGACATACTATTTTTGTCTGGTGTGCTACGGGGTCGATCGTTAAGATAATAACCGAGGCATTAGTTCTTTTTGATCTTTTCCTTCAATCTAATACCTGGATGGATGGATGCCTGGTGTTTCTTTATCATATCTTACAAGTAAATTCTGACCCAGTTTTCTTAGTTCAATTCAGTTTAAATTTTACAAGCCTTTCAAGTTCCAATGACAATACAATACTATGGTTATTAGTTGAACTGATGATGGATACGTTAGATAGACAACGTAACTTCTCCATATAGTTGAGCTCATTATATTCGACTTGCATATAGAAATTTTATAAAAGCTTGTGAGGAAAAATATATTTATCAACAAAAATGGGATGAAATAACTGCAACCAGATGGTATTAAAACTCAGCGAGGACCAAGATATTCGAGAAATCCCAAATGGTTATTGTTAAAAAACTTGTACAAAAGGCTTTATTTCAAGTTACCTAAATGTTTTGTTCAGTCACGTCTCATACATTTCAAACATGTCAACGGGCATTCTGACGGTGGTCACTTCACAGCAGATGTGGTCACTCCCGTAGGACAAACAATCTTCGTCCGGGTCATCCGATAGCCTGTCCCATGGACAAGCATTGCTGGAAACGCAAATCCCATTGCGGTTGTTGCACATCATTAGCCACGGTCCTGAAGCGCAAATTGATTTAAAAATACAGGTTTTTATTAAACTAATTATGTCCCTCTACTGTGTGCGAATGAGCCTGAGTTCTTTTCATTTTGACGTTTGATTGCCACGGGGCTCGTCATTACAAATTGAAATCATTACAAAATGAAAAGAAATTGCGCTCATCCGCACCGTGCTGCATAGCCCCACAGGTGCCCCCACCCTCGGGGGGCCCCCAGGATCGACAATTTCTTTCACATTTCAAAAATGAATTACGAACAACAATGTTACGAGAACAACTAAGTAATTTGTCAATTATGTGGATAGAAAGTGACATCCTTCAAAAAATATAATATTAGGATCGGATAGAAGATTTTGCTCAACAGAAATCTCGAAAGAAACCATTGTAGTAATCGTAACCAAAATACCAGCAGCATACTAATATCATTAATGACATAGGTATTATATTTATCATTACTTATAATAGAAAAATATAATATGTTATATGTTATGTTATATGTTGTGTTATGTTATATGTTATGTTATGTATATATGTTTTATTTTTCTGTACTGTGTTTAATTTTGTTTCTGGTGTACAATAAAGAGTTTTTCTATTCTATTCTATTCTAAAAATAGAAGAGCATTATAGGAAATGTTAGTATAATTCGCTTTCTTTACTTTCCAAAAGGGCCCCAAATTCTTGTATGACCAATGGCCCCAGCATAGTGTAAGACTAGTAGTGTAGTGTTGTCTGTGGTAGACTAGTTGTATACAGTGTAAATTTACAGGTACTTCACGTTGATAGACATTGATAAAGAATAAAAGACGAAGGTACAACTCACTGTTTGTCATAGAGTATCCAAGTCTTTCAACATCGCCCACGTTTATGTACAAGTCAACTTCATAGTCCCCAAACGCCACAACACCAATATCTTTTAAAAATACAAACATTATAGTAATCAAAAGTCTTATTAACTGCACAAATAACATGTTGAATGTGTGACTAACTGGCGGAAACTAATAAGTAAGCGGTTTGTAAGTCTGCATTGTTTAATAAAACACAAAAAAAAATTCTCGTCCATGCATTTCGTCGATAAGAATTCTTGTCTAAGGCAACGTTTTCGTTTCCAGTATAAATTATTTACTAATGACAATTTCACGGATGAAAATGTAATAAAATGCATTGTTAAATATTAATAATAATCGATTAAAAGCTTGAAAATTTGTTTTGAAATAAATATTGTTACACTAATTAAATATTTGGCTGTGCCATTTTCTAATCTGTCAAGGAGGAGGCCAGCGTTTTAATTAATTATTAAAGATTTATGTATTTGTTTTGAGCGCTTGCGTGAAAGCCTGTTTCAAAATATCACTAAGTTACCTAAATTACCCGGGAAAAGCTATATTTAGGTTCTTGTACTCGTAGTAGGTAAGACCCAATTTGTTTGATAACTTTCAAAAACACTGCTATCTCATCTAGATTCAATCGAGGGGGACGCACGGCCGATCGCCAATTGAGACGTGTTTTTATTTGAAAGAGCTTTGACAAGAGCACTCACTTTTGCAAATATATCGATGCGCCACTCAGAGGGGCGCTCGCCTTCGAGATTCTTCTGTATATTATCCAAATATTTCAAAGTAGGTATACTTGTATTATTGAATTAATTAATTACATTAATTATTAAGGGAAATCTTTGATTCAAGTCTGGCGATCACCTAATATTCGTAAATCCATATCCCTAATTACATGTATCTAGGGAAACAGGAACTACAAGAACCATGGTCCCTCAAACAAGTCAGACTCAGAGCAAATACCGGCTTTGGTTCACACAAATATTTGCCCTCTTACCCTAACCTCGCGCTTCGCATTTGTATCATCACCGACTTCCACCCTGAGGTTTTTGAATCCAACAATCAAAGGTGTGTTGACTGAGGAATTATTATAATACCTGGATGACCGAGCTTTGAACGGTATTTTTTTTTATTACATTTTCTAAATATTATTCCTAGCTAGATCGATTTATCGCCCCCGAAACCCCCTATATACTAAATTTCATGAAAATCGTTGGAGCCGATTCCGAGATTCCAATTATTATATATATTATATACAAGAATTGCTCATTTAAAGATATAAGATTATGATTTTGTTCGAGAGAGCGTCAGTTCTAGGATCGTCCGAGCCTCAACTCAAAGATGGTCAGGTAAGAAGGGCAAAAGGCGAAGGCGAGGTTATACCTACTTACAAAATCTATCATTCACGGATAAGTCCATTAGACCATTATTCAAGAATCATTATATAGAAAAATGTTCGAAAAGTTTTTGTCCTCAAACTCAGAAGTAACAAGGTTTTATTTGGGAGAGCACTCACCCTGAGCAAATTATGCGCCTCCCGTCTCAGTGGCTCCCGTGTCAGTGCCCCCGACTTCCTAAGTGCTGTTGAAATTGAGCTTTTGCTATCTGCCCTAGAGGATTCCTGGATGACACATTAAAACGAACCGTAAATATGTTTCGTGAAATTAGATTCTGGCGTGTTTACTATCTTTGACCACATCGTCTGATACCTAAAACTAACTGGGCGATTCAGAACTTTTCGCCAAGAAACCGGATCGATTCTATTCGATTTTCACATGTCCTATACTTAAATTTGCGAGCTATTTAGGCCAATCGACCTGCGATTTCGTTTCAACTGTCCTAAATCGATTGCAGTAGGTACATGTAGAGTTTCCGGAGTTCAAAGATATCACACCGAATCGATCGATAACGGAGTTAGAGAAAAGGTCTGAGCCTACGTAAGTTACGTTCCTACGTATGTAACATATTAGGTACATATTAGCTCAATGCTACATGTCCAGTTTATATCTCACTAATCTTATACTTATACTCGTATTAGTGAGACACGAAAGTTTATATGTTTGGATACTCGGATGCTTGGATCTCTGTAACTCATTTACTTAAAATCGGCTGAACGGATTTTGATAAAATTTGGCGCACTGATAGTTTATTACCTGAATTAGCAGATATGTTCTTATAATCCCATAAAAATTAAAACAACGATAGCGCGCGTGGGGCTCAACGCGCGTGTAACCGCGGAGGCAACTAGTAATAGATATTTTATTTTTTTCCTTGTAATTATTTGCTTTTCTAAATAAAAAAATATATTTGCGAAATAACTTAAGAATATTAAAAGCCAGCCACTAAACATGTTGAATGCAACGAGGCGGTCTCCAAGATTTGCAAGCAAACGAGCGCAAAGCTAACAGCAGGCACGCAGTCAGGTTCAACCTTGGGCACGTTTCTGAAAAATAAACGTTCCGTAGTCACAGACTAAAAGGAATACAAACAGTTCAACAAAAAACATAAATAGTTACCTAAATAGTGCTTCTAAGTTGGAGCTAATCTATAGCCTAGTTATAAACTCCTCGTATCTCTCATTTCCAGATACAATAGCTTTATTGTTGTCTGGTACCATTCTTGACAAAAACGCCTAAACCACCATCCTGGCTGCGGCCCTGATCAGCTTGAAATGTTATGCCAGGTTTGGCTTGCAGTGGGCTTTCAACGCAGAGCAAAACGAAATTTCCTTGGTACGGTGGTGTACGCCTGCGTTTTATAGGACTTTCATATGCATGACTCACATTTTTCTTAGCTGACTTAATAAATGATTAAGGAAGTTTCCAACCCGAATATATAACTACCTACGTAGCTCAATATGTTTTAGCTAGTTCTTACTCTACCAATAGTTTAAGTAAGTTCTTAGTTATAGTCGAAAATATGAAAAATAGTACGAGTATCCGCTTGGTGGGTAGATAAGTAGGTACGTACCTGAACAGAAATGCTGCGAGCAATCTCACTAATATTAGAAATGCGAAAGTTTGTGAGTTAGTGCGTTTGTTTGTTTGTGAGTTTGTTCTCTCTTTACGCCGAAACGGCTGAACAGATTTTGATGAAATTAATTATCTAGATACTTTAGGTCCTAGAACAGAACATACGCTACTTTTTATTCCGTAAAAATTTACCGTTCCTGTGAGTGGGATAATAGTAAACGCAGATAAAACCGGGCGTTGCTAGTGAAGAAATAGCGTTCGCCTGACTAACTTAATTTTTAATATCTTTAAATGAGATCTTTAATGATAATTCTATGAGGAAAAAAATCTCCTGAGATATTAAAATAGTCAAAGGGAGTCGGACCACTCCCGCTTCATAAATAAAACAAATTTCATTGGAGGGAGATATTACCATTCTTTTCGTAAAAAACATGCAATCTCAATGGAATATCTTCAATAAACTACTAGGTGTATATCAATCTATATAAGTACCTACTTAGATAAGGAATACAATGTGCCTTCGACTTCGCATTCAACGTACGAATACTGATATTATAAAGGGTACGTAATATGACCTTTTAGGCTTACTCAATGTACATATAGTATGCCTGATCTTATATATTGTAATATTCCGCAGACGTCCGCTCAAGTCGAAAAAGGGCTTCAGTGACCCCATCGTCAATTGAGCCTGGTTCGTCCTTTGAATAAAAACTAAACACCTACCTCTGCTTTTACATACAAACATAAAATTTCATTAGACCCTCTAGAGTTTAAAATTCAGTATGCGTCTGCTCCATAAAAATAAAATCAAGCGTGAACTTTACATTCAGGAGAGCTTGAAATTTACATTTTACGTCCTCTTTATTTTAACTTCGTGAAAAATAATGCAAATCACCTTTTACGGAATCCTTGTAGCCCTGTAGCGTAGCATAACATAATAAGTAAGGGCGCCGTACTTTAACCTTCAGGATTTTTAGGTTTGATTTGGTTTATGTAAATTCTTATAAAATAAATAATGTGCTTGATACACCTACTTGTATTTATGTTTTCTTATATCTTACATAATTATGGTAGTACTATGGTAATTATGGTAGTATTTATGAATGCTTATCTTCGATTCAATAGTAAATTGGTATTTTTCATAATGCTACCCATCCAAAGAGTATTCCAAAGACCAGGAGGCCTACCATGACATCTTATAGCGATTCAATTGAAGACTTAAACTGTACCGCGTCGCATAATCGTACCGTGACGTCTTATTTTTTATGTTGCTGCAATTTTCAACCTTAAATGGATCCAGTTCAGGTTGAAAATGGCACCAACCTAAATTGAGTCGCTAATAAGCCACGAAAGAATAAATAAGCCACGAAGAAATAAGTTACGAAAGAATCCAATCGTAAAGATTATCCATATTTAATAAAACCTATCCAAATCCCGTCTACTGACAAAAAAGTCTACAGGCTACAGATCTCAAATCGGCTGTAGCACTACTCTCTAAGGATCAAGGGCCAGCTCGCTTGAAAAATTCACTCCGGTCGAGCAGACCATGTTTTATTTAAGGCCCAGCGCATTGCGGGCCGTTCAAATATTTAGTAACGACCATTGAGACGGCGTGTTACCTTTCTGACACTATGGCCGCTATTTGCTATCGTTTTTACCTCCGTGACATGTAAGTGAGAGAAACTAATAATGTAACATAGGTAGGGTCGCCCCTACCCTGCTTAACTTTTTTGGTTTACGCTAACCTGAAAAATTATGGACGTTATACCTGCCTTTAAACATTAGTACCTGGATGACCGAGCTTTGCTCGGTACTTTTTTTTTTATTTCATTTTCTAATAATGATTCCTAGGTAGATCGATTTATCGCCCCCGAAACCCCCTATATACTAAATTTCATGAAAATCGTTGGAGCCGATTCCGAGATTCCAATTATATATATACAAGAATTGCTCATTTAAAGATATAAGATATTGCACCACGTGCAATATCTTATATCTTCAATATTATATCTTCAATCGATTCTTGAATTGGCATTGAAGGACGCGTCAATATTTTTAGAAGTTACAACATTATGTATGACTCTATTTATGACGCTTGGTCTACCGTTTTATGTCTGCTTATTTACTCGTATTTACGCATTTTATGTTCAGATTTTATACTGTATTTGAAGCCATCATAGCCATTTTACACACACGCCATAAAAGCCAGATCGAAGCCACAAAATACACCATTTTGCTGTCATTTATTTTATACCCTTTCGTAAAACACACATTCTGATTTTTATAGTTTTCAGTTAGGTACGTGAAGTCGGCTTCTGAACTTAATATAACAAGACCCAATAACCCACACTAAGTCACTAACCAACACGTTAGAAAAAGATGTTGGATGCATTAACATTTTCCGTCGTTATCCGTGAAATTATCAAGCTTGTTTCAGATTTTTACTGCTAATTTGATAAGTAATTTTATTTGATGCCTACTATAATAACTAACTACCTATAAACTTTAAACAAGAAGAAGTTTGATCGTGACATTCGTGATGTATTTATTATAAGGGCCAATCCAATCTCGTAAACCGTAATATAGGTAGGTAGGTACTTATGTATTTAAACGATACATACCTATTAAGGTATTATGACCGATATACAATATAGACCCATAAAATTCAATTTAATAATAATTTCATCACCGGATAAATAATGTATGGCAGCATCCCTTCGCACTCAAAGAAGACGTTCTTTCCCACATTAAATAAACTGGATTCAAAATCTTCCCACAGAAATTACGTAGCGAAAACGCCACATTTTCTCAGCAAAAGTAATTTCTCGGCAGTAGAGCTTTCCTGCCTGGCGGTCATAAAGCACCTATTTTATGTAGCTAGGTACCTTCCCTTTAACCGAACAGTAAATACCTAACACGTGCAATTATGTTTTCTCGTCTTTTTTCATTCCATGTCACTCTATGTACCTACGTACATATATACCATGACCTACACCGAACACGTGGAACGACAAAAGCTCAGTTTTTTAAGCACTACCTCCCTATTATGAAATTGAACCGAAAAGACACGATGCAGCTTGAGGTGAGTGGTGCTCGATGATACTGGCTCTTAATACACAAGTGCAATTTTACAGGTAGGTGTAGAGGAGAGCAATTTTAAACTGAACGGTCCGTAGTCTAGCGGCAACGGTGAGTGCACAGTGGGGCGTGAGGCCGAAAACCAATCATGCGAGTTATTGGCCACCGACCTGTGCATGCCTGTGCTGGAACTGTAACCAGCGGGAGATGGAAATAGCACTTCTATTTACGATAAAACTTGATGTACCCTATATGCCTTGGGAATTGTACGTGAGGTGAAACTCTGAGGAAGGTAAGTAACGTATAGTGCAAAATAGCACTTACGGAAATACTTCATATGGTCAAATGTATCTTTACTATTATTATTACTAAACTTTGTGCCCTAAAGGTCTCACAACAGTTAGAAATAGGCACAGCTACAACATAAAACAAATACCTTCGGTTATAAATACATTCTTTATGTGGATACCGTATTAGATAATGCATTGGTAAATCGAGAAGATATTACTAGATATACGAATCCAATCAACCCTTTGTGTCATCCGGTTTTCCAAACAACCTGCCTACGCCACTTCCATAAAAAGCCCACTATAGACTAGACTCTATTTTGTGCATTTTAAAGGCAAAATATTAAATTATAGGTAGTTCGTAGAGCTACCCATTTTTAAACCATCCAGTACAGTAGCCTGCAGCTTGACCGTTGATTAAATAACAGGCGTCCGGCTGATGACCCCCTAGTGCCGGCGGTTATTGCATTTTCCGGAGCCCCAGAGCCTCGTTACGGTCATTTGCCAGGCTAATTGTGTAACTGAATCTGGGTAGTTTTGGGGTGTAAATATTGGAAATTGCTAGCTGGATTTTCTAGCCGCGGTAAACCACTTATTATACTTATTAATATCCTATTACTACAAGAATATAAGCTAAAAAAAACCCCGAGACCAGTTTTTGTCGTACACTGTCTGTGATGTGCAACAGTATATATACTACGTCGTCTTTACGACACATCATAAATATACAGTAAGAACTCTTTCAAGTTTTCATTGAAACAATTTGTAGAGGTAATGCTAGATAAACAAACTGCGATGACGCAGACTATCAGCTCTTGAAGGTGCGCCGGACCGTACATTCCTACAATTATAGGGATCCATATTTTATTAAAATGCTACTCGCAGAGACTGCTGTCTTGCTACTTTACTATTTCGTTTTTTCGTTCTGCTTGACTTTAGAATCGTGGACGATGGCTAGGTAGGACATACTTAGAACGATTATACTTAAAATTCCTCAAAAGATTAATTAAGTAAGTATTTATGATAATTTATTCCTCCATTAGTCATCAAAGAACCAAGCTGCGGCAACCCAGCTGCGACTTTGTTAAGTAGCTATACTATGCCGATATAATCCCCTGTACTGTATAGCAACTGTCTTGTTATCGAAAATTCGAAATAAACTTTTGGAAGTTTCTGGCTTTCTGGTGTCGACAAACGCCACAAACAAGCTCAAAGTTTGGAACTCCACAGATGCGGATGAGACGCGTTTAATCACTTCCCACTTACTAATAAGCTAATGATTTATATTAGGTATAAAACGGTAACGCCGCCCTTTGTACCTACCTGTATAGTGGTTAGTCCTTGTCAATAGCTAACGTTTTTAGGGTCTTTCCTTTCTCCCCGCTGCCCACTATGATGGGGAAAACTAAATAAGTACTTTTTGGAAATTCTAATTGTTCCTACTGGAAAAAACTGGTAGAGAGGATGGGAATAATCCCTTTAACGGAAGCGATGCCATACATTTGTGTAATATGTTCTCTCCAAATCTCCCTGAAAGTTGTACGACCACTTTATTGAATCGCAAGGTAGGACGCTTTATAAATCGTGGTTTGTGACTGTTTCGTACTGAAACAGATTTCTTTTCTTTTTATTTTGAGTGTTTTCGAACGTAACTACACAAAGACTATTCCGCTTAATATTTTGTGTTGGTACGAGATTATTATGGCCCACGACTTTGGGTGGGCCAACCGGAAGTCAGTCGTCCTTCAAATGCGCGTGCGAGCACTTGTCGCGTCGCGGTGTTTTGAGCTTTCACCGGTAGCTCCATTTCGTGGACGCCATTCCCATCCTCGGAGACGAGCTCCAGGATTAAGTGTAGTGTGGATTGCCTGATCACACCTCTATCCCGGAGGAA
Source organism: Campaea margaritaria (assembly GCA_912999815.1). Taxonomy (NCBI): domain Eukaryota; kingdom Metazoa; phylum Arthropoda; class Insecta; order Lepidoptera; family Geometridae; genus Campaea; species Campaea margaritaria. Next base: position 10,056,013 of record OU538790.1, read on the forward strand.
GGTGATACGGGATCAGAAGAAACCGCCCCATCGGCGTCCTATGGATATATCTCTGTGCACCAACATTCCCCATCTAACCCGAAGACAGCGCTGATTACACACCCGAGAGGCCATCGACGGATTTCCCAAGTAAGTTCGTAGGCCATAATATCTCCCCGTAACATTTTTGATCCGTTCGAGCCGGATCTGCGGATTTTCTTTGCTGTAGTCACGTTGTCCAAATCCCGTTATTAGTGCATATTTTCCCATTTTTGGAAACCATCCGAGTATATTTTAGTGTTTGTCGTAGCGGCGTTACGCGTCCCGACAATATTTCCCAGTTTTTCATCTTGATTTTGCCGATTTTTGATTTTTTGTGTGCGACATTACGTGTCCATTAAAAATGGCGGAACAAGATATTTTCGAAAGAGAAGTTATACTTGACGAAGTCAAACGTACTTTAGAGTTTTACGAACTCAATGAACAGCAATTTAAAGCGCGAGCAAAAGATATTCTTTCTATTCAGAGAAAATTCCTTAAATTGCAAACTAAAATTGAGAAGTCACAAATGAAATTGTCGACATTTGACCGAGAGGAACAGTTACGTATTCGAACTCAATTCAATGATATTTATTACGCAATTGTCAGCCATGTCGAAGTTCTGAAGAAAAACGATGAGGAGTGTAGGCGCATGAGTCGAGTTTCCTATAACAATACAATACAACCGACTCACGGGGGTTGTAGTAGTAGGTTACCGAATCTTCCGTTGCCGTCATTCGGGGGAGAATTGACCGATTGGCCACCATTTTATGACCTGTTTCGCTCCATGGTTGATAATAATGACGCCTACACAGATAACGAGAAGTTTAGGTATCTCCTTCTTACCTTGAAAAACGAGCCCTATAACTTAATAAAATCGATACCTATCACGGACGAAAATTATACCGTCGCGTTAGATATTTTAATTTCAAGATATGAGAACAAACGAGTCATAGCTTCTCAACATATTGATCGTATTCTGGATATTCAATCCTGTGCCGAGAAATCAAATCAAAGTGTGCGTAATTTGTTGAATATTTACCATGAGAATATAAAAGCGTTACAAGTAATGCATTTTCCTACAAATCAGTGGAGTTTTTTGTTGTTGAATATTTTACTACGTAAAATACCTACTTCCATTCGTATGCGATTCGAGTTAACATTGCATAAACCATCCGATGTACCCAACGTCGACTTGTTAATCGAGTTTTTAGAACGAGAATTAACCGCCAGCGAAATAGTTGAATCTGGCAGTAGAAAGATTCAAAATGTAGGTAGTCAGAGGAAAGAGTACGTCGCTCCAACGTTCCGTCGAGCGTTGGCTGCCGGCGTGGCCAGCCGCACTTCGACTCAGGGTGCGAGCGATTCTCAACCTTCTGTCAATACGCGCAAGAATCAGAAATGTGTATGTTGCGATGCTCAACATCCATTAACAAAATGTAATAAGTTTTTGAATTTGTCACCAAGCAATAGGTATGCGTTTATCAAAAATAAAGATGTTTGCTTCAATTGTTTAGGCAAAGGTCATAACGTTTCTCAATGCAAGTCGAGTTTTGTTTGTCGTTCGTGTGAAAAACGTCATCATACATTGATTCACTTTACTTCTGAAGGTGATACTAGCCGTGCGAGTGAGAGAAGTGTTTCTTTACTGCTCACGGAGGAACGGGAAGAGAACATCCCGAGCACCTGTACTCAGCACGCTATGTCCGCGAGTCAAGCGACACAAATTAATTGCGCGTCGTCCAATGCTCCTTTTGGCACGATAAATACTGTGTTGCTTTCGACCGCACTCGTCGATGTATGTGTAGGTAATGAAAAGCGTTCGACTGTCCGGTGTCTTATCGATACGGGAAGCCAGGCTTCGTTCATGACGGAATCGTGCGCACAGCGGCTAGGTATAAAGCGTTGTTATGCGAATGTACCTGTTTACGGGATAGGTGACACCAAACCGGTACGACCAAAGGGAAAGATTTCGTGTTGCATAACCCCGAGAAATGAACTTCAACCTTCTATACCGATTGAAGTTTTAGTATTGCCGAAACTTATTCCTAAAATGCCTAGTGTACCACTGCCTCATAAGGGGTGGGCACACATTCAAAATTTAAATTTAGCCGATCCTTTGTTTCACACTCCACAGCCGGTGGAGATGTTGTTAGGTGCAGATGTACTATCTCACATAATTTTAGGAAACGTAATAACGGGTTCGCCCGGTTCGCCGATCGCTATGAACAGCGTTTTCGGTTATTTGTTGTTGGGAAAAATAGCGTTCAACTCTTCGACTCCATCCTCAGTTCAAGCTTGTTTTAGCTCATTATCCGATGACGGCGACTTGAAACGATTCTGGGAACTGGAGTCAGTGCCTGAGGTGAAGGCACTCACCCCCGAGGAACGTCTATGTGAATCCATATTTGAACGCTCACACTATCGTGACGTCACGGGACGATACACAGTAGCTTTACCACGTAAACCTGATGCTACGCCCCTAGGTGAATCACGAGATATTGTCCTCGCTCGGTTCCATAAATTAGAGCAACGTTTACAACGGAACCCGAGTCTTAAAATTGAGTCTCACGCGTGCTTGCAGGACTATATTAAACAAATGTATAGAAATATACTAGTACAAGAATCTGATAGGGACTTGCAACGCATTCTGTGGCGTACGTCGCCCGATGAACCCCTCCGTGATTATCGTCTGCGGACGGTAACATTTGGTGTGAGCACTTCCCCTTACTTAGCTCTTCGTACCATTAAGCAATTGGCTTGTGACGAAGCATATAATTTTCCCCTAGCGGCAAAGGTTTTAACCGACCAAGTGTTCGTCGACGATGTGGTCGCGGGCGCGAGCGATGAATCACACGCTCTGGTACTACAACAGGAATTGTTAGGTATTTGCAAATCAGCTGGGTTTGAACTACGTAAATGGCACAGTAACTCGCCGGCGATACTCGCCGCGGTTCAGGCGCCAGAGGTTCATGGTGAGCGGCGGGAAGAGGTGCCCTTTGCTCCCATGGAACATGACCATCAACCCAAAATAAGGGACTCAAGGGGACTTTTACCCTCCACATTCTTACAGAACGACATGTGGTTTCACGGCCCAGCATGGCTCCGTGAAGATCCTACTGCGTGGCCAGTATTTAAAAGTATCCCTAGCACTGGTGAGGAGAAACGTAATCAACCGGTCGCGTCTGCATCAGCTACGCTGATCGACGATGTTGAGGTCATAAACCAGTTTTCAACCTTGAGTAAACTATTGAGAATAACTTCTTATATTTTTTCGCTTTTACAATATTCTTAAATCTCGCGTCAACAAGGAAAAGAGTTCCTATCTTAGTTACATCACAGTCCACGAGTATAAACTCACGCTTAATCGTTTCATTTATTTATTGCAACACCAAGTGTTTCATAAAGATTTTGAAAACATTTCACAGGGTAAACCGCCCTCAAACCAATTGAGACGTCTTAATCCGTTTATCGATGATTCGAGTTTTTTGCGAGTCTCCGGACGTCTACATAAATCCCTTTTGTCGTACGAGTCAAAACATCAATTAATTTTACCCAAAAAACACCCTCTTACGATTTTAATAATTGACGATGCCCATATTACGCATCTTCATGCGGGCACTCAAGCCGTTCAATATTTACTTTTACAAAATTATGCGATTTTATCTAGCCGAGATATAATACGTAAACAAATCTTTCGTTGTGTGCGCCGCTTCCGTGTGCGTCCGGTACGTCTACAGCCTGCGATGGCGCCGCTCCCAGCGGTCCGGCTGCGACCCGAGCGCCCATTCATGAAAACAGCTGTTGATTACGCGGGCCCGTTTTACATGCGAGCTAATAGGGTTCGTAATGCTAAAATCATCAAATGTTATGTCGCCGTGTTCGTGTGTATGAGTGTGAAGGCTATACACTTGGAGCTCGTATCGGAGCTATCTACTGAGGCGTTCTTAGCAGCCCTGCGCCGATTTACATCGCGCAGAGGTTTGTGCAGCGACATTTACTCTGATTGCGGAAACTTCCAGGGTTGTCATAACTATTTGAGAGATTCGTACGAGTTTTTAAAAAATGACTCTGTTCAATGTGCTTTGAATTATCAAACCTTGAAACAGGGCAAATGGTATAAGGACCGCGGTGCTCCTATCTGTGTAGGCGACATTGTTGTGGTATGCGACGATAATCTTCCACCACTCCAATGGAAACTTGCTCGTGTTCATACACTCCATCTGGGCTCCGATAATAAGGTGCGAGTTGTGACTTTGCAAACGGGCAAGAGTCTATTCAAACGAGCGATCGTAAAAATTTGTAAACTTCCTTTAGAATGATTATTGTTTACGAATTCGTAAAATTAGTTCCTAAGTTTTAATTACCTATACTAGTTGTTTACAACAACCTTAGATCAAGTTTAAGTTTATAGATTGAATAACTTTCTGTTCATTGAGTTTTCGTGTTAAAAGAACTTACAGTCTTTTAAGGTGAGCGGCATGTTTCGTACTGAAACAGATTTCTTTTCTTTTTATTTTGAGTGTTTTCGAACGTAACTACACAAAGACTATTCCGCTTAATATTTTGTGTTGGTACGAGATTATTATGGCCCACGACTTTGGGTGGGCCAACCGGAAGTCAGTCGTCCTTCAAATGCGCGTGCGAGCACTTGTCGCGTCGCGGTGTTTTGAGCTTTCACCGGTAGCTCCATTTCGTGGACGCCATTCCCATCCTCGGAGACGAGCTCCAGGATTAAGTGTAGTGTGGATTGCCTGATCACACCTCTATCCCGGAGGAAGGTGATACGGGATCAGAAGAAACCGCCCCATCGGCGTCCTATGGATATATCTCTGTGCACCAACATTCCCCATCTAACCCGAAGACAGCGCTGATTACACACCCGAGAGGCCATCGACGGATTTCCCAAGTAAGTTCGTAGGCCATAATATCTCCCCGTAACAGTGACGTTACATAACGCAGGACTGCAACTTGACTAGCTGTTTAACTGTGATCCGGCATTTTGACTATTTTGAGAATTTGCAATATTTACTTTTCTTTATTTTAACTAATCGCATAAATGTACTAATAATGCCAAGCCAAAACGTTTAAGAAGTCAACACTTTATGATAATGTCAAATGTCATAACCTTAAAATATCGTTCTGGCTGTCAATCAAGCAATGTCAACATGCCATGTGAAAGGAAACAGCTGATTGTTGTTTTGTTTGGTGCAAATTTTGTTCTACTATATTTCAACAAAAGCAAGACAATTTTATATAATAGTAACCATTAGCCACAGCAATAATCAATCGTTATGGTGCTCTGGACATGGGTAACATAGTCATAACATTATAAGCACATTTAACAAAAAATGATTGTACATTTTTGTTGACAAAAATGAAACATTACTTACATCATTTCAGGGTGCTAATTCTCATGGCCAATTAGGCTTGGAAGCAGTCAGTGAGCAGATAGATAAACCTACGAAAGTCACTATAGACTTTTACAACTGTGATGTGAAACAAATCGCCTGCGGGGGTGGTCATACACTACTCCTAGATGCAGCAGGCAGGCTCTTTTCCTGCGGTTGGAACTCTAAGCTCCAGCTAGCGACTGAAACCGAAGTTCACTCCTTCCAAAGAACATGGCCTCTAAGTGGTATAACGTTCACAAACATTGCATGTGGTTGGGACTTTAGTTGTGGAGTAACAGATGATTACTTCCTATTTGTTTGGGGATCAAATAGTCACGGTCAGCTTGGACTTCCTAAAGTCCACTTTTCTTCTTATGTCAAACCGATAAGACTTCAGGTGAAAGCTAGTGCTGTGTCCATGGGTTTGAGACACACAGCTATTATAAATTCAAAGGGTGAGATTTGGATAACAGGTTGTGGAAAGTATGGTCAACTTGGGCTAGGAAAAGATGTGCTATCAGCAGACAGATTTACTCAAGTAACTAATATAGGTACAATGTCACATGTTGCATGTGGACAGAAGCATACCGTAGCTTGGTCAACAGATCAGAATGCTTTATATGTGTGGGGTGATAATAAACATGGTCAACTTGTATTAAACACTGAAAAGTACTGCAAAATATTCACACCACAAAAGATTGATATAGATGTGAGGCAACCGGTAAAGAAACTGTTGACCGGTTGGACTAATGTTTTATTGTGGTTGGCAAACGGAACACTTTATACTTGGGGCCGAAATAACTATGGACAGATTGGGGGTAATGATTCTATCGGTCAGAAGACACTAATTAAATTACCGGGTAAGTACAAACATTTTGTATCCCTTTCTCAATACATCTTTATTAACACTGACTGCTCAGCCGATTTTCATGTCTAGCCACAGGTACAGATCTGCACCAACTGTAGTGCTTTCCTATACCGCTAACACCACAAATTGTTTTCCTGTACTCGTGGCAAGTTATGAAAATTCACCACAGTTGTGTCTTCAACAGTGAATGTGTTAAACTAATATGTTATGTTGATTTCAGATGGTAGAAAAGTCAAAGATGTTGCACTAGGATCGGAACACACTATCTGTTTAGCAACAGATAATACTCTTTGGGCATGGGGTTGGAACGAGCACTCCAATACTGGCATCCAATCGGAGAGAGACATATTCCTGCCCACCTTAGTGCATATAGAAACAACAGCAATAATAACCAAAGTCTACGCGGGTGGGGCACACAACTTTATAGTTGCTGAAGATGAAATAGTTGATGACAATAAGTCGAATGTCTGTGATAATGAGGATCCAGAATTACTATAGGTTAAATTATTATAATTCAAACTAACAATATAATGTAATATATGTACAGTAATCACTGATATCACTGACTTATTAGGGTATCAGGATTACCCAAATATGCGATATTTGTGTACCAGTTACTATAAGTTACTTAGTCAACTTTTTTTTTTTTTACCGGGTGAGGGCCGGGTGGTTATGTGGGACTCCCTCGCCAGTCTGACGGGTATACCCACTAAACCCCAGGGTGTTCCACCGGGACGCCTTTGTTGTCGGGGCTTTGGGTGCGAGAATGGACTTCCGCGGCCCCGACGGCGTTGGTCCTCAAGGGAGAACCCCATCCCCTTGACAGGAGCGAGAGGAGTGCTCCACTCCGTCAACTTTGTGACTGTGGCGCGCGGGAACACCGCGCGCGCCGCCTCGAGGCATACAAGTTACTTAGTCAACTGAGTTAACTTTTTGACTACTAGAGACAGATCCGGCCAGACAACAATTTAAAATCTATTGTAACTGTAAATGCTTATAATACAATTTAATATAAATGTATCTGTCACTGGAAATAAAAATATGATAGAGGAAATAAAAACATCTGATTCAAAGTGAGATAGATGGTGTAACTATGAAGGTCAGCTTACTTTATTGTCCTCCAATTAAACTCAGTTAATGAAGTTCAGCTCATATCAGTTTCATTCTTGTGATGGTTGACTCGAAATTCTCAACTGTGCGAGATATTGCTTCTAAATGGGAACTAAAATGTATGGCTATCTAAAATAACGGCAATATTGATTTCAAATAATTGTTATGGTATGGTGGATAGATTACCTATTCATGGCAGTATTTTTTATTAAATCATTTGTAACATTTCTAAGTCATATCAAGGTGCTTTCTTTGAGAAAATAAAATTGTTAATATTTTTATCAAGTTTTATTTTTAAAATATACCAGATATATTCCATCTATGTATTAATAATCAGCTTCAATTATTAACTTAGATTATGATGAAGATGATGTAGGCAAACATTGAAGGTCTAAAAAGCGCGGCGCGAGATAATTTTGTTGATAAAATGATCTCGCGGCGCGTATATTTAGTCGGAAATGTATGTTAGGAGAATAAATAATAAGTACTGTATTTGGCAGAGCATTTTTCTTAATTGTTTGTATGTTGAGGTAGGTAGGTAGGAGGTATTTATTGTCATTCAAAAACAGTAATTTTTTTGAGTTTGTTTATCCCTGGCTTAGTTTTACTAGTGGATTGTATTATTAAAATTATTTAAATTGTCTTGTCTGATATGCAACAGTATCGTGAGGGCATTTGCAAAACAAAATGATGTTTCAGATTTATACTTCAATTTATTTTTATTGATACATTAATTTGAATTTTTGTGTATAGCTATAAAAATACTGTAGGTGTGTAAAACATTATAATATGCTATTTATGATTATGAATATAGTAACAATGTAAACTATCCTTGCTAGTTTACTTCCTGGGAAACAACTTCAAAAGAATTTTGTAACACAGAAAACAAACACAAACAATTTCAACCACATTTTATCCAAAGCTTTTTTCAAAATTTTATTTAGTCTAGCCAAACAATTGGTAAACAATTGATATTCAGCTAAAATTACCAATGGGCTTATCTTTTCAACAAACTGTTCTCTAAATAATCATTAATCATACAAGCATTATAGTGTAATGTATATGCCATTTATCCTATTTATTGCATGGAAGTATCAAAAGGAGGTACTATCATATAAAAGCTCTTCTTACTAGACTAAAATGAGGAACACCAAAATCAACCTCCATTAACATGTTGACTGCTGAACAGGTTTTTTTTGCCACTTATGCCATTCTTCACTCACGCAACATGTGTTTAGTAGTACTGGCATTGTCATAACTAAACTCAATCAGCAGTGCGGGTTCTGATAATTGAGCATGGAACCAACACTCAAAGTTTACAAAACATCCTATAGCATTTTAAAAATAAATATTTGATTTTTACTAGATACAGACTGGTCTTCTTTGCATACAGATTAGTATCAAAATATAATTTGACAAACGTTGACGTTTCAATCAAGGTATTGACGGTGGTCATAAGAAGACAGTGTGGTCTTCTACATCCAAAATAAATGGACTATGACCGTGTGGTCAGTCAGCATGTAGTCAGCAGACATGTTAAAAACTTCTAATATTTGATGTGCCTCATTTTAGTAGAATATTCTGGAGATGCAGAATAAACACAATACTACGTCTAACTTCCATTAGTATTACAGTACTATAAATCCACCTATTGACTTTTAACCCTTCACATATAAATCATAGCAGTCTTATAGCCGGTTCACTTTTCAAAGTGGACATGTAAATGATTAATGCTGTGGCCCAAAGCACTCACAGTAAGCAGCAAACCTCCCAATTTGCTTTAGATTCACTAACAGTAAATCCCCCTACCTTAGTGACAGTACACTCATACTGTATGGGTATAATACAAGTAGTCATGTGTAAAAGACCTCCAGAATATACTCATTTCAGAATTTAAAAAAAATAATACATTTTATAAACAAAGCCTTATAACTTATATGTTGGCTGTTAGCTTTCGGGGGTGCTACCTCTTCCTTTCGCCCTTTTGTGTCTTACGCTTTTCCTTCTTCTCTTCCTTTAGTTGTTTTTGTTTCTCTCTGAAAAATAATACAGTAGATTTGAAACAAATACTTTTTTATGGGTTTTAATAAGTCCTATATCCACTGGCTTGCCATTTTGGTGTAGTGGGTGATGAATAAAAACCTTGAGAATTTTAAATATAACAATGTTTTCAAACTGTTTATTTAGTGAAATTAAATAATTTATCAGGACGGATATACATATAATAAATGACATAAATGTAACATACCTATCTTCTCTGTCCTTTTCTTTCTTTTTCTGTGCGTCTTGACGAGCTTGTTCGCGCCGTTCTCGGGCTGCAGCGTGCACATCTGCAGCATTCGTATTTTTTACCAGGTCGGGGCTATCTCCTACTTCTATGTGCTCCTGGTCTTCCTAAAATAACAATAATTTCAAAGCTGATAATCAAAACAGAACCAATAGGAGCAGTAAATTGCAAAGCAACAGAGCTCTCCAAAATCTCTAACCGCTTCTAACCTCATTGATGAACAAGTAGGTACATAAACCAACCTCATTGTCAGAAAGCTCGCTATACTGAGATAATATTGCTTCCCTGATCTTCTTTTCCTCATCGGTGTAACTTCTGGTAGTCGTTGTTGTAGCTAAACTCTGAGTATCCATCAATCTCGCTAGTTGTGCGTCCACGTCGGTTGAGGTCTTTCTGACGTGTTGTTTCGGCAGACATGATTCCCACTTCTCTATTATTTCCGTAACTAGAGAAGAGATATCTTTTTTCTGGAATTATGCAATTTGTTTCAATAATAATCCCGAAAATACGCATGTTCAACCAGATTTCATTGGAACTACTTCTTACCACGATTTCCGAAAGTAAGCCTTCTAAAGCATCTTTTTTCTCATCGAGACTATCTTCGCCTTCTAAAATGCCTGTTATATAAGTGCCAAATACTCCTTCATCTGTGTTTAATTTTCGTAATTTCTCAAATAACCACGGCTCAAAATCACTCACTGCCGCCGCCATATTGTGCAGACTGCCTGTACTACTGTACTGTGACAGTGACAGAGTATCAACAATAAGTAAAAGTGACAGTCACATAATTCCGCAGATTATTTTTTATTTAGCTTGGCTTTGCATGTTTCCTGTTCTCTCCAAAACCCCCAAAAACTTTTAGTAAAGCGTCCACCACTTTACTAAATCGTTACTTTTTGAATAGACTACTACTGACTAGGACTTGACATTCTTAATAATTACGGAAAAACAGTGGAAAACTATAAAAGAAATACTTGACACTAGCTAACTGCACCAATCATGAGTCAAAAAAATTTAAACAAGGTATTGCTTGATTTCAAACCAGATACAATGAAAACTAAAATTTAAAACCCGAAAATTTTTGAACGAAACTAGTCAGCGTTTTCGAATTTTTCATTTGTCATGTTCTACGGTAATAGTGTTGCGGTGCCAACCTACATAGTCTCGATTGTTAAAAAAGTTATATTATATCATTTTATAAATAACATTATGTTACTGTATGATTGTGGTTGTAATGCGAAATTATTAAATATAGTTACTATTGATGTTTTGCGTAAATAAGCCACTATAACTACTTTCTCACGAACATTGTCTTATAAATTTACTATAAATTATTTAATTTTTGTGCTGGGGGCGTCTTCCTTATTTACGTAGATCATTAATAATTATTAATCTCTTAACTCCAGTCCACTTTTTTAAGTATTTACAAGACACGCCATCGGCAATATGGATAAATTAATAATTTTATTGCTATGTAGATCTAGATCAAAGAGTTTTTAAAATCTCGATACAAATATTTTCGTCTGACAGATTCATTCTTCATTGCATGTTTGATTTTGTTTCGTTTATCCAAATTAGGGATGGCGATTCTTTACATACGAAAAAGATCGATTTTTAAATCGATTCGAATCGTAGTCTAATGAATCGATTCACGAAAAAATCGAGGCCTACAAAATCGATTCTTAAAAAATCGATCTTTTTTTCAAGTTTGCGTTTACAATGTAAATTGGTATCAATTTTACTAAAAACAAGATTAATATTGCAATTAACGATATCTTATCAATAAAATCAGGGAATTCAAAAATAGCAATTATTTTTATTAGCGTATCAAACTATAAGATCAACTATAAAAAAAAAAAGTATTTATATACTAACGGCCTTACTAATAAAAAAAAGTTAAACATCTGTGTAACAACTGTATTACTATACAGTGAGTAAGCTATGAATAGGCGTTACACACTCCCTTTACTAATAATCCGTGGGTAAACAATGCATAGTTATCAATTCCTTATAACAAAAACCACTGGCAACTTTCGTCAGAAACGTTCGAAAACATTACGTCATATTATCAGAGTCTTAATATTAGTTCTAAAAACGCTCATAACTTTGATGCATTAGTAGTGAAAAATATAAATTTTATTAAATTAACTATATTTTTCGTTCTTTAATTACTGTTTTACTTTCACTTAGCCATTTAGTAAGAGTAAAGGATACTAAACATACAGCCATCTCGCGAGTTTATGAGTAGTTAACTCTTTAACCGGCAGCACTCTTATAATTCAGGCACATTCAACTAAATGCAAATAATTGTATGGTTTATACCAAAACAGAAAAAATCGAATGTCGATTTTCAAGGGTGATATATCGATTCAGTGAATCGACACAGTACTTCATATCGATTTAAAAAATCGATATTTTCTGCTCGAAAAATCGATTCTTCGATCTCAGATCGCCATCCCTAATCCAAATCTTCCCATCACTATACGTCAATCACTGATCCGCGAATAGTTTACACCGAGTCATTGTATTACAAAAATAAAAGTTTTAAAAGAAAATAAATCATGTCTGCACGTTACGATAGAGCTATTACAGTATTTTCACCCGATGGACACTTGCTACAAGTCGAATATGCCCAAGAAGCTGTCCGCAAAGGTTCTACCGCGGTAAGTTCTTACTAACTTGGTTATGTTTTCTTGTCCTCAGGTTTATGCATATTGATGATTACCTATATTTCCATTTCCAGGTTGGTGTAAGAGGTGCCGATGTCGTCGTTCTTGGCGTTGAAAAGAAATCAGTTGCAAAACTACAGGAAGAGCGTACAGTGAGGAAGATATGCCTCCTTGATGATCACGTCGTAATGGCTTTCGCCGGTTTGACGGCCGATGCTCGAATCCTGATAAATAGAGCTCAGATTGAGTGTCAGTCTCATAAGCTGACTGTCGAAGACCCTGTGACACTGGAATATATTACGAGATATATTGCTGGTCTAAAACAAAAGTACACCCAGAGCAATGGCCGGCGTCCCTTCGGTATTTCGTGTCTGATTGGTGGGTTTGACTATGATGGTCATCCTCATTTGTTCCAAACTGAGCCATCTGGTATTTACTATGAATGGAAAGCTAATGCTACAGGTAGATCTGCTAAGACTGTCCGAGAGTTCTTGGAAAAAAACTACACATCTGAAGAAGTAGCTTCTGAAAAAGGAGCCGTAAAGGTACTATTTTCGTAATTTTTTTATTATATTTTTGTTATAATTAGTTAAACTCCTCGAGAGTCACATATACAGAAACTAAAATAGTTTGATATAAACTGTTCTAAAATAATAAGAATGTTAAAGCTATCTGCATCAAGTTATTAATTTTCTTCTGTTAATTTATGGCATTGTTTTCTCTTCCAGCTGGCTATTCGTGCACTGCTGGAGGTGGTCCAATCTGGGCAAAAGAACCTTGAAATAGCTGTCATGAGACGCGGCCAGCCGATGCAAATGCTCGACTCTGAAACCATCAATTCGTATGTATCTGTTATTGAGAAAGAAAAGGAAGAGGAAGCTGAGAAAAAGAAGCAGAAGAAGTAATATTTCCCAATTTTCTATTTTACTTATTACATGCTAATAAAATAAATCAATATTGTTTTAATATACAGCTGTAATATTATAGCTGTAAATTTTAGTAATGGTCTTAACTTCTCCGCTGCATAGGCTTGGGACCGGCTAGAAAACATTTAAAAATATATTGTCTCTGTAAATGCTACGTACTACGTACTAATATAATTGTATGACTATTATACTGCTTAGGTGTTATATGTGCAGTTTAGTTCATTTAAATTTTTTGACAAGTTGACAAATAATAGATCATTATTATGAGTTTAGCAAGTCAATAGTTTTGGAGATTTGAGAGTAAAGGTCCTTCAGTTCAGAACCACATTCTTGATTGGAACTTCTATTGATCATGTCGTTAAACATTTGGTCCCATTCTCCATTGTAGTGATCCATGTTCACATTGTTCTGAAAATCCAAGTCATTGTCAGTTTAACATGTTCACTGCTGACAACACAACTGTGGTGTGTTTCATAACTTGCCGCAAGTACAGGAAAACAACTGTGGTGTTAGCTGGATGGGAAAACACTATGATGTATGCACATCCGTACCCGTGGCTAGACAAGAAAATTGGCTCAGCAGTCAAAGTGTTATCTTATAAAAAGATCGGATGAGGTTGAAATAATATGCTTTTACTAAATTAGATGTAATTGGAAATTATTAGGTACTACAATATTGGTCTTTTTACCTGATTTATATGGATAGAGTTGGTAAATAGTTTAGCTTGATAAATATGAAAAGGTATTAATTTTATAAATAAAATGCAAAGAAATATAGTAATTTGGATTACATACCTCACTCATTGCCACTTCATCATTCTGATCATGGCTTATGGAAGGCAGCACACAGTTTAAAGAACCATGCTCATTATCTTCTCGCAACTTTCTAGCTATTCCCTCATCTATGTCGTTGTCAATGTTAAACTCTGCTAAGAGTTCTACTCTAGATTTAGATGCCAATGGCACTGAGTCAAGGTCTGGCATGCTAAGGAATGAAGTTGAGAATGAGTCGCCATTTTGCTGGCAGGACTCATCTGTGAAGCTCATTAGGCTGTCTTGATTTGTATCCCTGAAATAGTTTTTGTTAAATCGTAAGTTGTAAATTTTTTGGTGAAGGAAAAACACAGCGAGGAAACCAACATGCCCCAGTTTTATTTCAGAGGATCCACTAATCTGGACCTGACCCCTATGACTAGACTTAACAAAAATGCACCTTTCACGAGATTGGTACATTTGTATCTGGAATAATATTGAGATCTGGATCACTGATGTTTCATTTGGAACACCATGTATTATGACATTTCTACCCTGTGGTGGATTCACAAGTGTTAGGTGTTTGTTGTGCCTACCTGAAACTAGCACTTTCTTCAATTTTAACTAGCTGTAATTCTTCTATAGCATTACTTGCTTTGCTTTCAATATTATTCTTCAGATCATTATTAACTGAAAACGCTGTGGGAAGGAGAGGAGTATAGACATGAGGAACTGGACATAGAAAGGAAATAGGAATTTGTTGTTGATAGTTAAACCTGGTTCAAGAGGATTGGGGTGGATGTTGTTGTTGGCTGAAGGCAACCAGTCGAATTCAAAGCACTCTTCATCTTCACACAAATCATCTTGTGAATCTGAAAACACATTTAGCAAACCATAACTTCACATGCAATGTGACTGATGAAGTTGTTTCATGCAATACTTGATTGTCATTGTATGTACAGCCAAATTATAGCTTTCCTTGTTGGTTTACATAGATGGAAATTGTATTACTTTTATAAAACCTTCAGCAGCAACAAAGTATCAAAATTTGATTTGATGCATGCAATGCAAGTAAGTACCTACTCAAAATGAATTTATACTAATGCTACAGCTATTAATACCTTCACATTCAAATTGCATGCTGGAAAGCTGTTTTGGGGAATCTTGCAAAAATAGCTCTTGGGCAGCTTTTTTTAAAGCCATGCGTAAAGAATGTCGTGCCTTTTGCAGCGGTGTCAAGCAAAGTAACTGTTCTACATTGTTATAAGCATTCTGCAAACATGATAAAAAAATAAGTAGTTTTAAATATAAGTAACTAAACTATTAAATTGGTAACTAATGATTTATGAAAATAGTAGTAAGATATAAAACAACCTTGGGTTTAAAACTACGCTTCATAGTCAGGGCCTTTCTAGTTATTTTGTTGAGTAGCTCTGGTCTCCCAAATTGGAAATAGTCATGGACATATTCATGCATAAAAGGGTTACTCGAATTGCAAAGGGGATCTTGCAGGTGCGATGTTACTTTACGGAATCCATACAAATTAAGTTGTCTGACAAAACTTGATATATTCGTTGTCTTAAAAACAGAGTGGTCGCATTGTAAATAATTCTGAAGAACGCGATAATTCAACAAAATTGTTCTTCCAGTCCCTCCCCAAAGTATGGCATCGGGGCGCAAGTTTAGCAAATACCACAATTTGTGCGGGAACCGCATTTGAAATATTGCACTTTTGTCTTCCTGCATGTTGAAACAACTTTGTCTCTAGAAAAATTCAGGATAAAATCAGTTGAGAATCAGAGAAAAACCAAAGAGAATATAACACTAAACTATTAAAGAAAAACGATGATGGTGATGACGTTAAAATTTTGGCGCCATTAAAACAAGGTGAATAAAAAAAAATTATAACCAGAACAAATAAATATTGAGTAACCGTCAATGTTATTTTTTATCTGTTGTCATTGTCAATGGCAAGTGGTATTGGTTGCCATTGTCACTGTCAGGTGTTGAACAAAGAGAACATTTTCTTTCTCTTTCGTTTCGTTTAGTTTCATTTCAGTTTGCTCTGCTTGGTTCGTGATTTTTGTTTATTCTCTCAATATAAATAAATATAGTATCGTTGTATTGCCTACTGACCGCTACTGACTGAATTTTCTCACGATAAACAAACAAAGTGGTGAAAGTTTATCCTCTGTTTTCTCTTTAATGAGTAGGTAGATGTATAATTAATCCTGTGACAAACTGTTACGGTTGGCCGGTGATTTTTTTAGTGCAGTGAACCATGGATAGATCAAGGTAAATCTTCTATTGTGTTTGAATTTTGGCCTACTGTTTTCATGACTCTACCCCAATCTTATAAAACATAATTATCTTCATGTAATGTAACTAGAACAATTTGTTATACTTGGACCCAACGACATTGTATCGCGTTATTTTCTTTTTAGATTTTCACTGTTGCTTCTTGAGCCTGGAGAAATATATTTTGAAGACTTTTCTTGCGTACTAAACGATGTACAGTCACCGAAAGATGGTAAGCCGAGGCAAGGACGATTGAAGCTATGCTCGAAATCTCTCGTTTTCGAGCCGAGAGACTGGAACTATCCATTAATCAAAATGCATTTTAAAGACTGCATCAGCATATCCATTGCTAACACTAAAGTGAACTTAATTAAAGTGACAATAAAGCAGTATGCTGAAATGTTGGAAGAGAACATTCTGGCACCATATAAATTCATTTATGAAGAAACCAACTTTTTTATTTTCTTCGATTTCGCATCAGCTGAAGAGTGTTTGAGTCAGATGCAACAGTTACAAAGAGCTTCCACTCTGCATGCACCGGAACATAATAGTATGGTGGCTACAATACTGCATTCGAGGTACATGAGGATGGAGTTTGACCCCGTGATGATGGATGACTTCACCGAACAGATTGTGTGTGAACTGCAAGCTGAGAAAATATCACCGTTGGTGAGGCACCAGGGAAAGTTAGCTTTGACGCCAACATCAATCTACTTTCAGCCGTTCAGTAATGTTGAAAGTGTAGGTATTATGATTGCTTTTATTTATTTGTCTAAACTATTTTTTTATGTATAGGGATTTAATGTGATTTGCATAGTTAAGATGTACCTATTATGTTTCTATACTTAAAGAGCTGAAAGCTGAAGCTGAGCTTACAGCTAAAACCTGTACAACAGTATAATTTATCCAGTAATCATAGAAGTGACTCAAATGTTTTATAATTTACCAGCTGGTCTGAAAGATGTCTGCCTTTCTTCACCTATCAGATCCTGGCATATGAACCATTGTCTCGATGAAAGGAAATAAAATTGTTTGATGACCTCAATTGGCCATATTGTTTAGAATTTACACAAACACACCAATGATTATTATAAAGATAGAGAGATAGTTGCAACAAAAAGACCTTTTCTAAAAACAATTAACATGTGCAATTGACTGTATGGTCTAAGCTAAATTGACGACATAGATTGTCTTCAACCTATTGCTGATAGTGTGAAAATAGAACACCAACAATAAAGGAAATGAACTATACATGCAGGAGATAAGTTAGAATATGCTATCTCCTTAATATTATATGTATTGAGGAGATAATACATTCTAGCCGCAAATGAGCAAAATAAATAACTGCATTTTGGATGTTTATAGTGTCATGCATGAAGAATGACGAGCTTCGTCATGTGTTGCTGCTTCGCATCCCATACGACTGCATCAGGCTTCATAAACATCTATGAATCTCACATGTGTGAGCAAAATCACATGACACTTAAATTCCCTGAAAATCAGTTATTTATTTATCTAACTGACTCATTTATCTGCTGAAAATAAAGTCCTTATTCTTTTTATTGCTGTTCTATGTATTTTAATACAGACTATTAAAACTCAAGGTTACCCCTTTCTCTTTAATAGATAAATGAAGGAATAGATTGTACGACAATGCACTTAGTCATAGATCCTACTAGATTGATGCTTATAGTGTAAGAATATGGATCATAGCTTATAGCAGAGTTTTGGGTTGCATAGTGATACCATAGTACTAGGAACTCTTTTATAACTTTGAAGTTAACACATTCACTGCTGAACCATCATACTTTTATTGGCTCTTTTGCGAATCTTTACACAACGTGTGTGCTTACTGTTTACTGGTGTTGTGTGGTAACTAAACTGTATAAGCAGTGTGGGCGCACACAACTGGTGTGATAAAAAATTTAATACAGTAATGCAGGTTCGCACACCAGGTGAGTTTTTGCTTGCGGTAAAATTATAAAAACACAGATGTGTGTTTTTAGCAATGAACATTGTTTTGATGGAGAAAGCAACTTCGACTTTTAAAAACATGTCACATATGGGAGTTTTATGTATTGGTCTGGGGCTTCACATTTAATCCTCTATAGTAGTATCAAGGTCATGTAGAATCCGTCATGCGGTGTCGGTTGTGAGTCATAGTTGCCATTGTGCGGCAAGATTCCATAGTATTCCTTTAGGACTATTGGTAACCATAATGATTAATGTTTCTTAACTTTCAGAGTCCAATATTAAAGCTCAAACTAAATCACCTGAAGAGGATGTATAAAAGAAGATTTTTGCTAAGGCAAGTTGTATGTATCTGTGTGTTACTTTTTATTTTCATTTTATTTTGCTTAATGTTGTACCAGCACTTCTTTGTCATGTCTTTTAGTGTATAATTTCAGGATGTGTGTTTACCACATGAATGAGTGCCTTATCGTAATGGAATAAAGTTGAATGTAGGTTGACAAATATTTAAATTGTTGATGGTTGTCTAGTTTCAAACCCGTCTCTGCAAGGCTACTGAGGTTATTTTAGTTATATTGTGTATGCTCTGAAAAGGCTGGACATACAAGACTTAAACATTCCTTGTAGAAGATGTTCCTTACAAAGGATAATAAGAATACCTAATTTTAATTATTAATAGAGAACATTAGCTCTCATTCATTAATTAATGTTTGCTCTTATTAATTGATAAAGTGAGGAAATATACTTGAATCATACATTCTAGCATAGTGGCAGTCTTATTGCTTAGAGCTTTTTCTATCATATAACATTTGAGTTTGTTTATTTTGTCTATAATTTTGAACCTTACAGATGTGTTGGTAAAATGTTGTTGCACGGCTTTAGCTTTTATTCTGTCACATATTGAAACTATTAGGAACTTTCAAAGAGGTGGACTATTGCAATCTTATTTTTAGGGTCTGGAAATCTACAGTTCCGAGGAGAGTTCCGTCCCCCACATTTACCTGACGTTTCAATGTGAACGCGACAGAGATCGAGTATATAAACTGTTAGAGGAATCATCACATGTTAATTTGGAGAATATGCATACGGATGAGAAGACACTACAGTGGCAGAATGGAATTATATCCAATTATGATTATTTAATGTATTTGAACTGGTAAGGAATTTATAAAGTACCATATAAAACACCACATATTGCAGTCAGCCTCAGAAGTAGCTAAACAAGTCCTAATTTCCAATTTAATTTGATAGTCAAACTATTTTTACTCGTATAACACGAAATTCCAACGTTCAGCTACTTTTGAAGCCGACCATACCATATTAGAAATGCGTATCCTACTGGGCAAGCTAAGTTATCCTATATCATACTTATCAGCAACTAAGATTTATTGTCTAGGGTTCGAAACCTTGGCTACGTACCAATAACTTGATAATTGGTTATATGTATCATTGCTCTGTGCTTTAGAGGGTTCGCTGATACCAGTCGTTCCCTGTTTTTATTGATTGATGCTACCTCAGAGGGCCTTGGGCTGCTTTGAAATCTCTGACATCAGAGTATCCCGGCATTACCTACTACATTCGCCACAAATTCATGTAAATAAATTGCATGTAGAAGTTATGCAGTTGATGTGTAATGACTATGTTTGTTTTAGGCTGTAACTGATTATGGTATGTAGTCCTAATTAAATTACACTATAAAGTGCACATTATGTCATATAACTACCTATTGTAGTTAGTAGCAACTTTTCTTGTAAATAAAAGGTGGATTCAGCTGCGTACCTTTACTATTAAAGTAGGTAGGCACCTTTACTACTTCAGTTCTCACTTATAGTGCTATCAACAACAGTTATTCTTTTACATTTATTGTCTATCTATCTACAGTGTCTATAATACGAGAAATAGTAATTCAGACTTTTGTTTACAAAAGTGATTCATCAATTCATCATACACAATCTGCCCTACTATTCATATGACGTTATAATAATTGTTATTATAATGAAAATTTTATAATTAAATAGCTTATAGTGTTTCTGGTAAATATTCAAAGCAAATTCTATAAAATTACCGTTCTAAATTCCATACCTTGATAAAAAGATTGTCCTCATTATGGTACTCGTATAAGCCTTCAGTTCCATAGTCATGTACAAATTCCATTAAAATTCTTAGAATTTATTTTGCATGATGGAAATCGATTGTTCTTAGCGATTCATTCAGTGAAGAGTTTAGGTGCAAAATACCCAGTTCTCAAAATGGTATGTCAGGCTCAAAAGGACCAATTTCCCAAAATGCCCAAATATCATAATGGCCAGTTATTCAAAATTAGGAATTATCAATAAAAACCATAAGGGCAGAAACTGCATTACGCGGGCGCCCGCGTGGGGTCATACAAAAGACCCCCGCGCGTGTCCCCGAGACGGAGCACTTTGTCTGCAGTCAGGACCTTGAACCAAGCGAGATATTGGTCAAACGCTTAACTTAAACAAAAAAATTTCAGCCTTGCAGATCGAAGTAAAAACGACTTGACACAATACCCTGTCTTCCCTTGGGTCGTAGCAGACTATTCGTCAGACAAGCTAGATTTGAGCAAGTCTGACTCGTTCAGAGACCTGTCCAAGCCCATGGGTGCCTTGAATCCTGATCGATTGGAGAAACTCAAGGAGAGATATAATGAAATGTGTGATCCGAAGTTTATGTACGGCTCACATTATTCCGCGCCTGGACTTGTATTGTTTTATCTAGTAAGTCAGCTTTTTTTAAATTAATTTCCGGTTCAGCAGTTTGAGAAATATCAGCTCTTTTCTAGTGGATGATGGATTTTTTTCTTGTTTTTGGGGGGTTTCGATTATTTTTTAATGGCATATAATGGCTAAATTCTACATACAACAGCTGATAGATGTCCTGTATTCTCAACGGTTGAAACGTTTTGATATATTTTATTTATCTCAAGATTTATTATTTCCTTTCAAATAAGATATCATCCCCCTTATTTATAAAAGTTATCGAACGTCACTTCGTACTGCGCAGTACACATTTGTAGTGCGCGATTTTATGAAACGTCACATAACTTTTTATGAATAAGGGGGCTAAAGTCTTATCTATACTATGCTTTACGTCAAAATCATAGCCGAGAGGTGAACAATCTTACCAAGTAAACAGTTGCATAGCAATACGTTTTAAGTAGCATCGCAGTCGACTAGTAACTTTGTATAATTTATCAATGGTTCGTTACACGTAGTTACAATTCTCCTACACCAATTAGTTTTGGGGGATTGTTCACCGCTCGACTATGATACAAATGTTAAACTATTACAATGTTGTTTTAAAACATAACTCCCCTTCTGGCGCAGTCGGGTACAAAATTCCCGTTACGGAGGGCAGATTTAATCTTATCGTAATGTTTCCTAACTTTATGTTTATCTACAGGTTCGAAAATACCCCCAATACATGTTGTGCCTTCAAAACGGAAGATTCGATCATCCTGACAGAATGTTTAATTCCATCAGAGATGTTTACAACAACTGTCTAAGAAATATGTCCGATTTTAAGGTAACTATACTATTTATTTACCTACACATAGACCTATTTTTAGACATTCTGTGGGAATTCCCCAGCTTACTTAATTAATACTATCTCTGGTTTGGTAGATGGGAGTTACCCGATTCCCGATTTTCCTGTCTTACTCATGGATAATAAATATGCATTTGTTTATTTGCTTTGGATCTCCACCATCGATTAAGTTCTTATTAAGCTTTTAATTATGAGTTTTTCTAATTGGAGGAGGCTACATTACGAAATAACAGTTCCTTGCTAACTGAACCAATAATCGCATTTTAATTTTGAGTAAAAAATATCTTTTAAATAAAATGTCAATATTATTTAGACACAACTGTGTGGAAGCTTAATGGACAGAAAATATAAATATGAAGCCTACAATATCAAAAATAATTTAAAATTTGCAGCCAACTATTTAAACAAACTTAACCAAAACCTAATCTAACAATCCGCTACCAATGGGTAACGTTTCCAAAATAATTAGCCACGCCAGAATATTACTGCTAATTAAAAAAAAAAAGATTTTTATCAATTCTTGCATAAAAGAAAAACAATGCATTCAGCAACCTTGAAACCGATAACCCAAGTCAATATACCGTTAATGTTTGCTCTTATTTAAATGAAAACTGAGTAGTTATAAAAAATACACATTGCGATGATTCATACATGGTTTCGGTGGCTGAGTCACGACTCGCGGACCTTGCAAAGTTGCATTCGTTTCTTCGATATTACTCAACTTTGTACAGTGGTCATAATTTTAGTCGCTGTTGATAATATTTTTAATTAGAAACGTGACAATGACTGCAATATATTTCTTTTTTGCCTATCTGACTCGGAAAGAGGTGTTGAAACACCTGAAAACAGCATGACGCTTTCCAGTAGGTACTTTAAAAAAATTGTATAACAATAATTTGACTAATATTTAATAGGTCTAGTCCAAGAACCTGTAATGGACAATCGCGAAGTTATATTTCCCAAAACGGTCTACACTATTTTCGCGAAAAACAGAAGACACGACAAAAATGTAACGAAGATTGCTTTTGTTTTTGCAGGAATTAGTCCCCGAATTTTACGACACAGAATCGAAAGGGGACTTCCTCGTCAACAGCTACGAAATAGATTTCGGTGAGCGGTTCGACGGTAGCAAGGTAAACGACGTGGCCCTGCCGGCTTGGGCACACACCCCGGCGGAGTTCGTGGGGAAACTCCGAGAAGCACTCGAGTCTGAATATGTGTCGAGGCACTTGCATCTATGGATAGATCTCATTTTCGGCTATAAGCAGAGGGGCGATGAGGCTGCAAAAGCTAATAATGGTAAGGTTTTAATCATGTTTATTGTAACCGAAATATATCTATCTAAACTGATACTTACGATGGATTCATAATCAATTTAGACGGCCTACGTGGCGTAAGTGGGCGATGAGCCGACTGCAAAGCGTAGGCTGGTTCCATTCCCGCACAGGGCAAATTTTTGTGTGTACCACAAGTGTTTACTCTTGAGTCTGGGTCTTGTAGTACCATGTTCCTCGTTAGGGGTCAATATCTGTGTATTTGATCGTGACGCGTTATTTAAAGCGTATATAAAATCTCGTTTATACTGAATACATTGCAAGTATGCAGCTGGTGGTAACCATCCGGCTGGTAGACCGCAGTATTTACCCTAATAATCTTAAGATACTTAGCTATAAAAAAGCTGATATCAGAATCCCATAAAATAGCTGGATTCATCAGAAGACTCGCCTTACCACCTTCACACATAGTTGTATAGTATTTGGTAGCCAAAATGATCTAATCAACGGCAATAATCAATAGTTCAATGAACAGCTGTACATATTTGCAGCTCTGATTACGCACAACTCGTTATCAGCTGTTATCTGTTTCCGATGCGAATCGATTCTCGTCGGCTTAGTCAGTACAAGGGAATGCCCTGTTATCCTTTACAATGCGACTCATGTTGATTGACTTAGTGAAACAATTTATCATATTATGATTCATCGTGAGGAAACCCACATACCTACCCGAGAATTATTTCGGAGGTAGGTATGTTATCCACCAATCCGGACTTGGCCCCCGTGGTTGGAATGTGGCCTTACCCTCCTCACGAAAGCGAGGAGAGACCCGTGCCCATCAGTGGGACGTTATGGGTTGATGATGATCATGATAATTCATAAACCGACAACGCGCTGCACGCTGGCTGGTTGCACGATTATCACAAATATTAGAAATTTTAAAGGCTACTTTGATCAATGAGTAGCATAAAGCCCGCATTCTCTCCGACCCTTAATACAGTTATGTTATCACTAAAAATACGGTATCAGTCACTTAATTGAAAAGACGGGGGGAGAGAGAGAGAGAGAGAGAGAGAGTTGTTAGTTGATTGATTATTTCTTTTTTTTATATTATAAGTTCCCATATGACATATTCACACACACACACACACACGCACGCACGCACGCACATCAACGACAATGCTAAGGTCGTATTTAGTCTTATCCTGATGATCAGTACTGTCGTCGGTGATCCGTAGCTATCTGTATGAAAACCGTGCGTCTATTTAGCAACGCACTGACCGCGTCCGCACGATTTTCATAGCGATAGTCAGATGTAGTGTTCGCCTTTCCACCACAGACTTGTAACTTCTATATGAAAATGACTGATATAATTAATTTCAGTGTTCCACCACGTGTGCTACGAAGGTTCCGTCGACCTCGAACACATCTACGACATGAACGACCGGCACGCCCTCGAAGTACAGATAATGGAGTTCGGACAGGTGCCCAAACAGCTGTTCACGAAGCCGCACGTCAGAAAAATAGCACACCATATCGACAAACCGCTAGCTTCAGACGAGTATTCATACAACATGACCTGTGTCGACACCGTTCAGTTGCACAAAGAGGCTGTGACCTGCGCCTTGCGTTGTAAGACCAGAATTATTTCGGTGGGAAAAGATGGTACATTGAAAGTGTACGACACCGTCCGACGTAAGCAGATCCGGAGTGTAGTACTTTCCAGAACGCCCCTGAGTTCATGTGTGATGGTCAACGATAGTACCGTCGCAGTTGGATCTTGGGACAATGAGATGTAAGATGTTATGTTAATTAACTATTTCTAGTCTATCTCCTCTGTTGTCTATGGCCAGGTTTTTAAGTCGTGTTTTCATTGCCAATGTAACGAACATTGAATTTGTTCACGAGTAAATTTTTAATACAAGCGCTTTCAGAACTGTATTGAACAATCGTTGAAACGTTGCTTAAATTAAAAAAAAAACGGAGTTATAGTAATGACAATAAAATCGTAAAATTGCTTTTATATTTAAAAATTAAGCCGTCGATTATGTATTGATAGCGGGCCCAGCAGACGTTGTTTTGCCCTGAAAATTAGAAAAACTTAGAACCCAATTGCAGCGCCACCTAGCGGCTCCAATTGTGAATCTAAACCATCCAGGGACCCACTCAAACCCACACACGCAAAGTTTCATGAAAATGATTCCAGTCATTTAGGAGGAGTTAACTTACATACACACGGTCAGACGAAATTTGTATAAAAAGATAACTTCATGAAAGTAAACTCCTCAAAATAGTACCTAGTATACCACTGACCTGCGTGGATAACACGTCTACTAACTATAAATGACTAATGCTATCTATTATATTTCAGATACTTGTATGACGTCGATTTCGGCAGAATCGAGGAGAGTTTCCGTGCTCACGACGACTCGGTCAGCTGTCTTCTATGGTTGCATAAAGGTAAGAACACCTTCTTTTTAATATCTTCGTGAGGACTAGGCCATAAATTACGACGGTGGCCTAATCTGGCTTACCTCCTAAATGATTCTCGGGCATATTCAAAACTCAAATCATTTAGCAAGGAGGTAAAAATAATGCACTTTTACAAGTCAAACACTTAAGTCTCATATACTTAGAGAAAAATAAAATTATTATATCAATTTATTCTCATAAGTAAGTCAATATAAGTTTCTTCACTATATTCTCCTTCACCGCGAAAGCGAGTTATATCTTATAATTATGTGTTTTTATAAGAAAAAATTATACGTGCTCGTACTGGGATTCGAACTCGCAACCCTGCTTGGAAGGCGTGCATCCTCCCCACTAGGCTATCACTGCATTTGACCGTCTCTAATGACTTCTTTTCCAGAACATCTCCTTATATCCGGCGGGTGGGACGGCGTGGTCCGCGTGTGGGGCACTATCGGGAAAACGGGACAGGCCTTGAAAGGTTTGCGAGCCGAGTTCGATCACGACGGGAAAATCTCCAGCATTACTTACAGGTAACCTCAGTCTCAAATTTAAGCACCGAATAAATATAGTAGGTACTATAGATGGAATGAACACTACTCCGCGCAATCTTCGTCCCAGCACCTCTACCCGTAATCGCCCTATCCATCAATACTACACGTCCAAATGTAAAAGACAAACGATTTGTATGAACCTTCATACTAGCTAGTTGATCTTTTGTTTTGGTCACGTGGTAGGTTTGTGTACTAATTTAATATGTGAGTTGTCTTATCAGGGCGGTAACCACGCACTTATTCTTATTCCATGCAGTTCACTTTAATGTCTTAACGACCTAGGTTGAGACCACACATTCATAGATGACAAACGTGACGAAATGTCACTCAAAAATAGACTGAAGAGAATGAGATGGAGCCATATAAACACCCATAAATGCAAACAAATTGTTATGATTTGGATAAATTAAAGTCTCCGGTCGACTTATGAACGCTTAGCGATATTGGTGGTGACAGTTAGCAGGGCAGTTGAGTTTAATGCCTTAAACTGGATGCATTTATCTGTTCGTGGTGAGGCCCCAGCTTATTTGTATAGGGGTATACCATAGACCAAGGAGATAACTATGACGCTGATATATCGTGTCTAAACCAATTTTATTTCCAGACGTCGTCGACACGAGATCGAGGTCATAGCCGGGACGAGTGATGGGGAAATCTTCATCTGGGATTATACCTCCAAAGGGCTCCTGAACAAAGTGGTCGTGCATCCGTCGCCTGTCAACGCCGTGTGTTTCGTGTCGGGAGATAGGGTGGTCACGACCAGTGGGGACGGCGACATGGGAGTCACAGACTTGAACGTTTTGAATTCGGTAAGTTGGCGAGATATTGCAGGCGTTTTGATATATTTGTGATGATTTTGATTTTTGATTTTGTGAAAAATACTTGAAAGTTGTGCAATAGTTCTGACTGATTACAAAATCCTCCGAAGCCAAATCTAAAACAAAAAGCGTTGTCCTCTTTTTACAAGCTTGTATTTAACTTGCAATGTGTGTATGTTTGTAACTATGTTTGTAGAGAGCTGATCTGATGATAGAGACGGAAGGTAGACACGGAACTCCTCAGTGACTAACAGTAGATTGATGGTGTTTGGACTCATTTTGATCAGCTTGCAGTGCCGAATACGTATTTTATAAAAGTTTGTCTGGAAAAATATACTTTTATAACTGAAAATATTATTTTGTCTTAAATTGTAATGTCCATGTCCCCAGGTGTACCAGAAGCAGTTCCCCGAGGCAATATCGTCCCTGTGCTGGGACGGCGGCAGCGTGGTGTGGTTCGGCGGCTGCAAGGGCACGCTCCTGGACTGGAACATGCTCGCCGTCTCGCAGGGCGGCGAGCACCGCGCTCACGACGGTAAATTCTTTTTGCCTTTTTTAAATATTTTAATTTTCTTTTTTTTTTAATTGTTTGTCCTGAAATACTGGCTGGATAGTTATTGTCTCGGGCTTCGATCATGCATTTTTGATCGAAGGTCTCTGGTAAGACCAAATAAAGCCTACGCCCACTGGCGTGTTCTTAACGGTCGAAGAGAAAAGGAGGCGGGACGCATTATCGGAATAACGCTACGATATTATCAGCCATTAACACTTTGACTGCTGAGCCGATTTTCTTGTCTAGCCACGTGTACGGATCTGCACACACCGTTGTGTTTTCCCTTACAGCACAGTTGTTTTCCTGTGGTACTGGCTTAAATAAATGTAACCTCTACACTGGTTACCAAGAAAAATGGATATCTCTACAGTTTTATTAAAATCATATCTACTTTGCTTCCAAGATTTAGGTTTTGCGTTCTCGTTTGCCAAACGTTGTGCCTAAGAAGAAACAACCGTGTCGGTGGTGGCAGAGCGATAACATGCGCTTTGCAACTTTGACTTAATTTTATAAATGATGTAAAGAGTTTTGTCGCTCCACGCTTCGCAAGGCACATTAACACGTTGACTGCTGAACCGGGTTTTACATTTGGGCAACGTTACGAACCGTGTGTATTTTCCAGCAATGGCATGCCGTCTTTGTGAGCCGCGCTGTAGTAGCGCTGCGTTAAACACACACGTCTGTATTTCGGTGCACAGCTGGCACGTAAACTGCGCTTGCACATGTGTGTTTTCCCGCACTCGCATAACGTTAAAAACACGAACGTCTGTGTTTTCAGCAGTCAACGTGTTAAGCCGTCGCTTTCGGTTGTTATCGATTGATGGCAGTCGTCAAGCCATGTCAAAGATTCTTGGCGATTGTCTAATTCTGGACACCCAAAGCCGATACTGCATCCGACAAATAAACAATGCCATTTCCTTAAACAGACACTTTGTTACAGATTCCATTACCAGTATCTACTTCGACGAGAGCTCAAAGACTGTGGTGACGGCCAGTGAGGATAAATCGATTAAAATATGGCAACTCTCAAGAAATACATCGTGACGGAAAGAATTACTCACTATTGCCAGTATTATAGGATGTTATTGACTTAGTATTATAACATTTCAAAATTTTGTGATACTATACATTGCGTAAGAGAATTGATTCCTTGTTATGTTTAAGTAGTTCTAAAAGTTTAAATAAATACTTAAGTTTTGAACTTGGTTTTTTAAATGTTCCCTTTTTTACGATACTTTTGCTAATTTGTTTTTTTAGATTTTTTTTTTAGAATTTAACTTGGTAACTTTTTTTATTTGACTGAATGACGCGACGAGTAAGTCATTTACCTGATGGTAGCCTGTCCATAACAGTCACAGCACCACCCAGAACCCTGCATAGCATTATCCTGCGCGGTACTGCACCGCGCTCGACACCCTGAGACATCGGCTCTAAAGTCTCATATGCCCAGTACCAGCACTAGTTAACCCGTTCATCCCTGACGCCTCGTTTCGTTCAAGGAAGTATATCGCAATGATGAGATAATAGAATCTTCTTCATAGGGCCTTACTACACAGCGGTTCTACCGCCGTACACAACTTTCATATAAAATAGTATCTAGTGCGGTTCAGAGTCGGATTCCCGCGGCGGGAGAACCGCCCTTATAGTACAACTAGCTGCACCCCGCGGTTTCACCCGCGTAGTTCCTATTCCCGCGGGAATATGGGGATAAAATATTGACTATGTTACTCGCTGTCAATGTAGCTTTCCATTGGAGAAATATTTTTTTTTAAATCGGTGCAGTGGTTAAGCCGAAACCTTAAATATTTCTATACATACTTTCATCCCCTATTTCAAACCTTTACAATGCTTTTTTCGCGATAAAAAGTACCCTATGTCCTTTCCTTGGCTCTAGACTATCTCTGTACCAAATTTCATTTTATTCGGTTCAGTAGTTTAGGCGTGAAAGAGCAACAGACAGAGTTACTTTCGCATTTATAATATAAAGTAAGGATTACACTTCTGCGCGAACAAATGTAGAGCAAGATGGATGCGCAGTTTATTCAGAGATGACGTCATTGCTTGTCGCTAAGCTTGCATATTCTCTATACTATACGAAGCGAGCTATTGTTTGAGAGGCACCGAACTGTATGAACTCTTGAAACGTTGCAGTGGGTAGCTGCTAGTGTGCTTTCGTCACTGGGTTGTCAACTATTGGTTAGCGTTTTCACTACTTGGGGTAAAACGGAACTGGCTCTCCAAGGACCCTACTGGAACATCTCAAAAGGGACTGTGGCCGATTTTATGCATGACGGTGATGGGTATACCTATTACCATGCGAGCACTATATAGAAAGTGCTTTGTAATTTCCTGTCCTACCTACCGACCCCAAGTCAAGATCGCCTTTGTTTTCTACGTATCTACTTGAAAATCTTAAATGTCCAGGCAATTCATGAATGTTAATCATACAAGAGCTTGTATGAGTAATCAATGTAGTTGATTATTACCATATTACTTATTATTTAATAAAGGCAATTGCCCGTTAAAAAAACTCCACCTATCTCGCTATTTATCACTTTTTCTGCCATTTATTTACTGTTTATTTCTTACTATAGGTACTTACATTAATTAATACGCCATTTATTGTTGTCAATTATATTTACGGAGGTACTTCTCTAATATACTCAAGTATTTATAAAGTTTGAAGTAATTACCCAGGTAGGTACTTAGATAATTAGATGCCTCAATTTTTTTCATGAGTTGGCGTTGCTTATTTATGTTGTTATGTCAGCATTTCTGATGACATATAACATGATGATTTATTGCGTTCACATTCTAAAAATGTACAATTACTTAACTAAAAAAGGTTATGTGGTTGCATACAATTATTACAGATAAAAAGCGCGGAAAATAAAACTGGGTGACCTCGAAACATTCACTATCTTGAAGTTGGTTCAACTCAACACGAACGATTCAGTCATTATCATTACCTACAAAATATATTAAATAGGTAATGTAACCTACCGTATCTATCAACGAGTTCGAAACAACAGTTTACCGTTAGCTTGGTAGGTAGAAGTTACTGTTATTTCGAAGGGCTTACTGCGGCGTCCAACTAACCTCTATTGAAAGATCCAACCGTAAAATTAAACAAAACTCGTTTGATCTCATGAAAAAACCAAACCGCTGAAAATTGAGAAATTTATAGATCTCAAATTTATACTTATAAGCGATATTATATGTTCTGTAAATTCTAAAAACTAAAAAGCTTAGTAAGTCCTTGTAGCAATTATTTCTCCCGAAAAAGATCGATCGATCGAGTGAATTGCAAGTACTTTTTAATAAGTACCTATCGATATTGGTACGTTTGAGAAAAAAGTTACCTGGACTATAAGACCGCTATCATGCCCGGAATAAAGCCCAAAACACAAAACACATGCCGCAGTAGCTTGCACGAAAGAATGCAAACTAAAAACAAGCGCTTAGTAGCTCTCTCATTTGGAAGTGTATCCTATTGAATCTTACCCAATTATTCACCACATGTATTGTAGGCTTTTTTACATAACGCGCATGGTTTCCCTTCAAAGATTGTATAATTCGTGACCTTTTTGAAAAAGTAAGCATTTTTTGTTTCTTTCGGCAAAAACAATAGAAAACCATCTTTTTGTAGCAGTCGTTTATCATCCAATAAAATAAATGATTCAATTTTAATTTAATTTCAACAAAAATTTTATTTATCATGATTGCAGCGGCTCTACATATAATATGTAGAGCTTTCTGATAATGAGGAGGCTGAGGCTTTCTGACTTTCTTTTAGATTCGTTGCTATAATAGGTTATTTTGTTCGTTATACGACCAACATACTTACCTCCCAAATTACTCCCTAAACTGGTTGTCAGATTTTGACAAATTGGTTGTCATTCTCATTCAATTCATCAATGAGGAGCAGGGAGAGACGTGGGTCTTGCGTGGGATTGCTTTTATTTTCTCATAGCTTATTGAAATAAATTCATATACGTAGAATAGGCAGATTAACATAATTAATGTTTTGAACACATCTTTTGTATGCACACTAATTTGGTAGAATATTTTTTTATTGGCAAGGCAAATAATAAACTCACATTTCATCGCATAATAAGTTGCTGTTTTAAATTACCAGTTAATATAATTAAAAAGTCAATAACATGATAATTCATTAAGAAGATTAAAATACAACAATTATTTAATCTACACAGTAACAGACTCTACCATAGTATTTTTGATAAGTTCGCCGAAATTTTCCGTGGCGTCGGGGACAGTGGTCTCGGCTGTCTCCATCGGAGGCTGCGACTCACCAGCCTCTTGAGTCGGTTGGTCGTTGTGATCCAAATTCAGAAGCGTGTTGTGACTGAACCAATTCTCGTCATTCTCTACCGTTTGCATCTTATTACTAGTCTGATATGGCATCGTCATCATGTTACTATAATCTCCTTTGACTTCATTGTTTACACATTCTACAGTTTTGTACATATCGTAATGGTTCTGAACCGTGTTGTGATACTGCAAAGAGTTGTGGTCCTGCATAGACATGCCAGGTTTGTGCAAGTATTCCGGCGAGTACATATGGCCGTAATGGCTGAACATCGACATGTGGGAGTTGTGGGCGAACTCCTCAAAGCTGCTTGCTGAAAAACTTTGTAATCCCTTAAAATTATGGTTATCGTTGCTGTGCTGGTCGTATGAATAATTGATTTCGCATGGGAATTGCATAGTATTTGCCGCAGCCATTGTATTGTATGCCATTGCATTCGCTGCAGAATAAGGTGGGCCTTTACCTTGCAATATGTTTGAGGTGTATGGATCAGCATGATTGTGATGAGTATTCGTGCTATCGAATTGAACGTTATTCTCATTGCTTCTATATCCAAAAGCCATGCCATCTTGGGAATTATTTTGCGTAGCATTGAGCATATTACAGTGAACGTTACTGAAATTGCCAGTGTTTACGCACGATTCCACTTCTACACGTGGTGTAAGGCTTACATCTCTCAATAGGCCATCATCTTGATTGGTCCTGCTTGCATCGTAAGAAGTGCCAGGTATGCATGGAGTTGAATTAGCGTTGTGCGCTTCTGCCCATCGTCTCTTGGCAGCTTCTCGGTTCTCTTCATTTTTTCTTTCAAGACCGACTCTCATTAGAGTGTGAATAAAGTGTGTTCTTACTCTTACCGGATTAAATTCAATTCTCCCTGATTTATTTCCGCAGCCATCTCTAGTACAGCCGCAAGGAAAGTTAAGTCGGTCAACCTGACATTTGATGCCCGCTAAGCTGCACGAACAGGTTTCTGGGTTACACGTCCCTTTGCAGGCGCATCCACAAAACTCCCGTGAAGTTCTTATGTCTCTACACTCATCTTTCTCGTATCCCTCAATCGTTCTAACT
Organism: Campaea margaritaria; assembly: GCA_912999815.1. NCBI lineage: Eukaryota > Metazoa > Arthropoda > Insecta > Lepidoptera > Geometridae > Campaea > Campaea margaritaria. Next base: position 10,088,941 of record OU538790.1, read on the forward strand.
CCCGAAGTACGTAAGAGAGCTCTCCTTTGTCGCGTAGGTACCGCTTGTAAGAAGATGTAACTGTCTAAATCCAGCTCAGACTCTGAAATGTCACTTGCTTCTTCTTCAGTGTCGCTGTCTTCGCTAGATGAAAGTGAAGCGCCTTGTAAATAGTGACGTTCACTTTTCAGCTGTTGTAATATTTGCCTATGTAATCTCCTTTGTTCTAACGCATGTTCGGCTAAAGAGAATTTTTGTATATGAGAATGTTCCCACTCCATACCCAAAGTTGAGCCTCCCTGTGATGGCACACATGAAAAACCTTGAGCTCTTGGAAAATAGTAAACAGTGACATTATCAAATTTGATTCCTTCTTTCTTTTTCTTAGCCTGTGGTTCATTATCATTTGTATCAACACGCTTTCTTTTAAGATTGCTTCTGAGTGGAGTTTTATCTTGTTCAGGAGATTTATGGCATATTTCATTGTTGTCGTTATTGCCACTATCATTCCCAGAGCTATCATTTATATGTTCAGTATTTTGGTTTAAATTTAGACTATTTGTGCATGGCTGTGTAAGGTTGAAGCTCGGTAATTTGACGTCTTCTAACGTCTCTGACCCGATTCCAGAATCACTGCCTTCTGATCGGTCCTGTGGTTCTTCTTCTCTATCAGGAACTACGGTATCCGGTGGCAGACTGCCAAGTGCGGAGTCTTCACTATCTGCCGAAGCACTGTCAGTTTTTATATCATCTATGTCACTGAGAGTATCATTGTCATCTATTTTTACTGCAAAATCTTCTTTACTGTCACTACTCTCATAAAACTGAGAGTTGCCACTACTGACTACAACATTTTGTTCATCATTAGAACTAAGGTCATCACTATGAGCGTCACTGTCACTTTTTTCGTCTTTTATCACAGGATAACATTTCTCTTCTATGGTTACAGTTTGTATTTCTTCGTTTCCAACACCGCATAGTTCTCTTTGCTCTTCTTGAGGCTGCTGAACTGGTTCGGTTGAGTCCTCCATGGCTGCCTGGAAAGACAAATAGACAAGTTAATTAATATGTTACATTGTTGAAAAATAATTTTATTAAGTGGGTATTCTATAATATCAGGAATATAATATCAAAAAGGTATAATAATGGTAGGATGAGTAAGTTTCTAAGTAAAAGGAAATTATTTATCGCCTAAGTAGGTAGATGTAGCTATAGTATTTGGCGCAAAATTAGGAGAAAGTTTATTTTATAGTCTTGTAGAGGTTTCATAGATGTCTCATGTACTTAATCAAATGCCAACAAAATATTAGGTACACATAATGAGTGGGTACATTATCAGATAATTCAGTAGGAATATCGTCCACAAGTCGGGCTACTAACGTATGTGAACAGTAACCGCTCAGATAGAGTGCAGGCCACCTGCAACCGCGCGGGCCGACCCAGCATTATAAATCAAACAAAATGATAATTCAAAACCGGTACCTATTTCAAAAGGCTGTGGCCTCGACTAACTTCACCGGCAGTCGAGGGTACGCCGAACTCTCCAGTCCATGGTGATAACACAGCACACACTTTGTTCTCTGGCTCCTCCTGTCATCACCAATTTATGTAGAAACAAACATCCAATATTATTTCACAAAATCGGTCATCAGATACGTTCACATCACGCGAAATTCACTTCAATAACGCACACATAAGGTTCTTATTGTTTCACGTCTCCCAGCCCGCCGTTGTGTTTTAACCCTATTTATTTATGTTCCGCCTTATTTTGACAGCGACGTTCTTGACGTACAGTTTTTTATTTTTCATTTTCAGCCAGCGATAAAAGTGTAGATAAGTAGCGCGGACAGTCACTGTTTATTTGAGGTTAATAATTGATGAAATATTTAGCAAATATCATTGCAGAGCGGAGCGCGACAGAGAGGCCACTCACTGGCGTTCTCAGAGTTCCCACCTCGCGTAATCGCGTTGGACGACTCGAGCGACGCAGGCAAGTTTATAGCCGGTGGAGTAATGTGAGCGTTTGAGATGTGGATCCGGCGCGTAGTTCGGGGACTCCTCAATTTGGTAGGGTATGGGCTGCGTTGTTCGACGCTTTGGTTCGACGTGACGTCGGCTCGCCCCGCTCGCCGCGCCCCGGCCTTGCGACCCCCCACCCCTCGCTCCGTGCAGCTCGCGCAAGCGCGCACTGTTTTTTATTTTATAAATGTGGTGATACCACGACCCAACGCTTATGTTCCCGTAATATTATTATTGAATTAGCGTACACTTCGCTTTTAAAGTTTTTTGATTTTGTTTTTATAGTAATCTATGACTTAATTTCATTTTAATCGTCACATACTACGAGATATCCCTATAACTAGGCTGGGTAGTTAACTAGTTACATAGGTTTTTTTGTTTTTAATTAAATAATAAATAACTAGGTATTGCTTCTTTTAACAATGAGTTTTATGTTTCATATTAATAGATATAGAATTCATAAATATATAGGCCCTACTCTACCGCACCCAAACACCGCTCTCCCTTTTTAACAACCTTCCGTATCATCTCTATATTTTATGGTAGAGTCTGAAAAATCAGATAAGTACTACATATTTATAAAATATATAAGTACTAAATATTTATTAAATATAGACAAAACTATCCACAAACAGCGGCAAAAAAACTAGATGGCAACCCAGGTTCACAACCTTTTGCTTTGGGTCCACTCGGCTGGTCTCCGACATATATAATCGTACGTCTACGTCATGAGGGCTGCACAGTCTAAACATACTCAACCCGGTTAATGTATCTTCCTTTTAATGCCAATACCCTCATCACTTCCTATTACCCATTATGTTAACTAGTACGGCACGAGTTATATGGAAAGGACGGATCTAACTACGAGAATATTTTTGAGTGTATTATTTTTCCGTTTGCAAGGTAATCGCCCGCGAAGATTCTATATTTAAAGCCACCTAGTACGCTACACCGCCAATATGTTTACCGAGTACGAGTAAACGTAGGCGGGAGTGACGCGGTGCAGCGTCATCGTCACGCCAATTTTGGAACTCTCAAGTATTCTGTGGCGTGGTTCTCAGGCGTTCTTCAAATAAATTGGCACTCGGCAACCCGACATAATACCGGCGGGCTATACGAACCTACCGCCACTTATACGATAATCAATAGATATTTTCAGGAGGCTTTCGCGGCGAGCGAGCGACGTCGACGCTTGTATAGCGCTCTCTCGCTCTCCCGTGTAATTTACGCAGTATACGCTGAAAATCACGAAGGTAGATTTCCGTGTGCCGATAATAATAATCAGCATTCTCAAAACAAAATTAAATTCTTTATTGACAGTATCGAAAGAATGTTCTTTAGTGTGAGATGAATTTGTTTTTGGCTTTGTGTTCACATAACTAACAACGTCCATCTCAAAAAAAATATAAATGCGAAAGTTTGTGTGCGTTGGTTCCCTCTTCACGCCGAAACGGCTAAACGGATTTTGATAAAATTTACTATATACAGATAGTTGAAGTCCTGGAATAGTACATGGGAAACTTTTTATCCTTTTAAAATTAAGGGTTACTGTGGGACAATGGTTAACACGGGGGAAAGTGCGGGCGCAGCTAGTAGAGAATAGTGCCCAAAAAGGTAAAGTAAGTAACTTCCATTGGTATTGTTTCTACTGAAATTACTGGGCATACTCGTATGAGAGACTTTAGAGCCGATGTCTCAGGGTGCCGAGCGCAGTGCTGTGCCGCGCAGGATTATGCAATGCAGTGTTCTGGGTGGGTGCTGTGACTGTTATGGGCAAACGTAGCGCTTACCATCAGGAGATATCTTTAATGACAACCTATATAAATTTAAAAAAGAAATTTTGTCTGTTCTTTCTTCTGAGAGGTGGCTAAAATGTTGTTAATTAATTAATGCACTAACGCGTGTCTTCACTGTGAGGCAGTGAAAACAGCGTCTGTATTGTCTTGTTATAAGTTTAATATTAATAATTTTAAGTCATAATTGTAATCTTGTATAATTTTATCTTGAAGGTATTTTGTTTAATTTCTTTTTTTTGCTTTCTTTAATTTTTCTCGATGTTAACTATTACTGTTAATTTCTGTCATGCTGTGTACGCATCTTTTGGGACACTGTCCAGCACTAAACTAATTGTACCTATTTAATGCTAGCAATATTATACTGATAGTGTTCTGTTATGTGTGCCTAAATAAATAAATAAAAAAAAAAAAAAGAACGACTTGCTCGTTTCGTCACTCGGTCAAATAAATAAAACTTACTCCCCAGACAAAAAAAAATACAGTCAAATTAAGAACCTCGTCTTTGAAATGTGAAGTATTTTCCTTAAACTAGCTTTCAATTGGGGAAGTGAATGGTGGTCGCAGAATTAATATGATATTTGATGTTTTTCTTACACATTATAGAGTTAGGCAAGAAGGATTCTCTAGTGGCTACCACGGAGTGGAAGACATAGCGTAGGACGGCCCCTCACGAGCTGGATGAGAACACGTAGCAACCATTCGTTGTTGCGTTCTATATAGGGAAAGTACTGATTTAAAGAATCAGCACTGAACTGGCTGGTGATGTTACCTTGGACTTAGATATTATTAGTAATATTCTTCATAATAACTAATTACTTAGGAATAATCCATACCACTGATAGTGAACGTCTAAGCACACTAGGTATTACAAGATAAGACTCGCGTTTGCTATATCTCTGAACCTTGACCTAGCCTCTCGACATTGTTGTGGAGTAGGATCTTATTACTATACTATGCAACTGTTACTCACTCCTAGTTACTTCATGTTCACGGTTATTACAGTCACTGACAATTATATTGCTCAGTATGACAGAAGCCAGCTCATTGTTCTCGTTGGAAATGGGAATACAAAACTAGTCATTAAAATAATAAAGCTACAGAACCTTCTATGCAATCCTTTCACTTTATTCTGGGCAGAAGATAACGGTTTTATAATATACCCTTGGAACTTATTATTCGAAACGTCTATTGTTCTTATTCAGGTAAAAAAAGAGGCGCAGACTACCATGTATCTTGCTCGTACTTACAAAGAACAGGTTTCTTTGTGCGTTATCTCAATTCTAACGGTATACTGTGTCGGTGGCAGTCCTTGTGTAGGGTATATCTACAAGCATGGCGGGTACTAGGTAACGTAGGTATAGATATGGGAGGCAGTCCGGCGTCGGCGTCATGTCGTGCCGTACCTAGGCACAGCAGAGCCCTAGGTTACAAGCATAGCTGGATTCATTAATCCTTCTCATGATAACGGTGAAAAGCATTTTTTCTTCGACTGTTTTTTTTAAACCACTGCTGAAAGGTCATTTGCCTTGCTTTGCTCGTAAAAATTGCAGTGCCACGTAGAGCTTTAGTTGGGAAGTTCGGTGTGTCACTGCACTGCGTTCATCACCCTGTCGTTGGTTTCTAATTCTAAGGCCCGCATTCCAATACGACCGCTCAGTTTGAATCTCAAATTTACCGTTGAATTTAGATTTAGGAACTTGAGTAAATGTCTGAGCAAATTAAAGTTACTATCAATATATAAGATAGATTCTATATGTTGTCTAAAGTAGTGATAGCACCCGTCAAATGTTAAAGTAACAGGTATAAATAACTAGCTGTGCCCTGACGCTCCGCTGTGGCACATTCGCACATTCGCTGATATGTCACTGGTAAAAAAAATACATAAAAACAATCCTTGATGCGGATATCATGCTAAAATTTCAGCTCGATCGGTGCAGAACTTTTTGAGTTTTTGAAGCGTACACAAACCAACATAACATTTATATATATATATAGATTGATTACATAAAGTGTGCAGAGATACCTTCTTTACAGCAAGCTAAGGGTAGGTTAGCGAAATTACTGAACATATGAGACTTTAGAGCAGATGTCTCAGGGTGACGAGTGCAGTGCAGTGCCGCGCAAGATTATGCAATGCAAAGTTCTGGGTGGCACTGTTATGGGCAGGCGTAGCGCTTACCATCAGGTGAAAGACATGCTCGTTTCGTCACCCAGTCAAAAAAAAGGTAGAAAGGTAGGTACTTGTAATTTTACGAGAGAGGTGACTGGTGGACACGTGGATAATTTGTCTAGAGAATTATAAATATTTCATTTATGGACACCAATTTGTTAAAATTACTATCGATGCATACCACATACCATTCAACATGCATACTTAACTATATAAAAAATACAGTCGCATTGAGAACCTCCTCCTTTTTTGAAGTCGGTTAAAAATAGCAATCACGCGATCGCAAGTTCTAGTCAACATGAATAAATTATTATCTAGAGTGTGCAGAGTTGCCTTATGCCTGACTAGGGTAGGTATTGGTAGGTATACGAGGGTGGCAACGTCGGGGTGAGGGAGGCAGACAGGGGTAGATTAAATTTCGTACCACACCGCCGGGTGGCTCGAGCTGTATTCATCACCGTAGGGTTGCGTTTGCTTCCTGGTGTATTTTAGAACACAATACCTACCCCGAACATATCTAACTATAAATGCCTAAATTATTACTATATACGTAGATACAAGCACCAGAATGTATATAGCTGGTACTCTAGTAACATCTCCGCTTGAAGATATAAGTGGAAAATTTGTAGCCAAGTTCCTTTCGAGATGTTCCATCAGCCAGCCTTGAGAGTAACTCGCATTCTAAGACTGGGGGTGGCATTTTCGACCACGTTGTGGTCTTTTGCAGCCTATTAGTAATATAACAAAAATTCACAAAGTTTTAACTTTCATAATTCTTCAAAACACCAATCTGCTGTTAGTCATTGAGGAGTTCCGTAGTCTAACTTCCGTGGACTTCCGAATCTACCATCAGATCAGTTTATTGTATCAGTAACAGTAGGTATATTGTTATCGCAACTTGACAACAATGTTAAATTATATTTGTTATTATATTTCTGCAAGATTGACCCTACCATCAAACAAATAGAGTTTTGTAATAAAAAGTAGTGACTGAGCAGCGCAGTCGACAATTTTGTAATCCAATCGAAATATTAGACGTGGCGAATAAACGGGGTGTTTAATTTATATTGATTTCAATTAATGTATTCAACAATTTCACTGTCTAAATATGGCTTTAGTAATAACGAATGAATCCCGGTAGAGCTGGTTACTCGAAGTAGTAACCCCTGTCACGAACTCAAAATATCCCTGGTGTAAAATGTCTGGGAGGGAAGCAAGGACGCAGGAGAGTAGCTATCAATAGTATTGATGAATCACCGCAGATTTTGTCGATGAAGCCGTGCTTATGGTGATTCATGTAACGTATTCTTGGGGCAGCTTAATTTTTAGGGGATTGAAATGTTTCTTTTTTTCTACCTAGTAAATTGATTAACTTAATTATAATTTTAAGTAAAAAAAAATTCAATAGCTCAACTCTGAAAATTCAATCTAAATACGTTACGACATAATGACTGACTCGATTTTTTTGTAGTTCGCACGTAGATAGTGTTACACTACAGAGACTAAAACAGGCTACTTTTAAATCCTGCAAAAATGGGAAAAAGTTTCGAGAGCATGCGTACCAAGTAAATACGAATAAAAAAGGGTGTGTGTAATAGTAATATTGTACACCCGTAAGAAGTGAAACTATTCCTTCTTACATCGCTGGTTAAATGCGAAGGGGCTACTTTCCAAAAACTCACTAACCCTGTGTGTCTTATTCTCATATGACTACTTTTAATCGTAATTTTGCAAAATATCGTGACCTTAAAAATTAAGGCGAAAAACATGTCAGTTTTATACATTTTCATCAAAGTAACAGCGCCGAATGTACATAAATATTTATTTATGGAAGCAAACAACCAGAACTTAAAGTAATAGACATTTTGATGGAAAACAGCATGCCATTTATAGGGCTTCTGCGGAAAATCCACCGAAGTGACAGCGCCGCGCGGCGCGCCGCACCTCGCGCTGCATTGATCTGTTTTTCGCCTAAGGTATCCAACTCATTATCATTATTATGCACCGAAGCTCTAGAACAGTTCTAAATAGTTACAAGAACATACATTCCCTTGGACTTACCTATCTATATCATATCGAGCTATTCCGTTACCTTGGTAGATAATCTAATTCCATCCACGTGCCCATTCACTCAATGTTTTAAGTAGAGCTGTCATCCACTGTAAATACAATTCAGAGAAATGATAGCTGGGTACTCTACGTAATGAAACAAAGCACATACCTACACTACCTACAAATAATGATGATTCACGGTGAGATCGACCCATCGCTACCTACCACCGGTCGTCGGCTTTAGGATATAAACCCAACAAGGTATCTGCTATGCTTTACAGGAGACAAAGGAGGAAAAGTATTACGGAAACTTTCCCGGTCATCACCACCGCGGTTTTAGTCCTCCGATGCAGCGTTTTTTGGCATGTGTTTGCTTATTACGAATAAATAGTTAAAACTTGTAATGGATGTGGGTGCAGCTATATAATACTTTTCAAAGAAAAACTAGTTCCAACAAAGCGTGTGATCAACAGTTTATTTTGAAAATCTCGAACACATGCACTTACTGACTAAAATAATGCACTTTTATAGGTCAAACAGTTAAGTCTTTACACATAGCAAAAATAAATCAAAATAAAGAGTATCTGATTACGGCTTGAGTTTGAAAAAAGAAATTTCCCTTTCATGTGATGATTCGTAACTGAATCTCGCACAGGAAAAGTCCATTAACTCTACCGGTGCTTCGGAAATAGGCCAGTTAGAACCATTTCTGCGTCCCAACCTGATATGATATGAAATAGTGAGCTCGGTGAGTTTTGACCCCAAGCTTTATAGTCAGGTTGTCATCGCCGAGAAATATTCCTGATATAGGAATTAATTGCTCGATCTCAACTCGCTTCGTAATAAGATTTTTTTATTCAAATTGCCCTAAGAAATCTCCCGATAGTGAGCTGACTCTACCACCGAATTCGACAGTAAATCTTTTCGTCATGAATCGGCAAGTAACTCGACAGAGATTTATTTTTCAAAATTGTTAATTAGGATGAAAGGCGTTACAATCAATCAGAAAACCAGATTAGAGCTCACCAATATAAAAAAGGATGTTGGTACATAATATAAAGAGAAAAATGGCATGCTTCTACAATCACTTATACTTCCGCTGCTGATTAAATAACGTAAAGAAGACGGAGAGTTAAACAGCTTTTTAATAGTAAAATGGTTTCAATTTTCTGATTCAGGGCAACTTATTGTTAAAAATAAAATGAACCTTTCCCATCCCAGACAGTGCCTTTACTTATTTCAATGTACCGCCCGCCTACGCCTTATTCCATTTAACGTGATGTGGGGTCTGACTGTTGCTAAGGGGTGCTTGTTTGAGGGCTAGGGCTGATATGAGGGCTGTAGAGATATTCAATTATTTTTTGTGTTACATACACACACATGCACACACACACAAACATATTATTGTTGTTCATATTTGAATGTCTAGTATTATTATAATAGCATAACATAAGCCATGAGTTGAGATGTCTTAAGAAAATTACTAGTAGCACACAACACAACGCTAAAAAAAACAAATTTTTGTAATTAAAAGTATGACACACATACAATACTTTGGAACACTTAACATGCCTAAGTCTGCCTAACTTTTTCCAGTTAGAGTTGCATAACTTGTAATAATTTACCTCCTTTTCGTACAATTTTATGTGACGTTTAATAAAATTGCTCACTACAATATTGTACTGCGCAGTCCTAAGTGATGTTCGATATTATTTTTACGAATGCCGTCAGTATTTATAATTCATTTAGGGCCTAGGTCATGTAATAGAATGTAGTATTGTAGTGAATTGCCCAACTTTTTATTTTTCCCGGAAGAGTTAGGAAAGCTGAAACAACCACTGCGCAATACTCATCGAATGGATTTTTGTCACATCCCTTCTATCCCACAATCAGTCTGAGTAGAGATACGTAGATATACCTAGGTATGTAGTGTTTATGTATGTAAGTAACACGAACGAATATATATATACGAGAATGTATATTTTTTATTAGACTGAGCGACGAGACGTGCAAGTCGTTCACCTGATGGTAAGCGCTGCGCCTGCCCATAGCAGTCACAACACCACTCAGATCCCTGCATTGAACAATCCTGCGCGGTATTGCACTGCGCTCGTCACCCTGGACAACGGCTCTAAATACCCAGTTATTTCGCTAGAAACGATGCCCTTCAAACCGGAACACAATAATGCTTGCACACTACTGCTTGGCGGATTAATATATGGCAATGGTGTGTGTAATAGGTAAAATACTAGACTATGTACATAAATTATCCATACAACAAAGTGCCGTGCTAGCTGTAACGAAGGATAGAAGGAAAAGTACGAATCGATTGCTCAATACAGCCTTCCGCGTCACAGATTAGGCAACACCAACGTGAACCCGGCGATCATTACTAAAGTCACGTGTATTTTTTGTTAGGTAATGATTTCGCCTGTTTCTCTCCTCTTGTGTACCGTCAGCGGAAAAAGTCACTGAAAATTTTCAATTTATTGTTCTGTGCGAAGTTATTGAACGTCACTTAGTACTGCGCAGTACAAAAAAGTGCTGCGTAATTTTATTAAACGTCACGTAACTTTTACGTTACGTTAGTGTTTTGTCTGAATTGTGTGTAGTAAAAAAATTAAGTGAAGTCAGATAAAATTACTATTTAAAAAAAAAAGTACGATTAGCCAGCTCGTTGACGGTAATATCCCGGAGTAATGATTTTCAGTAAGAGTTTGGGTTAAAGGTATTCGGATCTTAAAATCGTCAAGAAAGTGAGCTTTGCCCCGGATAAACCCAAATTATGTCTATCTATCTATTCAGCCCGTATCCACCCACTGCTGGGTATAGGCCTCCTCTGTTTCACGCCATTTGTTCCGGTCCTGTGCCAATTATGTACAAATAATAAAATATTAAATTATTATTAACTCTAATTATGTGCACTAAATGTATGTAAAAATATGACACCACCTATCTACATACGAGTATACTAATAAACTATGCCTAACTAACGTCTGGACTTCGCAACAACAGTTACTGACGTTCTAAGGTCCCATATGTAACAAATGTAGAATTATTTCCTTTTTCAAACTTGGCCATAATCAGTTAAATACTCATGCATTAGTTAGTTGGTCAAATAAGATTTATCTATTTTTAGTATGTCTCTATGTATATGAGACATAAGTGTTTGTAAAATTGCATTATTTTTGCCTGTTTGTAATATGATAAGTGATTTGAGTTTTGAATCAATCATCAATTTCTGAAAAATCCAAGCAGTCGTTGTTAGAAATTCTAAAGTACATAGTAATTTTGACAGAAGATCCATCTACCGGTAATTTTAAGAACTATATTGGAAGCAGCTCGTCACACAAATATTCATCAACGCAGTCACAGCGTACACTTGGTAGACTAGTTACTTTAAGACTCAAATTAGTTCCTACGTTCGCCGTTAAAAAGAGATCTACATAATTAGTTTTGTAGTCATCTTCTTCTTTTAAAATTTGGATTATTTTCTTACACTGCGCTCGTAGATCTTTTTAAACGACTTCAAAAAAGGAGGAGGTTATCAATTCGTCTGTATTTTTTTTAATGTTTGATTGAAACATCTCGTGGCAAGAGGATTAGCCTAGAGCCCTAGACTGTGGTGAAGGCGTTGTTTTAAAAATACAAAACGGCTTTACTAATAATAATAAGCATAATTTAAGCCGCGCATTCAATTTTTGTAACGCGCAGAATTACTTTAAGAGCCGTTTGTGAGTAAAGCCGTAATAAATGTAATGTTACGAGACTTAATTTCTTTCGCTCTGTTTTTTTTTAATACGGGTTCTAGACTTACGTCAGTGTTATGCATTTCTTTTTATAAAGGTGTAATTGTAAGGTGTGTTATGATAGGTACGGAAGTAGGAATGTGCAAGGTTCTCTAATGGAGGGAGCCTGAACTAAAAAAATAAATTATAGCAATACAACACATGTTTATTATATTAGATTCCAATCATAATAATTGAAACATTTAAATCACAATTTTACTTTGACTTAAACATTTAATCACGAAACCTTCTAAAGGTTTTTCTCATACATTTTAAATCTATCAATTAAAAAAAGCTTCACACAGAACCAAATTTAGTCGTAACCAAATCTAACTCTTGTATAAATTATTAAAATAAAAAATATATCTTAATCTTATTATGAGAATGACAATATCACTGTAATAAAACAGTAGGCGCATTATACAATGATAATGATAATATTACAATTAATATCATAATAAGCTTGTAATTAGATAATAATTACTGCGTGAGAGAGTACTCGTATGATTATTCCACCAACTTTAGAGCTTTTTTTGTGACTTTAGAGCCGACGTCTCAAAGGATGTACCGCGCAGGATTCTGCAATGCAGTGTTCTGGGTGGTGCTGTGACTGTTATGGGCAGCTTAGCGCTTACGATAAGGTGCACGACTTGCTCGTCTCGTCACTCAGTAAAATTTAAAAAAAAAAAACAAAAGCCAGCAGATACATTCTACTGAAAAGTGTAAAACCACTGACCAATCAATTTATCAGGAGTTCACCTCCCAATAACATAAGCAAAACACACATAAGTACTATCATAATACATAGTTATGTATGGGAATATGTGTAGTGTGTACCTACTCAAATAGGCAGCATACATACTACCTATTAAACACGGGTTTACAGTGCATATTCACCATTAAAACCGAAAGCTTTTATCCCTAAAGGAAAAACTTTCGGATTTCTTTATTTACTTAACCTTAACTCTGAAAGGTAAGATATATTATTTAAAGTTAATTAGATAAATACTGAGACGATACATCTGTCAAAACTATAACTTACTGTATATAATATAATGTTATAATTATTTATATAGGTGATATTTATTAAGTTATAAAAAGTTTTAATTAAATTCTTCTTATTATTGCAATTTTGTTACTTATTGCATTACAACTTAAAAAATTATAGTAAGTTCATCAAATTAATGATATTTTAGTGAATTATACAGCATTGAAGCAACTCTTAAATATTATTTATATTTTGAGCGTCTTATATAACACTTATGTATCATACTTATATAAATTCTAACTAAGTACATATATTAAAAATAAGTTATAAACACAACCTAGGGCTACTCAATTTGTATATATAACTACCTAAAGCGATAATATTTTTTTTTATTTAAAAAATAAAATTAATTAATATTTTACTTTATTTCAAAAATAATATACACACAGTAAGTTTGTAATGATCACCTCATACCACAATATGCATATTTCCCATAAAATTAACGAAAGTTTCCATCTTTAAAATAATAAGCTTTCGGGAAAAACGTCCAACAAACCGAAACCGAACCCGAAATCCGTGACGAAAACAGTTTACCGGATATCTTCTTTCTTTGACGGTATTCGGTAAGCATAATACTTATGAATGTTACGATTATACATACTACAAACGGGACAATAGCACAAGCTCAATCCTTTTTTGAGATGCTAAAGAAAATGCAAGCTTAGGTACTAAGATAATATAAATCCTAAGAAAACAATCTATTCTACTTCATTTGGCACATTGATTCACAGTTCTCTCCAAATCTCTTGTTTGGAGCGAAATTATTACTCCCTAAACTATATCTACTTAATTTTATCATATTAACTTACAAATAACTTGTTTTTAAGATATTTTGTAAGAAATATCAATATCTCTACTTATAAATTAAACTCAAAAACTTTCTGGTACGACAACAACTTTGACAAATTATTTTGACATTGCAAATAACATATTTGACTATCTATTTTTATGTATTAGATCTTCCTGAAGCATAAACCATACTCACTACTTCATTATATCTTATTTAGAAAAATTACTTCAGAAGAAAAGCCAAGGTATCTTATGAAAGGTTTCGTTATACCTAAAAAATACATTAAAATGCAGCTTAATCAGGCACGGATAGTTATACCTGCATAGCTGTATAATTATCTTTTTTCAACCTCTCCATTATAGAGCTCTATTTTTACCCAACTGCGCCAGACAGAGGTTTAAGCCCCACGTTCCTTTAACAGGTTTGTGCTTCGTTGACGCGTGTTTTGCACATTTTCAGTGGCGCTCTCAAGGGCGTCCTTAAATTTACATTACATACTTAAAAATAGTGACTATCTGCTTAAAAACTAACACATGGACAGACAAAAATGAGCTGAAAATACCTATTCAAATTGGCAACACCGCGTCCCTACTCCGTGGAATAGTTGAAAGCTGGGAAGGTTTCATTGGGCTCGCGGTTGTAAGGTTCCACCTTGACGGGTAGATCTCAGGAGGGGGGGTCCGGAGGTGCGGGCGGGCCGAGGGGGGCATGGCCCAGGAGCTTGGCTGCGGCCGGCAGCCCAGCGATGTCGAACCCTGGAGGTGGCACGATGCCAGCAGCAGTCATTGTGCCTTGGAGGTATGCCACTAGCCTGAAATTTCAAAGAAAATCTATTACTCTCGAAATATTTATTTACAAACTAAGAGATGAGCAAGGCGTTCACCTGATGGTAACCCATGACTATACTTGATTAACGAATGAACTGCAAATCGCTAAATGGATTGTCGAAGGTTAAATGATTAGGTTAGGTAAGTATAATATTACTTTACAGTTAACAGTATTGCGTAATGCCGTATTCATGGTAGTTTTTCCCAATTCAGACACGAATGGGACTTTACAGGCTTTTAGAACCTAAAAAATAGTAAAACATTTCAAATTAAACGTAAATTTTCACCTTCTCAGTTCCTCCAAGGCACTGGCCTGCATCATGATGTAGTTTTTGGCTAACAATAGCGTGGCGATCTTGGAAAGTTTGCGGACGGACGGAGAGTGCGCGTATGGAATCACGCCGCGCAGCTCGTCTAATGCATCATTCTGAAACATTCGTAAATGTAATCTTATTTTGCGTTTACTTCTCAAAATATATTGTGTAATAGCACAAATAAAATGTTTAACATTTTGTTATTTTTCGTTAACTGCTGAAAATGCTCACGTTTGTGTTAAAATAATTTTACGGCAAATGAAAACATGCCTGGCGTTCGGACCCGCACTGCTGTATTATCAATTTAATTTAGTTTTATTGTTGAGTTTAGTTACGATACAACGCCAGTAAGTAGTAAACACATATATTCGCAAAAGTGCCAAAAAAAAATAACCCGGATCAGCAGTGAACGTGCCTAAAAAAATTGGAGGACAAAGCAAGATTCTTCATGAAGTCGAAATAACTATCGTAGTTACCATTCTGCCACCACATTTCACATTACCACCAATGCGCTCCACCAAGCGCCTATTACTAGGGCTCTTCGATTGTTGAATAGAATCTGCGCTGAGCACAACGAGCTGGACATTTTTACATGTTCTTTAGTGACATTTACGGATGTTGCCCTTAAATGTATTGGTTCTTAGTTACATGTAAGTACGGTGTCGCTTTGGAAACACCTGTTAAGACACTGTATATTGAAATAAATAAATAATAATAAATAACATTAATAAGTAGTAATTTTCGGTGTAGATTTATTATCCACGTACGAGGAACCTTGGTAATCGTAGAGTGTTATTCTGGAGAGTCATGCAATAGGTTGCATAATGCCTGTTGCTTAGAATAGTTACTGAAGTGATGTGTCATGCTCATTGTTAAGGTTCGAGCGAGCGTGTTTACCAAAATGTGTCATGCACCGATCCTTGTTTTGATTGGGTTCGCAAGATAATGTTTGAATGCTGCACCTGGGGCTTTGGACGAGTGTCAAGTTCTTGATTTTCCGTCTAAATTCAATTATCTTTTGATTCATGGGTATGTTTGATAATGGGAAAGCGGGAATTTATCAAATTAGTGCGTAAGATTAATTGCCCTAAACATTTTGTTGCCTGTATGTTCTTACCTTTACACCCAGACTGTAAAATTTTAAATTGAATTATAGAAAATTCAATTATTAGCATTATAAATAATCAATCAACTTACCAAATCGTGCATTCTTCTTCGTTCTCTGGCATTTATATTCAATCGCACAGTTTTCCCTTGCCGCATTTTGTGTTTCGACTTGCTTTCATTAAGTGGCCTGAAATTGTTGAAAAAATATGATACAATACCGCGATAATATAGAAAAGAATTTTCCAACACTGAAACAAACATTCGATAGAAAAACATCAAAGAGTGTAAGGTAAAGAGTGTACCGCCGAATGTGCCTGAAAATTATTGATTTATGCTGATGAGGTATAGGAGAGAACGCAACGCAACAATAGAGTAGAGGTTTTCCGATATTTCTGCCTACTTCGAAAGGAACTTATGGTAATGATTTTTAGCGAAGTTATCATTTTGATCACTACCATATTAAGTTTTACTAAGCAATGACAATAATCTGTACTCTGCTGCTTTTGTATTATGTTTCTTTTTGGATTGGCTTCCTATTTCATTCCATCCTATTCTTATGATGAGATTGATCAATAAACTGGCTGATGCTAAATTAAAAGATGCGAATCGATCATATGGCTCCTTTTTTTCTACCCCTGCATAGATTTATACAAGGGTGAATAGCCGGGGGCGAAACAAGTGGCACATTACTTGTAGTTGAGAACAATAGATGGTATTGTATGACACCCGGGAAGGGTGGCAAGGGACGGATCGTGAATTAGGATTGTATTGAGCTTTGTTCTAATATGAATTTTATTACATCGGTTTAAGATGCAAGTCAGGTCTTACCACAGTATGAAGGATAAATTGAAATGAATAGAGAGGTTTAAACTGAAAACCGATGAATTTATTAAGAACCTGTTAAACTAAAGGTAACTAACGTTTGAGCGGTGGTGGTCGTTAACCACAATAAATTGAATAATACAACATTTTTAAGCTTACTATAGTTCAGATATTTATAGAAAAAAAATAGTAAAAATAAAAAAAAATACAGCCTGCGTTAACAGATAAATACTTCAAATACAATAAAGTGAAATCTTTATTGAAAACCGTTTGAATTATCATTAATAATTAATTTCAGCCTTATCAATGGTGGTCAAAATAGCAAACTACTTGCGCAAGGGGAGCCTATTTAAGTGTGTTTTGTTCTATTGTGCACAGATGGTGCGTCGCAGTGAAGTGCAATTGTGGGCCACCCCTGGGAGAGAACATGTGCACTAAATACATGGAAGTTTGTGTGAAATCTGTCGGTGCTCGATTTTATAATTAAAAGTATAATAAAGCCTTCACTGCGGATCCGTATGGCGCGTTAAAGCCCGTGGTTGTGGTTATGGATTACTTTCTGAAAAAGGCTTAGCTGTCCAGCAATTGAAACATAATTGATTGATGCCGGTTACGATAATATTAGTATCTATCTATACCTAATATATTTTTATTTGTAAGACTAAAGATTTAATAAGTGCTGAAGACGATTCGTTATAAAGTAATCATAATAGTACCTTTAATAATTGAATCAAAATATTGAGGTTAAAATATTTTCGTTCAGTTTTCTCCGGAGAAATTTGTAGAGCGCATGCGCCTTCCAGATTGTGATGAAAACAATATGCCAATGTACCAACGTACACGTTTAAAGGGCAAAATTGGCAATATTTGGTGGTATTTAGGCTCAAATTTTGTTCTCGTGTAATCAATGCAACAAAAACCAACAATAGAATCAAGGAACGAACCAAAAAAATTAAAAACTCCTGTATCTATCTGTATTGGTTAAATTTTATGGAAAACCAACTGACCTTTGAGCATAGCTGGTCCCGGGCTCCGGCTGGTTCTCATCCGTGGGGTAGCAGTGCTGCGGGGGTGGCGGCGGCTGCCCGCCCTGCATGTAGAAGCCCCCGAGCCCAACGGCGCCAAGTGGAGTCCTGCGGCCTGGCACCGATTGTGGCGGCGAGTGCGACTCTCCCACCGGCACACCTTCCCACGTCCGTCGCCCGTCCATCTTCAGAAAAAAACTATAACATTCCAAGCTTAAAAATCCCGATCTCCAATAACACGTCCGTGACGTTTGATGGTGTATTGATAGTGCAGCGTCGACTGGTCCACGATCGATCGCGGCACGCAGCTGGGGCGCGCACCCCTCTCATCTCGCGCGCGCTCATTGTCCCGTTCTGATTTATTCGGTTTGTCCGTTTGTCCTCGCTTGTGCCGGCTTCTAATAAAAACTCGATTATAAACGCTCGTCAGCTGATAATTAGGTTAACGCCAGCTCTGAAATATCTCACGTCACTTATGAGCGGAACGATTTTCCCCTATAAATAACGATATACGCATAAATTTTCTGAAGAAATAAGATGTTATCTCTTTGAAATTTATTCGGCGTTTCCTTAAATGGAGCAGGGTTCATTGACTCCTCTATGGTCGTGATCCTGAGTGAGCTACTTTTAAAGAGATCTTTACACTTGTGCATGCAGACTCTTTCTTCCTTGTGTCCAGGAAATAAGTTTATATTGTTTGCGTAAACTTGGATGGATGTAAGATTATGCTTGAAAATTCGTAATTCGGTAGGATGGTACGGAATTTATTCAATTTGCACGAATTAAAACTTTAATAGTCTTATAAGGAAACCTAATCTCACGCTTTGTGCTCCTTCCTGTCAAAATAATATAAATAGTTACTGTTTTGGATTGTATTGTACTTGGCTTATTGTAGATATATATACAATTATACACATACAATAATGTTACCTATTGGCAGCCAAATCAGTCTTTGCTATAAAATAAATGGTTTGTAATAATGGAAAACCATCCTAATCTACATTATGATTTATGTACCCTTTCAGCGAGTGGGTTAACTGGACTAGCGGATATAAACAGGGCGTCCATCATTCGCACTCGACTTATGGGCCAATTAGCATCGTAACAATTTGTGAGATAACGAGTTTTTCCGGCCATCTTGTTATGAAAGTCTTATTTTCTAGTCCTTCTATTTTAGGTACACAAGTAAATATATTTTTATGAAAAGAGATGTTTGTATAATAGAGTGAGTCCGAACACAGTGTTGTTACTAGTTTCGTTTGATTATTCTTTAAAACTTTGACTGCTGAGCCGAGTTTCTTGTTTAGCCACGGTTACGGATCTGCACACACCGTTTTCCCGTACCGCTAACACAAATGTTGTGTTTCTCGTACTCGCAGCAAGTTATAAAAAACACAACAGTTGTGTTTTCAGCAGTGAACGTGTTAATCGATGTTGTCGAAGGTTGTAAACACAGTGTACATTGTAGCTGATGGACTGCTATTTAAACACCGCTAGGGCGTAAGACAGATCAATGCTGCACGCGGCACGCCACGCTTCCTTTGTCTGGCTTGCCGCTAAAGGGATAGAACCACCGATTTGGCTGATTAAGAGTGCATACTCCCTTGTATATATGGGTCGAAGATAATTACGAAAGAAATTAGAGTGAGATAGCTAGAAATGTGAGGTTACGGATTTGGTTACATGCGCCTTGGTTTGGACTTGTTTGCGCAAGTATTTGTGAGATTCTCACTTTCGTGAGGAGGGTATTATATAGTAGGTATATACTATACCATATAATTATATACTATAATACCTATATAGTAGGTATTTATCATATGTACATATATTCGTCCACTCAAATAATTCTATGTTTCTGTTAAATCTACACGAATCAAACCTAATTCTATCTAATGTATCGATGCAACCTATATAATGTTACCTGAATTTTTAAGGTTTTGGACAGTAAAAACAAAAAGACAAAAGTAATGATATAAAGGATTGTTTATTTAATTAAAGCTACTCAATTAAGAACTATATACAAACATCTTATCCCAATCAGTTCCGACTTCTCTATAGTCTTCATAACATTTCACTATACAACTTTTCATAGAATTCCATCAAATCACAAACTCATACCAATCAATATAATTATCTATGGAATCAATTCATTTATACAAACAACACTTAGGAATCAATTGAGAATTTAAATAACATTTCAAGATAAATATTTTTTTTTTATAAAGATTACATTTAAGATAATCCCACTTTTGTAAACACGTCCCAAAATGAATTCCAGCTCAAAACCATGTCTTTTCACAATACCTTAACCTATGACTAGAATTTACTAATCTTCATATATAGCTATGTAGTTTGTGTTCATAAATAATCGAATATATTTGCAATATTAATAGACATTTATACATTTAATTTAAACTGTTTCGAAACATCAATATCTTGTAACTTTTATAAATCTATTCATAATACTGAATATTTCTTATAACGTTTCACGTCCCGCTTTCCCCGAGACGTGGACATGGCGTACGGGGACAACGGGAATACACCTTCTAAATACTGTTGGAGTATCATTATACATAGGTATAAAAGCGAAAATTACAATATAATGACACAATATTCATCAAAGGCTATATATAGTATTAGTACAGTCAGATATCGACGCTAAAAAGCGTAAACGCTGTAACCTTGAAACGCAAAATTGTTCACCAGAGCCAAAAAACTTTTTTTTTGTTGAAAAAAAATCATAACTCAATATCTACTCGACCTAAAAACGTAAATTTTGGATATTTGGTGTGTTTCATACAAAGCTACAATACTGCTACCTTGGTTATATCCTCAAGTTCCTAGGGGACGTTGAAATGTGGGTTACAGCGTTTGTTTCCAAATATGTAAAAAAAGTATTTTCGGGTCGGTCAAAGGGTTACAGCGTTTACGCTTTCTAGCGTCGATATATATTTTTAATACTGTTCAAAAGTAGCAACGAGTAAGAAATGTTTTATACCCATAAAGTTAGGCCGTGTTGAATGCTCTAGGTACTTCAAATATGTAACATTTATAAGATATTTCTATAGCTACATGCCTAAAGCATTCTACGGCATATACTAAATGTGCGCTTACATATAATTATCTACTTATCATTAAACAGATTGATTTGTTTTACATCGTATAACTATTGCGTACTAAAAATAGCTATTTTAGATGTCTGACGTATCAAAATTGTGTTAGACATGTTATGAGTATTATAAATATTGAGTCTACATTGAACGTATTTTTCTCTATCCATTCAATAGCTAGTCCGTTCCAAGGTATCAATACTACGATCTATACGTGAAAGCAATATTGACAGCCTGACGTCACATTGCTGACTATCATTATAAACTTTTACTACTTGTTACGTACGTCAGCAACAGACGTCAGCGGTACTGTATTCCCAGTTTCAAAACCGAGTCAATATGATATGACTTCTGTATTCTGAGGATATGACATACTTTGACTTCAGATACCTTGGGACAAACTTGAGTAACGCGTTAGACACATACATGTTTATTGTCGTCTAAACATCAATTGATAATTCTAAGATGATATTAACATCGCTCGGTGCAATCCAATTTATTGCACTAACACTATCTGCACTTATTGACTAGGCCTTCTCTTTGGCAAGAGTCCTTCTAGACTTCACTCTCTCTGTCACCACGCCATCAAAAAACGGATAGCTTCACTAAGCCACGGAAACATGTTCAATCGGTTGATGACACTGTGGGAAATCACGGTTATGAATACCAATAGCATCTAGACATCTCGTTCTTAAGATGGAGTAGAAATCAGTCGTAAAGCTCATAGTCTATAATATGATGATGGTGGAGAGGTGGTGCGAGTGGAAGCGGGCAGGCAGGCGAACCACGCTGCGCCGGTGGGGCATCAGCGCGAGCGGTGCGCGGGCGCAGCCGCCGGTCAGGGCGCGGCCGCGGCCAGCGGGGGCCGCGAGGGAGCGGGCACACGCGGGCACGCCACCATCGACCCGCTGCGGTTCGTCTGGTTGTTACTGGCACCACCTGAAGACAACAATAATACTGTGTTAGAATAGTATCACTTTCATTTTATGACATTGTTATGTTCTATTGTCACTTGGATGGCAAAAAAAGAAATCCATAGATAATCAACTTGTAAAAAGCGAAATTTGAAATTAATGCTTACCAATCAATGATCCAAGCATCTTGGTAACAGAGAACTTTCTCGTGCGCTGCGGGGTGCGCACTTCAGCTAACAGGCGATCCACACATCTGTAGAGGTCCCCAGAATTGTCTGCCACACTTGCCTCGCTGAAAGACGCGCCATGTGCGGCGCTCATCGCTTGTCCTTCCTTTGTCGGCACCTGATAACAAGGAAAGATAATAAATTAATTAGTAAGTTTCGAATAGGCTAATACACTTGCTTAAAATGATGATTTTACACAAAATAGATGAAAAAGAAAAAAGTGGTAAAAGTGAGCTAAGCTATTCTTAAGGGACCCCAGCGACTAGTTAACAAGTTTATCACGTGCCTACTTAACGTTAACCTACTAAAATGATTCCAACTTCCTATTACAGCTTTAAATTATACAGCACAAAGGTATGCTAACTTTTCTAATTCGAGTTATTCGTGGAAGAGGCCCTAGGGAGAATTTCCTTTCCCGTCGGCTTCAACAAGCGGCCTGGCAACAAGAGCGGAGGTTTGTTGGCTAATTATGTATTCCTAAGCAAACTTTCTATAACAGTCAGGGTTGAGGCACGTTGCGTCACTTAACGGGATAACAAGGTCAGGGATAAGAGGATGTTCAAGGAAGACTACAACCCTCAAGTTGAAAATACGCCAGAAGTAGGTACATCATTAAAACATTTCAGGAACTTTATTTTTGGTGATTCCTTTTTCGCTTTCGACATTACATAGAAAAAGAAAAGAATAATAAAAAACAAAGAAATAAGTCAAAAGAAGGCGCTGGCTTTTTATTTCAATATTTTTAGAGCGCAGTTTGCTGATATTTTGATGGCTAAACCAAGTGCCACGACAAGTTTTGTTTATAATATTCTCTTAGACACAAATTTCCCATTAAAGCTTTGTAATAAAACACAATACTTGCTGTCGGACAGTTGTACGCTTCCAACGGCTGTCACCTCTTGAGCCCAACCCGTCCGACAGCGGTTGGATATCTATTCAAAACTAAACAAAACCTACATAAACGACAGAACGCTTCTAACTGACCTGTCTACTATACGGTATAACGCAATAGACTTTATCTCTTTGGTACTATTTAAAAGCTAGAGTAGACAAATGTCAAGTTGCCACTAATATATCACTCTGAAAATGTCAGTGAATGTAACACACAGCCCTTCATTTTTACATGTGCTGGCATTCACTAATACCCATAGTGACACAGCCAACAGCCAACAGAATCTATCAGTAGGCGTTTACAAGTATTTTGTTATCGCCCAACGATCATTTACATACATTGTTTCCATGATGTTTTGTACCAACTGCTAATAATTCAGAGTCGAAAAGTAAACAGAGGCTAGCAGTCGATCAATCATCGCTATTTACAATTAAAGGTAAAGTTACGTAACATTTGGTTCAGACGTAGACGCCAATTACGTAGGCCTCAGCCGAAGGATCCAAAAAAAACCAAAAATGTTTTAAACTAATTTAATTAAAAATTGAAATTACAATATAAGTTTCTAATACTAGCGAATGCTACCGATGTTAGGTTAACAATGCAATAAAATTGGAATACTAAACCGAACAAACAAAAGTTTCCGATTGCGAAAGGTTTCCGCGAAGTCTGCTGATGCAGCGCCTCGTTGCTAGTTGCGGCTCGGTGTCGCAATATCAGTAGGTATGTCTTATGCAGCGGATTTGTATGGGCACGATGACGTAACACCTCCACCCTTAGAACGGCAACTATTTTAAAACTTTGAGTGAAAATGTTGCCGGAGCTCTCGATGGGGTTGCAGGCTTCTCGGCGTCCTCGTAGTGGTGTTCCTCAGCTTTGCCCTTTGGTTTCCTCTTAAGATGATTGTAGTATCGGCGTAGGATCAGGGCGGCTCCTAGTACCACAGCGGTGAATAATATACTGTAGATTGGTATCGTGGTATGGTATACGATATCAGATGAAGTGTGGTCCAGTTGTACTGTCGGCTGCAGCATCACGTTCTCTTGGTAGTCATGTAGATCTCTTAGGTTTATTGAATTTAATTTAATGTGCGGTAGCGGCGAAGTAGTTGATACTTCGACTTTCATGGAGATTTTCATAATGTTCAGTGGTTGTCCTTTGATCCTGTCGTAACTGTTACTGATGGTGAGTTCTTCTGTGTTCAGTGAGCAGCTGACTGGGATGGTGACGAGGAAGCTTCCTCGTACAGTGTCGTAGCTTTCGTGTCCGCAGATGGTGTGTATCTGCGTAGGACGAGGGAAAGAAATGGCATAATGTCTCTCGTCTAGTTGGTCCACAGCCTCCTTGGTTAGCTTGATGGTGGTCATCTCGCAGGTCGCGTCAAGTGATTGGTTCACGATGAGATTCTGGATGCAGTCCGCTTGTGCCTGTACTTGGTGAGTCAGGGTTTCTTCACAAAGGAACCTTTTACCGTACTTCGGACATTCTGTCTCTATGTACATGAATGCCTGCCTGTTACTTGCTATGAGAGGATATGGGGGTAAAATGGATTGGTTTAACTTATTAGGAAGGACAGCTAACCTGAATAAATCGTATTCTATGGGAGATACTATGGGAAACTTCAGTGTTATAACTATACGTTTGCCTGAGAAATAATAACCCGGTTTAATTATATCATAGTATTCCCTTAAATCTAATCCTAGTATATGACCCTTAGGGTATAATAATTCTAATTTATCTATCATTCTAGCTAATATATCTACGCCTACTATAGAATGGTGTGTGCTCGATGCACGCACGAAACTTAAAATATTCTCTATTCTCATAAGTTCTGCCATAATGTCATCTGTGTTTTCAGAGATAATCATTAATAATTGAGCGAATCTAGCATACTTGATTAAACTCGTATCCTTATGCGCTTCGCGATCTAAAAGAAGTTCTAATGTGTCGTTTATTCTTTCCTGATTTTGAACTATTTGCGTCATGACTTTACTATGGTGGGCCATCCAATCTTTACTAATACTGATATGATTATTAAATTCATCTGTTACTTTGTGTTGGTTACTTTCCAAAATCTTGATGGCATTATTAAATTTAATCGCATCTGAATAATCCAAATTACCAGTTATACTTTTGACAATAGAACCTAACCCGTCTATTAGACCTCTCTTGCTACGATTAGGCTCTAGGCTATGTAAATGATTAAGGATCCTTTGTAATTTAGTATTTAAATAGTCAATCTGTAATTCATATAAAGAGTATGTGTCATTTTCGAGTCTATTTTTATAGTCATAGAGTTGAGTCTGTACGTTATTAATTTGATTCTCAATATTGTCAAGTTCAATGTACTGTAAAAATGTATGGTAATGAGTTACTAATGTAGTCGGTCCCAGTCTAAACGGCAAGAGTCCAGGTCCTTCGTCTAAGCTTTCAAGTTTGATCTCTTGAGCTTCCAGTCTTGTTATCACGGTCAAAGTCAGTAGTAATCTGCAACAATTTTGATGATTTAGGAACTCTCTTGAGACGGGCTTTAGCTACGGGGCCACGTTTCTTCGAGGTATAAATATGAATCGGTAAGTCAGCTAAAACGGTATCCTGCGTGTAACGCGGTGCGAGTTTTTGTCGAGTAGCAAAGGGGTTACTAATGTAAACCTCCTGATTCGGTTCAAATTCTACTTCGGGCTCACGGTTCTTATTACGATTTTCTATAAGGTGGGAACGGTTAGCTAATAAGGTCTCGTTAATCATCTCGTATACGGTTTTCATCTGTTCGCGGTGAGTCTGGGTATATTGTTGAAGTAAATGCTTAGTCAAGTCTATGTCAACTGGGTCTCTGGGGTCAAAATGTCCGTTAATTATGTCATAGGGTCGGCACTTTGTGAAACTATGAACGGAGCTGTTATATGCAAGGATTGCGTAAGGCATAAGATTTAGCACGGGCTCGTCCTTCTGTTGTAATTTAAGGATGCGAAGATGCTCTAGGATAGTCGAATGGAGTCGTTCAATATTACCGTTGTCATTGGGTGCATGGGGTAAAGTTCTGTGGTGGTTAATCTTATGTAACTTAGTAAATTCTGAGAATAACTGGTTTGTAAATTCCGTCCCGTTGTCTGTCACTATCGTCAGAGGAAGGCCATGGTGAGTGCAGTAGTGGAGAAGACCTTGGATTATACTGACAGCAGTACCATCTCGAAGATGATAGGCTTGTGCGTATTTAGAAAACACATCTATGAAAGTTAAATATTTCTCAGATTGAGCTGTGAATAAATCTAAGTGGACTATTTCAAAAGGTTTTGTTGCTGGCGGTACTATATTAAATTTTTGTTTAATCGGGTTCCTATCATATTTAGCTTGGCCACATAAAGTACAGTCATTAATATATTTAGTTATGTGGTCTCTCATTTTAGGCCAATAATATCTATTTGAGAGAGATAAGAAACATTCATTAATTCCACGGTGGTTTGTTTTACCATCGTGGTAATTTCGAATTATTTCTTGCTGCCTGAGGTATTCTTTAACATTTTCGACTTCCTTTTTGGCTAATACCAAATTCATTGCTGAACTACGAAATTTCTCTTGAATGATGGGAATTATATCGAACATTCGCCAGGGTGGATTTATGAAAAGGGCTGTTTTAACTTTGGGGTTAACAAATTCCTTTATAGCACTCACTATGTCATCCGCGAGGTTACTTTCAGAAATTTGTACAGAAGTCCTAGTATGTGTGTCAAATGGCTTAATCGCCGTCGGTCGTTTCTTTATGTCACCTACTACTGTCAAAATAAGTTGTCTGTGAAATCTGTTTAAAGGATCGTCAGTTATGGGTACTTCAAGGATTGGATTTTCAAGGCTAGTATGTGCTGTTAATGTAGTTGAACCACGAACAGAACTAGCCGGTTTATCTGAAGGATTTACGGCTACTGAGCTTATCTCCTCGTTATGAATTTCGACTCTAGAAAGTGCATCGGCGTTTGTGTTGGCTTTACCCTTTTTGTATATGACTGTGTAGTCATATTCACTAAGTTTGAGCCTCCACCTTGTTAGTCGAGAGTTCGGCTCCTTAAGGCTCATAATCCACTGAAGTGGTTTATGGTCAGTAAGGATCTTGAATTTTCGACCAAACAGGTACGGTCGAAAGTACTTGGTAGCCCAAACTATTGCCAATAGCTCTTTTTCTATTGTGCTATAGTTGACTTCGCTGTCATTTAGAGTTCGGGATGCATAGCACACAGGCTTATCTGATCCTATTGGGCCCTGGGACAAAATGGCGCCAACGGCCACGTTCGAAGCGTCTGTAGTCAAAATAAATTCTTTATTGAAGTCAGGGTACTGTAGTATGGGGTCATTGGTTAAAAGGGTCTTACATTTTTCAAAACTGTCAACGTATTGAGGGCTCATAGTTATTTTACTACCTTTCTTTAAACAGTGAGTGAGAGGTTTCGTGATTCTAGCAAAGTCAGGTATAAATTTTCTATAATAGCCAACTAAGCCCAAAAACTGCTTAATCTCCTTAGGGGTCTTAGGTATGGGGTAGTTTTGAATAGCATAGATCTTATCGGGGTTAGGTTTTATACCTTCTCTGCTAATGACATGACCTAAGTACGCTGTTTCTAACTTTAAAAATTCTGATTTATCCATCTGAATTTTAAAGTTAGATTCCCGGAGTTTTTGGAAGACTTTCTGGAGATTTATTATATGTTCCTGGAGTGAGGTACTGTACACAATTATGTCGTCTAAGTATACTAGACAAACAGTATTTTGGAGGTCTTTGAGGACATTATCCATCACACGTTGGAATGTGGACGGAGAATTTTTCAATCCCATTGGCATACGTAAAAATTCGTAATGCCCATGTTCTACATTGAATGCAGTCTTAGGAATGTCCTCAGAGCTCATCTCTACTTGATAGAACCCACTGGCTAGGTCAAGGGTTGTAAAGTACTGACTGTTACCTAGCTTGTCTAACACATCAGTGATGTTAGGGATGGGATATTTATCATCTATTGTCTTTTCATTGACTTTCCGAAAGTCTATTACAATCCGCCACTTTACTTTGCCAGATGCATCGGCTTTCTTTGGGACGATCCATATCGGGGAGCTCCACGCAGATTCAGAGGGTTGAATTATCCCCTGCTCTAACATTTTACCTATCTGCTGTTTAACCTCGTCTCGGTGAATAAACGGGTACCGATAACTTTTCGTGTACACCGGTTCCTCATCGGTGGTTCGAATGCGATGTTTTATTTTATTCGTAAAAGTCAAAGGCTCTCCTTCTATATAAAAAACGTCCGCGTACTTAGCGCACAAGGTTTTTAAATTAGCGCGCTCTTCAGCGTTTAAGTGGTCAGTACGTAATCGCGATAAAACTTCGTCGACTCGCGCGGGCGATTGTTCGGTGCAAGTGAACTCAGTCGTATGAACTTCGGCCAGTATGGGGCGATCTATTGAAAATATTAAATCGTGCGGAGACGGATTCGCGATCTCTAGAATGCCGTGGTTGTCTGTTACTACTGTTAAACAGTCCCGGATCACACAATTAGAAATAATTTGCTCAGGTATAAAAGCTTCTCCGTCATGAACGTTAATTGGAATTTTTACTAATTTTGAAGAATTGGCGGGGATAACGTCTTCATATAAATTTACGTTTTGGGAGTTATACATTTGAATAGGATTTGTCGCGTTACGAGTAATAAGTACTTTGTTCTTAAGGTCAATTTTAGCTTCCCATTTTTCCAACAAGTCAAGTCCAATAAGTCCGTCAAAGTAATTATGAAAACGGTACACAAACAATTTTATAAAGTCAGGGTCCTGAAATTCCGTAAAACATGGCAATGACACAGAATAGTTATTACGAGTAGTCGCGTGCACATTGGTTACCTCAAAAGGATCAAAATTTAGAGGCATCTGTGGAAAGTAATTTTCAATAGCCTCGGGGTTAATAAAAGACTGATTAGCCCCAGTGTCAATTAATAATTTTAAGGGAGGTTCGGAAATTTGTATATAAGGAAGTTGACGTTGGGTTTGGAGGTTGACTTCTATTTTGAACTTCGTGATGTCTGACCCTTCTGAAAATCCTGATGGTCACAGCCACTAGTTGAGGGCTGAGGGTCAGTCAAGTTGTCACCGTCAGTCTGTTCGTTCACATTACAGTCCTGGTAGTATTGAGTCTCGTCATATTCATAGTTAGTCGGACAGTCATAGTTATAGTCATATTCAGGATAGCACGGATAGGCCTCATAGTCCTGATAATAATATCCCTCGTAGCCAGAGCACTCGTTGAGGTTAGCTTCCCGGGTTTTAAAGTAGTTACTGGGCGGCGGGTTTCCCGACTTCGTCCAGTCGTGTCCTGGCATACCAGTAGCTGGTAAGGGTCGAGACACATAATGGCTTACACCGCTCATAGGCTTAGGGCCTGTAAATTGCGGTTGTGGCCTCGGTGGCATTCTAAAAGAATTATTTTGCGCGTTATAATTCGGTGGCGTTGCACGGAACATTTGTTGAGTGCGTGAAGGACCTTGAGGAGGTCGGTTCATAGCGAAGTTAGGCCTCCACGGTTGTTGAGATTGGAATTGAGGCAATGGTCGCTGGAAGGGCATATTAAATGGCATGTGATTATATACGGGTGCAGGAGGAACAAACGATTTTTGTCCCGGCATAGCGAATGATTGCATTTGCATCGGTTTTGGTGCAGAATTAAAAGAGTTAGTTTTACGATCACTAACAGAATCATTTCGCTGTTGCAAGTACATAACATTTAGTTCCTCTTGTACAAATTCTAATGCTTTTTCCACACTATCAGGACGCATGCATCGTATGCGAGAGCCAAGGGGCTCTTTTAATCCGCGCACGAACGCTTGCATGGTCAGCTTTTTATAAAGGGTGCGTTTCGCCTCGATGGTGGTGGGAATCACCTCGTGCAGACTTACATATGTCATGATAGTGCTAAAGAGAGTTTGACAGCGGTCATAAAACTCTTGGGGTGAATTGTTGCCCTGAGTAGCAAGAGCAAGATCATTGTAGAGGGCAGTTTCATCCCTCTGGTCAGAAAAGTTATTTATAAGTGCGGATCTAATGCCGGCCCAACATTCCGGAACACCATTTGAGTTTATAGTGCGGGCGGCGGGCCCGGTGATTTTATTAAGAATCCCGTTTAATAAACCAAGATTGGAAAGCTCACTGCCTGGTTCCGCGCTCAAATAAGTAGCACACAATTGGTCACATAATCGTATAAATCGAGTTAGTACGTTGGGGTTGCCATCGAATTCAGGCACCACACGTAAGGCTTTGAAAATAGTATCAAGGTCCGCCATCGTACCTTTAACTTCTTCTATCGTATCTAAGTATCTAAGTCTATCAGCTATTATATTACGAGATTGCCTACTCGATGCAGGCCTTAAAGATAATTTACGTGGGTGGAAAATTTTGGAATATTATAACACCACAAGGATTAAAATTAAAAGGATAGCAAGTACAGGAGCAATTCAAGTACTTACATATATTTCATCCTGGTTCCTTTGGAATCGATGTTTGGATTTGTCCTCCAGCCGCGGTCCTAGGTTCTTTCAGGATAAGGGCGGGTATGGGCACGCCACGACTCTTGACGCGACGCGCAGAGTAGAAGTAGATCGATATTAGAGCACTCCTAGCTAACCTACCCTATCCTACCGACTGCGCCAATTACGTAGGCCTCAGCCGAAGGATCCAAAAAAAACCAAAAATGTTTTAAACTAATTTAATTAAAAATTGAAATTACAATATAAGTTTCTAATACTAGCGAATGCTACCGATGTTAGGTTAACAATGCAATAAAATTGGAATACTAAACCGAACAAACAAAAGTTTCCGATTGCGAAAGGTTTCCGCGAAGTCTGCTGATGCAGCGCCTCGTTGCTAGTTGCGGCTCGGTGTCGCAATATCAGTAGGTATGTCTTATGCAGCGGATTTGTATGGGCACGATGACGTAACACGCCTTTCCTACGCAATTTATTTACCGATTGTTGACAGATGAGGGTTGAATTAAATTTGATTGAAAACGAACGATCGAAAACGAACTAAAAACCAGTCTTTTGAATCACCAATGAACAGAAATAAGTCATTACTTAATAATTATAACTACGTTTCATAATATTTTATTCCATATCATCATCATCATCATCATCAACCCATAACGTCCCACTGCTGGGCACGGGTCTCACCTCACTTTCGTGAGGATGGTTAGGCCATAATCCACCACGGGAGCCAGATCCGGATCGGTGGATCACCTACCTACCTCTGAAGTAATTCTCGGGTAGGTATGTGTATTCCATATACCGATATACTTTATCAAAGAAATTACGAAATTTCTACAAGAAGGATAACAATTTTATACTTTTCCGAGCGGATCATCTCTGAATCGTGAAATAAGACACATTTTCCTTAACACCAACCCAATTATTCAACCTACTTATGTAACTCGATGTTGAAACTCGCAACAAGATATTCCATTCCATAACAATTTTTTTCTTTCGTTATATTATAAAGTTGTTCAGCTACACGAAATGATTTGGATTGGAAAATCAAGTGGGTGGCTATAATACGCGTCGGCGCGTAAGGCAGTAAGGCTACATCCTGAATAAAATTTTATTGAGGTATTTATTTGATCTTACTCAAATAAAAAATTGAAAATACTCTTAGATAGGCACTTAAACTTTACTGTGGTGACCTACTTAATATTTTTGGTGGGCGAGAGCGCGTACGTAGGTCATTTTCGTTCCCTCAATTTGGGGGTCACGAATTATGTTATTTTGAACTACTGTGAAATTCTTATGACGCACTGATGCTCATAATTCTAAATCCTCGATTTAGTGAAAATTAGTGTTTTTGGTGAGATTACAATATGAAAGGTGAAGGTTACATTAGAGATGTTTACCTGTCTCAAGTGGTCCAAGTCGGTCTTGTTTCCCAACAAGGCTAGGGGCATGGGGGCAGCGGCGCCAGCCGGGCCATGGGCCGGACTGCTGCCGGTGGGGGCTCGCTTCAGGGCGCTCAGGACTTCAGTGGCGTACTCGAAGCTACTGCGGTCTGTCACTGCGTACACCAACAAGCAAGCGTCTGCCCACTGAATCTGTAACAAGGAAAATAAAACTGCAGAAAACTGAATGACAAATATCCAGGATGTTATATGTTACATGGACTTTAACTGTCCATCACATGCAAACTTTTATTACCGCCTGCTATTTTAAGATGGACTTCTAATAGATCTTATGTTCTCTTATGTTCAAATTAAATTATGTGTTTTACATGTTGTAAATCATGAAGTTTTTAGCGCAGCTAAGCATGTCAAATATTCTAGTCAACGACGTATTCCTATCATATAAGAAAGACTAGACGGGGAAGAATGTCTGCGATTAATTACGGCGTTTGAGCCAACATTCCGGCTTAAAATTAGCCCTCGCGTTCACGGACGCTCCCACGCCGCGACGGCTGTGGTTCTACGGTCATTGCTAAGGGAAATTGGAATCAAACCAATCTTTTGCCAATAAATAGAACAAATCAATAACGCCTACCGATCACGTACCGCTCTGGCTTCTAATTTCTCGTAGAGTATCTAGGGAGTCGGAACTACAAGGAAATTGGATGCAATAACCAAATATGGAAAGAATACAATTATGTTTTGTCCATGCACAAAATCTAGTATGTCAGGTTCCGATCAACAATTTCCTTGTTTGGAGTCAATTTGTTCAACTACTCGTGCACGGAAATCATCCATAAATTGGCTCCCCGTTCCAACGGAGTCTAGTGCCGACACAAGCGCACAACTAACCTAACTTTGTTGATGAAAAGTTTAGCCGATACTGGATTTTGACTTGATTTTGCCAAAGGTAACATATATGTGCAGCTTCTTTAACCGCGGATTATTATATAATAATAATTGTACATGTACTTAGAAACGAAACGTTGTTGTTTTGGAATTGGTATATTTAATTGGTACATTTAATTGGTATATTTATTTGGTACATTTAATTACTATGTCTATATGATCACCACTGTTGACTTATCGCGTTTCCACTTTTAGACCGTTTCTCCAATGTGATATGCTAGTATGTAGGCCGTAGATTTAAGGTTATTGGTAGTAGTTAAATAAATATTTCTAATTATATAGCATTCTTTTGTTGATATGTGGATGATATTAACGTATGATGGCGTTTCGCCCATTCAACGTTACGCCCACTTCTGAGTTCACGTAAATTTTACAAATGTTTATACGTTGAATTGAGATACTCCATGATACGTGATTTAGTAATCAAGTAATTATTAGTAATTTTTTTTTGAGTAACTATTTTTATTCGGGTTTACACGTTAGCTGCGGGGCCATTTTTCATGGACTTTCAGCCAGTGCGTATGAGGTCTTTTAGAGGCAAAGTTGAATTTATTTGCAGTATGTATGAGACCTTTCCGGCCTCAAAGCCTTTCCAACCTCTACCCCTGCACAGTGTGAAAATACGCGATTTTGACTGCTGCACCAGCGAGAAGTCACGCATGTGGCTTATTCGACCTTATAATGCAGTGAACATGTTAAGTAGGTATATTTTTTGTCATAAAGTGATCCGGACGATGACGGTCACAACGCTGAAATTCCGAATCGGTTACTCGCTCTGTATCGTATACTAAACAGAGAACATGTGTTGGTGGAAACCGGTAGGTATGTGTCCAGTATTCTTGCACCGGTGTAAACATGGTGAGTCACAGAGAGATCGTTGTGCAGGTCACTGGAGCGATGCTAGAGCTATTCCGCGTCAATAGCGTTATATAGACTCGTCATAATTAACCCACTTGGTGGAACGTAAAACGGGCTGAGAAATGCAGTGGTTTGTTTGCGGAAGAGTTGCCTCAAACTATACTGCTCGTAACCGGCATTTGAGGCATCGAGTTTAGGCGCTATTAAAATTTTATAACTCTCCTTAGTTTCAAGTACGTAAGTCCTATTTGACTCCGATCTGAAAACGATATCTCATGATCATTACAGTAAAATAAATTTTATGAAACCCGTAAAATGTGACGCATGATTTATACATTATAGGTACACGTTTGAAATGCTCCATATCTGAATCGGGATGGCGATAAAAACAACGTTAAACTTCAGCATCTTACGAATCGAATCAAAACTCCATAGCATTCCTGATTGTTATTTTTACAAATACTCCAGACATTCTTAATCGTCCAGTGATTTAATGAACTTATTGTTGTTTGGAGAAACCAAGGTCGGATTGTTGTAATATTAATGCTTTTAATTCTGTGAAGGTGAAGTTCGCTGGGCAGGGAACAAGGTCTATGCCCACCCGCTGGCTACCACCGTACCTACCTACTAACCTACATACCATGTAGCTGTAGGCACAGTAGGTAATTTTATGTTGTTGTTATTTTAGGATCCCTTTGAAATTGAGCATGGAAGCACCCACTTAGAAAAGTAAAGAGAAGGCTATAATTTACGAGGACGTGTTGATTTTTTTAATGTAATGCTGGATCGCTAACTGCCTGGACTAAGTACCGATATGTTACTGTGTACAACTCTTTCGACGTGTGTATATTTAGGTCTGAAAATTAGACGCTGTTTGAGACAATCTCTTTTGTAAACAGTGTTATTTATTAAATCGCTTTAAATTCAAATAACGAAGAATGAGAAATTAATCTTTAAAAGTAGCAAAGATCGAACAACGGCTAGAAATAAAAATATCAGCCATCCAATAATATAAAAAACTTAATAAACGTAACGAAGTGTTAAGGGAACGAATAATACAAAATATTTGTTTATACGACGAGTGACAAAATTGGAACACTCAATTTAGGTAGGAAAAAAACATGATAAACCGGGTTACCTGTTCTGTGGGAAATTTGTCGGAATTTGAACCAGACACGTCTATGACTTCTAGTTCTACTGGTGTTCCGTTGATTGGTACGGTCTGTCTGTACAGGAGATCTGAAAAGATAATTGAGGTTAGGTAAACTCTTTGCGATAGGTGAAGGCAGAAGATAAATAAATTTGGCGTCAAAATGTGTTAAAAACTGACCTGTATTTGAATGATACTCTCCGATGTAGCGCCTCGTTAAATAACGGACGATTAACGCTGTAACAAAAAAAAAATAGCTTAGTATAACGATGATATAATATGCGTTAAATATATAATGTGTCATTGTAATGTGCATAAAAGAAATGTAAAAATATTGCATATAAAGCACAAGTACTAAATATCCAATAGATATACAAAAAATGTATCCCCTTCTATCTTAAATCGAGGTTTAATACTAACTGAATAATTGGGATAGCACTAAAATTGTGAAATAATAAACTTTGATTGATTCTCAAGACCATCGTTGTGCTGTATCTCAAGATTACATCACTGTCGGTCATTGGGATGTTGGCCTGCTCTCGGTTTATGTAATAGAAACTAGGTCGTGCTCTTGATACTCGGTCATCTAATGCAAACTTTGTTTACATACAGTCAATTATGCGTTCTTTCAGGCCGAAGAATGCCAGTGATCAGGCTTCTATTGAGGTTAAAACAATCTACAGAGATTAACCGAATGAGTAATCGAAAAGGCCGAACTGTGTTGAAATTCAATGAAAGTGTTAGAAATGTAAATATTTAATTATGTTGCTGAATATAAAGTCTGTGCAGTCGCGGCTGTCGTTTTTAGGGATCTGGGTCGCAACTTGATATTCAGTTTTAAATACGTTGTTGAGTGCCCTAGCAATTTTGCTACCGGCCAAAACCGGTTTGGCCCTGATACGAGTATGATATGATTTTTACCTGATTTTCCGACTCTGGAGCTGCCTATGACAGCGATTCGAACCCGCGGGAGTCCGGCGCGTTCATCCCTCATTTTGGACGTTATTTTGACTTATCTGTAACAACGAAAAAATATATTAAACATTTTGGAACAGAAGAAATTTGGAGTAATATATGAAGACATGTTGTTGAAAATAGAATAAAATGTATAAGGGGTATAATTATTTCATGAAAATATCAAACGAAATGTTCTTAGAAATTGCGAACTTTGTAAGTTAAGATTCAAGTTCTGAAAACTGGAGCAGACAAAGCTCGTATCTAGCTAAAGATTCATTTGACTCCGCACAAACCCGACGCTGGAAATTCCTTATCCTGAGAAATTATGACTAGACTGAAACCTTTGAATTTTGCTTAGTAACTGTAGGCTGTTGATAACAGAGACTTATGAGATCGTGTCTTATTTATGTTGTTGAACATAAAGAAAGCAGCAGCGCCGTTTAAAAGTAATTTACAAATAATATATCGTGCATTTGCGACAATAACGTGTTATCTCACATTCAACATGTTTTTTTTTGTTTGACTGAATGACAAGACGAGCTAATCGTTCACCTGATGGTAAGCGGTACTCCTGCCCATAACAGTTACAGTGCCACTCAGAGATTTACACTGCATAATCCTGCACGGCACTGCACTGCGCTGGTCACCCTAAGACATCGGGTCTAAAGTCTCATATGCCCAGTAATTTCGCTGGAAACAGTGCCGTTCAAACCGGAACACAGAAATGTTTGCACACTACTGCTTGGCGAATGAATATCTGGCAAAGGTATGTTACTTCTCCAGGCGGTCACTTGCAGAAGAGGCCTCCCACTACAACATGTTGAGAAGATAACATGATCTTGTCAGAAATTAGCGATATATCAAAGAGTATCATACATTCACGAATGATTAGTTTCTTTCTGAGTGCCTCTACGTACATTCAGAAAGAATAATTTGTTTAATAGTTGTTTTGATTCTGTTTACTATCGTATTATTATCTTACTTCTCTTTCTTATAAGTAAGTCCTTGACATTCCTGCAGTGATATGTTTGGATCTTGGCGCAGATTAGCTGTCTCCGTTCATTCATTAGTCGAATGACGTTCGCAATAGTTAATGACCGACAAAGCGCGTCATGGACAAATGCGGCTTGTTATCTGATGGCATTAAATTTTAATGAGCCGAAAATGATGATTCATTTAAATTACGAGTACTGTAACGTCTTCCACATGCTCGGCAAATTGTTTCAATGTTGTGAGTCTTGTGAATTTGTTTTAACACGTTCACTGCTGAAAACACAATTGTTGTGTTAGCGGTACGGGAAAACACAACGGTATGTGCAGATCCGTAACCGACAACAAAATCGGCTCAGCAGTCAAAGTGTAAAAACAAATTAATGTAGAATTTTATTGTGGTAATGGTACACATGTAAAATATTAGCACTGCCAATAATTATGAACACTGTGATACAAGTGAGCTTCACTGTGTTGTTGCCAGTAAAAGATTTGCTTTCTACAACGGCGACCCACTTCTTGTCGGTTAACGTAAAATTAGTTCAGTTTGTGAATGAAAAACTGGCGAAAACACCGTTATATTGAGATTGCCACCGTGGTATGTTGCAGAGTATTTATAGCGGGTCCGATCGCGTCAGCCTGCCCACCGAATGGTTGAATAACCCTAGAAAATAGCGTGAGTAATATGCGAACTGACGTCCCGCAACAATACACAAAACCGCGAAAACAACGACACTTTTACATGTGATTAATACTCTTTTGTCTCCCAACATTCTTATTTTCGTCAAACTATTTATAACGTGCAAGTTATTAAATACTCGTTTGTAGCATAAACGTTGTAAATCTTCGTAATTACAAGATTCGTTTAAACTTGGCAAGCAACATGTAATTTATTGTAGGCTTTTAATTTATGTCTTTTGTTAAACAAGTATTTTTTGCAATGAATTTGATATAACACTTCGCAAACAACGTATTTCCCTTCATTTTTCTGGTCGTATCGTAACCGTAAACAAACAAACCCGTAGAGGCGTGTTCCGTTCATCCTATATTATATAAAAAATTTCTCTCAAGAAATTATTGGTCTGTAACAATATTTATAACGCTTCATGAAATCACAAGAGGTGTTTGTTATTCTACCTCAGTATTACGCAACAGTTTATATTATTGTTTTATTTTAGGGAAATATCAAGCTTGACATTTATTGTTTAAACAGATAAATCGCACGTTAAGATCCAAGCGCAGCGACTCGACTTCAGAAACCAATTTTAATGCTATGAAATAGAAGAAAAAAGTGTAATATCCGGTGCCATTGGACGTGTCCGAAGAACTTGGCACAGTGAACTAATGGACGATCACCAGCCACCAGTTCTCACCGGCGACAACTCCGCCGCCATTTATTTACGTTTGGCGCCAAATAATAACATCATTCAGGATTTCAGTCGCGTCTAAAGTGCTAAAAGAAAAATTGCGACTGATATATTTATTTTTCTGTGACGCTCTTCACTTTATTTTAAAGTTTTCTGCGCTTCATTTGCACCGGACACTAAAAATAAAAGAGATATCTCACGAAGAAGTTGGTATAGTTTGATTGAAAGTGATCATGATGAAACTCACACATGACAGGAAAATCGATCACGGTGCGCAGGCCGCGCCGACACGTGAGCGGCACGTTTCAAGTGGCACGAGCTTTCAAGCTATTTACCAAGTTGACGTTGATGCAAGAATATAAAAAGCATGACTTATCAGATCGTGTAGGTGACTGTTTGCAAGCTGTTTATTTTTGACACGAGAATGTTGTTGATAGCGGGTTGAAAGAGCTTTGAAGAGCTAAGCCAAAAGTTCAAATAATTTCGGATTATTTGATTCCATTAAAATTTGTGTTATCACAAAGAATATGTTGTCATTGCGAAATGATAGCGTGCAAAGGTTAGCTAAGCACTGAGTGGGCAGTGTTACTCTTAGTTGAAGGACGTGGGTGGGTCTAAGACCTTTAAGCTTACAGTCAAGGAGTGGGTAGTTTGATGTTCAGTGTTATCTCAGTTTGTAATTTGTCTTATAGAGTATAATGAGCATAGAAGCTCATTTTAATTACCATTTATTATGTTTGTTAATTTGCTACATAGTTTTTCATTGAATAATTTTAATGGGTTTTCTCGATCCACCCTTAACATGATTGGTAGTTAATCGCTTTACTAGATTAGACCTGTTATTTTTTTACCCATAGATTCATTATACTGATAAAGTGTTTGTGACAAAATCTATAAAGTGTCGTAAAGCTGCTTTGCATTTGAGTCTGAATAACACAAAACAATTAAAGGTTTGTTTTTCACTTGTCTTCAAACGATTGTCACAGGCCATGCTAGTTATATACCTGTTCACGAAAGGTCATATTGTTATGACTGATATAAAATGATCCCAGCACTTAACAGTAGTCTTATCAGGGTCAATAATATTTACACCTGCCGATACAGGGCAACAAGGTTGTCCTTCATCCGTTTATGTCCTGGCATATGACGCCTGCGTCCATTTTCCGAAGGTCTTCAGATCCTTTTACTGTTAAGGTTGCGGCCTTGAGACCGAGTGGCAGAAATTGGGGGTATTAATTTCTTATCGGAAAGTTACGTTACGGAGCAAGCCTTGGTGACGTCATATTGACAGTGACACTAGGGAGGTGGAGTAGCGGGTGGCAACCGTCCTTGTCGATAACGAGCTCTTAATATCGTTTATTGTGACATTGTAGACGTATTGGAATGAATATTCTGATTACAACCTTAGTATCGTAGCCTCGAAAAATGTATTAATCTTTATTTTACTGAGTGACGAGACGAACAAGTCGTTTATCTGATGGTAAACGTTGCGCCTGCCCATAACAGTTACAGTGCCACCTAGAACTATGCTTTTTTTCCTACTTTTTCTATGATTAAAAAATGCAGTCGAATTGAGAACCACCTCCTTTTTTGAAGTCGGTTTAAAATAAGTAGTAGTTAAAAGCCTAATAAAGCTTAGTCGCTTTTATAGTATTATCACGACTTTTTTCATTATTGTAATAAACAGTGTCGGTCACTGGTATTTTACACATCTAGCAACTCGACCGGCCACACTTCTCTGACGCAGAAAAAATAGACATTTTGTTGTTATTTAAATTTGGCTACAGCTGTTAGAATGTTTAAGTAATCCGAGTTATAAAACTGCTTACGCATTTAGGCAACGAAAACAGCAAAATAGAAAAAAAAAACTGCAAGTGATAACATATTTGTTTTTACCAATTTCAAGGAAACCGTGTGAGATTATTTAGTATGATTTTGATAATATCACCACTTGCTTCCGCAATAACAACTGAGTGGCTTTTGAAACAATAAACACAACTGGCTTAACGGCTCCAGTTAAATAGTAGAACATTCTAAAAGCCTCGTAAACCTTGCTATTTTATACACAATGCCAACGTTCTTTTGATTTTACTTTAACAATAACTGAACAATGAAGTTATACAATTTTATTATGTTAAAACTTTCTTTGTTTTGTAACAACCTGAAATAAAGCATTTATAGAGGCATTAGTGGAGTACCTAATTTGCCGTGGTATTGTGTAACTTACGAGCGTATTACTGGGAAATTTCTATATAAACCTTATGTATTAAGGTCTACAGCCGATATCTCTACGTAATATCTATCTTGTAGCACGTGTTACGACTGAATGCTACGACAACGTTTCGTAATCATTTGTTGTAACCTAAAACACAGCCTGACTAATTATAGAAACGTTGATTACAAACGGACCAGTTGCGTCGTATTTCTAAATATTCAGCGTATTATCTCGGATCTCGTACAGCGGCTGACAGTGAACTTGAATTAAAAGGATTTCTGTTGTCACACAGTGAAATATACGACTCGTGTTGTTGTCAAGCCCATGTTGCGATGTGGACACTGGACAGATTTTTTTACCTACACATCAGTCCGTGGTACGATTGTAAATTAATATACAAAGTTCGAATAAGTTACGTTATTTGTATACAACATAACGAAAAGATTATTTCTTTTGTAGTTTACTTGGAAAGCACTAAACACCGGCGATTTTAGAAACTAAAGGAGAAATAATACGTAAACAGGAAGCGGTATATTAACTTAGCCGCTTTTTGTAAATCCTTTCTTTGAATTAACAAAGGGCAGTGACTTATTAAATACTTGGCACGATTAGGGAACTTAGCTTTCTCCGCGAATAAAACATTTCGTGGTCGTTAATGTGGGCGCCAATTGTATCAAACGGTTTAATTATAAGCAGCATCTCGACATCCCGAACTGCTTAAAGTGCTATCAGAATAATTGACTCATTAAAACCAGCGCTTTATTTTAGTTAATTACTCGACCTCTTGGATTCGCAGCTATTTTATTCCAAATTGGGACTTCTATATCTGTATATCTGTTGTGTGTCTGTGTGCGTCTGTTGTATATACATTTAGTTTGCTTTTTGGTTTATTATAAAGAGTTTGCTATAGTATTCTATTCTACAAATTGACTGTTTGAATTGAACATACGAGTTAGTTATCTTTTTCATAAACCTGATAGTGAGCGTGGCATAATGTTTAATGATCTAATAAGGTTTTCAATATTTTTTTACCAAATCTTTAGAAAAATATTTCAGTAAAATCACTCTTTTCTTACCGCTTTGTACAATTTGTAAGCCCATTTAGAGTTAGTCCGAGGTTGTGTATTTATTGCTAGGTTGTTGTTACCATGCAGGTCGGCAGAGCCTGACCCGTTCCTGACCCGGTCACCTGGATTCAGGCTCTCCGTGGATCTAGGCTAACTCGGGTCAATTACAGCTCTAAAGTACCTATACTTATATCTAGTGCACTTTGAAGAATCAATTGTAGTTAATTTATCCGTTACTTGAAAATATAACTTGTTTTTTAAATGAAAAAGTATTTCAATCTATTAGAAATAAGCGTTCTAGTTGTTGAAAGCTGGTTTTTATTTGAATTTTATGGATAAATAAACGTGTATTCTACAATTTTTTTTAGCAAATACGTGCCCTCAAAACTTTAGCATAGTTCTAAGATTTATAGTCAATTGAATCATGCCAATTAAAATTCCTCCAAAATAAGTAAAATGTAAAGCCATGAATCAGAAAATGATTAACTAGATCGTGTCGGAAATCTTGTAAGAAACTAGAATATTTAGTC
Organism: Campaea margaritaria; assembly: GCA_912999815.1. Lineage (NCBI taxonomy): Eukaryota > Metazoa > Arthropoda > Insecta > Lepidoptera > Geometridae > Campaea > Campaea margaritaria. The sequence continues at coordinate 10,130,811 of OU538790.1, forward strand.
TGAATTCTATTAACAATCTGTGGAAGTAATTATAATGAGGAAGCTCAATCATTACGTAGCCCGTAAAAAGTTTAGTAACGTCGAAAAATGATCGATTATCCGATCGCTCTTTCGATGCGTAGATTACGAAAAACACCGCACATTGTTTGGATTAGTTATAATATTTACATATTCCAATACACCACGTGTTAATATGAAAGTGTTGCAAGAAAAAAAGTTTAAAACGTGTTTGGACTTGACCTATTATTTTCACGTGTGGTTATTGTTCACAGTATTGCCGGCCTCCATGGCGTAAGTTGTTGATAGACCGACTGATAAGCGTGAAATTGCAGGTACGATTTCCGCACAGGCCAAATATTTGTGTAACCCACCGGTTTATTTTATTGAGTGTGAATGTTTGTAAGACTATGGTATTTATTGTTTCTGATTCCTTAGCTACGTGGAATCCTAGTTAACCGTCAGTATATATATGTATCTGACCGTGACATGCTAAAAAATAATGTTTTTATTCGATCCGGAGGGTTCAATGTTACACGACCTTCGTAAAAGACGAGTGTTGAACTTCTGGTGGAATGTTAAGTATCTTGTTTTTTTTTATCTGATTAATTTTCGTAGTTATTTGTCGTACACTTGACCCACTTACGATATGAACCTAACAATATCGCTGTAACCCAGTTATGAATTGCACAACGCTTGGCTGGATCGCAAGGTGTCTTAAAATTAACTGAGAAATTTTCATTCACGCGCAAGTTTACATGACATTTTAAAGTATTTTTTTTGTTATCTGGCCTATACTCTGCCACGCCAGGGATCGAAAAAGGCACGGACATAAAGCGCCCATGTTCCACTAAAGCAACTCCACTAACGTTGCATTGCTTTTTTATCATATGAAGTTATTCATTTGTACAATTGCAAATTGCCTTTTCTACGTATTCGATATGCCGTCTTCCATCGAATACTTTAATACATCAAGAATGAAATTCTAGTATAAAGACACCTCTTATGATTTTTACACTGTGGTATTTAAGGGGTGGATGTTCCACTCTTCACCATCTTACTTCTCGAAATGCGATATAACTTTACGGTTTTATAGAACAGTAAAATCTGGAAGAGTACGTTAACGAGGCTCTTCCCAGCCACCGTATGAAATTACGACATAATTGCCACATTTCATAAAATTTCTTCGGCATTTATGAAAGATACCATAAGCAGATAGAGTGTACCTTATTGGCTATTCTGAGAAGTATTACAATAAGATTAGATTATTAGGGTACAGTACAAACAGGAATATTGTTAATTCAGAAGAAATTCTTAGCAATATTTCAGTTTGTTCGCTTGAAATATTTATGATTAAATTTTTTTCGAATTTTTTTTTTCGGAGCGTATATGGAGCTTTAATAATCTACTCAGATTTATTCTCAAGCCAACTTCGATATCGTCACATTAAGATAAATTTGGAATAATTAAGGATTTTTCGGGATTTAAGCATATCCGTAAAAGCCTGTCTCAATATATTATAGTCTCTGTATAAGGCTTTTATACAGGTTATGATTTCATCCAAATGTCCAAGAATATTTTTCAAAAGCTATTATTGATATTTGATGGATGCAATATGGATGGACGTGAGTCTGCGTCAAGTTAGGTAATCTGGGTTCTGCATCTGTCGCCCGCTTGCCGCCGCCGCCCCCCGCCCAGGCACACCTGGGCGGCGGCGTTGTGTACGCAGCCGGCATATAAACAAGACAGAAACTTTCCGATCGACCGACACGCACTTTAGGAATATTTTGGTCGTAAATCGACGAATCAATGGCCTGGGTAAGTCGGAGCGTCACATCCTGATAAGACTATTTACGCCGTTCAATTATCGTCTATTTCAGTACTTGTTTATACTCTACCTTTTGATTAATGCAAAATATTGGACATGCAAGTTCTATATTGTATTTGTATTGGTAGAACTATTTATGTACAAAATGATTCATATGTTATGTTCACAATGAACTCTATAAGATACTGTTATTTAAAACACTAAATTGTTTTCGTCCATCATTCTGAATCTATTCGAATAGTATTGTTAGTTATTGTAGTATTATTGCAGGCCCACAATACTTTTATAAGCTCCAGTAGAAAGTACTTTTGGCTCAGTGCAATTGAACTCAAGTTTATTCACTTTGTCTGCTGGAAATTTATTTCTTTGTATCTTATGAATCCGGTTAGGTTATGTTGTTAGGATATTGAAATCTGAAGAATTTTCATCGAACTATTCGTTTCAGATCAAGCGACATTTAAATTTAACGAAACTTATAGATTATTCGACAGTAACATACAAAAAAACCTAATCTGAGCAGCTGAATTGAAAATAAGAGAATGATAACTTAATATCTAAAAGCCAGAAATCGGTATCCCATCCATTAACCCTTTCACTGCTGAGCCAATTTGCTTGTCTAGCCACGGGTGCGGCTCTGCACACTCCATAGTGTTTTCCCATACAAAGAACACAACAGTTGTGTTTTCCCACACTCGCGGCAAGTTATGAAAAACACGACAGTTGTGTTCTCAGCACTGAAGGTGTTAAGTTTTTCTAAGTCACACGGGACTCAATATACCAACAGTTAATTTAACCCCGGGCAAAAAGAGTAATGGACTGTAGATTAAAGTTTGAGCGGACCTTCACCCTTTGTGTAAAGAACTATCCATTAAAAGCCAGACTCATTCAACTTTGAGTTCAAATTCTTCAAAGCGAGTGAAGTGTTGGAAGCGACTTTGTTTACGCGCTAAATACAGGCTTGGAAAATTATTTATATGAAAGGTTATGCAGGGCTTGGAAAATTACTCCCTTATCTGTTCGAGTACTTTGTTTGGACGGTTTATTTAGATAATGGAAATGTGTGTGGTAGCCATGTATTACACAATAATATCATTTTAGTTTCTATGCAAAGTTTCAAGTACAATAAGCTTACTTGAAGAGGTATCTGCAAATTATTTAGTTTGCCTGATAGGATACTCGAATGCAAGTTATGTCGATTTCATTTTAAATGATGACGAGGATTTATGAGCTTATTTAATGACTGATAGAAAATCATTTGTCAGTATCATTGAGATAAAATAGTTATTTCATAACTTATAATCATTTTTAGCCATTACTTTTACGAGACATTAGATATTGAGAGCCAGCCTCCACGTTGCGGCCGTACTGAAGTTGTGATTGTCATTTGTCTTATCAATACGATGCTATTGATTCTTGTTAACTTACACGCGCTATTCATTGCTCGCAATCATCAATTGATCGATTTTCTAACACCACCGTAATTTCGTAGGGCGTTAGTTGTCTCACCTCTGTTTTTTTAATTCCGTAGCGGATATTCCAAACGTCCAACTACATTTAGCGAAACTGTTTATTGATTGCCCCTCGTGTATATTCGGAACAAATGGACTTTCAATCGGCATAATCCGCTTAGCAACAGATGTGTGGATGTGTGAACGCTGTTACCGGCAGTTACGTTTGTTTGACAGAAAATGTTATTGTTGCATAAGCACTAATAGTTTTAAAAGGTAGAAAGAGCGCATGAACTCTTTCTAATCGAATGTATTTAACTTCTATATGAGATCTACATTGTCCATTGTGTCTGTGTTGTCTGTTGGTTTCCATTGAGACCCATGATTTTCATGCAACGTAGGAATTTAAAAGGTAGACGTGTTAAACCCTATGTTTTGCTTAGCTTCAGGTTTTTTCAGCAGTAACTTGAACTTAAGAGTTCAAGTTACTACAAAGTTACACAAAGTTCAAGTTACAAGTTAATAATTATATTATAATAATTTATTGGAACGACAGAGCTTTTAACAGTTGATCCTTTATACAAGTAAAATTTTGCTGAATGTGTTTGCTGATGTCTTTCAATTCAAGTTAAATAATTGGTTTCTTCTACACAGTGATTAGATTCCATAGTATTTTAAATTTTTACGTTGATCTCGTATTTACAGACCGTTAAGATTTTTTTATATAAAGAAATACGTATTTTATTTTATAACAAATATAAGTACCCAATTAAAGGGCACAGCGCTATTAATTTAAGCGCTATGAATATTAATATAAATAATTCATTTGATTCCAATTTGATTGTTCCTATACCTATTTGCATATATAGTTGAAGATTATAATGGACTAGTAGTGGAAATGCAAATAGAGTCTTGAGCAGTTTTAGTACATACGTAGACTTGATATCCTCTGAGCCAACCAAATCTGAGTCGATGAAATACAGCACGTGTTTAAAATGTTCAAAATAGTCAATATTATGCTTAATGTTCATCCGTTTTGACATGTGAGACGCTTGTTTGCTTCCAGCCTCCGAGCGCAGACAAACGAAGGTAAAACCGCAATAAATTTTAATGCATGAATCTAAAATACATATAAAATCCGCTGCTGATACCTAAAATCAATAGAAGATCGTCCTCTGTATATGTAAAATGCGAGGGCCAACCATGATGAGCTTTATTTATAAACTTCTCACCGGAAAATCAATAATTGCATCTGCTCAATCACAAATACTTTTATCCGTCTCTTTCAAAATAATATTAGTAAATTACTGCTATTGAATTTAATAAATTAAACAGATCCCAGTTGCAGACAAGCTTATAATAATACAATCAAGCACTCACCTGATGAAAATAAGAAAAGAAGCGGTGTAACCACCTCAGCTGGCTCGGCTGGCTCGGCTGGCACCGTTGTTATCACGCCACAAGCTCGAAGACCAGTCTCAACACTCAACACTATGCTTTTGCTTTCACAGTCCTTTATCAATTGCAATATGTTAATGAAATGTGGTATCAGAAGTTGTGAGGAGCTCTAACGTGCCGCACTGGAGAGCTTCTGCGAACGACTGGGCGGCGCGCAGCGGCGTGCGCCTATATATACGTGGGTAGGTAGTCGCCGCCCGCCCTCCGCACTTTTCATACATGCAAAAATATCGGAGGAATTCAGAACCTAATTCTCGCTGTCACTGCCTTATGCCAACACAATGGGAGCGTTGATCTCGCTTCTGCATACAGGGACAACCTAATTTTTTTCATTCTGACTTTAGAATGACGGATGACCGATTTTTAAGACGCTTTCGCCTTGCCATTTTAGGATACCATGATTAACTAGTGCAAACGAAAGCATATGCTATGTGTTTTAGGTCAATAAATGAATGGCTGTAATAGTTTACAACCACACTGGGCTTGATGTATGATTTATGAACCATTTTAGTCGTATGGAAATTTACGTTAACACATTTTTCCGCACATCATTTTGTCATAAATCATGTAAATCATAAGACGTGCACGAGACAGTAATAGCCTATAAGTCGTTGCTGCCCAATGTTTTGGTGCAATCAACACTTGCAATAAATAAAATAACATTTTCTGCTAAAACGTGGTAGGTGTGAGAAAACAAAGAATAATGGTGAAATGAGTCATAATAATCGATGAATTGGAGTAAATATTAGTGTTCGGTGCAAGAGAATTTTGCGATAGTTTCTTTTTGTACTCATAAAATGAAACCAGATCAAGGATGTATAGCAGAGTTGTACAAACACCGTCGGCTTTCCCAAACGATTTTTATTGTTATTGGCAGACGGGTGTTAGGCGGTTACTTCGTGCAAGGCAATGACGACTGATATAACGATTTCGGTTTAAAAATCTTAGAGATATTGTTCTTTATATAAAGAGAAATGTTTAAATTAAAAATTTAATGATAATGATGGTGTTAGAAAAACCTGTGTTCTAGAAAGTGTTGTTTCTCTCTATGTTGTTGATTTCAAACCCGTATAAAAACTTTTATAGTTTAAAATAATAATAAAAGTTCTATCTCGTCTCGGCGACTCCCGCATACAGACGTATCAAAATTAGACGAGAGAGAAAGCATCGCATTCCAAAAGTTTCATCCTAATGCATCCGTCTATTTTTAGTAAAGTATTGCCTCATAAAAGCGTTCGTTGATTTAGTGTCGGCAGTATCGGGGTTTCATCGAGGTGCTTAGGCTTTCCCGTGCTGCTTACATCGACTGTTTTCCTTAATAAATATTTCAAATGAATTACTTAATAGATACGATATTTAATATTTAGGGTTTCCTTTTAAATCTCTGGGATAGAGCGTCTTATAGAAGAATATACTTTTTTGCTCATCATTTTACCAAACCTCTCCAAAATTCTGTTCAGGTATTACGAAGCTGAGTGGTACAGTCATGCATAACTATTGCAAATGGGAATTATTAATATATGTAATATTAGTAGGATTTTGATCTGACTGTCCCCCTGTTTCGATGCCTTGGAGCATGGGCTGAAGCAGCATTTTTTTACTTTAATTTTGCAGTGCGTGCGTAAAATAAACTTTGTGATATTTATTTATTCGGACTCCGTATGCGATTGAACTATCATCATAAATATTACACACAGTAGCGATATAATGTTTACGCTCGACGCATTAATTTTCATTAAAACATATTTGAAGGTTTCCTAGTGAATGAGTCAAGTTCAGAGATTCTTCCATACATCGATTGGTTTCCTGGAAAGTCTCCCGAGACGGCGCCGGTCGCCAACTGTTTACGTGGCACCCCGCGCCCCGCTGTACTCAACATCTGTTTCACTGAGAAATCGCAAGATATATTTATGTAGACAGCGCATAAACTCGCTCGTATTTAGAAGATGGCACATTTGAGTCCAACTCTAGCAAATAAGGCAATCTCAGACAATGCAATGCTGACAAAATGGTAAGCTTATCTAGAGTAAAGCTGGTGTCTGATAGATTATAGATTTGATAGATGTTAATTATTTGTAATTTTATTCTTAACTATTTATAGACCAGCAGTTTTACAAAACTTATGATATAAATGTGAAACCAAGAAGGAAGTGAACATAATTACCACGTCTCAGGGCAACAAGCGCAGTGCAGTGCCGTGGAAGATTATGCAATGCAAAGTACTGGGTGGCACTACAACTGTTATGAGCAGGCGTGTTGCATTAACATCAGGGGAACGACCTGGTGCTCGTTACACTGTAATAAAAAAATATGAACTTATTACCGCTCTTCTTGTCTATCTTTAATTTGAAGTATTTGTGTGAGTGCGAATGTTGAATATTATTTTTGTGGCAAGCTTGATAACTGCCCTTCGTACGTATGCAATAGCGTGTAAACATAATCATATCGCTAATACTACGTAGCTTCTAACACCCGTCGCGTACATCTTTGAATAATTTCGCGTCTTACATACGGCACCTATTAGTAAGAAACGCTATATATTTCTAGTAATTTATGTATTCATGAGTGAGCTTATTGCTTGGAACAAAACATTGAATTCTTAAGATGATTGTCAGAGTATTTGTAACAATATTTGGAATGCTTGGTAACTTACTGCATCCTGACTCACTTTTTTTTTGTATTTCTATACTTATGTATACGATATTATTTTTGACGTGTAAAAGTGCAATACTTTGCCTATTTACAATAAATGATTTGAGTTTTTGAGTTTTGACATTCATCTCGTAAATACAAATAGAATTTTCGAAAATCATGCTGAGATAGGCCCCATAGATAGATAGATAAGATCTTTATTGAAACATCAAAAAATAAATTTAGCAATTAGGGTCACAATGGGCGATCTTGTCGCTCAAAACGATCTTTTCCAGACTCCCATGCATGGAGAGGAGTAACATGGACAAATTATTCTACAGTATTTAATATGAAAAAAAAAATTTTTTTAAGCCTTGATTTCCGCATACACGAATACTAATTAAATTAGCTGATGATCTCGCTAAAAATCAGAAAGTGAATGTCCTTAGTAGGTACATTTCTGCTGCAGAATTATTCCGAAATATTAGAAATGTACCGATTTTTTAATCTCATCAGGTAACAAAATTCACTTATAACCTGGTGAGATCCAAAATTCAAAAATTGGCCCTCGATCTCAAATAGAAATATTAAAAGAAGTCCAAAAATAAATAACAAAGAATACCCGATAACGAGCCTTCTTCGTTTAAGAATTTCATAGTACAATTACGACAATCACCCCGCGGTAGATTCCACTTGTGTAGGCTGGTATTAACTATGTAACTTTAAAGGTGCGTGGGCACCACTGCAAATAAATTTATTGCGAAAAAGACTTTGAACTTTCTTGTAAAAAACCTATAATCTTTTATTATGTCATAAATAACTACCCCGGGAGATTTAAAAATGATCATCTAGTTGTTAATATAAACTACGACAGTAATTCTTAGACAACGATGTAGTGTACGATTGAATAACGCGGGTTACCTTTTAATATAAAGAATACTACCGAGGAAAATTTTTTGGCTACGTTTTTAAGATTAAAAATGAAATCAGTTTTGTGGTAAAGGTTTCGCAAATATTTTCACGATTATTGAAGTAAAACTTCTTTACGCACGCTTGACTGGGGAGTAAGCTGGTGAATGCGTGACGAGAGCGTTACGAAAAGTGTGATCGGGCGAGGCGAACGTGAGTTGAGGGGAGATATAAGTTAGTGAAGATAGAAATGAAGAGAGTTACGTTTCGTGTATATTTTTAAATTTATTTACCATATTGTTTTTTGGAATATTTTCCTTTGAATTTTTTTTTTTTTGTATTTTATTTTTGGTAATAATTTTTTGTCGAAGTTTTACTTCTTTTACTTCGTACACATTTTCTTTGTATTTATTTGTTTTTCCTCTCAAACTACTACTAAGACGTAGTATACTATATTGGATAGCTCTCGGCTGTCACAAACCACAATATTAAAGTTACCCTCCTCGTAGCGACGATATGGCGTAGACGGTCTACGCTATATTGTAGCCCCTACTACGCAGAACCCACTTCGTAGCCGTAGGCGTTCTGTAGCTTGAAGCTGCGCACTAGCCCGTTCGTTTCATTTATCAAGTTTACTTTCACGAGTTTGTTGACAAATAGAACGAGGAAAAATCCAGCGCGCAAAACTAAACGTGAATTGCAAGATTTATTTTCTCAGTTCACAGCTTCGCAGAAAATTAACAACAACCGAAGTGGGTCGAAGAGACACATACTCCGGTTGGGACTACAATATTGATAAACACTTGCGATAGGTTTGCCAAAAACACAAGAAACTAACAAAAATGTTTTGATAAACCTACTATTCGGAAATGAACTTAAGCTGAGAAATCACGTTGCGGTTTCATTCCGTGCTGGCGCGCAGTTGCAAGTAGAATTTCAAAATGTATGGAAATCGAACATTTAATATTTGGCGTGAGTCTGCGCCCTGACAGGATAGCATAACAATGTATTTGAGAAGGATAACTAAAAGTACGGTAACAACGAGGCGGAAGCCGTTGCCATAGCGGTAGCAACCTTACAAATACGAAAAATACAATGCAATGTGCCTTTATTTTTAATTGACTGCGTCGCAGCTGACTACCGCGCTCACCACGCCTCGCCTCGTTTGGCTGTCCGCAGAAAAACTATACAAACCAATAAACCAACTACTATTACTATTTACAGCGCGCTAGAGCGTTTACAATAGAACAGAACAGAACAGAACAGAACAGAACAGAACAGAACAGAACAGAACAGAACAGAACAGAACAGAACAGAACAAAACAGAACAGAACAGAACAGAACAGAACAGAACAGAACAGAATGGAAAACTCTTTATTGTACACCAACAACTAAAATAAACACAGTACAGAAAAATTACAATAGCTAAACAAGGGTAGTACAATGGGCGGTCTTATCGCTGAAAGCGATTTCTTCCAGACAACCTTTGGATGATCACTATGAAGCAGTTTAGTTAGTACGAGCGCGCTAGTTAACAAGATCCAAAAGGTACAAGCAGATCAGAAGTGGGAGTAGTGTAGTAATGGGAGGCCTCTTCTGAAAGAGACCGCCTGGGGAAGTACCACACCATTGCCAGATATTCTTTCGCCAAGCAGTAGTGTGCAAGCATTACTGTGTTCCGGTTTGAAGGGCATGGTTTCCAGCGAAATTACTGGGCATATGAGACTTTAGAGCCTATGTCTCGGAGTGACCTACGCAGTGCAGTGCCGCGCAGGATTATCCAATGCAGGGTTCTGGGTGGTGCTGTGACTGTTATAGGCAGGCGTAGCGCTTACCATCAGGTTAACGACTTGCTCGTCTCAGCCTAATAAAAAAAAAACCAGACGTAGTTCCTGTGGTAGCGCCAATACTCTTTTATAGGCATCAATGTTTGTCTGGATAATTAAGTGGAACAATGTTTACCTTCGCACGCAATATTTGTAACTTTGACACGGTTTCGTGACGGACGGCCGCCGGATTGCGTATCGTGTCGTGTCCCACGGGCTGTTAACGTCACGGTATCCGGGATAGCCACGGGTAATTTATCGTTCGAGAAACTAGCGCACTCTAGAAGCGCTCCCGGATAATAAACCTTGTTTATTGATGACCGTGTTATAGCCTGGTTACTCGATTGTCGCATTGATTGACATGGATTTCGTTGAGCTAGTGTTTTGGTTAGGAGAAATTGTTTTAGTGAAATTAGGGAATGATATTGTCGTTAATTGATTTATTCAGTATGAAATAATAGGTCGAGATAGACAAAATTAGCCAATACAGAACATATTTATAATTCGTTTATCAGTAGATAATTTTATTATTTTGTAGTAAAAACGACGAAGATATATTTTTTGCAATGGCATCATGTTATTATGGCGCCGTCTTTTCCATTGCACTCGTAGGTAGCTTTGAATCGATCGCAGCAGCAGATCAGAAAAACATAACTTTTTTCTTAACCCCCGACGCAAAAACGACGGGGTGTTATAAGTTTGACGTGTCTGTGTGTGGCAACCTAGCTCCCGAACGGATGAACCAATTTTGATTTTGATTTTTTTTGTTTGAAAGATGACTTAGCGGGGAGTGTTCTTATTCGACTGAGTAACGAGACGAGCAGGCCTGGTGGTAAACGCTACGCCTGCCCATAAAAGTTACAGTACCACCCAGACCTTACGTGCCTTCATTTTGTATCCTTCCTCGAAGATCAATGATCTCTTCCGCTATGTGTATGATTAAAAAAATATTTTAGTTAACTAGGTACATTAATAAACAACAAAATACAATATTGTGTGAAAACATGAAAGCTTTTGCATTTAAATACTCAATCAACAACGTGTTTGTGAATGAAAGGTGCCAATTAGGATTCATGCCACGTCGCCTTCAGCGTCATTTCAGCTGCTGCATGAAGGTGATTGCTATTTCATATTCACAGTTCATGACCATTCATGCTTGCAACAATGAATCAGTGACCTGGATCGATTTCTCTGGAAACATCTATGTTTACATATTTTGCTGTATTGGGAATAAATTGGAACGGAGCCGAAACGTGGACACTCGCGGTGAGAATGGCCTACAAGTTTAAAGTCGCTCTTCAAGCAATGCTCGGAGTTTCTCTAAAGGATAGGATCCGTATGAGGTGACCCGATAGAGATCCAAGGTAACCGACCCAACTCAACGGATCAGCAAGCTGAAGTGGCAATGGGCCGGTCACATTTCTAGAAGAATCGACTACCGATAGGGTAGAGGAGTTCTAGAATGGAGACCGCGATTAGGCAAACGTAATGTAGGATGCCCGCCGGCAAGGTGGAGTGACAACTTTCGGAAAACAGTTGCCACAGACTGAATTAGGAGAGCCAAAGATCAGATTCAGTCGCATTCACTGGGAGAGGCCTTCGTCCAGCAATGGACGAGTGTGTGCTGATAATGGGAAAAAAAATTATACCTATATCTGCTCATGTCTGTATGGGTTGCGAATAAAATTTAAAATCTGCAATAAATCAAGCGCTCAATCATATTGGATTAGCAATAACCTTGGAGTTATAAGCGACGGGAAAACCCCGACGGGAAACACTGCAAAAATAAACTACTTCAATAACAATATAGCAAAAAATCCTACAGAATATGAAATATAAAAAACATGAAAGAGTGGGAAAATTAGAAACGGAATTGTTGATGTAATCATTAATCATGTGACTATTCTAGAATTAATTTGGAGTCGTGAGGTAAAATACATTACATCGCGACCACTACATAATGTATGCTACTTTTTGACGGTGTACTCGGTGTGGACTGTCGCACGTCCTCATAAATAACTAGGCGTACGGCTACTCAAAGAAAGTAGGTATCGCTTGCTATGTAGATGCGTTGCAAGATGGCTGACAGAAAGCGCTGCGGGGTGCCTTTAGAAACCCCCGAGGCAAAAAGATATAGTCACCTACTATTTGCATTATGTAGGTACGTGTTTTATGCTAAAGGCACCCTGATAGCGAGAAGTTGGCGCTGGGCTTAAGTGGGAACCTCTTGAGTTATTTAAAGGTGCCACTTGCAAACCTCTCCTGTATTGCTTATGGAAAATCTTTCACATCGCTAGGGAAAGGTCTTTTAGAAGTGGGTGTATTTGTGTTAGCGCTGCGGTAAGCACAAATTATGGCATGAGTCCTTAGATCATTACTTACTAAAAGGAACTGAGTTATGATATCCTGAAAATATATATGAGTTGATGATACATCCGTTGCTGTTATAATCTGGAGTCTACTTTTTAATGTACAGGTAATGTGTTATTTTTTTACTGCGGTCTACATAATATAATATTTTAATATCAATAATATAATTATTATTATAATTATTATTATTATCTAAATTTCTGTAAATATGCCTTTTTTATGTGTACAATAAAGAATATAAGAATATAAGAATTATATACCAAAGGACTATGTGAACTAATTTATCTTTAAAACCGATCTCAAAGTAAAGCTTCCAAATAAAATGTATGCACTCATTGCTCCCATTGGTGGTGACAATAATCCAACTAATATTATATAATAAATGCGTAAGTTTGTATGTTTGTGTGTTTATCCTCTCTTCATGCCGAAACTACGGATAATACTATACTATACTATACTATATACTATAATTTTGATTAAATGCTGTATATAGATACTTTAGGTGCTGGAACAGCATATCGAATACTTTTATCCCATAAATTTAACAGTTCCTGTGGGTTAATAATAGTGAACGTGGGTGAAACCGAGGGCTGCTAGTCGTTTAATATTTTGATAATGTGTCATATTCTATATATATAAAAAAGAAGTTAATTTTAGTGATACACTTGAATTCCATCATAAAGAAAAAACAAGGACATTTTGTCCTCCGCCAGAAAAGGTTAAGACGTTGTTTCACGACAGTATGACGAGCATACAAAACATTTTCTTACGATAGAAAAGGCCAATATCCTCCAAAATATTGTCTGTCTATTGTTCAGGAAATTCCTAACAAATTCCTGTTTCCTTTTAGAGGTCACTGTACGAGATACAAACTTAAGGCATAAGCACTTTTTTAGATTTATTTTGGTAAAAATATCAAGAGCTTTCTTATGGAAACAAAAAATCTCGCAAAAAAGCTACGACGACCTCGGCAGAGTGTACTCTGCAGAGGTCGTCGTAGCTTTTTTGAGGTTCAACATCTTTTATATTCCCTAAGAAAATCATCTTAGCGCCCACCGCCTTATAAGTTATTTTACGTTCAAAATCAAAGTAAAAGTGGTAAAATTAGAATAATAAAAACGAAATGCGTCTTTAATAGCACCTTTGAACCTTTTAATTTGTTCAGAAACATTCGGTGGATGTCTTAATACACTTCGAAGCAAAATCTTTGTTCGTCGGCGGCACAGTATTTACACTAGTTTAACCTAATGTTTCCGTGGTACATCGCTTTAACGAAATTTACTACCTATTTGATCTTATTTGAGAATAATTAAAGTAAACATCATTCGTTTATTGGGCACAAAGTCTTTGTCCCGAAATCGGGACAAGGAAGTTGGATTAATATTGTATCATTCAGTTTTCAACTCCAGTTCAATATTATTTATATGCTTCGATGAAAAATACCGACAAACAATTTTAGATGCATTAAATCAACGACGTAAAAGGGTAAAATGCGTTTTATTTATACCTGTACTGTAAGTACTATTTACACCGATTACATTACTCAGGCAATTCAAGTGTGGTAGATAAGGTAGGTACAATTCTGTACGCTAGAATAGAGACCACTCACTGTTGCATATGTTGTAGAATTTTCATCATATTTGTAGTCAGTATGGGAAACGCAGAACCCTCTGCTCACCCTGCCCTCTTCTCCAGCACTGACTGCTGGAGACGTGCTAAACACGACACTCTTATCAACTACTAAAATAATAAAACTTCCATACATAGTAGATACAGTAAACAAGAAATATAGGTATACTTTTAATATAGGTACAGATACAGACACACACACACATACACTCAGTTGGGACAGTTTGTGTAAAACAAGTACTGTAGTAGAATTACTATTAGGCAGGCAATTCAAATAATATACTTGTTGCTTGTATCTTGATCTCTCTTGAGTTCATCGGATTGTATTTTTTAACTTACTGCATAATTATCACCTTGTTCCATATTAGCCTGGTGGTGGTAGCCTAGTGTGAGAACGTCCGCCTTCCAAGCAGAAGGCCGTGAGTTCAAGCCGCAGTGCTGGCCGTACCAATGTGTTTCTTGTGAAACATATGTACGTAATTATCACTCGCTTTTCGGTGAAGGAAAACGTCGTGAGGAAACTCACATAAATACCCGAGAATTATTTTGGAGGTAGGTATGTGATCCTGGGTGGTGATGTGACTGTTATGGGCAGCCGTAGCGCTTACCATCAGGTGAACGACTTGCTCGTCTCGCCACACAGTCTAATAAAAAAATTTGTTGTGGAATTAATTTTAAAACAACTGGAAAAATAAATGGTAGTACCTACAATTGGGACTCTGCATGCTATTTCGAGACACGATCTAAATTAACTGTGACAAAAAAGGGATTCGTTACGAAACGGGTCAAGTGCGCTATCATGTGACCATAAAATACATTGCGTGATATAAATCTTACGAACCATGACTGTCAAAGTTTGTCTTTTCGTTATAGAAAGGTTCACATTGGCACGAAAGGTGAGAGGTAATGGTGTCATCTATTTTTGTTACAGATAGCAATAAATAAGTATTTCGACCAAGATATTACGTCAGAGATAAAACTTATATCAGTGCTACGTTTTTATATAATTTTTTTTTATTCTTTTTAATTTCAAATTCAATTCAATTACGAAATTGGAGACAAGAAAGATCCGTATGCCAAATTGACTGACCACTAATTTTTGTCATTTCAATTTACTGATAAATTGAAATTACAAAAATTAGATATTTTAATTAATATACCACACCACCATACCTACGAGGCATCTCTTGCGAAAGACCACTAGAAATGTTAACATGAATGGTCCCGGCGGAAGACCAGCGCTAGTGTTCACAACCGGCATCATGCTGAGGCCCATTTTGTGACAACTTTCCAATTGTTTTCTTGTTATCTTGTAATTTTTTATTGTTGCAAAATAAATTAATGTTTTTTCTCTCTAACACCTATTTCGGCCTTCATTCGCTCGAGGTGCCCCACCACAGGCGAATGCGGTTCTTCCGCCACAGCTTTCAGAGGTTCGCATATGATACTAATATTATTTAATAATGTATCAAATCCAAGGTCATGTTATGCTATTTCGGCGTTGTATCAATTTTGGATTTGATGATCATTAATATGTTTGTATCTTCGCTATTGCATACTGCTGGCGAGTGCTATAAGCTTTCATCGCCACGTGCTAATATTTGGGGCCGATCCAAACATTACAAGTCTGCGGTGAATAAATAACCCTAAATGCTAATTAAATGGCTAGTTTATAATGAGGAAATTAGTCAATTCTTTTTTACACATTTTATTAGGTAAGTCTTCATTCATCCAACTAAAATTATAAACATGAAAGTTAGTGAGAATGTATGGGTGGGTGGATGGATGTTTGTTACTCTTTCACGCAAAAACTACAAGACGGATTTTAATGAAATTTTATACACATTTTGTTTATTACCTGGATTACCACATAGAATACTTTTAATTCCGTAAAAATTAACAGTTCATGTGCGATAATACTCATTCCGGGTAAAACTGCGGGGCGCAGCTATTTCATTATAATGCCGTTATATTTTGTTCCAAGTGTCCGCCGATAAAAACAATAGAAATACAGCATTATGCCATTGATGACATTTTTACTGAGGATGTGGTGTCATTAATGTTTTTATTGCATAACATTATGCAGTAACGGGCTCGGTGAATGTTGATTGTGACAATATATAATGTATTGTTATTGCTCTCTGTTTCCTGACATTCTTTTAACCATAAACATGAAAAGCATGCGCCTGTAGAACCCAAAATTAGAGTTTGGTTGAATCAGAAGTCAGAACCGACGATGTAAAAATAAAGCGGATTACTCGTCGCCCACGGATTCACTCGAGCTCTGAATCACAGGGTCACATGTCGCCGTGTAAAATCGCTTTCCAGGTATATGACAGATAGCTGCTAATGATTCTTTTCGCTCTTCGTACATGTCTCCTAACGAGAGGTCAGTTCACACAGCGATCCGTAAAATACAGTTATAGTTCAAGCATTTCGTAATATTTGCGGATGCAAAATGTGGACGCCTAAAGTACCACTTATTCACCAATATATTTAATATTTATGTTGTACAACACCTTAATGTTCACTTTTCAAAAAACATTTGCAATAAAAAGGTTTATGTTAGGAAAACAAGCATAAAGCACGTAAGTGTCTGTGTTTTAATTTTATGAAGCGCTAATAAAGGATATTGTTTATTTCGGCACTTTTCCGCGTTGGAAATATGGGCAAGCGCGGCGAGCGTGGTCGCCCGTGGCGCGAGCACGGCGCGGCCTGTAGAGCTGAATTCCTCAGTGACAACTTAAATCTTCGCATCCTAATTTGTTGGGCGCCAACGGTATGTATACGCATCGCTACGGTATGTCAAGTGCGCGGTCAAGCACCCCACCTGTCCTGTATAGTTGTACACTTCTCTTGACTCCCACAAACGAAAATTATCCTTCAGATTCAACGTTTAAGACATCATTTAGAAGTGTTAAATGGTACACAATACTGCCGTTTGACTAGACTAGGGAATTTTAAGCCACGTGGATCCCAATTCCAGTCAAATAGTCCAGACTATTAAATTGTCTATTAGTCAAGAAAGTAGTTAAGTATGTAGATATTATGTAACTTAAAAGTGTGCGTTTAATGATAGAACTAGACGTTCAATAATAAAGTTGTACCTATGTCAATCAGGTACGCTCATGTTTTTTTTTCTAGTATTTAACCTATGAAAAATATATCTACTTAAGCTTGCGTTGAAATTTAGATATAGTCCACAATGGAAGCATGAATATAATATACTGTGTGGCCTTATTTTCAGTCCGGCAAAGCTGGCTGAATATAAAGTGTTGGCCTACCTTTTTGTGTAGCAACAAGGTTTTCCATTGGGAAAAGGTATGTATTACCATATTTTTATAATGAGAATGTCCTCTGACTTTTATGTACCCTCCAAATCGGATTACGCATACGAGTACACTGGTAAAGATTTATATTTTCTTTTAGTTCAGACCTTTGATTACTTACTTGTTAGGTTCATGCATAGAGTGCCATTAGCAAAGATTCAAAATAAAAATATATACCCACTGCTCTCATCTATATATATAAAAATGTTATGTTGGTTTGTGTACGCTTCAAAAACACAAAAAGTTCTGCACCGATCGAGCTGAAATTTTAGCATGATATATAATCCGCATCAAGGATTGTTTTTATCTATTTTTTTCATCAGTGACATATCAGCGAATGTGCGAATGTGCCACAGCGAAGCGTGGCAGGGTTGTAACGGTCCCAACTTGGACTCGCCACATTTTACAAGATGAGGGTTACACATTTATCGATTTTGACTGAATAAAAGATTGGAAAAATGGGGGTTGTTTGGTATTCTTATGTTTGTGAAATAATTACTGTTGTAATTCCAGAGAGGTAAAAATATTACTTCGGTGATTTAAATAAATACACCTGCGAATATTTTGGGGGTTGGCTGTAACGGTCCCGAATTGGACTCGCTACATTTCACAAAATAAAAATACACATTTGTCAATTTTGGCAGAATATTGAGATTTGCATTGACAGATTAGTGCGATTTTGGCTACACATAAATATTGCATTCAATCGAAAAAAAGCTAATTATTGCAAAGGTAGAAACTCTATGGTAAGAGATTAGAAGGTCAAGTCTATCTATGACAAGGCGGAAATGGAAAACGGATAATTAATTATATAATAATATAATAAATAATTATGAAATTAATAGTTATATAATAAATAATTATGAAATTCGAAGGGAATGGTTAAAAGTACGGGAAGGACCTCGCGATGTTGGTAACACTGGAAGGAATGGGCGAATGAGACAACAGCATTGTTAGGGAAAAGAGGGAGACGGAAGATTTAGAGCGGAGGTGGAGAGAGTAGGGATGGCGATTCTTTACGAAAAAGATCGATTTTTAAATCGATTCGAATCGTAGTCTAATGAATCGATTCACGAAAAAATCGAGGCCTACAAATTCGATTCTTAAAAAATCGATCTTTTTTTCAAGTTTGCGTTTACAATGTAAATTTGTATCAATTTTACTAAAAACAAGATTAATATTGCAATTATCGATATCTTATCAATAAAATCAGGGAATTCAAAAATAGCAATTATTTTTATTAGCGTATCAAACTATAAGATCAACTATAAAAAAAAAAGTATTTATATACTAACGGCCTTACTAATAAAAAAAAGTTAAACATCTGTGTAACAACTGTATACAGTGAGTGTACTATACAGTGAGTAAGCTATGAATAGGCGTTACACACTCCCTTTACTAATAATCCGTGGGTAAACAATGCATAGTTATCAATTCCTTATAACAAAAACCACTGGCAACTTTCGTCAGAAACATTCGAAAACATTACGTCATATTATCAGAGTCTTAATATTAGTTCTAAAAACGCTCATAACTTTGATGCATTAGTAGTGAAAAATAAAAATTTTATTAAATTAACTATATTTTTCGTTCTTTAATTACTGTTTTACTTTCACTTAGCCATTTAGTAAGCGTAAAGGATACTAAACATACAGCCATCTCGCGAGTTTATGAGTAGTTAACTCTTTAACCGGCAGCACTCTTATAATTCAGGCACATTCAACTAAATGCAAATAATTGTATGGTTTATACCAAAACAGAAAAAATCGAATGTCGATTTTCAAGGGTGATATATCGATTCAGTGAATCGACACAGTACTTCATATCGATTTAAAAAATCGATATTTTCTGCTCGAAAAATCGATTCTTCGATTAATCGATCTCAGATCGCCATCCCTAGGAGAGAGGCGCGAGAGTCTCGGCTTCTTGACTTGCGAAACTGCGAAGAGAACGGACGTGCTTAGGAAAGTGAAAAAACCAAAATGGCGAAGTAGTGAAAAGCGCGTAGGAATATGTTTTACGGATCGCTAGGCCTCTTCCAAAGGGGATTTAGTGATCCT
Source organism: Campaea margaritaria (assembly GCA_912999815.1). NCBI lineage: Eukaryota > Metazoa > Arthropoda > Insecta > Lepidoptera > Geometridae > Campaea > Campaea margaritaria. The sequence continues at coordinate 10,150,296 of OU538790.1, forward strand.
TAAAAGCGATTCTGGGGAGATAGGAAGTGATACTAGGGCCTGTGTTAGCTTGAGTCAAACTGCGAATGTTCTGATTCTTGTTGATACTGGTAGGGCGCGTAGGATGGCGAATTGAAACGGTGCTTGCCAAGAGTTTAGCTGATAGCCTGAGGAATGTGGTGACCTCAGGGGCGTCTTCCGGCATGGGTGGCTAGAAGCGCCTGACCACCCATTTCGATCGTATTTTGTGTACGGGCGGAGTGATTCCTCTAGACAGTGACGAAAATATATTTGCCTGTACATAAAGTCGATCTGAATGGTCCCCCACACACACACGGCATTCCTACATGGTTAGGGCGATTTCCAACGACATAAACTCCCTTCCCAGTATGACATCCGGGGCGACAAACTACGACGATAGGTTGCCGTTTGGAAATCTTAGGGTGGCCTAGGGCTTAGAAATAAGCAAAACTCCCGGTGCCTCCGGACTTGAGATAGCTAGTTAGAAAAGGACAACCTTGGAATTTCCCTGTGGGACTTCTCCATGCACAATTAACTTGGGAAAATCTGGTTATCATGACTCCGAAGTTGTGATAATCAGGCTTGCTTCTGTTAGGTACACACCATTTTCTTAGAAGCTAGACAGGTTTTAGTTCTTAAGAAACTTAGGGTAAGTAGATAAAGATTCATAAGAGTATGAGTGTTATTTATAAGAGCTACCTAGATTATAATGTTAACGATAAGAGGTGCTAGCCATAGGAGGTTCGTAAGTCCCTATGAGTTAGCTAGTTTATAAGAGCGTAGGGCCACACACACACACACATTGGACTTTCCTTACACCGGGTCTGTTCCAATTTCGGTAGGTAAAGTTAAATGAGGGCTCCGGACAGTCCTGAGTGTTTGACAGGTAGGTACACATATCTTTAGCCTAGGTTTCTTCTGATAGGAAGGGATTAATGCTGTAAGACAGGATCATCTTAAACTATAGGAAACTACATGAAATCAAGTTAAATATAAAACAACCACTAAGGGGAAATTAAAAGTTTAATACCATGACAAAGAAGGTACACACACACCTTTAGCCTAGGGTTCTTCTGATAGGGAGGTATTAATGCTGTAAGGCAGGGTCATCTTAAACTATAGGAAACTACATAAAATTAAGCCAACACAACAAAATATAAAACAAACACTCGGGGAAATTAAAGATACTATGACAAAGAAATGAACTGGTGAAACATAAACTTCCTTGGGAATCAATTGTAATACTATAGACTATATTGTACTAGATTTACAGAGTTATTAGGTCAAACATGAACAAGCAAACATCTAAACAATATGATGCCCGGCAATCAAACTGATAAAACTAATCATTACATATGTACCTACATTGAATGAAAGAAGTTGTAATACGGTTTAATCATTTTATTATACATCATAACAATGCTATAGAGCCTAAATATAACTTTACATACTCATAAAGTAAACATCTGGGGAAACAATTAAGAAATTAATATAATTTGTGACGGAAAGAAAACGAACGATGAAAGCTAAACATAACTGATAAAGAATCAATTAAATCACAATAAGTTAGGACTACTGAATGAAACTGCAAGTATTTAATATAACCTACCTATAAATAAAGTAATAATCAGGACAAATTAACTATAATTTAACTTAGGCTTGGTTCGGAAAGAATAATTCTGATTTCAAGATTAATTAATTGCACAAAGGCACTGGACGACAGATATGACTAAGTTTGTCTCTTTTGGATTGGCTACTTATGGGCAATGACCTATTACCTTCCCTGGATTTTCTTATGACTAAAAAAGAGTGAGATTCTCCATAAGGCTCTTCGAAAGTCACTAACTGAGGCTTACTTTCAACTTGAATCGCTCCAATGTTGAATCCTTCCATGCAATAGATATGGTATTAACTATGGCACTAGAATTCTTAGTGTTACAGAATTATCTAGAAGAACTTTCTAAAAATCCTCCGATAGAGAGATAACCTGAAATCAACAAAGAATTGACATTATACTTAATGGAAACTACCATCAAACCTTAGAACAAGGCTTCTTAACATACTATTTAAATAAAACTAGTACTACACCAGAAAAATGGTTCAAAAGGAATAATTCTGTCCTTAACATTAATTACAAGAAACAACGAACGACAAATATGAATGAGTTCGTCTCTGTTAGATTGACTACTTATGGGCAATGACCTATTACCTTCCCTGGATTTTCTTATGACTAAAAAAGAGTGAGATTCTCCATAAGGCTCTTCGAAAGTCACTAACTGGGACTTACCTCTGACTTGAATCGTTCCATCGTTGAACTCTTCCATGAATAGATATGGAAAGAACTACAGCTCCACACTAGAAATCTTAGTGTTACAGAATTATCTAGACGAACTGTCACTTTCTGGAATTAAAACAATTCCTAGGTTTTCCAATGAGAAATAACCTGAAACAATAAATAATTGTTGTTACCTACACCTAAAGGAAAAATATCCTTAAACCTTAGAACAATGCTTCTGAAATACTAACTAAATAAAACCAGTATTATTACAACAGGGGAAAATATAACCTCTTACCACATAATATAATTCTACAAATAGAAACCTGGACAATAGTCCCATATTATGCTAAATAAGCTAGGCGTATGTACAGATGGGTAAATAAAGCCTAATGTATTATGTAGTTGCTCCTAGTAGGTAGAGCTAGGATAGGTTTAACGAGATTTTAGATCTCTAAATATTGGGGCCTCTTTCCCTTTTGCTAAAATAAGTAAGTGGGATTGAGGAACCGCATGAACTAGATAAGAAGGATGGAAATTCGACCATGGCGGGGGTTATGTCCGCTGATAACCCTTCATCCTCGTTGAATCATGAATGGAGGTTGTGGGATTGTTTACAAACCGGGTATGAATGAGATCGAACCGTGAATACTCTTTAGATAAAAGAAAAGAAGTCCCTCTTTATGAAGTTCTCTTGCTTAGATATACTAGACTTATAGTAATAGGCGAGTTTCACGGTATTTTCTAGCGATAACATAAAGATTTCACATCTGTTTAAATGAGTTCGGACGGGTGACTTTGACAAGTAAGCTTATTGTCATGGAGCGATGTTAGCTGCTGTCAGTGTCATTTGTCCTGTGAGAGTGACGGATAATAGAACGATGAATTGAAATTTGATGGAAGACCACAGATAGACAAACATAGTAAAATAAATGAAAGTAAATACTTTCCGTCGAGATTTCGTAACTGCGAGGCGGTACTTAATCCCGACAAGCGGTGGAGAATATCCAAGTCTGGTCCGACGAAATTCACAACTTAGGGCGGGGCGGGGCTCTAAGTCATAGCCGCTGTCATGATCGTAGATTCAGAATGGAAGTTTTAATCATAGACTCTCGTGATAATTACAAAACTATAAGGTCGAGCGAAAGGTTGATGAGTTACGAAAAATGTAAGGTTGATGAAAAGTTGATGGAAGGTTGACGATTATTAATTTATAATTTTGAATGAAAGGTTATATATGGGACAACGAAGGGCTAGGATTAAGATCTACTTGGTCAGATATTTAGATAATACGGATTTGATGAGAGGTAGAACGGAACGAGAATATTAGGTTGAGTTTATTTAGGGACGCCATATAATAATTTAGGAATGGTAGAAGACGAATGGTATTAATTCAGCGAAATCTAAATTCAAATTGTTTATCTCTTGTGATATTGACTACTGACGGATTGCGAAGCCATACTGACCACTCAAAGAATTTAGGTTGCTACACGCGGAACACAACGAAGGGTTACTAGACGATCATCGGGCCAAAACAAAGTAAAATAAAGTAAAGTAAGGTAAAGGTAGAGTAGAGTGAGGTAGGTGCGGAGTTATACGGAGTCGTACTGAACGTTATTATTATCATTAGGAGAGATTAGTAGAGAGTAGGTTGAGAGGCGAGTTGTTTAAGATTAGTTTAAGTTTAATTTAGTTTTATTAATTATTTTAATTCGAAAAAATATTATGAGATAGAGTATTTATAAAAAGGGGGAGAGAAGAAGAAGGGGGGGTTACAGGGTACAGCTAGTATATATATATATATATATATATACGAGTATATACGAGATATATAGAACGAGTGTTTTTTACATAGTAATATTATATGCATCGTGTATGTGTATTTTGACTCGAAATAACCACGGATTAGCCGATTAATGGAATAAATTTAAATAGTTAAGTAGTTAAATAATTTAAATAGTTTAGTTTTTCCCGAAAGTTTATTTGATCATAAAGACTTTTTTTTCATTAAATATATCGTTTTTGTCGTAAAGCTGTCGATTGTCTAAACATCTTAAGATCAATACAATTTATAGTTGCTTTGTTTGTTGTATAATATATAACTTGCTAGCTGTTATATACTTACACCTTACATAACAATTCTTACCGAAACAACTTCTAACCAGTTCTCTTCTACGAACTGGTTCAAAAGCTTATCAACATAATGACTGATACAAATGAACTCTTGAGAAATGTTCAATCTTGTGGAAAAACATATTTTTTCACGTGCCTTCCGTTCATGTCGATCACCGCATGAAAAAGCAGTTCACAAAGAATGGTGGCTAGAGGTAAACAAGCAACACCAAATATAAAGAACGAATTGTTAAAGCCGAAGGCGTTAAATGTAAATGGTTCTATTCAACAAAGGTTAATATTATTAATATTATAATAACAAGCCAACAATTGGAAAAATGTTGAAATCCTTACAACATAATAACAAAGCGATCTGCAATAAATTGACCCCTTATTTGTATGGCTTCCTTACAATATAGAACGACTGGCTTTACGGCAACCAATCTACGCAACTAGGGCCGGACGCCGACCCAAGTGACGTGGAGTGAGATCTGACATTTAATAAAGATTTTGGAGTTCGTTTTATATAGAATAGAAAAACCCTTTATTGTACACCAGAAACAAAAATAAACACAGAAAAAAAAATTATAAATAATATAGTGCTCTTTTATCGATAATCGCCCATCTGTTACGATCTGGGAAGCGGACCTCTCTTAAAGAGTGAGAGAGGTCACCCTCTCTCACTCTTTAAGAGAGGTCCGCTTTAATCCAACTTCACAACAATCCGCTTTGGGCTGTAATCCAACACAGTAACCTAGTATGGATTAGATCATACCACATATTATTTCCCTTTCTTTGATCAACCTTCACCTCTGTATCATGAGTCATACACAATTAGGTACACAGTGAATCGAACAAAAACACCTACCGGAGTAGCAGACGATATCGCAAAAGGCAGGATGAGCGTATGCGTTTTCATCGGTATCTTTCAAAGCTTCATTTGCGAACGCTCTCAGTTTCCGATTCGTGGAATGTCGAATTAATCATTTAATTTTCTGTTTACATCAGGCTTCCGGTGCAAAATTTTATTATGATTTGTTCTAGACAACATGATCGGAAAACATCACTAGTTCCGGTGTTTCCTCGTATAGTTTTACCGGAACACTAAATCAAATTAGCTACAGTAATTTAGGAGCTTAGAGCTCCGCACACGCACTGAAACACAGTTTCAATCTTATAGTGATGTAGGATTGGAATCGACAAACTGATCTAGAAAAACAAACAAAATGTATGCTGTGATACATAGTAGAAGTAAATTATCAACAAAAATTATTAATATAAAAATTCATAAAAAAATATTAATAAAATAAAAAAATATACGTAACGTAACTCTCTCTCTCTTTCTATCTTCACTAACTTATATCTCCCTCTCAACTTCCATTCGCCTCGCCCGATCACATTTTTCGTAACGCATTCACCAGCTTACTCCCCAAGGCTAATACGTAAAGAAGTTTAACTTCAAAAAATATCCAAAGTTTAGAGCAACGGTCTTTACACGGACTACGAGTAAATGTCACATACATGGAGGATTTATTAAATGGATTTTATCTTAGTAATCTTCCAAACAATCAAGAATCTGTCACTTTCACGTGATCTACGTGCACGTGAACCAGACCGTGACTATAATGCGAGAGCCCTTTCAATCGCGAGAATGTTCCAAATAAAACAAATATAGTTCTGGGCGGGAATTCTAGACACACTATGCCACCAGCATGTATCCTCTAAGGTAGTAAATAGATATATAGATAGATAAACTCTTTATTGAAACACCACAGAACAAAGAAATTGAATTGTAGTAACAACGAACGGTAGTGTGCGATAATAGGCTAGAACATATTTTGGCTTATCAACAATCCAGTAGTGACGGTTGTTCAACTGTTGTATGTAGAAGTTGTTAATTATATTGTGTAGGAGTTAAATCTTTATCTAACTCCTAAATGTTTCCTTAATGTAAATGAAATTCCATATAAAAAGAAACGAAACATTTACACATTATAAAAAAAAAGCCATTTGTATTTCCAAGAATTACAGGATTTACATTATTTGAAAAAAGAAGAATGGCCACCAAAGAAAGAAGCTAACCTCAACCTCAGACTATCTTAAGTGACTGACACTTCAAACTGATCTTGGGGTTATTAGTGTTAACTTGAACTCTGCCGCTACTCCAGGGGTCGAATCAAACCCTCGTGATCACGAGCAGCCGCTGTGAACGACAATACTACTGATCGCAAACTATAGATACTACTACGTTACTGTTAGTGCCTTGTGTAAACAGGTTAAAATATGTAAATTAAAGAAATTAGAGCCTATTACCTGTGACCCGCGGATTCACCCACGTAACACGTAAATTTTTAAGTGGGATGTCGATGTGCGATCTCCACACAACCGTATTCCTCTATTTTCTTCCTGGATAATGGCTGTAGAGCAACCATTTTTGTTTCATAAAATCTAAGTCTGCTATATATATACATGCCCATGTCACTGCCTTTTTCAGAAACTAATTACTAAAGAAAATATGACCCTCATCAAAATCCGTTAGCCGTTGTGGCGTGGCGTGAATATTGGACAAACAAACAAACAAACTTTTACATTTCAAATACTAGTGGGATTCCATTTCTATTCTAAATATGTGAACTCCGTCACGTGGGGTCAAAGCACGGGGTCACGGATCACGAAGCACGTGAGTTCACTGTATCTATTATACGTGGAAGTGAACTAATTAAACGTAAGACGACTAAGTTCTGTCGTTAGATTAAGAGGAAACCCGTTCACTTGTGTGGGGTTTCATTTCTGCAAATTGACATGACAACATAGGTACTGTTACCGGCGATTATCGATTCGCCGTGCCAAGAGACATATCTAGCAGCGTCACTCTATGGTGACGCCAGATGCGGCTGACAGTTGACAGTTCGTTTAGCCGCCAAAAGAGGAGGAAGCTATGCCGCGTAAAATAAAAGTGCGCTGTAAAAAATGTTTCATGTTAGCTACTTAATCGTAAAAAAATGACCATAATCGAGATCTTTCATCAGTTGTTAAACTGTACCAAGATTAAGAAACTTAATAGTTTTTCTGTCAAATTTCTGAATCGTATCAGGGGTAGATTTTTAAATCTTTCCGGGTGACAAAATGGCTGATTCTCACCAATTTCTTAGGATATCAGTCGTTTTAGTGAAATTTTGTCACCTGGTGAGAATAAAAAATCGACTTCCAGATAAAGAAGATTCTCTCATTATTTATATAATTCTGTTCCTAAACATCACCTTTTTCGGTGATCTCTCCTATGAAAAATAAACAACGTGCTGAATAATAAGTACACCTATATCAATTCTATATAATCCGCTCGCTTAAATGACGATGAACCCAAGTATTCAATTATGTATTCCACGCAAGACGAATAGACTTCACTTTCTTTGAAATCTGTTTTACAGCGGCTGATTATGAAACCTAAGATATGGATACATTTAATATGGATAAGGGGAGTCACATCGGCCAATGACTCGGGATTTCTAGTTACTATGACAAAATCATTAAAGTTCAATGTTACTTGAATACACGATGACACCGCTAGAGCAAAAGCAGTCCTTGTCTCAGACTAAGATAATAATAACGAGAAAATGCTTTCAGAAGCGTCACAATTTCCAGATTATTACAGTAAAGTGTATTCGTTGGCTCTCACAATGCCCCATTTTTAACATAATCTTTGACTCGCTCAAGGCTCATCAAGAGTCGCGCACTAAAATGGAAAGAGATAATCCGATGAGCGAACAACTAAAAATAAAATTAACTTTTGGTTTTTATGTAGCTTTTAACGATACACCCTAGTCATAAACAATGTATCGTAATCGTAAAGAGTAGTGAAACACAATATGCGTGCTTTCAGTGAACTTAAAGGTTACCATCATTATTATGAACAATTAGGACATCGAATCGCAGCTATATTCTTGGAGTAAAATATACCTTATGCGAAAAAAATCTCTCTTCCTTTTTTGTATAACCTTTAGAGGCAGATCATTCGCTAGATGATACGGTGCCGCATCTGCCCAACACTATCTACAAAATATCAATTGAATGGTACTGCACTGCATTCACTCATAGTGATACGTTCTCAGAGTACTCAGAGTCATACGTTCAAGACCCTCTCGCTACTAGCAATTTAAATGTAGGTACACGATGTATAAAAGTTCCTAATAGATAACATTCAGTGTGATGATCATCTTCAGCATTCCCTTGAAAAAAGCACCCTCATAAGTCCTAGGGTTAGGAAATTGTCCGAGAAATATCTGGCGTTTGGTTACTCTAAGTGCGCTATTGGTAGCGCAGGCGCAATGTACCACAACAATGAGTCATGCGACTCGCTCCGGCCGGAATCCAGGTCAGCTGCGGCCTCGAAGAAGGCCGGCTGATAATACTACACATATGTAGAATGTTAGTAAACAGAACAGCCTCAATTGTTAGACCTTTGAAGACGGCCATGTGAGCAACAAGAACAAGAAGACACGTTTCCGGCAAGCCGGAACATCTTCAAAACACTAAAAAAGAAAAAGCTTTTAATCGCTTGTTTTAGAACTAGGCCACTTTTGCAGGAGCTCGTATGGGGAAGTCCACCACAGCTTTGTCATATAGAAATTCAGTCACCAAGCAGTACATACTGTGAAAACATTACTGTTTTGAAGGGTGCTATTACATATGGCATATGAAATGAAAACCAATTTCTTAGTTTAACGCAAAGAGTACTGTATACCACGAAATATGTTCTAATTTCCTGAGTAGAACTGCAATTGTCAAAGACAGGCCACCAAACAAACGACATGTTCGTCTTATTATAAGTATGCTTATTGAGTATCTAGTTATTTCTGGAAAAATATTTAAAAACACTATCAGCCATAAGAAATAAAGGAAGTGTAGAGCATTGCTATTAATAAAAAACAAACATCTTCGAAATGATTGACAGTACAAGAGGCAAGGAAATAATGGGTAACGCACCGAAAATCAACAAACTTAATTGAAGGAAACTGGAAAATTACACATCGCGTATGTTTTGAAGTACCCGCTGTGTCTGCGATGTAGTAGGTACATCGCAGACCGCAATCTCAGGTTAGTCATTCAATAGTGTAGCGAACGTCGAAAAGTATGACAATGTCAAGCGTTCTTGGCCGACACTGTCCGACGCCGGCAGCTGTCTGAAACGGCTAATTGTCGGTAAAACGACACCAACAGATGGATCACCACCTCCCGACTCGACCTTATGGAACATTTGAGGGAAATAAAAACTTCCAACATACTTCCCACATGTCAATGACATCGCCCTCTCTGAGGCTATTCGTATTAAGTGGTAGACTCTGTTTTATTCAGCATCAAGGTAAACTTAAATCGTTTTGTGACAACAGAATGTATTTGTTTTCTTTAATGAAAACCTACAGCTACAAACGTTGAAAAGTTGATAAAATTATATTTTACACTGAGTCAAGTTTTTCCATTTTTATTGCGGCAAAATTATAAAGCAATTGTTTATGATTTCGGACGATTTATGATATGCGTTTTTCCAGCGGTAGTGAAATACTATTTTATTATGCTACATTTTTTTAAGGCTAAGAATAATAAGAGCTTGTAGTAATTCGACTACTTTTCTAGTTGAAATTAAAAAATAAACTGAAAGACACCAGTACTCTGATAGTACATGCATACCATAGTTATCCTTTGCATCTTTCGAGTGTTAATTGATACGAATCCGATGCATTTCATATTTTCGAGACAATGGCCTTGTTCATCCATCAATCTGCGGGACCTTGGCCTGCGAGGCTCGGATGCACATCACTGAAAGATTTATTGGCCGTTAGACGTGTATAATGCGAGGCGGCTCATTTCCACGATAAAGCTCTGAGGATAAAGCATGCTGCTATGTCAGACGGCGTTGTCATCGCCGTGGAGTCCTGTCAGTTGGCGTGGGTCAGGTTTTCGGCGAGCTCGTAAAATATGTCTAGCCAATGAGCAACCGTGTGAAATGAAAATCGGTTTCTGGGCGAAAGTGCATAGTTTTCTCAGTAGTCATATAGCGATTTTAATGTCGCCAGTTCGAGGAAAGCTCAAGATACCACGTGGCGCGCACTGAAATAGCATTCAATAATGTTTAAAGTAGATTTTTTGTTAACCTGCATTGAGGTGGACTTGTGGCTTGTCTGGTACGTCGTGATTGCATATACCACTTTATTTACTTAATTTTATAGATTTACTTTTGCACTAAACAGTAATTTGCATACAAACGTTTATTTGAAGGATTAATGAAAGGAAAGTGTTAATTTAACTATATTTACGATATTGTTTATAAGCAAATAACATTGTATCCTACTGGGAAATGACAAACAGTAATGGTAATGTTTGTTAATGGGCTTTAAATAAGGCACCTCACATTCGTTTTCTTTATTAAGGAAATCACACATAAATTCGCTCGTAAAGTGTTATTTAGGGCGATATTCAAACTCCACGATTTATTGTTAATACATTTGGGAATCATTGTTATAAAACCGTGATGTAAGAAGACATCTAAACTGTGCCATACTCGTGTCAGACCGAAGACGTGGTATCTGCGTAGAGACGATGACGTGGGATTTACGCGGGGGCTATTACCCAATCTGTGGTTCGGTCAGCATTTGGTTGGTTTCGTTGTTCAGGAGTGGGATTCTATAGGAGTGCTGACTGCCGGCATCCGGTGAGTGCACTGGCCGCGCGCCAACTATGCGCGTACGCAGCTAACCCGCTGTGGTTCATCCCGGGAATAATAGCTTTTACATATGTCGCGTCTTTTTCAAAGGAATCGTAAAATATCCTCTAGGTAATCATTGTTGTAGACATGTTCGAGTTATTTGTCATTCAGCGAAAAATTTTGTTGGCTACGTCATCGTTGCCGGAAAATTATAAAAAATAAACAACATTGTTTACGTATTATTTACGGATGTGTTATCATATAAAATAATTAATACTCCGTTCCATCTATAGACAAGTATCATCAACAGCATTGATTTCCGCGCAATATACGTGTGCATAACAGTGACGATATTTTTATCAAAAATACGTACCTACTTCTTCGCCCATTGGACCTGTGACACATTAAAGAGTAACGAGATACTCGCTGCCAAAAGGAAGTTATTATGCGACAATATTTAAATCCGATGAAAAAAAACTCGTAAATCAACCACCATTCCCACAATTTGTAGACGCACTATAAAACTATATAACTATACTATTGGTTTATCCAGCGCAGCGCTGGATCAACGAGCGTCGCGGCGCGCGGGCCGCGGCGCGGCGCCGGCCCGGAGATTTATAATACTTACCAGGCGTCGCGGTAAAAATAATACTCACTTATAAAGACAGTAAAAAAGACGTTAAAATATTCCGTTTTATAAAACCATTCAGTATCATCCAAAATTAGAATCCAAATTTTTGAAACAATTTACTTTTTACTTCGGACGGCAAGCGAAGTCTAAAATGTTTGTACTTCTACTTCTTAATTTTATAGGTACATATCCGGATCATGATTCGAGGCTTAAACTTCATTTTCTTTGAATTTGTCAAAATGTTATCGACTTAGTATTTATAAAACACTGCCAGTTTAACCTTCGGAGCCGTTGCAGATTGATTTGACGTTGCAAATGATCTGCGGAAACTTACGACTTTACACGCAGTGCTGACAACTGTATACAACAGTTCAAAATAAATATTCGCCCACGAGAGTGTTTATTACTTTTCAAAAGTCCATTTCCTTCGATAAACGAGAGAAATGTCTGAGTGTAAGGTGAAGCGGAAATAATTTATGCCCTGCGCTGCGTATTGCGCAACGGCGCACAATTTTGTTGCATTGTTAGCTCGACAGGAGATTTCAAATAACTCAAGGTGGAAATAGGATGGTGCCAACGAACGTTTTATGTCATTAATGTTGTGAATATCGTGAAATTAGTTGGTAAACTGATATGCAACTGTTTGCCAACAGTCCGTTAGGCTTGAGACGAGCTGATGGGATGTCGAAACTAGTGCATGTTACACAATCGTAGACATGGGGCTAGTTCCGTATTCTTTTGGGATGTCCATAACGCTAACGTAGTTTTTAATTGTCTTATTTGGTTGGAATATTGTAAGTCAATCAAATTACAATTCAAATTTTCTTTTTAAATGTTGGTTTCTACAAATGAACGCCTGATTTTATCAACATTTTGAAATGTATTTATTTTTCAAACAAAGTTTTAATTTATTTTTTAAGCAAACAATAAAATATAAAATACAGCGTTTGTAATAAAACATGAAAACGTATGCCATCCGGATATGAAGTTACATAAACTCAAGCATTATAAAATTCTAAAACTCAAAACCATAAAATGTGACCCCAGACTGAAATATTACGGCGGCAGTAGATACACAATGTTGTAAAAGTTTAACACCACGGCAAGTGTGTAAATCAAGGAGTCTATCCGTCAAGAATAGCCGCTAATGCTGCTGTTAACCTTCTGACAATGTGTGTTGATACTAGTAAGAGGAAGGTGGACGGGCGTGTCGAAGTCGTCACTATTTCTGTCCACGCAGAGAGCCCTTCCATCGACGACTCTATTTGACGAGACGACTAGAAGCGACATGCGACACTACCGACGTACAGATAATCTTAATCAAGATCTATGATCGAGAAGCGTAAACAAAATGTAGGTATATGAAGAGAAATAGAAGAACAGTATCCAAAAATTTCGTTGCCACATCACTGTCTTCAAACTCTTTGTATATATTTATACATTTGTCGTATATATACTAGTATACTAGCTGCGCCCCGTGGTTTCATCAGCGTTTAGGGTTATTCCACAGACATCGTTAATTTTAGGTGGTAAAAAGTATTCTGTGTTAACCCAGGTAATAAACTATATGTGTACCAAATTTCAGTTCCATTGTGCAGTTTTCGCGTGAAAGAGTAACAAACATCCATCCATCCATCCATCCTCACAAACCATTTCAATATTAGTAAGATAGAAAGTAGGATAGTAGAAAGTAAGATAGGATCGGATAGGATATGACAAATCTATATATATAAAAATGTTATGTTGGTTTGTGTACGCTTCAAAAACTCAAAAAGTTCTGCACCGAGCTGAAATTTTAGCATGATATATAATCCGCATCAAGGATTGTTTTTATCTATTTTTTTCATCAGTGACATATCAGCGAATGTGCGAATGTGCCACAGCGAAGCGTGGCAGGGCACAGCTAGTTATATTATATTTAGGTACTTTGCTAACATAAAATGTAACTTCATAAAACAGTTTCATCAATTCCTTAATAGTTCGAATGTGAGTTGGATGTTTGGAAAAATTTAACCTACAGGTACTTTTGCTTACACGAGTCTGTTACTTTTGTGTTGTTTATTCCAAAAGCTTTTTCAATATAAAATACAACCAAGGTCGTTGGGGTTGGAACGAAAATATTGGTTTGTAATCCAATCTACGTCGTATTTTTCTTGTAAAGCCAAAGAAAAATAATAGATTCGATTAACAACCCTCCCTATTGCGAGAAAGAAACAATTATTTAACATTTGTAGGTATTTGTTTGTACCTTCTCAGCAATAGTATCCAATTTAGAAAAATATTACCAATAAGATAGATAGATAGATAGATAAAATCTTTATTGAAACGATACAGAACAAAGAAATTTTAAAAACTAGGGCATAACAAGTTAAGATAAGAGGGAGAGAGAGAAGACAAGGAGAGAAGAGAAGAAGAGAGAAGTTAAGATTATATTTTAAACTCACTGGTCAATTGATTTTTGCTTATACATTTTAATTATTAAAGCATGATAAACGTTAGCTTTATTAAAAAACGTATAATCACAAAAAATCTGACAACAAAGGTCGACTTTTCCAGTCAGTTTAAATATCATAGGATTATGCTTATAAACGCTAACAGTGTTGAAATAGGATGACCTATTCTTGCATTTCTTCCGCGTAGGAAGGGCCAAAGAATGTCTGGAACGTCGAAGAAAACCACAACACTACCCTTCGTTGCCAATTGAGCATCTTGCTTTAGGCAGTGATAAATAGTCCTGTCATATTGCATTGATTAATGGCACTCGTAGGGTCCTACAAAAATATACTTACTTCTACAAGGCCACTGCATGAATAAAACGGAACAATTGTCTGCTTTCTGTTATCTAAAAGTACCAGAAACATTTATTTTTAATTTGAATTCCAGCCTGTCTTATGAATCCGTCACAAAGAGGTTGCTAGATGATAATGTCTTGCATAACTTTCAAAGTTTAAAACAGCTGCTGCAGACAAAATAATCAGATTACATAATTTTTATTCAACCACAAACCACATGTGACCCATATTTAATATTTTTGTAGTATAGCGATAATATCTCGAAACGCTATCAGTTGTTCCAGTTATATGCGTTGTTAACAGACGCCCTGGGTGAAATATCGGACGGATGTAGGTGTTTAGTAAAATTAAATAAAACAAAGTTCCACCAGATTTCATTCATAAAATTTTCACTCACCGTGTGTTACATAATCAAATTAAAGCTAACGGGGTTACAGGCGCGAGTGTTTGTGAAGTAGACGGCAACAGCGAACTGAAAAAATCTATTTTATAATAATATTCATTCATACTCAGTTCTCATTCAATTTCGGTAAAGGATAACATCGTGAGGAAACCCAAAAACCTACTTGAGAATTATTTCGGAGGTAGGTATGTTATCCACTAATCCGGACCGGGGCCCCGTGGTGGATTGTGGCCTAACCCTCCTCACAAAAGTGAAGGGAGTCACGTGCTCAACAGTGGGACGATAGGGGTGGATGATGATGATATTCATATTATTTAAACTGACACCGTACAAACTACGAGCTGAGGCGTAGTTAGAGTTCTTCATGGAAACCACCATATACGTGTACGCGTACCACCATGTACGTGTATCGATACATACTTGCTTTGAAAGAAAATGAAATTTATTACTCTTTTCAAGAAAAGACAACGTACTTAACCAGGTTTTGCTGTTCCATTAAAATGATACTCGTGATCTTAGAAATTTGTTATCATTCTGTGAATCAACAAATAAACAGTTACACGAATATGAAATAATGGCGTTTTCCTTCTCAGCCGTAATTCTCCGAACACTTGAAAAGTTTTATCAACACGTAAACAGCGATTTCTCATAAAATTTTAAGGAGTGAAAATATAATTATTTTTGTTATTATTGATCTAGTGACTAACTAGTTTTTTTTTATAAGATAAATACACCGTACCAATAAAATCCAGAAATATGTATAACTAAGTAGGTGAGTACGTATGTTTGTTAGCACTCTACTCCGTCGGCTGAACCAATTTTGATATTTAGATTACCTTATACCGGAATAACATAATAATTATGCAGGTAGTTGCTTTTATTTTTATTTTTAGGCCGGCTTCAGTACTCGACCGACCGTCGCTGTCGGTGCGTACGTCGGTCGCTCTTGTCATTTGAATGAAATACACAAGTCGTTACAGCGCTCGACCGACTGTACGCATGCGTATATTGCTTAGTTTTCACACGAATGACAGCGCGACCGATGGTACGCACCGACGGTCGGTCAAGCACTAAAACCGGCCTAAAACCAGTTTCATCATCAACCCATAACGTCCCACTGCTGGGCACGGGTCTCCCTTCACTTTCGCAAGGAGGGTTAGGCCATAGTCCACCACGGGGGCCAGATCCGGATTGGTGGATCACCTACCTACTTCCGAAATAATTCTCGGGTAGGTATGTGGGTTTCCTCACGATGTTTTTCTTCACCGAAAAGCGAGTGATAATAACGTACATATATTTTACAAGAAACACATTGGTACGTGCCTGTACTGGGATTTGAACTCACGACCTTCTGATTGGAAGGCGGACGTTCTCCCACTAGACTACCACCGCTTAAGTAAAACCAGTTTAGGTCAGCGAAACAAAAAAAAAGAAAACTAACGCTAGCTAAACGGTTTACAAAGTATAGGTTTTAATTTAGCAGATAACATCAAATCAAATACACATTTGTATAATCAATACAAAGACAAATCTGACTAGAATCTTAAAGACATCTAAAATTAATGCAGTTTGCACTGGTTTACACTTTACATACATCTGGCTAGAAACAGCGTGTTTACGATTTAATAAATTCACGGTGTGGCCGCTGCGGCGTCTGAATGTTACACAATGCGTTCCTCTTATTTATTCGTATATTTTCACCAACTAACGAAACGGGCTAGCAACCAGCTGAAACTCTAATAACGTGACCGCGAAGTAACGAGTACTTAACAATGAATTAACATGATCTCGAGTGCTACGTGCTACGTGTGAGTGATTGTTGTTACGAAAGGCACAAGTTTAATCGTACCCACCTCTATACAAATCTCTACTTATATTATAAATGCGAAAGTCACTCTGTCTGTTTGTCTGTCTGTTACTCTTTCACGCCTAAACTTTAAACCGATTTAAATAAAATTTGGTACAGAAATAGTTTAGAACCTGAGAAAGGGAATAGGCTACTTTTTAATGCGAAAAGGGGACTGTAAGGGGTTGAAATAGGGAATTAAAGTTTGTATGGAAATATGTAAGGGTTCGGTTAAAAGACAGCACCGTAATTTTAAATTATTTCACTAATGGAAAGCTACATTATCAGCGAGTAACATAGGCTATATTTTATCCCCGTATTCCCGCGGGAGCGGGAACTACGCAGGTGAAACCGCAGGGCGCAGCTAGTTACATATAAATGCAGAAAGAAACAAGAGTCTTCCCGATTAGAGTTTAGAGTAATAGGGCAGATCTCCTAATCTGTGGGTCTTCCTTACATCATGATGGCGCAATCAAAACGGCACATCTTATAATATCGTTGAAAAACCGGATCGCCACGATAGTCAACTATCTATCGATTTAGCTAAGGACTATCTCAAGACTTATTAATTTTCTATAATGTGAACTTTTAAGTTATACTAGTATTTCTATGTCAATTTATCGTTTTATGAAATCATATATTTTTATGAAATGTCTAATTCTATTAGGTTTACTTATTCACTTAATTAAATAATTATCTACCATTTCTATAATTTATATATTAGTCTATAAAAATTTTAAATGATTTAGTAGCACTGCCTCCTTTTGGTTTGCACCTCCAGTTTAACTGGTAGAGCATGCTACTTAGCATTAAGGCCTTCTTGTAGATACATCGTATTTGTGTACTAAAATAGAAATAAATAAATAAAAACCTATTTATACAAAAAGATAAATAACAGTGATCATAAATACCAACTACCAACTTTGATCTTAAATACTTTATAGAATCCAATTGAAAAATAATAACAGAGAAGGAACGTAAACCCCACGAACAAATTTATTTGTAATAAAAACCAATGAATTCGAAATAACCACTGAACATTTGAAAACCCAAATCAAATCGGACACCTTTTGCGAATGAAATATTTTTTGGGCATTTTTTTCACATTAAAATACTTACATAATATTCTGTTTAACTAATGAACGCACCTGTAGGCGTGTAAATTCAGTTTTTCAGTTTGTAGATAAGTTATTACAGTTAGCGATGAGTTATAAAGCGTTACCTAGTTTATAATTTCGGGTGCTGACCTCGATCAATCAGCGGCGGCTACAGACCTTGTCCTCTGATATACAAGAAATACTACAGGGTTTCATTCATAACAAGCCAGTGGCAGTCATCGTCATATCTACCGCCTAATGAGATACATTTCAAATGAGATATTAGCCACCCGACGCTGCTTCCTGATGCTGACAGCAACACATTACAATAATCCATGCGTAATTCAAAACTTTATTCGCTTAAGATTTTGTTGTGACACCGAAGGCGAAAGCGATATAAAACGTGCGGTGACTAACGACTTCCTAATGTTTCACTTCATTTCTACTGACAATTTGCTAAATGAGCGAGCTTGTGGCTTTCACAAAGGAGATTGGAATAAGAACAACATTGAGGTGCTGCTTTACGTAGGTATTTAGTTTACAATGGCGGAAGCCGTTATAGCGACGCCTACTCTTTAATATTTCATTCGCAAATCAATAAAATATTACGAGCTTTGTTCAAACAAAGTGATACTAATGTGGTTATTATGTTCTACTTACGTCGGTTTGAAACGTGAAGAAAGTAGTGGAATGTTACGTTGGTGTTCTGAATTGTTCACTCGAGTGTAACAAACTGGAGCCTGAAGTTGTTTACATAAGCTGCAGACATCGATGTACAAACTACTTACTTAGACATTTCGAGTAATTGTATTTCTGCTATTTACTTGCCCACATATTCATAAAAAGTTATCGAAAGTCACTTGGCACTGCGCCTTACAAGCGTGTAAAGTTCATAGTAGTAATTTTGAGATTCAAAGTTTCGATTTTCGTTTTTTTTTTTAGGAATTGTAGCTAAGGTAATGTTTGAGACGCTACTGCTGGTGTAAAAAGCGTGTGGTCAGGAGATAAGTTGTTTTAAACAACCGTACATGTTAATTTTTGTTTCATTGATATTGACGGATTTATTAATATTGTTGAATTCATTGGATTTATCTTAATCTCGATACTCATTGGATAAAATCTAGTGTATCCATTTCTATTCGCTTCTGTTTAAGTTCCAAGCTAAAACACGCCAGAATCAGCAGCATATTTTATACACAAATTACATAGAAGTTGCAGCGATGTAAATAACTCACGGGTGAACTTACGTGAACAATATTTTTTTTAAATATTAAATACAGTTGGACCTTTTCGCGAAAGTTTTTGTTATTATTTGTCATGGCTAAATCATTACTTATAGTGTAGTAAAACGTTTGCATGCAAGCACTTACCTAATAATAGAAGTGAGAGCGGCCAGAATTGTACTGTTATTTATTATACTTCAAATAGTCTATCCTAAAATTATCCCATAGGTAGGACGTGACTACAACGAGAGATCTCACGCGAATATCGTAACCAGTCTTCTATTTATACATGGTATAATTAATTTCCGTGTAGTAAAATGACGTGTGGAATGCATTCCGTGATGCAAACAGACTGGCCAGCAAAATGTTTAATGACAAGTCCTTTTTTGGGCCGCGGGAGAACATTTGGTACTTACTGTGTAAATATAATGTGCCGCTTGGCTTCGAAAGTTTTAGTCCATGGGTCCCCCCACGAAAAACATTTTTAAGCAATTATTTCCACGTTTAGTCGACGCCGCTGGTAACACGGGGGCTCACCCATTCCTCGCACACAGAATAGTTATTGCTTTTCCACGTGGAAATGCAGCCAGTGCTCTTGGCACCGTGCCTCATGGACTTTTGTTAGAATTTAAAGTGTTAGTATACTAATCTAAAAAAATATTTTTTTTAAGTTCTGTAAACAAAATTTACCTGTCTAAATATGTTATAAAATGTAGAAGCAAAGTCAAGCACAGAAATAAATATATTTTTGTAAAGGTTTTTATTTTTCATTTTCACTATTGCTTGCTGCGGCAATGGCCATGAAAGACAGGGAAACCTGGAATTTCCACCCACGCCATTTTTGGGTTACGTGGAAAGTGCCTCCCCAAACGATGTTTTATGATCATCAAGTAGTAAACCTAAATTCACGTGGAATATATCTCAGACAGTATATACCTAAACTATGATTAACACTTACTGACAAAACTTTCCACCATTTTTCTTTTCATCATCTTTCTTTCTAATTGGCTGAAATACATATGCGAAAAGAAGTATGTTATAAGACGAACCTCATTACATAAAACTTATGCTGCTAACACGTGGCCTCAAATTCGTTTAATACCAAAGTCCCAAGTCAACAACTTCATCAATGTTGTACTAGTACTAGTTATACTGGAATTCTAGAATGTTCAAATAGTTTGTTACTCGAACGCGTGCCCTGGATGTTGCCTGGAAGCAAAGGGGGTGGAGGGAGAAGTTAAATCTTGAAGCTTTAGATACACTTAAGCTTCAGCACGACTGCAATTTGGAGTATCATGTGACAGATATGATAGTGGTTTGTAACATATATATGTATATAAAATAAAAACTGCTAGGCTCCTTAAAAAAGTAAAAATTGCACGCAGCGCAAAATAAGGGTCGTACGACTCTATCATGAATTCATGAGAGATGTTGGCAATTTATTTTTCGCACTTAGGGTTCAGTGAGAAAAATAAATTGCCGGCACTTCTCATGATAGAAGTAATGTGCACGCTAAGCGTATAATGGCTTACATTTATTCACGCGTGAACATATGCTATCCACAGAGCGTTTTGAAAAATGGGCCTAAGACGCTAACATGAAAATCCGCAAAACCAGCCTCAATAACGTTCACACTTAAATTCCCTGAGCTTTGCCGCTTGAAAGTTGAGCATGGGAAAAAATAAAACTTCGGAGTCTTGTTTGTCGCGTAGGTTTGCATGAAGCTTCATTTCCATGCACCGACAAGTTACAAAGTGGTTTACGACCAGTACTCTCAGATAGTAGGAAGTTATTTGAAAGCCCTACGTAAACAAATTACCGTTGTTGCTTCTGCATTAATAGTTAGGGACTGGAATGGAAACACGCGTGCAACTCAAGATGAAGTTACGTTTGAAAATGTTTAGCATTTGTGTCAATGTGTGCTTGGGGGCTAATTAACGTTTCATTGAGTGATTAGACAATTGTCGTTGATGTTATATAGGGCATTGTAATAATGGTAACTTTAGTAGTAATATTTAAATCCTGAAACTTACACGCATATCTTGTCAGATATAATCAGTTTGATTGGAAAAAGTTATTATGTACATTATAAACTCACCGAAGTTATATAAATTGGCGTTTACAAATATTTGTATGGCTGTAGGTAGATATATACCTAATGTATGTAGAGAAATAAATTTCCATTATTTTCCATACATTTCACATTTTATACTTTTTACAGAACTCGATTATACGACCTTACCCCATCCCAAATTTATCATTTAGTATCTTACGGAAAGTTCTATTATCACCATTTCGTGTACAGTCACCAGTATATCTATATATATATAAATGTTATGTTGGTTTGTGTACGCTTCAAAAACTCAAAAAGTTCTGCACCGTTCGAGCTGATATTTTAGCATGATATATAATCCGCATCAAGGATTGTTTTTATCTATTTTTTCATCAGTGACATATCAGCGAATGTGCGAATGTGCCATAGCGAAGCGTAGCAGGGCACAGCTAGTAGCATCTAAAACAATAGCAAACGTGCGTTTAACACGTTCCGAAATATGTATCTGTCCAGCTAGACACTTCGGGTCTCTCGCGACCTTGTAGTAAATCCCCGGAACTTCCTTCCCTTCCGGCATCCAAAGAAAAACAAATAAGAGACGCGCGTTAACAAAATAGTCGCGAGCGAGATATGCGAGGTCTCGACCTTGGTACTCCTACAATATTGCTAATAATGTCGCTATTCTAAAGTTGTAGGCATGGGTTGTCGGCTCTTCGTGTCTGCAGCCATCAAAGTAAAGGTGGGTTGTCAATTGTGATCTTGTAAGTATGTCCAAGTGCACGTCATATCATAGTTGCGCCCTACGGTTTCACTCGCGTGTTTTCCGTTTCCGGAGGAATACGGGGATAAAATATTATAGCCTATGTTACTCGCTGATAATAAAGCTTTCTATTAGTGAAAAAAATATTTAAATCCGTTTTGTGGTTTAAACGTGAAAGCGTAACAAACATTTGCATTTATAATATTAGTTAGGATTATAGGGTGTAGAAAAGTTACTGCTGAAAAAGGGAAAGATAGAGACTAATGCCCCGCCCGGTGTATCCGTGTATTCCACAATCAATAACATTACATCTCCATGACAGCGGCTAATGTATATGAATACCGACTGCTGTCTGCTCTACGGCATGAGTGAGTTGGTTACTCACACATCATACAAACTATACGCTCACAAAGAATCACCTTCGTTCTGAATTAGCGGCGGACGAGGCATTGACAGATGTATGAAATATAGATGTTATGTCTTAGACTGGGAGGTGGTGGAGAATTTAGTCACGAAAGCGATTAAAGTACTGCGATTCTGACAAACATGTGTATTTGTTCCTCAGACTTGCATCATCGTCATCATTAAAATCAAACCGGCTTAACCCGATATTGAAGTTAATTGTTATTTATTAATTAAATAAAAAAAACAAAATATGCTGCTTGTCAAACATCGACGCTTGTCTAGAAAATATAGATAGGCAAATTAACTAAAATAAGTGTTAGTAGACGCCAGGCGGCTCTGGGAAGAAAAAGCATCTAGCATTGTGGGAGTGACAAATGCCACCAAACTTCTTTTACATTTATGGGATGCAGAACATCACACAGAAACCAATTGTATTATTGTTTTCTCTATTCTTAAGCCACGTGCGCACTAAGCGGACAGCCGTAGCTGTCTGTCAGGCCGTTGCAAGGCAAGCGGAAACTATCCGCGCAGTGTGTATAGCAGTCATCCGGCCGGCCGTCCGGCTAACCGCATACTGCGTGGACCCCGTCTTAGTTTATTCGGCTGTGAATCTTGTTATTCTAAGTCTCCAAATAATACCATTTTAAATGGCATAATGTATTTATTGTTTTCGGTATATTTAATATATTTAATATATTGTATATATATATATAACTGTACAAAATTCTTCCTAATTATTTAGTAATATTGTCATTTACAATTAAAATGTATTAGATAAACAATGAAGCTTACACATATTTGTTTGTAATTTTATTTATCCATATCTCCCAAGCTAAAATGTCTACTTTAAATCCGACGAGACGAACATTGCATTCCACTTATTATAGACGGACTCACGGGTTCATGGCAAAACTATCTGTAAAACTACACACATTTGCCGGAAGAAAATGTGATTCCGGTGCTTATAAACGTATTTAGATTTAGTTGCCTTCAAAGTTTTATGCAAAATGGCCTTACATCACATCCATGGCTTTGCGCTAATATAAATAAATATTCAGATAGGAAATAAAACGAAAACGTTTTTATATATCCGAAAACGTGACACCTTCACCTTCGTGGATTTTTATTTCTTATTATTTTCTTAGTCGTTTTCACTTCCGTTCACTTTTCATAGATTTCAGATGTAGGAAGTTATAGATAATAAAGCTTAGTACTTAACATTAACGTAATTTTATTTTTTATATACTTGTATTATGGTTTATAAAAATGCTATTGGTAGTATAGATCCGAACGCAAAAGAATGATATTGGATTGAACGTCGATCGTGTCCAAACTTTTATTATTCGAATATTTAGTAACAATATAAAGTGGGGGAATATTATAGAAAATTCTAACAAAAGCAATGACGCAACGTCTTTTCTCTTCGCTCCCTTCCTTTCAGTTTATGAACGTGTACATCCACGTGTTCGATTCGCAGAAGGTTTATTGAAAGAACTTCGTACACGTGCACGAAAGTTAGCAATTACCGAGGGATATTGAAGTCTTTAAGTTCAATAATATATACAAAAATATGCTTTCATTCTGAGCCCTGCAAACCAACTTTCGCATTTCTATATTAGAGGTAGAATAGGATAGAATTATTTTTAGGTTATTTTTATAGAACGATGAGTTATAGTATTGATGGATTATTATAAATCATATTACCTATGATGATTAAAATAAATGAAATCGATCCCAAATCTATTGTTAAAAAAATTATCGATCGATGGCGGCGTGTGACCAAATTGCTTTTTTTTAATTGGCTTAGCGACGAGACGTGCAAGTCGTTCACCTGATGGTAAGCGCTACGCGAGCCCATAACGGTTATCTTGGTAGTGCCACCCAGAACAATTGCGCGGCACTGCACTGCGCTCGTCACCCTGAGACAAACAAATAAACCTGTAGGTACAAATTTCTTTAATTAATCTCTTTAGTATTGTAACTCACAGGATAAAGCTTTTGTTTGCTTGCTTTGCTAGTGTTGGATACGCTGCCACTTAGTCATCATCATCATCATCATCATCATCAACCCTTAACGTCCCACTGCTGGGCACGGGTCTCTCCTCACTTTCGTGAGGAGGGTTAGGCCATAATCCACCACGGGTGCCCAGTCCGGATTGGTGGATAACATACCTACCTTCGAAATAATTCTCGGGTAGGTATGTGGGTTTCCTCACGATGTTTTCCTTCACCGAAAAACTAGTGATAATTACGTACATATATTTTACAGAAACACATTGGTACGTGCCTGTAATACTATCTATTAGCATGTAATGGCGGCAAATGTATGTAAAGTAAGTAAGGAATGAGCCTATCCGTAAAAAAATTTGTGAAATGATTAGTAGATACTTACCAACAATAAGTTCACTCGAACCACATATATTATGCTTGCTATCCGCAACTCTAGAAAGTTTAATATTACACCTACTTACTCCTAGATATCTAGCAGTCTTCAGTTCCGAGTATTGCAATATCTTTCGATATGATACTCGATCCTAGACAAACAAGTCTCGAAACTTATCGTATTACTGCGCAACATCTCATAACACGAACTTGGAACTTTGTAGAACCCAAGTTATAGGGTTGGAATAAAGTGATAAAGTCACGTGGCAGGTAATATAAACCTTAGGCTGCCCCTGAGATAGTCTCAAAGGCAAACCGCACACTAGAAAAGGTATGTTAGAGTGCCTAATGGACTAATGCCCCGGATTAGTTTAATTAATTATCCATAAACGAACGGAGTTACGACGTACAGCGTACACTGTACTCTTACGCTTAAAAAAAATATGTATACATGAAAAATAATACAGGCTGTCTGGCAGAAATCGTTTTCTAGCAATAAGACCGCCCAATGTACAATACTCAAGTTACGACGTTGTAGGTATGACACAGAGTTACCTAAACTATCTATGTCTAATAAAACTAATTTCAAGTCTGCTTGTAGGTAATTGCTCGATATCAAAATAGATTTCTCTCCTTTCCAATTATTGGAAAATATAAGAGTTCCCTGACAAGTTACGTGGTCACAGCTTGTATTAATATTTCGTTTAGAAACTCTCTTTAAAAAGTTACGCAACCAATCTAATTGCAATTTTATGAATGTAGGAATGTATAAAAAAGGCACACTCTGGACACTCCTTGCAAAGACGCTGATTTGACAACTCACACATATAAATCATTACATTCGTACACGCGCTAGATACGTGTGTAAGTACATAATACACGACCAAAAAACAAAGACAACCCCTAGTAAGCAGGTTCATACAAAACGTTTATCTAATACATTTGGGCGTATAGTACTGACTGCCCTGGCGATTTGCGTAGAGGTAGGGGGACGCGGATAGCACAGAGTGGAGCGTGGCCACTCTGTATGTAGTACTATGTTTATTCTGTGGTTTAAGTCTAGGTACGTATTTGTTGATCCGCGGTCG
This sequence comes from Campaea margaritaria, assembly GCA_912999815.1. NCBI lineage: Eukaryota > Metazoa > Arthropoda > Insecta > Lepidoptera > Geometridae > Campaea > Campaea margaritaria. The sequence goes on from OU538790.1 coordinate 10,176,063, forward strand.
GATGAGCTCGGATAGAAAGGTGATGTAATAGAAAAGCCCTTATATAAATCCCTATTTCGCAAATCAGTTCGCTTGATAACGTTGAAGCTACCTAGATTAGCTTCTGCGGTTACGCAAAAATAAAATGCGATGTAGGTATTTCTTTGATTATGTTAGGTAAGTTTGGTCATGTTGTTTTGGTTTGGTTGGTTAGATAGGTCGAATTCTTTCTTATTATGTATGTAGTCTATAAAAATATGTTAAATTTATCCCATCTGCCTATTGCAAATTAACAAGTTTCCTTGTTTTAGTAGCAGGAATGTGCTGTCTTATTAACAGAACCTAAATATATTATTAATTAGTTATAGAAGATAGGTAACAAGATCAAACATGGTTTAGATTACACACAACCCAGAAAAACACTAAATTACTTCCGTGAATAGGAGTACTTAAATAGATTAGGTCAACTAGACTGATGTGGGAGCATTAGTCTGTTTCAGTCTATCACGCAGAGGAATTTTTAAATAGGCAATTTCAGGGTTGGCGCATTCAAGATGCTACTGGCTTTCGATCTAAAGCTCCATCTTCCGGTTTCTGTTATCTCCTCACTGTTAAAAAGAAATCAGACCAATTATAAATCAATCGCAAACATTTGAATGCTCTAGGTCGAAAAGAAGGCCAATAACATCCGCATTTTACCTTCATTATATTTAACTTTTATTTCAGTACCGGTCTACGATAAAAATGCATCTATTAGTTGAGTAAACATCATAAATTCTGCACGGTCTTTGAAGTCGTAAGATAAGCGTACTTCATAAAGATATTACGAGACAGGAAACATTTTTCGCGATGCGATTACGAGTTTACGAGCGCGAGATAAGGAAACTTGAGAGTCGCGACTGTCGCCAGTCACGCGAAATGTCTTTGTAATTAAAGGAAAGTAAATAAAAGTTGTTCACCTCTGTTCCTGAGAGCGCTTAAAGAGCATTGTCCGAGTGCGGAAGATGACTTCCTTATTTAAAAGCATCGGCCCTTGTTCCTCGTCGGACCCTAGACGGTCCATTGACTCGACATGTCAGTAAGCAACAATAGGAAGAATTGGTGCCTACTTAAGTGTAAGATTAACGAACTGAAACTTGGCGAGTCAATGACTCCATTTGAACTGTTTGCGCGCTAAGGTTGTATTTGAATTTTGTCTTTGGGATAAAGATAAATTCCCTTTCTCTTTAAGAGATGGATGAAATAGATCGATCGAAATCTTCCACCTAGTAAACAAATTTCATATTATGAGGTACTATTTTGATTGACCGTTCTTGGAGAAGTTCCTACATTAACTTTGATAAATTATTATCTATATTAGCTTTCCGTTATTGCTAACATATCCCTTTTGGAAATAGTTTTTGGTTGATTGATTTAGTTTTAATGTCCTATGTAAAGTGCGGGGGTCGCTGTTGACTGTCGCGGTACGTGGGCGGCACGCACCGCAGAGGGTAGATATTTACTGATCGTATTTTGACAGGCCACTTGAAAAAAGTACTATTAATAGAATTTATTAATAACTTTTGGATGTTTGATGCTCCAGATATTTATTTTAGATAGGAAAAAACTTAACGTTGTTATAAAATATGTTTATTTCTTTTCTCTTTAATTAAGTTAGGTCTAATATTTATGTAAGTTATATAGTTATAGTTATGATATATAGTTTTTATATAACTTCCACGCTGTCGTCTGAGCCCGCTCAGTCGTTTGATAGAGTACTAAGTCGTAACATACGTACCTACATCAAAGGACTTTCTCATTTATTCGTTTTGGCTATCAATGAAATTGGAAAATTTTCTGTGTGTCTCCACGTGGGACATTGGAAGAATCCGTCACTCGAAACGGATGTTTTGCTCCCATCCTCCAGTGCTGGCTGACCACTCGACGAAACCATCTATATTTTATATGAAAACATATTTTTGGCGCCCGTCTAAACCCATTCGATACTTAAATGTTTTTTTAGTAGAGCCGCAGAGCTAAAATTTATTGAGCTAGATACTCAACTTCAATCGATATGCGGTGGAAACATTAAATATATATTACATTTTGTGGTTTAAAATTAATTCTCGAGGCAATTAGTAAACTTGTGTACAAAATATCGATGTTACAGGTTATCTAAAATTTATATAGACATGGACGTCATAGTTTTATTTTTCTTGCGGTTTCGGGTGTACTATTTCGCAACCACATAATATTTAAATCTGGCTCTGAGCACATATTTAAAGAACTAGTTGCCATTCGCGATGACTGGACATGCATAGCCCAAGATCGCGATGGTTAAAGTCACGTGAAGCCTGTGCCAATGGGCAACACAATGGTGTCTACCGACTGGAACTGCGGGTGCATCTGGTCCGAAGGATCACGTCCTGAAACCCTTGAAAAAATAGATGGAGTTGTAAAAAATTTGTAAAACGCGATTTAATAAAGCTATGGCCGAATAATTGGATCCCTAAATTTAGGCAACGGTACTTTTCATATTAATATTGTAATATTTTCATAAAACTATCTCTAGTATAAATGACATAGGGAAAAAATATAAAAAAAGAATTATGATATAATTTATAATGGAAGGATGGTATGGAGGTCTTTGCCCCGCAGTGGGACGATCATGGCTGAATAATAATAATAATTGACGACTGGTCTGCTTGCGAAATCATTTACTTGGATAGGTATAAAATCGAAAGATTTTCTGTTATGTTGGTAGTTGTTACGGTAGCTCAGTTGATTCATATTTTTCCTATAGGTAGATAAATGTGAGTATAAGTGACGACAGTTTGAGGAAATCTTCAATTTCCGTAACCTGCCTGCCAATAATAAGCCCTAACAAAAACAAGATTTCAAGGAACAGACAGAATAATACATACCGGTCACATGACGAACGATCAAAATATTATAAAACAAACAAACACGTGGCGGAAAGTTTCAGAAAGGTTATAATTAGGATTCCTCAGCTGTAATTATAACGGATAAAAATAGAGTTGGAGTTTATTTCCACTCGAGGTTATTTTAAATTATAAAACACAATTTCATAAATCCCATAGTCCTTTGTGGGATGTTGGAACTTTTTTCGGGTTACCGACATGTAGGTATAGTCAGCCGCTAAAGTCGTTGGACTCGTCGTAACTTTCAACTTAGCTTTACGCACGCACAGTATTGAAATTGTGCGTAGAAAAGAAATAAGATTGATTTTTAAGAGTGATTTTTGTAGCTGAATTCCTAACTCATTTGTTAGTTGACTCATTGGTATAATAGGCTTAGTTTAGATTTCTCTTTTTACTTATTAGGTTTATTGTAGAAGTTTTTAAGCTTTCGCGAGCTGAATTCATATTGACTACCTATACTTTTTTTTGTCTTCTCGTGACCACGATCAATGTAACGTCTACTTCCTAAAATCTCCAAAGCCATAATATGATCTCGAAAAAAAAAACTTCCAAACATTATTATCCAGAATCTCCAAAACAAATTTTTGTTCGCAACGAGGTCCATGCATGAGTTCAAAGTCTGAGTAAGAAGAAAAGCTTTTCATAATGCAATAATCGAACTGTAACTTGATCGAAACGTCGAGGTTTGTCAAAATTATATTTTGATATTACTCTGTGCGCGAATAAGGCCCCTTTGTGTCTAGTATATATGTGTTCAGATAGATAGATAGATAAACTCTTTATTGGAACACCAAAGAACAAAGCAAACTGAAAAACTAATACAAATCATAAGTAATTATTGTGTTAAATAAAGGGTAAGTATCTATAAAAGCTTATTCCCGTCTCTCTGCAAGACACCGAAGACACTGACACGATAGCGGATCTATGACACAAAGAGGTAGCTGTCATAGTTTAAACAATCTTTATAAATCACTAATGCTACAACTTGGAGGGCGCTTCCACCATCACTGACTGCCACCGCCACCGTTACCGTCTTGTTTTATTTTGTGTTTATGGTTGGGATTTTGCTGAAACGTAGTGCTGAAAAATTTACTTGCTAGGCTGTGATGATGCAGTTTTGCTGTCCAGAATCCAGGATCCCCATTCGGGCGGCCCCTGTGTATTCCCGATAACTGTTATCCCTATTTTCGTAAGAATATTCTGTTACGTATTTTGCCGTAACTAATATCAGAGGAAAGATACTGGTACCAAGTCTCAAGTGGACAAATTATGATTAGTTTGTTACGATCCAGTCCACTCAATAAGAAACTTTTTCGAGTCATTGGCCTCTACAAAGTACTTTCTTTGTAACGAAAACAATGACGAAATTAGATCGACTTTTTCATTTTAATTATTTATCGTAGTGATAGAATAGAATAGAAAAACTCTTTATTGTACACCAGAAACAAAAATAAACACGGTACAGAAGAATTACAATAGGTAAACAAAGGTAGCACAATGGGCGGTCTTATCGCTGATAGCGATTTCTTCCAGACAACCTTTGGATGGACAGTAAAAAACATTTTTCGATAGTAGTAGGGTGGCTTACTTTCAGTATTTAACAGACACAATACATTTAATACTTATGTCTTAATAATACACATACACATTATACTTAATAAATAATAAAAAAAATACATATATTTATAATATACTACACAGATAATTATAATAAAATATATATACTATTTAGGTACATAAATAATGTTTATAAACCATAGTTTTGAATATAGTGATCATCAAAGGTAACCATGGAGAATTCCTCATTTGGCTTATTGGAAATTTTAGGTTGTTCACCTGCTTTATATATTTATAATTGTATGCACCAACATAAATTATTTCCTTGAATGTTCCAAATATCAATGATAAAGATAATAATTATGAATTAGCGGTGTTTTATTTGAGTAACCAAATGTGGCACAGGAGTGTAGGTTGGCTACACTTCACATCTCCTTTGCCATCCTGGGGCTAGGAGCTTGAACAATTACAATATATTCAAGAAATGCTGAAATTAAATTTAGTAGCTGCATCGTATGTAGAAATACGATTTAACCATAAAATTATTATGGAGGTATAATCAATAACCGAAATAAGCTATTATAATATATTTAAGTATGTATGCTGCAAGCGCAAATCCTTACTTATAAAAGTAACTATGTCTGTCTGTTGCTCTTTCACGCCTAAACTACTGAACCGATTCAAATGAAATTTGGTACAGAGATAGTCTAGAACCTAGGAAAGGACATAGGGTACTTTTTAATGCGAAAAAAGCATTGTAAGGGCTTGAAATAGAGGATGAAAGTTTGAATGGAAATATGTAAGGTTTCGGCTAAACCACTGCACCGATTTAAAAATTTATTTCACTAATGGATATCTACATTGACAGCGAGTAACATAGGCTATATTTTATCCCCATATTCCCACGGGAACAGGAACTACGCGGGTGAAACCGCGGGGCGCAGCTAGTCTAAATTAAAATAACTTTGGGCGCTTACTGTACGTATAGTATTAACAATGGTGCATTTTTTAAATTGAATATCGACGAACCTAAACCACAAATCTATTAATAGAAGCCGACACCTATATATCTAAGTAGATAAAATACACCAGAAAGACCTTTCATCGAACTATGTCAAAGCACTTAAAATTCCGCAGAAGGGTAGAACTCCCAGAAGGGTAATGTACGAAGGGCCTAGTTTGCCGACGACCGCAGATTTAAATGTTGGCCTAAATTCATGATAATATCCCATTAATTCAGCGCCAGAGCTGAATTCAGAATTGTAGGTTATGTCCTTAGTTATCAGTACATAGCACTGGTAGAAGTTAATAACCGAGTTCAAATTTTCAAAGAATATGACCTAGTTAGTGGCCATTTATTGACACACTAGCTGCGCCCTGCGGTTTCACCCGCATGATTCCAGTTTTCCCGCAATAACTCTGCATTTCTCGGATCAAAAACCACTATGTTACTGAATAACAGCTGCAGATTGCAAAAAATTGAAAATGTTGAATCGTTAGTTCATACACAAATCTCTACCTAACTACCACCCTGATCAGATAAGATACTACCCTGATCGGATGATGTACTACCCGGATCAGGTAAGATACTACCCTGAGCAGATAAGTTACTACCCTGATTAGGTAAGGTACTACCATGATCGGGTAAGATGCTACCCTGATCAGGTGAGGTAGTCCTTCAGGATCGCCTGCCTTGAAATAAATGTGCGCGTGGTGCCTAATTAAAACTTATGATATCTCCTAAGATATTCGTTGAAATCAAATGATGTAAGACCAATTTTGTTCAAAATTAAATACTTATGATAAATAACGTATTTATTTGTTTAAGGATTAATATCATGTTTATAAAAACACCTTTGCAAACAATGCATTATTTTAGAAAAATATTTTATTTTTTCTAATGGGACTTTAAAAATATCTTTCATTAATACCAGATACCGGATATCGTATACCGGTTACTAGATACCGGATACCGGATACCGGATCCTAGACACCAGATACCACCTATAAAATAGAATAGAATAGAAAAACTCTTTATTGTACACCAGAAACAAAATTAAACACAGTACAGAAGAATCATCATCATCATTCCCACAAAAAACTCCTACCCTTAAGTTCGCACTATCGTTGACCGCATCGTCATTTAACATCAGGTGAGATAGTGGTAAAACGCGAACCTATTTATTAATTTAAAAAAATACTCGTAGTTTAGGCACTTACAAGGAAATCGTTTAAGATTAAAGGAAAAGCGATGTAATTCCGTCTTATATTTCTAGTAAGGTTGGCTCCGGGCGCAGCATTACGGGGGTCAAAGGTCGTTCCCCAGAGCAACGAACTTGTCTCTGTAGGAATAAACACCATTCATGTTCCTGTTTTCTCTCATTCCCTTCCTTTACAATTTTCTGGGGTACTAATCCTTATTATGTTCCAAGTGATCTTTCACAGGTTTTCTGGAAAGGTAATATTATATTTCTACGTTTTATTCAGTAATGAACAAATAGGTATATTAATTGAAACATAAGTGGATAAAAAAAAAAAAGGAATTAACTTCGAGTAAATGCATTCCTTATTTTTTTACTTAAGGCTCTAGACCAGTCTATGGAAATTAAAAATATATAGGGTGTACAAAAAAAGCCCTTCCAGGCTACAAAACGCAGAAACTCTGAGATAATCAACATTTTAATTCGAGTTAATAAACAAAATTAAAAGTTTAACATCTATTAACACGATTATTATTGTGTACTATTAGTTAATATAATTGGCTATGCCGTATTAATTAATTATATAAATAAATAATAATAAATCTAAATACATTAAAATGACGTACTTAATTAAATATATTAACATATATTATAATAAACCTCATTCATGCTTTAATTTATTTAGTATCCCATATACCGAATGTGGTATTGAGTAAATACTTAGAGACCAAAATTTGTGTGTTCATTTCACTTTGGCTGCCTCGTGGCAAGAGATAACTACAAAAGCCGTACCATCATATACGCAGCAGCATGTAAACGAAATTGAAGGACTCATAACGACATCAAAACCTTGCCACCCGTAGTTAACTCGAAATTGTTTATCGTATTGCGAGGAATATTTCCACGCTTTGCTACACGTGTTCTCCTTCGAAAATTGTTCTGGTAACATTTTTTACTCTGAGTGGAAAGTTCTGTGGTACTCTGTGAGTACTTTATCACGTGTAACAAAATACCGGCCAAGTGCGCGACGGACTCGCGCACAAAGGGTTCCGTACTTGGTTGTATGGGAGCCCCTCTTAAATATTTGTTTTATTTTATTTTGATGTATTTTATATATTTGATGATAAAGTGAATATATAATTAAATATTGTGTGATTATTTCAAGCGTCTAAATGTTGCCGTTATCAATATCGAGCAAAAATTAGCAAAAAAATGACGTTTGTTGTATGGGAGCCCCTTAAATATTTATTTTATTCTTAATTTTTGTATTTTTTGTTATAGCGTCCACAGAAATACATCATCTGTGAAAATTTCAACTTTCTAACTATTACGGTTCATGAGGTACAACCTGGTGACAGACGGACAGACAGGCAGACAGCGGAGCCATAGTAATAGGCTCCCGTTTTACCTTTTGGGTACGGAACCGTAAAAGTCATAACACCTACCTAGATTTTTGACAGGTCGCTGCCATCACCGTTTTTGTGAAAGACCGTACTTTTATCTATTGCATGCACTAATGAAAAATGTATTCCATCTCTACGAAATGTACATAGCATTGAGATGTATTGATTTTCACTGACCTTTCATGCCTCGTGGAGTGATCACGGTTTGTTTACCTCCCAGCGCACCGGACTCAGAGTAGCTAGGTTCTACACGTGCCCAACATTACCATTAACTGCAACCATTTAAAACTTAATATAATTAAACCATGTCTATTTAATTAAGAACTTAAAACCAAGTATAAAATTAAATGAAGAATGATTACTTTTAGCAAACAAAGTCTCTGAAACATTTAAGAATCAGAGGAAAGTAATATTAAAAAAAAAAAAAAAAAAAAAAACATTACCATTATGGAAAAATGAAAGGGTTCATAACGAACGAATGTTTTGATAGGTATTATAGGAAGGTGCCTGTTCCGGACGGAACAGCAGGGAACAACGTGTCGTTGAACGTGCCCCTTTACAGGCGGAGGGTCAAAATCTATCGCAAACAATAATAAAGTTAAAGATTTAATGAAAACCTGTCAGACGTCTAGCGCGCGATGGGTCGATGATCTCGTAAAAGTGGAGAGAAAATTTTGATGAGGTTTGGCTGAATCTGAAGGCGTAGTAACAAAGAAACGAATTATATATTGGGTCTAATCATACTATAAGAAAAAAAGGACTGCGAAAATGATGATACTTATCGGTTCAATTTATATAATCGTAATTTTAAAGCAAGCGCCTGCAGCTCTTTCACTGTACGTAATTTCAGCTTGAGTTTTCTTTTCAGACATTACTCATTATTCGTTGCTGGAATTCAGGTCTTGCTAAGATAAAGTATACCTTATTAATACTAATTCGTATCTTCATAATTTCTATAACGGTGTTTTTGTGAACTACTCTAATTAAAAAGCTCTTATTCTTATATATTCTTATATTCTTTATTGTACACATAAAAAGGCATGTTTACAGAAATTTTTTGTAGTAATCTAATGTACAAAGGCGAGCTTAACCCTATGAAGAGTTTTCTTCCAGCAAACCCTATTAGCTCCCATTATTTTTCAAAGTAAAGATGATGAATTGTAATCAAACAAAGATCGAGTCAAAATAAACCCATCTGCTGCTTGGTTCTAAAGTTCAATGGATTATAAAGTTGGAAAATTCCGAACTTATATTGTCGTCGCTCGATCGATGAAATGAAGGTTAAGAACCTGGGCACTCCGTTTGACGAAGCTTCTGCTCTCTTGCAGAATTTCAGTTCGGTAAAAGCGGTGCTCCAGAATAAGCACCAATGTCCATTCTGAATATCCATTTATTATAAATATCTTAGACATTATTTTGTAGTTAATTTTTGGCGTTGGGGACTTTAATAGACAGACTGTAACTACGGATGGTTAGGTAATCAAAATCTTTTCATCGTCATCATCAGTCCCTATCATACTACAGCAGATCACGTGAGGAGGATTGGGCTATAACCCACCATGGGACCCCGGTCCGGTTTGGTGGATCGACTACCTCCGAAATTATTCTCGGGTATGTGGCTTTCCTCAAGATGTTTCCCTTTATGGAAAAGTGACTAACGTAATATAATACATCAAACATATTCAATGTAATTCATGAATACTGAATATATTATAGATTGAAATCAAACCCGAATTAACAAGCGTTACTAGGCTTATCTTGATATCGTGATATCTAGGGCAGTGGGGAGTATTGATTTGAATATCAGGTTATAATTGGCTATACGCCGTCAACTTTGTTCCCGACACTCCTCATACTGCCGTAAATTTACATGACTTGATTTTTATATATTGTTTTAATATAATTTTATACTATAATTATTTTTCTAAATAAATGACTTCATGATGGACTTTTTTCACATAAGCTTATTTAGCTGGAGTTATACAGACTATTTATGGAAGCAAATTACCCACCCAGTACAACCATGTACAGGGTGAATAAATATACCTATAATAGAGCAATTGAAAACGGAAAGTAGGCCCCAAGGCTTACCGGAATCTCCGCCACATAATTGTGTTACGAAGTGTGAGTGTGTCAGAGAGTGTGTTAATTATGTAGGACGCGGTTATGCTTTAACACTTAAGTCGAGTTAGTCGACACTAAAATATGTGTCACAGCCAGCTAGTCCTTTCTTTAGAGAATAATGTGTCAAACTCACGACACTATACCAATTTATGTACCCATGTTTCATAGTGGGAGGCCTCTTCTTCAAGAGACCGCCTGGGGAAGTACCACACCTTTGCCAGATATTCATCCGCCATGCAGTAGTGTACAAGCATTACTATGTTCCGGTTTGAAGGGCATTGTTTCCAGTGAAATTACTGGGCATATGAGACTATAGAGCCGATGTCTCAGGGTGACGAGCGCAGTGCAGTGCCGCGCAGTACTATGCAATGTAATGTGCTGGGTGGTGCTGTGACTGCTATGGGCAGGCGTAGCGCTTACCATCAGGTGAAAGACCAGCCGGTCTCATCACTCAGTCAAATAAAAAAAAAAGTAGGTAATTTAAAATATAAAAAAACCTGTTTACCTAAGTGACAAAATATAGAATTTGATGGAAGAAATTATTGTTTAATGAAATAATTCCGAAAATATAACTCGCTATACGGGGTTGAATCCGGTTGACCTTGGGACTACCTACCTGGGGTGCGGGCCAGGAAACCTCCACGAGTGCCCGGCTGTTGTTCGTCCCTCTTGATGCGTTGCATCCGGAGGGATGGGCAGCAGCTGGGCCGGTGCACCCTGGGGTTCGGTCAGCAATTCTCCTAGGAGAATTGGTGGCCGTAGCAAATAACCTGGCGAGAAGAGGTCCTTCGCGTGTCCCTCTGATCAGCAGAGGGCACAGCGCGGGACCAATAACGGGGACTTTTGGGCCGCGGATCGGGGGTCCAACGCCCAAGTTAGAAGTCCCGAGCTGAGGTGCGGCCCGTGTGTTCCGGGACGCACCCAGCGGAGAAAAAGGTCCAATCCTCACGTGGCGAGCCCGGGAGGGCACCGCAGAGGTGGTCGCGGAAGCGCCGTGCGAACCCGTAACCACCTTCATAATGCGGAGAGGAGAACACCCCGGGGTTTTAGTGGCCGTACCAGCTGGCGGGGGAGTCCCACATAACCCCCCCCCCCCCCCCCCCCCCCGGGGCCGGGTGGTATGCCTAATGCATTTCCCCGGGAAAAAAAAATAAAAAAAAAAAGGGACTACATACCTCCCATTTTAATTTGTTTAACACATTTTGGGACAACCTGTAGCTTTAATTGTTGCCCTGTAGCAAAATGTGAAGCCTTGCTGTGGTATTCTTGGAACTTGCTCCACATTGCTACCCAGCGGCATACCCCGTGTACCTACTTACTTAACTCAAGCAGGTACGTATCCAAGTGAAACGCTATTTATACTAAAATTTGTTCAGATTTTGTATTTAAACTTCACATACACTTAAACGACGCGAGACACCCGTTGGTGAAGATAACGGAAGGGATGAAATACAAAAGGAAAAGTTCAAAGAGTCCTTTCTAATAAAGGAAGGCAACGCACCGGTAATGCCCCTGGCGTTGCGGATGTCCAAAGGCGGCGGTGACCACCTACCATCAGGTAGGCCACCACATGCTTGTTCGGCCGTATAAATAATAAAAAAAAAAGTAATTCCTTTCCAGAACAATGTAGAGTGTTACCAAAGTGTTACTTATATTTTGTGACTTTTCAAATTAACGTCGTTTTTTATTACTAAAAGCGCCCCGCGGTTTCACCCGCAATAACTATTACTCCACAGGAACCGTCAGTTTTAGGAAAAAACTATCCTATGTAATCCCCTTGTTGTGACCTAAAGTACGTAAAATTTGTTCAGTTCAGTTCAGTTCAGTTTTTGTTTCGGCGGGAAGAGAGGACAAACACAAACAAACAAACTTTCGCATTTAAATATTGGTGAGATTGCAGCCACTGAAAACTAAAAAGTGATAAGTACTACATTGTGTTGTCGCAAATTAATTATTTTTCTTCCTTTGCGATTCAAATATCGCTTCTTGCTTCTTACTTGGACCTGGCTACGTCCACTTTAAGTACGTTTCATTTTCCCCCAACACGTTCCGTCCATTGGGGTGACAACTTTAGACTTACCTATTTTGGGAAGTATACACTTTATTTTTTAATTTAATAACTTAAAGTTTGTGGTTTTTTACATGCTGTGATCTATTTTTGGATGATTAATGTCAGTTAAAAGATATGAACTATTAAGTAGGTAAGTAAATTAAAATTAGTATTTCGTCATCATCATCATCATCAACCCATATCGTCCCACTGCTGAGCACGGGTCTCCCCTCACTTTCGTGAGGAAGGTTAGGCCATAATCCACCACGGGGGCTTGGTCCGGATTGGTGGATAATATACCTACTTCCGAAATAATTCTCGGGTTGGTATGTGGGTTTCCTCACGATGTTTTCCTTCACCGAAAAGCGAGTGACAATTACGGACATAGGTTTACAAGAAACACATTGGTAAGTACGTGCCCCCTGGTATTTAAACTCACGATAGTACTTATTTCGAACATGAAGCAAAAGAGTTTATGTATTATATTAAAGCAATGCAAAAACATGAAAAATAAATATCAGATTTAAAAGACACCTCTTTTTTATCTAATGTTTTGGGGAATATAATTCTCTTTTAATCAGAAGCGTAGACAAATTTTCATTGACAGACAGCTGATCGACATGTCAATAAACGTTATTGAGCGAAAGAAAATCTGAGGCTTTTATACTTTACCAACGATAAACATCATTTATAACACACACACAATATTGAAACCTAGCAAAATATTTTCATGACATTCATGAATCGTTAAAAATGCGTTCAATAATAAAATTGTATAAGTGTACTGGCAAGGGATGCTTCGACAAAATGATCAACAACTGAATCAACCGGAAAGTGATGATAAGTTCCTAGAATCAGGTTTAGCGAAACCGGAAGACGTACAGCTTTTCTATACAGCCAGTGTTCATTTCCTCAAAAAGAAGCTTGAAGAGAAATCACAGAACCCCACGTCTTCACGAGACTCCTCACAAAGTTGCTGTAGCTTCAGAACGCCTGCTTATTTAAATTCCTGTAAAAAGCTATTATGCCGTAAAGTTTCAAGCACTGAAATCTGCAGCAAATCGAATACTGAACCATCTCTGTCAATGCAACAAGTTTTACCATTCCCAAAGTCCAGTAAAGACGGCTTCTTCACAAGACTAAGAAATACTTTCAAGAGGTTTCAACCGAAATATTTTACAGTTGAACCTAACAACTCAGGTGATTCTGAATTATCGAAAATATCGAATTTTAAATTTTCTAGATGTCAAAGGATATCAACAGGGCTACACTCGTCTTGCCTAGTTGAAATATCAGAGGAAAATTCTAAGGCAAACTTAAAATATTATGAAAATGAAATGGTGTCATGCAGTAAGCAAGGTACGTCGGGAAGTGTAAAAGAATATACAAAATAGTGGTAACTTTAGTAATACACAATATAACGTTTAATAGTTACGGAGTTTCATTCAACACTTCGCAACAGATCAGATATTTTGCGCCGCGTTGTTATAAATTTATAGTAACACATTTTTTGGGAGAACTAGAACATTAATAGCTTGTAGTACCTACGTAGGTGAAGGTTCACATGAAGTTTGCACAACGTTGTATGGCGCCGCAATTGAAATGGCAATGAAGCCATATTAACTACTCTGATAAGATGTAGGGAGGCCTGGTGGGTCGGGGACGCGCCCTGTGTCGTAACAAGCGGCTCTCGGTCAATGCCCTTCGGATCTATACTAAAATAAAGCCGCAACAATTAGACAAAGATAATTGTGAGAGCTAGCACAAATTTGATGCGATAAATTCCAAGGGTTTGTACGGTAATTTATCTTTTGTGATATTTCTCTGTCTTAATTCACAGGCCACAGTTTCTGAAACTTGCAAATTCCAAACAATAAATTGACTATTCTATGACAGGTTAATAAGGGTTGTGCCTATTGAAATTCGTAAAATATAGGTATACGAACTCAGACACAGTAGACTCATAGTCGCAAATAAACTAAATGGTAAAAGTTACATTCCAAGATTTCCAAGCCAACCAAGCCAATAAAAATAATCATGCTGATGAGAGAGAGTCTAGGCTAATAGGGTTGCGGAACAGGTCTATTTTCTAGGCTGGGTAAAGAAGTAAGAAATTGCGCAATAACGCAATGAATTTCGGAAAAAGCCTATTCATAATATTTAATTACGCATGTCTCAGCGCGCCGCGGCGTATGTGTTTTCATTATACTTTGTAATTTCCTATGACGAACGTCCTTACAAACAACGTATATCATTACCGCTAGAAATAGAAAATCTTTGAAGAAAGCTTTACGTGACATTAGAATAAAATAAAAGTGACACAGATTTATCGCCAGTTGAAACAAATAGTTGTTTGTACGCATGAAAAGCTATTTCGAAGTGTTTCACCTTTAAATGATATTCTTTAAATGTCGTCTCTTTACCTTATGATGGGTAGAGTTGAATATTTTATAACAGATCTTAGCTGTTATGTCCCAGCTTACCAACGTGTTTATGAGTCACCCCAACGAAATACGAAACCTTATCCAGTGAATATGAACCGCGAGTTCTGACGAAAAGGACAGTCAGCGATCTGAATCTTTGATCGGCAGATCAATGTTTCATTACGTATGAAAGCAAGGTGATAAGGTGAACAAATTACTTTAACACTTTGACTGCTGAGCTGATTTTCTTGTCTAGCCACGTTTACGGATCTGCACACACCGTTGTGTGTGTTTTCCCGTGCCGCTAACGGTAAGCGTAGAAGATAAACGTTTGAGCGGAAACCAATAGGAATTAACATCTTGTATATTGGAACCAGCTCACAGTTGAACTATTTCGCACTACCAATCCGAGAGCTGTGAGAAGGTTTGATCACCTCTGGTATAAGGTACCTACGAACTCCTGCTTGATCCAAATTGTGGAACATGTCAATGCCCTCTTGGATTTTATTAAATTGTAATATTATAATCTGCCAGAGATTTATGACGCTGTGACAGGGAAGATAAAAGGGATTGTATGGGACAAAGTTAGCTTAATTACATTCCTTACAAAGTAATAAATGTTTTACAATGTCCCGGTAAATTGAAAGGTCACTAACACTTAGAGCACATGTTCACAAAAACAGGGTGTCCGATAATTAATAATAAATGGTTTTTATTATTTAAAAAATATAGTTAAGACTGCGTTAAAGGTTTTAGGTTCGGAAATAAAATAGTTATTACAAACCTTTACAAAATGTATTTTGCCTTTTAATTTACATAGCCTTAGTTTAACCTATAATTAACCTAAAATAGAGTAGCTACATATATATTTAACTACGCTAAACTTACGCGACATACAAAGATATAAATAATGTGTCCTATAATTGTCAAACAAAGAAGGAACTCATAATGGTTTCATCATGTCCGTGTGTCCATCAGTCCGTAATTCCGTATGTATGTCGACCTATTTCATTCAGACTATAATAGAAAAAAAGACTTTAGATACAAGCTAATTATATAATATATTTTATTGTTGACGTGCTTACACATCGTCAGAATTAATAGCAATCGTTTCATAATTGTTACTTATGATATAAAAAAAAACAACTTAGTACAGAAAATAAAGTGTGTTAATAATGTATTTCACATCTTTATTAATATAATACTAAATATGTAATATTTTTCTCTCCATCCAAAGGTTGACTGGAAGAGATCGCTTTTAAGATAAGTCCGCCCATTGTACTATATTTATTTCAATAAGTTCTATATACCTTATGTATTTCTGAACTGGTGTACAATAAAGTATTTTCTATTCTATTCTATTCTATGTTTTATTATGACATAATATTAATAGATAACGCAAAAGAAAAGCGTTAGCTACACTGTTGCCGATTGGAGTGAGAAAGTGAAATCAACATATAATTTGACAACATCATATAAATACAACATTTTAACTGCCGTAAGTAATTTTTATTTTTGACTATAGTAACGATTTAAAGGCATAATTAAAAAAAAACACTACATTGTCATATACCAGATAAGTACATCAATATTGATTATTGTACTAAAATATAAAAAAAAATCAAAGTGTATCTTTACAAAAAAATTGTTGTAAGCTAGGTTACATAGATAGGTAGGTCTTAATGTCATCCTAATAACTTACATTCGACATAAAAAGTGTATCTATTGATTGTAATATTATCATTCTAGATGGACATAGGTAGCGCCGCTAATACAGTGACACCTATTTAATAGAAACTCCGAAGACTCAGAAGCATTGACAGACGGTAAACATCGTAGCATTCCTGCGAAAGAATGCTTGCTCTGCTCATTTGCTTATACCTTCTGAAAGCTGACCAAAGCCATTGTATTACCCTTGTTTACTTACCTATTGTAATTTTTCTGTGCTGTGTTTATTTTTGTTTCTGGTGTACAATAAAGAGTTTTCTATTCTATTTTAAAGTATCCAGAGACCTTTTGATTGTTAAAACTAAATGAAATATGCAGCAACGTTAACAAATTCTATGTCAATTATATTTATCATCATCATCATCGTCGTCAACCTATATCGTCCCACTGCTGAGCATGGGTCTCTACTCAATTTCGTGTGGAGGATTAGGCCATAACCCATCACGGGGGGCAGATCCGGATTGGTGGATCACATACCTACCTCCGAAATGATTCTCGGGTGGGTATGTGGGTTTCCTCCCGAACTATAACTACTTACTATATACCACAAACTTCTATTAATGTTATATACGAACTATATTAATACTTATTATATTTTATCTAATCTATCTTATATTACCTTAGAGCATAGCATCCTAGCTTCATTATCATAATACAGTACCTACATAATAATAATCGATATGTGATTATATCATATCATTGGTAGGTACTTAAGTTAAGTATATTATTTTATCACAGGCGTTTGACGAATTTCTTATAACTACAGAAACTAAGCTACGTAAAATTATCACTAATCTATTCTGTACTAACAATACACAGTCCTATTATTATATACCTATAATATACCTATTCTTCTGTACTGTGTTTATTTTTGTTTCTGGTGTACTATAAAGAGTTTTTCTATTCTATTCTATTCTATGTATATTAATTTTATTAATTGGAATTCAATACGTATGCACACAGAAACTTATATACTCGACTGAATGCTCTTTTTCTTCAAGGGTCTGCTGGAAAAAAACTCTTTACAGACTTAAGATCGCCTTAGTACATTCTTTTCAGATGGAAATTTCTGTATATATTAAGCTCTGTGTGTATAATAAAGAATATATTATAAGTATCCTTAAAAAATATGAAAATCAAACATAAAGACTACATTTCTAGGCAATTAAGTGTTAACAAATTTTCAAAGTCCTAATAACTAACTAACCTTATTAACCTTAAAAAGGTAACTAGGGTACCTTACCATAAAAGTGTCTCTGATTAAAAGTGGAATGAACTTCAGTAGAAATGGTGAAGGTAAAACTTGAGAGGCGTCCTACTTTCAGATGAGTTGTATGCCTTCTCCCTTTAATTGCCGAACGACTTCTGGACTAATTTCCTCTTCGCGGAACTTGTAGCCGCATTTAAGTACTTCCTTGGCGACTGCGATATTATTTTTAAACGAATCATGCCATATGTTGTAGGAGTAATCGGGCCAGGAGCCACCATATCGCTCCGGGAGGTGTTCCTTCGGTATGTGTTTGTGGAGCGAGCTGAAATCATAACCGTGGAAGAAGATCCTCGACCGCATCTCCGATGTGAGCAACGGCTTGAATATTTTGTAGATCTTGTCCGATAGCCAGGAGTTGTTGACTATGTGAATGGCGTGTGTGGTTGTCGGGAAACAGGACTGAAACGTTAATAACGGTAGCTTTAATTATTGTGTCAACTACACTTACAGTAGTGTCAAAGTGTTCGTATTATAGAAGCGAGTTGGGTTTTGTTCAGTGAGGGTTGGTCGCCTGGCATTTCCCACTATTTCCCACCTACAGAGAAAAAGGTAAGGCACACTTAAACATTTCTTCGTGACTGTGCATGCGCAAACTTTCCAAGGGCCAGTATTCACGTTGGCCTAGATCCGTCGACACTATTATACCTACATTGTGAAATGAAAATGAAATGTGAAATTGTTTTGTTAACAATGCGGCCGAAGATGTTAAACACGGTATGCTTAGAACCGAACTCGCTCTCGAGAAAAATTCGTAACTAGCCAGATACTATAATAGTATCTAAAGCGAAATTTACATCTCAGCACTCGGATACATACCACAAGCATTTTGACAATCTTGGAGGCGACGGCGGGGGTCACTTGCCAAGCGTGAGAGGTACCGATGTCTTCCAGATCGAAGATGGCCACTCCGCCCAAGATCTGCATACGCGGTTCCATTATCCCCAGCTCCAGGGCTAGGATCGTGACTTTGAACAAGTCTTCTATGGGTATGGCTTTGGTGTCCCAACAACCTGCGATGTGTTCCATTGATGCATCATAATAGCCTTAACCAAAGAGTATTTAGAATCAATGTCTCAGGGTAACGAGTTCAATGCAATGTTCTGCAAGATTGTTTCAATCCATAGCTCTGGGTGGCATTGTAACTGCTGTGGGTGTGTTAACTGTTATGGCGCTTACCATTAGGGGAATACAAAGTCGGAGTTTTGTTACTTTTAAATTTATATTTTTTTTATTATGCAGTGATTTATATCTTCTCAAATATTTTGTGTATTTTGAACTGGAATAATTTTTTTTATAATAAAAATATAATAATTGAATAGTGAGACAAATGTTACACGAAACTATTATTATTTATTTATTTATTTATACTTTAGCACACAAATAACATGTACAAGAAGAACTTCATGCTAAGTAGCATTAAGTACTGTTCTAGTACTTATAAATTCGGCTTATTTGTGTATGAAGTGATCGACATGTGTCCACGCATCTCCCCCCCCCCTTCAGTGTGTTGTCGGCCGTAAGCTCACCTATTCTGAAGATCATCAGCCTCCTCCCGTCCTGATCCCTGTAGGGGGGAACGGCGATGATGTTGGCGTCTCCGATGGTGTGCAGGTCCAATGGGTACACGTTGTTGAACAACTCTGGGTAGTCTTCTTTGAACTGGTAGTAGTTTACCACCTGAAGCATGAGAATAAGGATTGAGTTATTTTTTTTTATTTTTCAAATATTATGTGGTGGATTAAGCTTTAAGCGATATGGTATTCCGATACTACAGCGGTGATGATGAAGATGATGATACGATTAAGATGTCACTCATAAGATAAAGACTAACCCCCATTGTCATTCTTACATATCCGGTCTTGTATGGAATACTGCGGCCATCTCTGGGACTCCATTGAGCAAAAGACCTCATTCAGGTGTATAATTCTCTACTTTTATAAAATTGTATAGGTACCTAAATGATTTTGTCATTTTTCGTTATACCTATCTTATTGTTCCCACATTCAACAATACATATTTACCAACGTGTAAAGTGACGAAGGAATATTGTTTTAATATCATTCAGCGTGATCTCATGACTCTATTGTTATTTTCACCCGACTGCGCAGAAATGGGTTTATGTTTTGGGGCTTGTTGTTAGATACTATGTATGTGTATGTTAAATTTTGTTTTATCATAGACTAGCTGAGCCCCGCGGTTTCACCCGCGTAGTTCCTGTTCCCACGGTAATATGAGGATAAAAATAGCCTATGTTACTCGCTGTCAATGTTGATTTCATACAAACTTTCATCCCCTATTTCAAACCCTTACAATGCTTTTTTTGCGATAAAAAGTACCCTATGTCCTTTCCTAGGCTCTAGACTATCTCTGTACCAAATTTCATTTCAATCGGTTCAGTAGTTTAGGCGTGAAAGAGCAACAGACAGACAGAGTTACTTTCGCATTTATAATATAAGTAAGGATTTTAAGTTTCAGTAAAGAGTTTATCTATATATCTATAAGATAACAACTCACCATTGGATATATATTATATCTCGCGTGTGATGTAGGAAATGAGCAAAACCAAGTAACAACCAAAAAACAAAACCAACCAAAAACAGGTATTAATATTTATAAACGTCTTGAAAAGTTCATTCTAAAAATATTATAGACTAGCTGCGCCCCGCGGTTTCACCCGCCTAATTCTAGTTTTCCCGCAATAACTCTGCATTTCCCAGAATAAAATAAAAGTTCCTAAAGAATTAAAAGATAGGCATATATTATGCAGGCGCGAACTTTTTTTTTTGAACTATTAAAGGGGCAACAATTTTAGCATAACTTTAACCGTTTACGCAGCGCACGCAACAAAAGCTATAATATTTTTTTGCCACATTCTTCTTTGATGGTCCGCTCGAGCGTGATGTTATATAGCCTATACCCATTCTTGATAAATGGACAATTCAACAAAAAAGAATTGTTCAATTCGATACAGTAGTTCCCGAGATTGTAGTCAACCAAACAAACAAACTGTTCAGCTTTATATATTAGTATAAGTCATAAATATAATAATATAACGATTTACCTAAGCAGTAGTCATTGTTATATCAAAAACTATTGTACGTAAAATCTACAATATTTTTTTTTATATATTTAATACGTAAGCTCATTAGCCTTAATAGTCAAGTCCGTAATAAAAATAAATTATTATATTACATAAAACATGAAACCATCTTTATTGCTTATTTATTGCAATGCTAATTAAATGCATATTTATGCAACAGCACATTTGCTACTATTTCGTTGCAGCTACAATCGTGAATTCCGATTAATAAATAACGACCACGATATCTTCCTTGTACTGTACAGTCAACATTAGAAATAGATGAACGGTTTTAGATATTACAATCAAAAGTGTCAGTTAGAAGAAAAAAAAATGGGATTTAAGAACATACCAGCCTATGGGCTCTTTGCGGGATAAAGCTGCGCGCGCGCAGGAATCTAATCAAAAAGTCGTCGTCCATCCGATGTGGGGTGCACTCGCCGCGCTCTGAAACCATTGAAAAATAATCATCAACCCATATCGACCCACTGCTGAGCACGGGTGTCCCCTCACTTTCGCGAGTAGGCCATGCATGATCTACCACGGGAGCCTGGTTCAGATTGGTGGATCGTTATCCACCAATCCTCCTCCAACCTTTACCTTTACCTCCAAAAATAGTTCTCGGGTAGGTTCTGGGTTTCCTAACGGTGCATTCCACAAAAAAAGAAGAATGAATAAATTAATTCACCAGTTTAAAAAATAATAATTAGCCTGTAACCTTTAGTTTTAATTCGTTTAGTGCTTATTCGAAAACACTATAAATGAAACTATAACCATAATTCGCAATCATAAAAATTAATAGCAAAGAAATTATTGAAATTTCGGTCGTAAAATACAATGTTACAGGTCTTTTACCGCGTGGGAGAATAAAGGCAAACTGCTTGGAGTGTCAGAATGACTATAATTAGTCGCATGTGAGTAAACTCCATGTATATTTGGTGGAGATTATTACCCATCATTTATATCGTAATAGTTCGCAGTGAAAAGCGCGTATTTCCGACCGGTATATCACTGCTTATTTCACCGTGTAATCGGCCGCGTAACAGTTTACCCATTCTTTTACATATCTTCAACTGCTTATACAAAATGCACCTAAAAACCTTTGGTATACACGTTCTCATGCGTCTTCGTAAATGTTTGCATTGCATGCGTCTTTATCACGCACTGCACTAAGCTCCACGTCTCCTTAACCCAGATCTAATAAACCTCATAATATTACTCGTATTACCATCAATTATGTTTACAAAGTAGTGATAATTCAGAACAGTTACAAGTACCATATAATTACGAGCTAACTATAACTTTTCTGCGTCCATACAAACCTTTTATAAATTTACGTTAAATTCTGCTAGAATTATTACTATATTTACTTTTGAAGTGAAACTTCTAATGCGACTTCCAACAAGGTTGCAATAAAGGTTTAACGCTACCATGGAGGGGGAAAGCACTTTGAAAGCACTTTTAATGTGAATTTCTCGTTACCTGGAGCTGAAACATTATTAACCTTCATTATTTTTTTACTTCTTTTTCCTTTCTTTTTTACTGATTGTACTTGAAAGAAACATCATAAAAGACTTCTACGACTGCGTATATCTCCACACAATTTCACACCCGTGGGCTCGTGAATACATTCAACAGTTTATCTTCTAGGTAGGTGCTAATCGATGCAAATGAAGGCATTGTTGAACAATATGCGTCTCACTGAATAATATTTGACCTTTAAACACTGCTGCTCTATATCTGACAAGCTTTGATTGAGTAACCCGCTCACTGATACGAGACTATATTGTCATTGTGTTGTGATGCATGCATAATCTCGATATCAATCTATTTTACAGCTGCAGTCACACAAACAGGGTTGGTGCGGCTCTGTCTGAAAACATATTCACTATAGCAGCTATACATACAAATTTATTTTGTCTTATACAACGGAAAGCTTTAACTCTGTCAGAAGTATTTACATAGTCTGTACTATAAATTTAAGTGGCAAGAAAGCGTGTTTTGTAGTTAAATTATTAACTTCTTGCTTGAGCTGCCTGTCACTGAATAGATTGGGACGGATAATTGTACGTGTTATTGGGGCCAATCATGCTCTTGTTTTCTTAGAAAATTGACAACCCTAGCAGCATTGAGTCACGGGTCGTTGACAAAACTTGTCCTTGGCGATACTAATGGCGAACGATCTAATACCCGAGCTACATCCGAACTTGGCCAATCTCAGCCGAGTACATTCATGTTCATGGTCGGAGCAGAGCCGGTGTGATAGGCTGTTTCTATTGTTTGGGTGACAAGACTTGTTGGCATTGTGACAGGAGACAAATATAGTACAGTCAGCTATAATAATCGATAAACATTAACACGTTTTCATTTTACTAGTCTACGCATTTGAGTTGAGTAAGCGTAATTGGAATTTTGGGCATGTTCAGCTAGTTTTTTGCTGACTGTACTTCACTTAAGATACTAACAAGTCTCGCTTGGATGCTGTTGTTGTGAGTCTAGTCCATCCATAAGTCACAGTTCTGGGTGACACTGAAATGGTTGAGACCATACCTGTGTATCCTTAGCTAGGCAAATGACCTCGTCAGTTATTGTGCATCGTGCATAGTTGTAATAAAAGTGACGCATTTAGAATGCTTTTGTTACATTCCTCGAGTTGGTACTAAGCATGTTTTTTTTTACATGCTGTTTGTTACCTTCACCAAGTTCATCAAACTTTTTTGTGGTCTTTTCGACCTTCCTGTACAAGTTCTGCACTTAAATTAACATAACCCAAAGCTTGACAACCTCAGATTATATCGTTTACTGAAAAGAGAATAGGAAACGGTGGGCACTCTTTCGTACCTTTGTTACCCTATTTTACCGTCTTCAAGACTTTAACCTTGGCTTCTAGGCCGAAATGCCTTTTGTGACTGAAACAATCATCAATTGGCTCAAGCCAACCATTAACTAGGTACCTAACAACAATTTAAGGATAAGAGTTGGGTCTACATTCATGGTTGCCAAAATGGGAAGGTGTTGAGATGGAAATAAACCTAATATAATAATAGTATGGTAGGTCCATAATATTAGACATTAACACAGACAGATGATGATGTCGTTCTTGAAGTGAACAGCGAAGCTTGTTAGCTCCGGAGCGGAGGTGCGAGCGCAAATAACTGGGTAGGCAATTTTTTTTCAGTCGTATGTGAGAAGACTTGACATCTGATGTAAGAAGCCTTATATTATATTACAAAGGCCCTTGTACGTACCATATATCATTTCCTTGAGCTCATATATGGCCTGTAGCCTGATGTTGGGATCTTCCCCGCAGTGCTGGCGTGCGTATTCTAAGATCTCTTGTGGGGGCTCGCCCAGTTCCATATCCACACTGTAGTCTGGAGTCGGCATTTTGGCCTACAACAAAAGAAAGGAATTATGAATAATTTGTTTTGAATCTCGAATGAGGTGGAGCTGATCTCTTGCGTTTAAGTGTGTTTCAGGCTGTTCAATGGCCTTCGACAATACTTTTGGACGGTATCGATCGATAACAACCTAGATGGCGTGCGCTCCGAATGTGCTGAAAGGAACGGAACCGAACAGAATGCCCCCTTGAAAATAAGCACGTAACTTATGAAATTAAGTCATCAGCCGAGGCGAGGTTTCGAACTCGATGTCGTCGGAATTAAATGTGCACGGATTGCCGCTCAGGCACCCGCCACCGATCTTAGTTTGTTTTTATGAAAAGTTTTCATTTCTCTATTCATATTCATATTTATTTATTGTTCTGTTTCCACATGTACATTGTAATACAGTTTAGAATCGTACAACATGGAACCCTGGTGGGCACTACAGAATTTTTGTCTTCATTTTCTTATAAATTTAAAATAAGGAAATTACTTTTGACTACTATACATAATGTATACAAAATTTAAATAGGTGCATTTTATAGCTCTTTCAAAGTCGCGTTTTTATTACTATTTAGACTATTTTTATTAAATTAATTTTTTTATCGTGTTTAGAATTCTAGATGAGGTACAAGGCTACATAATGCATATTATTATCTAGATTTAGCATGTTCGTAAGGCAATAAAGTTTTTTAAATGCCTAATGTCTGATTTCACAGGCCACGCATTTACTACCTACATTTTAATAGTAAATAAAAACTTATGTTTTATCACCTTAATAATACCTAATTAGTATATATGTATTCCTTGTACTTCAGTCCAAGAAAAGGAAATAGCCAGTTCGTTCCTTCACAGTAATCTCACTAAGTACGCGCGTAAGTAGTGCGCGTTATTAGCGGATTTTCCTGTCATTTTGTCAACAGTCAATTTTACCTAAGAGAACTAAGTAGTACGCTAGTTAGCTTAACTTTCTGTAATATATGTAAATAAACGATTCAGTTCTAACCATTCAGATGGCGCAGTCGAGTAAAAACCCTTCTGTACGAAAAGTATATCTGTGTGTGCCGATTTCCCTTTATTTTATGTGGGATGTTTAATACTTACATACATACATAAAGTCACGCTTTTTTCTCGTTGGGATAGGCAGAGTAGTCTCTGCCATCTTTCAACATGCTACGACCCCAGCAAAAAGCTCACCAACTCCACGACACTAACATATTTAATCCTTCGCAAAAACCTCACGCGGTGTTTTTCTATATAAAATGCGTGTACTTATGTGTGTTTCTATATAATTTTGCTTGGTTTATCCTTTGACCACATCGGGGGAGATAGTCTTCAAACATAGGATACAATCTGTGCAATTCTGAGCATTCTGTGATCAAAATTATCTAAACTATTGGATATAATTATCAAAATCATCATTATAATAAATTAACAGCGCTCCGCGGTTTAAGCCGCGTTATTCGCGATTTCCCGCCACTACTCTGCATTTCCCAGGGTAAAAACACAAATGTCAAATCATAAGTTCATACATAAACCATATATAAACAAAAGACTATCAGACTAAATATCGAACATTTTCCAATTTGTCGTGCAATTTTTTCAAATTTTCTTTTGACAGGAATTTTCTTCGGACCTTGAGTTTTGTGCTTAGCAGCAGATTTAGCCATTTATTTTTTGACATTTAGATAGATATGTAAATGTAAGTTTAGTATTAGGTAGTAAAAATTCAAATCTCAACAATCAAATTATTATTTTAGTGTTACTAGAAGTCACACATTTTAAATTAGTATCTTTGTTAAAACTGACATACCAATAAAGTAATAATTGTTAACACAGTATCTCATGTAATATTGCAATATATCTTTTTGTTATTTTTGCCTCTATTAATGGACTATCTCACGGCCTTCTCAAAAAGTATTTTTCAGTAGCATTGCGAATATTGCCCACTCAATTTAGTAGCACAAGTAAATGCCGCGGCAAACGTGACCTTTATTTAAACAACCCACATCTAATGGAACAATCGTCTCAGACAGTAAAATCAATAAATAGGGTACGAAATATCTAGTCTCAATTAGCGTGGAGAATCAGCGAGGCCGTATCTAGCGGGCGGGAGTCTATTTTATGGCACCTACTCAATTTCGATCAACGCATACAATTTCACCACACACTAAATTTTAGTGTATTTAGAGAAGACCGTTTTCTAAGCGTTCTTTTAGTGCCTAAAACAATGCTTAGAAAACGGTCTTCGCTTTCCTGAAATATCCAACTATTTCATTTTATGTGAGAAAACTCAAAGGTGGAAAATACATAAAAGCACATTAATAAAATAAAAATAAAATATGTATTTGTTTTAATATAAATTAGTTTTATTTTTTTATTTCTGTAATTTCAAAGTGAAACCCACAATTTAAGTGGACACTGCTATAATCATTAAATGACCGTTTTTAGAATTTTTGTGTGTCTGAAAGTTTGTCTTGATCATTCAGATTCCTTCCAGGGGACTAAAGATTGATTAAAAATCTAATTCTCTATGTGCGCCGAACGAGGGCGCGGGATAGAACTAGTTACGAAATGTTTATATATTTGCAGGATTACAATTAATATAAAATTTGTAATTACTTTGTAAGTTTAATTCGTTTTGGTGTTTGAAAACTGCATGAAAATATAATAAATATTCTCTAGGGGCCAATTTTTCATTGCTCAGAAAAACGATTCAATAACTGTTGAACGAATAAGCTGCTTTTCTGAGAAGAATAGATATAAAAAAAAAAAAATTGTTTAAATTTTTCATACAGCGGATAGCAGGCCGGTTATTTTGAAGTTTTATTCCAATGCATGCAAACTCAACGTCACGCTGATTTATGCATATTCGAAACACAAATAGATTACCTTACGAGTTAGAAGAAGACTGAATATAGCTACAGGTTTTTTTATTTCAGCCAGTGTCAATAATCTTTAAACTTTTTAATAATTAATCAAATGTCAACAAACGTCAAACATTTCATTTAAACCGCAATTAAGCTTATTTAAGGCATGGAGAAACAGATAAATTAATTCTTCAGGTAAAGGTTTTATTCCGTAGAATAACTGTATCTGACTGTTGACTAATTTAATATCGAACTTTTCGTACCATTGGAGTAGATCTTTATCCGAAGAATAAAAAAATGGCCCAGGTAATATAGCGCTTTAACTTAATTATTTACCACATAAACATATCGGTCTGTTTTATTGCATTATTAAAACTGCAGTAATAAAAATATGATTGACCAGAGTTAATCAGTCAATATTAAAGACTGTATTTTATAAAGTTCATCCACACTGCAGTTTACGTAATAAAAAAATAGAACAAGGTTTTTATACAGATTATTTTAATTTTACAAATTGATTTATCCACATATTTTTAAGAAGGAAGCTAATAATCTATTAACTTTTTGATATTATTAATATTTTTATTTCTTACATAAGTTATAACATCTTATTTTGATTATTTATGATGATTATTTATAGGTAGGCGACATATTCGTCGGTCGCGGGTTATGGAAAACGCCTAAAAGGTCGAAGGGGAAACATGAAATTATGAAACGTTTTCATCTTTCGTTGTATGTTTTTGTTCATGTTCCACTGTAAATACAAGTTTGTGAATAAAATAGTATCAGTGAAAATTTCAATTTAAATCTCATACCTCCGTTCCATTTTTTTTCTAGATATTTTTTTAATAAAAGAACGTTATCTCACACGGTATACAAATGAATATATAACTTATGGGTCACAGAATAGACAGGAGTTTGCTCTGTATGCAGATCATTATGGAAACCCGGGTGCAGTAAAGTGGGGATATTGACTGGCGCTTCTCATAAACGCATGTTTATCTTGACGTACAGAAATGAAGTACATAAAAGCATTAACAAATCGTTTTTACGCTTGCTTTCTTGTGCTTGCAGTGCAGTCCTTCTTTGCGAAAGTGCATACTCCAGCACAGATAGTAAGTACTAGGAATATGTGATAGAACTCTATATTTTTTTATTCGACTGAGTGACGAGACGAGCAAGTTCTTCACATAACAGTTACAGTACCAGAACTTTGCATTGCATCCGCTCGTCACCCTGAGACATCGGCTCTAAAGTCTCATATGCCAAGTAATTTCGCTGGAAACAGTGCCCTTCAAACCGGAACACAGTAATGTTTGCACACTACTGCAACTAATTTCCGACAAGAACGTGCTATCTCCGCAACTTGTTAAACTGTTATTGGCAGGCGTAGCGCTTACCGTATTGCTCGTCTCGTAACTCAATCAAACAAAAATAAAAAAACGAAATGTGTGCTGGGACACATAAGTATATATGATATACTATTATATACTTAGATATTCTACGACGCAAAATTAATCATAGATATCTTTATGCAAGAAATACGGAGTTATATTCCCATTTTGAACAAAAGTTGACTCGGACTCAGTGTCAGAAAATAATAGAAATCTAAGAACATTATTATTCGAGATTCGAGCTATACCAAGATCATTAAATTACGTTGCAGGAAGCCAAATACTGTGACATACATAATTTGTTACTAGCGCATACCTAAATACATGATTTAACTAAATAAAAAGAAAACTAGATAATTATGTAGGCTAATAAACTGTTATAATGAATTTTAATTAGTATAATAATACCTATTTTAAATTAATTGCGATCTGTGATACCAACCGGTATATGATGTTGCACAACTCCATTTTTGGCATTTAGATTCACTAAAACTGGTGGTTCTGGGTCATATAACTACATCTTCTGACTACTGCCATAAAAAATACTAAACGGTGGCCACTTTTACTTTCCCTGGGTTTTAGTGAAAGAAACTCGCTGTGTTTATTCAATGGAACTGCTGTTATAGTTTTATATCAGAGCTATTAAATGACATGAACTTAGTGATAACATCATAAGTAAGGTGGACCTTGCTTAACCGCCTTATTTTTCACCCACTAAATGCGACCATAGGAAGTAATTACATCTATGTAGGTATAAATATTACATACTACTATGATTAAAATTCAAAGTTTTGACTGACTTATCAACGCACAGCCCAAACCACTGGTTCCAGAGACACGCAATTTTGCGGGGGTGTTTCTGGTGAAAGAAAAGGGTTAGACTAAGACTAAACACTAGAAAAGGGTTTTTCAAAAATTTTACCCCTAAGAGGGTGATATGGGGTGTTAAAGTGTCACCGACTCTTTAGTGACAAATAGGAGATGTATGTGTCTTCTTCAGTTCCCATCGTCAAATCGGCTCAATATCACCATAAAATTGTATTGTTATCGGAACTTGGCTGACATACAAAATTTCAATTGAACATCGGAAACTCGGTCACAATTGACTTGCAAGATATGACCTAAACTTACGACCATTCAAACTTGTAAGAAGACAATCAGAATGCGAGCTCACGAAAATCTTAACAACGTCTGCCGTAAACGTAACACTACTGGACAGAATAAACGATAGGTAAGCGGAATGGACATAGATGTATTAACGGCCTCCGTGGCACAAGTCTGTGATATGCCGATTGAGAATCTGTGATAGCGTATTTGATTCCCGCGCGGGGCACATATTTGTGTGAGCTACAGCTGGTTTGTCATACCATGGTCGTCGTAATTCCTGATTCCCTAGATACAGATTAAACTAGTTATTGGTCCAGATCCTCATAATTACGAAGGACTTTAAACAGAATAAACAAGAGATAGAAACCTACGTTCTGAGGTCCCAACGAACGTGGGAAAATTGTGAAACTGACTAATTGTACTGTAATCTAAAGGAAATCATCACAACGGCTGCGAATATGAAAATTGCCAGCAACTGTATTATAAAGCCGCAATAAACATATTTAATCGTTTTAGGGTGGTTGGTACGGAACCTATACTGCCAGTGGCTGGAGAAAGTGTAGTGAAATGCACAGGGAACAGGCTCCTAGTAGTTGTAAGCAGCTAGACTGGTCACGAGCCCACGAGCCTGTTCCTATGCGGGATAGCTTTAATGTAGTCAGCCACGTGTTTACAAACAGTAAGAAGAGAATTACAAAACAGCATGTTTATAAAGTTACTTTCTTAGGCAAACAAAGTAAATATTTAAAGCACTAGAAGGAATTTTGTGGTTATGGTTACTAAAGTATAAATATACATTATGAAGGGGATTTGCGCGCTGTCTTTATTTCGGCATAATTGCAAAAGTTTACGAGTATTTTTACCCGATCACGACAAAGTCAAAGAAGGGTTATCTAATTAAACCGGTTTAGCAGGTTGTATGTAATGTGGGTTTAAAAAGGTTGACCTGTTTCTTCGTAGCGCCAAAACTACTAGTCCAATTTTGACAAATGAGGTCCGTTTACATATCAACATCACCGTATCCAATCGAACTTCTTGCAGCATTTTTTCGAACATTGTTTCATTGTGGTGGCATGGTGTAACAATCGCATTAATCATTATTTTATTATTATTCGCATCATTCGCAAAAAAAAATTCAGTATCAGATAAGATAAAAATAAATGACAGAGGCTATTCTTTTTTTTATTTTGTATGTGATATATTATAATTTATTTGCAGAACTTAAATTATCATTATTTATTCTTTTGTATTCTTGCCATACGATAAAAGCGAAAGTGAAGCGGTTCGTTTTGCAAAATTAACATACAACTGATATACCTAATGCATTAATTAATTGTATGTGTAAAGGAAACCTTGAGTTACAAACTTATAACAGTTTAAAAAAATACCTGCCTATGTTATATCTGATTCCTTTATTTTTAGCAATAAATATATATTCGTAGGCTTGCTTAAAAAAAAAACTTGAGGTTAGGCCTATTCTGTAGCTTGGCCACTATAATCCGATGTTACCAGTTTCCTTGTAAATTGACCAATTTGATGTAAATTACGAGTTTGCTTGTAAATTGACCAATTCGATAAAATTTAGCGCATTAGTTCCACATATACTTATGTCGCAAAACATACATACCTACAATAACAACACAATATATTAAAAATACATATAAAAGTCAAAACTTGAACTATTTCCTTTTGCAATACCTAATATATATCAAATGACTCAATTCAAATAGCAAATGTTTTCCGTACAAAATATTTGTATAAAGAAATTGGTTCGTTTTTGTGCCGGTTGTTGTGGTTATCTGTCAACGTAAATGAAAGCCTAACGACTCGTCCAATAACATTAAAAATCGCGTGTGCAGTGTGCGTGAGATCAGTCTTTCTTTATCTGACGTAGATATAGTGCCCCTGGTTCACCTTGAAACCTGCCGTCCAGTTTGGTCTGGCGTCATCACTTCAACATACTCGTACTGCTGGATGAACAAACTTATACCGTGCACCTAATGAAGAAGTAATGTCCATTTTAATTACGGAAACAATTAGGTACTTATGTTAGAGAAGTATTGTATTTTTAACCCCCGACGATAAAGAGGGGTGTTATAAGTTTTAAGTGTGTAATTGTGTATCTATATGTCTGTTTGAGGTAACGTAGCTACCAAACGGATGAACCAATTTTGATTTCATTTTTTTTTGTTTTCTACAGAACAGTGAGTTTCATTCGTAAATATGTTTCTTATATTGTTAATAGTGCAAATTATCAAATCATAGCCATTTAACACTCTACAAGAGATCTAATATCGAAACTTTTTGTTTTCAAGCCGGCTTATCTTTCGTATTGATCTTGAGAAGTCTACAAAAGTTTACTAACTTATGCTTAAGAATTTCTAATAGCATTCGTTATTTGCGTTCACGTTAGCTTCCGTACTATCACACAATATTAGCTCACAGCTACGCTACTCGCGAGTAAATTAAATCTATTAGATACGGCCCTGAAATACAACCTTCAATTCTATATTGTTAAGATGTAAACAAATGTTTCGATTAAAGCATATGTTCGATATTATATCTTTTATAGTAATAGTACCTGGATGACCGAGCTTAGCTCGGTTTTATTTTTATGACATTTTCTTAAAATGATTCCTAGCTAGATCGATTTATCGCCCCCGAAACCCCCTATATACTAAATTTCATGAAAATCGTTGGAGCCGATTCCGAGATACCAATTATTATATATATACAAGAATTTCTCATTTAAAGATATAAGATTTAATATACAAGAGGGTACGTATGAGATCAAGAACCACTCAAGGACCATCAATCGTCAACTTATTTATCTATTATAAGTTTTTTTTTAATGTTTTGACCTAGCTCAATGTGTACATTAGCTTGTTTATGTATGTTATATAGTCTGTGGTCTTGTCAAGTTACAGTCAACGGCACATTCAGTAAAGTAGAATAGAATAGAATAGAAAACTCTTCATTGACAATTAAAAAAAAACAATCAATTCAATAAAGTGGTGGTAGCCTGGTAGTGGGAGAACGTGCACCTTCCAATCAGAAGGTCGTGAGTTCAAATCCCAGTGCGGGCACGTACCAATGTGTTTCTGTAAAAACATATGTACGTAATTATCACTCGCTTTTCGGTTAAGGAAAACATCGTGAGGAAATTCACATACCTACCCGAGAAATATTTCGGAGGTAGGTATGTTATCCACCAATCCGGACCTGGCCGCCGTGGTGGATTATGGCCTAACACTCCTCACGAAAGTGAGTCTTCCGGGGCAGTTTTGGAGAGGACACAAAATTACACGTTTCTTGTGCTTGTGTCATTTTCCCACACTCGACGAAACTTTAAATTACTGAACACCAATGTTATCTCTCAAAGTAACGTGTGTGACGAAATATTTTGTAATGGAACTAGGTGACTGCACTTATTAAAGGCAGGCGTGACGCTTACTATCAGGCGATCATCTGCTCGTCTCGTTATTGTAAACTTTTTGTTATGAATAGATTTTTTATTCTGAGGCGTTCGCCATGTTCACGTGAAATCCGCAACTTGGTAGTGATTTCGCATTATTTTGTATAAACATTCTGAAATTTTAGAAATATTTAGTTTTGCAATATTTAGACGAATTGGATAGGAGAAATTTCAGTGCACAAATAGTCACTGGGTGATTTCAAATACTTCAAATACTGGTGAGTCTATGCGGCGTTAGATTTTATGCCTTCGTCAAAAGAAAACTTTTTAAAATATCCCTGTTTAAAATTATTATATTATAATTCCTTATTAGTGTTCCACGGCCTGACAAACATCCCGCGACCTCAATATATCTGAGTCAACGTTTAGTAGGTCATGTTTGGTCCTACAGTCTCTGTATTTGACTATCTAATCGCGTGTTATCCTTTGATTCAATGCCTTATCGTTTTCGATACATTGTAAGTATACAAGGTAAAATACAATTATAATGATTCAGATAACATCAATCACAGAGAACAACATGTTTCATAGAAGTCAAAATAAAAGGTTTAGTTTCTTTTAAATTAATTTTTTCTTCACCTACTTGATATAATATATCCTTATCTATGTTTATCTATTTTATATTGTATTTATTAGTCTATTATAACGTTATATATTTAGTTGTATTATAATTAGAGAGAATATTTAGATTATAGAGAATACTTTATTATAATAGTTGTATTATAATAAAATATTCTATCAATAAATATCTTTTAAATATACTTTTCTCTACTCTCTCGTTTTGCCACACTATCACCATTTCAGTTACGCCTCCAGGATGACTGGTAGAAAATGCTACTTAGCAGTAAGCACTCCTTGTACTCCATTGGTGTGCTAAAGAATAAATAAGTAAATAATAAAGAAGTATATTATTTTAAGTGACACGATTCTTAACCGCACTCAAACGAAGGTATAAAAGTTATAATACAATCGTACAATTAACGACATACAGTAAAATTATATTATTACCATAGAATGATGATAAATAATATAGAATATAATATTATTTACCATCTATTTATATTTTGGACTTGCTGTTGATTATACTGTTTATTTGTAAGCTTAGCAAGGTCAATCAAAATCACTTCTATATGATGGATAAATCCGGTAGAATATGCTGCGGTAACCTTGAGGAGGGTTCGTTCCGCGGGGCACCGGGCATTGAGAACCGGTCCTAAAGAAAAGGAACGTAACAAAGGATCTGCGCACTATTCTGTTTGGCCAGGTTACTTGGAACCAGTATTTTCGTCGTTAGAAAGCCAAGTAGATATAACTTTTTTTTAATCTAACCACTGCTGGGCAAAGGTCTCCCCCCGCCGAATTATTATGTAAAACAAAGTTTTGGGTGAACTGTAACTGTTATGGGCAGGCGTAGCGCTTACCATCGGGTGAACGACTTACTCGTCTTGTCACTCAGTCAAATAAAAAAACCTACTGGAAAGTATTTCAACACAACTACACTACTCGTAGCCGTTACGGAAACAAATATTTTGAACAAAAGGACGCAGATTAGCAATGTGTTATATTAGCAGAAAAAATAAAGTCATTATGGTAATTTGTCAAAATAATAAATGAATAGCACACATTATGGGGCTGAAGCTTTCTTACTTCCTTACGAAACGGTTTGCATAGTGATAAACTGTCAACCTGCCTAATTAATTTCTATTCACATCTACCAAGGAAACTGACATATTTCTTTTGAAAAATTCACTGCGATAATTAGTTAGGACGTATCTTTGTAGATATGGCGCAATTTTAAAAGCGCAGTCGTCCATGTGTTAATTAATTTTAAGCATACCAATACGTAACAGGTTAGATTAATGTGACGTGGGTACCTACACTTTTATATCCATGCAAATATGCCCCATTGGATAACATAGTATTTCACAACGCATTACTGTAACTTTCCATAATTTATAAGAATTATAGATCTATTCAATAACATAGGAAAATAACAGAGAGCTATCAGTTGATATTCGGAAATTTATCTTAATTCCGGAAAAAAAATTGTGACCGGATTTTTTATAAAACTTGTTTATGGAACTAAGAGTTTTAAAAATGCCTCAAAAGTTTAAAAAAATGCTTTAATTAAAACCTCTGCTATGTATGCTCTCTGGTATGTTATCTACCAATCCGGACTGGGCCCCCGTGGTGGATTATGGCCTTACCCTCCTCACGAAAGTGAGGAGAGACCCGTGCCCAGTAGTGGGACGTTATGGGTTGATGATGATGATGAATTAAAACCTCACACATGCAAGGATCATATTAAGATATTTTTTTACTTTTAAAAATTATTAATAACATATTATTATATAAAATATGTATGTGTGTGTATGTATGTTATATGTTTTTTCTTGTATTGTATTGTAATACATTATTATAAATCTTCTGTACTGTGTTTATTTTTGTTTCTGGTGTACAATAAAGAGTTTTTCTATTCTATAAATGGCCAACATTCTGGTAAAATGTGTGCATTAAAGCTGAGTTTTGGAAGCTTATACTCAATTTAATACAAAAAAACATTCCGTGTAAATATGTTAGCGGAGACACGGCGCGGCGCAAGGCTGATTCAGTGGAAAATCCAACCTTACTCGTATCGTGTGACCACAGTAGACAGGCGTTAGTAACAAAGAAATAGCAACAAAACACTGATGTAATATAATTGGAAGCCATGTGTCTATCTGTGGTCCCACGAGCAATTTTCTGTATATATGCATACACATAATAATATGCGTAGGTACTGCGATTTCTGAGTCAACATTACTAGCCGAGACACTAGTATAGTATTAACACAGCTAATCAGAACGTAACTTAATCGCCCTAAGTATATATTACTTCAGTTATTTTATAGCCTCTGATAGCTGCTTGTAATTATATATTGAAAAACGCTCTGTGCTATAAATACAGATTATAAGTAACTCGGCGTGCGATTTATAATAATTTTTACACATTTTGCTAAATTTTCCATAATAAATATTTATAAGGTAGAAAATCTTAACCGAATTCGTGTTAATCAGTATAATTTTATATGAAGCGCAGAGTTATTTCAAATATGAACATCGAACGAGCGAATAGTGACAATTAAAGACGATTGAAATTAATGAATTGTATCCCGTGACGTAAGCGCCTCGTGTGGGCTGTTAATAGCAAATATACTTTGTATCCATCCGAAATATCCGCTTGCACCTTACATTGCACATACATGCAAGTGGGCGGCTGACCGCACACCACGTGCGCGATTGGATAGCAGACGCCAAGGCCGCTACAGCCGTGAGACGACGTCTTTGCAGACGAACGTCAATTAACTTTCTTTGCATACTGCCTACTGTTATTTGCACGTCGATTAACGTTTAAGTAATCTTATATCTTTAAATGAGCAATTCTTGTATATATATAAATATATTAATTGGAATCTTGGAATCGGCTCTCAACGATTTTCATGAAATTTAGTATATAGGGGGTTTCGGGGGCGATAAATCGATCTAGCTAGGAATAATTTTTAGAAAATGTCATAAAAAAAAAAAAAAATACCGAGCAAAGCTCGGTCATCCAGGTATATCAATTAAATTGAAACGCATTGACTTATAGGTTTTGATCTATCGCCATTTTCTATTCACCATATTCTAAAATATAACATTTTAATTTTTTTTAAATGAAACAAAATGTTATTTGTCAAATAATTCATTGATAAAATATGCCTCTTAAAAAAATTACCACATAAATACAACATATTCTTATTGTGTCAAACTTCATTGATACAATTGGCAATCAGAGGAAGGTCATAACTAACTGATCTTTCTTTTAAAGGCACGCATAGCGTAGCCGCAGCATACTATCATGTGACGGTTGGTACTCCAGCAAAACAATTTCTATTTCTGGTATATTTAGCATTAATGATTAGCAGTTTTTTTTTTTATAATTAATGCAGGTTACTAATATGTCTAGGTGGATGGCTGATCAGCCATGTAGAGGCTAGGCCCGAATATCGGCGGCCAAGGTCACCTGCAGTCGCCTACAGTACACAATAGATAGTACTACTACAGCCTAACTACTTACTATCACGATAACTACAAGCGATTATGAGCTCCTATGATACCTATGGAAATAAATACACTTTTGCAACGATCTTATATTTACAATAGGAATCTAGTCGTCAAGGCATTTGTCTTGCGTGACGGACGAGTATAGGAATTCGTTTGGTATTCCTTTAAACTATCCAATTATAGGTTATCTTATTATGTAGGGGATATTAGAAAATATTCAAATGAGAAAGATAAGAGAGATGTGGAATTTAAGTTTTATTTTTGATGGTATTATAACTTTTCGCAAATATATTGACGGTTAAGAACATTTTTGTATGTCGATACATGATTTGTGAATACTAAAATATATATTGACAAAATATAATGGTGTATAATTTACATATTCAATTGAAGCCACAGCCAAAATAACTTGAAACGTAGGTATGCACTTATGATGTACAATTACGGTTTGACTTCGTACGCTCGAAAGGTCAATAAGTATACATTAAAACTCAACGCACTTAACAATATTCCATCATCAAAAAAGCTCGACAAAAAGTTCTTGACAGAGGTACCTACCATTGGGCTGTATGCACTGCACACACTTAAAGGAATATGTCAACTATGCAATAAGCACGTATTATTTCCGAATAACAACTGCCCGTTTGCCGCACTCTCAGCTTTACATAAGTATTATAATATTACCACACTATCGTTATCTGTAATACAGATTACGCTTATCTGGGGCACCGAACTAAATAACAGACACGTGGTCTAAATCAATTCAACCTTTACCTACATTGTATTTTGTACCACAGGATATTAAAACAGCAGACCAGTTACTAAGCAGGTACATATCACTTAATTTGGGAACAAATTGAGCTTTAATTGAAATTTTATTTAAATTATTGCTTTATTAGTTTTTATATCAAGACTAATTGAATATTTACTTAATTTATAAAGCTTTAAATGTCCTTGTATTTTTATTAATGACATATAATTGAATTTATTATATTTTTTAAGGTATTATAATTATGGGGTAGTTACTGAAATATTTTAAAAATATTATGATACAAAATTAATGACGTTGTAAAACAGTTCGTTTTATTTGATTGTAATTTAATAAATTAGGATAAATATTATGATAGGTAATGAGTGAAATTGACTATAATTCATAATCATCAATATGTTTCCTACTGCAGGGACTGAGCGCAATGGGAACCTATCTAAAAAAAATATTTCAAATAAAAGTTGACTACGAATCAGGACCAAATTTTATATGAAAATGGAGTAAAAAATATACCTACACAAAATGATTGCCTTGAAAACTTTGTTACATTTTGATGACGGTACTTACGAAATCTAAATCTAGATCATGGAAAATATTAACTTAAATAAAGAAAAAACTAAATACAGATCAAATATTAGACACATA
Source organism: Campaea margaritaria (assembly GCA_912999815.1). NCBI lineage: Eukaryota > Metazoa > Arthropoda > Insecta > Lepidoptera > Geometridae > Campaea > Campaea margaritaria. Next base: position 10,214,523 of record OU538790.1, read on the forward strand.
TACCGACGTGAAAAAGCAAAACAGTAGAAGAAAAAAACAAAATCCAAACTCACCCTAGTGGATCTCAAATATACGGAACACGAGCGCTCGCTCACACACCGCGCCGAGGACTGCACGGACTACTCATGCGCATGATCTCTTGAACCCTGCGCAGATCGCACGCGTTCGCATAACTACGCGAGGTACATATATATCATATATCATCTTGCATTTTGGAATTTTTGGTCGATTTATGTTATGCAATGCAGTGTTCAGTGTTCTGGGTGCTGCTGTGACTGTTATGGGCAGGCGTAGCGCTTACCATCCGGTGAACGACTAGCTCGTCTCGTCACTCAGTCAAATGAAAATAAAATTTACGTCCTGGAGGCCGATTTTTTAATCTTATCGATGGCAAAGTTTAAAAAAAATTGCCTGATATCTTTAAAAAAACCGGTGATAATCGGCCATTTTTATACTTTTTTGCGTAGTTTAAATAAGTTTTAATTTCCCCAATCACCGAAATAGTAAGACTTATTCAAAGAGAGCAAGGTAATTAATAAATTTATAATCGTCATTTAAAAGGTGATTTCCTTGTATGATGCGGGTAGGTAAGTTTCCGAAAATATAATTATCCACTTCTGTTTTGGCTACATCGCTTTTTCTTTTCAATTCATGGTGATCGAAGTTTCAAAACAAATTGTCTTCGTCAGCTGAGTTATTTTCAAAGAACATCAATGTTCCTTGTGAGCACAGATTTTAATTAATTTCATGGACATAGATATATCGAACACATCAGTAAAATCTAATTCTTCGTCGGTTGATATGACGAGTACCATAACAAGTCATCATGCAATTCAATCAATCAATCATAAGGCAGATACCTCAGTTCAGAGAGATAATCACAACATATGCCGCGCAGACGTTTTGCTAGTCGTGGGTTTGAATCTCGCCCGTAATTGAATTTTTCCTTTAAACCATCACTATTTTTTTCACTTACAAATCATATCCATGGTCAATATCTCTTTAATAATAATTACTTTGCAAGAATCAGACAAGTTTATCGACTCAAAAAATGAGGGTACTACAATTTTTAGCAGATCGAAAATATAGACAGAAACATCATAGTGAAACTGGTACCAATCTAAATGTCATATATATATTCGTTAACTAATCTATACCACACTATCCATTTAAGTATACCTATAGCAATTAATGACCGTAAAAATCATTTAATCGTCGTAATTCCGCGGTGGTTTTCCATGACATACGTCTGGAATGAAAATGACTAGAAAATTGGTCCAAGCAAGGTTTGCTCTAGGGTCACTGCACACCTAGTTGACCGGCCTTCTAGTCATTGACGAGTACCTAACTTAGTGCTGCTAGCTTAAATACTCTTATAAAGATAGAAGGCAATTCGTAATTCAATTTTTTTTTAATACTTACTTATACTTGGCGTAAAGTCATTTTACAGGTTCTTCTTGCATCCATAGGCTCCCGAACCAGCGTGTTTAAGGTGCCAATGGCGACTCTCATAGCATTGTTATGTCTACGAAGCGAATGTAAGGTCCAAAAATATACTGGTCAACAGACGAATTAAAAGGAGGGCTTATTATTTACCAAAAAGTTTAAATACTTTATTGACACTGGCTGAAATAAATAAAAAAATCCTAGAATCCGATTGCACCACCTACAACCGGATCCAATTGTGAATCTAAACCATCAAACATACACACAACATTTCATGAAAATCAGTCCAGCCGTTTTGGAATAATTCAATGAAATACGAAAAATATTATATACTAAGATATTTCTGGAAATTAGGAAAAAGAACAATATTTTAAAATAAAGCCAAACTAGAAATTGGCTTGTTTAATTGTAAGATAATGTCTTTAATTAATATGTGATTCCTTATATTCCATCAAGGTATGTAGGTTGTAGGATGGGGTGCGGGCCAGGTAACCTCCACGAGTGCCCGGCTGTTGTTCGTCCCTCTTGATGCGTTGCATCCGGAGGGAAGGGCAGCAGCTGGGACGGTGCACCCTGGGGTTCGGTCAGCAATTCTCCTAGGGGAATTGGTGGCCGTAGCAAATAACCTGGCGAGAAGAGGTCCTTCGCGTGTCCCTCTGATCAGCAGAGGGCACAGCGAGGGAGCAATAACGGGGACTTTTGGGCCGCGGACCGGGGGTCCAACGCCCATGTTAGAAGTCCCGAGCTGAGGTGCGGCCCGTGTGTTCCGGGACGCACCCAGCGGAGAAAGAGGCCCAAGCCTCACGTGGCGAGCCCGGGAGGGCACCCGCAGAGGTGGTCGCGGAAGCGCCGTGCGAACCCGTGACCACCTCCATAATGCGGAGAGGAGAACACCCCGGGGTTTTAGTGGGTAAACCCCGCCAGACTAGCTGGCGGGGGAGTCCCACATAACCACCCCCCCCCCCCCCGGGGGCCGGGTGGTATGCCTAATGCATTTCCCCGGGAAAAAAAAAATAATGTAGGTTGTAGGATGTGCCAAAAGAACATGTCAAAATATATACAACCAAAAAACATAAATCTCCTTGGCCAATGCGATAAAAAAATTAGGAAGAGCTAAATGCAAATATTCTATTTTCAAGGAATCTTAACAGTTAAGCAATTTAATGTAGCTTTATAATAATTGATTGATATAATAATTGCTCAGCGAATAAAGTGATTTAGTCTGACCTCAACAATTTCCAATTCTGGCAAACTTACGTTCAAATGAAATGCTTATTTCAAATTAAACTTTCCTAAGTTGTTCAATTAATATTAATTACGTGTATTTTTAAATGTTTTTACTTGCGGCTGTTGTTTTTAATGTGATCGTTGCAATGGTACGTCGCAATAATGGTAATTGTTATATTATTTAGGCAATTTATTTGCGGGTTATGATTATATAGATACTAACGCTAGGCTATTTCAGGGAAAACATTAACTCTCTTGTCCACCAAAAGTTGAGACGTCTAAAAAAATTGCCCATTACAGAATTTTACTGCGTAGTGCTAAATTACATTTGATATTTTTTTTTTAAATAATGCTTTAATAATGTACGTTTTAACATGAAGTCATCATAGGCGTACTTAGCGACATTTTTTTTATTCTGCTCCAGATAATTTTAAATATTAAAAGTGTATAAATTTCATGAAATCAAAATCATACTTTAAACGCAATTGGATTGCATTGCATGAATTGTATTTATCATGGTATAATTAAACGCACAATTTGAACATGATAAAATAAAAAGCTTTAGCAACCGAAATATCAACATCAGAAGTGCAATACGCACTTAAACTGTTTCGTACTTTTAAATTGTTTCATAATATTTTGTATCACATTAAGTAAATTTCATTAAATTCATTCATTTGCGGCAGATACCTAAAACGGAATACCTAAATCAAGGCATCTATATCCAAGTATGCCATTGCATATCGATTTGAAAAATAATATTATAAAAACGATACTAAAAATGATTTTTATCTTTAATGAATGCACACATTCAATTTCTACAAAAAAGGAAACCAATTTCCAAAACCTCCTTACCTACATGGATGGCTGTAATAACCAAAACCATTCTTTGCAACTTTCAAAAAAAATGCTTATTGTCTGAGCGATACAATCATAACGTCATGTGAACTTATGCAGACCTATATACATTTTGGCGGGTGGGCTTATCAAGCATAATGATTATTAGCATGTAAGTTTCACAAGTGTTGCCATACTTAGGTTTGTTAAGCGAATTACGACTTTCAAAGGCCGTTGAATCTGAGCAAATGGTCAAGAAATTACGTTTATTTACAAAGGTAAAACTTACTATATTAACCTTGATTGAACTGGGACAGTATGAAGTATCAAAATATTGAGACTTTTCTATCTTCAGAAATATCTTAAGTTATGAAAGATATCTCTAATATTGAATTACTAGAAAGGTATTTTTGTTGAATCAAAACTTAACGAAACTCTAATATTGGCATAAAAAGTAATTTGTTATTTTCTCTAAAAAGTTTTTGATGTCTAATCTTTGTAATTTTGTCTCACTGGGCGATGTGGTCGCTAAGCGACAAAGCCCATCCAATAAATTAAAAAAAAAAAAAAAAAAAATGTCTAATCTTTCTTATACTTTGCATTTATTTCTTATTTATCAGAATATCTCTGGCAGGTATGTCAAGTTTTCAAAGCTTTTAAAAATTTCTGAAATAACATGCTTACAACAAAGCGTCCACATTTTTTTGAAGCAATTTTGAACGAAAACGTAAAACTAAGTAAAACTAGTTTTAAAGTCAACAACCTACAAATAACATGTGTCCGTAGGAAGGAACGTTAGACGATCGTTGCCAATCCACCAAATTATACTATATCGACATTATTTTCAATTTGTAATACCTAAATAATGTAAGCCATTCACGCGTGATGCCGTGACCAAGGGAAATCCCTACGTGAACAGCTTTACCGATTACGCCAATCCTTTTTTTTTTTTGGGTGTGTTATTGTCAGGAGAAGGTTAATAATTTATTACTAAAAAGAAAAACTTTAGAATGTTGACAGGAAAATTTGGTAAAACTGATGCTTTGTGTTTTATGTGTGGAATTATGCGTGTGAAACCGTGGGGCGCAGCTACTATTAAAGTACCTATAGATAATAACTAAGTATTATTAATGCGTTACATTTTACATCATTTCCTTTGTTCTATTTAATTTATCTTTGAGCCTACTGTGGTGGCACAGTTTGTTTGTCCTTAATAACTGACGAATCTATCCTTTGCCACACTCATGAAGTCTATGGAAAATAAAAACTTATTTTTACCTATTTTTATCTTGGCGTTGCATAATAATGTACGTTTAATGCATTTAACCAGCAAACAGCGTAATACGCAGTGTGAATTTTTATGGTTAATATTCCACTAATATTAATAAGCTTAAATTTGAGAGAAAAAATCAACAAAGTCACATTTTCGTTTTCCCGCCAAAATATAACAACAGTGGACGCAGCAAAATATGCGATAGTAGCGAGCGTAGCGGATTTTTACGGTAGTCTTTGGTCTCTTGCCTTGCATTCACTATTATACAGCACACCTACGAAGAGAAATATAAAATAACAAAATGAAAACCCGTTCAAGAAAGAGCCTCAGTCAGTCGTGCGGTAGAGCAGCCTTTTTACCATTAAAAAAGTTTTACTACTGATGACTAGATGGCGCTTTTGTAAATTTCTAAATGCACAATAAAATGGTTTTACCTGAGTGAAATGTTTTGTTTTTTCTTAATTTCAACCAGGTGAGATAGTAGTAGATAGCCTATAATTAAAATACATATTAAAATATATGCAAAATCAAATACATATCAAAATATTAAAATATTTATTTATTTATTCTTTAGCACACAAATGGAGTACAAGGAGTGCTTAATGCTAAGAAGCATTTTCTACCAGTCATCCTGGAGGTGTAACTGAAATGGTAGTGGTGTGGCAAAACGAGAGAGAGGAGAAAAGTATATTTAAAAGATATTTAGTGTTAGAATATTTTATTTTAAAACAACTCAATATATAACGTTATAATAGACTAATAAATACAATAAAAAAGATAAACATATATAAGGATATATTATATCGAGTAGGCGAGGAAAAAAATCATTTAATAAAGAAACTATGCAGTTGTAGAATGCACCTTTTGGACTTAAAAATAACGGACTAACCGCTTAAACAGGTCTCTAATATAACTCAATCTCAATATAACTTAGGTAATACATTGTCTTCACTTCAAGTCAAAATTTAGGGCTACAGTAAATTATTGGCTGAAACATTAGGCGATCTGTGTCTGAACTGAACTGCTTATACGTACAGGTACAGATCTACCTACCTACCTACTTCACCTACCTTTGTGTAACTAGGTAGATAGAGTGTATTAATACCAGTTATTAATGAGAATTCAAACGAAGGAAAACATATTCCTTATACAGGATATATTCCTTATATCCTTATACTCTACCTATTCTTTTCCTATTTACTTTTACCGTTTCATGCAAAGTTTTAAAGAAGGTTTATTGTATCCATCTGTCCAATTTTTTTTAATTACAAATAACATTGCAATTATTAATTACTACCCAATAGTGCAATTGTTTTTACGGCTGCTATTTACACAAAAATGTTAGTTTATAGTTATTTTACCTTGGTTGATAAATAACTAGGTATACTAATTATATTTGGCTTAAATTAAAAAATAGTGCAAGGTAATTTTTAGTTTGAACATTATAATTATCAACCATCGCATTTCTGAACTAATTTATTTATACCTTTATTTTCAACTGCCAGCCAATACCGGATGCCAACGTGGATGACAACATAGACTCTCATTAAAGTCATCGACCAATATACCTATTTACAATAACCCTATTGTTATTAAGTGAATCACAATGGATATAGATGTTGCCTTTGCCTGTAATAACAAAAAAAAATGCAATTTGTTTTCAGTATAGCTCGTGACATATCAATTGCATGCAACACTTGCAACGCACCCTCGAATTTAGAATACACGGCATGAGTAGATATAGAGAATCTTATTAAAAATAATATCAGGTACTTTCTTTACTATGACGTAAATAGTTCTTTGAGCTACCCAAAGCGTGGCCTAAGACCAAATTACGTTACGATATATTTTATATAGTCTATACTTCTATAGTGATATAGTGCAGTGACCACAGAGGGAGGAAATAGGCAGCAGTTACACATACTACAGTAGACAGCCGCAGTCGTGGTTCAGCCTAGCACGACGACGCACGCTCCTCGACGCTCCGTCGCTACATTTCGAAACGTAACCAAAACATGAGATAAAACTTCCTCATCAAAACATTCAGACACGATCTGTATCCGTCCAAGTATCTCTTCACTGTTATAGAAGCCTTTCCTCAGGGTTTTTTGCAAAGTTCCGCAAGCTCTATAAAGCTCGGTTTGATTCAGTGTCAAAATGCCTGCGCAAGCTGAAGTCAGAATAGTCCTGCGAGATGTTACTCCTGAAAGTGAGTATTCTTTGAATTTAATCTTGTTACATCAACGGCAGCGGTGTGTTTAAACTAGCCCCTAATATAACTAATTCATTTGAAACTTTACTGTTTCAGTTAGAGCTTTTGAGTATCGTTTGAATTATATATTATGTTGTTATTGTTCAGTACTAAAAGGAATAAGTTTTCATAGAATATTTATTTATTTATTTAAGATAGATATTTTGTAGTTTTGTACTTATTTTCATGATAAGAGGTTAATAGGTTTTAATTCATATGTTTCTACGTCTCCTATAGCAGAAATATCATCAGGAAACCTTATCACATCAGTTCTTTTTTATCTATTTATATAACACATATCTCATAGAAATTTAATGGTGACTAATAAATGACAATGTACTGATTAATATTAACTTGATTTTATTTAAATAGCCGTTTTGTGGTCGTTCTTGTGATGGTTTTATGACTAATTGGTGAATAACAAGCTTAGCAGACACTCGTATTTGTCATAGCCTCCAACTATATAAAACATTTGAATATCAGAAAATGTCGTCAACCAGTATGTCCATAACATCAAAGTTCAAAGACGCGTGACATCCCCAACCGGCACTGGGCCAGCGTGGTGGATTATGGCCCATTGAAACGTATTGGGCCGCTGTTGAAGATGATTTTGATTACACGATCAGCACAATATTTTATTCAGACGAGTGCGACTGTTTTTCGAAATGTCATGAAAAAGATTTTGTAAGAGTGTGGACAGCTGTCTTCGATAAAAGTATATTGTTTCAATACTAACTGATTCTAATAGCCAGCCCAGCCCATTGACGTAGGTCTCATTGACTAACTTCTAGGAAAGAACTGTTTTAAGTAACATCTCCAGCCATAAAATCGAATATTTCTGATATGCTTGACCTAGGCCAAGGAACATAATCCGCCACTAAACGAAAATGCTTACACGCGATACGTTTCATAGTTGTTAATTGTTGACATGTTTTATTGCGATAACAATCAAAGAAAGTTATTATGTAGATATCGGGTTTCCTCACGATGTTTTCCTTCGCCTAAAAGCGAGTTCTAATTATACGCACATATAATATGCCTTATGCCTTGCCTACCCGAGAATTATTTCAGAGGTAGATATGTTGTTATCCACCAATCCGGACCGTGGTGGATTATGGCCTAACCCTCCTCATGAAAGTGAGGGGAGACCCGTGCCCAGCAGTGGGACGATATGGGTTGATGATGATGATGATGATGCCTTACAGAAACACATTAGTAAGATTATTATTCATTATATTTACTGGTTTTGTAATATCGCAGACCAAGTGCATTTCGAAGCCATATATGGGTCTAGGGTCCAACCTACCGAACCCACCATACCAATTAGTAAGTGGTTGGCTTTATATGAGACCATGAACCACGTAAAGTTCAAAAACCCTTCGGTGATATTTTAATAAATTAAGTAACCTTTGTCATTAAATATTGAAACAGTTTCAAGGACCTACATACGGTTAGGTATAATTAAGGTAATTGACATGCCTTATGAGCAAATCCAACGGCACCAAAGGATTTTGTTGCTTCCTTGAGTGCATTTTGTTTTCCTGGTTAGTGTGTTGATTGATATGTATTTTGAGGGCGATCTGACAAAGACATTGACTTAGAAGTCTTATAAATTATAATATTTGGACAAAGGTAACAACTAAATGTTTTTCTTTCTCTCTTTTTTATCCATTTGCGTTTACCGATTTTTATGTTGTCTCTCTTGTTAAATAGTCTGACTTTTAATAGTCGGTACGATTTCATAAAAATAAATACGAAATTACATTGTAGACTAAGATAAATAGTTACGCTTCAAAATACTTAATGAAAAAAAGAATCATCGAAATGGGTTAGCGTGATATTGAGTTATTCGTCCATTTGTCGCGCACATACTTAATGCAAATTTAAGACTTATATGGTTTTCTCATGGATGCCATTATCAGAGCTGGACCAAATTGAAATGGGACCACACGGGAAGTACCAGCTAATAAATAAAAAAAGAATCGTCAAAAACTGTTGTCCCAGTCGAAAGTTCTGAGGTAACAAACATGAAAAAATACAGTCGAATGAAGAACCTTCTCCTTTTTTAAAGTCGGTTAAAAAGGAAAGTCATTATCGACGTAGTTCAGTGACATAACATATCAAAGGATATCTTAGTAATCCATCCAAATTATCGGCAAGTTTTAGACGCTGCTTGATTAGTAATTGAATTGACCAACTACGTATCAGTTAACTTTGTCAGAATCGATAAAAAGAATTAAAGTTGGAAATGAGAGTAATTTGTCACATTTTTTATTTGCTAAAGTAATAATATGGTATTGGTTAACAAGCATACTAATCAGTGAGCATATCGATATAAAATATTTATATATTGTGAATAATGTAACATGAGAATTAATGAAAATTTCACAAATCATTTTACAAGTATAAATTAATTTCGATTCACAATAAAACCAAACTCGTAATTCACGAACCATTACTTAATTGAAAATGTCACGGTTTTATTTCCTTAAGGAAATGCAACCGGTAGGCCTACACGGGTTGCATTTCCACGAGAGTTCTGATAATACCGTTATTATCTGAACTCTCAAGGAAATGCAATAAGTGCAACCAGTAGGTATTGTCGTGACTCTCCTTTCAGCTGCGTCGCAGTGATGTGATTTGTTGAGTCTGCAAAGGCCATTGTGCGGGACATCTTTGTCTCGAATTCATGGTCAAATCACTGTTGTAGTGCCACTGAGTATTTGAACCAAAGGGCGAGGGGAAAGTCCACGGTTCAGGCAGACAATGCAATATTTATCAACATATAATTAAAGTTCTTTGTTTACATTTGCTCACGCTGCTACTTGTAGGTGTATATTAAGTTCAAAGAGGTCGGGGCCTTGAGTTACGGTAAATTTTAATTAAACTGAAAAGGGAAGCATATTGATGTGGCGATGCTCTCTGTCTTACCATCGGTCAATTCGACGCTGGCTTTTAGAGCTTTAACGAAATAAGGCAGAAACTTTTACAAGAAATTATTCCATGACCTGAAATAATAAAACAGTTATTAAGTATATTTCAATGAAACTAAAAGTCTGTCTAGTATGGAAACCACTATGCGAACCATTATGCAAAACCACGATTCGCCACTGGTTAGTTTTTAAGCATAAGTTTACAAAGCAGATGCAGTTTTGGATCTGCCATTTTGATAGATGAATAAGATCAAAAGGTTCTAATGTAACATGGTCACTATTACTGATACACATTCCGATGATAAATATCCCGTTTTTAATGATAATACTAATGAATAATATTATGTTTTTTAATATGCGATGGTTCATATTACAATCTCGAAACATGTGTAATGTGTACTATACTAATTTTATAACAGGAAATATGAACTCAAACAGATAACAACTGTTCTACACACTACATTTATAAAATAAATCAATTGTCCATCAGTCTGTTTATAATTTACGACCGCTAAATCTTTTTATATAGACGTGTGAACATTAAAAGAATAATTATACAAAATCACAAAACAGGTGCAAAATATTATATTATCCAGTAATATTAAAAAATAAAATACAATAAAATCCGTTTTTTAGACCACTTCGTTGATGCTAGGTTATTTACTTCAAAAAATTATTAATATTCACGCAAAACAAAATTATTATTACGTGCAACTAAATTAATTGGACAAAACGGAGGAAGAAATTGAATAACAGTTATGGAAAATGAAATTGTTGTTCCTACTCATGCATTGGCAATAAAGTGAGATGTCAGTGACATGACTGTGATAGCACTAGTTTATCAATAAAATGTTATATTTGGTAACAATGACTAAGTGGGTCTATGAATAATACAATAAGCCAACCTTGATAGTCTTGATACGTTTCGGTTCAACCTTTATTTTGTATCCAATGACCTCTTTACTGCGAAGACCTTCGCTTTTTACTTAGACTCTGTTTTGTAAGATAGAAACACGGTATCATCCTTCTTAATTATATTTATCTAATTCACCTAAAGTAACTTTTAGTTAGTAACTAGCTGCGCCCCGCGGTTTCACCCGCGTAGTTCCGTTATCCGTTTTTTTTGTCACAGCCTTTAAAGTTTGTGTAATTAGGCCGAAATATAAGGTTTCATAACATGGTCACGAACATTCATATTATCATTTTTTGCCCGTGATTGCCCGCGTTTACAACAATGCCGAAATATCGGGATCTCAAAAGTATAAGTATATTCCGTTTTCTGTGATAATAGATACTAAATTGGGCTGAAAATCTGAGCTTAGTCCTAAGAGTTCTCAAAAAAATATAACAGCATTTTACTCGAGACTTTATTTTCGTTTTTCATATCAATTTATGCATTTTCAGTTTTCAAATTAAAAAATTTATGCAGTGTTCAAATATTATTTAAGTAATAATATTATAATAGGTTAATTATAATAAGTATTTCGAGTATATAGGCGGGAGCGCTTCCAAAATTATAACTCTAGGTCAAGGTCTTATGTTGCACTCTGGAACAAAGCACTTGCGGAAAAAATGGCATGTCGCTAGCTGTAATGTTTGGAAAGCGCAAGATAATGGCGCCACCAATGCAGTAATGGGAAAAGCAAATGCATTGCAAATTGAGGAAGAAAGACCGGAGAATTGCACATTTTGAAACAACATTTGTCACACTGTGGACTTTATATGGTGACATGAGAGTGTAGAAACACATAAAGAAGATTCCTACACTAGTGATGCTCTCGGCGCAAAGAGTTACACGGACCATGCCACTGTACCTAACACATAAGTTCATTCTAGCTTACTACCTACCTAGTTATTAGATGGAACTGTGGGAACATTCGAACATGATTACTGAAACAAAAGATATTGTCAAAAAGAAAAATTAACAGCTGTTGGGTCATAATGAGACATTACAAGCATGTTCCATTTAAGCTAAAGTAAAGATTAATTTATTTTCTCGTAGAAGGTTATTTTTATTCTATTCATGAGACGTTCTGACTCTGATCGATATGTAGCGTTATGATTAATCTTATTGAGTAAGAAGTCCAAGTCAAAATTTAATAAAAGTGTCTTTGCTAGATCAAAAGCTTTGCAGTGCCTGGTGACATAAAAAAATCTTGTTAGTGTTGAAGTTCCCTTTCTTCTAATCTTTGTTTCTTTGAACAAGACTCTCAAGCTAAGAGATGAATGGCTCTCAAAAGTAGAGCATAGTTGTAGCGGTGTATAATTACAGCAATTAGTGGCTTTGTGCAATGGAGGATCGTTATCAAGACAATGCTACCTCTTAAATGGTAGGTACTAATATTTAAGAGGTTGTCTTCTGTACTAATTGTACCATAGAAAGGTTCTTATAGTACCATTAGTACAGAATACTTAACAGTACTTGTGACAGTACTAAATCCAATATTTAATCTGTGCCAATAGATTGTTTTTTTTAACACATCTATTGAGTAGATACTTTTAATTGTCTGTTGTATTTATGTTATACTAGCTGCGCCCCGCGGTTTCACCCGTTCTCGTTTGTCCCATGGGAACATACTATCGGGATAAAAAGTACCCTATTACTCAATCCTGGTTATATAAAACTATCTTTGTTCCAAAAATCATTCGAATCCGTTCAGTAGTTTTTGCGTGAAAGAGAAACAAACATCCATCCATTCTCACAAACTTTCGCATTTATAATATTAGTGGGATAGGATAGGATGGGATAAGATTTTGCTGATTTTCTAATTATAACAAGTTCTAAGAGTTTTGTTTTTAATATTTTAATAAGCATACGTAGTACCACTTAATTACCTTTTGTTCCTTTGTGATGCTATAATACCACCAAGGAACTTTGATCGAAATTTCGCATCGCGAGTTATAATCGATTCCTAATAAAGTGTTGACCCTGGAAGCTTACCTTCAGCAAAGGTCGTTTACCTAATGGAACATAATTATACCGGTCCCTAACGGAAACCAGTTTACCATCTTATGTAACCAACTTAATTAATGTAACAGATATCAAATTATATCATAGGTGCGATGAAGTTAATAAAATCTGTGTTCAATAAAGAAGAATATTATCTGAAACGAAACGGTTTAGAAATCGTTAAAAATAAATCACTGGTTAAAGCGAAGGGGCCACAAATAAAAAACTAGAAATTCGTTTATTTTACAAAATTACGATTAAAGGTAGTAATTCTTTGATATGAGAAAAATACACACAGCGGTAATGATATTTTGGAAAGTGGCCCCTTCGCATTTAACCAGCAAAATATATGCTTCGATTTGAGAACTTCTTCATTTTGAACACGGTTATAAATAAATAAGTACATATAGTTGAGCAAGACGATTCGGATTACTTTTATGAAAAGAACGGTCCTCTGGGAAGCGTCGCCCAGACTGACTCGTGATGTAATGTCAAGCTAAGTCATCCTCGGCGCATCCAGGTGGATAGAAGCAATGTGCTGCGCTTATTGGTTTCATTTAATGAGACGCGGATTTTGAAATATGACCTAATTTCTCAATGGTGATAAGATTTACCCCTGATCGCATCGGCTATAAAAATAATAAGACGGAACTTACAAGTCTCTCTCTAAGTCTTGTAAGTCTCTCTTTCATTATTTTCGTTTTTTAGAATTAAAGAATATAGTCCTAGTTTTATTCTTCGTCAATAAACTTTTGAAACTCTCGGCTTCTACTTGCATGCATAGCTTTCAAAACGTTCATTAGTTCCTCTAATCAATAATAGCCTTAGTTTGGTACGATTATGAAAATTGGGTCAAAGACGTGTCACAGAGCGTTTTCGTTATTCTCAAGGGTGAAATGCTACCAGCCTACCTGACCGCTCTAATATTGATTTTATTTCTCCAATGTTATGATGAATGTCGGCCAATACGCGTAACTGCATCTGTAGAAGTATGTTGATAATTTTTTTGTTGAAAACCGACATTCTAATAATTTTAAACACCTATTCATAATAGGTACGCTTATCATGCCACCCCTTGCACGACCCCTTCCAGAAAACTGGAACAAAGAAACACACATAATAATACACGGGCTTAACTCATTGAAGACAAAATCTTACCATTAATAAAATAGCAACGCATGCTTGTGATTTCAAAATAAATGCCAAATATGAAGTGAAAAGCCGGTATATATATGTACATACAATACCTAATAAGAAAACCCGTTTTTAGATATTTTTGCCTGCCTGTCTGTCTGTCCTGACTATAGGGCCATTTTTATGACATATAAATTAACGGTTTTATGAGATAATAGAAAATTCGGGTGAAGCCGCGGGGCTCAGCTAGGTTTACTTAAAATATAACATAATATATAAAAATAGGTACTTAAATAAGTATAATACACGTAGTAAATTCATACTCTTAAATATAATTATGTTAACACAGATAAACGAATACAGAACATAATTATTTGAAAAGCTTTGAAAATTAAGCCAGCCATTTATTATGTGATAAAAATAAGTATAGTATTTTTATATATAAGTCTAAGTTTTATTAATCCCCACGGTAACAAAACCAACTTTACTCCGACGCAGGATTATTTATTAAATAAAATTAAAATATTATAATATTCAATGTTTTGGTATAAATTAAATTAATTTTATTACCAGGGATTTTGGTCGTCTCAATATAGCCGTTATACGAAAGGCACCGTGATCGCAGATTTAGTAGCTTTTATTATTAAATGTAACTTAATAATACATTTAGTTAGATATAATCACGTGTATTGTATAATACTACAGATTATTTTTATTCAACTTCTATGCCCCTCCCTTTGTCATCCGTGTCAATATCCATAATAGCGTATCCGTGATATGTGTGTTTGTTAGGTACCTACAACTTATCACGGTAACGGCGCGGCGGATGGATTTTAATGGAATTTCGTATATATTTTAGGTAGTTAATAGAATCAGGCGTTATTTTGCGGAAATCCATAATCAATAAGATAATGTAGAAATATATAGTTTTAATTCCGCCTAAGTTGTCTGACGAATGTATGATAGGACTTTGTTGGATGACGTAACCCCTTTGACAAATCTATCCGTTTAAAAATCTTAATCTCTACGCAACCCTTTATTTATCTGAAGACCGAAACAACCCTGACGTGTCCCCCGTACTTAAATTGACCTAACGTAAAATAAAAAGACACGGCCTCCGGCCTTATCTACTTATTTTCCTCCTTTTTTTGGTAGGAGTAAAATAAGTAGATAAGGCCGGAGGCCGTGTCTTTTTATTTTACGTTAGGTCAATTTAAGTACGGGGGACACGTCAGGGTTGTTTCGGTCTTCAGATAAATAAAGGGTTGCGTAGAGATTAAGATTTTTAAACGGATAGATTTGTCAAAGGGGTTACGTCATCCAACAAAGTCCTATCATACATTCGTCAGACAACTTAGGCGGAATTAAAACTATATATTTTTACATTATCTTATTTTATATTTTAGGTCTTGGAATGCAATGAAAACCTTCATAATTTTCCATGCGGATGAAGTTGCGGGAATATAACGTGGTTCAATATACCAGACGTTTAAATGAATTCATCAGAGACTGACCTACATATTGATTGATAAAGTCGATCTCGGTGAACTAGTCCAATAGACAACTGATATTTATGTACTTTAATAACATTTAAATCATAGCTGATTTATTGTACAAACTTATGTATAACTAGCAGCGCCGCCCGGTTGCACCCGCTTTAACTATTATCTTTCCAGAATCGTTAGTTTTTACTGAATAAAAAGAATCCTATGTTCTATTCCAGAACCTAAATTATATACATATAATAAGGTTCCTTCTTATATTAGGATATGAAGAAAAGGCGTAAATTGCGTTGCTCTGCAAAACGAGAGATTTATTTAGTTCACCATCATCATCATCAACCCATAACGTCCCACTGCTGGGTCTCTCCTCACTTTCGTGAGGAGGGTTAGGCCATAATCCACCACGGGGGCCCAGTCCGGATTGGTGGATAACATACCTACCTCCGAAATAATTCTCGGTTAGGTATGTGGGTTTCCTCACGATGTTTTCCTTCACCGAAAAGCGAGTGATAATTACGTACATATGTTTTACAGAAACACATTGGTACGTGCCCGCATTGGGATTTGAACTCACGGCCTTCTGATTGGAAGGCGGACGTTCTCCCACTAGGCTACCACCGCTTTATTTAGTTATCACATTACAATGTTAAACAATATCAACATCTATTTATAATCTAATCAACTTACCTGCAAAACGAGAGAAACAACATTCAATGCCTTTAAATCAGGACTTTTTTATAATAACAAATAATTATTAAACTGAAAATTCAAATGGTGGAAGTATATTAGTCACGTGACAAATTCTACGACCCTTCATATTTTACTAAATGTCACAACTGTCAGTGTCAGCTGTTGTGACACCTAGCAGGCTTTGCCAATAGAGCAGCAAAGCCAAACTTAAAGAAAAACTCATATTATGAGTGAAATGGTTTTCTTTACATACATACATAGTTTCATCAAAATCCGTTCAGCCGTTTCGGCGTGAAGAGTCGACAAACATACAAACACACAAACTTTCGCATTTATAATATTAATGAGATGAGATAACGATACCTAGTGCTTATTTTTCCTGTTGCTCCTTTCCATGCATGGTTGTCTAGAAGAAATCGCTCTGAGCGATAAAACCACTTACTATTAGGTTTATTTTTTGTTCTAGCTTTAAGTTTTCTTTGTTCTATGGTGTTTCAATAGAGGTTTATCTATCTACTAGTATCTAACATAGTATCTCTATCCATATACTAGTGTTTATCGATTCCTAGCTTATCTCGATATTAACTTTTACAATAATACTTGTTTTTCACTGATATTTCGTTGATAGCGAATATAATATTGCAAACTAATATGTATATTGGTATTCTGTGCTAATACAGTCCGACACTATAAATAAATGATTGCGTGTCACGATTAGATACATGGTTGACGACATAATATATTCTTATTAACAATTTAAACAATGACAATTTTTTAGCAATTCCTAAGTATGGACTCTTTATTTAAAACTAAGGTCAAAAATAAGTAGTTACTGTACATTTCTTTTAATGTACAGATATTCCGTGAGAATTCTATATAATGTGGTAACCAATCGTACAGTATCTACCTACGTAACTTGCTACACCAAAATGCTTAAAGTGGCAATCTCGACGAATTTCACTAGACAGCGTTGGAAAGTCAAGGACCATTCTATAGTTTCGTAAAACGCTTCGTAATATTTTGATCGTCCGACATTCGGTAAAATTTTATTAATATATTTAAAAGCTGGAAAGTAAACTCAGTAAATTTAGACCATATTTGGTCGAGAAATTGATTTCTAATACGTTCTATTCAAAATACGAGAAAGGATAAAACTTTTTTTTGATTTATTTTTGCAGGCAAGCTTTTGTACAAAATACGTATTTATATAAGCTCATCAAAATGACCCAAACACCAATTCAATATTAATCAATGAGGCGTTCTGTTATCGGCCTCGCATCTCTATAATCAGCAGCTCGTTTTCACCATAATATTATTTATGGTCATCACTTTACAGGCCTCTAAAATTACAACTCAGTTGAACAACAGGAACACAGTCAAAATAATTTAGCTAAAATTTACCTCAGCATACGAATCCGTACAAAAACAAACTTGTAGGTCGGAAAAGGAAAAAACATAGAATGTAAATATAGAATAAGGGAACGACGAAATGTCACGTACGTCACGTTCCCAATAAAAACGGCGTGATAAACTAAAATGAGGCGCCTTATCAATGACATTATTACTTGTATCTGCCACATCCTAATTACACTAACGTTGTGTCATTTGAGATAAATTCAATATTTTTATTAAAAGGCATGCACTGTAGATAAAGCTAGATTTGACTTGGGACTACGAATGGAAACTCAATCAGCCAACCTTACAGGCAGTTCTACAAGCAAAGTGATGTTGGTTAGCGTATTATATTTTGATGACAGTGTAATTTAGGTAGGCACCTATTAGGTAGGTGTGGCTACTTAATGTGTTTTGGCCACAAATGTTTGCTCAGTCTGGTTGTTTGTAGGACCATGGTCCTCCTCGTTCCTGATTCCCCAGATACATGGAATCGAGTCAAGGGTCAGGATCTATTTATATGATCGTGACGCTTTATTATTATTAGTATTTATTTCTGCCAAAAAATCAAAACAGCGAAAATTTGCCACGTAAAATGGAATGTTGGTATTTATGTAACGTAATCGCAAAACCAATTCCTAACCGAAGTGGTTTGCTAACCTTTACCTTGGCCTTACTATTGACGAAAATCAGTGAAATTATAACCAAATCACGTTCCAAGTTAATCGATGGTTAGAATTCGTAACTATTATATGGTATTAACGAATAAATTATAATTTTCATTATCATTCCTGTTGCAGCACGCTTACAAACAACATGTCGAGTTCTTAATGATGTTTATGTCCACGTCGCAAAGGGAACATACTTCTTACAGAAACCGTGATATAACATATGTATGTAGATTATGGAGTTGGGAGGTTTGCTCTACTTAAGGCGTGTCTCCTGCTCCTGTTTTGGTCTAGTCACTACACTAAAACCTCTACACAAAACATTGTTTCAATAATAAAAAAATGATTTCATATCGAATAGCAGAGCAGGAGACGAAATGTGTAAATAAACAAAATGTTTTGTGTAGTCAAAAACAGTTTTACGCTTTGACCCTAAAACAAAATAACCATTTCTTTATTATATCATTCTTATGTGATTTCACCCAGAAACCCACTCTGGGGCACCGAAGCTAGTACCTAACTAAATCAATACAACCGGTCTAGGCCAAACCGGTAGCACGCGAACTGACTCATGCATGAGACCCATTAACCTCCCATGAAATCGTGCCTTTATTAGTAAACAGAGTTTATTAATATTCTAGAAACAGATGCTAAAATGTTATTTTTAGATCACAATGGGCCATATTGCATGCGTGGCCCACGTGTAATCGTGCATTAACCCGCCAATTTTGGCGTCGTACCAAACATGTGCGCTTTCTGGATCATCATCGTTGGATTGATTAATTGAACTTCGTCTTAGATTTGGCGACAATTGAAAGAGTTTGAAGTTTGGTTACTAAACAGGTTTTCCTGCAAACTTTCATTTGTTTCAATTTACCATAACAACTGAGCGCTTCTGTGCGGCGCATCGGAGGGCATAAGCCGTCCCAGTTGTTATTGATATGAGTAGCAGCTAAGCCATGTCTGGGCCCTTGGAGGGCCTGATAAAATCTGACACTATAAAGACCGCCTTTACCTCATTTGACAAACATACAAAACCTGTGACTTCACGGTGGTATTTTTATCATCGATGGTACACACACATACATACAGTCACGCCTTTTTCTCTTTGGGGTAGGCAGAGATTACATATTTTAACATGCTACGATGCTGACACACTCCTTACGCTTTCTTTTCGATTTTAGAAGTCGTATTTGCTACCAGAATCTTATTTTTTTACTACTATCTTGGTGTGAAACGATAGATTTTGTGCGATGGTAGATTTATATAAGTGTTTTATCAAGTATTCAGCGAGCCTATCATTGACTATGAAGCCTGAATCAATAGTAGTTGATTCAGTTTTAAAATTTCAGTGTAAAAATATATAATAACAATACACAAAATGTGATTATTGTCTTACTTTGTCTAAATAGGTGTTTGTAATGTAGCACAATCATTATACATTTTATTCAAGGAACTCTTATATCCAAATACAAAGGTCAATCTATTAATATGTTAATTAATTTTTCACTGTATGCATCTCGAAATTAAAATTCTGCAAGAAGTGTTATTGCTAATTAGTGTAACGCAATCGGCGTTACTGTAATTAGCAATAACATCGCTAGGTAACAGTGTTACAGCCTAATTTACATATTAGCTTACATCATAATTAATTAATATAGCAATAGGTGACTGACCCAGATCAATATTTTACCAAGATTTTTTGTCGTTCCATGTACGTCTATCTACGAAATGCTATGTTAAACTTGGTGTGCTTAAGAAGGTACTTGTGCAATTTCTTCACTGTATTCTACGCTAAACCAGAGCTACCAAGCCGTCGAGCCGTGCCGGCTATTTTGAGCATTTTTCTCGGAAAAAGTTATAAGCTACCTCAAACAAAATATGTATGGCTTTCTTTGGAAGCTCCACTCGACTGGATCGATCGATCGATCTTGAATAAGGTATAGTTGTGTTAGCTACTCAGAGGCCTCTGGTGTCAGTTTGTCATGACGCTCAAAGGCCTCTATACTCTATAACAACCGGAACCAATGTCACTATTATTTATTCTGTGCCAACGCAACGGCCTGAAACAAGGAAGTTAACAAGGCCTGAAACAAGATATTATACCACTAAACTGTCATCCATTCAAGTGTGCAGTTGGGGACGATGCTTTTGGGAACCTTCAGTGGAAATATGTGTCAACGAGCGCTTCGAGCTGAAGTAAATCTTGGCTCGGAAGACTTCGATAAACGAATATCTAAGTTGAATATTTACAAAGCGCCTGAGACCTAGAATACTTTTTTTTTATTTGACTAAGTGACGAGACGAGCATGTCGTTCATCTGATAGTAAGCGCTACGCCTGCCCATAGCAGTTGCAATGCTACCCATAACTTTACATTGCATAGTCTTGCGCGGCACTGCACTGCGCTCGTCAACCTGAGACATCGGCTCTAAAATCTCATATGCCCAGTCATTTCGCTGGAAACAGTGCCCTTCAAACCGGAACACAGTAATGTTTGCACGCTATTGCTTGGCGGATGAATACCTGGCAAAGGATGGTACGATATTTTAGAATTTCTACTAAGTATTTGAAAAAACTCCAAAGTCAGCTTTAATAAGGTAGCGCTTTACCTTGTAGACGGCCAGAAACTATTTTTATAGAGATTATATATATCGTGTAAAGGAGGAAGGTGGCAAAATTGCCAATAATGTAACAATAAACATTTCCCTCATTAAAACCGCTTCACTACCACTTGTCATAGGAAGACAATGTTCAGAGACAATGATGACTGTACCGCCAATAAATGATTATTCGCACGGTCAAAGACATTAATTGTTACCCATGCGTGATGTGTCATCGATTGAATAAGTCTTACTAAATAGATCTTCTTTGTTGTATCGATGGTTTGTTGAAAACAAACATTTAAAGGGTAAAATAGATTAAACCAAAAGTAATTAAATAAAAGCTAAGAGTAGCTGAAACTTAAGATTTGAGTAGGTACTGTAACTGTTTGTAATAGGCAGGCGTAGCGCTTTCCGCCAGGTTAAAAAAACGTTTTTAGGAATTAAGTAGTTAAAACCGAGACGTGACAACAGTACTGATTTTATTTTATTTTATTATACTCTTACCTTTTACAGTACAATCCTTTATTCTATAGACTTTGCTGTGTAACTCAAGCCCATTGTTCTATAAACAAGGCCCAAATGGGAATCGAACCCGCAACCTATAGTCTTGCCCATTGCCCAATCGCACCGCTATCTCACGAATCTCACTTCTCACTATTACAAATGCGAAAGTTTGTGCATTTGTGTATTTGTCTCATCTTCACGCTAAAACAGCTGAACGGATTTTGATGAAATTAAATACACAGTTTCTTTAGGACCTGGAATAGAACACAGGATACTTTTGATCCCATAAAAACTGACGGTTCCTGTGGGGGTAATAGTTAGTAAATAGGAAATAGGAAACTGCGGGGTGCTGCTAGTGTTATTATACCACGGAAAATACGGATGTACAATGAACGGGATGCTGTGGGCGGTGGTGGAGTAATATTATAAAATTCGTGTTTAATTAAAATAGCGCCCTCTATCATCAGTTTATAAATCTACGTAGCATTGATGTCATGTCGCTTGTTATTTTAGTTCTGCTAATAGACACTAGATGACATTTCGATGTAACTTATATGCAAATACTTGGTGAGAAGCACAACGTACTTAACGTACAATTTTTTTTGTGCCTACTCTGAAATCGTGATGCGTAGTTTATTTTTAGAATATTCGTTCGATTTGATTCTATGATAATAGTAATTCGATAATATTATTATTGGTAATAGAATTCTAGGTGGTTGTCATTTCAAATGGTTTTTTAATTTCGGAACCAATTTGTTTTTTTTTTTTTTATTAAAGAAGACATCAAATACAATTATCTATAAGTAAATCGTTTTGTTTGCCGTATACGAATGATACTAGTATGCTTATTCGAAATACATGTCGGCTATCATGTAAATATTCGCGTGCCTCTACTCTGTTTAAAGTAGGTTGGATTCTACTTTGTTTCATGGGAACCTAGATAGAACCCTAACAAATTAATTACATCTTCTTCACAATGTGTATAAATGCAAAGAGATTTAATCGTGTTAATGGGATCTAAGTCTATGCTTTGAAGTGGTTTAATTTACGTAGTAGTTAGCATAGTAAGTACCAACAATAATATCTTTGTATATCCGGTCTAGTATCTCATATTATTTTTTTGCAATATAAATATAGGGAAATGTTGTTCTTTTCTTTCAAGACACTAGAGATAATAGACCGAGGAGGGATATACCTAAATACCAATTCCCAATAAATTATAATAGTATTTATGGTGAAGTGAAAGATCAAAAGAACTTACTAATAAGCTTTTTAAAAACTGCTGATTTTGGAATTAAAATATAGATGCTTACGGATGATACAGCATGTTACAAATACTACGCCCGACCAGAATTCTTGTATCTACATTTGACACCTACCGTAGGAAGTGTCGTGTAACCTAACGAACCAATTTGACATCACAGTTAATGATAATGAAACAATTATATCAATAAAATTGGGGTTTTACGTAGGTGTAGGAGTGTAGGTCATCAGTACCTATGTTTAATTTGGCAAAGTTTTGTCAGTAAATATTGTGTGTTGAGGCTGGTTTTAATATTTTTATACTTGAGACAGACGGACAGACATGGTTTGTGATTACGTCGCGTCGCGCTTGTTTGTCTTGTCCTAAACGTTTGTTTAAAAAAATACTCATCTAACTGCTAACTATAGCAAGAGAACATATCTGTGACAAGTGCTAATAGCGCATTACATTCAAATTAATTTTGATTCTTCCATAAACAAGTTCGTCACTGTTCTACGCTGACAAGTCTCGGTTGTGATATCCGCTGTTTACTTTCGTACTTAACATTACGGCTGAATGAACAGGCACGCAAATTCCTGCAGTCAGCTTACCACTCGGCCATCCTTACCACGATGTCATAACCTGATGGCTAGTGACATGATGGTGATGGATGATCATTCATTCACCCTGATGAGTAGGTGATGGGCCATCACTCGATCACCCTAACCATCAGATGCGACATCAAGAACTGACCAATTACTGCCAAATATTTTTTGTATCTACCTTCATTAGTCTGCAATAGTTGCGTTTCCTGTTCATTGAAATAAGTAATTCCTAATGAAGGATATTAAGTAATTATTATGACATTTTAATTCCGATATCGTTCAGAAGAACAATTGAAAAGCTTGAAGTAGGGATGTTACGATAAAACTAAAATATCGAATAATATCGATAAGCGCAACAAAATGTTTATGTGGCTCCGGCCACGCTTTAGAATATTGCTGGGAAACTCGCTGACGTTTCTAGCACAGAAAGCTTGTTGCCAAAATTCGTAAACTTTTTGCTTTTTTTACGATTTATGCGAGTAGCTCAAAGACACTTAGAGGTGTACAGACAGACCTCTGCCTGGAGGGTTGCCAGGAGCTTGCGCATTACAACATCCCTTGATTACTATAGTTTTAGTAGTGATCTCGGTGGTTTTAACAATACCTACTACCTAGTTTGTTGATCATTTACGGAAAATCCGTATACGTGGGTTCCGCGAGCTTGCCGGTGAGGTCGGTGTTTGATTATGGGTGCCTCTGAAACATTACCAGTGGAAGAAGGGTTGACCATCGCTACCAATTTACAATGAGTGCAATGGGGTCACCCGGGTCACTCAAAACGAGTCGAGAGCAGCGACCTATACAAGCGCAATGTATAGGTGTATAAGCGAGTGTATGCAAACCATTCATGCATGGCCAATGCACATATGCCGTAAAGTGAAACTATGCTATAAATACAGCAAATAAAAATGCATTAACTAAGTGTTCTTAAAAAATGAAGGCGACATTATTTTTTGCATTGTAATTTTTTCTGGAAACTCTTAAGCAAAACTGTAGCAAAACTTTATAAGTTTTACGGTGCTGGCTTTGAATGTCGTCTATGAGAAAAAAAGTCTGGGAACCTTTGTTTAGACAATAATTTTATTTTATTATCTTTTAGTTCGACGGAAAAAAAAATAGCAACAATCATTTTTTGTAAATTTTTCTCATAAAATAGTACTTGCGTAAAAATGTTTTGATATTTACATTGTTTGTCAAAATTATCTCGTCATTTATTATTCGACATCATTATCATTATTTTAAATTTTTAATGTTTTTTTTATTTTATAGTAAATGTACAGGAAAAACAATTTATTGGTATTTATAATTTCAACCCTACGTAAAATGAACGAAACCATCGATAGGTAAAGATTTATAATAATTAAAATCACAACTCTTAACTATGACCTTGTCCTATAACCAAGAAACCAGTAACTATACTCGCAATTATATCGAGCTCTTTAGATTATCCCCGGCAACAAAAAAATCGACGTAATAAACAAAAGGTCGATAAATTCATCGATATTTGCCTTGTAAACACATCCCTAGTCGATGGCAATTTTTGAGGTATGGTTAAAAAGCCGTTGGATCGGATATAAGCAATTTGCCGGTATTGCGCGCCGCAGTCTCGCGTCCGCGCTTGTCAGGTCACCTCAACACACCTCCCTCGTCGTCTCTTGAACACCGTGTACCAACTCTAGCAGTAACTCATCGAAACACTGCATTTCATTGAGAGCACTTCCAGCAAGTTCTCAGCTAGATAAAGATGGGTAAAGGTGAGTTACTGTTATTAATTTAATAGTAAAGGTCCAAACTGTTATTATGATTATTAATTGAACCCAATATTTTAACATTATTGAAGTTATGAAATTACGCATGCATATTTGATTTAAGGCGTGCAAATGGAAAGTTTGTGTGACAAGTACTTTGCAATAATGCAATAACTGGAATTGATAACAAATCAATAGAATATTATTTTGAAATTGTTAAAATCTAGGTTATAATTTTAAAAGCTTCATTTAACTTCACTAGTCTGTCCTGGAATTTTACAAGTCTTTTTTAACCCAGTTCCTGTTGTTGAATTGAGTTAGAATTTTGCCTGCCTGACAAGTTTCGATAACATTACAATATTATGCTCCAGCGAGCTGATCTGATGATAAAACCGGAAGGTAGACACGGAACTCCCCAGTGACTAGCAGTATTATTGATGGTGTTTAGACTGATTCTGATCAGCTTGCAGTACCCAATACGTAATTTATAAAAGCTTGTCTGGAAAACTATATTATAACCAAAAAATAAATACACAGGTAGTTTACTACATATTTCGTTCATACAGAGAGTTGGTAAAATCCCAGTGGTAAAAACACAGAATTACCTATCTGCTATTCGAAATTCATCCTTGTGTTCAGACATTGAGTCATAAAAAACAAATTGAACTAATACCATCGGGTAAAAACAAATGAAATTTGTATTTGTAGGTCGATAACCCAGGTAACTTTCCAGGTAGAACTACCAAATGACTGGACTAAGTGGCATTCGGTTTATTCTCAATGTCCCCACCGGTGGGGAGGTTTGTCGCTGGTAATTTTAGTTTTTCAGTACATGGGTTTTTTTTCTCAGCGTCCCTACTGACCTTTTTAACAGTAGGGCAGTGGGGCTTTATTTTCCCGGTGTCAATGTTTTGGCTATACTTGATACCATTGTTATTAGCTCCATTTGCGATATGCGGGTAGTTTAGGAAGATTTTTAGGTATCAAAATTGGTTGAGGTAGTATTTGTGTAGTTCACTAACCAATTATTTTAGATTCAATATATTGCTTTATAATTTCATAACATTTTCCTCAAATCTTATATTTAGGAAAGTCACCACAAAGTGGCCACAACGCAAAACTAACCTAGCTCTTAGGTACCCAAAAGCAGGAAAACACAAAACTAATAATTACCTATCTCTGAATATTTGTCAGAACATATCGAACCTAATGGTTTCTGTTAATAGCCTCCTATTATACAAATCGTTAGGTGCATCAAAAGGGATTTAAAACAATACTTAACTATCGTGTTTATTCGATCATGTTTATTTAATAGACTTGCAAGATATAGGAAAAAACATAGGTACCTAGCTTTCTACCATCAAATGTGTATGTGACAAAATTACTTTACTGGTGTAAATTTTGGTGTAATATTGAGGTGTCGATTAAAGTATTCCTTGTCAATTATTTTAATTAGTTGAAATAATTAACTTTAGTACGATTGGCAGAAAACTTAAACTTCGCCACTATGTAATAATTAATATACCTTACGAAAAAAAAACGCTTTTTACGATCTACCCTCAAACTGGAATATCATGTACAAAAATAAAAAAAACATTTTTTTTTAAATCTGTTTTCGATATTTCAAGTTTAAATTCTCTGGCTGCTTAAGTTGTGGCAGAATGGGTATAATTCCTTTGAAAACAATGTTGTCTCAAGAAGTTACCGTTTTACGTTAATTTTGATTATTTTCGTACTATAAAACATCCAAAAAAACTAATAAATACTCGTACTACTTACATATAGATTACACAAGATTTCTTGAGACTGAAATAAAATACCTAAGATTTCCATTTGTTTCAGTATCACAACACATGTTAACGGATCTGGATAAGCTGCCGGGAGTGCAGCTGGGCGACTTCCTGCTGCAGTTCGAGCTGGACGAGCCCCGGGCCTCCGTGAAGGAAATCGCCAGGACAGAGCTCCGAGAGACGCCCGAAGTGGTCAAACCAGCAGTGGAAGAGCTGAAGAGACTGCTTAAAGGTACGGTAAAGGGAAGGGAAAAAAAAGGGAGGTGCCTTGCCACACCGCATCTAAAAAAGGCTTCTAATATGCGTGATGACTATACACGATATTTTTTTCTTACTTCGGTTTCATGTGTAAAGTACTCTAAATATTGTAAGATTTTCACTAGACAACTGTTTGGCGAGTACTACCAAAATTCAAAGTTAGTTTGCCTGAAGAACATACGTATGGACAGACGGACATGACGAATGTCTATGAGATCCACTTTTGCCATAAAAATATTTGTTATAAAAATTAATCTTAATTTCATGTATAATCCGTTTTTATTAGGATAATGGCCAATATGAGTATTTTAACCGACTTCAAAAACGGAATAGGTTCTCAATTCAACTGTGTTTGTTCATAAACTGTATACTGCAAAAACCTTTGCTATTTATAGCGAGAGCATGATACTAACGTGATGCGGGAAAACCCATTTTTTTTATCGATAACACTTCGAGGTTCCACTACGGTGCTAGGTTTAATATGTGGTTACTTGCCACCTTTGGAAGCTACAAAAAGGTGGAAAAAGTTGTAATTGCCTGTAAGTGCGTATCTATCGTTTCTGACGTGACTATATATCTTGATCTCATCATCATCGTTGTTCCATCCCATATCCACCCACTGCTGGGAACGGGTCTAGCCTCACTTTCGTGAGGAGCATTAGGCTGAAACCATTACAGGGTCCCGGTCCGGATCGGTGGTATATATATATCTCTGAAACAATTCCCGGGCATGCGGGTTTCCTCACAACGTTTTCATTCACCGAAAAGCGAGTAAATAGGGTGTAGTCGACCTTCATTATATTCATATTTATGAAAAACAATATTAGGTTGGAAGTCAAGAACAGAAATACAATACAATAAGCATACATAATTAACACCGCCTTGCCCACAAAAACATCTTTACTTTAGGAAATGTACCTACAAGATGTAATTTATTGTTCACACATTGTGAATTAAATAGATTTTAACGATAGTTACAACGTACAAGGTTTTCGTTACTATTACTTAACTTGCATCATTTACGGTTCAATGACTTTAAACTTAGCAACGAATCAATACAATTAACAGCTATACAAATTAATGGTACGTATGATTATGTATATTTAGCAAGATCACTCCTACGTGCCGTGTATACTTAAACAAAAAGCTCTGAGTAAAGTTTTTTGTGTAACTAGAACTGGATAGGTCTGATAAGTCGATAACATCATAACATTTTACAAAGTGTCTGCAAATATTACAACATCAGAAAGCAATCAAAATCCCATTACTGATAATACATAACAATATAATGGAACAACGATAACAGAACTTCTCAGATAGATCAGAGCTCTGATCATTATATGGGTACAAAATCAGTGATATCTTATGAAGTTATCACTGATAAACCGATGAGATGAGATAGCGCACGTCTCTTATAGTTGTGTCTCAAGGGCTCGCGTGTTTGTCCCAGAGGTCCTACCAAAATCTTAGACTAGCTCAAAGTGCGGCGGCTCATGATGCGGCGTCGCACCACCAAATTCCCCAAAAATCGGTAACGCCGCGCTCGTCTTAGCAAGTCAATTTATTTTAGCGTTGCGACGCAGCGATGTCGCTTCGCGTCGCATTGCTTTTATGTTTGTTCGCCCAAAAAGGAATGACGCTCACGTAAACAAGAAAATAATTTGGAGAGCGGATCGATTGCAGAACTAAATTAGGAAATACAGGTTCGGAGGAAGAAAAAGTATGTAGGTATATAGAAAATAGGAATCTGATTCTATTCTATGATGAGAAGCCTGTTCCTTGCGCCTACAGTTTTTAACAACATAACCACTACGTTGTATTGTATCTGGTCGATGCACCGACTCAGAGGTAAATTACATATTTTCTTTGTCACTGAGGAGATTAATGACCTTCGAATTTGAACTTCAAAGTTGTTATGATAATCACCACAAAAGCAGGATAAAGAAGGATACCTTCGCCGTTGACACATGTGACCCGAGTGTGACCCATATTGTTTGAGACACGTCCGTCAAGAAACCCTTGACACGTCTTGTCACTAAACAAAAGACTACGAACCTTTGTTAAGATAACTTACGTGCTAAGTTATAATTATGCTAAACTTCATTCTTGCGAATTGTTGGTGTAAGGGTCAACTTAAATGTCAAATCAATACAAATATAACAAAATAAGCAAAAACGCCGCGACTAAATTATTATTTTATTTATTCAAAGTCGTCGTCCACAACTGAAGACGTCATACTCATTTATAATTTACTTATCCAACAAAAATGTCCTAGGACGTGTTTAGTTTATTGTTCGAGATGATTTTTCATTTTTTATTTAAGCTTTAACATCGAGATTTTTTCCACGCGACTTGTAGATAATATTTACCTACTAAGATAGGTTTTTCGAAAACACTTTCTGAGTAGATTTAGAGAGAGCTTGAAATTACATTTTTAGTGTTTGTATCATACGTGCTTGTTAACGAAAACGTAACGGATAATAAATGATTAATGGTCCACCGATATTGCACATTAACACAACACACGAAGAAATACAAGCTTGAGGAAAAGAAATATTACAGAATCAACAACGCCATATTTTCGGATTCCCGTCAAAAACCTCTCAACCGCTGTTTCACCTGGCGACTGATGGAAAGTAAACATCACAACGTGTTTGCTATACAAACCCATAATTTCGTTTTTGCGGTTCTTAATCAATTAATATACTCAAAAGCAAGCTAAATAACGTCATTATAACAAAGCTATTCATTGCATCTCTTCGTGGTTTTTAACAGGCTTTTATTAGCTTCTCATTATATGTTAGCATGTAATGGCAACTTTGACCCCCTTCAAAACTTCGGATTAAATCGGTATTTTACACACTCATCAAGGACCGATGACACTACAATTGTAGTGGTAGGGCTCTCCTGCAAGAGTCCGCCTGGGGAAGTACATATATTCATCCGCTAAGCAGCAGTGTGCGAACATTACTGTTTGCCAGTTTGAAGGGCACTGTTTCCAGCGAAATTACTGGGCATATGAGACTTAAGACCCGATGTTTCAGGGTGACGGGCACAGTGTAGTGCCATAAAGAATAGTTTTGGATGGCACTGTAGCTGTTATGGGCGGGCTCGGCACTTATCATCAGGTGAACGACTTGCTCGTCTCGTTACTTAGTAATTTAAAAAAACCTATTGTTTTTTCTCAGAGGATCCAGATTTACAAGTGCCTTTGGATAACGAAGCGTGGCTGGTTCGCTTTCTGAGGCCTTGCAAGTTCTACCCAGAGAGTGCGTATGATTTGGTAAGATGCGTTTCATGCAAATCTGTTTATTATTCTTTAATCTCATAACCAAGTAACATTGGTTTTCTTCATTGCTCCGGGAAAGCAACTGTCTCATAGCTCTCTGCATTCTCTTAAGCGGGAATAAATATAAATGACGTTTGAAACGAAATACCTACCATGTATATTGTGATCAACATGAGCACTCAATATTTCTCACTTTGGTAATGGTTAATGACCATGTCAGTTTAAAAACGTATATGGCCATGAAAGGGTACACATGTTACAGTACAAAGGTACGACTAAACAATCTATTTGAAAAATTTTATTAAAAATAATCCACTAAGGAAAAAATAAATTTATAACCTACTAAATATTTATGAGCCGATATGCCCGATGTAGCACCTAAGTTCTGGGTTTTTACCAAAACGGCTATTGTGGAAGCTAATGCAAAAAAAAAATCTATTGCAAAAACTTCATATCTATGTGTAGTATAGGTACACTTACTAAGGTAACTCATTTATTTTTAGATTAAACGTTACTACGGGTTCAAAGTGAAGCATCACAAGCACTATGATGGCCTGATCCCGAGTAAAGAGACCAACGTCTTCATCCAAAATGTCTTGACCGTCCTGCCGACCAGAGACCAGAACGGCAGACGAGTTCTCGTCTTGGAATTAGGAAGTAAGTGTATCTGAGATGAATTTTTTTTCTAAGCCGTGTATTTTTCTAAGCCTCTTCGTGACTTTGGGTGATGGAAGACTGCCCTAATTCTTTTTCACGGAATTTTATTATTTTCAGGCCAAATAGATCTAGCCATATTCATGATTGTTTTTATAACTATGTCTGTATTACTAGCATAATCTGTATGTGATAGTCATTACGACAAATTGAAATAGGCAATTATTTGTGGAACAAACGTATCTACACCATCATTTGCCTTTTTTATGGAAAATTTGGATGTTCAAAGTCACGCAAGCGTGCCTGTGTTGATAATATGGTAGGCATTACTGACAATACTGACATAACAAACAAATTACTACCTACGTTAAAGTGGATTTAGGTGTAATTTCAAATGCGGTAAGATTGACGTAAATTGAGTTAGGAAGTAGGTATAGAGTTAGATTAAAACTGACGTATGTATGAATGACAGCTTAAGCACATACACGTGAAACGGTTAAGCACATGAAGGTCCTTGTATGGTCAATACTTACTACTTTATCCTCTATCTTGTCTTCACTGATTTGTTTCATCGATCGGTGGAAAGTTATGGGTTCTAGTGGTATAAATACTCGTATATTTAGTTTCAAGTGGCAGAGCTTTTTGCAAGGAATCTGATTTATTTATATTGCTAGTTATTTATTAACCTCGTATTACATCAACGATGATAAAATTCAGCTAAAACGCCTATAAAATTTATTAACTAAAACTATAAACAATTGAAAGCTGAAATTATGAACTACTAGGAAGAAACTCATTTATACGTCCAATTTCCAAACTGGGCCACGTGACATCCCGTGAGCAATAAAACTATTTACGGGCCGTATATTTATGCAGTTTTGTTTTTTTTTTTCTTCACATTTTGCACCTATAGATTGGTTTTCACGTTGATCTTCTCCTATTTTCAGAGAAATGGAAGCATAACAAATGCTCTCTGGATGAGGTGTTCAAGGGGTGCGTGCTGTTCCTAGAGGCCGCCATGCTGGAACCGGAGAGTCAGATCTGCGGGGCGGTAGTCATCTTCGACATGGACGGCCTCTCCATGCAGCAGGTCATGCAGTTCACGCCGCCTTTTGCGAAGAGAATCGTGGATTGGCTTCAGGTAAATCTCATACCGTTGATTCTAGTCTAACAGAAGCATCTTACGTACTTGTGGCTCCGTCAATTCAACAAGTCATGATCAGTGAAACGTTTTTCCGGCTGACTGCATTCTGTAATCGACTGTCTGTAATGTGTACTAAAATACTATTTGCTTATTTCAAAGTAGTATGTTAAGTATTCAAAAGGCGACTACAGTAACTCCTATCAAAGGTACAATATCGCAGCAATATAGGAAACAGTTCATTTAGAACCAAAACACAGTTGTAACACGGTACGTTGCTTTGCAAATAACCTACAATGTAATGTAGAAATTCAAACAAGCGCAAATAGTTTAATTAACTAGTTTATTTTCTAAAAAAAGTACTCCGAGTATTTAACAAATTCAGAAAATCAAACAAGTGCTTGATGAATGAACGACGGGTTGTTTTCCAGGTACAGAAAGTACCACGAGCTCATATTATATCTTATAGTATCGAAATTCAAACAAGTGGCAGAGTGAATGTACAAAAGCTCGTTCATGAACTAAAGCGTAACTGTAGAGGGCGTAACGTAATAAAAGTTCCCAAATGTGTTGAACGATAGGTCAATTCCCAAATAAAGTAGTCACTGGTTCATTATGACCTTGCAAGGCAATGAAATTCGCGAATATCGCACGTCAACATGAATGTGTTTAAAAATCTTGAAATGTTTTAACTTAGTTTGTCGTGAAATATACTTGGTTGTATTTAGTTAAAATTGGTTTCTTGACTGCAATGAGGGACTATCATTTTGTGACATTGCATTTTTACTCATGCTTAAGTAACTAAAAATTGTATATCTTTCATTTCCAGGAAGCTATCCCCCTAAGAATCAAAGGACTGTACATCATCAATCAACCGTTCATCTTCAACATGGTGTTCCAACTCTTCAAGCCGTTCCTGCAGGAGAAGCTGCGCTCGCGTATCATCTTCATGGGCAACGACCGCGAACTCCTGCATAAGCACATCAGCCCCAAGTGCTTGCCCGAATCCTATGGCGGCACTGTGGCAATCCCTAATGTGACGGGCGCCCAGTGGCTTGAACTACTGCTGATGTGTGATCAAGAGTTTTGTGGTAAGGAATCTTTACCATAAACGACATCATTCTTGTTAATCATTAACACGTAAGGCTAATCTCTCTCTTGGATACAAATAAGGTTGAAAATGGCAGCAACCTAAATTGAGTCGCTAATAAGCCGTTTTCAACCTAAATTGGATCCAGTTTAGGTTGAAAATGGCAGCAACATAAAAAATAAGACATCACGGTACGATTCTGCGACGCGGTTCAGTTTAGGTCTTCAACAGAATCGCTATAAGAGGTCATGGTATGCCTCCAGTGCTCACAATTTGCAAAAGAAAAAAAAGAAAAGAAAGAATTTAATAATAAAAATCTTTATTTATCTTTTCAGCTATCAACTCGTACGGCTACAAGAAGGATAAGAAGTGATCTGAACACTAAGGCATTGGATTTAATGGTATAATGTGATATTTTGTAAGACATATCGTGATAGAAACATGCCTATACCTACATTAAGTTATTTGGGCATGCGGAATAATTCAACTGTTTGGTTGTATTGTAGAGGTATTTTACTTTTATTTAATTCTAGTTCAAATGCAGCATTTCGTAATCACTGTTTAATAATGGAACAATGTAGGTTAAATATTTTGTGTATTATAATAATATATGGATATATTTTAAATTTGTTATGAGTCCTAGGCTGCGTCCTGCAAATGTAGTTACGTGTTCATTCAAAAAGTACAAATCAAATTTAAATCGAACATTAAATCAATGTTTTATAATTATTTTTGTTTTAAAACAATTTATGACTAAGTAACTTAAATTTGCTCTAATTTTCTAAAAGTTTTTAATTTTCTAAATTTAATTTTTCCCTATGCTGTGGACATTCTGCAACTCGTGTCTACAAATTTGGAGTTCCCCCTAATGCATATTTTTTTAATTGGAGCGTAACTACGTTGTGTTGACTTCACCGGCATGCGTTTTTTGAAGTCAGTTACTATGCGTGTGATCGTTAAGTTTATATAGATGTACTCGTATCGCAGACTATTCATTCCAAATTCAGAACAATATATGATATGGTAGCTAAATGATAAATTATATGTTTATTATTTCCCTTTACAATTTGTTCAAAGTTATGCCTAATATTGCCGATATAATTCATTAACATAATATTAAATCGGTAGGCTGAGATAAATATAGTGTAAATTCTAGTTTACACAAAAGGCCATGATATCGTAGCTACCGGTTGCCGTTTACCGTTTGAAATTCCATTACAATAGTTTTGTAAATATATAAATTTGCACTAAATACAAAATAATAGTAACTAAATATTTAGTTGTAACTGAACTACAAAATCAAAAAGTAACCGATTTAATCAAATAATTATAATTCTTATTTTTCAACAGTTTAAAATTTTAAATATTTATTAAAATTGTACTTAATTTAGATTGGCGTATTTTAATTATTTATTTACTTGATTCACATTTCAAATTATAATCATTGTGACTTATGGGGTAATTAAAATTAAATTAATGAACTGGATTAAAACCCAAAATATGGTATAAACATAACATATTCGCCTTAAAAATGTATGCACCTTATATTATATACAGAAATATCCCGTTAACTGTGGGGATTTGTATTAAAACCTATTTATATAAATATTATTTAGATCAACCTAAACGATTATAGGGTATTATTGATAGATAAATGGGTTTGCGATTGGAATCTCAAATATTTTAGAGTTGTATTTAGTCAGGGCGTCACATACATCACGTGTATCAAATCATTGTCATAAGGCCATTTTTTATATCATAATAATATATTTTTAATAAATTAAATATAAAATATTTTTAATGTTTTTATTTAATAATAAATATAAAATTGCACCCATACCAGTTCCTACGATTTCCTTACCACTACCAATACTAATAACAATTCAAAAACATTGTACTATGAAATTATCTCCCATTCCATCAGCATCATCGCGTACAAATTAATAGTTAACTTTTATTATCACTTTATAATAAATAAATAAAAAATATATATATAAATATACTATTTTATTCTTTATTATTAATGTTCAAATGTATAATAATAATCATATACACTTTGTATACATTCTAATTCTCTACACAAAAAAAATTGGAGATGAAAACTTATGAAAAAAAGAGTATTAATACTACTCTACTTTCACTGCACGAGTATATACGTATATGAATAACATATGACGAGAAGCATATTGAAATAGGCAGATAATTATACCTACTGTATGTACCTAGGGCAGTGGATAAATCGCTCTAGACTATAGCGTATTGCAATTCGCATGCGGCATCTTTAAATCATGCTGTATATGCTCAATAATAATGAAGCCAGTTTTAGGTAGGTAAATAATAAAAATACAATGACTCTTAGAACTTAAAATTAATCCAATGGAATGTCATGGACTCACGTCTTTAAAGAAACAATATCTACATGTTGTTTGCATGTTTTATAATAAAACAGATATAATAAAGCAGTTTTATAATATCAGGAACGTTAACTAGGACCTTGCAAGTAATGTATCCTGACGCAAATACTGTTTTTGCACCATAGCATGCACATTATAATTATATACTTAAATACTAGCATTACTTATATATGGTGTGATGGAATTTTCAGGATTTTCTGTGTGTTGTTCAGGTATCAGTTTCTTAGTGTATCACAATATTAACACGCCCTTATCTAAAGTTGCCGTCCACGATATTTATATCAGCTCAATGAATCATGTTGGTAATTTTTTCTAGCTTCCGTTTCCATCTTTTCGCATAGTGGACAGCTCCTTGTAGTCCGAAGTCCAATCATTTGCTATCCTTTGTGGAGTACCCATATGAGCTAGCCACTGAAATAATAGAATAAAACAGTATTAATGTCATGAAAAGGACCCTATGAGTCATATTTGGTATCTTTCTCTCTATTTGATATGCATAATATTTATTAAATCCATACTACATCATGGTGTTGAAATTCGCTTAGCAAACTTTTATAACAACGATTTGTTAGTTCATAGCCAGTTATTAAATTACTTTGAGATACCAAAAAACAACATTTCATGTCAGTATATTTCATCGCCATCATCATCAACCCATATTGGCCCACTGCTGAGCACGGGTCTTATCTCAGTTTCGTGAGGAGGATTAGGCCATATTCCACCACGGGGGTTCGGTCCGGATTGGTGGATTAGGTATAAAACACCGAAATATTTCTTGGGTTTGGGACGGGAACATAAAGTGAAATACAAATTGAAACATTAATATGTATATTTCTATTCATCTAAAGCTAAAAGAACGGTATCCCTTAAAATGTTTTAGAACAAAAGACATCAACGCGCTCCATCTAAAAGAATACCATTTGCTATTTCATAATGTATGCAGGAATTCGTTTTCCTGATACTAAGTGTCTTAAAACGTATACCTGTAGTTGTAAAAAAAAAAATTATAACCTGCCTGAAATCGAAAAAATAACAATGAAAATGAAAATGCTGCTTCTTTAGAACAAGAAAAGTTATTTCAACCTGATGAAAATTGAACAACTTTCTTCAAACCCTCGCGTACGCGTTGCTCAGAGAGACATTCTGTCAGATCCAAGGACGTAAATACTTAGTTACTTACATCTGAAGTCTTCTTCGTAATGATACAGCATCTTCCACAGCACGTCCCCAGGGATCTCGGGCTCGGGTAGATCGCCACCGTGCCGCTTCCGCAGAGCCCTCGCGTCTACGTGATTCATCAGAGCCTGCCTGTCGGTGCCGTGGAGGTGGATGCGAGACCGAAGCTTCTCCCTCATAAAAGGCTTGAACAGTGCGAACAACATGTTGAAGATGTATGGCTGGTTGACGATGTGCACCGCCTTAAGACGGGTTGGGACGCAGTCCTGAAAACGGAAACATTCTTTAGAACTTTTAGGAAAATCTTTAAAGTCATGTCGCTATTTAGGAACAGCTTAAAATACGGGCTTTTGTGTCGTAATAGTCATTTTCATATCTTATTTATTCAAAATAGTTTACGTGAAGAATCTCTGCATTTTGAGGATTAAACAGCCTATCCAGGATTTTCAGAATAAGATGTGCTTCCGAACATTACATCTTCCAAAAAAAAACAAACTCACAAACAAGCTTTACCACATTACAATAAGTGTAGAGCGACCAAATTCGACAACAGATTGGGATGTTCTCGATGTTTTGTGTTGACCTTCGTTCTTCTATAATGTAACGACTGCAAGGCGTATAGAATCTCGGTATCCCTATATGATTGATATATCTCTTAATTCGTATATAGGTACTAATTAAGAACAGCTAAAGAATGAAACACTTTACCAGACCTTTGATTCCCTGAAAAAACAAACCTGGATATCTAGAGTAAACAAGTTCTTATTTAGGCAAGCATACCTCATCTACCCCGCATCGTCACTAACCATCAGGTGAAATAGCAGACAATTGCCTAAACGGCTTAAAATAAGCAACGTGCAAGTTAAAAATAATACCGCTTATCAGCAAAAAACCACGTCAAGAAAGGTCAAAATCTGCACAACGAGGCTAACAGGTATGCCTATGCATCTACAGATAATTCAACTAAAGCTCACATCTGCACGCGGTGTGGTTGAGCTTGTCGTTTTCGTATTGCTCTGTATAGCCATCAACGTAAGTTTCTTTCACAGATTACAGACGCTGGCTAAATTGGCTGCAACAGACGTAAGGCTATGTATGTACCTGAATCCACTCGATGACCATCTTAGCATAAGAGGGCGTGAACTGCATGACGTGGCTTAACGACAGACCCTTCATGTCGAAGATAACGATGACGCCACAGATCTGCGTGGCTGGTTCCTTCATGGCCCCTTCGAGACCCATTTGGGTCCCTCGGAACACGTCCGTTAGGGACACTTCTCTGGGATTCCATTTTTCTAAAACCAAGTTTTTACTTTTGAATTTACGCGTACTCTTCTCCAGAATTTGAACATTGGTATAACATTAAATAACATAACAATTTTATAGAAACAGGTTCCGTTTTTGTATATTAGCCTTAGGAGGCCACACACTACTGCAAAAAAATGGTTGTTATTCAAAAAGCAAAGTGAATGTTATTGAATCCGTAACATCTTAAGGCCGCTTTAGCATCTTGGACTTTGAGTCATCAAATTTTTAAACGATTCAAAAGACCGTCTTATTCGTGACAAATTAATGTTCATTCATTCTTGTCGGCCGCAATGAAAACGGACCACATTTATTGCTACGCTCTAATTAGTCGAACAGACAGAGCATAGTTTCATATGAACAATTTCTTTTATTTACTTTTTAACGGAATATGAACTTTGGCTAAATGCTTACAGAGTTTAATTTAGTAAACACATGATAAGATAGATACGCCACGTCTCGTGGTGAAGTCTTGATTAGGCATATCAGACTAACCTCCAGCCTCTATGAGTAGTATGCGTCGCCCCTGTTGGTCTCGTGGGGATAAGATGGAGACGACGGCATTCTCAAAGGTAGAACGAGTGGCTGAAGGTACAAGGTCCCTGCAGTACTCAGCATGGGACCGCCTAAACTTGTAGTATGCTTGTATCTGAAAATTAAGTATCGAATAGCTGATTGCCTAGAAATAGAAACCTATATATTGAGAAGATGTGCATCGGTGTTGTTCAAAGTCATGTCTGTTTTGGTCTAATCACTACACGAAAGATTGTCAATTTTGTAATTTTTTTGTTTAAAATGTTTGATGTTTTCATATCAAACAAGATGTTGTAAAAAATTACAATGTTTTGTGTAGTGAGTAGACCAAAACACGAGCAGGAGAGCTTTACGTACACATTCAACATGATTCAAGGTAGCATTATAGACGTAATTATTATTTAATGCTTAATTATAATTGTGTTGAAAAATCTAAAATTCCGCCATGTGATGAGAATGCGACGTCCATTATTTTGATAATAAATAATTAATATCAAATTGTGTTTCAACTAAATAATAAATATATATTTTATTCACAGAGCTTTAAAAACAATAA
The DNA here is from genome assembly GCA_912999815.1 of Campaea margaritaria. Taxonomy (NCBI): domain Eukaryota; kingdom Metazoa; phylum Arthropoda; class Insecta; order Lepidoptera; family Geometridae; genus Campaea; species Campaea margaritaria. The sequence continues at coordinate 10,253,738 of OU538790.1, forward strand.
TTCGATAAAATTTTATTTTTAAACTTAACCTTCAATATCTAACAAAAGTAAAAAAGTTATCTAATTTGGATGTATTTTTAGACACGTTTTAATTAAAGTTCACACGATCATTGTTATTTTGGATCGTCGGGCATGTTTTTTATATTTCCAAATGGATCCTGTTATAATCTCAGAAAATATGAGTTTATCGTAGTTATTGTAGCTGTAGCACAGTTAGTGACTCTACCAATATGAAAATGGACATTATGAATTTCATTTTGTATCATTCTACCACAGCCTAATAAATAATCACCCAACTATGGTTCTACACTAGTTGAAATAACCTCGCGAACCTTTGATAGAAGAGTACGTATTTCCACCATCATCATTTACCAATCCTTCTTTCTACCACGAGTGAGCCTAATTGTGAATTTAGTGGTAATCCTGACCATTTGACTTTTTTTAGGAGAGCTGCGCCTTCAACGGCGGCTATTAGTTCTGTTTCAGGTTTATCAATTTATATCCATCACGTAAGAAATAAAAACGATAAGAATGTACTTTTACTAGATGGACACAATAAAATGTAGTTAGTTATTTTCTCTTTTAATTTTGAATATGACTTAATGCAACTAATGATCAAACAACTAGACCTATATCTCATTCTAATAAGTACCCATGGTATTATCAGTAAATGTTTATCAAACCCAGGACTCACCTTTTTGAAAGCACTATCAGCGTAATACTTGCACGGCCTAAGGAACTTCAGTAGAAAATCGTCTTTTTCCACGGGAATGTAGAGTGACGGTTCATCTGTGACAACGACAATCACTATTAACAAATAGAACTAAACATTTTTAAATTTTTGGGCACTTATCCTTAATTCTATAGTTGCGATCAGGGAACAAAGTTTATAAGCTTGTATACGTATCTGTCTAAGTAAATACATAATTAGTTAGGTAGATACCCACAATAGTGGTAGGTAGATAGACACAAATACATTATGAACACAGTCACCCGAATCATAGCAAAACAAAAAAATCAGCCAAGTGCGAGTCGGACTCGCGCACGAAGGGTTCCGTGCCATTATCTAATATAAAAACGGCAATGATATTTTAATTTAATTATTTATTTTTAAATTTAATTATAAATGAAATATTTGAAATATTCTGTGAATATTTCAAGCGTCTACCTGTTGCCGTTATAAATATCGAGCAAAATCGAGGGGAAATAAACACGTTTGTTGTATGTATTTTATTCTGTTTTTTTTAGTATTTGTATTTATAGCCGCAACAGAAATACATAATTTATGAACATTTCAATTGTGTAACTCCCACGGTTTATGACATTACAGCCTGGTGACAGACGGACGGACAGACAGCGGAGTCTTAGTAATAGGGTCCCGTTTTACCCTTTGGGTACGGGACCCTAAAAATTAAGCACTGTCATTAGGAACTAGGTACACAATATAGTATTTTGCATTCGAAATTAATGACTACAATATCACCACCACATATACCGTAAAACGACACGACGAGGATGTCGAGTCGTAGCCTCATGTAGTACTGAACAAGTTTTCTATTATATTAAGGTAGCTCCATTATGTATTGGAAACCCAAACAACTTAATAATTATTTATGTAACGGTTATTGACAAATTGTTACCGTTCATTATTATCTATCTACTTGTTAACAAAGGAAATATTGATTATTAATCATCAGCCAGGTCCAAAGAATAGCTAGATAAAATGTATCTCTGTAGGTATATACCTGATTGTAAACACTTAATTTATTGGTAATTACTTCATTAGGTGCTGTGATATACAAATAAATGTAGGCACACAATCGACAGTGGCGCCTCTCCTCATTCCCAATCTGTCATTCAGAGCGGGCGGTCGTCTCTTCTGAGCGTGTGCCTACTTACTGATAATCTGGTTGTTTTACTTTAAACCCAAGCCCTAGTTTAGTGAACACAACAGGTGCCAATGTTAGGTACAATATGCATTTACTTAAGTTAACCATATTTAGACAACATTATGCAGAAATTATGACATAGTACATCGTCATTAACCCATATCGGCCCACTGCTAAGCACGGGACTCTGCTCACGAAAGTGAGGAGAATTAGGCCTTAAATCCACCACGGGGGCCCGGTCCGGATTGGTGGATAACATACTTAGCTCCGAAATAATTCTTGGGTATACGTAAGGGTTTCCTCACGATATTTTCCTTCATCGAAGTGAGTGATAATTACGTACATACATTTTATCTTACTTGCAAATAGGTATTTGTAAAGTTAGGAACGAGATGCTGGACGGGTAACACTTGTATTGTATAGCTACCAATTATTTTTATAAATACCATCTATAATAGTCTATAATAAACCTTAAATCATAAAGCATTCAATTGTTTTTGTGCGTTAAATAACAACTCTACCTCGGTGTATAATACCTACTAAAACTATGCTGCCATTCACCACCTACATAACGCGGACAAGTTTATATCTCACAAACTGGTTTATTTCAAAATTTCCAATAGAAATGAAAGTTGATATTAATCATATTATTTACAGAAAGAGCATTGGTGAAATTAATATTGCAATACTTGAAAACAACAATTTTTCTGACATAAAAGGTAAAATAACACTGTTTATCTTTTTAATAAGCACGTTATTATCTCTAGATAAAGACACTATAAACATCTATTGACTTTGAAATAATATTCTTTAAATAAAATTAAGTTGATTAGAATACGATAATGTGACAGACAAAGTAATCTATATATAAAAAGTTATAACCGTCAGACAAGAAACATTTTTTGATTCCCAATAGAAAGGTAAGCAATTCTCAGACTTTTGAAGCATGACAAAAAAACTAAAGTTGACTCACCTCTCAATAGCTTTCTCAAATCTTCGAGCGCTTGTTCAATGACTTCGGGTGTTTCTCTCAATTCTTCCCTAGCTTTATCCAGAACCACTTGGTCCTCGACAGGTTTAGTTTCCAGCTGTATTTTGTTGTCACCCCACATCACAAATGGGGTTCCATCAGCATCTTTTTGCATTTCCATCGTGGGATTTGTTTATTTATTTTTCTTAATTGTTCGACTTAGACAATCACTTTACTAATGAACTACTCAGTGAACCACAAACAATTTATAATTTTTAATGATATTATCTTCAAATCTCTAGCAGGTAATTACATTACGAGTACAGGTGTGAGACCGGTGGATAGAAGCTATTTTCAAATTATCGATCGGCTTATCTTTTATTCGAGATTAATTGCACTGCACTATCGGTATTATGTCGTCGAGCGCAGAGCGGTCACAGAAGCTGCGCGCAGCCAGCTGCACTGTTCTTGTTGGACTGGCCGGCGCCCGCACATCTTAACCTAACGGTAACGGCGTCCCTCATTCCATGGTAGGTACGTACTGCTTGACGAAACTCGGAGCCTCTCACTTGAGCAACGATATAATGGACCTATACCTAAGTTGCTTAAGATTCGCCGGTCAGATTGGATCTGTAGTGGTTTCATAATCTTATATGTATTTTGTAATTCATGAGAAGTTAGCAAAATGATTTTATCGGGGTCATTAAAAATTATGGTAGGTAGTGCCATATTGCACCAAGTAACATGGACATGATATCTAACTCCAACAAATTTATATAAAGTGCCACTGAACAACACACAATAACCATTTAATGATTTGCTGGTCGGGCTATTCTTAGGATTCAATTTGTCACGATTCATGTTGTCGTGTTAGACCTCTCCATGAACCTCTATAGCTTATAGAGCTCTATAGGTTTCCTCGTTTAGACAAATATCAAAGAGATTATCATAATAACTGCGAGTTAATTAGCAAATCTGAATCAAACGTTTTGAGTTTAGCCAATGCTTCCTAAAACTCCGGTCGCAAGTTACCAACGTTACGAAGTTGCTATTAGTTATTTAAGGAAAAGTCCTATCGATAAGATTATTTAAACAATAGGTGGTGGGAACGCTGATGAAAACCTTGTTACCAGGTTCTTGAGTATCCAAGTAAATACTAAACTCCTTTAATTTTTCTTATAGCAAAGACTTAATGAGGGAAGCCCATTTTACCTGACTACGCGACGCAAAGGAAGGTATTGTGTTTTCTAACTATTTATATTGTACTCTGTAAGGTAGACACGATGCAAGAGTGCAGCCTTCTCGATAGGTGTTTTAAATTAAAAGATCTCCTAAACTCCCGTGTATTTTGGGATGGGCAGTGTAGTGAGTGCAACCTCGTTTTCTAGCTGACTTATCCTGTCGCCACGAAGACCAAACTCGGGGCACTGTATTAGAAACACGACACGAATGTTCCAACAAGTGCTAATGCAAGTTAAGAAAACAAGGTAAAAGATAGCAATTAAACAAAATGTATTTAAATATTCTTTATTTTCTAATTAAATTATAATCCAATACAAATCTAAGGAATTCCATTTTTAATATCTACCTACGCGTTTTGAGCAAATCAGGTATATTTCGACAGATGATTACATTACTTTTGGAATGAGTTTCCACCAAGGCACTTATTATGACATGACAAGATAATGAACAATAAGACATAGACAATATGAACTGCTCAAGACATCGATACAAAGAAACAAAGGAAATGATTCCGAGAACCACCTCGCTTCTTATATTTGGCAACGAATCGGCTTAACAAGGTCAATTTTGTTTTAATAGATTGGTCACGCTACAGTTTAACTTTAATCGTAAGTCTCATACGTTAGTATTAACTAAGAATATGTAGATATGTCTATGGCTGCATACATCACCGAGTTAGAAGGTGTAAGCCACCTAGAGCTTTACCTACTTACGATTATAGAGCGAGGCGTTTCCTTGTAAAGGCAATTCAAGGAAGTTGGCATACTAAGCATAATTTGCTTCAATAATCCAATTTTCAGTTACACTATTCTTCTCAGTTTGCGTGTTACACGCAAATAAGTTTATGTAAGCCGATTCTCGAAAATCAACGCTTTGTCTCATCGAAACAAACACTAGTATAAACAAATTGGCTGTTATTATAAAGCCGTGTAACTTGCGCGTGTTTTGATCTAGTCACTACTCAAAACATTGTAATGTTTGACATATTATTATCATGATATGAAAACATCAAACATTTTCAAAAAGTTTTCCAAAATGACAATGTTTTGATTGAACAAAACACGCACAGGAGACATGGCTTAAAAACAACATAGAAGTAAAACCCCAATAAAAACATGTATCAAATAGTTTTGTTCATTCTTCCTGTATAATAATCAATTTTAAAACTAATTTTGTATAAAATTGTGGTAGTTGATATTAAATTTGTTTGAATTATGTCCATTTGATAATTGATTCCGATGAGCTATATCTATATCCAACATAGCCATAGTAAAGCTGTTGTGGTATGTAAGTCAAATACAATAATGTTTATGTGCCTTTATTATACTGAGATAAACCTAAATCTATATTTTGGTGTAAAGGTACAAAACTGGCACTTTATCACATTCACAGCCGCAGTACAGTGCGAGTTTATTTTCATACAACATAACTAATGTCCCCTATAAACTAGTTTTATATAAAATCTTTCAAATACCATAACAAAATCCATACAAACATGTCATGAAATTCGCTCACATATTCACGTCTTGACATTAAAACTACTACATGGTACATCTAACTCCTAAATATTAGGTGTAATTATTGGTATAACAATAAACCCAAGTCATATAAATTAATATACTATAACATACAATATTTATAACTTCCTTTTGGCAGCTAGTAACTATAACAATTTCAAAATTGCATTTCTTCATTTACTTATACCGTTGCTGTTACCCAGCATTTGTACGAAACCTGAGTAGACCCTATTTTCGAGTTTAATATTTTTGTACTATACGTACTCGTATTTCACACTTCATGCAATAAAATGTCCCAGCATCATTTGAGATAAAAATCCAGGATCCAAATATATAACCCCTAGTAAAAACATTAGAATCAAACTATAAGTTAAATTGCTCCAATGGAATGGCAAAAGAAATATAGGAAACACAATCATGAATCCTATGCTAGGACAATATCTCGCACATAAATAAATATAGTGTAAGTACGTATTTAATGTTTACCACCCTAGAGAATTTTTAAAAGGGAAAAGATATGTAATGGGTGATGCAGATCAGCCTCAATTCCTTAATCTAAAGTTTGCCTTGATTCCGGCTATTCCACCTTGGCTCTATTGGTTCAAAATGCTATAAGAATAAGTATGATTTATAAATTATCTATTTATATTATAGTAAGCTACACTTTTAAGGGAGGTATTCTAGAAGACCGTGGCAAATGAACTTAATATTTAAAGGGCCTTTGGAATTGTAGTTTAGGATTCAGGTTTCTAATAAAAAAATTCTAAAAATTCCTTTAAAAAGTACTTTTCAATGAGGTTCATTGCCATAGTCTTTAGTTTGACGATACAATTATTTGTAGAGAAATTTATAGACAGCCAAACATATCTTAAGGAAGGTTGGTAATATAGCTACGAAATGCTACAAGCTACATATGTACGTATCTACAGCAGAGCTGCCATATTAGAGAACCTTTCGAAGCTAACCTCACTTCAATTCTGCGCTTCAGGTTTTACTTGTATATTATCTTATAATTAACTTCATAAACAAATATTAAGAGTAGTTACTTTAACTGAAAAATCCATACATGTGAGCGCCATTATCGCTTTCGTAAAAACCTGTTGGCGTGAAAACGGTCAAGTAGCTTCAAGTATCATCTAATTTGGACTCGCAGCTAACTATTACCAAATACCAATGAACATTAGCAATACATCTGACTCTAGATAAATCCTATACAAAGGAACATGCCAGTCCGTAAGTGAGAATAGTTCCATTTTTAGCCGCCAGAGTAGAATCGAGAGTTCCAGATAATTTATATTCAAGAACTGGCCACTGTTGATGCAAGCGCTCTCCTTATCGCCTAGCAAGAGTCGGAAGGATTACGAGTGTTCTGTGGAACTATGATAATCTACGTATTCTTGGCGAACCCGTAGGAGTTCCAGTTGTTAATGTGTGGGAGGACCTCATTGATGACGGGGTACCAGTCGGCGCCTGAATAGTCGATGGCAGGTAACTCGCCGCCGTAGTCGGATGGCAGATGGCTTGGGGCCAGGTGCTGGTGGAGAGACGACATCTTGGATCCGTGGAAGAAGATCTGCAAATAAGATAGAACATTGTATATTTAATGCTTGTTTGCTAAAGTGGAAATGGGTAGTGCGAGATTAGCCACGTAGCAAGAATAGCAATTGCTACGGGCTCCGCGTAAAAAAGGGCCCGCATATTTAAACCCACTCATCTCTGCCTGAGTGTAATTTTTTTAGTGAAACTTATTAAGATGTGGTATACATATATTGAATTTACTTGTTATCCCAAAACGTGAAACGTTACAACTTTTAGTACTAAAACAATTTCTTTTTTACCGCTTTATAATAACCCATAGTAGATCAAGGGCTCTTTGAAAGAATTTGCTACCGGCCCCGCGCTTGCGCTTGCTTTGCGCGCTTTTTTTTATGAACCGCGAATAAACAAACGTAGAGTGAGACGCCCTCCGGTTAGATGGAGCGATAGCTGACAGTTATTGAATAAGAAGAGACCGGCCACAGTTTATTTTTGGCGATAACACGTGGTGAACCCTCGAATATATCTACAGACAGGCTCAAAGCCCTCTCAAAATTGGTACCTTAAGGTGTACTTAGAAATTGGAACTGTTGAAAGGCTCTGAGGCAATCTCAAATAAGTCCAAGATACAGACAACATTAAAGATATTACTGCACTTTCTGTTTCAGGCATTTATAATAGATTCTACGTATAAGATTTCTATTGTTTTATCAAACTATTCTTTGCTTTAACACTTCTTGACAGTTCAAATAAGAACTGAATGTTATGGACACCTTTGAAGGCAATGCGTCTTATCGCTTGTTTTCCTTTCCGTTACAACAAGGCGCTGATAGTCAAAATGTATGCAGTGTAAAGATACAATGGTGAAACAATAACGTAAAGCTATTTTAGTTTGTATAGTAGTATCGTAAATCATAAGGTCATTAAGAGTTAAAACAATGAAATTCTATAAAGATCTGGTTTGAAATATCAACCTATATTTTAATTACAGTGTTTCGTAACAGTCAAGCCAGGCAAGGCTAAATGAATATGAAACTTAGTAATTGACGAGAAGCTATATGATATGTCATTTAATGATACTTCTTTATGCGTCTTAAAGAAACTAACAAATATAATAAGGAACTAAGTCGAACAAATGTTTTGCTCTGAATCTTCTACAAAATCCGAGCTTATTTTATAGATACTAAGGACTAAAAACATATGTAAGAAACTGTATTTGTAATTATGTATATTATTATAGCAAATACTTACTCTGTTCTTCAGTTTCTCCTCAATGAAGGGCTTGAACATTTTCCATACAACGTTGAAGATCATGGGTTGCTTCACGAAGTGCACTTCCTTCAATCGGAGGGGCATCGCTTTTTGAATGAACGTCAGTAGGCGCTTGGAGAAAGACGGTGTCAGGCCCATGGTCTGCCGAAGAGAAAATCAATACATTAGAATACAATAAAAGAAAATGTACACTAAAATATGTATTATATTATCAGTGCTATCACAACCCACGTCCGCCTACTGCTGAGCATAGTTCTCGCCTCACTTTCGTGAGAAGAATTAAGTCATAATCCACCATGGGAGCCCGGTCCGGATTGGTGGATCTATATCTTCGTCCTCCCAAATCATTCACAAGTAAGTGGGTTTCCTTACGATGTTTTCCTTGAACGAGCGTTTCCTTTAGCGAGTGATATTTTTTATAAGTACTTATGTTTTTACAAGAAACACATTCGCACGTTAAGTAATATACGTAGGTATATGGAAATAAATAAACAAGTATAGGTATGGTAAACAAAATTCATCGAACAGAAATAATGGAAGCATCTATTTTACATAAGTATACATTACCTATGTACATTTTATAAATTGGCGCATGAAAACCTGAAGCTGGAAATATTTTTTGCAAGTGTAAAGTGTCTACGTTTCTGCAAATCCAGTGATCACTACATAATGATTTATTTCCGTGTTTTCTGTTACTTGTCATTATCATGTTTTTGTGTTTCCCATTACCACTCGGCTTGTGTTCGTAGGTATCAATCAACATGCATATTAGAACGTATTTACTCGTATGTATAAAGCAACGTGCGTATCATTTGTCAGCCTTATCAGTCGGTAACTAAGCACATGGCTGATTGTACAATTACAACGTACCCTTGTTAATCCACAACGTAGCTTTATTCGATGAAACATTACTGTGTTCCGGTTTGAAGGGCATGGGGTATATGAGACTTTAGAGCCGATGTCTCAGGGTGATGAGCGCAGTGCAGTGCCGCGCAACATGGGTGGCGCTGTAACTGTTATGGGCAGGCGTAGCGCTTACCATCAGGTATACTTGCCCGTCTCGTCACTCAGTCAAACAAAAAAAAATGATATTGGTATGCGGAGGATTAAAATATCAGTTTTCGTGCATGTAATTTGCCACGCACACCTACATGAGCGGCTCTTGCGAACAATACACCGCGGCCTAGTTATGTTGCGGCTGGCCACAGAGGTCGAGGTAAAGATCAAGTTAAGTTGCAGTCAAGTGATTACAAGTTGATACGTTACTATGGTACGTACGCACGTACAGTACAGTCGATTTCCCGATGACCGTATGCGACATCGTCCTTAACGGGCGTTAAGGAAAACCATTTCCTTCCTATCTTGCATACATTGTTAACGGATGTTAGAGTAAAATATTGGTCTTTAGATAAAACGAAATTGTCAGTTGAAGCCTATTATGGCAAATTTGGAGTGAGGTAACGCATATTAGAATAAAACGCGATAGTTGAGGTACTTTGCTCAACTTCCGATGGACACTTGAACTGAACGTGAATTTTCGTAATAGTACCTTGGTAGGCGTACACGCATCGGTAAAGGTAATTATCTGACAGGTTTACCTGAGCAGATAATTTGTGCAGGCAAACCGGGCTTGAGTGATAAAACTGTACCTACAGTAATTATACTTATCATTACAGGTAACCCGAATGCAATTTAAAAGTTTATATATTGGCCTGACGACGCACCTGTGACGTCCTTATGTACAGGTGAACCGGAGGCACCGGAGCTTGTGTTGTTATATTGCGTAGTTTTAAGAACTACGCAATATTATTATTACTAGTTGTAGATCCCTTATTCATATAACGTTATCCAACGTCACTCAGTACTGCGCAGTACAAAATGCGCAAATTTTCCAAAATACACATTATTTTTTATGAATAAATAGATTGTTTTTTTTTTTTGGGGTATAGGTGTAACCTAATATTTAGACTTGACTAGTTTACAAAAATAAGAATGGGCCATCGACATCATTTGTTCCATGTCTATGGCAACACCAGCCAGTGGAAATAGTTAGAATCCGAGTGTGCCTAAGGATACCTACTACCTACATAAACTTTTTTACGTTTTAGTAGTTTTTTTTTTTATTTGACTGAGTAACGAGACGAGCAAGTCGTTAACCTGATGGTAAGCACTATGCCTGCCCATAACAGATACAGTGACACCCGGAACTTTGCCTTGTATAATCTTGCGAGGCACTTCACTACGCTCGTCACCCTGAGACATCGGATCTGGTCTCATAATGCTCAGTAATTTCGCTGGAAACAGTGCCCTTCAAACTGGAACACAGTAATTTTTGCACACTACAGCTTGGGGGATGAAAATCTGGAAAAGGTGGTACTTCCCCAGGCGGTCTCTTGCGCCACAATCTATTTATACACCTAAGTATATTGTATACGTTGATGATATTATTAGGTCAATTTCCAGTAGTCGAATAACAAATGTAGGTACGTAAATATACAGACACCCGTCAACGATAAAAGGAAAATCCGTACATATCACCTCCGATAACAAGTAATTGATGTTTAGGAAGGAACTGAGGAATCGACGCATTTAGAATAAGCAATCGTCACCTCGGACGTGATACCCCCTAGAGGTTGAACCCTGATTTAAACGCTTTTACCTTGTTTTTATACCACATGTATATTTTTATATTATACTAGCTGTACCCTGCCACGCTTCGCTGTGGCACATTCGCACATTCGCTGATATGTCACTGATGAAAAAAATAGATAAAACAATCCTTGATGCGGATTATGTATCATGCTAAAATTTCAGCTCGATCGATGCAGAACTTTTTGAGTTTTTGAAGCGTACACAAACCAACATAATATTTATATATATATATATATAGATTTACAGAATTTTAATATTAAAGAGCTGTTGACAACAATTTTAAGCACTGAACACTTTTTTTTTATTTGACTGAGTGACGAGACGAGGAAGTCGTTCACCTGGCTACGCCTGCCCATAAGTTACAGTGCCACCCCGAACTTTGCATTGTATAATCCAGCGCGGCACTGCACTGCGCTCGTCACCCTGAGACATCCGCTCTAAAGTCTCATATGTCCAGTAACTATGTAGACTGAGACATAACCCCACTATAGTTTTTATTAATGGACATACCTAACTGACATATTGAAGATAGATAGTCACTATCATAATTATTTATTTGGTAAAACCGGTTTACACGTCGAAACAGAGATATGTAAAAAAACTAGCCATGCCTCGCGGTTTCACCCGCACTTATAAAATGAAGTATTTATATAATTTGAATTATAAAATGAAGCACGCATTTATAAAATGAAGTAGGATGAATTATTACTTCTTGTTAAAATAATTATATCAAAAATCTTAAACTATACATTTTTACTTTATTTTATTCTTAATTTATTATTATTGAATAGAATACATGAACCAAAAAAAATAAAAAAAATAGTCCTCATCGTACCTAAACCGAAACGGGTGCATACAGCCCGAGGCACATTCTTATAACATAAGACACCAAGGTCTCGGGTATAACGAACGGAGACGAACCTGTTTAGAATAAGGTCTATAGCGATTTGCAATAACTGTGAACTGCATCACTAACTTGTTACTTAAGATACAAGATTTGAATAATATTCACATAACGACACCCAGATAAGCACGCGGCACTGATAATTTGCATGTCCCTAATGATGTCGTTAAATTCTTTGTAACAATGAAATGTAAACGTGGTCAAGTATCGAAATCGATTCATTTTGCCCCTATCATAATTATCGTTTCCTTCAAAATATTGGTGACCTTACCGTGTATTATATTCGGCTTAATTTAAATCAGTCCAGCAGCGTGATAGAAGTCTTGAGAAATATCATGTATCTATGATAATCTATGTCATATATGTATTTAATCTATTACCAACTATAATTATCGCTGCGGGAATTCTTTCATAAAACGGACTTTAACCTGGATAAGACCGACATAGGACTCGTACTCTTACAAGTAATTTAAACTAGTAAAATAGTTGCGTATGTCATTGACTGAAACAAATAAACTTATCTCAGATAACGTATTATCCATAGAAAACCGAAGTGAATAATAAACATAACTAGGATATATTATTTGATAAGGTTATTAGAAAGATAATGAAAGATCCTGTTCCGAATTCCAAATAAATAAGGCACTTAATTGATAATTATTTGTAAGTAGTTGAATTTTTATTTCGAGAAGACTAGGCTAAAGAAATTATGAATATTTACTAAAATTATTACAGTACAGTAATCATGATATTCGAGTAACTAACCATTATCATAATTTTCGTAGTGTATGTTCGGTGCGGTTTACTCTTTGGCATGTCTCTATAATTGACATATTACATATTTCGAAACTACGCATGAAACGCAGATAAAGTATGAGTGCGTACCTAAATAACAAAGCAGAGAACAAGTACGCTTACACATGAAGAACGTAACATACCTAGTACTTTGTTCGATACAAACAGAAAATAAAATATGCGCTATACTAGGCAGTCAGCTAAATAAACAACAAATTCAAACTAAAGCTTAAAATTTCCTTGAAACTTTTCATTTCTTTGAAACTATATAAAGTTGTAATAATAAGGAGGTCACTTTTGACAAGGCGCTAATAAGTGCATTTATGTTCCTCGTTTTAATTCATCAGCACAAACCTCGTCAAAATATTTAAAAGAAAACTCATAGCAGTCACCACAAAGGTTGTATACCTACTACCTATGCAGAACTTAAAACTTTTTGGAAATGTGCTGATGCGTGTCATTCTTAAATCATAGATTCATAGATACTTTATGGGTATCAATCTTTAGTAACATTCAAAAGCCTATAATACGTTAAAATACTTAATACACCTTGGGCCTTAAAAAGGCTTGGCTCTACCAAGACAAAGACAAAATTGTTATGTGCGCATTTCAGCCCAACTGGCCACCGAATCGCGATAGTGCTGATGACACAACAATAAGTGTCACTTTGTTGCGATGAGATATAGCGACGGGTGCACCTGCCAACGTGTCTATTTTAGCACTCCGTCAGCAGTCGGAGGCACGCGCAACGTAAGTGATAGCCGTGGTATACTCCTTATCGCGTCATTGTTTGTAAATATTAGTACATACCTACCTACCTACCAACAAGATGCTATATCGACATATTTTCAGGCAATTTTATGTATAGATGTTTCAGTCGAGTACCTATGTTTGGAACCCGCAGGCTACGGAACATTAGAGCCGGGTGAAGAATCGTGCTATTTCCATATAGTGTGTTTTCCAACCTATAAAAATTTGTACCTACTTATTAGGAATACAATAGACTTGCAAAACATCTGAACATCTAATATAATTAAACCAAGGCCCCTTTCACAAATGCTTTTGTCTTGAGTAAATTAACCTACGTAATCCTGAAGAAAACACAATCACTAATTATTGTGCCAGTGCCAAAACTGCAGGCCAAGTCGCTTTAAACTCTAAAACAATGGCGCCACAGGTCAACGGCATTGGCCCTTTTATCTTTTGTCCATAATTTTCACTAATAACAAGCCGGATTATGAGTAAATTACTTACATACCGTGACAAATTTGCATTTCATTACCTTAAACGTCAGACTAAACGATTTATGCGATGTTTTTGAGAATTCTCAAAAACATAACAGATCTTAGAATAAAATATTAGTTATGTGCTTTGTTATGCGATTTGGCGTCAGTAACAAAGTAATGAAAGACAGCACAATAGAATAAATCAAGTTAAAACCAACATTAAGGGGTTGACAGCTTTCAGCGAACAGTATCTAGTAAAATTTTCAACCCATTGACCTTTTCAGTGTTGCGCAGATACTTTGTAAGCTGCCAAATGGTAAATAAAGTGTATCCGTTGTACTTTAAACTTGTTTTCTATCGTAGACAGTTTGACGCAGTATTTTTGTAGACAATCGTCACTGCGTCGCATCATATATTGTGCTTGGTGTATGTTTAAAAAAATATTACAGACAAATCGCCTGACCTCTCTCTACTATCGAGTTTAGAATTATTTGTATTTGCAAACCCAGATCAATAATCCTATTTTCTTTTTCAAACGTTCTCTACCTCTAATATATTTAGAACATTTCAAGACCCATTTAAGACAGTTTTTGCGCCTTATCAAATCACACTCGCGCTCGAAATAACTTCATAACTATGTAAATACGTAATGTCAATCATGTTTGCATTCCTTAATAGGTATCTAACGTTGTAAGAATTAATGTAACTCGTGTAGTACCTACGTAACTTTGACGGTACCGATTTGCATAAGTTTTAGAAATATTACAATTGCTGAACTATCTCCGTATCAGCAGACAAAGAAACCTGTATTTTGATGAGAGAGCTCACCTGCGTCCATCCCATGTTGTGGAAGTCCATGAGCACCACGGTCCCTTTTACTTGAGACTCGGGCTCCAACATGGCGGCCTCGTGAATCAGGTAGAACAGCCTGAACAGCTGGTCTGCTGTCACCTTCTTTGGGTCCCAGGAGCCTGGAGATAAGTTATATTCATATAAAATTTATAAATGAAGCATGATAATTGAATTCAGATAAAGGAAATCAAGGAAGATAAAGAAAAGTAAGAAACTAACTTATAATAAACTATCGATACCTTCGATCAAAGATACACATCGGTACACTATAATTATGATACTTAAGCTCCTTCGATCATATGCTTAACCATTTATTCGAGTCTTGCATGGTTCTTGCATGAGTAAACCCAGTACTTGATGCAGATGGATGTCTTGACAGATATGAGTAAGTATTATTTACAAACTTTTTACAAAGAAATTATATTAATGTGGGAATTCCTACACCACGATAAGAATTTTGAATCATCCTTGGAAGACAATTTATATTCATACCACGAACACAACCATTGAAAGACAATAAGTTATAATCCGTTAATGACTAGGCAAATTCCTCGAAAACCACCACGAAGTACTTTAATTAAAACTTATCGATGCAAATTCGATAAAACATATTATTATCGAAATTACATGTTATTCGATCTATCAACCAAATACTCCTTTGGGTGATAAATAGGTAGAAGCTGCATTGATAACATTGATTGATCATTTATAAACCACCTTGCAGTATCTGAGAATAGGAAATCAGCTTATATGCGTCACAAATATCATAATACCGATTGATTGCAAAGTTGCTCAGCTTAATTAGCGAGTTAATCATCTTCGGCCACATCAGTTCACACGTGACACGTGAGATAGTAGGTATCAAACGCTAACCAATAAGTATGTAAAGAGTGTATCTATCTATCTATCTATGTATAAGAAACTTTTGACAGGTCAAATTCGGCCCGATGAAACCGAAATTCAGGGGACGATTACCACGCCATGTACACACGCTCATACAGACTGTGACTTACCACCAACATTAACGATGAGCACCCGGCGGCCCTTGTGGTCGCGACCCTTCATCACGTTGACGACTTTGTGCTCGAGGAATGCCTCCCTCTCCATCTCTGGCAGTAAACCCTCCAGGAGAGACGCATTCTCTTTCCTGAACTCAGCTGAGCGACGCATCTATGGACAAATATACTGTTTAGATGGAATTCAAGCCTGTACTAACTACTACAGAATACTACTACGCTACATAGTTAGACAACATAATCCGATTCGGGGGCCCTACGAGTAGGAATATAGGCAGCTCCAGCCAATTACAAGTGAAAAAACGTATTGGGTACCTAACTAATGATCAGATAAACATCCTGTAAACTATTGGTTATTTTTGTCCACAACACAACAGTTGTTCAGTTTGGTTTGAGTTAGAGCATATGCCACGTATGTGCATACATGGTCGTGGATTTGAGTCCTGATTGTTCCCGATTTTTCCTTTTAGATAAATATTAGTTTAGGAAATTTTTAGTTTCGTCGGGACCATCCCACCCGTTCTTGATGCTTTCGTCGTTTCTTTAGAATAGAATAGAATAGAATAGAATAGAATAGAATAGAATAGAATAGAATAGAATATAAAGTAAGTAGTAGTAGTAGTTTATTAAGTTTTAGACATTATTTTCTACATATTTTATCTGTATATCAAAATTGGTCGGGTTTCTCGTTTCAAGTCTCGGGTAGGCTGTTAATTTTCCCGACTGATTATAGGGAAAGTGAAGGAAATGAGTACTTTTAGCGCTCCATATGCATATAGCTCTTATCAGGCCTGCAGCAGCAACTTTCCACCATAACCAATAATTTTCCTAGATAGGTAATTTTTATTATAATTACACTACATCATTACGGGTTGACTAGACCAGACCAGACTAGACCAGATCGACCACAGTTTTAAACTAGAACTGTTCTTTATAATATTTTCATTTCAAAGACCGTGTACGTAAATTAAAATACCTACCATTTTATTTAGTTTATACCATATCAGCGAATAAAGTCTTAAAATAAAAACATCAAGGCTGTGACATTCCTTTGCAAATAATTAATCCAATTTTCGCCAGTGCCAAATTGATAAGTTACTCAACACAAAGATTATATTATTGAGCAAACATTTTAAGAAAAATATTGTCATTTTTAAGATCGTTACTTAAATTACCGCTTATTATCATAATATCTGAACAGTTTACATTAGCCGAAGAAACAATGGGCTCCATTTCCTTGCTTTCAATAATAATGGTGTATTACCAACTACACAATGATGTAAATCACTGGTGAGCAATTTATTTAACTAGAAGAAGGTTAAGTGATGGGTAAACTACCTAGGAAAGGTGACGTGACTACTGTAAAGTGGCCATAAGTCGTTTTGTCGTTATGACTTATTATAGAATGCTCATTTTTATATTACTGAGTAATGAGACGAGCATGTCATACACTTGCTGGTAATCACCATGCCTGCCCATGACAGTTGCAGTGCCACCCAGCACTCTGCATTGCAAATTCCTGCACGACACTGTGACACGCTCGTCATCTTATGACATTGGTTCTAGGTGCTCATATGCCCAGTGAATATAGGTACGAAACATGGATGAACTTATATCTAAGAAAAGTATTATAATGTTGCGTTGACAGTGAATATAATGCAATAGACTGTTAATTGTAGAACTGAATATTTTGGCCAGTTCACCAACCAGTTGGCCAATCATATAATACGCCTAATCCACTCCAATTCTTTTTTTTTATTCATTCACTCCTATAATTGTTTGTACCATTATTCGAAATGGTACATAAAATCATCATCCCCTGCCCTGAGTAAGCGTGGTAAATCAAAGCTCCAAACTCTTTCTCCATCCCTCTGACTGTACAAATAATCTAGCAGTGATTATTTAAAAATAAATAATATGTACCTACGCAACAAATATCTAAGATAAGTATCATAATTCAGAACCCTGTGTCAACTGCGAATAGAATAGAATACAATAGAAAATTCTTTATTGCACACCAAAAAAAAAAGTACAGAAAATACGTACTTATAATAATAATAATATGTTAATGTAAGAACCGAATATTTTAGCCAGTTCATGCATTCAGATCACGTAATACGCCTGATGGATAACCAGACGACGCGCCACTCCAACTCCTATGTATGTAATGATCGCTTAATTTGCACAAGCGCACACCATCACATAAATGAGTAGTAGACCAACGAATCAATTGCCAATCGGTTACGAAGTTCGGACATGTCGTTAGGGGTCAACTGATTATGTCAGTCTGGCCGCCGAATCTCATTAAGAATTACTGGTGTGAGCAGATTTATGTGTGTTGGTAGATCTAGTTTTACGAACTTATAATTGGGACCAATGATTGTACTAATTATAGGTTTGGATTTGCTTTGGTTCCAAATTAAATATACTAGACGGAACTCATAAGCGTATAATCACATCCATTTGTTCCCAATCGTACCGTGCGGAAGACAATTTGTGTCATATTTTAAATATTTAACCACAACATTACTATTTGTACCAATAATAGTCTAAACTTGTTAAATTCCACGGAATCGTAATAAGCCATTTACACCTAATCACCTCACCAACAATATACATTACCCAATTTATGCAACACTGACAAGCAGTAGGTTTGCCAATTCCACCCAATTGTTAACATTGTTTCAAAACGCACCAAGTGGTTGCAATTCCATTATAATTTTTAAAACGATACTGTTCCGTGATATGCATCGGGTCTCCTCTGTGGAGACGCAACGGTTTAATTATGATTATGTTGTAACGTTGTAAACTAGAGGTGCTAGAGGCTCGCTTGCACAACTGTGCCAGAACAGGGCTGGTTGCACTGATTGCGGACTGCTTGCACGCACCTACTTTAGCCCCATGGTGGCTGTTAAAACATTGCCCCGCAGAAGCAACTGCGTCGCTTCAATACGTTAAACAATTATATTTTCTATGAAATGTAACTTTGTTTTCTCGTTTGAGCGTCGCACGTGTTTTATATTAGCTCAAGGAATATAATCTGTTATTTGTGGAAAACAATAATCTAATATAGTATATATCAAAAAGATACATCCTCGTTAACTTTCAGAGAATGCCTAATTTTATTTATCTAGAGTATTCTAGAGAATGCTCGGCCGGCCTGTGTCATTTTTTAAGTCATATAATATTTGATGTTGTAAATTTTGTTACATAAAATTAATATATAAAATAAAATAAAATTAAAATAGCACGTATGCATAATGTATTTATTAATAGAGGTAATAAACATTATTTAGGGCTTTATTTATTACACCGGCTGGTTATACCTACAATTTGCATTAATTTAAAAATAAAAGATTAAGCTTCTTCTTAGAGATTCTTTGCTGCCAGCGCACTTATAATCCAAAGAGTTTGGAGTATTATAATCAATCTCTTTTGTCAGTCGAGTATCTGTTATCCATGTGCAGAACGTTGAACGTTTCTTTACAGCTAAAGTAAAGCCTACGTGTTCGTTCTCATTATCATAACACGGATAAGCGCATTATCAGTCGAACCGCGGTCAACTATTTATCAATACCAGATAATTAGTTATTTATTGCATTCACATATTCAGCCCATTACCTACCGATGCTGACGTCACTAATGCCGTTAATCTTCAGATATTTTCTTGTATTGATTACAATTACTGGTCTGGCTAGTTATCAGCACGTTATGCAAGAACATTAAAAGGCAGGTCCAGTGTAAGCATACAGACAATTAGTATAATTAATTACCTAAATCAATAACTAAAGGCTTCAAAATTTGAGGAAATACAGTACACGAATAAAAGTGCCTAATGAATAAAAATAATGAATGAAGTTTAGGGAACGTTTGCAATGGAATCAGTTGACCTTTACAGAGAATTTTAGTAGATCGAGGAGAATAATTTTTTTGTATCATAGAATAGTGATAATTCTGTTCCATTCACAAACTTTTGAAAGGTCTTTGTTGTTTACTATCAGATACATAAAGTAGTAAAAAAAATTAAAAGCAATGGCTGTCGCCTTTCTTGCCACGGTTCGTTTTGAATGGATGTAGGTAGCTATTCCAAATCCGGTGATAGAGTTAGTTAGCTTTCATGACTGTGCTATTGGTGACATGACAAAAACATAAACATTTAACGATTAAAAATGTATAACTAGGTACATATTTTTCAAATAGGCTATGTTCGAGATAATCCCAACCAACCTTCACGCACTCATTTACACGTGTAATTTTAGAGAACGAAGACCGGAAACGCAATTGTTTATGATTGATTTAACCCTTTAATTATGTAGTTATTTATTTATATGCCACAGATCGATTGCATAGCGACTCATCTCAGGCGAACATCCGGGTCAGTTAGTTGGTACTCGTCGCAAAGATAACGACAGCGACTGGTCACGAATGGAAAATGACCTATTTACCATTGGCAGATAGATTTACATGACACTGATATAATAAATACCTAACCGAATAGTGCCTACACAACTATTTGAAAAGCAACGTGGGTAAGCATTTCAAGTCCCAAAAATGTAATCACTTCACTACTACTCTCTATAATAATTTCAACACGATTATTAATTAGATAGGTAATTAATTTATTTTTTTTAACTTTAGTTTGTGTTTTGTTACCTTAAAACTCGAAAAGTGCGGGATTTTGATGAGGGTTTCCCCGTGTGGTAGCTTTAGTTTCAACAAAAAAAAAACAATGTAGGTACAACAAAATTGAGACAATGCAAGAATAAGACACCAACAAAAAATCAAAATTTACCAGTCACCCATACAAATACTGACCGCGTCCAAGGTGATTTGACAAGAACCATGATATTCAAACCAAAAACCTATGGACATAATTATATATATTGGCTATTGAATGTCCTAAAAACTGCAGCACAGGCCAAATGAAGTAACACATCGCGGAAACATAAGTAATGACGGCCAAAAGCTCGTTTATAATAAAGTAATTTAATGTTGATCCAAAAATAATTAAATTGTGGATTAGAAATCAATATATGACACAATGAAACGATTGATAGAATGAAAATCCATCCATACGCTCGCTCTCTAAGACACTCTAGAATAAGCCTGCTAATTCCCGCAAAGGGAATCACAAGAAAGTAGCGAAAATAAAAAAATAATAGCAAATAACAAAACAGGAAAATAAAAAATAATAGGAAAAACAAATAATATAAAATAAACAAAACAGGAATATGGCGATGTTGATGAAATTTATTAATCGACTGAGAAACTTTGAGTCAATGGACATTCAGAATCGATATCTTGTTTCCTAGTCCTAGAAAATTGGGACACAGAGCACGACCGCGCCCTTTGGACTGCGCGGGTGACTCGTACGTATCGTAATCCCCCAGCAAGGTTTCAGTTTGGAAATCACGTTAATTGTTAGTTATTGTAACACAATTTAACTACTGCGTCCAACTATTTTTTATTGTTATATGGGTTGCGTGTTGCGCTGCGTTTGATCGTTATCTCAGCTGAAGCCTCAGCAGTCAAAAGTATCTAGTGTTTACTTGGTAGGTATACCTATAGATTTTATCTATTAAAACATTGGAGGTACACTTGCCTAGAATCCTAGTATTCGTAGTGCAATGAAGGCTGTGCAGCTACAAAGTGATGAAAATGCTTTCAACTGTCTTTTTTAATTAGTCTTAATTAAATTTGTCATTCAAAATGAACCTCGAAGCTCGGTTAATACACGAATACCTACTTGTATTACGTACCGTGGTCGTAGTTTACGTAGTTGACTGTGTAACAAGACGAGCAAGCCGTTCAACTGGTGGTAAGCGCTACGCCTGCCCATAACAGTTACAGTACTACTCAGAGCTTCGCATTGCATTAATATTGTGCTCGTCACCTTGAGACTTTGGTTCTCAAACTTCTAAAGTCTGATATGTACAGTATTTTTGCTGAAAACAGCGCCCTTCAAACCGGCACATAGTATAGTTTTCACACTATTTTTTGGCGGTTGAAGATCTGGCAAAGGTGTGCAAGGTCCTCATGCGGTCTCATGCAGAGGAGGTCTACCACTACTAAAATTTGAAGGTTCTAATAGTTCACGGTTACCACATAATTTTAAAAGGAAAACATAAATACATATACATAATAGTATACATATACATAGGCTGTGCAAAAGATGTAGCAATCCGTTCTCAAGCAACACGAGATGTTTAATGACCACTGCACTCGCGTGTAGCTCAACAATCAAATAGCATTTGTCCAAATGTGCAATCAACGTCTAGTCCTGTATGCAATCTTACAGAGTCTATTCATATTAATAAGGCAATAAATAAACCTAAATATTGTTCTTTTTAAGATCATTTAAGCCGTTTAAAGCTCACTTAGAGTAGGAGTTGCATATATTATAGATATAAAGTGAATAATGACTCAATTCTTGGAATGTTGTTAAAAAGGGACTCTACGCTGGTAACTGACGTGCTTTGACCTAATAGCAAATTAAAAAACTTAACGAAATATAATAGGAAATTTAAAAACAACCACAATCACCGAAGACAAATAGTAAATACATTCAGAATGGACACTCCACCCCGTGCGATCCGCCTCCCCACCTCTACCCACAATCCGGAGGGTAATCAGGAGGACAGTTAATATTAGATACCCAAATGACAATAGACAAATGGATTAATGTGAACCTTCATACTAGCGGGTTTTCTTTTGTTTTGGTTTTGGCGCAGTATGTTTGAGTACTTACATTAGGCGCGTTTACCACTAACATTTATATGTGTTAGTAATTATAATTAACTTTTGTATTAATAGTCATCGCCGTAGAGTTTCTTGGTGCTATCTTCTCTAACGGGCGTATTTCCGAAGCACTGGTAGAGTCAATGGAGTTTACCTTTTCCTGTGCGAGACTCAGGCATGAGTCACCACTTGAAAGGGAAATATCCTTTTTCTAACTCAAACCATAATTAGATAATAATCATTAGTTTCGTAGATCATAAAATTTGACTTATTTTTTTTGTATTTCTATACTTATGTATAAGATATTATTTTTTTTGACGTGTAAAAGTGCAATATTTTGCCTATTTACAATAAATGATTTGAGTTTGAGTTTGAGTCCGGGGTGTGCCACGATAACAATTAAAAAAGTGAAGTAACTGTTCATGCGCACTATAAACCTTGGCAGACAGTTTTCTAACCAACGTTGTTTACACAACTTATTTCAAGCCTTCCGCGTGTTACACTTAAAATGCGGCTGTAGACTATGTAAGTTTCCACAATACCTGTATTGCTTAGATATTTAGATATCGATATTATATATAAGACTAAAAAACGGGTTCTTGGTTCACCTAAACTAAGACAGGTATTTGGTTCCTTTAAAAATGAGAAGGTGATATTAAATAATTATGTTTATCTAAGAACCCAAATCGGCGTTAGAAGTA
This sequence comes from Campaea margaritaria, assembly GCA_912999815.1. Lineage (NCBI taxonomy): Eukaryota > Metazoa > Arthropoda > Insecta > Lepidoptera > Geometridae > Campaea > Campaea margaritaria. The sequence continues at coordinate 10,277,048 of OU538790.1, forward strand.
GGGTTGGATCAAGAAAAGGTAGGTTTCTTGCGAGTTCTAGATACTAAAGAACTTTTAAAGCAAGCTCTACGTATGCGATAACGTCCGGCTGATTACCATAGAAACAATGTTTTGATCGCCATTTGTAATTAAATCACAGAAGCCGTTGGCATTGGACCGGGTCATAATATTTATCAAAGTGACGCTAACGCCGCTGTTAGCACTTGTAAATAGAACTAACTAATGTGATGTGACTTGCATAACACATTTTTTTTTATTGAATTTGTTTGCGTTTTATCCCTATCTCACTTCAGGAGAACCATGAGAGAACTATTAGAGGGCAGTTCCGTTTAAGGCCTTAAACTGGACGGATTTAACTACAAAGTAGTGCGTAGCTTGAAGACGTCCAGATTTATAAATGTAAAACTAGGTATCACTATTCTAGGCTTCGATAGAGTAAGCTTATTAATTAATAAAACATTACTTAACACGTTCACTGCTTATATCTGTTATTCTCTTAACCCTTTTGATATTTTAAAATAATCCAGCCATTTTTCTCCAATTTCATCTTTTTTTTTAAAACAATGCCGCACTGACTTACATTCCTCCTTTTTTTCCTTATTCTTTTCGTCCGACTAAGGTCCGACTACTCAACCAAAAAGTTATCAGCATAAAGAGGTATTAAGTAACTATTTAGTTAATTTATATCGATTAATTGTTACAAATTCACAAACCCTAACATAAATATAGGGAAAGGAACTTTGAATCGCGCAATATTTAACTTGTAAATATGTGACACCGACGATAAGATGAACGTGCGAATAAAAAATAATTTCATATTTCTAATTGCCAGTACACACGAGAACAAAGCGGTACAGTAGGCCGGCGTTATAGATTGGGTCCATGTATAACACTATATTATAAACTTTATAAAGATCATAAAATTAATATATGAACATTTATTGTGTGTACATAATCATGTCATATTATTTTACTCACCCATAGCTCGGATCATGTTTGGTCTAGACTAGGAAATAACTCTTCTGTTATTTATATTTAACTTATCATTAATGAATTCACCCACTACCCTTAGCTCTCTGTTTATCTTTCCCACTAGAAAATATAATATTTGTAATGATTTCTATCAACGCTTGTACCTACTCGATGCGGGAGACGGTTATCAGGAGTCGATAGCACGTAACCTTTGACATTGTTGGCCTCTGTAGGCTTATCTGTTGACGGGATGGGCAGATTCCACGTTTGTTTGTTTGTGTAACGCGAGCCTATCATGTTATGTTCAGCATAAACTAATGTAATTTATATTTGTCCTCATTGAAGAGCGAATTCGAAGCTTAAGCCCTGGGTTTGCACCAATTGCCACAGAATTAATAATGTAACAATGAATGACTAAGCTATTGTAAATTCGATACTATCACTTCGAAAAAATCTTTAGGAAACTGGTATGGCTAATAGTTTCAAAATACAAGAGCTTCTGACCCCCATTGACCCTTAATGGGCCAGCGCAAATTTATGGCCTATCTTCTCTTCCAGCAATGAGAATGTAATAGGCTATATTATAGTACAATATTTTATTTTTTTGTCTGAGTGATGAGACGAGCAAGTCGTTCACCTGATAGTAAGCGCTACGCCTGTTCAAAACAGACACAGCACCACCCAGAACCCTGCATTGTATAATCCTGCGCGGCACTGCACTGCGCTCGTCGCCCTGAGACATCGGCTCTAAAGTCTCATATGCCCAGTGATTTCGCTGGAAATAATGCCCTTTAAACCGGAACACAGTAGTGTTTGCACACTACTGCTTGGCGGATGAATATCTGGCAAGGGTGTGGTACTTCCTCAGACGGCCTCTTGCTGAAGAGGCCTCCCACTACAATAATTAAAAAAATAAAAGGTATTTTATGCACAGAACTACATATTTATAAAATAGTTAAGTGGCGTCCTTCTACTTGAATGTCATTTAAATTACAAATTAGTAAGTATTTCAATTTTATTAGCAAAATAATTATGACTCATTTCTGAAATACTTTTATTTTTACCTACTCGTATTGTGTGAATCAAACTTCGGTTTACAATTTGTTTTTAAATTTTGGAATTACAATGCCGCTTCGTTAAGTACCTACCATAATTTAATACATTTTAACACGCATCTATGAACTTAATTTCACCAGCTTCAACACGTCCTATTAACTTGAAAATTTGCACACTTATTGAAAAAACAAATACCTTCTAAAACATAAGACAATAAATTTTAGTTATGTAAGTTTTTTTTTTTTAATTAGGTACTATAATTTTTTTTAAACAGAATCTTAGAACGACTTCTAGGAACAGGATAGCAGCCATAGCATATTTACCTATTTACTGATTTATATATGCCTACCTATGCATAGGTAAATACCTAATGAGGTAAGGTTAGTATACCTAGGAAAATAATTGCATACCTAACTCCCACATGTAGAATGTATACATGACGCGTATTTTTTTTTATTTAATTTTGCTACTTACATTAGTAATTGAACGTTTATTATATAATACCTAATTAAAAAGTTATGTCTTTTTGTGTTTTACCTTTAGTATCAATAAAGCTATCCATTCTATTTTATTTATTATGACCAGTAATTAACTTATTCGATTACTAGTAACATTACTTCCTACTTACTGAGGTACATAATTATTTATTTTGCTAAATATTCGAATAATTATCATTTAAACGCCATGTTTTACTACCGTGTTGACAGTTCTTTGTGGAAAAGTAAGCGTAAGTATATGTAACCTACACAAATAAAAATAACACTAAGACGTACGTGAAATACATATACTTCACATAATTACTTTTGATTTTAGTTTCAGTTTAGTTTTTTAAAAATAATCGAAGATTATGCAATAACTAAAATTATACTTATATATTTGTTTTTTATTTAATTTAAGTAAGTAACTGCCATTTACGTAAAGTTCCAAAGCTGAATATATTTTATAAGCTTTCTCAAGAATTTGAAGTATTGGAAACTAGATTCTATATTTAAAATGCCTATGACACCTCGTTTAATGTATCTCATGCACACATAGCTGGTTTTTGAATAAACGTTACTTAGTAGCGTGCTATTTTTATTCGTCTTCACCAAGCAGCGTCATGGTACAAGGTAGTGTCGTAGCGAAGTAAACTTAGTATGTAGGTACATGTAGGTACTATGTTTACTTAATATTTGCATAAGCAATCACCCACCTCGTGCATGATATACAAAACCGGACAAAAACCAAGGGAATTAATGCGGTGTACGAAAAAAAGAAGCGAAATAAAACAAAAGAAAACCATGTTATTACTGAAAAGAAATTACAACTTTTTAAAATATAAATGCGGCTTAAGGCTCCATTTTAAAGCGTCAGTTTAAGCTTTTTAGATTTTTGATTGAGGCTTTTTATACTTGTCGGTAGGTTTTAATGTTCTATGTCAAATTTTGTTTGTTTTAAAATATGATCCAGAATATATTTAATATCCTAGTGCTTGCTTATTTTATATTTAGGATTTGAGGAGAAAAAAACAAGCTACATATTATGTTCTAAAAATAAACCTCGCTGTCACCTCTATTAGTTTTAAATCTACATATCAGCATTATTATCATAATAAAAGGCAAGTATTTACGAGTATACATGTATATACCTAATAAAATAAACTACCTGGATATCTTTCCGTCTAACTCGAATGAAATTAATTCACTTTGATATTAGAATTATGTAGCAACATGATGCTATGTTTTCTACTGTTTTGCTTGCTTCTAGTATAATTTTAAGTATTATTCCCACTGTTATTCCTCTCCATACATGGTCGTCTGAAAGAGATCGCTCTAAGCGATAAGACCGCCCATTGTCACACTAATTTCTAATTCAATTTCTATTTTAACTTTTCTGTTTTTAGTGGTGTCTCAATAGAGATATTACTATATTAAAGTAAGTACCTTCCAAAAAAACAACGATAATTATAAGATCGCGAATCAAATAAATCACTTTGTCTCTTGCATCATTGTTGCAAGGCCCTGCACGATGGAGCTCATTCATTTCTCATTAGCAGCAATTTAACGCAAATCACACGTTTATCTAAAGCACATAATAATCGTCATCTAACAAACAATCCTTGGCGTAATAACCGTAATCGGCGAGGTCTAGGACGGCTTCAAAATATAGCTAAGCATTCCCTAATACGAGTTGTCGAAATATGCTTTAAGTGGTAGTTAAGGGATTACGCAAAATAATTGGGCTGTAACAGCATGACCTGCATGCTCGTTACGATTAAAGGCCAATAATAACTATCGCATTCCTTGTATAGAGATTTTATTGCTTAGCGACAGATGAGAAAGGAGTGTTTTGTAATGTGATACTACATAATGAAGTCGCGATTGCAGGGAGTGACCTAATGGAATTAAGCAATGCGTTAGTTTGCACCTGCCTTGTTTTCTGTACCTGCCTAGATTTTACTTTCAAGTTATAACTTATAAGTGACGATAATGTCTTGGCTTGCCTATACATACTTACATAGTTAAGCACCTATTTTATTGTAGGTATGTACTAGATTGATATTCAGTCAGTGGGAAATGTCGCTAAACTTTCCAAACTTGAAATAAACCATTCCATGATAATTTTAATGTTTTCCTAGAGAAACTGTACTGACATCGTGCGTTGTATTCACTGCCTTCACACCCAACGTTATTTTATTTTTTAACTCTACATTGTTTCAGTAATAATATATTTATTATACATGCATGGATTTCAGTAACTATTCAATACAGTAACGCAAACTATACTTAGGTACTCGTAACACGTAGTTTCTCTGAGAGTCATGTCAAAATGAAATATTCGTCTAAAAACTTGTCATACATTATTACACGAAAAAATAATCTAGGAAACATAACTCTAAGTCTTAACTGATCTACGCATTGAGATCTACGTATACATATTTGTGCCTCACGCCCAGGTATCGATAAATTCAGGACATCGGTCATATCTCAATGGACCGGATGATTGAATTAAAAAGTGTACTCACCAGTGCGATCGCGCTCTCTGGGTACCACTTGCAAGGCCTCAGGAATATCGTCAGAATTTCTTCGTCATCTCCGTAGAATAGGTCCTTATTTTCCTTCAGCAGCTCCCGAAGCCTCTCGAGCGCCTCTCGAACTCGCTCCGGAGTCTCTCGGAGCTCAGTCTCGGCGAGGGCTCTGGTCTCTGGAGACAGCTCCAGGCTGCGCTCTAGTCTGAACTCGCTCAAACTCATTTTGATAACTCACTGCCTGTGAACAAAACACTTTATACATTATAGACTAGCGTTTCAACATAAGCTCACTTGGTGTGAGCTACGACTTGAAGGTGATAAACTGTGGTGAACTGTTCTCAAGTACTGCTGCCGGAAAACCCCGAAAGAGACTTAGTAAAATAAAATAAGAAATGAATGTGAGACGCTCGATTCCAACCGCTGTGGGGGCCACGACGCCTAATATAACTCCGGAAGGATACAATTTGTCGAACTGATAGGTTAGTATAATCCTAACGAATCGATCTTTTTATAGTCACCAAAAGATAGACGTGATAGCTTCAGACCTACATATATATATATTACATTTACTAGAGATTATAAATACATTGTACCAGGTATTTATTTATTTATTCAGGACTAGTTTAGAGAGTAGAGTAATTTTGACTGCTGCCGATAATTTGGCTCTACCCCCGGCATTATCTTCCTATAGCCTAAATTTACAGTGACACTGGCCGCAAGGTAATGTCTACTTGAGGATTCCAAGCACACCGTACTGGCCCACCACACGTGCTTTAGAATTCAGACAAAACTATGCATTAGAGAATTTATCACACAATAGATCACAAAGATCGATGACAGACCGATCTCCTTGTTCGTTATCATCCTCTTTTGATCCAGTGAGCGGTCTACGGTGACACTGGCCGCAAAGGCCTACTTGAAGATTCGAAGCATGCCACTCGATACCACCGTGCCACAGACTTGTAGTAGTTACTAAGGACGCGGCACGTGCCCCTGTGTCGCATGAGAATGGATTGCACAAAACAAACAAACAACATTGATGCTACATGTAAGCATACTGAGATTCTGCTGCAAGTTAGAGACTATCGAAAATAAATACATATCTACACGTATGATGATAAACTACTAGGTGACAGAATTAACTGAAACGATACGTACAGTCGAAAAAAAAATTGACTCATATAGAAAAATAAGTCAGTCACATCAGAGTAAAATGTAAAAAAAAACAAAGTATAATAAACAAACCGATAAATAAACTATTAATCATTGACTTTTGCTATGTGAGCTCTACTATCGACTCTAAAATGTAATTAATTATTAAATTACTCATGTTTCATGCTATTAATTAACTTACTCAATTATTAAGGTAAATAATAAGTAGTTAAGTAATTAATAAAAACAAAAGAACGATTAAAATATGCTCAATCATAGACTGCTCTACTATCTACTCTACTTCTACAACATAATTTATTCATAAGTATTACTCAATTTGAGTTAACCAAGTAAACTCAATATTAACATTCACCGAACACCGACCCACTAACTCCATAACAAGGCTAGGTTATTCTGACATTGCTTTCTTGCGTGCATATAATGCAGCTACCTAAATAACTATATATATCTAAGTACCTAAGTACGTCTCATCAAGAAGCTTTTTACCATAAACTATCGTTCTATGATTATTTGATTGTTAAATTGGATAATGCAAGTACTTGAGACGCGTATCTTCACACGGGCACTTATAGACAGCTGTATTGTTTTCTTTACGAAGATACTGTGGCATATTCTGTGGCAACCCATAGTAACTGCTACAGTAATCTGCGACATTATCAACAGTTTATCTGCAGTTCAGTCACCCAGCACGAGTCGTCCACTCGTCACTATTGATACAATATGCTCCAAATAAATCGCGTATTTGCGATATCTTATAAGTACTTAGTTTTTCAGTTTGCTGAAGCTATTGTCGTCATTGGTTCCAAAATTGTGCACGCATTGCAATTGTCTACAAGTTCTATTATTAATTTCTTAGGTTTTGCAACTAAAGTATTATTTATTATTTTAAAAATGTAGGTATACCCCCATTTTTTTATAAATAGTTTGACGCCTATCTCACCTGATGTTAAGCGATGACGCGGTTGACAATACAGCACTTTAATAGGCGCTTATTTTCAAATAATCTCTCTCTGCGAGTGGACACAAATCTCTCAACAACTAGGTATCTAGTGTTGTAAAATAGAAGCAAAGGCGTAAAGGATGTTGGTGTTCGATTTTCTCAGATTAGTTTTTATTTAGTTAAACTTTGACTTTATCACTTTACAACAAAAAAAACATTGTCCCAGTCCTTACAAAAGATTTGCCAAATGGTAAAGTGGGTATACAAAATAAAAGATAAAATATAAAAAGGAACCTTTTTGAAAAAAATACTTGTAAGCACGGAACACTTTTTCCTGAAATATGTATTCAAAACCGGCTTAGGAACACTTTATCTAGCTGAATTACGATTAAAATATCACTAATAATAACTTAACAATAAAGGAGCTAGATAATACTTGTTTGTACTACAAAGTACGCAACACATCGAAACACACAAAGAACACTAAACAATCACAAAGCCGGAATCGAACCGAAGGATGCGCTACCGTAATTTTTCACAAGGAAAAAAAATAAAGAAAATTGTTTTTCGCACTAACCTCACTCGCGTTGGAACGCGTGCCGGTCGGACAAAGGGTGGCAAGTGGCAACAGAACGGTCGTGCGGCGTGAGAGGCGCAAGCGAGAGTGCGCGCGCGCACCTCCTTGCCGGTTATATACACGCGATAACGCGCACGCTTTGTGCCCCAGCGCGGGCTTTCAGCCATTCCTATGCGATGGGGATGAAACAACATTTCAAAACCCATCCCTTTCTAGCGCATCTCTATATCAATTTACGTCTATTATCGAATTATTTAGATTGACACATTAGATGTATTATTTTAAATAGGTGCGAATTACTTGATTGATTAGAATAGAATGAAAATTAACAAATTAGCTCATTAGGAAAGTAGCCAACTGCAAAGTGGGTACCTGGGTTAAAGTGATAGAATAGATATTTCGAGTGTTTGTAGGATCTTTCTGATATAGGTTGAGAAGATTCTCTTCTGGGACCTACATGACTTTCTTAGTCTAGTTAGATTTTAGCTAGCCCATCCAAAGCTGTTCTAGCAAGTATGTTGCAATGTGAAATCACCAAAACATTTTCTCATCTAAGGGTTTTTAAGCCTAGTATATCTAGGCTTGGTATAGGTCTATCATCTATCTGCCCCATCTTCACTGTCCATTTGTCCATGATGTGATATTGTGGCTCAATGCAAGTTCAGGGTCCTACCTAATCATCGAGAACTGCATCAGTATTATTAATCATTACACTATCAACCTATATGTAGATAGTGTAATGATTAATTAGTACCTTAGTGTCTGAGGACTGACAAACTTGCAAGTATTTATTTTACCATTTAATCTATTTGAAATGCAAATACAATTCATACTTCAGGATCAATTCATATGTTAGCTCGCATCGGAGTTTGAGATATCCAAAGTTCGCAATAGTCCAGAGAACACGATATTTCTTTGTTTTGGAATCAAAGGACGACGCCTAGTTTATGAAGGTACTTTTTATATATACCTAGACGCGGTTAGGGGGCCGGCCGGTATCTAAAGTCCAAAAAGTACAAGACAATATCCATAATGCAGTATTTACTACAATATTTGCATTGCATGACTCACTCCTTGTTAACATACCCTACTGATGCCTCTGCACAAAGACAGAAGTATATGTACCTACTTATACTCTGTAGGTATGATTGTGCAGGGACAATATTCTTGTCCTCGTAGATGGATGACAAACGCCCGTTGCGTTGTCCGCCTTTGTTCTCGTCTGCTGAAGAAATAACCTACTACCAAAGTTCAAATTCAAGACTTTTATGCAATTAGGTCACTGATTCAGTGATTTCTTAATGGTTCTTACTAGGTGTTGGGGTTGCTCATCTGATTGTAAGTTACATACAGTTCCCCTAGATATTATTATTATCACAAAATCCTGCTTACACACTTTTTTTTCCTATATTAGGTTTAGTATTTTTTAAACATGCCTCTATTATACTATGAGTAGTTGAAAGGTAGAAAATGCTCTTAGCATTAAATCTGCCATTTGTAATAACTATCTCATCTGTGTGCAATAAAGTTAGTTTTAAATAAATAATAGAAACAGTGGCTTTAAAAGATTACGGAATAACGAAGTAGTTAGCAACGCCGACACTTTCTTCCAGAACAAAGGATACCATCAAAAGCAACCTCCCAGAGGGTTGAAAAGATTGAGTCATTGATTGGTCCAAAGTTCTATGGGAAGAACATTTTGTTCAGTACTCGTAGCAGTATTGGCTGTCAAACGAAAACCACAGAATATCTAAATAGTAGCAACGTAGGGCTTGCATTCACAGCAGCAGTATCGGCAATGTCCGGCCACAGCGCCACACATCCAGATAAAGGAAAGGTGCACTTTTACTGTTTACACTATCAGTGTCCCCGGTACGTTTCTCCATTTCCGTAGCAGGGCAAGCTGCAGTTTATGAATAGCAGAGCTAGAACAGTCCAGTAAAGCGATTGGGTGACTTCTGTCACAAACAATTTTAATGAACTTCGTGGTACTTTTCGCTTATAAATTAATTTTTTTATATTATTATTGGCGTTAAAACTAATTGATATGATAATTGAATTTGTGACAGTAGTATTCTGTAGAGCGATTAAACACTAATACACTGTCTTTAAGTCAATAAACCGTTTAATAGATGATTAAAGGGTTTCATTTATTTATTTATTTATTTATATAATTAAAACGGTTTATACCAATTACATTAATTATTTACATATAGCAGTAAAATACAGTACACAATTTCACACAATCATTCATTCTTCTCACAATAATCCAAACACTCCGACAAGATACTCTTCCATCCATCCGCAAACAAATCACAGTCTGGATTGGCAGCCAGGAGAGCGTTGAGTGCGGAGAGGGAGCGCGGGATGGGCGACTTCTGTCGCGCTACGGTGATACGGTTCATGATTTATTTGAGTAATCAGGGGCATATGCGTTAAATATCTTTACAAAATCACGCGCACAATAATCTAGGATTGTAGTGAATTTCAACAATATTAACAATGTTTCCCGATCTAGCTCCAAAAACGAAAAAACTGTTTGACATTCAAATTTCAAGCAAAACTTGCCACCTTAAAATTTATTGTCAAAACGTAGTAGGCACATAATGACATAGGTACGAATGTAGTTATACGTCATCAACGGCCGATTTCTATCAGTTTTAATTGACATCGATTGCAGCAAAGATACGTAATCGCCCCATTGCATTGGACTAAGAGTAAATAAGTAGGTTAAGCCATTCCTACATCAGCGAAACGCTAAATAATACTTGTCGGCAACATAACATTTTCCAACCAATCCGGACCGGGACCCCGTGGTGGAAAAGCATAATTAAAGCCTAATCTTCCTCGCGAAAGTGAATGAATACCCGTGCTCAGCAGCGGGCCGATATGGGTTGATAATTAAAATGGCATTTGTATCCAAAAACTAAATAAATTTCACAAATCTACAGATATTATGTTAATTTAATAATTTTGTGTGTGCGGGAGAAATGTTTTTCATTTCCTTTCTGTACAATTTATAATCGTAGTAGGTTTATCAGAAGCAATTAAAACAGAACGCAGTTGTGGATTAAACGTTCTGTTACTTAATGTAGTATTATGTACTTACTTATAATTTAAAATCTTTGGCAATTTTTTTTTCTTCAAAATGCAGCTTCTTGCGTAATAGATGACTTGTCTCTGCATAATTTATTCCTTGTAAAAATGTTTTTTATTCGGTACAGTATGTTAAGGTTAAGAAAATACCAAAAACGTTACCGAAAGCATACGAGAAGTGTCAATGTATGCTAATACATGCTTAGGTAATTGGTCTTCACAATCCGTGACGCACTTCCGAAGTAAAATGATGCGTTGTTTTTTTTTTTTGTTTAATGTGGATAACGAACGTGACGTAAACTAACAACGCAGTCTTTATCGAGGGCCGAACCTCCGGCTGGGTAAAGTCTATCGTGGTGAAACAATACGGAATACCGAGTACGTAGGTATCTGTTACTTTCAAGGTAGGTCTGTACTCTGTAATTCTGTATAGATACTCTGTACCTATATCTATATATATATAAATGTTATGTTGGTTTGTGTACGCTTCAAAAACTAAAAAAAGTTCTGCACCGATCGAGCTTAAATTTTAGCATGATATATAATCTGCATCAAGGATTGTTTTTATCTATTTTTTTCATCAGTGACATATCAGCGAATGTGCGAATGTGCCACAGCGAAGCGTGGCAGGGTACAGCTAGTACCTATATAAAAAAACTATTTTATTTTACACCTATGAGTTCTTGAAATCGTTAGAAATAAATGTAGGTTCCATTTTTATTTATAAACACCTTGTGTGTTTAAATCAAAAGAAATTATTAACACTTTCACTGCTGAGCCTATTTGCTTATCTAGCCACGGATGCGGCTCTGCACACTCCATAGTGTTTTTCCCATACAACAAACACACTCGCGGCAAGTTATGAAAAGCACGACAGTTGTGTTCTCGGCACTGAAGGTGTTAATCCAATCCTTTTTTGTTTCTTTGTTTTACCAAAGAGATAGGTACCTACTCTGGTTAGGATACAAAACTATGTTATTTATGGTCCGCGATGGGAGTTATGTTTTTTTTAGTTTTAGTGCTCAAATTGGCATCAGCTCTTGCGGTTTTTCGAGTTTTATCATTCTTGCCAAAAAGTTCACTATGTAAGTAGGATAAAATATCTGCTAACATCGCCATACTACTAGATAGTCTGTGGCGATACGACTGCACTGACTCGATAATAAGTACATTAATTATTTATACTCTTAGCGTACTTATTAATAAATAATAGTACAATATATAAATAATACCACAGTAAGAACCTACGATACGAATGCTTCGATAAGCGAGTGTTGATAAAAGTTGCTATGCCGGAACTTGGCTATACCGAATCGATTTTCGATACGATCGAATTAATTTATCTTTCGCACAATTAAATAATTAAAGTACAAGGTGTTACAAGGTCCTTCGACCTTGCCAGGACATTACATGTGCCGTTGAACGCGTGCCACTAATCTCCCGATATGCTATCTAGCCAGAAATCGGTAATGACTAAGGCGTAATAAATATTCCCAAACGACATATACTAAAACGTGCTTTAAGATTAACTAGGTAGGTGCCTCTTTTAAATAAGAGATCTGAGGTATATATTTGTTGCACTTCTATGAGTTTTATGTGACTTTTTTCCATTAAAGACTATTCGGTGTTGCATTTGACGGCCTCCGGGGCGTATGTGGGTTAAGGGCCAACTGCGAAGTGTGAGGCTGTGGGTTCGATTCCCGCACAGGGCAAAGATTTGTGTAAAGTACAGATATTTATGAGTCTGGGTGTTTCTGGGTTTGTGGTCCTCGTGGTTTCTGATTCCCTAGATATAGGGAAGCCTAGTTAAGGGTGAGGACTGAGGATCTATGAAAGAAATGGTGACGCGTTATTTTTGAATGCTTTTTGGCGAACTAGGAAGACAAACATTGTGATCACGTGCCTATTAGCATAAAAACATGCCCCACGTCATTATTCATCACCGTAAAGATATTAAGCATGGCTTAAGTGATTTACTACATAATAAATATTAGTGGCAAGTAAAAATGTGCAAATGATACGAACAGATTAGTTGACGATAGGTTTATTGTATAGATTCGTCCATTTCATTGGTGATATCGTCGTCGCCGGAGTTCTGAGAGTCTTCGTCACTGCTCGCGTCACCATCCTGAAAATTAAACAGAGTTGCATATTGCATATTACTGATTTTTTATTGTATTCTACTAATATTTAAAAGCGAAAGTAACTCTGTCATTCTATCTATTTACTCCCCTTTCGGCTAAATCGATCTTAGTTAAATTTGGTATGGCGATAGCTTGAGGAAGATTTAAGGTTTTTTTTTTCATTTGACTTTTAACTAGTATTCAAGAGTTACTCTTCTATGGAAACCGAGTTTAAAGTTTACTAGCGTCATTTAACGTCTATGAGTAAAGGCCGGTGTTAATTAGGCTATCGGCACTACTACTTCTACTACTACGAGTAGTATCACTGTTGTTAGTGCACTAGTATTTTCAACGTACATCAAATTTCAGTTCGGAGTTATGCGTGGCTAGGAGCGTCGCCTTCACACATCTGAAGACGAAGTCGCGACAGTTCTCCACTGCGTTGGGTGGCAGCCAGCCGAGCTTCTCGTGGCACACGCTGCCTGGAGCAGGCTCCTCGGCGAGGATGCTCTCCACCTCGGGCAGCTTCACGTCGCATAGCTGGAGACAGAAATATGAATAGAACCACTGGTCCGCGATTGCTGACGATTGAGACCCTTTCGATAACTCAATAATCAGTCGATTTGGTATGATATCATTCGATAGAACTCCGCAACACCGAAACCCAGCACGTACTGCGATCGATTCGATTATAGTATTGGACCGTAATCGAGAGTAGTTGAAATCGAATCCAATCTGCATTTCAAATGTCCTGTATATCTCGATAATTTTAGTTACGATAAGAGGCGATATGAGATCTAATAGAATCGTTTTTATCGAACAGTTCTGAATCGCCTAATTGAATTAAAACGAACTGACGATGGACGAATTGAACGAAATGGATGGGCGAACTTTTATCTCTGGTTGATCTTGATACAATTTGATTGTTGAAACCCTTTCTCCGCACCAGCTTTGTCCTATCAGTGGAGAGATGTGGTTACTTAGTAGAACATCAGTGAGACTAGATTACTAAATTAGTGCACTAGCTGAGAGTGAGTGCTCCCGGTACCTGGTAGAATATCTGTCGCTGCGTGGGCACCATCCCCGGCCGGAACCGCACGGCGCCCTCAGACACATCATCGGCCGGCAGCGGCTCGCTCCGGTTCTTGCGCTTCAGCTGCCGGACTCGGTCAGCGCTCTTGTAGTGGACTATTTGTTCGCGCGTCATCACCATCGAATGCACGCCCGCTGGAATTAAGATTAATTAATTAGTAGATGAATTTTGATGAAAAAGACATTGGTTTATGTAACAAATTGTCAAAATTTGGCATATTTAGTTTGGGAATTTACATAGATCCTCATTCAGCTTCAGACCTACAGAGTTTTGGCACAATACATGTTCTGTTGTTAAAGCATTGCAGGACACAAGCAGGACACATTGTAAAAATATTAAGTAAAATACAAGAAAAGAAATATAAGGAATACAATATCTAACCAGTATGTCTCAGCCTGAAGTCCAATGTCTGATATATCCTAGCAGAAGGTTCTTTCCTAGGATCAAATCCGTATCGGACCCACAAGCTCTTCCATGGTCCATTCTTCATGAACACAGCCACACACGGTACTAATACTTTTAGAGAAGCTATTCGGAGCTTCGTCTGGAACCTGATCATGTTTAGCGACCATATTGGTCTCTCTTGAAAACACTGAAAAAAATTAGTTTATTGCAAACTGTTTGTGCCTTAATACAAATAAATATTAAAAAAAAAATATCTATGGGCAATAATCACTTTTTTCTAACTCAAACCATAATTAGATAATAATCATTAGTTTCGTAGATCATAAAATTTGACTTATTTTTTTTGTATTTCTATACTTATGTATAAGATATTATTTTTTTGACGTGTAAAAGTGCAATATTTTGCCTATTTACAATAAATGATTTGAGTTTGAGTTTGAAATGATTTGAGTTTGAGTTTGAAATGATTTGAGTTTGAGTTTGAGTTTGGTGCAGTGGGGACTGTCAAAACAAAATCACTATTATCTAAGACACGAAACAGGTTAATTAAAAGTAAACAACCCCTACCTTTTCAATAATATGAAACTCAGTCTGCAACAATGAATTGTACTCATATCTATTATCCCTATTCTTGATATAAAAGTCGTTGGGTTTAGATGGAAAGTCATCAGTGTGATTGAAGCGCCACCAGTGTCCGAGCGGCATTCCTCGCTCTGATCTTGATTTATTGTGGAATTCGTCATCACCGTCTGGGGTTCGGCTTCTGTCAGGGTATCTTTTGTCTGTGTATGCATAGCTTATGGGACGGTCAGATCTTGTGAAGTTTGCAGGCACAATGAATAATGGTGATTCTCCTCTGAAAAAGAGTTATCTATTTAATATATATGACACATCTTTAAATTAACCATTCTCTATCATAAGTTCAGGCGCAATTTAACAATTTCACTGCTGAAAACACAACTGTTGTGTTTGTTGTATAGGAAAACACTATGGAGTGTGCAGAGCCGCACCCGTGGCTAGACAAGAAAGTAGGCTCAGTAGTGTATGTGTTAATAATGAACACATATAAAACTGTTTCATCACTCACATTTTTATTGTAGATTTTTTTTAGAAGTTTTCTCCTTTTTACTAGACTTGTGCATTTACAACCTTATTAATAAGGGCAAAAACTGTGTTAAGCTGGTGCCCATGCAGTTTCATACAAAGACACCTGGGTGTTCCCCTGTGGCGGAGCACTTTGTATCACACCGCATGAGCGCCTGTGTAATGCAGTCTCGGCCCTATACACCTATCATAGTGTAGTTAATTAGAATAGCGCATTATTTATTTTTGTATTGTGTAAATCAGATTAAGCCTGTTACATCACTTACTTAATAAAGTTAACATCATCATGAGCCGATGGGAGAATTGTATCCAAAAGACACCGTAGAGGTTCATTTGGAGCTTTTCTGTGTACAGGCAGGTATTGGAAGTCACACATTGCTAAAAAAGAATAAAAAATAAAAACACCCATAAACCAATGGTCGGAAGAGATATGACTGATAAAGGAGACACTTGAAGGGTAATAGGAAGGCAGTACATACTTACATTCAAATCTATAGATACTGTTAACTCGCCCAACAACATCAGTAGATATAATCTCTCTCTTCACTTCATTGTTTATTTTATACTTTTTTACTCTGATTTTGAGCAACACACCAGCATTCTTCTTGTAGTCGGCAAACACTTTCTTTACAAATGGATTCTCTGGTTGAAAGTTCAGGCCAAGACGTTTTTTGAGAGGCTGATTGTAAACCTGGTAAAACAACATTTTATTACAAACTGGTCAACAAAAGAGGTCCCAATTATTGTGACTAAAATTAAATAAAATATTACATAATATCTGCAAACTTTAATAGTTGTAATCAAAATTAAATATCAAATAGGAAAATAAGAACAAACCTGTGAAATACCCTTAATACCACCCAAGCATTGCAATGCTTTCTCGTCATTTTTTACGATGCCAGGAAACAAAACGCATGTCAGTTCACGGTCTAAGCCACAAATGTCTTTCCCTACTGAAGTTGCAGGCTTTGCGGTACTGGCTTCTGCCTCCACCAGAGAAGATACATTTCCTTTTTGAATTCTGGTACAGTCAGGACATATTATTTTGATTGTGATATTGCTCCCACTGACATCTTCCCAATCGATGCAGGCTTTGTGAAATCCCGCAGGACATTTGCAGCATCGTAAACCATCCCCAGATGTAATAATTCTCTTACATTTTCCACACTTCATTTTTAGGTTTTCTGTCCTTGGCCTTGTGTTTACAAAAATTGATGACAGATGACACTAGCTTCGTTTGACAAATTGACAGTGATGTTCACAAACTTTACTTCTTTTTTGTTTAGGCCTACATCGCCATCGACTGCAACGCAATGTGGTTATCAGTTATCGCTTGTATAATCAACCATTTATAATTATGATTGTACCCAAATTGTACGACAAATTAGCTATTCAGCTTCTTAGAATCAGTATTGGACCAAATCAAATCTGATCGAAGGACCGAATAATTAATTTTAATTATAAGATTTGATTTATGGCAATACAAAAGGATGCCCGGGATATCTTCGAATTTGGTATACCTGTTCCAATAAGAATTTAAAAATTATTATTCAGTGTGCTGAAGTCATATCCAGCCCATAACTCATTCATGATCGTATACAAACCTCGCCTATAGAGTTTTAACTAATGGGAATATGAATTTGTACCATTCTGTATCAAAACTATTATAATATAATATTGTATCAAATATCACAAACTTACAAGCTATAATGTCAACGGGTACAATGATGGCTTATTTCATTGCATTATCATGCAATTCTCAGTTAAGTATTTCATTATAATATGGAAAAAATATGATTATCTCATCGTTGTACGACTGCTTCCACTGCAACCAAGAGCCTGAAAAAACATTTATATGAATTAACAAATAAAGTATGAATTTGGAATACACATTATTCCATAAGCCATGAATGATAATGAACATTATCAGAATATTTTGCAGTCCTTCAATGAAATGATAAAAACAAATAATATTTACTAGACAAAAACGGGTCTATTTCCCATACAGCTTCGATCAAGTTACATTGAATGTGGTCACGAGAATACTGATTGAATTTTGGTGGATTTTGTCCACTTAATATGCATTTAATTTGTGACAGTTTAAGAACTTCTAAAACTAACAAATTTACTAACTTTTCTAACAATGAGTTTCTCTGTTTATCAATTTCCAGTCTGTCTCTTTCAATTTTAAGCCTTATATTATTGCACCGTTTCTCTTCCAAAAGTCTTTGCTTTTCAATTCTTATTTTCTCTTCTTCTAAGCTTAGAAGTCTGTCATGAACAAATCCTGTAAGCAGAAAATAAAAAATATAGAGTATACTAGAAATGGTAATATTTTGAATCATGGTTGAAGAGGGTCTCCAATGCCCTATGGTCATAGAATATCATACTAGAAAATTATATAAATGCAATGGTAACTTTATCTGTCTCTTTGCACCATTTATACGGCAAAATGGCTACACAACTCTTGATAAAATTTTGTATAGAAATAGTTTGAATCCTGGAAAAGTACATAGGATGCCTTTTCTTACAATAAAATGTTTGTTTCCCTGCGGACGAAGTCACGGGCAAAACATAGTTATATTATACAGTTTTTCTATAAAATTACTCACTAACTGGCCTCCCTCTCTTCCACAAAGGTTTCCCATTAGCCGGAGCTGAGGTCACCTCGTTAGGACCCATGCCAGCAAGAGGATCGTTGGTTTCACCACCCGCAAGGGTCATATCTAGGTCTGCTTGAGTGAAGTGCTGCGGGTCTCCAGACCATTTCTTAAATGAAAAAAACAATTATTGGTTTCATGACTGTTAGGGATAAAAGTTGACGGCAGTGTCAAATTAATTGTTCAATTCTTTAGAAATCTTTTTAACATTACAATTCAAATGAACAAAATTGAGCTTTTGAACCAGAATGCAATTTAGAAGCAGAAGTTACTAGTCGCACAAATATTAAATATTTTGTTCTCTTTTGTTTTATATTTTGTTCTCTTTTTTTTCACTGCTGAGCCGATTTTCTTCTACAGCCACGGTTGCAGCACACTCCAGTGTTTTCTCATACAACAAACACAACTGTTTTCCCGCAGTCGCAGCACGTTATGAAAACAACAGTTGTGTTCTCAGCACTGAAGATGTTAAGGGATCACACAAAGTTAATTTAATATTTTATAATTAAAGCAACCACTTTTCGATTTAGTACAATGGTTAATTAGTTATGTTACATTTTTTATTTACCATATTACTTGTAGATGGATCTGAGCTGCATATATCTTCAGCTGTTACATTGCTTTGTGTGGGCGCCTGTAAATAATTCATACAGTTTCATTAAACTAGGCTGAAAACTTAAGATGAAATCCTCCCTGACATATCCGTCCATGGCAAACCTAGTTAGCTTTGGAGGTGAGACCGCAACCGGTTGACAAAGCCAAATCTTGTCTTAAAAACTCATACTTAATGGCCAGCTTATGTTATTTTTTATTACCAAAGAGTTATTAACAGCACATGTCTCGGGCACTCCGGAAAGTCCAAGCACAGAGGTGTTTGTGCAAATCAGTCTCAATATCTTTTCTTCAGCCTCTGTTAGTGGAGTATTAGTGTTGGAACCAGGCGTGAACCTGTTCTTACGAATACGGAATGCCTTTTTCTTTACATTAGACTTCCAGTCCCTCCATGTCTGAAAATACATTATACAAAACTCTTATACTTGTGAAGTAGGTACGAAAAATCTCTATTCAGCACATGCAATTAAAATCTAATATATTTAATCACATGGGGATGGGACGTTACAACTGGGTCAGAATAGTTAACTTACAAGAAATCCAGAGTATTCCAGAGTAGATTTAATAGAGATTTGAGAGGTAGAATTTTCAAATAGAAAACATTTGAAAGTGAAGAAAAAGTTACCTGTTGCCATTTATCTGGGGTTTTTAAGGCTCCAGAGCCAAATCCAGAGTTAGCATTAAGTTTTTCTGTGATTTTAATCCATGAAGTCGTTTGACGAATTTTACCTTCCAAACCAGAAAACTTTCCAATAGCAAGTTCCTTGTCTTCTTCTAAAAAATGCAAAAGCATATTCAGTTGCTCTGGGCTAGCTTTTCGCCTTTCCATTCCTTGTTCTGGTGCTATTAATAATTATCTACCTTAGTTTGTATGGTTAATGAGCAGAACTTATTGTTTCTCATAACTAATAGATACCTAGTTTAAGTCAGCAAAAGCAGAAAAAACTTTTAAATTAATAAAGAAAACAAAGTTTGCTTTATTTACAATCCGACTTTCAGCAAAAGGGTAAGCGGTACAGTTTGTGGTTCATTCCGTCATTCGACCGCCACAGTGAACGCCACTCCTTGGCAGAATTTGGACGACCATTATTACAAGAATAATAATTAACCATAAGAAAAAAAAATATGCCGAAAAGCTTTGAAAAGTGTTCTGTTTGAATGTGCAGGGTTCAATATTTAGTTTATTTTATTAAATTCGGCATAATTATGATTTTTCTCGCCGTTTTTCCTTGACAGTTAGAAGTGGTCAACTTTAAAATATACCTCAAAACTTTAAAGCTTTACCTCTCCATATAAATTTGACAGCCAGATTTTTAACTAGCAGTCAAAATCAAACAAAATTAGGTACTTTATCATTAACTGAACTGTCACAGCTGACTGAAAGTACTTGTTTTTGTTTTGATTTTTTGTTTACATTGAAAACTTGAAAAAGTTTAATATATGACTGAAACCTTTGCTCAAACTTTGCTTAAAAGCCAGTTCTAAGATGAACACACTCATAAAGATGAAAATGCTCCGTCGCAGCGCATGCAAAAATAAGATAATTCGCAGACACATCAAAGACATTTCGGATTGTTTATCAATGCCAGATTCCTATTTGCTGAAGTACTGCGGCATAAATAGAGCCGTGTTTCATCAAATCTTGAATATCCTTGAGCCTACTGTACCTAAAACCCAACGGTCTAATGGTATACCATTACCACTCAAAGTAAGAAGCTAGGTACCTACCCATATTACCTATAATATCTAGTCTCCATTGAGCTATATTCGTTCATAGTCTCTCACTTTTGATCTAAACGGACTCGGACGGACGGACCAACTCACAAGCCCAGCTGAGATTGTGGTGGAGTAGTAAATACAGGACTAAAGAAAACTCTTCTCATATTTACTCATTGATGCATGGCGCTTATATTTCAGATTTTAGTAACACTATCATTCCTCGCCAGTGGATCTCATCAAAAGTCAATCGGCAAAGATTTCAATGTCAACATATCCCAGAAATCAGTAAGCAGGGTCATCAAGACTGTTATCGAAGGTCTAAATGTTGTGCTTGACAACTGGGTGGTGTTTCCTGCCACTGTAGAACAAAGGCACAACATAAAAGAAGGGTAGGCATCATATCAGATCAAAGAACAACAGTTTGTCAACTGTATTTACCACTGTACAACGAGGGAAATATAAGCTTCACAAGATAATGTATAAAGTGATAAAATAAAAAATTATGCATCACAATCACACATAGACCCTGACCCCTAACTAGGATTCCCTGTATCTAGGGAATCTAGAACTATGAGAGCCATGGTCCTACAAACATCCAGTCAGAGCAAATACTTGTGGGAAAACTGAAATCCTTATTAACTAACACCTATTAACTTGTCTTGATAGAAACCAAGACTCAAATGAAGCCATGGACCCAAACAGGGAAGCTTCATCATTGTTATTTTCATTGGTCATTATAATTTACCTGCCATACTATGTGAGATATATATTAATCCTTTCAAATGTTCCAGCTTCTACAGAAAGTACCACTTTCCTGAAACCATAGGATGCCTGGATGGCACTTATGTGGAAATAGTGTGTCCCAGAGATGATGAGGAAGCATTCTATGATAAGAGAGGACAGTACTCCATACATGCACAACTTGTGAGCTTTCTTGAACTTTTTAATGACTGAACACCTATTATAAAATGTATGGATCTGAAAAGCTATATTTTGTTTGTTGAGTATATTAGATTGATTGATTGATTGATTTGATTCTAAGATTAGTTTAACACATTCACTGCTGAAAACAAAACTGTGGTGTTTTTCATAACTTGCCATGTTGCAGGAAAACGCAACTGTGGTGTTAGCTGTGTGGAAAAACACTATTGTGTGTGCAGATCCGCACCCGTGGCTAGACAAGAAAATCGGCTCAACAGTCAAAGTGTTGAAATAGCAATCTATAGTAATTTTCAAAGAGGCTGACAATGATGATACTAAATTATAATTAAAATTCAAATACTTGAATGTCACCAAAATGACACTTTATTATTATACTTTGGATTAGTCTAGGTGCAGTAGAAAGCTTTGGCCAGTCACATAACTTTTTGATTTATGACCAGAAGTTATACTATCATTATGTTATTTTATCTCTATTATCTCTATTGCAATATTTTATTATTTATTGCTACTTAGCATTAAGTACTCCTTTTCATTTGTGTGCTAAAGAATAAATAGATAATTATACTTAATATTATATTGGTATTCTGTCTGTCTCTACCAAAAGATTCACCTTATCAATCAATTTTGAAATCGATTTTGTTCCAGATCTGTGATGCGGACACGAAAATAATAGGCGTGTGCTGCAGATTCGGCGGCTGCGCAAACAATGCTTATATTTGGAATAAGATGAACATTAGACCGTTTGTGGAAAATATTAGCAGACAAGGGGAAACCAGTTGGCTTATAGGTAAAACAACTACGAACACTAATAACCACCTATTGACCCACACAATATGTAATATTTATTCATTGTCCAAAATTATACTATGAAATTCACTTTATCTACCGAAAACGACCATCCACTTCTCAATAACTCCTCTCCATTACACGGTTTTCTGAAAAACATCACTCTAAATGATAAGACCGAACATTGCATCGCTGATTGTTAAGTTTGCTTTTCTACAGGTTTTCTTTTTTCTGTGACATTTCAATAAAGAGTTTGTATATGTATCTTTATTATTTACATTTCATTTCGTTCATCAATTAATTGATAATATTATTTCAGCTGACAATAAATACCCTCAACGTGCATGGCTAATGACTCCAATACCCCATGCACTCCAAGGCACTCCCGACTCGCAGTACAACCACTTCCTTGGGCGCACAAAGACTTGCATCGACCGGTGCATTGCCAAGCTCAAGGGCAGATGGCAGTGCCTTCACAAGCGCCCACTGCATTACTCACCGCATCGAGCAGCTAAGATGATCAATGCCTGTGCCATATTACACAATCTCTGCACCACAGCTGGACTGCCAGACCCCCAGCTTTATGTTGAAATAGAACCGTCTCCAGAGAATCAAGTGACTGAAATGCCTGATGATGATGTCAATGATTTCTATATTGGCATGGAAGTCAGACAGCAACTTGCTGAAAGAATTTACTATAGTGTTTAATTCAGTTTCCTACTTAACATTATAAAGGAGAAAGTCACTGTCTGCTACCTTTTCACGGCTAAATGGTTATATGTATTGTTATAAAATTTTGTATGAAGATTGGGCGGACAATGATACTTTTCATCCCATGTATTCGAAAAGAGGTATTTGGTACTCGATATGTGCGAGCAAAGTGGGTCTTTTCCGCGCACTTAATAACAGTGACGAAATGAATTTTGAATTTGGAACACTGTTTAATTAAAAAGTTTGAACGCAAGTCGCTTCAATAAAGTCCTGGCTGGCAATAAAAAAAACAGCGCGTGCCGACCGACGCGGCATTAGCTATCCAAATTTAAAAAAAATAATGGTTTTCTGTAAAGTTAGTTTACGGACGATATTTTAACGTGACAACGTCGTAACATAACATTGATGAAGTGCTTGCATACTTTTATGAATAAAGATGAATCATTTTTTAATAATAAAAGAATAAATACTTTAAATTATACTAGTAATCAGATTTTTAAAATGCAAGAATAATTAACCTGTCAAGAAGAGAAAAGAGATAGATGCGGCGCAAGCGTACAAGGAGCGTAACGGGAAATTGAGCGTTACGGGACAATGTGTCAACTTTTTCGTGCATGCATCGATTCATTAGACGTCGTCACGTCAAAAGATTTTTTTCTCGTATGATGAACTTTTCTCATAGCTTGGGATGAAAAGTATCGTGTACCACACGGTAACAAAATTATTTAAGCTCGAGCGAAGTACTTTGACTCCCTCGCTACGCTAGAATTCTACTCTAGAACCCCTCGCTACGCTCGGGATTCTACTAAAGAATCCTTCGCTTCGCTCTGGATTCAAAAATCGCTCTCGCCGTAAATACATTATTTTGTTCCCTTGTGGTACAATCTACTATTGTACCCTTATAAACTGTTGCTACTTTTTTTTCACACGGATGAAGTTGTGTGTCAAAGCTAGTAAATTTTGTAATTATCTTCAGTCATATTTAAACACATATTGTTCAATCTGTAATGTACAATACAATACAGTATTATTTACTGTGTACAATAAAACAGGTTATTTGAAAAAATATTATTTTATTTGAAGATTTGACATTATCTATGGTAATACTCAGTGCATAAGTATCTGCATCTGTGCTAGCTGGCTGTACGTGTCGCCAGGCATTCTGTACGCTATGTTACCCGCGAACGTGTTGAGAACCTCCGCCTGCTCCCGGAGCCACTCCACTTGCTGGAATCAAACATAAAAACATAACCCTCCTTCTAGCACAATCGAGTAAAAATAAAGACACTTGAAACGTATCGCAAATTGGTAACTTAGTGACCCACTGCCCTCACACACACATATTATGTGTGTGGGTCAGTGTGGTGCATGGTAAAATAAATATTCATTACAAATCTTACAAATTGTGAATAAATACTATGTTTCTGAAAAGTCGCAAGCAAAAAAGAACTGTTTCTGGACTCTTGAAGCTTTGCAATGGATTTTATGTGACATTATAATAATAATTACGTAATAGCATTATCTATAGGCGAAAAAATAACGTACAAAAATTTACAAAGACCTACTATTAGCTTCTGGGAAAGTACAAACCTTGTTATTCTGTGCGCCGAGTTGCTGCGCCTGGGGAGTGTTCCTGAGCTTCTGCCGCTGCGCGAGCAGTATGGTGCAGAGCGCGCGCAGCACGGCGGGCAGGCTGCGCAGTAACTCCCCGCGGGCTGCGCGTGCGCCACTCACTCGCGCCTCCAGCTCCCCCGCCGATAGCGGCACTAGCGAGCACTCGCGGAGCGTCTGTGCACGGATCAATGATTATTTCAACATGGATGGACACGGACTGAGATGATGATGATGTATAAAGCAAGTGTTTGTATAGCTAACGTCAGTTTTTGTATGGGTCTATGTATTAATAAATAACTGACACTGAACACGAGCTAAACAAATAATTGAAAGGCTATATCTATCTATGCTTCCATCGAGGATTTATATATGACATGACGGCATCGTCCGTTTGTAAACGTTCGCCAGTCAGTCAGATACATTGAAAAAGTAAAAATAATGTAGTCGGACTTCCATCTAGACTCAGTGAAATTGACATAGTTTTGCTTATAAAACTGTTGTTTTTGCTAAACAGTGACGGTTGGCAACAACGTTTGCCGACGACGAGACAACGTTGTTTATAAAATGCCGAATCATACATTTGCAGGGAAGACATTTTGTTAAAAAAATACAATCTCACGGCATGAATGTACAACAAACTCACCTCGAGCGCTCCCTCATAATTATCACTATGGAACTGATCGAAGAAGGTCATCAGCTTGCACAGTTTAGTATAGGCCTCCACGAGCGCGGCGGGCAGGCTGACGGAGTCGGAGCGGAGGCGCTGCGACACGTGCTCGGCGAGGACGGTGAGGCGCGAACGCAGGCCGCTGGCGCCGCCGCCGCTGTTCACCACTTGGGCGAGCAGCACGCAGAATAGTTCTAGGACTTTCTCTAGATTCTAGAACGATACGATAAAGGTATAAATCACCCCAGCGGCTAGCAGAACAAATACAAAATTATTAATTGACATAAGTTAATTTTTCTGCTAATTTTGAACCCCTAAACTCCCAAACTGTTTCAAATGATAGCTACTGAACAGTTCTATAAAGATTGCAGTGTCAGTTGGTAGAACTAATGTGCTCCACCATGCACCACGGGACAACATATTGATAACGTAAAACATTCATATCATAATGTGGGTACTTACTCCGGCAACATCGTACATAGTGATGGCGTCTTCAAATAAACCTTTGTTCACAAGTTGCTCAGCGACATTCAGTGCTATCACCTGTATATCAAAAGGACATTATATTACATTTATACTAAACTAACATTTATTATGATTGTTTGGTTTGAAGCCAATTTTACTTCATATAAAAGCCTCTTCACTTGATGAAATATTTGGCAATACATTTGTGTGACATATTCCGACACAAGCGACTGTTTACAGTCCAGTCTTTCGTAGCCAGTCAAGATTTTGCAATGCAAAGTTTTGAGGCACAGTGCAACTGTTACGTGGCTTGGCGCTTACCATCAGGAAGCACGCTGTGGAAACGAAGTAGAGAAGGATCTGCCAGAAACAAAACCTAAGCAGTGGAAGGAAGTCGCGCAGGACAGAGAAAAGTGGCGACATCTAGTATCGAAATCCGAGACTTACCGCACCATACTAGTTACATAGTCAGTTAGTTAGTGTACCTGTGCGTCTATGTGCGGGTTGTTGAACTGATCGAGCAGGCCGGCGGCCCTTAGGCCGGCGGGCGCGGCGCGGCCGAACAGCAGCTCGTAGTCGCGGCTCTCCAGCGCCAGGTCAGTGCAGCAGCACATGAACAAATTCTTGCCGCTCGGGTCCTTTAGGTTCCTGAAATAAACGAGCTGAATACAGATATTCTATCTCACATGATGTTGAAACTTGAAAGCCACTATGTCAGGACTCTAATCAGATTAGAGTTGTACCATACAAAACATTCAAATAGATAAAAAAAAAAATGCCACAATTATGTTGTAGAACCTTCCCTCTAACTAGGATTAGGAACTACGAGGACCATGATCCCACAAACCATGATACTTAAAGCAATTCTGTGGTTGCCACAAATGTTTGCCTTGTACGGGAATCGTACCTGCAACCTCACGCATCGTCGTCGGCTCATCCACAGTTTACGCCACGGAGGCCGTCGTCGTCACAATTCTACGGCTCTTACCTCAAAAAGAAATAATAGTGTAAGGCATCTGACGGGTCAGTAAGCTCGAACTTCCTGACGTACAGAAGAAGCAGTCGAGCCAAGTTCAGACGACGCAGCGGCAATGGATCATCGGTATCGACTGACACTGAAAAAAACCATTCATAATAAACAAGATGATATTATTATTGTAATGATGAAAACCAACCAATATGCAACATTAAAGCACACCACACTCATTGAAGATGTACTTATGTAACATCTAATACCCTCAAATTTCATGCAGCCAGATTAAAATGTGTGCACTTTAGCACTGTAGACGTAGCGCATTTCTGAGAATTGGGATAAACCGTTTAAAAAAGAAATAAAAAAAGTAACTAAATAATAACAAGCAAAAATAAAAATGGACGAATAATTCTCTGGTGAAATAATGTCCAGTAGCGCCGTGGGACAAAGCAGATGAAAAAAATAAACACTTTTTCTTACACAATGGTGCCTGTACATTTCGAGGTGTGCCGAGCATGTAAACATCATGTAAAGCCAACGCCATGTGTACCCCATGAACTTGATATCTGCAAATACGAAGGAGTAGTTATTACGAATTGAGCTTAATAAATGAATTGGCAACAAAATCATGACATGCGTATTCTTTACTGACCTAGGTATCCTGGATAAGAATTCAATAGCTGGTTCAAACTGCCCCGTCAAAGTCAGCATTTGAAAGTAGACAACAGGCTTCTCGTACGCATGGTAATGTGTCTCTCCTGTAAAATGATAAAATTCCTAATTCCATCATACTACATGCATACGTCTAAACAAAATCACTAAAGTTTTTATGGCATCTTCACAATCAGTTAAGTAGTGATATAATTATCTATAGCTTATGCCCGCGACTTCACTCAAGCAGATTACATTGTAGTTCATCACGATAAGATATATCCTATGTCCTTCCCCAGACTTCAAACTATCTCTGTACTTTTCATTAAGATCGATTTAGCTGTAAAAATGGAGCCAAACCAGGAAAGTTATTTTTGCTTTTATACTAAGGATGTTTGTTAGAAAAAGGTCATCACAGAAATCATAACATAGGCCTACAGACTAAGCTGTTCTTTATCATAGCTATATTGATTTATACTCAACAGGTTGAGACGTTTTATCTCCAGTTTATATCAGTTGAAAATACAGTAAAGCTTATATGGTCATTGTAATATGTACCGTATTCCTCCAAAATAAGTTTCTGCAGGTCGGAGTAAGAGAAGGTCTCTGGCTCATTGTTGCTCCTTGTCTTAATGAAGGAGAGTTTGAGCCAAAGGTAGTCGTCGGCAGTGCGTGCCACCTCGTAATGTTCGTCGCTTTGGTCGCAGCATCCTATAACGCAGTATACCTACAAGGCAAACACATGAAACTTTTTAAAAAAGCACTTTTCAAATTACCACTTGATCTTTTTACAGTAATAGTGTAGATTTCTTGTGCTTTGTGCGGAAACTTAACTGGTTTAAAGGGGGAAGGGAGGTAGTCGGATTTCAATATGGGGTGTAGCTATTATAAATAACGAAGGCCTTACAAAGGAATATTCAACATGCAATGGAATGCTTAAGACTCTTTGGTACGACATTCCATTACACACACTTTATAATCTTTGCTGTCAATAAACAAAACTCCACATGATTTAATTCTTTATCTTCTTCTTTTCGAGTCAATGGTTGTAGATCATAAGAACATGGCTAAGAATGTAGCCAAAGCAAACGCATTAGCTGAGGCCGCCGTAAAAAAAATATTTAAAAAAAATGGTATTGGTTATTAAAGTATGTAGAAACAGGATTGTTTTGCACTTACAGCTCTTTTATAAGGATCTGTAGAGTTCCGCACTTGAATTCTGTACTGGAAGTTGATGGCAGTTTGCAGTTTATCAGATAGCGGCTTCTCTGGGGTTCTTATAAACTCTTCCAGAGCCGCTATGAACTCCTCATGATCACGTCTGAAATGAACATAAAATACAACATGTCATCAGACTTTGCTGCTTAGACGATGGACTAATGCATGTGTGTAATGTCATGGTCTATGCAGCAAAGCCATGCAAAGCTATGTAAGCCATGGCTTACAATGAAGAATATAGTTAAAAAAAAAACAAAAGTGCATGTTTGAACTACCATATGAATAGCAATAGACAAACATAATGAAGCTATCAGCCATAGATATGAGTATTTCATCCCAGAATTAGCTTAGGGCACAATTACTGAATGTTTGGGGTCAATAAAGAGTTATCTTTTGTAATATTATCCTGTACTTTTCTCTTTTTCATAAAACTCACCCAGCCTTCCTCAAGCATTCCATCGCAGTAGTGGCGTCTCCGCTCCTCAGACAGTAATAGACCATGGGCCAGAGCGGACGGTCGTCGATAACGCCATCGGTGAGCCCTTGCACACTGGCGCCCTGCAGCCGGAGCCCTACGAACCCGCGCACCAGGGGGTAGGTCCCCGGCTCCCCGCCGCGCATCGCCGCTACTGGGTTTGCGCGCACGACGTCACCCATGTATTGTTTATATCTAAAGTAAAAGAAATAAACTGAAGACAATGCTGTACTTTATATACACAAACCTATAGTAATAGCAATAAGGTATATTTTAATTTACAGGGTACAATGAAACTGACACATTTGCATACACCAAAATTTCTAATTTAGTACAATTAAAGTTATTCTATGCTATAACAGCCAAGAGCTTTAGTGATTAGGTTGTATGTATATTATCAAACCATGAAGAGGGCTCAGAATCTCAAGTGAATATTGAATATATGTTATTTCTTTGTGCCTTAGTTTGTCTGGCAACAAGGGTCTCTGATGTAGCTTAACAACTACGCAATGAAATCCACATTTAACAACCACCATTGTGACACTAATTTTTAAATTTGTTTTGTTCTTCTTTTTAAGTTTTCTTTATCCTGTAGTGTTTCAATATAGAGTTTATCTATCTATCTAAGTACATTTCACTGGATGTCCTGGGATGAGTGAGCTTATAGTATATGCTATTACATTTGTTTAAGATAAAGGAAGACAAACCTCTTCTCTAAATATTTCTTCCCTTGTGCAACAAGACATTGCTGGATGGTCGAATTTCCTCTGGCCTTTAGGGGATCTTCGTCTCTGACCAATGCAGGTATGTTGGACATTGTTTTTATTATCTCCCACATTTCCTTAACTTTCTGTAAAAATATATATTTTTTTTAGATTAGTGACATAAAACAGGAATTGGTCCATGTGACACTCTAGGAGTTAATATAACACTATAGATACACAACATCAATCTAAAAATGAAAATGACTTCAAGTACACTTACAGGGTCGTTGAACTCCTCAGCGACCTGTGCAAACTTCTGATGCAAAGATGTTCGAGATTTAGACCCCTGGAACACCAGCTTATTATACTGCTGGACTTGTCTAGAATATGCAGTCTCTATGTCATCTAGCATGGAATGACCAAACTTCTTTGGAGTGTCAGCCATGCTCGGTGGCTCGGGAGTTCTCTTCAGGTCCAGCCAGTTTTGTGAAGGGCCGATCATAGCGTTCATCAGCTTGATCTTCTCTCTGTTCCATTCTGATAGCATGTGCTCCCATTTTTGATCTTCTGTTGTTTGGAGAGACTGAAAGTTGAAAAGTTAGTGTTATACTGCCTGAAAATTATTTAAGAATGAAAATGAAAACATTAATTTCAGACAAGGCAAAATATAAGGTACAATATAAGAACAGAGCACCCGATTCCCACAATAAGCTTGAAACTTGTATCTCACTATTATTATTAGAAATACAAAATTTGTGTGTTTGTCCTTTCTTCATGCTGAAATTAAATTGATTAACACTTTCACTGCTGAGCCGATTTTCTTGTCCAGCCACTGGTGCGGCTCTGCACAGTCCATAGTGTTTTCGCATACAACAAACACAACAGTTGTGTTTTCCCGCACTAGCAGCAAGTTATGAAAAACACAATAGCTGTGTTTACAGCAGTGAATGTGTTAAAAACAAACCTATTTATTAATTTTAAAAAAATGGCAGATCAGATTTTGATAACATTTAGTATAAGAATACTTTAGTAGACCATAGGACACATTTATCCTGTAAAAATTAATTGTTCTTGTGGG
This sequence comes from Campaea margaritaria, assembly GCA_912999815.1. Classification (NCBI taxonomy): domain Eukaryota; kingdom Metazoa; phylum Arthropoda; class Insecta; order Lepidoptera; family Geometridae; genus Campaea; species Campaea margaritaria. The sequence goes on from OU538790.1 coordinate 10,307,872, forward strand.
ATATTAGTCTACTTGGGTGAAACCTCAGGGTGCTGCTATAATGATATGAATTGATAATATAGGTTTTTAATAAATTCACAGATATAAGTTTTTAATGTAGGTAGGTACTTACATTTTTGTTAACTTCATCGATGAGTGATAGAATAGCATTTTCTCTCTCATTCTTTAAGAAACTTTCAATATCAGAGTCTGCGATTGGCTGGAGTGGTTCAAATGTACGTTTTGAATTGAGTGTCTCGAGTTTCTGGGATATTTGTTGGAGATCTATGCCTTTGGATCCAAACAGAAGGTGCCTGTCGAAAAACAGTTAATGTGGTATTTTAAGAAGGTACTTAAAATGTTGTGTACTCTACACACCTAAATAAACTAAGTGAAATAATTGTGGCCACAACTTATCAAGGACACATTAATAAAATTCTGGTGTGACATTACATAGAAAAGATGTTAATTTTTTGCGTAAATCGTCTAAACCAAAAATTGTGAATATAAGTGGAGCACAAACAGTGAATTCATGGCTTACGTTTGGGTGGTATTGTTTAGAAACCACCTACCTTCTGTAAGTAGTTATTCTAAGCTACACATATTAATTGTATTTTCGACAGTAAGCTTAAATTAGATCTTCCCTGAAGCCAAATAATCCTTGAAACAAATTCACTCACGCTTGGATATCGTTGGCGCCAGACTGTATTACTCTTGAATGCAGCTCCTGGTAGGCCTCCAACACCTGGCCCAGAGAGCGTTCGACCCTCGGCAGCTCCTCATTGCCTTCGATTTCCGTCGTCAACTGCTCAGCTTGTTGCAATAACTTGTTGAAGTCATCATCGGCCATCGCGTCGTATAGGTTATATTTTTATTTACACAAATATATCAGTTTATTTTCAAAGTAACGATTATATTTTAGGTCCAATTTTTTTTAAAAACCACTCTTATGACATGAAAATAGCATGTAGGAAAGAATGGAAAATTTCAATTTTCAAAATCTTGGAGGACCTACCGACCGACCGGTAAACCTAGGACGCGCGATTTGACAGTGATAGTTAGTTTATGAATCAATCTATCTGCTATTATCACTGTCAGGCTGTGTTAGCTACCGTTGACAGTAGATTATGTTCTTTCTACTTTTTTATCTGTTTCATCTCAACTCTTTTTCTCTATAATCTGCGCTGCGTCGTTCTAAGATCTTTCTTCCACTGTTGACTGTAGGAGGAATTGGGTGAGACAACCGTAAATAGAAAAACGTAATGTATTGTATTTATTTTGTATACTCTTTGTAGAAAACTACAAGACAAGCCCTAAATGTCTCCACATACATACAAGTTACGCTATGATCTCCACTCAAGATCTCGTCTCCACTCTAGCTGAAACGTACTAAGTTACGGAGGCTACATTAAGGGTTACCATATCAAAGTACAAATAAATTTAAAACAGATTTACAAATAACTTTTATTACAAGTGGTAGGTCAATAAAATAAACATGTATTACACTACTTTGAATAGAATTCAACATTTGATATCCTGATAAATAAAATCTTTAGTGATAGTTATAGTTATTAGAACTACAGTTGCTCCCTACACATTGTAAAGTACAGTAGGGTGGAATACAAACATCAGATAAAACCTTTAACACCTTTCGTCATCTTCAAAAATAGATCGCATTTGAAACCTGGGTTTTTTCTGTTTATTCAAAAATTTCTTATTGAAATTCAAATAGGGCGCTTGCAAAGGCCCTATGTCTTCGGATCATTTATATTTCTTCGGCCCAAATATGAGGTCGGCGTCGGGAGCACCCTTGGGATGCTGGTACTTCTGACGGACGTGTTGGCCACGGTTAGGGTTGCCACTGCCGCCGGATCCGCCGCCGCTTTCAGCACTATACTCTTCCTCCTCTTGCCTTTCTGAGATGTTGAGGGTCAGGCTGAAAAATAGGCAAGCAATATTTTTAGAACTGTCTTCAATTTATATTATTATTTCTAAATTAATCCTTATTTCTCTTGATCACGCCGTAACTTAAGAACGGCTGGACCGATTTGCCTGGATCAGGTTTTTACTTGATAAAAATTTGGAAAAAACTGAGTGCTTTTTTCTTTGCGTCATTTTTGTATGAAGTCACGGCTTGACATTTGTTTTTTTTCGCGATCTCCAGTTGTTTATTTTTGTGTGTGACATTAGTAGATTGTACCACAAGGGAACAAAATAATGTATTTACGGCGAGAGCGATTTTTGAATCCAGAGCGAACCGAAGGATTCTATAGTAGAATCCCGAGCGTAGCGAGGGGTTCTAGAGTAGAATCCTAAGCGTAGCGAGGGAGTCAAAGTACTTCGCTCGAGCTTAAATAATTTTGTTACCGTGTGGTACACGATACTTTTCATCCCAAGCTATGAGAAAAGTTCATCATACTAGAGAAAAATCTTTTGACGTGACAAGGTCTAATGAATCGATGCATGCACGAAAAAGTTGACACACTGTCCCGTAACTCTCATTGTCCCGTTACGCTCATTGTACGCTTGCGCCGCATCTATCTCTCTTCTCTTCTTGACAGGTTAATTATTCTTGCATTTTATAAATCTGATTACTAGTATACTACTAGTATTGTATGATTACTAGTTACTAGTATTTCAAGTATTTATTCTTTTATTATTAAAAAATTATTCATTTTTATTCATAAAAGTATGCAAGCACTTCATCAGTGTTATGTTACGACGTTGTCACTTTAAAATATCGTTCGTAAACCAACTTTACAGACAACCAATTTTATTTAAATTTGGATAGCCAATGCCGCGTCGGCACGCGCTGATTTTTTTTATTACCGGCCAGGACTTTATTGAAGCGAATTGCGTTCAAACTTTTTAATTAAACAGTGTTCCAAATTCAAAACTCATTTCGTCACTGTTATTAAGTGCGCAGAAAAGACCCACTTTGCTCGCACTTATCGAGGAGCAAAATGCCTCTTTTCGAATACATGGGATGAAAATGCTGTTTTCAAACTGATAAATCCAGAGCACTGCGGGGAAACTGGGATTACGCGAGAAAACCTCTGGGCGTAACTAAAAAAAAAAATACCGTTTGACCCTCTCCATTTCCTGTTTATCAGCTAACGCCTGTTGTTGCAGGTTGCTTGCGAGTTCAGGCGGCGCATTGAACGACTTATACTGCGGCTTGGTTCCCTTTCGCACCATGAGAACAAACTCCACACCTTCGTTGCCTTGCTGCAAGTATGAAGACTAATTAGTGGCAATATAGATTGCCCTTTTGTTTAATGGATATGAAGTTATAATATTAATCATGGCCTAAACTGTCCCTTTTCATGATTGATACGATACAATTTTGCAATTATTTGTGTGGTTTGAAGTGGATTGAAACATATTTTAGATGACAATAGCCTTACTAAAACTTGATAGAAAATTATATTCTTTGTGGTAAATAAATTAAGCTCAATTTACTTTAAATTACTAGTGATTAATTTGATATTGGGCTGAATATTACTTCTAAATAAGGTGATTGGTTACCAAAGTTACAGGTATCATAGACCTTACCAATAACTGTTCGTAAGTTTTCTTAGTTGTCTGTCGGCAAGTCATCGGCACAGCTATGTCCCTCTGCTGTGGTCTGTTCTCTTTCTGCCTCTCTGCTATATTCTCCATTACCATTTTCTCAAAAGCAGATTCGAATTCCACATCTTCCACCTAGAAAATCTTTAGGTTAGTCTAATTGTAATTAATCATTGATTTCAGTGAAGTTTATTACATACCGGTTTAGATGCAGGTCTCCTAGACTCCACATTAATATCCTCCGTTCCCTGAAGTTCATTATCATCATTGTTCTCAGTTGTAGGCTCTTCATCGGAACTCTCTCCCGGCAGCTGTGGATTGTCAGTTTCGTCATCAGTCTCTATGATTGTATCCAAACCGTCATTGACGCCATCCGTAACGCTGTCCTCTCCTTGATCATCATTGTCATACTCCTCCTCCCCTAAGTCAGGATACAAAACTTGCCTCAAGTCTTCAATGGCATCCTTACATTGTTGCCAATCCGTAAACAAATTCAACTTCGGCCTCAAAGTTGTCAAGCATTCTTGATAAATATATTTTACATAGATAGGAAACTTGTTCTCTTCCGTCCAGTAAGGATCAGCATGTTTGAACCAGTAATAGTTTTGGAAGAAAGTTAAAAAGTAATCAAGGCGTTTCTTGCTGGATCCGCTGTTGAAATACGCGCCGCAAGTTTCTAGAAGCGCGCACACTAGACGGATCCTAAACACGTTATCTGGCGGATCGAGAGGAGATACATTCCCGTGTTCATTTGTCACTCCAAATGTGATGAAGGAGTATAGGACTGTGAACACGTCACGAGAATCCAGTAGCTTGTAATTGTACAGTTCACCGAGATATCTGACTGTTGCAATTCTTCTCTGATTGTATCTGGGATGTGGGTCTTCCATTGTAACTCTGATCTCTTCCAGAATGGTATCAACCACTGCGGGCGCTACAGCTTCTTGCCATACTGCAAGTTCAGCCGTCAGTCTTGCTAATGCTCTTCTGGCGCTGGCTCTAACTCTCCAACCCCCGGCTAAATGCAGTATGCCAATAGCCGCTACCTGGGGGTCATCCCAGTTCAATTTACGCATTAGCTTTAGTATTTTCTCTTCATTGCTCTTTTGCAAGTCTTCGTGTAGTATTTTTCTGATGAACTGGTGCATTGGAGGTTCCTCTTCTTTGGGTTGGGCAGGAGCTTCGGGCGGGCATACGTAGTAAAACGCATTCTCAATTTGCGTCACGTAGCGCGAATCCAATGCTGAAACAGTCTAATACAATTCAAACAATTAGTTTTTAGTACTTTTTAAAGAAGTTGTGTGTACACTTTCAATATCCAAATGAGTTACCTTTTTTCTCATCATTTGCTGCAAATATATCATGGTCCGTTGATGAGTATCAGGGTTACAATATAAGTATCTTCCACAAGTCTCTAGAAGGTTGCACGCCATTTCAATGTGGTGGTGTTTGAAGTCATGAAGCAACACTTTAAGGCAGTAAAGAGCTTCTATCTTTGAGTACAGACTAAACTTGACTAGCTCTCCAATAAATCTGACTACTTTTATCTACAATGAAAAAGAAAATACCCATTATAAATAAGACTATTCGGATTAAAGATGCCTTATTTAAATAGTAAGTAAATCTTAAATTGTACCTTGGATTCTATATTAATTTGGTCCTTTTTCCTGACATGATATTTAAAGTCTTGCTTGAGCATCTGGCACAAATCAAGACACACATCTGGCAAAACGGGGTACAGTATTGCCGCAAATCTAGAATAGAATGGCAGCAAATCGAGCCTGGTTCTAGCAACACCGAACAGGACCCTTGTCAGTTTCCTGCGGTTATTTTTTGTGTTGAGATTCAATACAAAGTCGACAGCTGCAGTGTCAATCAGTTCTCTGTTGATGCAGTTTGGCAGTTCATTCAGGAACGCGTCCAGGGCATACCTATCAAAACACAAAAAAACTGATAATACTATAGCATGAATATTGTCTAGAACAGATAAGTACTTCATGAACCATCATATCATGAACCTGCTTTTTAGGTTTAATATTAGATTAAGCATTAAAAAGATATTAGTAAAAAAATATTTTTTCAAACTTTTATAAAATACGTATTCGGTGCTACTACAAGCTGATTAAAATGAGCCCAATCACCATCAATCACTGAGGAGTTCCGTTGGCAGATCCGCTCGCTTTCGCCATAAAATTGAATTAACATTGGAACTGGACAGACATGCAAAAAGTTCAATGCAAATCAACAACAGGAACTGGGTCCAAATTTGCTAGATTTGATCTGACCATACACACATACAACATTGTAAGTTAAATAAAAAAAGCTTGTGAAAAAGATCATAGATATACGGGGTGAATACACATTTTTTGTTTATGACAAATAGATTTATTGATTGCTCCTGCAGGTGCTGGTAAGTGATGATATGATTGACAGTGGTAGAGCTTGCCTAGAAGCTGCCTATTATGCCTGCTGCTTATGCCTGTCTTAGACTCCCAGATTATATAAACAGGAAACAAGAACACAGGGAATTTGCAGCACAATTTAAACTAACTTGTTGGAAATATTTGTAGGTTGCACCTCCTCTTGCTCTACTTCTGGCACTGTTGGAGGTTCCTCGCTGTCACTGAGTTCATCTTCTTTTAAATCTTCATCAAGCATCTCCTCTGTTACAGTTTCTGCTTTACTTTTCACTGCCTGTGAACATTATTATTTAATTATTTATTAGTTTTTGGACGAGCAGTATAAATGCTGATATGTCTACATCGAACAGTGTTGAACAACACTTCACAAAATTGGGTTTCAAATTCAATCATCTTTTATGTATTCAGTATTAAATCAATAATCAATACTTTCAAAATAATTACGAGTATAAATGTAGAAAAGGGGCACAGATCTAAAACAATTTTAGATTATTAGATAGATAGATAAACTCTTTATTGAAACACCACAGAACAAAGAAAACTAATAGAAAAGAAAAATTATGATAGAAATGAAATAATTTAAATTACTAGTAGCACCCTGCAGTTTCAACCGCGTTTAGCTGCTCACTATTATCACACAGGAACAGCCTTAATTATTAGTTGATTTTCCTAGATAAAAGTAGCTTATTTTGCTCACAAATCTCCTACCTACCTCTATGCTGGGAGAAAGAACAACAAACAATCACACTTTCACATTTATTAGGTAACCCATTATTTGAACTTTACCCTCTTAATTATGAATCTTTTTTGTGTACTCACCTCTTTCACTTGATACAGTGGCATGAACACCTTCAAATCTGGCAGACTAGTATAGAAGGTCCTGGTATCCTCATCTTGCCAAGGGTCCGTACCAGCCTGCATGTTGAACTCTTCATTGCCTCCAATAGTGACAGTACCTTGCGTCTCTATAACTGTTAATGTTAACGTTGGAGGATCACCTGCCTCTCCTAACTCTTCACCTAAGACTTCAGCAAAGTTCTGAGCTCCCAATAAGAGCTTGTCATATGTCGCCTGAAATACAATTATTGACAAGTCAAAAATAAGGTGATGGCAAAGTATGCAGGCACACATTTAGAATTATGGTATACATTAGGCATGAAAAAAATTATTGTTTTCTTTAGTAACACTTTATTTATGTATGTAAAGTGTACATACATAAATCCTGACCCAGCTAGGATTATCTTTATCTAGGAACTCAGGAACCTGTATACTTGTGGTTTACATCAATCTGTGCTATTATTTTTTATTTTATTAAGTAACGAGATGAGCAATTCTTTTACCTGATGGTTAGCTTTTACCACACGGGTTCTTAAGTCATATGCCCAGTAGTTTCCCTGGAAACAGTGCCCTTAAACCAGAACACAGTGTGCTCACAGTTACTCCACAGAGGCCGTAACTGTTTATGCTCATAAGATGTAATTACCTGATGCTGTTCCAACTGATCCTTTCTTTCCTGTGAGAGTTCACCCCTAGTATGCAATGTCCGCTGATTAGCCGCGTGCAATGCTTGTAACTGTGCTCTCTCTCCAAGCAAATGTTTCGTCAGGGACGCAAAGTAGTCTTTAAGCAGAGTTCTAACAGCTGTCTGCTTCTCTGCTGGCAGGAAGGTATTCCGTGGCACAGGTATATTGTATTTCTGTAAATTTCCAGCACAATTTCATATATTTGTTGACAGGTAGCATTGTACACATCAAATTGTTGTTAACCACATTCTCACTTGTTAGGTGAGACTGCAGTCTTAAGCTTGGATATTCAGCAATGCAAAAAATTTACTAAAAATATATCAGCAATGTTTACCTCAGAAATATCTCTTATTTTCTTAGGCATCAGACCAGCATAATCTTCACCACAGTGCTTGCAGAATGACATAAGTATGGGTATGTTATTGTGGTCATCTTTATCCATATTTATGAGTACGGTCAAAACATTGCCCAGCAATGGCAGCCCAGTCTTGTTGACAAATATCCCCACTGCAACTAGCTCTGCATAGAATCTGATATCTACGCGCAGCTTTGACGAATTTGTTATTTTGTCAGTAGTCTTGAAAGTTAAAATCTTCTGCCAGTTCTCAAAAAAGTTTGGAGAAAATTCAGCATAAGTGCGATGAATAGAGGAACAGAGCTTGATTGCAGCGGGTATATCAGACATCTTCAGTTTAGCCTCAGCGATGGCAGCTGCCACTTCTGAGATGTACTTCGTAAGGTTCAGAGCGGCGAAATCCTTTAATAGAATATCAATCTGGCTTGCGCTAAAGGATTTCAACTTCTTAACAAACGTTGTGTTCTTCTTCAGGCCAGACTCCAATTTAGAGAAATGGTTTTCAGGAGGACGGGCGCAGTTTAAGTTCTGATTGCGAAGTTCCGTTTTCTGCATGAGCCTGGCTTCCAGGTTAGTTACGTACTCGTTCAAAGCCGCTTTGTCAATCTCCTCGGTATTCTCGGGAGTTTCCTCCTCCGTCGTCTTTTCACCCTCCTCTCCATCTTTATCACTTGTCGTCATGTTTTCGGAAAAGTAATCTCATAACACTATTGAGGTTTGCGGAAAGATATACTACAAATCCAAACAAAACAATTTTCTATATTATCGCCAAACAAAATGCCAATATCACAAATCACAACAACCAACGCTGCAATCCGCTGGGCGCTGGAGGCTGCTGCATGCATGGAAATTGACGTTGATAGATAACTTTGACTTTGACAGAAATCAGCTGATTACCTTTGGGTAGATTTCACAAAAGAGAAGTTTATGGGATGATTAGGTTTGTTCGTTTTCTTGTTCCACAATCATACAACACAGTGCACACCAATTAAACAGAATCAGCTGGCTATCAAAATCATTCAAAGTTTGTTTTGATTTGAACTTGTTTGTCTGATTTCGAAACTAATAGTCTTCCTTCCGTAACGAAACTATAAAAAGAAACAACAACAAAAAAGAAGTATATAATTAACAACTTAATCTAATTAAAGTTGGATAAAATGTGTGGAATTCTCTGTGAAATTTGTTTTACGGATAATTATTGCAGTACTTTACTGAATGTAAGATTGCTCACATTTGAGAATAACCCAAAATTTGTTAAGTTTTATTTAAATTATAATATTAAAATTACAATCATTGCAGGATGCCAAAGTACTGCAGCGAATCCGAAACCGTGGACCTAACTGTATGCAAACAGTACAAATAAAGCCAACCGCTAATGTGACTGTTTCTTTTTGCGGGGCAGTTCTGTGGATGCAGGGTCCACAACTTACTACTCAGCCTATAGAAGATGGGAAAGGAATACTTTTGTACAATGGCGATATTTTTGATGAAACCTGGAACTCTGATGTTAGTGATACCCAAACAATTTTGGATAAACTTGGCCAGGAAACTGTAAGTATCACATAGCATGTTCACTGCTGAAAACACACCTGTCTGTTTTTATAATTTTACCCGCAGCAGCGTGCGTACCTGCGCCGCTAATTGAGTTTAGTTACGACTCAACGCCAGTAAAAGTAAACACACATTGTGTGAAGACTCGCATATGATCCAAAAAAGTAAAACGGTTCAGCAGTGAATGCCTTAAGTTTTCAACTGTATTAAAACTTGTGAAATTTTATAAACAACTAGCTGTACCCTACCACGCTTCGCTGTGGCACATTCGAACATTCGCTGATATGTCACTCCTGAAAAAAAAAAAACAATCCTCGATGCGGATTATATATCATGCTAAAATTTCAGCTCGATTGGTGCAGAACTTTTTGAGTTTTTGAAATGAACACAAACCAACATAACATTTTTATATATATAGATAGATAATTCTAGCCTAAACCACAAAAGATAATGCAAGGACTCATTTATCAACTTCAGTAAAGATTATAAATTCCAGCTTATAATTTTCAGGTGCATACAACAGAAGAGCATGTGATAAACGTACTGAAGTCACTCAAAGGTCCATTTAGTTTAATATATTATGACAAAAGCACCCAGAACCTATACTTTTCTCGAGACAAAATAGGAAGAAGTACTATGTTGTTTTACCGTAACGATAATTCAATCGTGATTAGTAGTGTCTTGTGTGAGTATCTCATTAATTTCATTTTAACATGTTGACTGCTGAAAATACATGTCTGTGTTTTTATAATTTTTCGCCAAGCAAAAACACGCCTGGTTTACGAACTTGCACTGCTGTATTGACAATTTATCACACCAGTGGTGTGCGCCCACTTTGCTGATTGAGCTTAGATACGACACAACACCAGTAAACAGTAAACACATGTTGTATGAAGATTCACAAAAGATCCAGTAAAAGTAAAACAGTTCAGCAGTGAATGTGTTAAATAGTCTATATTTATTTAATTACTCACTCTTATTTCCGCTTCACTTTTCAGCTAGGAATTACGAATGTGTCGAGGTCCCAGCTACACACATCTACTGTCTAAATATAAAGAACCGGAGAATAAAGGTGTTCCCATGGCTTGACAGCCAAACACCTGATGAATATAGCTTAGAAACTTGGCTAGAAAACTTAAGCTTGAAACAGAGTTTACGTGATGATGAGTTTTCATTTTATTTTGATGAAAATGTAGACTTGTGTGATCATGTAAGACTGTTTAAAATGTTGGTCTGTGTACTTCAACCTTCTTCTTTTTTATTTGTATATAATAATTAATATAAATTTATCATTATTTTCCAGGATGATATAATTAGTTATGTTGAATCAATAGCTAAAACAACAAAATGTAAAAAAGAAGTTATGAAACAAATTGTTACCAACAAAACAATACATAAAGTAGTATTAAAAGTGACTGAACTATTAGAAAAAAGTGTTAGAATACGGCTAGAAAGGCAGCCAAATAAGTGCAAAGTGTGTTTGCAGAATGAAACTCTAGATTGCAATCATTCCACGGTTGGTGTGTTATTTTCTGGAGGCTTAGATTGTACAATATTAGCACTGCTAGCAGACAAATATTTACCAAAAAATCAAAGTATAGACCTCATTAACATAGCTTTCAAAAAAGATGATAAGTCAACCTATGATGTGCCGGATAGATTAACTGGTAGACAATCTTATGAAGAACTAAAACGATTATGCCCTTTCAGGTAAAACTATTTATTTAATGTTTTGTAAATTATTAATATTTCTTTATTCAAAATTAATATAAAAAGTTAATATACTTATTTCACTTTGTATTTTTTTATATGATACATATACAAATGATGTACATAGCATATACAAATGATGTTTTATACCTATTAGCCAGGACAAGTAATTTAATGAACCAATATTTAAATACTTGGCCTTAATCAACCAATATTTTGAATACTCTAGGATGTGGGCATTCAAGGAAGTGAATGTACCAAAGGAAGAGTTGAAGGAATTTCAAAAAACGACCATAGCCGACTTGGTTTACCCAAGGCAAACCATTTTGGATGAAAGCCTTGGATCAGCTTTATGGTTCGCTGCACGTGGCAAAGATGACAACGCATCTTCTGCTTGCAGGGTGAGCAATCTTAAAATACCATTAAAAAAACTTATCATCACTTACAAAAAATAACCAAAACACTACACAAAACAAGTGTTCTTTAGACCACACGACTGAACTAAAACTTCTGTAACTCTTTTTTTATTTTATTGATATATCATTTATCACCCCCTACCTTTTAACCTTATTGACCCAAATTACCTCTCAAGTTCCATTCGCCTCACCCGGTCACATTTTTCGTAACGCATTCACGTCAAGTCAAGCGTCCGCAAAGAAGTTTTACTTCAAAAAGTGGTCATAATGGGAAATATACTTTTTAGGATATAACATCTACATGTTGGTATTTTTTTTCTTAATAGATTTTTTTTTTTTTTAAATAACGTGATTTTTCCAGGTTTTATTATTGGGTTCGGGAGCAGATGAACTCTTTGGTGGTTACACAAGACATAGAAATGCATACAGGCGCCAAGGTTGGGCAGGGTTAGCTAAAGAGCTCCTACTTGATTGGAAAAGAATTTCATTTAGAAACCTATCCAGAGATAACAGAGTAATATGCGATCATGGACGACAACCAAGGATGCCGTACTTAGATGAAGATTTTACTGAATATGTTTTACAACTGAAACCTTGGCTCAAGTTAGTTTGCACATAAATATTTTTTTATGTCGAAATGAATTTAACTAATGATTAGTATGATGTTCAGTATCTAGATCCTAGGCAAATCATTTAATCAAATTAAAATATCTGTGTGATTACAACATAAATTTCAAATTTAAATGGAATCAACTGTTTATATAAAATACAACATAATCATAAGTGACCGTTCCTAGAATTTTTGTCTGGCTGCAAGTTTGTCTCGAAACTACTTGACGGATTTCGATGATAATTCAAAGAGTTAAAAACAGGAATTTTAACTTAAACTTTTGTGTTTCATTTCAATATCTTGAAGGGTTCAGAAGACATGAATATATTTGTCGAAGTACTGTGCGAACGAAGTCTTGCGTTACAGCCAGTTTTACATAAAATTATATTTTTATTTATTGTTCTAAATCCGTTATTTCTGGTGGTTTAACTTGGACTAAAGAACCCGGTAGGTATTATTTTGGTCTTACCATAACAGGTAAAAAAAGACATCCAAATAAAAAACGTGTGTACTACACATCAATAAGCAGTCTTTATTTACAAAAGAGATCGGCTCAACTTTTGAGTTATTAATTATAATGATAACGAATAAAACTAGATACACAACTAAACTACCTAAGTAATACAAAACATCTCTTATTTTTAGCAACACACTTAAAAAAATCTTCATTGTCTATCGCTATTTTGTTTCTTTTTTTGTGCTTTGGTAAAAGTAACTAGATAATTATTATTAATGACCTAAGATCCTAAGTAGGTAAAGGAACTAAAATAACTAACCAAACTTAACTCTAAAGGAACTTACTAACTCCATAATACCATCCTGTAATTAGTTTAAAATTTTTTTTACTTTCTACTTGATTTAATACATTTAAGAATTACTCTAGATAATAATTAAATTAATTGTGGTGTATGACACAAAGTTATTTTATTATTATGATAACGCGTTTTATAAAAAATACAGTAAATCCACAATGGAATGACCTATGGTCCTATTATAAGTGGTTAAATACACAAATTATAACTAAAAAACGTAACGTAAAGTTTAAAGCATATCTTTTCTATTCTCTTCTAAGCGTAAGATGTATTATCGTTTTATCAATCACATCTATAATTAGAACTATAAATACATTTCTCGTTTGCAGATGTATCCCCAGTGATCATTTGGGACCTGGTATTGGAGACAAGTTAATACTGAGACTTGTAGCATATAATATGGGATTAAGTGATGCTGTTACACTACCAAAAAGGGCACTGCAATTTGGTTCTAGAATAGCTAATAAAAAGGAGAAAGGCAGTGATACATCTGAAACATTTTTGAAATATAATCAATAAATGAGTATTATGCAATTGGTACCTATATTCTATTATTATTAATCGGGTTTTTTTTTTTCAATATTTCAATCCCAATTTATTTATGGAATTGTTGTGCAACTCACACAACACATGTGGCATAATCTCTGTATTCTTGTTATGCAGTTATAATGCAACTGATGATGTTGATAGTTTCAACCAGTATTTATAGATTTTGACGTTATCCACTTCGTTTGTACTTGCTACTAGATATTTAATTGAGGTAACTCAGGTACAGCAAGTGGGAATGTGAGGTGTCAGTGTCCTGCTCCATCAAAAACAACATGTCACGTTGGGTGATGCGCTTTAGGCGGCTACGTGGGGGTAATTGGTTGCGTCCGGTATTACTGGCGCTGGCTTGAGATGTACTAGCCATCATGGAATCCCCAGAGCCACTGGGCCCGTCAACGCGCGGTTTCTTACGCGGCCCGATTGCCTGCAGCGCAGTCAAGTTAGCCTCGTGTTGTCTGAGTTCTTCTAGCTCCGCTCGCTGCATTTCCTTGGCTTTAGCCTTTAACTTGGCCTGCTCTGGGTCCTCATTCTTAGAACGTGATTTCACAGCGCGCATCAGTATCTCGCGCTCGGAGTCTTCGTGACGTTTTTTGTCAGCGCGGTCCAAATCCTCCAGGAATTTCAACTGGCCTTTTACATCTTGTGTCGGTTCGTAACGGCAGTCTGTCCTTATAAATGGATCGATGCGGTGCTCCGCGTTAACAGCTAGTTTCTCCACAATGGATTTAAGCCGTTCGTTTACCGCGTGGCTTAGCAAGCTGGCCACATCCGCTGCTGATTCCTCCAGTCCGTGGCTATCAGTGATACCTTTCATTCGGGCTAGCATTACAGGCATATTAACAAGGTGCTCTTCCTTACATGACCTGATCTGCGTACCAATCATCTCAGTAGAACCGAGGATCCTTTGGGTCTCCTCCGCTAGGTTGACGCCTCCCATGGCGGTCACGTCATTGATGTCATCATCGCCTCCCATTTTGTCGTCCGAGTACTGCTGTGATGATGAGCCCTGGGTAAATGACTTCCGCTCCTTATCTTTGAGAAGCGATTTCCCTGGTGTGAGGATCGTGGAGAGAGCTGCCGAGGGCCCACCAGTTCGTTGAAAGGTGGGTTTGTTATTTACAGGTATAGGTTTTCCGCTACTCACTTTATTAACGTTGATCTTCGTGTGAACGGGGATGTTTTGTAGAACGGCGATCGTACTGCCAGGTTTAGGCGCTGGTTTACTTTGTACATTGCTAGTAGGGATGACTGGTTGTGGTGTAGGTGGCGGTATGGTTGAAAAGGCTTGTGGTGCCGCTGTCGGTGGGTTGATGCCCTCGATCACAAGTTCTTTTGTGATCAGAGACTGTCGGAGTAGAGGAAGACTTTTTTTGAGGAAGCCAATTAAGCACGGCTGCGGGCTGGCGTTGAGTAGCCTCTCAAGCCTGTCACAGAACTCTTCAGGTTCTACCTGAGCATCTATTAACTCCTGAATAAGATTGCGCACGTTCATCTCGACAGACGGAGGCTCCTTCGAAGACAGATCTAAAAGGTTAGCCAGGAAGTTGCGACATTTTTCCTTAGTGTTGTCTGACGATTTGACGCTTGTAGAAGGGTTAGAAGGCTGGTGCTGCTGCTGGGGCAGTGAAGACGGGAGAGCGGTACCGGAAATCGTAGCGTGAACTACAGGCGCTACCTGCGAGCTGTGCAGCTGGCCCGGAATCGCTGTCGGCTGCGATAAGCTCGTCGACACCGTCGCTACGCCCGGATGTGCTGGCACTGACGACAATCGAATTGTCTGAGTAGGTGGCGACGTTAGGGTGCCAGATGTAGGGGCGGGGCCGACTCTGAGCAACTGGTATTGACCATTCTCAGTCTTTAATAACAAATGACCTTGCTGTCCTGGTTGAAGACTCTGCAAAGTTTGCAGTGTTATACCAGGAGCTGCTGCGCGAGCACCGACCACTTGAGGCGATCCAATGACCACCCTCGGAGAAACTGTTGCAACCGATTTTTGAGCAGCAACTGTCGGAGCACCCGCTCTCATGTTCAATATCTGGACATTTGGAATAAGGGCAGACTGCCCTGGACCCATGTTCTGAGTAGTGACCACTACATTTTGCCCTCCAGGTTTGTTCAATGTCATCATATTAGGTATAGATCCCGACATGTTCGAGTTGACGGTCATAGGAACAGTCACCATGCCGGGTTGCATGCTGACTTGCGCGGCGCTTGTACCTTGTTTAATTACTAGTGGGTTCTGCATAACGGCAGCACGTCGGTCTTACTAGGCTTCGGGCTCACGGAACGTACCGAGGCGAACCGATCGATAGCACAACACGACAGCACCGCGTCGCTCCTTCAGCCACAGTCTTACGCGGTCCCACCTTTGGATCAATACCCCAACCGCAGTATTACTATAAGCGAAAAATAGTTGGAATTATCAGCAAATTTAATTTTTTTCAAGTGTTACAGCACATTATCACAGTAAATAAATAATAATTTCAAAATGGTGACTTTAAAAACAAAATAAAATACTAACGCCGGTTTAAGAACAAAATGAAATGATATGACGGTTGTAATAAGTTTATTTGTAATAGTTATGTACGCAAGTCGTATGTTGAGGTTATAAAGTTTGTTAAATGATTTTTTACTTAGTTTTTTTCTCGCCGCGCCCTGGTTACGTGGTATTTTTTTCCAAGAAGATAGGTACCTATTTTCTCGGTGAATAACGATGGTGATAGGTCCTGCCGCGCCGCAGGCTCGATACGAAATAGCGCGAATGAATCTAGCGATATAATCGAGATAAGATTAGAGATGGATTTATCCTTGAAAGGGTTGTACTGCTGTTCTTTTACGAAACTGCATATTCGCGACTATCATTATGTATGCTTGTCGTAACGAAACTTTAAAGTTAAAAATAATGCAATAAGATAAACTTTATTTAGAAAGTTGATAAGAAGTTTATCGAGGACAGAGAAAACTACTCTGTCCGCGGCCACGGCTTTTGATAGCGTTGTTTGCTTCGTTTGCTTCCACTGAACGGGACTCGGGAGTAATGGACACCTCTATTGATGACACTGACATAAATGAGATTATTGTGAGTGAATAGAAAGATGTGACAAGCAATATTTTTAACAGTCAGTCAGTCAGTCAGTCCCTCTTACAAACTTGCACATACAAAAAGTAACACAAAAATGGCCGCGAATCGTCGCAAGCAGGACGACAAAAATTTAGAAATTTTACGTGAATTAATTTCTCTAAATGGAAATAAATATTGTTTAGATTGCAACCAAAGGGGACCCACATACGTAAATAGTACGATCGGTTCTTTCGTATGTTCAAAATGTTCGGGGATGTTGTAAGTATTGTTTTTGCGTTATTGTGTTAGATTTTGTCGACGCGATCAACAAAAGCAGTGTTATATTTCAGGCGTGGCCTGACTCCTCCTCACCGCGTGAAGTCCATCTCCATGGCCACCTTCACGCCGGAAGAGATAGAGTTTATAAAAGCACGAGGAAATGATCACTGCAGGCGCGTGTGGCTAGGGCTGTACGAGGGTGAAAGTGTTAATTTTACCGACGAACAGAGTGTTAAGGATTTTATGTCGGATAAGTACGAAAAGAAGCGGTATTATATAGAGCTGCCGGCAGGTAATGTGACCGTGAATGGGGGTTCAGCATTGAGAAACAAAGCAAAAAGTAAGACCGGAAGTATTGCGCCGAACGCGACGCCTTTGATTACGATTTCGCCGCAGAGTTCGAAGTCTGCGAGTAACAATAACAATTTGGTAAATACAGCGAGAGTAGTGAACCACGCCGCGCCTGGGGGCCGGGACGTGAGTCACAGGCTGGCCCGGCCGGTGACTAACTTGGCTCAGCCCCTGCCTCTAAACAGTTTCAACATAGCTCCAGTGCCAGTCGCTCCTGCGCCAGTTACCCAACCACCCGTACCTGAGTGAGTTCATACCCATTTATATTTTAAAATTTAACAATGCCTATTTATCATGAATTTTTTACTTACTAACATACTATGTATTTATCTATATGCTATGGTATTAAATATTATACTGGTTATCTCTGTCATAATGCTAATTAAATTTTGTTTTTACTGAGATTGTCATGGTTCGTAGAAATATCATCATGATTACAATACATATCCGCCCACTGCTGAGCATGGATTTCACCTCACTTTCATGAGAAGGACTTTCTCATCCTGTAATCCACTAATATTATAAAACTGAAAATAACTCTGAACATCTCTACTTCTGCTTGCTCTCTTTTCTGAAAACATATTAAGATTTTCAAAAAACACATGAATAATTAATTCTAATTTTTCATCTGAAACTACTGATCCAATACTGAAATATCTTACATCTAGAAGAAAGCTACTCTATTCCCAAGTGCTAAGTCATAAGAATTTTACTTATTTCTTTTCAGTTTCCCAGTAGACTTTTCTACTGCAAATATTTACAACAGTAGTCAGTTCAACGCTAATACAATGAACAACAATTTCTCCCCACCACCTGCTGCCGTGAGCACGCCATCCTTCAATGCTTTCAACATGCCCCCTACAACAACTGGAAGTGAGTATTTAAACTTCTATGGCTTTACTTAGAAAGTCCTTATAAAGTTAGATAGTATTGTGCACTTCATTTTTGTTTCACGCAGAACTTAAATGACGTCAAATATAAGAGGCGTTTTTAACACTTTCACTGCAAAGCCGATTTCCTTGTCTAGCCACGGGTGCGGCTCTGCCAACTCTGTAGTCTTTTCCCATACAACAAACACAACAGTTCTGTTTTCAGCACTAAACGTGTTTAGTAGCGCTGATTGTCATTAGATTGCTTTAGGTTTAGTGTCTATTATGTGTTTGTGTTTCTGTTTGTTTTTTTTATTCACTTGGTGTCAAAACAGATATCCTTAAATGGGTTTAGCTACATATTTCCTTCCTCGACCTGCTTAAAAAATTTTTTCCTTCATCAGAAACTCATGCAATTAGAGTTTAGCTGTTTAGGGACGAAGTATCTAGTAGGTACCTCGTTGATATAAACGGTCCTGCTTTGTGGAAATCCATATTCGGTATGGATGATAAAGAGTTATTCTTAGTTATGTTACTTATCTTTGATTATACAAATAAGTCAGATTAAGGAACTTGTGCCAAGTATACTTGAAGGACACCATTCTCCATTAATGAGGCAGTAAAATTATAGACTAACAATAATATTATAATATAAAGAAATCAATTTCTTTCAGATGATCGCTACGCTGCTTTAGCAGACCTCGATTTTGCTTTAAGACAGCAAAACATGAAACAAATGGGTAAGTAATTGAAGTGTTTTAAAAAATTTTGTTTACATAACATTTCAGTCATAATCAATAGATATCACTTGCTCTAGGTTTTTATTCTTTCTATTCACATTTAAAGCTTTATTATGAATGCTTTATAATGCAGTTTGTGTTGCTACATTGTTAAAATCATAACCCTCCTTTTCGCTTTACTATAGTAGAATAAAAACTACTGTAGCTACGTATCTATTACAGAGAGGTAGAGGAAATCAACAAGGCACCTACTCATAATATATTTGATTTTGTGTAATATTTTGCCCTAATATAATTATTAAGGTTTTGAATGATATTTAAATATTATCCAATATTTATTTCATACAATATTTTTTCTTTTACAGAAGATAGTAATGTAAATACTAAAAATCCATTCCAAAGCCCAGCTACCAATGACCTGTTTGCTAATAAGAACCCCTTCTTCAACGGGGGATGGAGTGCCAGCACTGCATCTGTCCCAGTCAACCCATTCATGGTGAGTTTCTGCTTGAATAGCTAATTACAGATGGGATCCTCCCACTAACATGTGTTTTAGTTTCATCATCATCATCATCACAACTCAATAACATTGTCTTTGAAAGTGAAGCAGTTTTGTTTGCACACTACTGTTTGACAGATGAATATCTGGCGAAGGTATGGTACATCCCCAGACAGACACTTGCGGAAGAGCGCTACCACTGAGTAATTATTTTTATAATAATTACAGTTATTATTATCAAATGTAATAGTTTGTGCATATGTGTTTTTGTTTCCTCTTCACATATTGGGATGGAATTTGGTGTGGAGATAGATTATTACAAATGTGATCCCTATGATGCTTAATATCTCGGCAATTGCGGGTAAAACCGCAGGTTACAGCTATTATAAAAACTAACTGCATTTTAGCTTCTTGTTACGTTTTTTCTCAGTAGCACAGTCAGTCAAACATTGAATTATACAAAGTGTTGCATTGTGTTGTGCGGAACCATACCGTGACTACATTATACATACCTACTATTGAATCTTCCTCTCATGGTTATCGACCTTGACTATGTTGTCCAAATTTATTAACATATGCATGCCAGTATAAATATGATATTTGTTAGCGCGGCAGCTAAGCTGTATAGGCTGAGCGCGCCTCCAATGGCGGGGGAAGGATGGCTGGTAGAAGAGTAGTACAAAGGAACTTGGCGACTAACCTGGTCTCCATGCAACTGCCATCACCTCGGTTCGGGTCCGTCTCCAAGCTGCTTGTTCCTTCAGGATGTTATGACGTTCGATGTAGTGGACTGTATTTTTGGCGGTTGGTGCGTGTCGGCAAGGAGCGTTTACGCGGCGGGTTTATAGCGGGTTTTGTTTATATTTGCGCGTCGAATTCACGTGGACCACTACAGAGGAGCAGCAGATCCAGTACTTTGGATTCGGCGAGAGCGGCAGCCGCGAAGGACGAGGGTCGATCGCAGACTACTTGCGGCGGCAAGCAGTTTTCTCGTGGATACCACGATATGAGCGACAGAGATAGTCGCCAAGAAATGATAGGAATAGGAAGGTAGGAAGGTATTATGAGTGCCAATGTAAGTGGCGCGAACATTTGCCCCCGGCCTAAAAACCATTGGTTTTTAAAAGAAAGCGGGAAATAAAAAAAAATAAAAATAAGAGTTAAACTCTAAAGCGGTCAACGGGTTAAATTATAACATAGCGGTTGACCGGGGAGCAAGGGGTTAAATTATTGGGTAGGTAAGATACATAAACGGACGACGGGTCTCTGGTAGACGCCGGTCGCCGTTTTTACTGACGCTACTCGACAGATGCCATCGCCGCCGACATGAGTGGCCACGACGACGCCGAGAGGCCAGGATAGCGGGGGAATATTATCAGTGATAATAAGAACAATAGAACCTATTGTAATGGGATTCGAAGGTGTATTCCATTTTCCTCTAGATTGAAGTAAGTGAAGATATTCCAACTTCCACCGTTTGGAAAATGATTGTACCATTTGATCCAATAAAGCGTACCGTTTCAATAAGTGTCCAGGTTCATCGGGAACCGTGCAAGCGGGCAAATGCTTCAGCGGTGCGGTCATTAAGAAATGTGAAGCACTCAGCGCGGTCGGCTCAGACGGATCTTCGCTCAATAACGTTACAGGACGAGAATTGATAACGCATTCTATCTGTGTGAGTACGGTTAACATTTCCTCATACGTGAGTAACTGTGAACCGATCGTCTTATGAAGATGACTTTTAAACGCTTTCACATATATTTCATAATTCCCCCCGAAGTGAGGACTTCGCGGTGGATTGAATTTCCAGTGTATGCGATTAGCTGATAACTCATCTGAGATAGACTTATTATATTCGTCGGAATTTAAAAGATCCGTTAACGCATTTTTCGCATTTTTAACGCATTCCGTTAACGCAGAGACGGGAAGGGAGTCAAGGAGCGCGGGTGAGTTACTAGCCCATTTGACGAGATCGAAGCCCCCGGCCTTGAGCAACTCGCGGAGATCGTCTCTGAGTTGTAAACAAGCAGACAGAGTAGGCATGGAGTAGCACACGTCGTCCATGTATGTGTTGTCGCTGATAAGAGATGCTGCGAGTGGGAAGCGGGCACCGTCGGCGGCGCACAGCTGTCGCAACACTCGCATTGCAAGGAACGGACTGCTACGTAGACCAAAACAAACGCGGTTGAATTGGTAGGTATCAAGCGGAAAAACGGGATCGAATCGATACAGGAATTTTTGATATTTGCGGTGGTCCTTATTTATCAAAATTTGTAGGTACATCTGTTTAATATCGGATGTAAAAGCGATTGGGTAGTGGCGGAAATCCAAGAGGATTGTAAAAAGATCGTTTTGTAAATTATCCCCGGTATATAAAACTTGATTCAAGGAGAGGCCTGAGTCAGTTTCAGCACCGGCGTCCATCACCATACGCCATCGAGTTGTTGTTTTTTGTAGTCTCGCAATGGCGTGGTGTGGCACGTAATATCCAGTAAAAGGACTATCATTGTCGATCAGTGAAATGTAACCCTTCTGAATGTACTCTTTGATTATAGCATCGTACTCTAAGCGCAGAGCAGGTGTCGCGGCGAGCTTACGTTCGAGATACATGAAGCGTTTTTTAGCGATAGGGTAAGAATTACCCAGAGCGGTCGCGGGATCGCGGGAGAAAGGTAACGCTACAGAATAGCGTCCCGTAGGATCGCGGGAAACGTTATTTGTAAAAATGCGTTCACATTCTATAGCGTCTGGGCTCAAAGTCGGCGTGCATTGCACCTCTTCAAGCTGCCAGAAGCGTTGGACAAGATTATCTAAACGTGGTCCTTCCGTAAAGGTACAGAGGGAAATATGAGAGCGGCATCTATCTTCAACCAAGGGGTCAGTGATAGAAACAACGGTTTCAATATGAGCGGGCGTAACATGAGCGGGAGTAACATGAGCGGGAGTAACATGAGCGGGAGTAACGGGAGCGGTCCCGATTACGATAAAACCAAAAATGGTTTCAAAAGCGGTTGGAGTACCAGGCGGACCAGCGGCGCGGCCTGATAGCAATATTTCAGAAAAGAGCGGCGCGCCTATAAGTATGTCGATCTCGGAAGGCGAAGCGAAACTGTCGTCTGCCAGAGGCAGGCAGTTCAGGTATGAAAGGCAGGATACGTCAATTTTCACTGCCGGTAAATTGTCTGTTATGCGGTCGATAACATAGGCGTCAATTGCAATAAAATTATCATTTAGGCGGGAAGATAAAGTAGCAGAAACTGCTCCCTTGATTGGGTTAGATGCGGAACCTATCCCTTTAACAACGGTGTTCGTCACCTTATTGCATTTTAAATTTAATTTAGCGCAACATTTTGAAGTTAAAAAGCTACTTTGGGAAGCCGAATTAATTAAGGCGCGTACTACATGGCGGCGACCATTTAAATCCGTAGCATAAACTTGTACGGTTCCCAGTAAACAAGTAGTGTCATTAGGCTGCGAAGCGGGGCGTATATTACACAGCGACACCTGTTGTTGTGATGACTGATAAGCAGTTGTAGGTAAGTTCGTCAGCTGAGCGCTAGCGGAGCCCGCGACGGGCGGCGGCGATGCCGAAGGCGGCATGTGATCCCCGGCGGCGGAGAAGTTGCCAGTTCGCGCGCGCGGAGGCGGCGCGTGCGCCTGTGACGGAGCGCTAGGGTACGGGCGATTGTCTTCACGGGAAGATGATACTTTGCGGCATAACATAGAATGATGTTTACATCCACAATAACGGCAATTAAATTTAGAATTGCAAGCAGTATTTATATGCGTAGTGCTTAGACAATTAGTGCAACCTTTGCTTTGTTTTACAAAATTGTACCTGTCGTCGATAGAAAGCTTATCAAATGCAGGGCATCTATATAAGTTAGCGTGATCGGCTTGTTTGCAAAGCGGACAGTGAGTGACGCATGATGCTGCAAAAGACTGCGTAGACCTTGCAGTACCCGGCCTGTTATTACGGCGGCTAAGAGAATCGGTCGTAGTGCGTTCCAATATTTTGCTTTGTTCGCGGATGAATTTTAAAAGTTCATTGTATGTAGGCATAGATTTACCTCGCATGTGCATTTCAAACGACCGTGCAGTACTTGAATCTATTTTCTTCAAAGCGAGCGATAGTAAAATAAAATCAGACACGTTATCGAGCTTGAGAGACTTCAAACTTGACACAGCCGTGCAGAATTTATCTAGGAATAATTCTAAGTTTTTATTCGTCGCGGTGTTAAAAGATTTAAAATCAAGCATTTGATCAAGATAAGCGGAGGCTAGGTTACGTTTGTCGTTATACCTATCGACGAGCGTCTGCCATATGATCGGATAATTATCACCGTTAGGTACGATACCAGAACAAACTGCAAGGGCCCGGCCTGACAATTTATTAATTAAATATTGGACGCGTTCGTGATCAGTGAGATCGGGATTTTCGTGAATCGTGCGTTTGAATGACTCATAAAATATCCTCCAGGTCATCGGATCTCCATTGAAGACCATCAAATCGAGTTCAGGAATTCTGATAGATTTACGTTGCGGGGCAACATTGAAATCAGCGGTTTTTAAAGGCGGGTTAAGTTTATTATAAACAAACTGACAACGGCAAAACATATCTTCGAAGACGTTTATAGATTGGTAGTTTACCGTGTACGAAGCGTTGAGAGTCAACTCGGTTACATTTAATTTGTTCACAATTTCATTGAAATCGGAGCGTAAGCGGTCTAACGAGATCATTCCACATAGAAATAAATCTTTCTCAGTATCATCAGTGAAAGCCTTTAAAGATCGGTTAAAAATATCTTGTAAGCGAGAAAATATAATGTCACGTTTACCTATCAAGGTCAAACGTTCGACCTGTAACGTATCGAGCGCTTTTGCGTCCTCGTATACTTCACTATCTTTGTCTTTTGAACGAGTAGCCATAGCCATCTTAACAAAGTATAAAAAACTAGATAAAGTATGAAATTCCTAATTTACTGCAACTGCCTACAGCATTTACCTGCCACGCGCGCGGCGTATTGAATACCCACGTGGAGACGCACGGGCGGTCGTTAGGAATACCTTCACTTTTTAATAAAAATTAAGAATTACGGAAAAATCGTTATTTTTACTATTTAGGAATGCGGAATACACGAAATAAGTATATAATAGCGTAGTAGGATAGTACAGGGTACTATCTGAACTGTAATTGCGGGCGGGAACACGATAATTATAGGAAATTATCGTTGGTAAAAATACCAATATAAAATTGCGGGCGGTTATAAAGAGGACTATATGAGGCCTAAGAGGGGCCAGAGAATAGCGGGAGGACCAGAGAAGATCCGGCGGCGGAGGACCAACAATATGTTAGCGCGGCAGCTAAGCTGTATAGGCTGAGCGCGCCTCCAATGGCGGGGGAAGGATGGCTGGTAGAAGAGTAGTACAAAGGAACTTGGCGACTAACCTGGTCTCCATGCAACTGCCATCACCTCGGTTCGGGTCCGTCTCCAAGCTGCTTGTTCCTTCAGGATGTTATGACGTTCGATGTAGTGGACTGTATTTTTGGCGGTTGGTGCGTGTCGGCAAGGAGCGTTTACGCGGCGGGTTTATAGCGGGTTTTGTTTATATTTGCGCGTCGAATTCACGTGGACCACTACAGAGGAGCAGCAGATCCAGTACTTTGGATTCGGCGAGAGCGGCAGCCGCGAAGGACGAGGGTCGATCGCAGACTACTTGCGGCGGCAAGCAGTTTTCTCGTGGATACCACGATATGAGCGACAGAGATAGTCGCCAAGAAATGATAGGAATAGGAAGGTAGGAAGGTATTATGAGTGCCAATGTAAGTGGCGCGAACAATATTGATTAATTGGTCATGCATGTGTTCGAAATAAATAATGTCCTGTGGTATGGACACTCATACTGATGAAAATAAATATACCTGCAAAGATCCCGGGGAGACCTTTGACCAACAGTGCGACACTACAGGTGTTAAATAAAAAAAATATAAAGCTTTCGAATAGAGAATGTCGAGAACGCTATTTACATACCAGTTTTCAGTATCCTTACTGGATAATATTATTTTAATTAATACCTACTCAAAAATTTTCGAATAAAATTATTACCAAATTAAAATTATATTAGAATTTCAGTGAATTCCATTCAAAAGTAGAATTATCAACAAAATCCATATCCGCCCACAACAGAGCACGGGTCTCGTCTCACTTTCGTGGATGTGGACTTTCGTGATAAGGAAGGATTGAGGATTCAATTAAAAAATAGTAGACCAGTTTATGTTATGTAACGTTATGATGATTGTATAAGGCACAAACGCGACTTGGCATGTCCTCACTCCCACCACTTAAGACCTACTGACCTTTTGCTTACGATACCCGCTAAGTCTAAATTTATCTGTGTGCTACTTTAACCCGTGCCACTCAGAGTAGATAACACACTTCACAATGGGCTTTGGGGATTATGGTCTATGTTCTAAAATGGATTATTTCATCTCCGGGATAAATATAGCAAACAACGTACATTTTGTGCTGTTTGTTGCATACCTACCTAGTTATCAAAGTGTTTTTCTCTTTTCCCTGTATGTCTGTTCTATCTGTTTTTAATTTAGTAGAAGAATAGTGAGATTCAATAAAATTCTTGTTGATAGCTAACGGAGTACCTACATGAAAGAAAACTCCTTGAACAAGGAGTTAAGTAAATCACCAATGCCACCTCATTTTGGAGTCACAACACATCTCTTATTTAGTTTTGGTTCCGCCTACATCAAATATAATTCTAATTATAGATTTCATTCAAACAATAATAATAGTTATGCAGATGTGTAACTATATGCTTTAAAAGTTAGATAAGTTATCTCCATACTTATCAAACAATAACCCCCAGGAAATTGCGTGCAGAGGTACTGCACGGTTTGTTTCCCAATACGCAAGAGATCTGTTTTGCGCAGTTCGTAGAACCCGTTATCTCTAGAATTGGCTATGTTTTGGGTTTTCGGCTGGACGATGACGCAGGAATCACCGATATGATAATTCAACGTGTAAATAATGGTGACTAACACCTATTTATCTCTGTTTCAGCCTACAACGAACAACGGCGGGTTTGTCAACTCGAAAAATCCATTCCTATGATGGATCGATAACTCGAGAATCTTAAGAACTAAGAGAGAATTCAAAGAACAAATTACGGAACAAAAAGCACAAATACGCTACAAATATATTGTTTAAAATTGTAAATTGAGTAGTCAAATATTATTTATAATTATGCCATAGCGGTAATACGGCCTGTAATCGAGATACCGTATAAGATTGCTCAGGGAATTCGTAAAACAAAATAACATGAATAGCAAATCGAAAATGTTATAATGATTTTGTTAGTTAACCACTATACATGCTTATAGTTATTTACTCTTGTATACTAGTGCCTCAATACGCCTTAAATGTTTACAATTGAGATATTAGAATTTATATTTATATAAATTAGAATTGTAAAACTATTTTATAAGAGTGAATGAAATCAAATGAATTGCTAGATTCTGGTCTTAGTTTTATCTTCAAGCTGTGTTTTAAAAAAACTGTCCAGTAATTCAAAGGATCCTATTAACGTTATACACGGAATGTAAATTAGAATTATCGCTCTTCGTTTTTGTCATGAGCGTTTCCGTTTGGTCTATTATAGTGTCGTACCTATTTAGATTGCGTAGTAGTATCGCTGCACGGCCGTCGTGCCATCGTCGCATGACTTACTTAGTCAGATTCGAGGTGTGCCTTACAGTATTTTGAGAATTTATCAGGGTGCGTTCGAAACAAATCAAGTTACGTTAGAATACGAATGTTCCGGTTACCGTCCATATCATTGAATATTCGCTATATAGCTGAATAAAAAAAATATTTTTACAATATTGTCTTAAATTTTACTCAGAGGCTTTAAGAATGTCTCTTGTAAAATGATATAGATTTACTTGTTGACCCTATTACATTATTGTCGCTTCGTAAATGTTATTTTAATGTTATTTAATATTCTAACAATTTAACTTGACAAATTGTACTGAATACTTCCTTTGTCAGGGTTTTTTTTAACTATTGGACTTCTCTTTTATCTGTATAAGAAATTAAGTTAGGCTTTAAAATAGACAATTATAAAATGAGCTCTCAAATTTTGCGCTTCATCTGTGATTATAATCAGTTTTATTTTAATTTGCAAAGAGCTAACTTGAACAATATTTATATTCTAATCAATGCACTTTTTTATTATTTATTTAGTTCTTAATGTAATTGTTTTTTTTTACTATTTGAGCACTAAGATCTGTTAATTTGTATAAAGAAGGCGAAACTTTAATCACTATTAAATTAATTATTTTAATAAACTGTTCTATCATTTCATTCCGTCCCAGAATAAGGAATAGTCTCAGCTAGGCTATTCCGTCTCATAGGAGCCCTAGAATAGGAACTTATAGAAGAGACAAAAAAAAAACGGATGATTAGATATTATGTACAGTATTATTTTAGGATTTACAATACAAACACAGAGCTTAGCTTCGTGTCAATAGTCTGTTCACATTTTACACTTCTTCGACTTTTGTCACATTTTGTATTTGCTATTTTTCCTGACCACTGGGGTCGAGAAGTTGTCCGGGGTGACATTGGGGCTGAGCAGTGGTGTCTTCGGCGTCTCTTGAGTCAAAGACACAGCTGACGCGTTCTTTATCGCTTCGGGCAAGTCTTCTGGTAGGTTT
The DNA here is from genome assembly GCA_912999815.1 of Campaea margaritaria. Lineage (NCBI taxonomy): Eukaryota > Metazoa > Arthropoda > Insecta > Lepidoptera > Geometridae > Campaea > Campaea margaritaria. The sequence goes on from OU538790.1 coordinate 10,335,897, forward strand.
CCCCCCTGCCCCGAAGTAGATGCAGTTAGTCGTTTCTCTGATATTATCTTCAACATGTTTTTGCCAGCTTCTTTAGTCTGAAATAGAATAATGCATAATCATGAATCATTCTATAATATTTGTGTTTATGGGTCATTTGGGAATCTCCACAAGTTTTACCACTCCAGTTGAAATTCTAGGAAAACTCAAACAAAATATTACATGCAATAAAAATTTAAACTACAAGAATAACTCAATCTGACATATAAAATAAAATAAAGGTTGGTATTTTATCCACCAATCCAGACCGGGCACCAGCGGTGGATTATAGCGTCACTCTCCTTACGAAAGTGAGGGGTGACTCGTCCTCAGCAGTGGGACCATATTATGGGTTGATGGTGATGATGAAATAATGTTGCCGATGGTTTTATTTGTACTGCATACTAAACTACCTACATGGAATACTATGCCTCACTTAACTTGACTTAAAACAGACACGGTAATTTTTTTTATACAACAGAGTAGCCAGAAACTCTCTTAACAGTTACAAAGTGCAACTTTTTTCAATAATCTGTATCCTTTTATTAAAAATATGCTTATTTAGAGTACTTACACTTTCATGTTCGAGACATTTGTAGGCGTAATGGGCAGCGTGGTCGAGCAGTGAGAAGCGGAAGTAGTATTGTGCCAGGTAGCGCTGGGACGCCGGCAGTTCCTTGCTGCCGACATTGGCAGGGTCCTGGCAGGCCGCCGTGTATGCCGCCGCAGCACTATTCGGCATGTTAGATCGCTCATACAGCCTGAAAAAATAATATATAGGGAACTAACTTTTTTCTGCGACTTTGTACACCCCAGTCCCCAGGGTTCAAACCGTCTCCGTACCAAAGATCGTTATCTGTTCAACCGTTTAGTCATAAAAATTGAGCACTGAGTTACTATTTGCTTTTATAATATATATTGGTAGTATAATATAAATAACATATAATTCACAATCACATCACGTCACAATCACATATAATTCTCTGACCCTTAACTAGGATTCCTTGTATCTAGAGAATTAGGACATATAAGGCCGGGCCTGGCTTATTTATTTATTCAGAAGACCAACAACTTTAGAACACATAGAATACTATAATATATACAACTTGAATAGAGCCAAGGAGCCAGTTAGAGGTCCTTGCGATTAATAATGTAGAAAGAAAAATCTCAATCCACACGACAAAATCTCAAGTTGTAAGTCTTAGAAATGTCCAACTTACTTTGCCAATTTAAACAATGCCATCCCTTCAATATCTCCAGTGCTGTGAGCTTTGTAGTAACACTTGAGGGCATTGGGTATCTTGTCCATTTTCTCATAGGCTTCACCGAGAGAGACCAGCATCCTCGAGTCGTCTGGTTTGAGCTGCGCTGCTCGTGAATAGTAGTATATGCAGTAACCGTTGAGTCCTAATATTTCATATGCTTGACCGAGTCCGTTCCATGCGCGGTAGTCATTTCTGTTTACATCTGAAAAATTTTTTAATGTCGATCTGAGTAGATGCTAACTGCCTAACTAAGATAAATATATACAGGTATATGCATATAATTCATAATATTTTTTTGCCGCATACCGTTTTTTTTTTAAATAAATCAATTTGAAGTCTGATTACAGTTGTATGCAATCTTAAAAAAATATATACATATCATTCATCATATTCTTTTGTCGCATTCAGTTTACTTTTTGGTTTATTTATTTATTTATAGAGGAGCATAGACACTGATAATTATGTCTACATCACATAATGTAGAAAGTCACTTGACAAAATAGCTACTGCTATACTAGTTTTATTGGTCATTTTAGATCACAGTGTATCCATTAATAAAAAATACAGCTCTTACCTATAGCTTGTCGATAACATTGTATTGCAGCATTTGAGTTTTGTAATTCAATAAACTCGTGTCCCATTAGTATCCAGGCCGACAGATACTGGGGGTCCAGGGATAAGGCCTTTTGGAAGTATACCACCGCCTTCTGATGTTCACTTCTGAGACTGTAGTAGTTACCTAGAACGAATATAATTACTAGGATAAAGATTAAAAAGAAATAAAAACGCTACATAACCATGTAAGCATTTTTTAATTATTATAGTATTGTCGTCAGCAAGCCAATAAAAGAGTTATATTAAAATAAATCTTAATCCGTGTTAGTTTGCACAGTGTTAATACACAGATTGCTTCAAGATAGTTGATAATTATTGTCCTTGTTACTTGTTCGGCTTTTACCAATAAGTAATTTAATCACAGAAGACATGTAGGTATTACTATTTGATTTAGAGTAGCACCACCGCTTGTGGTTTCATCTCTATATACATACATGGACACATATGTCAATTGCAGAGGACTTAACCATTGTTTGTATTCTACGAAGACACTTACGCATACACGCGCGTCTAAATTGTTTCATCTTTAACTCACCTATAACACAACAAGTCTCCACCCTATACTTGTCAATAGATATGGCTTTAGTAGCCAAGTTGGCAAGTTCCATGCGTTTCTCCTTCAAATATAGCAGATGAGAGTATACGTCCCAGTTGTCTAGTCTGTACGGATCGTTGTTATAGAGGTCTCTGAATAATGCTAATGACGAGTCCACATCTGAAAATGAACATTGGTTGTGGTGAAAAGAAATAAAAATTAACTTGTACGCTGAGTAGGCATGATGAGGACAGAATATAACAATTAAATATCTATTGTCTCAGTAAATGCCACATGAAAGAGATTATGACAACCAACCTCAGACAGCGTAACCAATTCTATAAATGCATAAGTGTGTAAGTATGTATGGGTGCGTATTGCCATACAGCTTCGTACATAATAGCTCAATAGATTTTGATGTTTGGTATATAGATAATTAGGTAATATTTAACTATTTCTGATTAAAGTCAAATAGGAACATTAACCTCTCCGATCATGATGAGCTATTGCCATCTGTGCAGTCACATAAGTACTTTTCCCAAATCCTGCTGTCACTAAAGCCATGTAGGCCTCTAGCGCTTGCTCGGAAAGCTTTAGTTCAACAAATGCATGGGCGGCAAAGAAGTACATCATCCAGTGCTTAGGTAGTTGTAGCGAGTCTAAGGCTTCATATTCGTTGGCTAGACCTGGAAGCAGTTAATAATAGGGAGGTAAATTACAAGATTAAATAAACCAAAGAAAATATAAATAGTTGTTTCTTGTTGTACTGTTCTTCATGAAGATCCAACACATACTCACATCTGCATGCTCATTGTTGTGCGGGGCTCAGAATAAAACAACTTCTATTATTTTCAAGATCTAGTCATATAAGCCTTTGACTGTTTACTTAGCATTTATGCCTTAGTCTACTCTTTAAATAAATAAATAAAAATCTACTTAGTCTACACTTTAGATTATTCTTATTATTTTTATTCACTGATAAGGTCTAAAGAAACCTTTCCACGATTTATTTTGGGCAACTGTTTAACACATTCAGTGCTGAAAACACAACTGTCATGTTTTTCATAACTTGCAGCGAGTGCGGGGGAACACAAGTGTTGTGTTTGTTGTATGGGAAAACACTATGGAGTGTGCATATGGAGTGTGTGTGCTGCACCCGTGGCTAGACAAGAAAAACGGCCAGCAGTGAAAGTGTTAAGTTCTCAATAAAATTACAATCCAGTTCTTGTCCTATCTCATTACAACTTATAAGGTATAAAATACAGATTTTAACATTTTAAAAGGGAAATGTTACTTATAGAAGGTAGAAGTGAACCCACCTGCCAGTTCCACCCACGCAGCCCACAAAGTAGGTGCTGCAGCAATGGCAGCGTGAAGGACGATCACTGCTTGTGTTCTTAAATCTAACTTCTTAAGTACAACTCCCTCTAAGTAGAGTAAGTAGCCATCTGAGTTGTTGCGGTTTGCCTGGAATCAAGAATTTTTAATCAGTCAGGTTAAGAATTATTTATTTTTCATTTGTTCTTTATTGTTGCTCAAATATATTTGCTCGACAGTCAATGTGTTATCCGGTCATCTGTTCGCATCAGCAGTTTCAGATAGCCCTTAACGGTGGAATAGGTGAGGTTGAGGAAAACATTAATTATAACAAGAATTAATACACAATTTACAAGTTGCTTTATGTAAATATATAAGATGTGTCTACAATATAGGATAATTCAATAATTATGAGTTATTTCGATGACTAACAAGAATTCTATGTTGCGGTGTCCAAATCGATGATGTTGATGTCAAGTTAATGATGCAGCTGAAGTTGTACTTACTTTGAAGAATGATAAGAGATCTAACAACACTTGAGTGGATTCACTATTTTCTGGTCCAGAGTCTGTAGCGTTATCCAGCCGTTTTTTCTCACTAGACATGTACTGAGAATACTTCTGAAGAAATATACATTTAGGGCTTGTGCAGTTCTCTAAAAAATGAGCCGCTCTGTCGTACTCCTGACAGTCGAAGTAGCTTTTGGATAATGTGTAAGCTTCTCTTTCACCTGGGGCTATGCCATCGTCGAGCCTGTCCCCATCACCGTCTGCATCACTTATTTTAATATCCTTCAGAGCGTAATTCAGCTCTGCAAGCCATTTAGTAGTCTGAATAAGACGGCGATCAATGCATTCTCGAATACCATGTTTTATATCTTTTCGTACCTGCGTCAAATCAATTTGTATATCACCTTTTGGGTGTATGGATAACGGTGGCATATTAGCTATGAATAAAAGCACTGTTTTTACTCAGATTTTATAAATAAAAGTAAAAGTTTAAGGCAGAGTACGATCTAATTCCATCCAACCAACTTCAATAATTTTCAATAAACAGACTGAACTGAACGGATTTATGGATAGATTTTTAAGACAGCCAGGGTAAAGAAAGAGCTCTAGATCGAGGCTTCACTGCACCACTTACTTCCCTTGAAAATCAAACGAACGGTGGAAAACAGTTTTTTTTTTTTTTTTTTGTGTCAGTGTTCTTTCAGACATTCAGTGTCAGACATACGTCACTCAAGTTCACAACTCAGTGCTGCCAAATCAGGGGATTTTCCCCCAAATTTGAGTTATTTTTGCTGCTTTTAGATAGTTTTTGCCGAGAGAAAAGTGTTTGGAGATTTTACCAGGGAAAAGTAAATGATCGGGGAGAAATTGGGTGAAGAATTATAAAAATTAATGGGAATAAGAACCCGCTTTCAAAGGTTTGCTGCCTAATTCCTTCAAGCTACGCCTATATTAAAATTTACAAACTTACTTGCAATCTAAAGCCCACTTTTCTACTCGTACTTATTAGTTATCCAGCAATTAGTTATGTTTACATCGAGGACGAAATAGATATGGCAGAGCAGTGTTAGAAGCCGAGGCAGAGTTAAATTAAGCAAAAATGATGTTTAAATATAAATACAACAATATTTTTCTAAAAATCGAGATTTTTGGGGGAATTATGACCAAGTTTTGGGGGTGGAATTTGAGACAGCCACCTGGCAGCACTGCTTCATTCGCGTCAACTCGCGCGCGGCCGTCACCAAGGGCGACTCAATTAGGGATGGCGATTCTTTACGAAAAAGATCGATTTTTAAATCGATTCGAATCGTAGTCTAATGAATCGATTCACGAAAAAATCGAGGCCTACAAAATCGATTCTTAAAAAATCGATCTTTTTTTCAAGTTTGCGTTTACAATGTAAATTTGTATCAATTTTACTAAAAACAAGATTAATATTGCAATTAACGATATCTTATCAATAAAATCAGGGAATTCAAAAATAGCAATTATTTTTATTAGCGTATCAAACTATAAGATCAACTATAAAAAAAAAAGTATTTATATACTAACGGCCTTACTAATAAAAAAAAGTTAAACATCTGTGTAACAACTGTATTACTATACAGTGAGTAAGCTATGAATAGGCGTTACACACTCCCTTTACTAATAATCCGTGGGTAAACAATGCATAGTTATCAATTCCTTATAACAAAAACCACTGGCAACTTTCGTCAGAAACGTTCGAAAACATTACGTCATAATATCAGAGTCTTAATATTAGTTCTAAAAACGCTCATAACTTTGATGCATTAGTAGTGAAAAATATAAATTTTATTAAATTAACTATCTTTTTCGTTCTTTAATTACTGTTTTACTTTCACTTAGCCATTTAGTAAGAGTAAAGGATACTAAAAATACAGCCATCTCGCGAGTTTATGAGTAGTTAACTCTTTAACCGGCAGCACTCTTATAATTCAGGCACATTCAACTAAATGCAAATAATTGTATGGTTTATACCAAAACAGAAAAAATCGAATGTCGATTTTCAAGGGTGATATATCGATTCAGTGAATCGATACAGTACTTCATATCGATTTAAAAAATCGATATTTTGTACTCGAAAAATCGATTCTTCGATTAATCGATCTCAGATCGCCATCCCTAGACTCAATCAAACAGTCGTCTGTGCTGTACCTACTACCTACGGAATTTATTTATTTCCCTTCAATCAGTTGAAGTAGAAGTCCACAAAGAAATTCGCAACGACGAACGTACCGAGTTCACAGTTTGAAAATCTTGCCAGAGTTTTTGGGCATTTTCGTGCAAACAGCAAATAATGGCCGAACACGTTATAGATAATATGGTGAAGGGTGAAGTAGAAAACGCATATTCAACACCCGGAGCAGACCCTAAAAACATGCAGGAAGTCACCCAATATGTACGTGTACTATATATTATCTTACATTATCAATATATTCTCCTATCGTCACATTTGTCGTAACTAAACAAATTTCTGAATAATATTAATTATTGTTTTCTAGTCAAGACTTTCTGTTCTGTTTTCAGGTTCAGTCTTTGCTGCAGAATATGCAAGACAAGTTCCAGAGTATGTCCGATCAGATAATTAACCGGATCGATGAGATGGGAACTCGGGTGGATGAGTTAGAGAAATCAGTTACGGATCTCATGACACAGGCTGGCATCGAAGGCGAGAAGTAGTAATTTGTAGTATAGTAATCATGGTGTAACTATCCATTCAGTTTTATATACTATTATTGATATTGTCCCCCAAAGATAATAAATCTTAAATATTATTCTAATTTGCATTCTATTTAATTATTAATATTTATTCAAAGGCACCTATGAAAAGTTATCATGTATATGCAGAATTAGTCAGGGGTTACATTTATTAAATAACTGATATTTACGATTTCATGTGAGCACTTCATAATACATTATGTGTATAGCAAGCATAACTTACTATTCCTTAAAAAATAAAATATATTTAATATCTGTTTTATCTCAAAAGTAATTAAATGTAAAATTCTAACTAATTACCACTGAACATGAAACAAATCAGTGTAATTACAAACATTAATAAATTCACATTTTGAATGTTTTGTATTTGAATAATATTTCTATTTTTGTTTATATATTACTCTATTTTGTACTTATATTACTAAAGGTTTTTGATGATTATTATGTACATTTTCATAAGTAACTACCGGCTGCACATTCTGCACAATCAATTGAATGATCTAAGGCTACCCTAGAAATACAATTATATTGTACAAAAAGAATACAGTTGAATTGAGAACCTCCTCCTTAAGTCTGTTAAAAATTGCATATTGTGCAATGTTTTTTTTCGTTTAAGGTTAATGTGGAACGTTTCACATTTGGTTTTTTGACTTAGCAGCCTGACCAGGTAGTTATTCTCAATAACACTGACAACTGACTGTTAATATTGTTGCCACAATTCTAGATTCTATTCACATTATTTTGTACAAATATTTAGCACATAATTATGCACCTGATTACTCAAATAGGCCAAGAAACACTGCCACAATGACTTTTACGGTAAATTGGCTTATTGGAGCAATCTAGTGCATTCATGTTAAATATGTCTACAAAATAACATAAACAGGGATTTATGATTGTCCCAATTTATGTTATCATTTACATTACTTACCTAGTCTGGCCCTAAAAATTAAAACAACGGAAATTTAATTTTCCCACCAATTGCGAAAAGTTCCACCTTAATATTTACGATTGCTTTGGTTGGTCTTGGCATTTAGTATTAAAGTAGAAAGAATTGGTGGGTTTATAACCCATAGCTATCTTTTCCAAAATACGTAATTCCTTAGACAAACAGTTTTCTATATCTATCCCTGATTCATTATGTATAAGATATAATTTATGTGAATCATTCACTTTTTAAGTATAAATACGGAATACTGTTATATCTCATGTATAGATTCAACTTTTTATTTTTTGTGAGGGTGAATATTGATTAAGCTTGTGCTAGGAACTGGCTGGTACAAGAGCTCCATGTTCATGATTACAAATCAATAGGGTTGTGGTTTCCTTAAGTTCGACCAGTTGTTACAGCAAGAGAATAAGGTTGAGTATGTTTTAATATTTACTTATTGGAATTGAGAATAAAATATGCGCTGTGGAATTAAAAGTATTTATTTCAAACTCATCAAATATTATTTTTTTAAGTAAGGTATAATGTAAATGTTTCACTTAATCAATCTAACGTGATTCCGTTTCTTCAGAGGATTCCTGGTCTTCAGATTCTTCAGACTCCTGAAAAATTAGAATGTTTTTTTTTTAAATTCGATAAACATGACTTGACTCCGACTTGGTTTGTCGGAGTTTTGTGACGGCCAGACAATAGTCATGTTCACTGATCAAGACATTCATATTTCATGAATAACCAATTTTTTCTGATTATTCCTTTTCAAGAGTCGTAACATTTTTCCTTATGGACATAGTGCATTTGAAAGTACAAGAGTTAGCGTCGGTAGATCTTATCCAAACTATAAGCAATAGATAAATATTCAAATAATAGTACCGTACTCTCTCCATCTCTGGACGAGGAATGGTTCATGAGAGCTGCTAGTGAGCTGGACCTGGTCATGCCCGCGTTGCCCTTCTCCGGGGATTTCAGTTTTCTCACACTCTACAACAGTAGAAAATTAAGCAGGTACTTAGTTATAGTTATGGGCTGTGGTAGCAGTTGTAAAGATTTATTACAATATCTCCCATCCATTCCCAGGATGCGAACTATGAACGCCTCTGGTGAAACGTGTTTGTAGATAGGTCGTTAACATTGCTTTGAAATGTCCTTTATAGATTTTGTAACATCCTGAAGGTAAGATACTTAGGTTGGTACCTATAGAAATTCTGCTGTGGTACGAGGGATAGAGTAGATCGACAAATTTAATGGATTTGAACTATGATATCCCGAAAGTTCCACATCCACAACCAATATATCAAAACTCCCCATTTGTCACATTTATATTACGCCAAGTAAAATTTTATACCAAATATTACTGCAATACAAGTGCTTACCTAGACTAAGTACTTAACTTACCTACATCATTAGCTGCTTAAGTATAGCATCATCAGGTAACACTTACATCATCATCCTTTCCCGGCGACTGCTGCGTCATCAGAGATGCCAACGACGAAGACCTCGCCGATATGCCAGTGCTCACCATTTTCTCGGGAGATCTCAGTTTTCGCCTAAAGTTCTGCGTAGTGAACAAAAGCGTTGTTTACTCAGGTGAACAGTTTAACAAGGTATGAAATTCATCAACATTATTATTTACCGATGGTTCCTCATTATCAGACAGACCTGTGTTTAGAAGCTTCAGAAAAAGGAAAATATTATTACAATTTTAATCGATTACATTATTATATAAGTTGGTGCTGTAATCTTATTAATTAATGAAAGGGTTGGCCTTCACGTGGGGGAGTAGGTATGGCTTGTAATCCTCACGAAGGTAAGGGGAGACACTTGCTCAACTGTTGGCGGGTGTGGATTAATGATAATGATGATGATCTCAAAATGGATAAAGATGGGTACCTATATCTTACTACATTCTGTTATAAATAAAGCAAAACAACTCATTTAAATACTTGGAAGTTGAATCTGTTTGACCATTAATTATAGAATATTCCGGTAACTGAGTAGGTAAATTAGGCGCTTAGTGCAGGACGCCCGCCGGCAAGGTGGAGTGACGACTTGCGGAAGACGGCCGGCAAGGACTGGACGAGGAAATCTGAAGATCGGGCTCAATGGCGTTCATTGGGCGAGGCCTACGTCCTGCAGTGGACGAATGTGGGCTGATAATAAGTAGGTAAGTATAGACAAGACAACGGCCTTAGTTATCGTCTCGTATTACATGGTCTCAGGGCGTATAAATGAAGGTATAACACAGATAAGTAGGTACATGTGGACATGTGTCGCCGAGCACGACCTCAACAGAGAGCAATTTATATAATATCCTCACATCAAGATCAGCCTTATCATTAATATCGCCTATCTGCTGGTGCGCCGCGGTGAGCAGTTCCACTGCCTTCGCGTGGAATGTCATCTCAATCATCACGAAGTTAGAGAGCAGCGACTTCAGCTGCTGCAGCTTGCGCCTTTCGAAGAACTCAGTCTGTTCGCTCAGGCCCTTGGCGGTTCGCGACATTTCAGCTGACGCTTTTAGGAGCTCGGATTCTGCGTATGTCTGTAACATTAGTAGTGACTGTGGTATCAAAAATACGGCTTATAATGGATTTAGTCGGTCTCCGGCAAGACGACGATCAGGTACCTATGCCTGGCGTGAGGTGTGTATTCGATTCCCGTACAGGGGATATCTTTGTGAGACACATAAGTATTTGCTCGCAGTCTGAGTGTTTGTTGGATCTAGGGTAATGGTCCTCGTAGTTTCTTTCCCTAGATACAGCGAATCTTATTATGGGTCAGAAGCTATGGATGTGATCGTGAATATTTATTTATTTATTCAAAGCAGTTTTATGTGAGGATCGACTGAAGTGGGAATTTCTGCAACTCGAGAAGGTAACTAAATAAGTTGGGTAATAAAGACACGTACAACTTGCTGCCTGTTGAAGGGCTGCCGTTCACGCGCTTTGTCGAAGACTTTCTTGCGTGCCATTTCTTTTTCCCGAACGTTCATAGTATGCTTCACTTCCTCTCTGGCATGCTTGCAAATGGTTTCGTACTGGCATAGTTCACCTATCACCTAGAAGAGAAGCTTAAAATTTAGGTAAGGTGGTGAACTGACCAGTAGGCATTTCAACATAACTTAATACTTTACAATGTGATCACTTATATAGTCAGTAGGTAGGTAGGGTAGGTACGTATAGCTTACGATTCAATTTTCTGTCATTCGCTGGCTTTAGATGTAGATTAATAAATGTCCAGTTTAATTAAAGTAGAAATTCAAGTTTCCTCTTTGATCCGACAACCTTATCAACCGGGTACGATCGCCCTCTTTCATTCGTCGCCTATCAGCCCCTATGTACCGTAGTCGCCGTAGCTACCCGTACCAGTTACGTAGGTACCACAGGGTACGGCACGCATGACTCGACATGTCTACGTAATTGTAGCAAATAGCTGGAATAAATTATACAGACAGGGTGTTCGGAAAGCGTGTGCCATAGAGTAAATAATGTTAGGACCACGTGCAACGGTTTGGTTTTTTTTATTTGACTGAGTCGTTCACCTGATGGTAAGCGCTATGCCTGTTAAAGCCTCTTATTCAACCATTCCAAATTAAAACCTTCCCGCCCTTTCATTCGTTCCCATTATGGACGTTCAGTCCTTTCTACACATTCACTCTACCAATCCCTTTCATTCTCTCACACTCTTCCAAAACTCTAACGAACCGACACGGTGCGTCGCTCCATCAAAAACATGAAATAAAATATAATCAGTGAATAACCATCAGTGTACCATCAACAATTAGCAAAAGGGGGCCCCCAACGACGCCTCCAAAGGAAGTTAAATGCCGACCACCGGTGAGTTTTTTTCCAACCAATTTTCCTCTTCATAACCTCAACAACCCCTAGATACAGTCCACTCGTCTTAACATCATTTTTGGTCCTCGTCGAACCGGATTTCGACTTAGAATCGGTTTCCTATGCTCAAATCGTAAACTCGTTTCAACTTGTGAAAATTTTAGCGTCATCAAGCCGCCATATTTGCACACAACAACCAAATTGCAAAACCTATAATTCGAATTATTAGCATCATATCAACATATCGATCACAACGCATATCATATTTTGTGTTTAATTCATCAAACAAACTCAGTCATTCATTTTGTGTGAGGAACTTTGCAAAAAGTTGGTGTAAAAATACCTACACTTTGTATTTCACCGATCTGCGCACACGCGCTGGAGTTTAGGTAGGTTGGAAGTATTGACCTGTGTTCGTTCTGTGGGTGAGTCCAACTTCATATCGTGTCATTGGGAGAGTCCATTTAATCAAAACATTTGTGTTCGTGTATTCAATTTTGTGAAATTGAACATTAATTATCATTTCAATCGTTGTTTTATGTGTAACATGCGACACTTAATAATAACAGCTTATCGTGATAAATCATTAAACAATTGTGTTAATACTTACGTGTAACATACAGCGCCTAAGTAACTCAAGCAAAGATTGTGTTTGTTTGTGTGCCGACAAATTGCGTTTGTGTGCCGGCAATACGAACAAACCGAATCAAATTCGTCGATGTTCGTTCGATCATTTCATACGGTCATTCTCATAGTGTTTATGCTGTGACTTTTGACAAACAAGTGACAGTTTCGTGTTCGTTTCTGTTTGAAAACTATCAAACTCCATCGTAAAGTGTGTTTTATAAAAGTTTGCGCGATAATAAGTTAAGTTTAGGCGTAAAATTTCTGCTAAAAGTGATAACAACTATCAAATTTCAAAATGAGTGAGACCGTGATTGCGCATTGGGAGTCGAAACGCAGCCTGTCGCACAAGCGGCTCAGCGATGCACTTTTGTGTGCACGTAATTGTGAATCCGAACCGAAACTTATAACGCGGTTAGAGACATGGTGTTCCCGTTTAGACATTATCTTGGAGGGCTTTAACGATGCCCACATCAATTTGGTTTGTGAATTACAAAAGGCCGGTGTAGATGATAAAGAGTTGCAAGGGCAGTCCGTGTTCCAAGAGCAAGCTGATGACATGTATTTCGAAGTACTCGAAGCAAAACGTAAATACTTGAAAGAATCAAAAGTGGAGTTCGCTTCTCCTTCTCAACCGTGTCATCAACCCAAGCCAAAGACTAAACTTCCACCGATTAAATTACCTACATTCACAGGTGAGTTCAAAGATTTTCCGGGGTACATTGACCTCTTTAACACACTTGTTCATCAGCGAACAGATTTAACAAACATAGAAAAGTTTCAATACCTAATCACAACATTGTCCGGGGAACCCATAAATATAATTCGTGCTTTTCATGTGTCTGAGGCTAATTATATGAGCGCTTATGAAGCTTTAGTGAATCGATACAACAACAAAAGGTATTTAGCATTCATGTGTTGGGAACAAATTAATAATTTAAAGGCCATGCCTTCTGGTTCAGCCCAGAGCTTGCGGAACTTGCTTGATGTCTACGGTGAAAACATAGCGATGCTTAGTTCACTGGGATTACCAACTTCAGAATGGGACTTTGTGTTATTTCATTCGTTGTTAACAAAATTAGATAAAGCATCTCGTGAAGCCTTTGAGTTGTCTAGCACAGGCAAAGATTTCCCAAGCTTTAATGAATTAAAATCATTTTTACTGGACCGATGCAGTGCACTAGAACGCTCATTATTCTCAAATGAGAATAACAAATCAGTAGTTCAGCAACAAAATAATTATCATAACAAGCGTGTGAATTCAACCAATCAACCAAAGTCAACACCAACAATGCTTTTGGTTCAATCAAACAATCAATCATGTGTTTTGTGTAAAGAAAGCCATGCTCTTTACTCATGTCCAAACTTCTTATCAAAGACCCCACAAGAAAGGTCTCAAGTGATTAAACAATTCAAATTGTGCTTCAATTGTTTGCGTTCAAATCATATAACAATAAATTGCAATTCAACTCACTCATGCAAGACATGCAATCAGCGACATAACAGTCTGTTGCATTTTCCTAAGAGGACAGAGACTGGTGGTCCTGTCAACCCCCAACATAAACAAGCAAGTGCTGCTTACCATCAAACATCTTCGTCATCCTACTCTAATGTCAAGGAAGGTGTGATCACTCCAGTTACATCATTGTCAAATATGTCTTCAGGTTCATCATCAGGTAGTCATTTTGTCATGCTTGCGACTGCAGAGGTGGAGGTAAAGGATGGCCAAGGTACTTTCCAAAAGGTGCGCATCCTGCTGGACCCAGGAAGTCAAAGTCACATTATTACCAAAACATGTGCCCGTCGTTTAGGCTTGTCCCAATACAAGACTCAAACACCTATGTCTGGAATTGGTGAGGTTCCTGCATGTTCTACAAGCAAAGTGTTTCTGGAAATTAGACCAGTTGGAAAAGTGGAACCCACATTCACAACGGAAGCAGTGACTTTAGACAAAATTTGTGGTAACATGCCCACCCATCCGGTGAATGTTCAAAACTTTGAACACTTAGCAAATCTGAAACTAGCTGATGAAAATTACCATTCTTCTCGTCCGGTGGATATCCTCATTGGTGGTGAGATATTCCCACAAATTTTAATACCAGGAAAAATTGACGGTGGACATCATGCTGCGACGGCTATCAATACAATATTTGGATTTATTCTTATGGGAAAAACGTTGACAAATTCATCATTCCCCACTCCTTTATCAATCAATCATGTGTCAGTGGACACCAACCTGGACATTGCGGTTCAGAAATTTTGGGAGTTAGACAACATACCTACTGGAGATAACAAGCAATCTCACTCCGTGGAAGATATTCAATGTGAAGATATATTTCAATCAACTCATAAACGGGATGTTGCTGGGCGATACATCGTTAACTTGCCCTTTCGTGATCAATCACCACCATCATTTGAAAAATCATACCCAATTGCGCTTCGTCGCTTCGTGCAGCTGGAAAAGCGCCTCCTGGCAAAACCGGCATTTCATGAAAAATATAAGCAACATGTCATGGATTATTTGTCGAGTGGGCAAATGGAGAGGGTACCTGCCAACGAGTGTCAGTCGTCGACTGCATATTACCTTGCTCATCACGCAGTTTTAAAATCGGACCGGGACTTGCGTGTAGTGTACGACGCAAGTGCCAAGGATAACAAAGGTCATTCATTGAACGACACTCTTCTGACAGGACCCAAGCTTCAAGCCGATATTACCAACATTCTTTTACGCTTTAGACTCCATGCCATCATGTTCACTGCTGATGTACGGCAAATGTACAGGCAGATTAGTGTTGCAGAGGAACATTGTGATTTCCAGCGGATCTTGTTCAGATGTTCCCCTGAAAAATCATTCAGAAAACTTAACCCATTTTTGGATCAAAATCACATTTTGCGGGTGGGGGGTAGGCTCTCTCAGTCAGATCTTAGCTACGAATCAAAACACCCAGCTTTGCTTCCTCGCAAGCATCGTTTGACACAACTTATCATTCAGTGTACTCACAACGAAAATTTTCATCCTGGTTTACAAACAATGCAGTTCTTACTACTTCAAAATTTTTGGATTTTGTCTCCAAGACGAGCAATTCGTCAAGTTTTATCAAATTGTTACCGTTGTTTTCGTGTAAAGCCCCATAATTTTGAACCTGAAATGGCAGATTTGCCACGTTCTCGTGTTACTCAGATCAAAGCATTCCAGTCTGTAGGTTGTGACTACGCTGGACCGTTTAACATAACTTTTCAACGTTATCGTGGTACGCGTTCTGTGAAGGCGTATCTGTGCTTATTTGTGTGCTTCGCTACCAAAGCAGTACATTTAGAACTTGCTTCTGACCTATCAACAGAAGCATTTTTAGCTGCCCTACGCAGGTTTGTAGCAAGACGTGGTCGGTGTAATGTGATCCACAGCGATTGTGGTTCGAATTTTAAGGGCGCACAGTCGCAACTGATAGACCTCATGCGCGCCGCGTGTGAAACGGAGCGTATTGAGTTTAAATTCAACCCACCAGGAGCACCTCACTTCGGAGGACTTTGGGAGGCGGGTGTTAAGTCCGTAAAAACACATTTGTATCGCGTTGTTGGCACACAAATTCTAACGTATGAGGAACTTAACACGCTTTTGACTCAAGTGGAGTCAATCCTGAACACAAGGCCCCTCTGTCCACTTAGCTCAGATCCTTCAGATGTTTCAGTTTTAACCCCAGGACATTTCTTAACATTAGCGCCTCTCACAACAGTGCCATCTCTTGATTATTCCAACATAAGCATGAACAGACTTACACGGTGGCAACTGTTGCAAAAAATGCACCAAGACTTTTGGTCTCGGTGGCATAGTGAGTATCTTACCACTTTATCACAGCGATTGAAATGGACTAAAGCATCACCTCCAGTAAACATTGATCAACTCGTTATCATAAAAAATGAAACTACTCACCCACTGCGATGGCATTTTGGTAGAATAATTAAACTACATCCTGGGCGTGACGGTATCCCTCGATCTGCCTCAGTCAGGACTGCACAAGGTGTTTTCGATCGACCTCTTGTGAAGTTGTGTCCTCTACCAAATAATGACTAGTTTGTGTAGACATCATTTCATAATTTTTTTTAATTTTTATTATTATTTTTGTGTGTGAAAATATAGCAATTATTCATTAAGTTCATTTCAAAACAGATCATTAAATCATAATAACACTTGACATCATTTTATAACAATTATCATATGTCAAGATTTTTGCATTGGTGGTTGTGAACAAATTTTAATGTGTTTTAGACTTTTCTGTCTCATCAATTCGCCAGCGGGGGGGAAGATAAATGTTAAAGCCTCTTATTCAACCATTCCAAATTAAAACCTTCCCGCCCTTTCATTCGTTCCCATTATGGACGTTCAGTCCTTTCTACACATTCACTCTACCAATCCCTTTCATTCTCTCACACTCTTCCAAAACTCTAACGAACCGACACGGTGCGTCGCTCCATCAAAAACATGAAATAAAATATAATCAGTGAATAACCATCAGTGTACCATCAACAATTAGCAAAAGGGGGCCCCCAACGACGCCTCCAAAGGAAGTTAAATGCCGACCACCGGTGAGTTTTTTTCCAACCAATTTTCCTCTTCATAACCTCAACAACCCCTAGATACAGTCCACTCGTCTTAACAATGCCTGCATATAAAAGTTTCAGCACCACCCAGGACACTGCATTGCATAATCCTGCATTTGGTATTTTATCAGTCTATATAATAATTATGTTTGTTCCTATCTGGCGGTCTAGAGATCAAACGCGTGGGCCGCTTTTGATGATTCATGATAAGAAAGTTTTTATGTGCACATAACACGATTCTATTTACTCCCTTACTGTAATACGATAACTCTGTATAGATGCAGATGCAAAAACTTAATCCTACTTTATGCAAAAGTAGTCCCCACTCGGGACCTGTCCATAAAGTACCTAACCCACCCAATTGTGTATTACCTGCCTTGTTTAGCACTGGTCTACTGTTCTAAAATAGATAATGTAGGTACCTACACAGTCCCGTGACTCCTAAGTCGTAAGACATATTAATTACCTACCTATCTAGCTATAAATCCGAGGAAAAATCATGTTTTGCTTCTGCTTTCCCTTTCATTTCTCTAACTTACACATCAACAGGTCCTATATAGGTACCATGCCCGCCTACAAACCTTGGCTTCCAACCGCTGCACTTCACAGTTTCGATATTCCTCGATGGCCGTCAGAGTGACGGAGAGGTTCTCCAGGCCAGCGCTCAAGGATTTGTTGACGATTTCGTTATTAGCATAATCTTTTAGAACTTTCGTCACCTCGTCACCCATGTCACGCAATCTGTGGAAATGTTTGAATGTAACGAACTCTTTATTTGCAGGTAGATGTGAAAAGCTATGTCGACTTGAATTAAATGAGCGCTTGATATTTTTATTAATGATAATATAATTAATAAAAATATGAAGCGCACATAAGAAATAAAAAGAAAAAGCTGGTAGGTACAAAACCTTGCTGTTTTTCTTGCATAGTCACCAAATGCGACGCATAAGTCGCCAAAGTTTTTCTCAACGTTAGTGATTCGATCTTGAATGAATTTAGCTTGTTGCTCGTAACTAAGCGAATGAGAATTTTCACCTCTAAACATTTTTATCCCCTAAATACTTGTCTAGACAAAATCCAAACAAAGATGATTTGTTTATTTATTATGTTTCCATGGAAACTCATTTATTATGGTGCGTTCACACGAAGTCAGTTGAGTTTCAGACTACATGGCATGGCAGTGAGCATTTTATGCATTACTGTCTGCTCTTATATTGACGGGTCTCGAAGAAAATCAATCATTTCTTAATCAATTAATATTGCGTCCAAGATTTCGATTATCGCATTAAAATTTGCTTTCTTTGATCGGGCAAAAATAATGTCATGAATCGAACACGCCCAACGTTCACTCACACCACAGATAGTAAAAGCTGCAATATTTTTTTCATTCTTTTTAGCTTATTTTTTCAGTTTTTTTTCGGTCATTTCGATAAAATCTTCTCTTTATACTTCTGTAGGCAGTTCATGTGTAGTATCGGCCGAGCTAATGCTAAAATTGCTCCTTTTGAGGCTGAAAAGTGGAACAATTTCATCAGCTGAATTTGACATTTGGCAAAATGGCAAAATAAACGCCAAAAACAGCTGTTGTGTTTTTGTTGTATTCGATTGTGTTGTTCATACCCAATTTGTTAATATGAATGAAGAAATAGACGAGTATGATATTTACCACCAAGATTTTACAACTGTGTCTGAGTGGGAAGTTTTTATTGCAAGAATAGAAGAGATTCTGAACGACTGGCGGTTGTCCAAAACTGCACTGCCAAAGTTATCATTGTTACCCGATCGTACAAAGAAATGGACAGGGAAAACTGAAGAGATTTCCTTTAGCGGTCAGAAATTCATTCTCTCTTACCATACTTTAGATGCAGGTAAAAGCACTGACAGCTCAGAAGGTACTGACAACAAATCTCTAACAGCTGATCTACACAATGGTATTTGGGAAGCCACTAGGAACTTCATGGACGATTCCGATGGGAGTCCCTTTCCAGTGTCGAGTTGGTATGGACTGAAACGCTACGTCATGCTATACCCTAACTCGCCTCTGGTGGATGGAAGTTTGATAAAGTTAGTTATGAGCTCTGCTAATATAGCCTTTGGCAATGTGGACTGTGGTGTGCCTTTTTTCGTTAAAATAAGGGAACACTGGCAGCATACATATCTTGGCCTATATGAAGACAATGAATACAAAACGAGTTTCGATACCATTCATCTGAAGCGAATATCAAATCAGTGCTCCCACCTCAGTGGCCTCGTTAGTTTATTCAAGTCAAAGATAGCCTCGCCAGTTGCGCTAGATGCAGTTGTAGTTTCCACCAAATTCTCATATGAGTTGAAAGACTTGGATGCTTTTGCATGGAGGAAAGGCTCTTGTTCTAATGAGTTCTTGTCTATAGAAGGATTTGATGTTAAGAAGTTAATAGAACTCCCTTTTGGGTCTGAACGGAATCCTATAAAAAGTGTCTTGCTGAATGCCATCTGGCCTAAGTTCAGAGAATGCACCATTGTGGAATCCTCAACATTCTCCGACATCGACCCCCTAATGGCACCAACATGGACTATAACCCTTAAAGTCCGAGAGAACATAACTTGTCAATTATCAGATACTATTGGGAAGCTGATGGATTTGTTAGATAATAACAATCTGCTGATGGACACATTGGGCCTGAGTCGGAGCTTGGGTATAGTGAATCCTTTGCACAAAATCACAGAAGCTCCAATAACCATATCGAAGCTAGTGAAAGCTGCAATGGGTCAGGGTCGAAATGTGTCTGATTTTAAAGGGCCAATCCCGGATGATCTGCTCATGCCTCTTCTATACTATGTATTCCCCGATGCTGTTGATGATGACACATTTAATTATCCTGAGCAGCTGGAAGTAGAATTCAAACAGGTCAGTATTTATAGAGAACTTTTTCAAGCTTTGCATATTGAATTTGTTCTAAGAATAAAACAGGTCTATGCAACATTTTTATTTTATTTTATTACACAACCCACATATTAACCCTTCCCTCATGTATGATGCGCCTAGCAGAGAACAATTTAAAGTTGGGTATTCCTGGAACTTCATATGACTAGTTTTACAATACAATAATTCTTATCGTTTATTGTGTGCATTATACGATAATTATGTTGTGTTGTTGTTATGGTTAGTTTTTGCTAAGACAATATTGTAAGCTCTGTATCATTAAAATCCTATCGATAATGTTGCTTTCTATTGTTTAACATTTTTAGCATGTCATTAAGTGTATAGTATACTCTTACTAATGAAAATTATCATCTCAATTTCAGGCAGATGGCAGTGAGCCTAGACTATGCAGTTATGTGAAGACGAGTCCAGAAGGGGGCCTGGTGTGGAGGCTTTCTGTGACAGCAGCTCGCCTGCTCCATGCTGGTGGACTGCCATACCTGGCACATTTGTGGTACGAGCTGACACAGGAACTGCAGTATCGGTGGGAACATCGCATCCTCGTGCCTGGGTAAGTCAGTCACCAATTGATTGAGTTAAAACTAGACAGGAGCTTGTTTTTAAATAAGATGGCTGCGGTCTGTTGGTGTTTTATTTGTTCTAAGGAGACAGCGCCATCTAGCTCATATTTATATAATCAAGTGACAGCCAAATTTTTTAATTTAGATTGTTGGCATAGCACTGCGTGTGCTGCTTGGACGAATGTGTGAAGATGGTTTTATTAACCGTTTTAACCAACAGAATTATGGATTGGACAAATAAATTATTAGAAAAGGCCTTAATGATAAACCCCCTTCATCATAAAAAAAAAAACAAAATAAAACTAAAACAAAAAACTAAATAAAACAAAATTTGTAAATAACATTTTTAATACTCAACTTATGTAAATAAATTATATTCAAAGTTTCTTTCAAAGAAACAATGTGGGAACAATCCACCTTCTGGTGGGCTATTACAAAAATATAAATTTATGTCTTCATCAAGTCATCAATATTCAAAGGTATTGGCATAGTTTCCTACACCTTGTCCTGTGGTGTTACTTGATATTATAGGACAAAACGATTGTCTCAAAAAAAAAATTACATCTTACTTGCAAATTTCACAATAGCACCATTTGGATTACGCTTCATTTCATTTTGGTTATTGTATATATTTTATTTATATTATTATAACTAACTTATTATATGTAAGAATACCTTAACTAAAACAATCTCTAAATATTATACTTACTCAAGTATTATATTAAATACTAATATGTACAAAATACTTATGGAACCTAAGGAAGGAGAATATTTAAAATACAATTTGAAAGATATCTTAACTTATTTATGTTATACAAAAATATTATGAGGTACTGATACTCCAATAAAACACCTGCCTAGTTGATTTATATATTATGATTTTATGAAGCATACAATTTATCTATTCTATATATGCTAAAATATAATATATAATGAGCGTATAATGAGCATCATTATATGTAATGAGCGTTAAGTACTTATTCAATAACTCGTTATGCGTGCAATGGACGGAAAATACATTATTGTGACTAGCTTTCATGAACCAATTACAAATATTATGTGTAGTACATATGCTGGAAGAAAGTGTCTAGAATAAATAATCTGAATTAGAAGCTAACAAGTCTATGGAGAAAGTAACAATTTTATTTTAGAAATATGTTTGGCTTAAAAGCCAAACTTTAAAGCACAACTTTAAAGTTGTGATAGAAAATATTACGTGAAGTGAGTTTTTCAAATATTACGTGAAGTGAGTATTTTTTACGCTTTTTCTGTAAACACCTAAACACCCCACAATTTTGAATTACAACTAAGTATACACAAAACTATTCAAATTCGTTGTTTAAATAAAAAAGTTTTTAATTTTATCTTATATTCTAACTAATTTATTTATTGTTTATAATGACCTACTGATTACTGTACATTTTTATCGTTCCATATTTAAGCTGTAGGTAACAAGTATTATGCCAACGAATACCTCAGTCTTGAAGGCACCGGTGATGCGCTCGACGGTCGCGGGGCGGCGCGTGCGGGCACCCGGGGCGGCGCGGCCGGCGCGCGTGCCTCGCGGGACCGCGCGAGCAGCGCCCGCGCCGCCTCGCCTCTCCTGGCGCTGCGCGCTATAACGGCACGAGGCCGCCCCGCGTCGTCGGATTTCGGGCCATATAAATGTCCATGTCGTGGTCGGTCCAGTTGTCGGAAGTGTCGCAGTAGCCCATGCCGAGGGAGCCGACGCTGTACCGGCTGGCGGGGCGCGAGCGCGACCGCGGGCGCCGCCGCGAGCCGCCGGTCGCGCCGCCGCCGCCCGTGGCGCCGCCCGCCGCGCCGCTCAACGACAGTCGCGACGCCCGCTCCGACGCCGCGCCTAGCGACTGCCGCGATTGTCGAAGATCTAAAAAGCGAATAGACGAGACGATGAGAGAACTGACGCTATGCGTGCGCTCGAGTCTTTTACGTGGGAAGCGTAAGCGACAAAAACGGAGAAACCGACGGCGCGACTTACCCGCTCGGGATCCCAGGAGACTACCGGGATAGCCGGGCGCCCCGTAGCGGCCGGAGTGCGAGTAGCTGTGCTGCGACTGGCCGTCGGCGAGGGAACGGGCGCGGCCCGGTCGGCCCGGGAGGGGATCTGCGGTGGCGGGTTCCGTATAGGTTCGTGCGCGCGGGATCGAGCGTGCGCTGTAAGCCGACACTTGATCCCACTCACGCTGCTTTCCGAACGCGGCGAGCGTGGCGAGCGAGGAGAGCGGGCCGCTGGGGCTGGGCGTGCCGGCGAGCCCGCAGCACGGGTTGGGCAGCTTGTCGGGCGGCGGCGCGTGCAGGCGGTGCACGGTGCGCGCGCGGCGCCGCGACGCCGCCGCGAACACCAGCACCGCCACAACGATGGTGCCGCAGATGGCGGCGCTCGCTGCGATCGTGATCTTGTCCATATTGGACGCGGCGGCGGACACGGTGCGCACCTCGCGGCACTGCGAGTACGGCACGTTCTCGGGACTCACGTGTACCTCCTCCAGGGAGATAACGCAGACCACGATGCATTCCTGAAACATAATACGGACACGTTTCATACGTGCTCTTAGCTCGACGGTGCCCCCGTGTCATACATATTTAGATAAAAAAGGTCTGCTCACCTGAGATGGTACATTTTTAATTTTGAATTCTCTTTCGCTCGCTTCTAGAGGAGGGCCCTGCTTGAAACTCTTATCTCCAAATAGACGGTATACGACGCGGAAACCGAGTATGTTCGCCACATCGGAGTCCCACTGAATGATCACGGAGTTGTCCTGCCTGTACGCATTTTTTACGATGACTTCATTGGTGTCGTCCACTTTTGGTTTCTGCTGCGGGAAGTTCATGACGAGCGGCGGGCGCTGCTGCGGCGCGTGTCGCCAGTTTGGTGCGACGGGGCGCGTCGCCGGCGCCGGGGCGCGGGTGGGGCGCGCGGTGCTGCTGGGTGTAGTGCTCTGCGGCGTGGTGGTGGCGGCTTTCGTTACCAACTCGATGTTATTGTTAATAATGTTGCTGACGGTCTCTTTGGCAGTGGATGACGAAGATGTGCTACGACTGGTTGGAATCGATGTTGTCGTTGTCCGGGGCGTGGTAGTAGTACTCGTGGTTGAAGTTTGACTGATTTTCCATTCGTTACCTCCCAATACGGCAGTTATGGGCTTCTCAGACGATGTGGTGGTTTCTTGCTCGCAGACTAACTCGTTCGGTTCGAAGCTGTAAAATCCACGCTCACGAAAGTGAGCCGGGTGGCCGCAGAACTGAGGATTCCTCTCTCGAGACGTGACTTGCAGTTCGCCATTTCGTACCCACTCGATTATCCAGCGAAGGCGACAGTCGCAGTTGAGGAATCTACCTCCGATACTGAGGCCTCGCAGTGTTTGGTTCAGATGTGAAAATGCTTTTTCGGGTACAGTGGGTAATGGATTACCGTCTAATGCGAGTAAAGTAATCGAGGGGTTCTTCAAGAAGGCGTTCACCGGTAATTTATTCAAGAGATTGAATCCTATGTCGAGAACTCTCAAGTCTGTCAATGTCCCCATAGCTGCCGTCGGGAATTCTGGCAAGAGATTATTTAAAAGGCTGAGAGAGCTCAAGGTTGTTTTAATTCCGGCGAAAGCGTCTTCTCTGAGGTTTACTATCAGATTTCTCTCTAGGTTGAGTGCGGTTAAGGAGTCTAATCCTTCGAAAGTACGGATTCCGTCCTGCCCGGGTAATTCTCTGATGCTGTTTTGAGATAGATCAAGAAAAGCCAAACTCCGTAAACCTCTAATACAATCTGGAACAATTTTTTGTTTCGTCCCTTTGAGGTTCAGATTTTTCAGCGAGTTTTCCAAACCATTAAGCGCATGTGTTTCTAACGTTACATTGTTGTCCGAAACCTTCAAGGTCGTGAGTTTGCGGAGGGTGATGAATGAGTGATGTTCGATTTTAGTAATAAGATTTTTTGAAATGTCCAGTAAAGACAGATTCGTAAGAGCCTTCAATGCTTTCACCGGGACTTCTGTGAGCTCATTATCTTGTAAGTTTAAGTTTTTGAGGTAGGGGCCTTGTCCTCTGAAGGCGTCGCTTTCAATGCGTCTTATCCTACATCCAGATATTTGCAAGTTATGAATTCGGAGATTGGCGAACATGCCATCAGTGAGAGCCGGGATCGTTGAATTATTCACGTACAGGAGATCTATGCCGATGTTCCGGGCGCTCGAGTTTAATGCCGACATAAGCGTCGGGAACTCGACCTGAAACGCAGAGATTAAACTTGTTAACTTCATTGTAGAAGGTCAACTTAGCACAGTGGGAAAGTATACGTATAATTGTGCTTAAACAAGACACAGGCACTAGAAGGAAGACCCGATTTTATTGGATGATTTGGGTCTCATGGATGTGTCACACACATATATAGGTCACAGCACAATTGCCAACGAAACTATGGCTACTGCTATGGTTAGGTTTCCAGGCGTACCTGGTCGCATTGCACGGAGAGGTCCCGCGCCAGGTTGAGAGCGCAGACGCAGGAGGCCTGGAGTAGCGGTGAGCTCTCCCAAGGACAGACCCCGTGAGCGAACTGCAGCGAAGCCGATAGCAACAGTGTCGGCAGCCAAGAGACGAGCCGTGGCTTCCTGCGGTCACCCTGAAACAATATAACAAACATACATTCAGTTGATTGTAAGCATAACTGTAAGACTTAGGATCTATACGACGTATGAACCTTTCTCTCATTAATATCTAAGTAGAAATCTACATACCATTATGTTAATTACCATTATTTAAGCCAATCCGTGTGGTTCTTAACGATAATGGCGTGTTTATAAAATGTTTGCATTGCGTACTCTAGCAAACGTGGAATGCCCGCTTTAAGAGGTACGTCCAACGTAAACAAACAACAAAAAGGAGTCGTTAAAATTCCGTCCATTTGCGCAAGATTGCATTAAGGCAGAGTAGTTGGTACGAGTGTAATTGAAGCTGACGTGTTGATGGCGTCTCGGCCCTCACCTTGGTCTTAGTCGACATCGGGTACAAAGACGTTTATCGAATCTACGGCTCTAACGAAGGATAGAATCTTTTTTCTAAATCTAAGTTCAGTCCATAATAAAAATACGTTTGTGGGGATTTTGTGAGAAACTGCAAGAAAGTCGTCGAGATCTCGGATTGTTTTAATAGTTTATTCGTCGAGCGAACATCGCTGTGTTGACATCGTAAATATGTTTACCGCTCGTTGGTTGCACATGTATTAGGAAAATTTTATACGAAGAAAAAAAACATTTTCAATAGCATAACTGTATCATTAAATAGGTATTTTGTGTCTGTATACTAATATATAATATTTTGTTAAATAACAATTTAATAGACATTTCAAAAACTTTTAAATTGTATTCACAATTAACTAAAACATTTTGTAAAGATATTATTTAAAAAGTTCGAAACCGATTTAATTAGGACAAGGATCTTCTTCTAAATAATTAAAAAGATTAAGTAGGGATTTACGTATTTGAATTTAGACGAATCAAAAACTTTTGCCCGTAATCTATGTTTTGCGATAACTTCTGATTTCACTTATCTTACGAACTTCTTCATTACCCTAATCTTGTTGACTGCCGAAGGTGACTCAAGAGCACCATCAATCTTTAATTCACTATAGCGCTACAATCTCTTCGTCTTCTTAGTCGCCTACTTCACCAATGAAGGTCGTTGCTAAAATGTGGCTTCACGGATCGCTTCCTGTAGCAAACTCTTGCAGGATGTTTTGTCCTCGGCGTTACAATATCGATACAATAATGAACCGTGTATCGTTAGTTTACATTTAGAATGTCAACCATAATAAGACGGTCTTAGTTACACAGATAGTGTAATAGCGGTGTATTATCTACTTTTAGTTGCATAAAAACTTCTGCCACTACGTTCTGTGGTGTGTGGTGGGCCAGTGATTAACTGTTATTTTCCTTTTTGCTGCAAGCAGCTATCAGAGTGTGCATGGGGCGTTGAGAGAAGTTCTGCCACGGACTGCTAGCCCGGAAAACTGGCTTTCCCCGTGTTGGCGCCATTAGGTATCCACTATGCACTTAATGAGCTGGTCCACGCGTCGGTAGGTTCAGTCATTAGGTATGTTATGCTAACGTTTATTACTCTCTGATGCAATCTCATAGTCATTTTGATTGATCATCAACGTGCGATTACCGAAGTTTTAGGAGAAAGCTCTCAAAAAAGATTTTGTTTAAGAAGCAATCTGATAGCTTTAATTGGCTATAAATGTATGCAGACTATAATTTAATGGTCCTCGAAATGTGCGCTTAAACATGTTAATTGTAGATCATTCAATCTTAAATTACGATTCATCAGATTAATGTTGATAATAAAATGAAATGATTAATCGATGCTACTGACAGAGAAAATAAATGGTTTTGTGATTCCATGAATAGTAGTTTACTATAATAGACTAATGGTCTACTGTAGACCGAGGCGAATCGGACCAGGGGGTGAATCAGACTACCAATAAGAAACTTGGTCGTTTTTCAAAATAACGGATAACTAAATGAAATCAATCAGTGCAACACAATGCTTCTGTCCACCTGGATGCGCCGAGAATGATCAAGCTTGACATTACCTCACGGGTGAGTCGTCTGGGCGACGCTTCCCAGAGGACCGCTCTTTTCGTAAAAAGTAATTCGAATCGCCTCGGTCTACTATATACATCTAACTCTTCACTGGGAATAAGTAAGCGGCTGGTACTTGGTATGCCGTAAATAGTCTGCCGCTTTGACAAATATTGGCTTTGGTCGATTGTAAACGTTGGTAGATGTCCAGAATAATCGATGGCTCAAACATCGTGTCGTATTACCGGGGGATTATTCAAATGTCATGCATGTAAATCGAACGTGTTCGTTTATTCAAGGTTTTATTTATTGCAAAAAAAATCAGGAGTTATACTCGTATCTGTGTGATTGCTCTGATAAAAGACTTTTTAAAGACATCAACGATTTGTAGCAATTAGTTTTTGAGCTCTTTTCAGTTTATCATATTTACATATCTTATTCCACTCATGTACCCAATCCATACATCAAATAGATACTAATCAATTCGTATCCGAATGCCTTCTCGAATTGATCTGTAAGGTCAGAAAGTAATTTCTCAGATTGACCTCCAGTCTATAAACTGGTAAGTAACTGACCATCTCATTCATCTAAAACTTGTTATAACGTCTAATTGGATGTTTCTACTGACACCAATTCGATCAACGGATGGTTCTAACAAGGCAGAATTTAATGATCCAGTGAAAATCGCGTTCTGCGTGTCATCGATTATAATGTCTGTATCACGGCATAACAGCACCGAGAGCACTCTTTTGGCCGCGTATACAAACTGAACTCATGCACTTAGTTGGTGAATGATGGACCACATGTTGGTCTTCCGAGTTACGTCGTCCGCGTCGACGCTGATTCTCTCCGCATACAATGTATCTGTGTTCACTACACAAGTTGTAACACTAGCCTAATTCCATGAGTTTACAAGTCATCCGATTTCGCTGTAACGGTACTCGGCGAGCTTGTGCCGGTCCGCGGTGCTTCTTCGAGCTGACCACGATTGTTGACTGTTTTCACTTTCTACCTTCGGAATTACATACTGTTCAGTTTAAGAGAACCTGTTCTTAAGGCGCTGCACCTGAGAATTCATTTCTAACGTCATTTCTAAGGGTAAGAAAGAAGGATAAGTCCATGATTTCTTTATGCATTTCTGACTTATATTTCAAGTAACTGTTATAGTTATAGTTTAGTAAGTGGGCAGTGCAGAAGAGCTATGATTGTATGCTACTTGATATGTTAATTTTAAAATTACTACAACTAGCTATGGATAGCATTGAACTAGTATTGGTATAGATACGTACATCGAAATTATTATCATAAATCCACTCATATTTCGTACTTTTTACAGTTTTTCTACCTAATGCACGCTTACCAATAACACAATATTTACTAACAATGCAAAATATTGTTCCTCTTGCACATAACTATATATTCTGCAGTCACGGAAGCTTTAGTGTTCCAATTAGTTGAAACAAGTTCGTTTTGATTATTGTACAAAGCGCCTGACTAATTACGTCTGTAGCCACAGAATACTAAATACTACAGGTAACTTCAATTTTAATTGAATCACTCAAAACTCACGTTACGATTGGCTATATTACGTTTAGAGGTAACTTTTGTCATTAACTTTATTTTCTTCGGAGTGTTATGTAACTTGTTATATATTTCACTTCTTTTTAAGTTATTTTCATGTATTTTTTATGCAACTATCACGGTAATCTTTCTGTTTTTGTAGTTGAAAGTACCTGCTCCTTGTAATTAATGAGTTTCCGTTTACTAAATGTATAAAACCAACAAATTAGCCCGCACTAGAATCGTTGGCAAAATTGGGGTTTTAGCCCCCCTAGCATAGGTAGGTTACATAACGAAAAATCTAAGGCGTCTGCTTATTTAGTTATGAATTTCAAAACAGTGAGGTGCAGTAATGTGAATTGAAACCAATTTTCTATGTATTTCGTAAGGACTCTCAATAAGATACGGCTAGTTAATTTTCTTATTTTTTTTAGAAACACTGGTAAATTTGAAATAAATCCCTTTTAGTATTATTCCTGAACTGAAACCAAACATAATCAGTTATTAAAACCATCTGAAAACGTACGGATCTCATTCCATTAAAAATGTATCGTATGCTGAAATGAAACATTAAAATCATGAACGTCCGTATCACATGCCTAAATCAACGACAACGCCGCTTACTTATTTATAACCAGCCAAATGTTACGATGTATAACATTTAACTTTATAATTCCGGAAAGTCACAACTCCGAGACTCGATTGAAAACGAAAACGGTTTCCGAGCATATTATTCAAAAGCTTCAAACAAGTTATGTTTCTTTCAAAGCTTTCTAAAATGTTGTATCCAGCAGAAATATTTTTTATGATTTTTTCTCAGTGAATGAGCTTTTCGGCATCATTAAACAGTACATTATCTCACGAACATGTAGGTACACATTAAGCGAGTGCATTCTTTTTAATTTTTCTTGTAAGTAATATTATGTTTCAAAGTTTTAGCGTTTGAAGATAAATATGTATTTCTTTTAAAAAGCTTAGATAGAGATAATTGTTAATTAAAACCCTGTTGCATTTCTGTACTCGTACAAGTTCTATGTCAATTTGTTGAATTGTGTGGGAACCGTCCTTGGTCTTGGACTTGGTTTGACACTAGACTTACTTCGGTAGATACTTATCCACACACTAGGTAGGTAGAGATGGCCGTGTTTCCACTCGGCGGCATTCAGGTAGAAAATTTCTGCGCGCATAATGTATTCGACATTTGTTTTCGGAGGGTCCGTATTAAATTGTTAATTATCTCTAAAAGCTTGCCGAGTGCTTGAGTGACAGATCGATTAAACTTTTTGTGATACCAACAAATCGCAATCCCTCGGGATTTGTTCAAAGAGAAGCATAATTTAGGCAAACATTTAATTCAATTCTCCCATCTGTCACTTGATATAATTTGACACCTAATTTGAGATTAAATCCGTCTAGACCGGGCTTAATTTTTCAAAGGTCAACATAATTTTTTTATCGTTGGTTTTGTAAAGTTCAAATACGTGAAAGTAAATTGATAAATTAATTGAAACTTCGTGCTGCTAATTTCTCCATCAGTGTGTAAGAACCGAAAGACGAACAATGCTGGAGTTTTAAAGGTAGATATATGATTGAATATACTGGACACATACCTTTGATCTATTTGGCAGCACAATATAATCAGGATTATCCACTGATGGACACGAACAAAATTAAAAAATATATTATGTAGTTTATAGTAAATATAATTTTATATTAGATCGATAAAAATTATGAAAAGTGTAATAATGTGAGCGAACCATCTTTTTATGTACATTTTCTAATTTAACTTTAATATTAAATGTATGACATACATTTAATTATTTATAGTAACCATTATTAGAAAGTGGGATCTTTCAAAAATTTAGGGGTCAGTAGGATTTACGCCCGCCATATGCGTAACATTGGCTGGCGGACTTCACGCAGACGCGTGCGCCATCCAATCATCATTCCCCGTTAAAACCTTTAGAAAGATCGGCTTCCGAATCACATTGCCGAAGCCATACCCGAACGCGCAAACGAAACGCCACCGCGAGTCAATTTTTCTACAGGTGCCATCTAGTTTCATTCGATGGAACTAAATTTACGTCGTGCTAGTTTTTATGTCGTGCTGTTCGAGGTTATGTTTATGTATCAAAATAGCAATTATTAATTTATTATCATCAATTAAAATTGACAAATCAAAAGATTTGCACCATATAAAAATTGGATAGAGATTTAAAATATATAATGGTAAAATAAGAAATTGATAAAACGATTTGTGTAAAAGTAAACAAAATGATTACCGATTCCCAAGAACATAACATGATATCAGGAAGTAGTAAAAAGACAAACTAAAGAGTTTATAATTCAAAGACAACATAAATAAGAAAAATATAGTAATAAAATAACCCAAACAAACCCAAATCGCTCCAACCTATACAATATAGCTATAAACTTGCTATGAGTTATCTATACCTATACGATTACACATTCCAATGGGGCTGGTGCTATTACATTCATGCCAAAGTACGTGACTGGGAATGCAGCACCTACGCGATCGCAATACCTAAAGACCGCTTCGCAGATTAAACCACAAAACACATCGCCACAGCGTAGTCAACAGTGACTACTGGGCCATATAAAAACCAATGCCTTATTACGAATCTCACGACAGGCCTGTGACAAACAAAAACAAAATGAGTTTTTTTTTACAAATTTCGCGCTAAATGTGACTTTTAAAAACTGCCGAAACAAATGCACAAACCGTGCAAACTCAAATTAAAGAAAAAAAAAGAAGAAAAATTGCGCTATTGCTGTCTTGTCGCTAGTGGTGCTGGACGCTAGTGTCGGGTCATTCTATCGATGGGTAAAGTGCATTCACAATTCACAATAGGCGCGCCATCGATTTCCGTAATATGATTTCTATTGACAGATCGCGTGGTGATTGTATACGCTTTGCTGCGGCAAAGTTTTCAGGAATCAGGCAGCCGAATTGGACCGAAGTGATACCACAGATAAGGCGACAGTTAACGGCAACGGGTCACAGATTACGCGGCAGTTAGTAGACAACTGGCGCCTCAGATGAGACAGCCAGTACTCACAGGCGCCGCTAAATTAATTCAGAACACGATCCGTGTTAGGCAGGTCAATAGAGGCTTTTCTTACTTAAGTCTTCTAAATAAATGCCGTGTCTTCTTTAATATCGAGGAGAAGTTCCCTTTTGGGATGTTTTTCAAATGTTTTATCAATTCTTTTGTTTGATTTGACTTAGACATTTATATCAAACTTAGAAGAAGACCATTGCTTAGTAATTTACTATCTGATATACTGTATGGTGTTTGTTAAATTAAATCTGCTATAAATACGCCCAATGATGAAACCGAATAAGCCAGTGACTATATGGCAGTAATTAGCAGTCACATGTTCAGTCAGTAACTATGTATTCCCAGATTTATAATATTCGTCATTAATGTGATCATCATGAATAACCTGTTGGACTTAATCAAACAGTGTCTCTTTACAGCAATACACATACTGTTGCAAACGCCTGTGCTCTACCTTTAAACAATAGGCCACCCTATTATGGAATCTGTCGCCCATGTCCACGTATTCCCACATTTCAGCGATCGCCCGCATTATTTACCAGCAGCGCCTTCAACGTTCCCGATGCTCCCCAGAACCACTTAACCTCGTTTTTAATCTTTCACTAGTGGAATTTTCCAATGAGTCCGTCCTCGAGCCCTGAAATCCCTGTTATTAAGCGAGGAATGACGCGACACAAAAATAATTCGACTTTCCCGTCCGCTCTCCGCTTTCAATGGAAGTAATTTCCCGTTTATTGTTTATGAACGTGTTTTATCGATAGATGGGGAAAAATCGGGCTGTGAGAAACCTGTCGAATGCCGGCTTGATGAATAGTGCCGGGTTTTGTTGGCGGTGACTACGAAAATTGATTTCTTTTTGTTATAAATGTTAATTAATATCAAAGTCACGAGTCACGTTGCCTAAATTGCGGCCGAAATATAACTTTGAGCGATTACACACATTAACATTTCATATAACGATCTGCCTGCAATTCTCCAGCCGGTATTTCGACATAATGTTTAAAATCTCAATATTGTTGGAGTAAGATTATTGTAATAAATGTCAAGGATCTCAAACAAAGTATCTTAGGAGAGTAATTTTTAATTCATATTGCGACCTTTTTCCGACAATTTCACGTTGTTGGCTGTAAGCCTCCTGGTGAATTATAGCGAACCTCCCCAAGATATACCGTCGCCATTAAAGTTTCACGCTCGCGCCGACTTTCCTCTCTACATTCTACAAATTCAGACTTCTAATTTAATTTCACTTCTCCAGCTTTAACTGGGTACAAACTTGCGACTTTGCAAGAATCATTGATTTAGTAGAGATCTTTTATTCAAGGGTTAACCTTCGCATGACGCTAACAGAACCAGAGCTTACTGTTAGTAAAGGGGTCGCGTGGAGGCGTTTGAAAAGGTCCGTTTATTCCAACCGGCTGATTTGTCACATGCCGGTGAAAGTTAGCCTCTGTTGGGATGAGATTCAAACATTGGCACGACGAACGATAAGTCATGGTTACAGTCGCTTCTCATCCTTTCTCCAATGAATCATATTTTGTTATTCATCATTTGCATATTTCATAAACATTACAAGTTGAGGCTCTTTGCGATATTGAATAGTAGAAAACTTTCATTTTCAAAGCTTGATAGTTTATTGCTTATACTCGTACGTACGTACGCTTTTGTGCTTGCTACTAGCTCATTGTATATTATAGTAAATATAGACAAGCTTCTCTCAAGAAAGAAGAATGGACAAAAATGTAACGATGGTGTTTTACATATGGATGCGCCTAGCGGTGATCCAACCGGCTTGCTAACTCGGCCGCAGCTCCCGGACCGTGCGGTATGCCCCGCTGCCGGCTGCCCTACTTGCGACTCTAGCGGTTGACCAGATCTCCGAGGAATTTACATAATCGTGTCAAGGTGACCACGTTATAGCTCATTATATTATCCCTCAGCGTTATCAAGTCGTGTGATAATTATTATATTCATCTTTTGACTTTCTCAATCGTGACCCACGCCGTGAAAACCGGAGTTCGGCAGTGAAATACCAAGTATTAATCGGTTAATGTCATACTGTTTTACATTTATACGAATGTAAATTCCTTTTTTTGACATAAACAATTTCTACTACATCTACGAGTATAGTGGTAGCGAAGGAAGGTACTTTGCGAACAAACGAGGTGCCGCCGTGGCAGTACCATTAAACCAGTAAAACAAATACACATCGAAAAAACAGTAGATTTGTTTGCTTAGGATCCAATCTTACTATGCCCCGCGGTCGATCCATTCTGCCACGCAATATAAAATTGTATACTTACTGGGTGACTCTGTTCATTTCTCTAGTCTCATTATATTTAGTGTTGTTTTATTTCGAGTCATTACCAGATTGGTTATTGTTATGTTAATATCAAGCGAAATTATTTGTTGAAAAGTTGATTACACCACGGTAGTTATCGTTTAATTTAGCAATCTCAACAATCAATTCGTGTATGTGCTGTTTAGGTAATTTTAGGGAATAGCAGCCGCCAGCAGAATTACCACTCGATGTTTGCCTTCAACCTATTCTCGGTTATTGTTTTCGTTCAGCTGTCCCTCGCTTTGTGTATCTAACGAGAAATTTCAAGCTCCGACTGTTTCCATATTACCGGTGCTTTCTGTTTTCGCAGTTTCATTTCTGCTGCTATTATCCGTAAATAGATTCAAATTGAGAGTTTCTTTTGCATGTTTGGCAATTTGTAGACCAAATGACCAAAGAGGATAATAACCATTGGAAAGTGGTTAAGTGGTTACACGTGCATTTGATAGAGTGTCGACATCAAATATACTCTATTATTATAAGTGGCTTCACTACAGTTGGAGTGTGGTAAAGTGGTAAATCAGACGGCGCTTCGCCATGACGCAAATCCGCGAGCGCTTTGCTGAACAATATATTTTATAACAAAATTACACCTCATTTCGGGTAACGCGGGTTTTTATTATTGGGTGTGAAGCATTTATTTTTGTTTATTCGCTGAATTGTCACGATCGAGCGCTCTGGTTCACGTCGAAGAAAATTAAGCTAACCCTTTTTTTATTGTTATGTCGGCGGATATACTTTCTTTTGGGCTTGTTGGCGGAATATTGCACAAAATTATATATGAGCATTGTTCATATTATGTTCTAGGTAATGTGATTATAGAGTTAGTGCCCTATTTTGTATAGTCGGAATAAATATTTTAAAAGCCGCGACGATTACAATCGTGCTGATTGCTATTACAAGAATGGCATTAATGTCGTGCAACCGATGTTCTATTAGTCGCGATTGGTCCCTAGATCCCGTTGCAGATCGTACCTAGCGCCGACTCATGCACACTGTTATATGTACGCCTACGTAACAGCAACTCTACCGTAAGCCAGTGGACATGTATGATTTACACACGTGACGCATGGAACCCGAGCGAATTTAACGCGCCTGTAATCACGCGATGAAAACTAACATTCCTATTTGAGTGTGCCGCGTGTTGCATCAAGTACATTGATCTATCATTCCATTCGTTCCATCTTGGTTCAATGTCTCAATTAGTTTTCATTAGGGACTTATTGGTTCTAAAATGTTTTATTGTTTCCATAATTTCAGTAAGGTTACACTTGAAAACACAGCCTGCCTTCTTCAATAAAACTAACTAATACTAATATTACATAATATGAAGTAGTTTCTTCATTCCTTCTACGCTACGTAGCATTTGCAGAAGGATGTATTCGGAGTATAAAAGAAATTAGAAATTCCATATAGAAGTAGATTTTCTAAAAATATTTTCGTTATGCAATATTAATAATAGCTTAGTTAAAAACCTTGTTTGCAACGAAGCAGCGATACAAAGGAAAGCACGACTAAGTCGGAAAATCGATTGTTCATCACGTCGATTGTGAATGTTTATTGAATAATTCAATGTCGCCTCTATTTACATAGAATTACGTAGTGTACGTTTGTCTGTAACAATGAACGTGGATAGAAAGCGTAACGTCTCCAGACCTAGCATTAGTATGAGGGGTATGGCAGGTTGTTCGACCGTTCATAGCGAATGTTAGCCACATATCACATTCAATGACATACCAAGCAATTGGCAGAATTCTAATTTACTATACGTCATAGTGGAATGAGAAATATGTCCGGCAGAAATGGAGCATATTCCGCTGTTCGGTTGTTAACACGATTTCGGTCAGGAAATTGTTGCATAAACTGGAAAATGTAACAGCCACAAGAGTTACAGTATTTATAAGCGTAGCTGTTCATATGTTGCAGCTAAATATAGTGTAGTTAGACCTGTCCAGTCATTTAGCAGGATTCATTTGACTAAGTCAAAAGTAATTCCCGTCTTCATTAACATTGTAGAGTAGGTACCTAATTCAATATGAGTGTATAGTATACCTACCTATGTTAATTTCTCTTTACGTTGTATTTATTTCCCTTTTACTGTATATTGCCGCTTATTTCTATTAACAGTGTTAATAAGCAGGTATTCACGCAAACTCATTAGCTTTGATCATGTTGTGTGCTTAATGGGCCTGGGTGCGGGAAACCAGTAACTTTGGAAAAAATATTATCGGCGTAGAATGTCGTTTTTATTTCGCAGCTTGCAATGTAAGTACATTTCACAGAAACGTACCTACATATTTCGTTAGTGAATTTGATCCGTGCCTTGTATTTTTTTTCAACTTAGCAAATGCTATTAGATCTTGCTTTTAGTGCTGAAGCTATCAATTGCTTTGCAATCTACTTAGTAGTTTTAACGCGATGCGAAAACAAGCAGATCAACAGACAGATTTAAATAATATTATTTTAATTTTTATTCCTGTTCTGTGTCTTATTAGGCTATTTCTTTATAATATCTTCAATGTACAGATTTTGGCCCTTTACTGTTTTATTATAACGGAAACTGGAGTAAGAAATTATAGAAGCGGGGTAGCGGGTGTACCTAATGGCCGATTGTGAAAGCCGAAGGGGTAAGGGAAACTACGCGATACGGGGCCGGCTCGTAACCTACAGTAACTTTTACATCCAGGATTGTTTAACAATCTTTAATACATATAAGTGATGCAACGTTTCGTTTTATAGAAGTAGGTACAATGGTAAATGCAGTGCACTATTAGGTAATATGTGGCAGTGTAGCGGAAGCGGCGGTTGTGCCTAATGGCTGCGATCCTAGAGAGCTGGAAGGAAACGGGGTCTGCCTTTCCGTAAACGCGTTTCGGTAACATCCTATGATTTGTTGGCTGATATTGCAACATGTTGTTTATGGATTTATGCAATACGTAAAGGTGTTATGTTAGACGAGGACTATGTTATCTCGTTTTCTTCAGGATCATCGATAAAATAAATTATTTTATGGCAAACAATCATTGCAGATTTCGGAGTACACCTCGCCGAATTACGTTTTGAATGACTTCAAAAAGAAACTTCCCGATTTGCCTGTATTGCTGGTTAATTAACACATAATTTTGGCATTTCTAGTATTATATTAATTATTAGTAGGGTTACAATAGTACCTATCGATAAGTTAACTCAAGATCTTACAATTTACAGGTGGGTAAATTTTAATACGATTAGTCACGTGTGACCGAGTTCCTCTGTGCCTACACGGAGTACAAAGACCTGTTTACTTACGGACTGATGCTAACAAAATTAAGAGATAAATATTGTAAACAGATTTTTAGAGTGATAAATCTAATTTACGTTTGAATCGCAATTAGTTGGCGTAGAATAGAAATATACATTTCAATTATGAAATGTTGATCCCTGGCATTATTACGCATACAAATCTATTCGAGAAATTCATATTTAATTATCATATTTATTGATAGAAGTTCCCTTGCGAAGCTCCCGTTCGTTTATATGAATTTAATGCAAGTGAAAATGCTTAGTAATGGTGGATCGCATTCGCGCGATGGACAGACAGAGTCGTAGCAAAAACATTGGAAGCGGTGGTGCGTCGCAGGCACCGACGGACTCGGTTTGTTAGGTATGCAACTATCACACCTCAGTAACACAACTTTTATCCAACTAAAATAACAATATCACCTTCATATGTGTACCGTGACTACTGAGAGACGTGATGCTTAAACGAAACTAACTTAGCTCAAAACCCACTTTAGAACTTTGCGTCTTTCGTTACCAAGTTTATTACTTTGCATCAAGGAGTTTGACATGTAATTTATCATAATTGATCCAACAGTTTGCGTCAGTGCATGTGCACACAAGTGTTCTAATAGGGATGTCAAGGTTCAGTAGAGTGATGTGATCGCGCAGTCAGGCAACCGCTATTATGGATCATGCGGCTCAGATTGTTGCCGGCAATGTTATCCATTGACTGCATTTATTAGAAAACACTAAATTCAAAATAACTGTAAAATAAAGCAAATATTTTGGCTCAGATTTAGCATAATATCGACCATCCATATCATATGTTTGACAAAAAGAATCGCAACTCTATAACTTAGTATTCGATACGATGATTGTGGGTAAAAAAACGTAATCTTTCTAAAGCCTAAATAATCCAAATCTGATCACTTGCGGCTCTAATCGATATCTCATTTTGCTCGTTTTGAATTGACGAGTTGAGTTCTGGCCAGCTACGTGGTGTGCCGGTAACATAGATGATACATTAGGCATGCAAGTCAGCCCGCCTCGGCGGCCGCGATGGCGACTGGTGCGGATCCCCCGCTTGACCATCGCGATGGCATGGCAGATGGTAGCCACGCTCGGCCGACTCTGTTCAAAATAATTACGTTACTACTGCGACGATGGTCAGCAAGTGTTACCGGCAGATTAACATTGTGAACATTTTTACTAGAGATTTTTTATGCGATAAAGAATGAGATTTGGGACAAGATTCCACGGTTGTTGAGCTTTTTATAATCTACACCGCCAGAATAAGGTTTTGAGGTAAAATATATAAAGGTACAAAAAAATTATCTACTTTTAAAAGTACCGTTAACTACCTACTTCAAAGTTTGTTGTTAATATAAAATCCATAACGAAATACGGGTGATAGCTGTAAGTCAGAAAAATGCTCCGAGCTAAGGAATTTATGTGGTACCACGTGGGAGGATAATGTGTACTCAGCTGCTCTCGTTATTGAATCCCGTTCTCTACTATTAGAACTGTGGACACAAAACAGAAAAAGTAATGGGTAGTTATTAACATAACGACGTAAGACATCACTATGCTGCACCTCTACCGTACAAGTATGTACTATACCATAGAAGTCGGTAGCCAATCCATTTTCGCATTGCGTCACGGGCTTCAAGCGTGACTTGGACGAATGCAATAGAATTATAACGCCTTTAGTGGTTGAACGCGGCAACGTGTGCGTATGTAGTATGTACATAGCTGGTCACCATTGTTCGGATACTTAGTACATTTTACGAGGGTTGCTTGCTACAGATACGGAGCAACGCTAATGCACTTCTCTTGTACCTACTGCACCAGTCTGTAGACATCAGTCTTCACACGAATTACGGACTACAGGCGAGACTTCGTTGAATGGATCTTGCGGTTCCGTACGAGGCTCTTGCTTTGTTGTGTGCTCAGATCAACTCTCTCGTATTTAACCAGACATTAGTAGACATAGATTCAAAATGATAGACAGATGCGAAATTTATAAGATCAATCACGTGGTGACGGAGCATGATTGGCGTTATTGCGCTACTTTCGCATCTTTCTGTGGCATTCGTGTCTGCAGGGGTGTTTTCTCTATACAAACCCATGCCCCTATTTCCTCCCTAAATATTGGCACTACACTAATTATTTTCATATTGATATATTTATAGAATAAATAAATAAGAATTGTTTTAGATAGGCAATCGAAGACCTTATAGCCAAATAAATAAATAACGCGTCAAAAAGACAGACCTCTAACTAAAATTCGTGTATCTAGGACAGTATTTTTCAACGTCGGGGTCGCGACCCCCTGTGGGGTCGAAAATATTTCTTCATACTAAAGGGGCCGTGTCATGAAAAGGGTTGAAAAACACTGACTGAAAGGGTTGAAAGTCATGAAGGGGAGTAAGGAATCTTTGCAGTTGCCTCATTACCCACTTACACCACGGAGGCCGTCCATGATTAAATTAGTTGACACACATGACAGACAAAATTAATTGAAGTGAAGGGTGAATTTTATAAAACCGTTTGCTGTATAACGTCATTTGATGGAGCACCGCTAATGCACCTGTACCTCGTATATGGAGGTCTGTAGCCAATTCATCTTCAAGCGAGGCGTGGGCGTCAGGCGCGACTAAGACAAATGGATGGCCATCTTAGGGTTCAGTAACCGGTTGCTTGGTTCATTGCGTACTTAGTGCTGGTCCTTAGTGTTTCTAGCTTGTTCGTATACAACCACAGAAATTTGTCGTTTTGAGGAAACGAGAATTCAAATAATTTTGATTCTTGTTTGCTACAATATCGTACTGAACATTCAGACCATGCGTTTCACCGATTTTATATTTTAATTGGCCGACGGTGAGGGGAGGCTGATTGTTATTGGAAAATGTGCTGATGTAGATAAACTCCAAAACTGTCATGGGCTCGTACAGAAGTAACTGTTACTTTAGTAGAATATTCGCCACGTAGACATGGAAAAGTTTGGAAAAAATAATATTTTGAAATAATTGAAGCCAAAAAGCGCGCTAAATCG
Organism: Campaea margaritaria; assembly: GCA_912999815.1. Taxonomy (NCBI): domain Eukaryota; kingdom Metazoa; phylum Arthropoda; class Insecta; order Lepidoptera; family Geometridae; genus Campaea; species Campaea margaritaria. The sequence continues at coordinate 10,376,276 of OU538790.1, forward strand.
AATTTTTCTAGAAGTTCTGCCGCAAAATTATGGATATTTTTACGGGGTCTTAATTAAAATTTGAAAACTGAATAAATTTAAAACAAGCTCAAGTTACGAGCGAATTCAAGCGTTCCGTAGCTAACTTTAGAATAAGAAAGTTACTAAAATTCCATAAAAGTTAAATCAAATAAACAGAGATTTGTTCACTCTGTACTGAAAATGCCACAATAGATTTTCGTGAACCTGTGATATCACGCCACAAACAAAGTTATCTCGAAACCAAGCTCTAACTTTAAATTGGGCTTTAGTTAAAACATGTAAAGCATAATTCCAAGTTCGTATCAAACTCATTATTCAGTTCATAAGCTTTCCGTTTACAGCTTAGCATAGGAACTATTCGTGTTTAACTTTCTCGAAATGTACTTAACGCACACACATTTATATAATGTGACTAACCCCTTGCTCGTTTTTGGGGACATGTAGTCTGCAACAGCCTGTAGAGAACGTTGAGACGTCTTCATTCACAAGAATTTAATACAGGCGATACTTTCATTAGCTGTGTCTATTTTGGTCCTTTGCTCTAGTAGAGTTCCTGGTTCCCTTTTATAAATAATCCTATCAGCATCATCTATAGATAGATAGATAGATAGATAAACTCTTTATTGAAACACCACAGAACAAAGAAAACTTAAAAACTTGAACAAAACAAATTTTACAATTAGTGTCACAATGGGCGGTCTTATCGCTCAGAGCGATCTCTTCCAGACAACCATGCACGGAGAGGAGTAATTACTATACTAATATTATAAAGAGATAAAGTATGTGAGTAGTAGTAAGTCACGAATACCATAGTGTCTCCTTCTGAGGAGGTAATGTGCATTCTGCCTCCGTTCAAAAGGCAAGTTGTTAAGTACCATGTAGAGGTAAACAAAAATACATAGATACAGAACTCTTTATTGTTACAACATAAAACACGCTATTACAACAGGCAAACAGCACGGTGAATAATGAACGAGACAGTTTTCCTCGCATCGCTAACCTAGAAATGCGAATGCCTTTACAGTCATAAAAGTTTCGCATATCGTAAAGTTAAAGATCTCTCGCTAGTCTCGCGCCCGGCTTGAATACGAGTCACTCATTGCCCTTCGGATTGTAAACTCTCGGATTATTTGGATAAAGCTGGATCTCCACTGGCGAGTAAGCCCTGCAAGTCTTTTTTTTAAGAAAGTTGAATGCTGTTGGTCTCTATCTTGACTCTCTCTGCGATCTTAACAACGTCACCATACTGTAATTTTACGAGTCTGCCATGATTCAATGACAATACAAAAACTATACAATGTGTAACTCTAGTGTATGTTGGGCTCCTTTTGATTAGCTCGTAGTACCGAATAACTACCTATTTTATAAAAGCTTGTCTAAAAAAATATTTTTTTCTCCAAACAAATATTACAACATTTGTGACTGGTGTAGAACGCTACTTGCTATGTCTGAGCAACTTTTAACTATCTGTTGCGAGCTTTTTTCGACAGTGGATCTGGCCTTTATGGTGCTTTACCAGCGCGTAACAGTTTCCGTCTTAACTGCCTATAATTTCACGCGTTATACTACTCTAAAGATTACTGTAATAATACGTTGCTTTAAAATATCTCTGTACTGTACAATTAAAAGTTGTCCGGTAAGTTCATAAAAGAGTCTATAATCACCAAAAGTAGGCTTTCGTTCGCCGTTCTACTTTATTTATTTATACTTTGTGTGTGTGCTTTGAAAGTTAATTGATGTTATAATGTATCTCTAGATAGGGACACATTAAAATTATAAATGTGTTTTATTTATTTGTTTATATCTTTGTACATCCAGTTCAATTTTGAAAGAAGCTCATACAATAATTTTGAAATACCCGAATAAACGGATTCGAGTATAAAATATTTTTACCAGCTGAAAAGTTATGTAATCCATTATATATACTTACCTAAAAATATATTGAATAAAATCTGAAGAATATAAACACTCACACGAAGAAAATCGAGACGAAACAACTTGTCGAAGTTCAGAAGAGCCGCCGGCCGCGCGCCGCGGTAAATGCTACGCAAATTCTTCTGGTTTGCTTATAAACATAATAAAGATACCGATAAATAAGATACAGTGAGTATTTAACGTTTTCCAAACGGTGCCTGCTGGTTTGCTAGATTTAGAAAGCGACACGGATTTAAAATTATTTCATTGGTTATTATTGGGTCATAAACTTAACGTTTAATGATACATCACATTTTCATCTTTATAGTTTACTAGTCACCTGCGACTTCGTTCATGGTAGTATTTTTATATCGATATTAGAAAACAGTTTCCCACCAAACCCCGCGTCCTAAATACCGGTGGCCCGCACTACAAAAACAGTTTTTTTATTAAATGTATCTTCTATGTACAGACTTTTTCTCCTTTAATGCTTTATAAATAAAGATTGTGTTATCTGTGTTTTCTATAAGGCTCCAAGAAAATATTTTTCACTGTGTCTAAACATCGATGTCCACCGTACAAATTCCATTATTCTGTGACAATAGAAACTTATGTTTGAATTGTCTATTGATACGTGAAATGTTCCGGTGCATGTATTTCCTGTTAGCTTATGAAACTAGTTGAAATGAAATTGTATTTTAATACCAAACTCAATTATGTGAACTTCACCGTCTGGCATCGACATTCTGTGAAGTTTCTAATCGCGTTGTAGGAAGTTGTGGCGGCCGCCCGCTTCTCAAAGGAAATGGTATAAAAGTGTAGGGATTTGTTTGTGTCTATGGCTGTGTTCTGTGGACCTTTTTTATTTATTCATTGTTCTGCTTGCACATCTACTCTAATCCTTCTTTAATTTCAAAAGCACTTCTTTCTGTGATAAAAATTTTCAATGCTTTTTGTAAAATGATCTCAACTGTTCTTAACGTTATTAAAAGTTGTATCTTATCTTCGATGAAGGCATTTCAGTTGTACCACAGCATCGTTTGTGTATTTGCAATAACCTCGAGAGAAGTTATGTGGAACACTGTTGTTGCATACATTAATCTGTACGGATGAGGAGCTTCACCGCGAGGCGAGCACACTCTAGCAGAGACAATGGGCCGTCTCACGGGCATGCGCCGCCGGGGCCACCTAATCAGGGACACGGTTACTCTCCTATTGTCTCGATCCGCACTCGCAGAGTCGCCACTTTTTGTCCACTCATTGGTACACGTTCGGTGAAAACTCCCCTAAAAACATTCGAACGATGATACATAGCTTTACCAATCGCTTCCTACTTTCTGTCGGTCGTTCTATTCTACGCAACAAAGTAATAGACTTTAATAAATCTCATAATCCTAACATAAAATGTTTCCCCAGGAAAAATCTTATGAAAGTCAATTTTAAAACTTGTTTTGTGGACCTGTTTATTCGTAATATATTTTTATGAAATCTCAAAAAATAATGAAGGCTGATATACACCGTGCGCGAAATTGGCCGATGTGGTGGAGGGGTGGAGGCGAGCGACGACAGGTGCGCAGTACAAGCCGGCGTGGGGAGGCACGGACCACCAAACGGACCCCAGTCCGCATCGCTTCAGGGGTGCTACTGTCTAGCCTATAAATAGAAGCTTTCAACCCTAAAGCTATTTTCGATTTACGGCATGCGTAAAGTACGATGAACGCGAAGTCATTAACCGCTTTTATCGACAACTAAAGCTTAAAGAATATGTCGTCGAGAAAAATGGCTTTCAGAGTAATACTACCGACAAGTTCGTTGAACAATATAGTCAAAGTTTGTTAATTAATATGTTTGCATTGCGAGTGTATTTTGCAGAGAAGTTATTCCTGAAAGGCAATTAAAGCGTCTTCCTACGCGCGGAGTGAGCAACCCAATTAAAGTGAATTTCACAAGCGGAGCGCTGGAACTCTGGTGCCTGCCACCACCGCCCCGGCCCGCCCTCGCACCGCGTTGCAGTTGACGCTCCATCGAATTCACTCGTGTTAAAAATATGTTTTCAACCCTTTTTCATTTCGCAATTATTTTGCAGCTCATTCCCGTTTGTTGTTTTAAATAGCTTTCTAAAGTTCTGAACTTTTTTACTACTTTGTTTAATATTTGCGGCTAAAAATAAAAACACATTTAGATAGCTATTTTCTATACTTACAACAAAGCAGCATAGAACAAACGTAGTAAAATGTGGGCGGGGCGCCGGTATACACCACCAGGCTTTGTTGAGGTAGACCCGTTGAGGTAAATCCTATCTACTATCAGTTCTTTTGTTCTTGTTCTTTCTATTCTGCATTTCAAACCCGGGTAGTAGTAGTTTTCCCGTAACTTAGCGTTAAAATGAAGCGAATAGACAGAGATTCTGATTTATTACAATATCAAGTTGAAACTAAATAGCTCGTGAAATAAGCTTTAAAGAAAAGCTGCCGAGCTACCTCTACGAGGGAATGAGAAAATATCTCTGTTTGTTCCCGCATTAATATACGTTTTATTACATTCCGTCGACATGCGAACGGTGAGTAGTTTGGGAAGACGAACTCGTCAATTGCGAGAATCGCGTTCCTCTATCACTATTTGTGGCTAAAATGTGTACTAATGTGTACTTTTACTTATTTCTGTATAAACACGTGACAAGTTGACAACTTACCCCATTTATACATTATTTATAGATGTAAAAAAAACATTTGGATTTGTTTCAAAAATGTATCTCTGTCAAAATAACAAAGGCTACGTTTTAGTCATTTGCCAACTTTAAAGAGAATTGAGACTTTTTCGCAGACAACCTAATTAACACTATCGAAAATCAGATATTATCATAACAGTTTCCTCACTGACCGTATCACCCTACTCAACCAAACCCCAGCTCGATCTTACTCAAAGAACCTCCGATATAGTTAATTTACATCAATAATTTATCCGCATCTTTTCAGTTAGAGGTACCTACTATCCAGTCTCTCCGTACGTAGATATTAAACGCAAGTTAAATTGTATCCGATGAGCTCTGAAGTCCGTTCTATCGTTGATTATTTGCTAGCAACTTGCAGCATCGCCATAACCAGCTGCAACCACGCTTGTTTAGTTGGAAAATAGCAAGCAAGCAATTACTAAGTCGATGTGTTTGCCATTTCTATGTATAATTTCAGTTCTTTGTAGAATTTAGGGAGTTCAGTTTAGGGAGATTTGATATCTAAAAAGTCAATTTGAAATCGTAAATATTGCTTTCGCTTAAATAATTCCACACACAATACGGAATGGGGTTAGGTTTCCTCTCTGCGATAGTTGAGTCAGTAAACTAGTTCTGCATCAGTAAGACACGGATGTCGCATATTTGCACTCGGCGTGCAAACGTCCGCCGACTCCGTCAAATTGAAAACGTGCCTCCCGGAGTTTATTCGTCGGGAAACTGCCATTTTCGGCTTTACGGCCGCGTTAAACTGGAGTGGAGACACATTCACTCTTCCATATTACTCCGGTAACGATGAAGTGTGAACAAAGGGGAACTTTTTAAGGATACATGAAAAACTTATCGTGACAGTCAGCGATTTTATTGTATATCCTTGGGATTATATTCAAAATATATACACAAGAATAACAAGTATGCAATTGAGCATTAAATACTTACGCTACGAGTACCAAGTACGAGTAGGAGTATCAAGAGAATTGGTTTACTTATGTTTCATTAAATCGTAGAGACCGAAATCTAAAGGAGAAGAAAAAGTTTTCTATTCACGATGATTCGGCAAACAAATGTTACGGTCAAATAGATAAAGTTAATGGGACATCCATTTACTAAGCCGAAAGTGGGAAACTGGCTTCGGTGGGGCTTAAAGCTGGAGTCGCCCGCCACAGGGTGAACGCCCCAGCCTCGCCGCCTCTACAAATACGCTATTAAGCCGGTACACAAGAAAACTTCGCCAAGTAAACAAACCGAAGAAAACTACCTCTATTAAAGAGGACTCCACTCGCTCGTGTTGAACTAATTTCCTGTCCAAACTCTTTCTAATTGTTTGCCAAAAATGGTCCATCGCAAACCGGCCGTCTGCGCCATCGCCAAAAATATAAAATTCCATCGGGTGGAGAAAGTACGCGTTTGACATAGCCACACGTGAGCTCTCTGTGACACGATGCGTCTCGCGAGATCCATTATGACATACATACATACAAATGCGCATTCAGAATATCATTTTTATTTCAAAGAAATGTCTCGCTCGACTCGGCTTTCGTTGGAAATGGACAATTAACTTCGTAGAAATTGTTGGATTCACAGGACCCTAATAATATTACAAAAATGGAACGCTCTTCGTTCGTATCACTATGACTACCTTCACGCAATACATACACGACCACCGATTCTGCAAATAAAGTTGCATCATGAAAAGTTGTTCCTTACTAGGAAAACATTTTCCGTAGATGTATAAGAAGTCAAGTGCTTATTGTTCGTGCCGGTCGTTGGAGACGCTGTACGTTGATTTGCTATAAGTGGGTCAATGAACGCGATGAGATTTTCCCTGTGCCTCACTGGCACCGGTACTTACCTATCGATTAATATATTCTTCTTATTTATAAAACTTACCATATTAAGGAGAAACCTCGTTTATCAGCCGATTAATCCTGGGATCTTGTCACTTCTTTCACTGTCACTTTAGTAAATTGATCCGTTTAATCACCGATGGCCGGTCATCGTTGGGGTCTTAGAATATGGAAATGGTCACTGGTATGGGTCCACGGATTGAGTACGAGAGCGAGTGTATCAGGGCTGCGTGCGCGGGCCCATGTCCCTGGTAGATGCGCGCGCGGCTGTTGTCGACGTAGGACTGGACAGCGGCGCCGGCGCCGCACGCGGGCCCCCTCCAGCTCTTTCCTGACCTACACCCAGTTCCGTCGGCGCACCGGCTCCGGTAAACAAACGGTTCACCGACCGATTACAAGATGAGCGCTGTCGAGAAGCACGCACGTTGCCGTTGGCGGCCGCACCACTGCCGCATTTGTAATTCAACATGATAACGGTTCCAAGAACGGTCGCGCGTTTGCTTCAATTCTTACCGATAGTAGGTCGCGGCACGCTGATAGAGGCGAAATATTTCGACCGCGGGGTCGCGCCCGTGGCAGGTGCGACGCAAAGAAACCCCTTGGATGCTATAGGGACGCGAATATCTAATCGCGCGCTAAGCGCTGCCGATTTGCATATAAGAAAGAGAAATTGTTTCGTGTATTGTGCCGAGACATTCAGCGTTCTCTTGATTTATTTACTTTCTTTTTGCGACAGTGTATATTTGTCTACTTAAAATTGCCTTTGAAGTGAAAGTTAAAAACGATGTCGACACTAATACGTGACGGTTGTTATTTTTAATGAATGAGCCTTATTACGCTTTGAACACAATGAGACTACATCAAGAAACATTACATTCAGGAACATGTGTCTCAGAATTAGCGGCGGAGCAAGTTTATGAACTGAAGCAAATTAGGCAGTAAATTTATGTTCTGTCCGAATTTGAAACTAACTAGCAGAGTATCTAATTTTAAAACTGGTGGCAATTTATCGTGATCGTGATTTTCTTTTTTTAATAATAATAATTATAAATTAGTGATATGAATTCCACATTTTTTTTACTTGTCATCAGAGTGGCGGAGGGCGCACCCAACGCGCGAACGTGCTTGCTGCATCAAAAGTTGCAGCTATTGAACTGCTGCATCAAGCGCGCTGTGGAAGGTTCTGGCAACCTGGGGGGGAACTCCTCCGATGATGAGTTCTATGACTGTTCGGAAGGCGAGGGCGATGAGCAACCGCTCTGGGACCGCCCCGTGGGCAGACTCCAACGACTCGCCGACGCTAGCCTCAAAAGCGGGGCGCCCCTCTATATACCCCGGACTCAGGTGCGTACATTTCAAATATGAAGTTGAAACGTCGTCGGTTCCCAAAAAAGTTTAGTTTTCGTTGAAACATGCAAAGGATTCACGAAATTTTGTCAGCGTAGGACCCCGCACCGAAGACGGAGGACCAGTTGGAAGAAGACGCCGAGCTGATGGTGCGACTCGGCGACGACGCGCGCGCGTCTGAGCTGCGCGCGCGCATGATGAGCGCTTCGCTGCTCTCCGACATGGAGGCGTTCAAGGCGGCTAACCCTGGCGCCGAGCTGTGCGACTTCGTGCGCTGGTACTCGCCACGCGACTGGCGGCCCGACGGCGGCGGCGCGCTCGGCGACCGCATGCTGCTGCCCGCCAACCCGTGGCTCGAAGCGTGGAGCGTGGCGCGGCCCGTGCCCGCCGCGCGCCAGCGGCGACTCTTCGACGAGGTGCGCGAGGCGGAGCGCGTGCTGCACTTCCTGCGCGCGCGCACCGTCGCCGCCGCCGCCGAGCTGCTGCTGCCGGCGGCGCTGCGGGCGGGCGCGGCACGTGCGCACGCGGAGGGAGCGCGGGCGGCCGGCGCCGGCGTCGGCGGGATGGACGCGCGCCGCACGTTCGAGGTGGCGGCGCGCGAGCTGCAGGACGCGGAGCGCGAGGCGAGCCGCGCGGCGTGCGCGCTCACCGTGCTGGGCGGCGCGGCGGAGGGGCGCGCGCTGGACGCGGCGGGGCGGGCACGCGTGCTGGCGGCGGCGGGCGGCGCGCTGCCGACAGCGACGCGGCGCGAATTCACGCTGCGGGTACGCGACGCGGTGGCCGGCCACGTGCTGCGCGCCGCGCTCGCGCATGACATGACGCTGGTCGGCGCCTTCACCGAACGCCTCGCCTGCTTGTAGCGCCGCACTCGCTTCGTCTTCTGTGAATGTAGTGCGAGTCCGAACGCGGCCCGAGACCTGTATCAATTGTTGAAATAGTACGTAATACGAGTTTGTAGGTTACGGGATGAGATCTATAAAGACTTCCAGGATCGTCCGATTCTGGGTATCGTGATGAAATATGTGCAATTATTATATCTTTACAGGTCTTCGCTGACTTTCGGTCGGTATGCGTTTGATTGTTAGGGACGTTATTATGTTAAATGTATGTTTTCCATTATTAAGTGTGATATTTGTTTGATTTACATATTTTAAATCGCTTGTACGCATTATTGTTATTTTTGTATCCATAGTTTAATTGAAATAAATATAAGTAATTGAAGATCACCGATTTTTTTGTCCTTCGTTCTTGCTGCTAAATTGTCAACTTTATGTGGGAACATAATTAAATTAATGGTGGCGCCGGGCGGCGACGCATTTCAGTTAATTATTTTTATCTTGCTAACTAAGACATATATGTAGACCCTACATACATAGGTCATAACGTAACAGTCAATTTATTTGCGGTTGCACTACGTAGATCGATTACTACGATATTTGTACAAGGATAACAGCGCATACGCTGTGTCTGTATGTACACTGTACACAGCGTTTGTAGGTGTGTGGCGAGTGTCCATCTAGCAATGTTAAGCTTCAAGGGATGTACTACTTGTTGTCGGAGTGGCAACTTCGAAATAGATGTGAGATCGAGTTGGCATGACTTTTTTTAACATATACATACGTCATACGTCAGTGGATTGAAAAATTCTGAAATATTTTTAATAATGTTTTTTCAAAGTTTGGGGCAATAAATCAAATCACTCCAAATTTTAATTCGTAATGAATTTTGGCTAAAATTTAATTTTACGAGTGACTAAACTTTATATCCACTTTCATTATATTTTTATTTATTTTGTGGTTTTTCTTTTTTTTCTTTTATTTTTAGTGAATTTACAGCTTATCTAATGCAAAAAGTACTAAACAATATATGTAGTTAGTTTCTCTATACCAACTCGACATGATCACGAAGCAATACCGAAGTCGGCTAGCACCCAGTCCAGTAGTAGCGTCCCTCATGTTGCGAGGCGTGGGTGTATCGCGCATGCGCGGTGCGCGGCCGCCTGGAGCCCGCTACTTGGCTCAGTGGCGCGCCGGGACGCCCGGTCGATTCCACTGCGCGTTCCGCGGCACCTCCGCATGTCCCGCACAAATCAAATAACACCACCGCCAGTCCTAACAGCCTTTTCGAACTCATGAAAAAGGAAAGATAAATAAACTCTTCTAAATTCAGAAATAAGTGAAAACTTCCCGCGCGGCTGTCCCGCAGGACGTTCAGAGCGTATCGCAAGACACCTGCTGACATATGATAACAGAATCTCGCGTGCAAATTGGAGCCAGTTAATCGACGCGATATATTGACTGATAAAATCCGAGTTAAGTGTTCCGTTGTGATATAATAGCTATGAAAGTTAATAAACGCTTGTGGGTAAGCGAACTTTGACTGTGCCATGGACTTGAACTGTTGAGAAACATGTTTAATTGTACTTCGTTGTTATCAAAGGTAAGATTTTTGTTTTGGGACCTTGAGTCTAATTGCATATTTGATAAATAATTTCTAAGCTAATTAATGAAACTGCATCTACTTTGAATCCCTTTACTATAACGTGATTTAGTTAAGTTTATACATCTATGATCTTAGGTTCCGATATCACAACATTAGCTGTTCTTCTTTTTAAATCACTCAAGTCTGATTGTTGATGGTAACATAGGTAGAGAGAGCATTTCAGTAATGTCCTTGTTTACTATGTCAACCTCTTGTTCTTGAGATACTTTTTAAATGGAGAAGCTGTGGGACCCCCTCCCACAAACAGTATCAATAGATAGCAAAATTAATGTTGCTGTTATCCGACCGTGCTGACGTTACCTTCATTTCTTCTATAGTTTCGTAAAGTTGCCGTTTATATTTCAAAATTTAAATCAGGAAATCGTCTTATTGACCATTCTTACGAAAAAGTTCAGAACTTAAAGATTTTAAGTCTTCTAAAAAATGCCACGTGAATAGCTTAGCAGTAATTTAATTCTATGTATAATAACTAGCAGTTACCCGCAGTTTCGTTCATGGTGGTATTATTTTATAGGAATGTAAGAAGACAGTTTCCCACCGAAGCCCGGTCGCCTATATCAGTGCGCCGTTTACAAAGAGTTTTTTCTTATCAATAGCTCGGCTTATACTCTCTGGGTTTAGATATAATTGGTATATATCATTGCACACGTAAGATTCGCAATTACCGAACAGTGAAAACCGTAATCTAATCGGTTCAGTAGTTCTTACGTGATGCTAAAACAAACAGACTGACCCTTTTTCAAAAATGCTATGTTCTTTTCAGTTGCCGTTTTTTTTATATATTTAATTTCCAGACTTTTTGTCCTTTACTGAAAAAAAGAGATACTTTTTGTATTTGTATTATTAGCTTTTTGTATTATTGCCTCCTCCTGCACCTCCAAAAAGCCTGTTCAGTAATGTAATATGCCTCCGAGGCATATCCAACCAAAGCAAACACTTGTCCACATCTAATTTGTGGTTACAGGTAATTACAGGTTATAGGAAGCTATTAGTAAACTTTGTTCAGTAGATAATTGTTCAGATACCATATTCAAATTATTATAATTTTATTATCTGAGTTTTCGTTTATTTATAATGTAGAATATTGACTCGCCCGTGAATGGGTAAAAGATTAGATTTTTAATATATTCCAATCCTGTTGTATAAATACCTACCCACTCTCCACGCATTAAAATTAATATTTTCAGTAGCCATTACCATTACGGTGAAATTGGCAAAAGCCAAACAAACTCAAAGAAGTAAACATTTAAACACTCCGTTACCAACAGGCTCCAAACAGCGACTAGGTATTTACAACTGCTTCGTATTCAACCCGACACGGCACTTCTAATTACATCCTTGTGTTATTTTCCTCGACCTCAATTAATATTGTCTTGGTTATCGTTTATTATGTTAAGCATGCGCGTATGTTTAATGGAGCGACGCTCGCGTCCTCCTTGACCACTGAATAGTTCTCAAGCTGACCAGTATAAATAGGTAGGCATTATATTGTGCGCTCGACTGGGCCGACTTGCCTCCTCCGATACAAAGGTAATCTGTGACGGCCGACTCTACAATTGTGCTATAAACATAAATAATATCGAACCCCACCTGTCAGATCCTAGATGTCTTTTGAATATTTCATGTATCCGCTTCGCCGAAGGCCGTTTTATTAGAAAAGTTTGAACACTTGTTCGTATTCAATTTGCAGCTTTCTGCTGTGGTTCTTTTTACCGTATGGTAATAATGGGTTCTTTCATGGACTCGATACCCTGGGGATAAAACCTGACAACAAAATCGTACCGCTCGAATATGGTAAAAATCATTCAAAGTAACGAATGGTAAATGCCAAATGCCAAAGGGTAATGTACCCCTACCTACGTCTGTTGATAAGCCATTGGCTGATGTTTAATTTCCTTATTCTAAACACAACAGAGATATTTAACATGTCGCATGTTGATCAATTAGGTTTATTATAGTATTTATTATAGGTCTATTTAGTTCTGTCCACCCTTGGGCCTGTACTACCTATTTCTCTTAAAGCTGTTACTGTTCTTATTTTGCGCCTGTCTATTATTTCCCATGCGACTATGCTAATGTGTAAAAAAATTACCAAGACACACACTTTCGATTAAGTCGTCGCTTAACACAGACAGAGATGAAATGTTAGCTTAAAGTATCGTAAAAAAAAGAGACCCTATAAAGTCTGAACTAGCTTTATCGTTAACTAGCCAGGGCTATTTTGCACCAAAGCCAGATATTCATACACTGGAGTGACGTGTGAGTAACATACGATTAGACTATTGCCGCACCGTTCCCAGCTGTAACATGTCAATAAGGTTTGTTTCCTTTGAAGTTTGAATTGTGTTGTAAATAAATGCGTAAAGCCGTAACTGCGAGCGCGGTGGTTGCGTCCGACCACCGACCACCGCAGAACGCAGCACGCGCTCTTGGCGGATAATTTACGATCTCATATAAAAATATCGGTTAATGCGTTGTGTACAATCAGGAGCGATGTTATTAGGATGCTAAATTTTCTTTGTATGGGTCAGTTTAGTTTTTTATGTTTAATCTTAGTATTTCTATCCTATCCGGTTCTTATTGTACCTAAGAACTATTGTATCTAACAACGTGCTTGCAAGCAAGTTGACTTTCCTTTGATTAGATGTTTAGGGTTTCGAACCATCGATGGTATTATAGAGTTATTAATTATGGCTGTAAATTGTATGTAGGTATGTACTTTATTTACTATTTATATATCATTATTTATAAAAGGTAAAATTGTCTGCGATTTTCAATAACACTCTTTAAATCTACTTACGGATATCATGCTTGGCTAAGAGCCACGTTTGTCTAATTCAAGGTGAAATAAATGGCTTGTTCCTTTTCAAGATAAATATATATACGCATGGTAGGTAGAGATAGAAATCATGTTGGTGTCTGTAAACTGAAATGTAAAATTATAATGAAATAAAGTTCATTTTAAGAATATCCGCCCGACTCTCCACTGTATGCGACTGTACAGCGTCGTGGTTTGGTATATTTTTACAATTTTACACCATCTCATAAAGCCAACCATTGTGCCTGTTATTGCAAGTGAAACGTGCCGTTCTGAATGGAAGCTCTCGTATCAAATCCACACAGCGTTATTTTAAATTTAACGTAATAATAACGTAACATTTAAATAGACCCCAATTAAGTGTTTGACCTCCTCATTTATTTTATTCGGATGTGGCTCATATATTTTCAAATGAGTTCCTACTCTTCATACTCTAACTACCTTCATCAATAAATTATCATAAATTGAAGACGGTGATGTGTTAGTCGAATGTTTAAGAAACCATTACGGACATTTGAATCCGTTCCATCAGAATCGTTTGGCTTTTAGCCAATGATTTCTTCGGATTGTAAATCATACATTGATACTTTACAATCAGGCAGAAAATTAATGTGAGAATAGAACTGGAATTGTAGTTTACGCTACATTAACGTGAACTTACCCGGATTCCATGAATGTTATTAATTTCATCACTGAAGTTAAGAGGTGTTTATATTTTTATATCATCTTTCGTACGATTCTGTTTATGTTTAGGCGTTAATAGACGGGCAGTAAACGTAAGATGAAATCTCCGCCTACTCCCGATAACACGACGAAGCAAGCTCAGCTCATTTTTGGCGATGACTGATATTACTCAGCAATTTTAGTTTGGCATTGTTCGGCGAGGGCTCTCCGGGAGGGCGACGGTCCAGTCAATGGAGCACTCGAGTTTTAAGGAATTAACAAGGTGCCCTTGAGCTAAAGTGGTCTGCAGAGGACCGGGTTCATTAAAAAGTACTACCCGCCACCGCTGCCACGTAAACTTTTTGTCAGCGGTTTTGGGCGAGCCTACGCTCTTACTATTTTAATTATAAATTAGGAGACTTATTCTCTACTTATTTTGACACGTCGTAGTTATAACTAAGTTGTGTAATGTGGTACGATAATAAAGCTACGAATTAAGAACAATTTAGGGAAATAAGAAGGTAAGTACCTAAGCACCTACACCATTTCCTTATAGTGTAGGTCACAGCTGTATAAAATGTCCTAAATACTTAGCAGCAAATAATAATTTCCGTATTCTGAGTTACGAACGCAAAAGTAACCGATTTCCTGAATATAAATCTGCAACTTACGCATAATAGCTCTGTTACACGGTGGCGTTTATTGAAGGTATCTGGTCGCGTAATAGCGCGCTAATTGCATCACTTAAATTTAAATAGAAATTGTTCTAGTTCCATAGAACGGCGAATTAAGTTGGGCTGAATTTTCCATTGAAATTTTACGCCGCCGTCTGGTGTGTTCATGCTCTCTCGCCGAGTGGTCGACAATGGCGCTAATGAGGTGGGGCTCAGCGCTAAATCAGCCGAAAATTACGCGAAAATGGCGAAGGGCGACGCGCATTGTGAATACTCTTTTCGGGGAATCTCTTTGTTGGATAATTTAACCGTGTGTAGATTATCGAGCACCTAGAGATTCTGCTTGTTCACAGCTTATGGCGCGGTTATGTAAGTACTAGAAATACAATTTCCATTGAAATGTTGCTAAAACAGTTTATTATAGCTTCAGTAATGTTTCCCTGCATAATATAATTTTCCTTCTCAACAAGTCTAGTTGTTGATTGTGAGGAATTACTTCATTTTTAGAAATTACTTAGTAGGTATTACCTACTTAATCGTCGGATCGATACCTATCCAATAATTATTAATACAAAAAATCCAAATAAATTAATTTCATTTACCAACCTATTCTCGTAGATAAGCCAAGCAATGGCCTTGCTCGACCCAATAATATTAACTGCGTTATCGAATAGGTACCTAAGTGCAAAATATGCTTGTAAGCTAATTAAAATCCTGAAGTGTGCAGTTTTTGCTTAGTCACTTGACTCAGGTGTAATAAAAGCAGGGCGAATATCTCTGTCAACTACAGGTATTCGCTCTGAATCTCGGTATCTTTGGGACCATGGTCTTCGTACTTTCTGGTTCGAAAAAGGGAACCTAAAGAGGGATTTTAGTTAGGTATCATGATCTATATAATATGTATACATTTAATATACGATCGTGACGAGTTATTATTATTCATTGCATTTTTGTGTCTTTGGCCGGACATTTATAGTCATTAGTGGAGCCATGACCAACACTGAACTAGTAACAGTTTGTTAACGAAAAAATAATACAAATAAGTGTTATGCACGGAGATAAAAATAGAAGAAATTATTGTAAGGTGTTGATTGGAAGTTTGAGCTATGTCAGTGATTTTTTACTGTCTTTAGAGAATGAGACTAAATATAATTATGGTATGGGCAAATAATAACCTGAATATAAGATTACTAATAGCTATTTTTAGTTAGGCGGACCATGTTATTGTAAGAATCTATAAAAGAAAAGACGGCAACGGGTGCTAGCGGCCCCAGAGATATCAATACCTATCTGATACTCATAAAATCGGTATGTGTCTACATTGTTCGTAGCTCGATAAGCCGAGCTCTCGCTTCTATCGGCTCGGTGGACCGCTCTGCAAACAATCGACGGAGTTAATTGCTTATATCCGCAGAGCTTCTATTGCCCTAAATATTGAAATCAATTTCGCAAATTCCGTTTTTATTGCAGTTATTTAACGGAACACTTAATAAATAGTATTCCTATCAATCGGAATATGATTTAATGGTATCGTTAGATGTAGGACTAACAATAAATAATACATTCCGAACTTGGAATACCAAATAAGTAGATCAGGTAGATCAGGTAGATAAACCACGATAGCATGATGTGCAGTTTGCAAAATAGACATGTACCGATTTGTGAAATACGATATTTGGGACATTATTAAATACATACTTATAAAGTAGCACCTAATATCACATGAACGCGTGGATACGGTACGCAGATAGGAAGAGTTAACCTACTCGTATTTAGTTTAGATATGACAGATGGTAAATCTGACGTACATGTTTAAAATAGGTAAGTTGCAGATGGATACGAACCAGTGTTCACAACCTGACGCGAGGCACCTATCGTACCAGAGCCGTAGAATTATCGTATATGGACCAACATAGGTCAAAAATATCGTACAATTCAGGATAATGGCTGTAGTATAAAAAAAAAAAATGTTTGCTTGGACACATAGTTGAAAACTTTCACTACATGTACGATAATTATCGTACGGTTGTGAACACTAATACGAACACTATTGGGAAAATACTTTCACACTAGTGTCGTGTAGTGCATCCTTACTATGTAGGTTTATATAAAGTAGTGGTCGCCGAGTGGTCGAAATTCGACCATAATTCATTTAAATTTTAAGTTTGAATATTGGAACGTTGTAACGGAACGTTGAAGGTTCTATTGTCAATGACTATACCTCTACAATCACAGATGAGAACTGAGAAGAGATGTCAATACAAAATCTTTTTAAACCTTTGTATACTCAATGATGACGTCTTACTCCCGAACTCTTTGTCTTATTTCAAACTTTTCTCAATAAACCTTCATGTCAAAGTGTCAACTCTTTCGTGCCTTTCTATCATATATGTGTGTGTGTGTGTGTCAAATGCATGTTTTATTTAACTATAAAATAAAAATCTATAATTTAGTGTAGGTATAAATTTGAATGCCTTATATAAAATATTGGCTTTCAGCACTTCTTCTCCATAAAAACAGCAAAATTTCATACTCCTATATATCCTATACTCCTTCGTCCGCGCAATTTTCGTAAAAAGTGATCACAAGATTTTGCTTCACGTATTAATATAAAGATAAAATGCTTTCATTTGTTTAAATTTTCTTTTTTTATTAGTATGTATGTACAATACTATATGCAGGTCATTCAAAAACTTGTTCAGTGGCCCTCGTCGATCGTCATGACTGTGGTGTCGGGTTCGTAGTCCCAGTCCAGCATGCGCGTGCGCACTATCTCCTTGTACACGAAGGCGGACTTGCGCGGCGTGCGCGTGCGCTCGGCGCTCTCGTAGTCCACCTCGTACAGGCCGAATCTTTGACTGAAATGTTAGAAAAGTTGACCTTTCAAATAATTAGGTCGTCTATTCCATTTTTTGTATATTTTTGTAAAAGTTTATCTTATTATTTTATCATTTTTATTTCAAGATCTCCTATCCAAATCTCTAATCTCCAAATCTCCTATTTTAACTAAAATTGTTGTGGATTTCCTGGGAACTGATGTTTAAAAGATTATATATTGACAACAATGGGCGGTGAACTTAGGAGAAGTTTGAACAAATCGTTTTACTTTTTTGTTGTTACTTTTTTATGTGTTTGGTCATTTATAACGACATCTGTAATGTAAATGGGCCTATACTTACGTGTAACCCATCATCCATTCAAAATTGTCCATGAGACTCCAGGCGGTGTAGCCAATAATGTCAGATCCTTCTTCTACGGCGTCCAGCAGAGCATCCAAGTAGCTCCTGTAGTAGGCCACACGATCTTCATCGTCTTGTCCGCCGTGAGTTGCGAATCCATTCTCAGTCACAAACACAGTAGGGTTATTGTAACTCTCTCGTATCTCAGTCAAAAGCATGTAAAATCCCCACGGTACACTCTGAAATACAAATTTGAATTTCATTTGTAAACAGCTCCAAAATGTTAATTATTTATAGAGAAACACAATGTAACATATAATAGCCATACCTAGAACATACTAATATAATGTATCGTGCAATCTCTGTTGTATGTCCAAATTATAAATAAATAAACTTTATATTTCGCCAAAATTGAGCTCCAAGTGCTATTTGAAAGTTTACAGCCATTGATTTGAGTAAAAATAAAATTCATTTTTATCAACAAAACAAGCCACAAAATGTATAATACTAACGTATATTTGACACGATTAGATGATAGTTTTACTTTGCATGCACGATTATGGTTTGTGCATTAATTTGATGGTAAGTTTTTATTTTAGAGTTCGTGAGTCAAAATTCGAGAATCAAAGATTTACCCGAGTCATAGTAGTGGCACCAGCGTTCGAACTAATCCATTCGTCCTTTTGATAAGTTCGGACATCGATATCATCGTAAAACGACGGAGAATCATGATATCCATAAACGGACTCGTTTCTGTATGTCACGTACGTCGTATAATGATTCAATCCGAAGTAATCGGAGGTCCCTTTAATGTACTCTACTTCTTCGGCCGTGAATTCTGGCAGCCTAGATCTGGCGAACCCTTGAGCAGCACTCTTAGCGGCAACTTTTTCTTTCATTATTGAAGGGTAATCGCCCTTCTCGGCGAAGATGGGATGAGCATATTGGCCCCACTGAAAAACATTAGCCGGTTTAAAAACATTTTTTAGATAATATTAGAACTATAATTTTACAACGTCAACTTACTTCGAATAAAATTGTTTCCTTAGTTACATCAACATCGCCTTCGGTTTCGGGTACATACCAGCCCGCGCTTAAAGTAATGAAGATTTTTCCGCCTTGAGATGGTCTAAATTCTTCATCATAAATATGGTAAGCCTTAGCGTGCGCTAAGAGCAAATTCTTTGAGCATAAGTAATCTCCCACTCCTGAGTAGGTGTACAAAGGCGCCAGACCGCCCCCACCGTAACCCTCGTAGCATATTTCTCTGGGCTCATTTATTGTGATCCAATATTTTACTCTGTCTCCGAACAGTTCAAAGGCGACCCGGGCGTAATCTCCGAACCAATCCACTACGTTGGGATTGGTCCAACCTCCGAAATCCTGTAGTTTCTTCGGCATCTCCCAGTGGTACAACGTGACCATAGGCTCAATGTTATACTTTAGCATCTCGTTGATCAAATTGTTATAATATTCGACTCCAGCTTCGTTGACCTTATCTGGGAAGCTAGTAGGCAATAGTCGAACCCAGTTAATAGAGAACCTATAGTAATCGAGTCCCAGTTCCCGCATCATCTCTACGTCTCTCTTGTACTGGTGGTAAGAGTCATCGGCGATGTCGCCGCTCGATCCGTCCAGAATTGGACTAGGTACTTGGTGTGTGAGATGGTCCCAGATGTTTTCACCTTTTCCTGTAAATAAACATCTGTAGTAAGTCGGCCTGTTGTTGTAAATGGGGTTATTTCGGATATAATGTAAGTAATTTGTTTTCATACCATCTTTATCCCAAGCCCCTTCGACTTGGTAGGAAGCGGTGGCGGTCCCAAACTTGAAGCCATCGGGGAACTTCCTCGGACTTTGCCGAGCGCTAGTAGTTTTGCCTTCCAGAAGCGCAGCGGTTGAGATTAGTACAAATCTGTCAATTTAAACACATTTATAATAGGCTGATAATTATTATTGAGGGTTTCAGTTTTCACACTGAATTTAACAAAAATAACATAGTTTTCTTTATTTGCGTGGATTCTGGTAGAATTATAAAATCTACAATCAGTTATTTTGTTTTTCAATCCTTTAAAATAATTCTAACGATCTCTGAGTTACAGCTAATCTACGAAAAATATTTATACACTATAATATTTGTAACTTTTACTAACAATGTTCCCCAGTAAGAATACATTTTGGACCTAGGTTAACCGAGCACTTATTACAAGACCGATGTTCTTTCCTTTTATACGTGTGACTTATCTTTGCGCTGCTTAATCCGAATCTGATGACGATACTTAGAAATCGACATCCAACCTTTTTAGGGGTGTCACGAATGAATTTTCTATTATTCTCGAAATATTTTTCTTTAATCTCAATGTGTGCCTAATTCACATTCCAATATGTAATGTCTTTGTTTAATTCACTTTTAAATGACCTAACTTTATCATTACTTTCTGCAAACTTTTCGCAGGGTTCATTGGTTTTAGTGAACTTTGAAGGGTAAGTAGGTAAACAGTAATTGAATGAATAGGCGGAACTGGGACGGACTGGCGAGGGCCACGACTGCTTACTGTTGAAGTGGCATTGGGGACCAAGACAAAAGAACATTAAGATTTCTGCGTTGGATATGAGCAGACGCAAAAAGTTGCTGGGATAATAAACGGATCAGGTCATGATTCTCATGTATGACACACGATTTTCCACCTATGCACCAACGATCTATTAACAAGCGACCAACGCAGCTACCAATTTTAAATATTCAGTAATTATTCTATTACAGATATCTAGATGAAAGCAGGTTCTCTTTTCGAAGTAAATTCTTTAAGTAAATAATTTATAAGAAGACTAGCTGCGCCCTGCGGTTTCACCTGCAAAATTCAAGTTTTCCCGCAATAAATCTCTTAAAAACAATATATTTTCCCCGTTTTTATCACATTCCTTATTGACGCTCCGCTCCTATTGGTCGTAGCGTGATGTTATATAGCCTATAACCTTCCTCGATAAATGGACTATTCAACACAAAAAGAATTGTTCAATTCCAACCAGTAGTTCTTGAGATCCTAGCGTTCAAACAAACAATCTCTTCAGCTTTATATATTAGTATAGATAAACGTACAAGTAAATTTAATAAATAGCATAGAGAAAGATCAAATAGTAATAAATAAAATAGAAACATAATATTTTATGGTAAATATATATTGTGGAACCAGTTATATATATTATACATAAAGCAAGCAAAGATGTAAAGAATTTAAACAGTTTAATTTTGTTTTAAATAATAACTACAATAATAAATTTAAATCGAAATAAAATATCCGTTTCTCGTGTCACAATAAAAATAACTCATAAAAATTTAAAGTGTTCTTGTCCACATATATCACCCAGTCCTACTACGGTTTCGGCCAATAAAGACTACCGGCTTCAGCTACGGTTTTGGGTTTGGCCAAAAATAGGCGTAATTTCGGCTTCAGAAAAAACTTGAACTCTTGAATTGTCTTTACACGTCGACTGGATTTTCGCCGGCAGGCGATGGGGTTATCATCATCATCAACAACCCATATCGTCCCACTGCTGAGCACGGGTCTCCCCTCACTTTCGTGAGGAGGGTTAGGTCATAATCCAGGGCCCGGTCCGGATTGGTGGATAACATACCTACCTCCGAAATAATTCTCATTTAGGGTCACCGAAAAGCGAGTGATAATTACCTACATATGTTTTACAGAAAAACATTGGTATGTGCCCGCACTGGGATTCGAACTCAAAACCTTCTCCTTGGAAGGCAGACGTTTCCACCAGGCTACCACCGCATATAATATGAGTGGATATAATAATGGTGTACCTATATGTAGATAGGTAGGTATAGCAATAATCCTTGGCCGAATCTTATGGTATTTTATCATATCAATCGTATCTCTAGTCGAGTGACAAGGGATACCTAGCTAGTGTTACCTCTCAGTTATTGTTTTGACATGCATGTAGGCTTATCTGGTGGAATGAGCCGGTGTGGGCTGATAAACTAAATTGAAGTGCATTTTCGATTGTGTTATGACATAAGTTATCTCAAGGAAAATTATCTTGAAATGTACCTGATATTAGTTTATGTAAAATCCTAACTGGGTATCCCACAAATACTACTTATTTATGATAATATTATGTATTAGTTCGTACGTCTGATTCTTTGTCCTTTCGTCACACCGTAACGGCCAAATGGATATTAATGAAATTTGATATATTATACACATAAGAATAGATTATAGGATATATTTTTTATCCCGGAAAAACCACCGGCTTCTATAAGATAATAGTGTACTGGGGTGACCACGGGGTACAGCTAGTATATAATGTAGTTATAGCGTGTTGCCAAATCATATCTGGCAATTCCCGCTGCAGTTTTTGATAGCCTTTTTAGGCTAAGCGTTTTCTTATTTATGACTACATCGTCAAAAAATCAATCATCTACTGCTAAAATGTTAGCCTATAGCCAAGACTAACTAAACATTTACACTGTGAATAGGCTATAGGGCTAAGGCGAAAGACAAATCAATGCGGAGCTACGTGTGGCCTACATTTTAACAGACTTCGCATGACGTGCTGCATCGATATACTTTTCGCCTTAGAATAAGTAAGTATCACTAGAAACTAAGTTCATACGTGAAAAACCGTTGAACCGCTGAACCGCGAATGGGGCTATATTCACCATCATCATCGTCAAAAATTAAAAAACAAAACGTAGCCGCCCACAGCTCGACGTAGGCCTCTCCTAGTGAACGCCACTGAGCCCGATCTTTGGCTCTCCTCATCTAATCCATGCCAGCCGCTTTCTGCAAGTCGTCACTCCACCTAGCTGGCAGGCATCCCACACTATATTTGCTTCAGCGCAGTCTCCAGTTTAATAATCGTCTACCGCATCGTCGTGCCATATTATAACTCCTCAACAATATAAAATCTCTATTTGTGAAGATAAATGCAGCGCTTATGCTTATGTATTTGAGAAGGAAACTTGCCTTCTGTAATTATTATTCTAAGCGGAAAAAAAGGTAACGTATAAATACGGATGATGATCTAGCTATCTCAGACATTCTTTGCCAATGAAATGCAGGGAATAGGTAGCTCCAAAAACATTTTCACTTCAGACCTCTTTCACTAGCTTCGTCCCAGTGGTCAATTCCTTGTTTGACTACTGAACTATAAAAACACTAACAGCCGGTTTCTGGAACGTTGGTTAACTTTGACAGCAGATTATTACTGTTCTTGTTATTTGTTTGGTGGCATGTAAAGACGGCACTAGACTTAATAGTTAACAATAGTTTCAGAAACCGGCTGTAGGTATATAAATCCCATCTTGGTTTTGAAACCCAGGTAAGTATTCGACCACATTCGCACAGTACAAGACGGAATGTTTGATGCGTTGTCTTATTTGATAATTTATACCTACTATGTTATATTGGCTACTGAGCTACCGGCGTTTCTGGTGCTTCAACTAGATCCATGAACGATCGAGAAGTTGTGGTATATAAATAAAAGTCCTTTTACCTTGTTACTCTATAACATATAATATCTGTGAGAGCAAAAAACACAAACTCAAATACAAACAAGATACATTTAACTCAAACACAAAACAAACAAAAACAGAACATTTTGTTATACAAATATTTGTAATCTCTATCAGAGTCTCAGTAGATAAAAGTTTAGTATGTGATAGTTTGTAGGGCTCTCAAAACTCCATTATGAGTTCAGACGTATACGACGCATTCACGAATAATAGCCCTGCGTGGAAATCGAATCCATAGCCTCACGTTTCACAGTCAACCTATAAAATTATCTACAGCGTAGATGTTCTAGGCCAATGAGTCTATCAAAGTCTAAAATCTTAAAATAACATATTGACAGGGATAAATAAACACAGTAATTTGATGTATTTTGTAATTGTCTTTTTTCTAGCGATAATATAATTTATTAATGTCCCTCGTCGATCGTCATGACTGTGGTGTCGGGTTCGTAGTCCCAGTCCAGCGTGCGCGTGCGCACTATCTCCTTGTACACGAAGGCGGACTTGCGCGGCGTGCGCGTGCGCTCGGCGCTCTCGTAGTCCACCTCGTACAGGCCGAACCGCTCTCTGAGGCAACATATCAAGAAGCATGGTAAAAAAACAATTGTAAAAATGCAAAATATAGAGAGCAATCAACTGTCTAATTGAATATAAGTTTCTATCCAAAGGTTCCGGGCTTCAGGCTCAGTGTAATTTAAAAAAAAGATAAGGCCTATTTTTATTCGCGTGTGGTTTGTTATCTCAAGTGGTTGTCACTAATGTTTTAGATGAATGGAATATTTTATGTAAACTTCTCTAGGTTTATGAGAAGATCAATTTCATAACTGATCTTCAAAATATCGCTGTGAGTCCTTGTTTATCTACAATAGTATGTGACTTGCCTGTAGTTAAAACATAGTCATAATTATTAGCAAACTCGGCTTGATGTAATCTTTATTGCTACCAGGACTTGACAGACTTGCAAAATTTCATCTTATTCGAACAATGGAAACCAAACCGGGTCACACACAATTGACTTAAACACTAATATCTAGTAATCCTTACGTGTATCCCTCCATCCATTCGAAGTTGTCCATGATGCTCCAGGCTGTATAAGCCCTCACATCAGCTCCGTCCTCCATCGCGTCCAACATGGCGCTAAGGTACTGTCGGTAGTAGGAGATCCGGTCTGCGTCTTCCAAACCACCGTATGTAGAGTACCCGTTCTCAGTGATGATCACTGGAGGATTGTTGTAATCGTCCTTGATTTTCATCAGGAGGTTGTAGAATCCCCAAGGTACGACCTGTTAGTATACATTGCCTTTAATTCTTTGATTTTACTTCAATGAGATAGGTAGAATAGAATTTGCAATAGATTTTACACTGGATTGATGCTTGATTCGTGATGATTGTAATTCCTATATCATCATAATTATTATGTAACTAGACGATACCTGAGAAATTTGTCCTAAGTCTTTTTTTTTTTTTTAATCGGCTAATATTAATTAAAAGCTAGTTCCTGCTAAGGCCTACACCAGTATCGGTCGCCTATAAACTGTTTTTTGACAATATCTCGGATCGACCCTACCATTTTTTAAATTCGAATTATCAACTATAAAACAGTGAAAACCACTTAAGTCAGAAAAAAACAGGCGAACCATTAAAATATAACTCTGGTTCAGTAGCTTATTTTGAGTTTTCTAGGCGTATATTTAATGATAATTTGTATAGGTACCTTGAGGAATCCCGATGCACCATGATCCCAGTCTGCTGATTGGTAAGTTATCACTTCCAAGTCATCATAGTAAGAAGGAGAGGCATGATAACCCACGGTAGAAGCGTTTCTGTACACCAAGGATGTGGAGTAGTGATTCATCCCGAAGAAGTCAGAAGTGCCCTTCACGTATTCCACCTCCTCTGGAGTAAATTCTATCAATCGGGATCTGAAGTAACCTTGTGCTGCGCTCTTAGCTGCTATCCTCTCTTTCATTACCGGAGGGAAGTCACCATTCTCGGAGAAAATGGGATGGGCGTATTGTCCGAACTAGAATTAACAGATATTTGAATATATATTTTTTTATTATTGTTAAGTGATAAAGCGGGGTATCGATGGTGCCCGCTTGCTTAAAATTTACCTATTCATCCACAGCTTAAATAATTCAGTGCTTACTTGATATTATGTCGTTGAATGCTTTTAGATAGATAGGTACCTCAAATTGTCTAGTTTCCTCAGCCGCCACAGCATCGTTTTCAGTGTCAGGCGCGAACCATGAAGTGCTTAACGTGATGAAAATGGAACCACCCTGAGTTGGTCTAAATTCCTTGTCATAAATGTGGTACGCCCTTGCATGTGCCATCAGCAAGTTTTTGGCGCACATGTATTCAGCCACACCCTCTATATTGAGTCGTGGGGCCTTTGTGGTTGCTCCATAACCTTGATAGCACACCTCTCGAGGCTCATTCATAGTGATCCAATACTTTACTCTGTCTCCAAACAGCTCGAAGGCGATGCGTGCGTAGTCACCGTACCAGTCGACGATATGAGGATTCGGCCATCCTCCCAACTCTTGTAATTTTTGGGGAAGGTCCCAGTGGTACAGAGTGACCATGGGCTCAATATTATATTTGAGCATCTCATTGATCAAATTGTTGTAGTACTCTACTCCAGCTGCATTGATTTTATCAGGGAAGCTGTTGGGTAGGAGGCGTGGCCAGGAAAGAGAGAATCTATAGAAATCAAGTCCCAGTTCCCGCATCATCTCTACGTCTCTCTTGTACTGGTGGTAGGAGTCGTCAGCGACGTCTCCATTGGAGCAGTCGGTGATCAGGCACGGCTCAGTGTGTGTCATATGATCCCAAATATTTTCAGCTTTTCCTGCAAGTGGTAAAATGTTATTGTAAACAGGTTTAATTCTATAAGACACCCCAGCATTAGGTTATACAAAGAACTATAACTTACCAT
The DNA here is from genome assembly GCA_912999815.1 of Campaea margaritaria. Classification (NCBI taxonomy): domain Eukaryota; kingdom Metazoa; phylum Arthropoda; class Insecta; order Lepidoptera; family Geometridae; genus Campaea; species Campaea margaritaria. The sequence goes on from OU538790.1 coordinate 10,402,443, forward strand.
CCTCGTCCCAAGCCCCTTCGATTTGATACGAAGCCGTCGCGGCTCCAAATGTAAAACCTTCTGGAAATTTCCTTATGCTTTGTCTTTCGCCGGTTACCTTAGATTCAGCTATAGCTGAAGAGAGCAATACGAATCTGCAATCGAACAGAAATATAATAGCAATAACACCTAGTTTTTGTAAAAATTTAGCGTTGTAAAAGATTGTGTAAGTTTATCAGTTATAACGTTTGGGGCAGGCCACTTGCGACCAGAATACTGCCTGCTAGGCATGTTTCACGGCCTTCTTTTGAGGCTAAAAATCATCATTGTGATTCTGCGTGGCAATGCAGTCAACATTATGGGTAGGTAGTTTCTAGTATATTTCACTCCGCCAAAAGTACTTATTTGAATATATTAGAAAATCTCCATGTTTCTTTTAAATATGTATAGATAAGTAGATAAGTATACTCACAAGCCTAGCCGAAGTAACATTTTGATTTGAGTTTTCTGAAATAAAAAAACAAATATTTCAATTGACAGACAAAACTTTAAATTTAAAAAATTTAAAAAGTAAATAAAAACTTAAAATTGATTTTTTTAATTTGATTGTTATTTATATAATTACTAGCGGGCCCGGCAGATGTTGTACTGCTCTCAGAATTAGCCCACACCCACACCCCACCGATCCCCAAAGCCATATATCTACCCGAGATTTATTTAGGAGGTATTTCACCAATCCGAAATTATATATATTAAGATATAAAGATTACAGCTATCTGAACTTACCAATGCACGTTTGAAAGACAAGACAACTGGTGTGTTTACACGAAGGCCCGAATCGCAAATGTTTTTTATATACTTAGTCCTAATCTATAAGTACTGAGCGCATCTCGATTTATCAAAGTTTTGATGATCCGTAAGATATCAATATTTGACTGGAGTGCAAAATGGCCGTCGTGACTCTCACAAAATGTTTTAGCTCGGCGGATTTTTTAACGATAAACTCGTCTCAGCTTTGATAATAGTAACGTAAACACTTAAGATTGACATGTTCCCCAAAACATGTCATTTTACTGTAGTTTAAATAGTAAATTAATGGTTATTTATATAATGGCCATTCTTCGATCCGTGGAGCCGAATGACGGAGTTGGCTTGTAGCAGTCCGTTGTAACGATATTGCAGAGAGAACTCCGTCCCAACCAGTCTAAAAATATATTATGGAATTTAAAATTTCAAGATGTCAGGTTTATAAATTATTTAAAATAGTACCCAAAAGAAATGATCAACATATTTTTAAACACCAACAAACTTAGAACATATAAAGATTATCAGTATTGTATACCTTTTTTATGGTTATCCATATGCATTAAAGCACAACGTTATTTCTTTTTCATCTATTTGTCTGGATTGGCACCGCCACCGCCAGCGCTTTCTACCATGGGTTACGCAGAAGTGGGTAAGATAGCATCGGATGTGAGTTGATAAAACTTGCTCCCAGTGAACGTTTTGAATAATTAGTTTGATGTGTTTACAGCGGTTGTGCGGTTGCCGCGGGCGCGGCAGGTGAGCGATGGGGGCGCGGTGGGCGGCGTGGGCGCTAGCGTGGTGCGCGTGCGCCGCGGCCGCGCCCGCCGAGCCGCGCGCCGAGCCGCCGCCGCCGTCGCCCTGCGAACCGCTGCTGCTGCGGAACCTGCCACCTCCACCACCGGTAACTATTTAATTGCTTACTCGACTGATCCGAGAGATTCCAAAACCATGAAGTTATGAAAATGCTATGACCGAGGTTACAAAACAATATAGTCAGATCCTGTGTGATTTTCCATCTATCTATTGCAGAATGCCCGAGAGCACGAAGCTATTGTCGTCCACACGGCGAAGGCTCTGGCCGAGCTAGTCGAGCAAGGCGTGGCTGACGAGAACCGCGCCGCTGCACTCGCCCGCGCCGCCGTCCGCGCTCCACTGTCACCTCCCCCCGCCGCCGTCGCGCTCGGCGCCCCGCAGCTCCATCTGGGTGTCCTGTTTGTCGCTGAACCCCCGCGTCTGATCGTCTTCCAACAAAACAACTCCATCGCCCTGCGGCAGTTTTGGAAAACGTTGGCATCGGCCTGGAACGCCAGCTCGGTGGTGTGGTCGAACGCGTGGTTCTCTTGCGACCGGGACGGCGAGGGCTGGTGGGGCGGCGTGGCGGCCGCTCGCGGCCTGGGCCCGGGGCGGGCGGCCGCTGCAGTGTTCCGCCGCTGGCCCACGTTGCCTTGCGAGGAGGCGATGTATGACTGGTTGGGAGCGGCTCCTCTGTGCGATATCGCAACAACAGACTGCGAGGCGACTCCATCACTAGGTACCACGGAGCGAAGAATAGAGGTATATTAACCATTCTGCTACTATTTAATTAACGATATTGATATCGAAAATGCTTCAAATAATGGGTGTTGTGTAATTTGTGTTTTAGTACCGGTGTAAATGCCGGTCGGGTCACTGGAGCGCGGGCGGCGCGGGCTGGGTGAGCGCGGCGACGCTGGCGTCGGACGGCGCGCCGCTCGCGTGCGCGCCGTGCGGCGTGGGCGCGGATGTCGCCGCCTGCCTCCCCGACTCCTTCCGCGTGGCGCTGCTGGCAGCGAACTTGGCGGGCATGCTACTGTGCCTAGTGGTCGGACTTATTATATTCAAGAAGAGAAAATGCAAGGTAGTTATTAAACTTCCTGACCACTTTACTGTAGGTAAGTATATCTTACAGAAAAGTTTAGGTACATGAGTGTGTACATTAGGTTTGCTTTAGGTTCTAACTAAAAACTTACCCGGGCCTTCATACTATTATGTTCAATTGTAGAAAAATAGCTACATATTTTAATTTTCAGTGTTTACATCTATTTCAGGCAGTAGCAATGGGAATGTGGACTGTTTTGGAAGTCGTATTACTTGGTGCATTACTAATATATGCCTCTGTAAGTATTTTTATCACAATCATTTCTAATTTTCTTTCAGAATAAAGTCGTTTGATAAAGTAGTTCTGTCCGTATGTGTTCCGCAGGCGGCGTCCCAGTACATACCGGAGGCCTCGTGGCGCTGCCTCGCGGGCGCGTGGCTGCGCGAGCTCGGCTTCGTGGCGTGCTACGGGTCCGTGGTGCTGCGCCTGTGGGTGCTGCTCGCGGAGTTCCGCACCAGGAAGGCGCATCGCTGGACGCCGCGTGATTCCGAGGTGCATGCTCCTATAATTATATTCATCTATGTCTTTCTCAATATTTGTTTTTTTATATTCTTATAATTTAAAGAGGGAAAGTTTGTAGCTCAAGTTAGGTAGTCGGGTCTAATCTCCTGTCAGTGGTTTAAATTGGTTCTTCTGTGGATATATTGGGTGGATAAAACTACACACATGTAGCTGACAAAAGACAATTTTAGTGGTATAGATTGTCGTAAAAAACGATCACGTAATGCAATTGTGAAGAAATGTTTCTAGAAAACTTTACTATCCCGTGCAAAGATGGGTGAGGTCTCCCTCAGGAGGGTGTTAATCGCTCTGTGATAAATATAAACATTAATGGCTTACTATGAGCGGGCTTATCGCTGACCATCAGGTGAACGACCTACTCGTTACTCCTTCGTATAAAAAAGTTTCCTCTGCTTTTGTCATGATTCCAGGTGCTCCGCGTGGTGGGTGCGATGGTGCTCGGCGCCGGGTGCTACCTGGCGGGCTTCACGGCGACGGCGGCGTGCAGGGAGGCGGGCTGCGCTCGCGCCGCCTGGCACCACGTCACCGCCGGCGCGGAGCTGCTGCTGCTGGCGGCCGGCGTGCGCATCGCATACGCGGCGAGGAATGCCAACGTGCCCTTCCAGGTGTTGCAGCTATAGATACTGTATACTTTACTGCTTTCGTGCCGATCTACGGCCCCGGATACAGCGACGTGCGATGAGTTGGATTGCGCGTGTGCCACCTCGGATTACTATGCGAGCGACGAGGGATTGTGGTGTTACATTATTGATCGAAGATTGTGCTGAAATAAACATGTGAAAGTAGATAAGTAGACAGATTAGATAAAAGCGCCTCGATCATCGAGAAGTAACTTCCAGTCAGACTAACCGTGCTAGGTATTATTGTGATTTCTTGCAATGTAATTTTAGTAAAGCTGTTTTTATAAAAGTTTCAGTTGTGCAGTGTTCAGATGCAGTGTTTGGCTTAAAAACAACAGGAAAATTAAGTTCCATATAATATTTAATCTTCCAGGAGCGTCGATGGCTATCGGCGGCGCTCTGGATAGAAGGCGTCTGCGGCGTGTGGTGGCGCGCGGTGACGGTGGCGGCGGGCGGCGCGGCGCCGGAGCGGTGGCCGGTGGCGGCGGCGGCGCGCGCGCACCTCTCCGCCGGCGCCGCGCTCGCCTGCGTGCTGGCGCCGCGCCTCTGGCACGGGTACCGGGCGAGATCGCTGGCACAAGAGGTACCAGTTACTTAGCTCGGGCACCGGTTCTTGCACCATATATATTATATGATGTTTTTGTGCTATTTAAACGTCCTTATTATAGTCTAGTGTAGGCTATGTTTGGCATAGAATTAACTAGCTAGCATTCTTTGCATCTAGGGAATCAGGGACTATAGTCCTAAAAATACCATACGGATAATAAACTCAGATATAATACGTTCCTACTTCGATCGGCTTTTTCCGCATCGCTATAAAGCGTTCTATCACTTATTATAAGTGTCCCGCATCAGCAAATTTATTAACATGCAGGTGTCCCGCCGAGGACCGGCTGAAGGATTCGGCGTGGAGGGCGAGGAAGAGGCCACATCCGAGGAAGTCAGAGCCGAACTCAAGCGGCTGTACATGCAGCTAGAGGTCCTACGCAACAAGACGCTACGGCGCGATAACCCGCACATCAGCAAGCGAAGGGGCGGCAGGAAACCGCCCCACAGGCGGTTCTCTTTGCAGGTATAATGAGCACACTGTGGTTATAGAGCCAGTAACACAATAGCTTGAAAATTAACAGTCACTTAACAAGCTTGCTCTAATAAAAGCTTACAGACATTTTAAGAACTGCTTGATAACATTTCGAAAGATCTAAATAAGGTACTTACATTTATTAAGCACACTGGCTAAAGCTATTCTCATACTTTAGGAATTATTCGATAAGAACTGCAGTACTAAATTGGAAACTTACGTTACAATTATTTTTTAAACTTATATATTATCATCCCAGTATTATATCTTGCTTAGCAAAATATATCAATATATGAAAATGATTTCTTGATCATTCTTACTTTATGCTATTTTGATCAAATAGTATTTAACGATTAGCAACTTTTGTATAGAACTTCTCCTATTTTTCCAAATGTGTACCTTATGGATTGTTTGTGTTCTGTCTGTCCTTTAGTTTATTTTTTTACATTACTTTTCGACCACAACCTCCGCGTGTACCAATGTCCTCTGTCTGTTTGTTTGTATTGTTTAGTGATTTGTTTAAAATGTTCATCCCAATTCCTTGTTTTCTTCTCCCACGTCTTAGAAACTGAAGTAGGTTCTCATAGCCCAGTGTGATTGTGTGGTACAGGAATCATATTATCTTCAGCTAGAAAATCCACAGTGACTTGATTGTAGAATTAGGATGAACATGTATTGAATGTATATTTGACTCTTATATTTTCACTTCCATTAATTGAATGTTTCATCTTCCATCCCACCCGACATTAGAAAAAGGGCAGTCGTGAAAAGGTAAGGAGATCTGAGTCTGGTATACGCATGATCGTGGAGCACCCGCATGCACCCTGTGGATGTCCACCCCGGTAGACGGGCCCAGCGCCCCGCCCTTGCACCGACCCTGTGAAGCCACCGCAACCTTTCACTCGCGTTAGATGGCTTTATGAACACATTGATAACCGGCTTCATATTTTCATGTCTTTTTTACGGGAATGAAACCGTAGAAAGAGCACGCGAAAGCTATGAAGTGCGAGAAAAACCGTGTGTGTAAAGCCAGCTAACTTTTCAAATGTTTGCTTTTTCTGTGTTTGAGTGCCGTATCGTGTTAATCAGTAACCATCAGCAAAAACAAGTTGTAAAGGCACCTCTATCGCTAACTGTCGCCTTTAGGCAGAACCTTCACGCTAAGGACTGTGTGTCCCAAAATTTTTTTGGGTCGATGTTGTACGTGGCACATTTTAAATGCGGCTTTTACTCCCAGCTAAACTTTTTATTAGTAGGTATTAAGTAAAGAAAACTTGTTGATTTAAGATTTCATTATCTGCGAACATTTGTTTTAGGTAGGTACTCTTAGAATACGAATTATTCGATAAACGGATTCAAAGTTTTTGTTCGCTTAAGTTTTGATAAGAGAAAGAGATTAATTACTTTTACTACCTGTTCTGTTATTTCCGGCGACAAAGGTTCATTTTGGTTTGCATCTAGTACTTACTATAAAAAACAACAAGTTTTCTTTAGCACTATCAGCCCACGCCAACATCTTACGAAGTTTTATCACACAGGCGCTGCAGGCTCGACGCGGGGGGAAGGGCAAATCCAGCGGGGGCTGCGCCGAGGCAAACGAGACGGGCGGCGACGCCTCGCGCACGCCTGAGGACTCCGTGTGCTCCGTGGAGGGCCCCTCGCACTACACCGACGGAGACCCGCAAGCATGATCCAGGGACAAGAGAGGAAAATCCACCTCTAAACGCACAGGAAAGCCGCGGAAATGCGACTACTGCGATGTGCAGTTATAGAACCCGTCGGAAACGTGAACGTACGCTCTCCCTCTCATCATGCCGACGGAGACCATAAGACGTTAAGACTCCGATCAAATTATCGGAGTTTGAAGGATTTGACTAAGAGGAAGTTGACGCACGCACGTTGCGTTGTACATTTGTAGATCATGTTATTTGTTATTGATGTGGTTAAGATTTTGACAGTTGGGTACTTTTTATCCGTAAACATAGCGTATAGCTATATATTGCTTGCATGTAAGAGTCTACCTAAGGTAACGAACAGATACAAATTGTTGATATCTCCATATACAAACGGTATTTACAACCAAGTATTGACAGGTGCACAAAAGTAATAAAAAAATCTTGTCATTTCAGTATCATACTCTTTTGATACAACCAAGGACTATAGAGCTGCTCGTAACATCTTACATTCTAGTATACCTAGAAATTATAAAATTTTCACTGTAACTCTTCTAGCTATTGGGATAACTATTAGGTAAGATTCATCTGTATATTCTATCCTTATAAACTAGAAAAAAACTGTTGTGGTATCCCTTAGAACTATAGGTATATTTAACTTAGGACTGTTTTAGGTGAACTTAAAACTATACCGAGTCCAACTTAAACTGAATGAGGATCCTCAACCTGTCACTTGATATCTACTCAGACAATCTTCAAGCTGAAAACCTTATGTATTTCTTATTCACGTTTCCAGAGTCTACAAGGAAGAGAATTTAATAAAATAATGGTGATAAATAGTGCATCCACAATCAATTTACAAATCTTAATTGTCTGTATCTTAAAGATACAAAGCAATCAAGTAATGCTAAGTACTTAGATAGGATAATAATTATAAGTTTACTATATCTTTACTGTTCTGAATTTAGTCGATCCTTTCTTTAGTCAACTCTGTACCTATGTCTGTCTTCTTTATATTATATATCTATCAAATAAAAATTACTAAATACATAATCATGAACCAGCTTCCGTATTATAAAATCGAGTAAGAAATATAAACTGTACATATTGTTATAGTAAATTCGTTATTGTGTCTGTATGTTATTATTTGTTAAGTACACCTCGCTAGTCATGTTGTTTTATAAAATCGTTTATCTTGTTATAATTTAATAAAATATTGATATTCCCCTATTTATGTGTATTTTTTCCCTTTACACGAACCAATGATTGCTTGTTAAAGTACAAGGTGTTCAAACTAGGCTCTATCAAACTATATCTGATAGGTATAATATATAATACAGTAAAAATATAGCTACACTTATACCTCAAAAGACAACTTTTCAGTCAGTTGCAATTGACGAGAGCAATACAATCGAGGTGGAAGGCGTTTTATCGCACTATCATCGCTTTTGCGAATTGAGTCACCTATCAAGTAGACATATTTGTAATATTTAACATGTTACCTCATATAATTGTGATATAGCTATTCTATTAAACAAGTTATTAGCTTCTCTCATTTACATTTGAATCATGTCCTTAGGTACTATATATCAGTCAACTCTATATATATGTTATATATATAAGTAGCACTATTTAATCTGTACTTTCTTAAACACTAGTTTATTGTGTATGTCACTGTTCAAAATATGTTACTCGTTGTGTGATAGTTAAATTTCTTAATTCTTCATATAATATTGTATTATGTATAAGACAAATGTAAATGATTGAAATGTAAATATAGTAGAGATATTTAATATATGATAAGGTGTTCTTTTGTTGTCCGATATTATTGTATGTTGAGCTTTATGATCAATGTTCGCTAAGCGTGAGGCAGACAATGCCTATAATTATTATAATAAAAATAGAAACATGAATAATTGTATATTATTTATTAAATAAACGACAATATTCATATCTAATGAAGTTTATTTTCTTTCCAAATTTTCGACCAAGTTGATGCGATGACTGGGAACAAAGACGCAAACTATTTCAAAATAAAAATTAATTTACTACTATAGAATAATTCGTTAATTCTATTAACGCTAATCAGCTTGTTTACATTCTATTAGCTTATTTTTAATTATTATTTTCATATATTAAACGTAGAAAGCCATACAACATAAGGTCGCAGAATAATATCTTTGACCCTTAGAAAAGACCTCAACGAGCTTCTAAAACTGCGTCCGTAGAATGCTACGCGCCTACGGCGTAGCACCATGTTCAAGCTTGCCGTATGTTTAGAGATGCCGAAAATCTTTTCTTGCTTTCTAAGTATTTCACTGGATGAAACTATTAAAACATATATTTACTTAGTTAACTAATTAAATGCCTAATTAGTTACATGCACATGTTGTAAATGCATTTAGGTAAACTCGCGTGCTTGCTCACCGCGAGTCAGCGTATTTTATAAACAAGTTCGGTTACCAAGCAACGGTAGCTAATGGAAATTAATACTATTATTACGTCTTTTATTTTTTGTTATTATTATGGGTAAAATGTCGCATCGCAGAGTAGCTTGGCAACCTTCCTGCTCGCCACCCAGCAAACAAAGGAAAATAGAAAATGCGGAGGATAGTTGCAGCTATGACGTCGGATAAGTTGAACTAGTGTTAACATGTTATGGTGAATTTGATTAGGATGAAGCGGAAATGAAAATATGTCAGGTAATTACATGGGAAGGAGAATTGTATTATGTGGTTCTAGTGAAGGGACGCGCTTGGTCCTGCCTGCACGACCCAGTTCTACTTTCATAGTAATCACTACTACAAGTAAATTTTTATTGCACGGCAATGGAAGAACATTATTGGAATTATTAGACAAAGAAGTTACTATAATAAACTCATGTGTTAGTCAGCTGATTGGACTTTATTGACATATGAGTGCACATTGATTTGAAGTTTGAAGGTACTAAGGTAAAGGTAAGGTAAGGTAAGGTAAGGTAAGGTAGGTAATGTAGTGGTAGGCCCCTTCTGCCGGATATTAATGTGCTAAGCAGTAGTGTGCAAACGCATTAATGTGTTCCGGTTTGAAGGGCACTGTTCAGCGACATCACTAGGTGATTATCAGGGTGACGAACGCAGTGCAGTTTCACGCAAGATTTTGATGTAAATAATTACTGCTTAAAATTTGTGTGTACGAGGTAAAATTGAATACTTATCAATTATTCTATTATATCCAATTATTTGAAGTGAAAATGGAAGATAATTTTAATAAACATACAATGATTTATTTATCCACATAGCTTTCTTCTATTTGCATACACTTAATATCAGCGTTTCTAGGACTACTATAGCAAATCGGTAGAATTTCTAGTTTAACTCATCAAAATACCCGTCTAACGTAGTGATTATTATAAATAATAATAATAGTAGTAGTAATAGTAGTAGAAATAATAGTATAGTAATAATAGTAGTAATTTGCTCTTTTCCCGTCCACAGCGGCAAGGGCCCCTTAGCAGATAGTACATGAGCGGTACTATTGCATGAACATCTAGGTGAAGCTGCAGCTATTTAGTGGCTTTCAAAACTTCGCTTGGCAGCTTTTTATTCAGCCGCAACTATTAGATGCACACACAACTGCTCGGTCACTCGAACGACAGGACAGTCGCGTGCAAACCATGTGCCGCTTCAGCAATCTAGTATCTAGACTAGATATTCAGATGGGATAGCCTGCATGCGATGTTTAATCCTCGGTAGTTTCGTAGAATATGGCCTAAGCTACCACATGAAAGTGAGGGGAGGCCCGTGCTCAGCAGTGGGACAATATGGGTTGATGATGATGACGATGATAGAATATATATAGAAGATAGCAATCCATGTGCGGTCAGCCTCAGAAGGCACAGCGCCTACGGCCCGTGGAATACCATAAATAATGTATGATGTATATGTAGTGTAGATAAAGGTACCGTGTATATGTAAAGTGCATAAACTCTAGCAAGCCGCTAACTTTAACATGGGAGGCTAATACATTTCGAGGGATTGCGTGACTTCGAAGCACCTTCGAGAAGTCTTTAAGCACGTAAGTTGTTACGGGAACGGGGCTCAAATAGGCTCTATATCGTGAACTGCAAGTATGTGTGATTACAGGTTGATGGAACGATTGCCACGCCACGTGTTAGCTAAAACAGAACTTGCAAGCTTGATAAAACTTTATGTGTAATGCGCCTACTATCTCAGGAATTAATGGTCATTAATTCCTTGTCACAAATAATACGTGAGAATGAATAAATTAATAATTCATAGTGTAGAAAGGTAAAAAATTAAGTAAGTATTTCTAAAGATGATGTGGGTTCATATACCTAATGATATTTGATTGCTTTGCAATCCAAACCGTGAGTTAGAATCTATGAGGTTATGAAACTAAATGATAAATAACTAATAAAAGGTCAGAATAACGTTTTATTTTACATCAGGCTTTTAACGCTGCTGTTAAGATCTTCAAGATATGTACATAGTTACGGAGAAAATAGAGGATGTTTCTTTTAAAAATATTGCAAACAAAACCAATCTACCGAATTGATGATACCTACTCATACCACTAAACAACTCGATCGGAAGGTGTCGATAAGTCACAATCGTGCAGTAAATCGCTGAAACTTAACGTTTCAATTGGCTAGATAGGGCTAAATAAGTGTAAAAAAGAATTCAATAGACTTATAGCGTGTGGTAGTAAACGGGTGCAGTACATTCTCGCACTTATCGGCAAGAATTGCCGTCAATCTTCCACTAGCCTCAACCTAGTGCATACGGAGAACCGAGCTAGTTGTGCCTGGAGGCTTCGCGGGTTCACTCGGAAATGCTGGCGGAGATGGCCGCTTATACAGAACAACTTGAACACACCACCATTTATAATCGCAATCTAGACGGTACCCATAAAAAGATTAAAATTATTGTAATAAACAACGTCAAAATTATTTTAAGACAAGTTATACGTACTCGTAAATATGAGCAATCCGAGTTCAACTGAAAAGTTATTTAAACAAGATGCTGTGTAAACATCGTGCGTGCGTGTTTCAAATCTAAGAAAACGTCCATCAATCATCATATTCAATCGCGTTCCTAATAAAATGAATAAATATACAATCGTGTTAAATTGAATTCTGAATACTTGCGGCTCTGTTGCTATATTTTTGGTGTATAATATTTTGGCCGTCGATCAGCGCTTTTGGCTTTACCAATAGACGTCATTTATCCTGCGTTGATGATTTTAAGAATAAGAAAAATAGGTAGCATTTTTGTATGCATCATCTAAAAATCTAAACCAATCAATGAAACAATCGAATCATCGGTCCCAATTAATACAAACAAACAAATCTTACATTGAATTAGATAACATATGTTTTGTATATTCTCCATTCCATTTCTCTCTACGTATTTAATAAATAAATATTTTGGGCGACTTATGTTCTTCTCTAGATTCTTCGTTATTTAGCGGCAGTGGTTCAGGTTATTGATATTTCCATCGGTGCTAAGTTATTCTCAAAGCAAGATACCTATGTTTATAATAGAAGTTATATTGTTCACCAGATAGCGAAGAAAGCGACGGAGAGGGTGGTCTCGGCAATTTGAATCGGTTGATAGTGCGACCGGCCGGCCACAGTGGGAAAGCCAAACGAGGCCAGCTGTGCTTCGACGCGGCCTTCGAGTGCGGGAACCTGGGGCGTGCTGACCATATCACGGACCTGGAGTACGACCTCTACGTGCGGCCCGATACCTGCCGCCCGAGGGCTAGGTTCTGGTTCAACTTCACTGTGGAGAATGTCAAACAGGATCAGGTATGTCATACTCTATTTGGATCCAAGTTGTAATGATTTTTGTTTGCTATGAGGAATATTTTTAATTATCTACAACACACAAATAATTGATACCTAACTAAAAGTGCTAATTGCTTTTTTTGGTATTGACTGACGTCTTCGCGAAAAATCGGTAACCCTATCACAGTAAAAAAATTCATAAAAGTGAACTGATTTATATGCGGTTTTCGCTTTATGACAGCTTAAAATGTGACTTGTTCAATAATACATTTAAATGTAGCGCGTTGAAACAGAGCTGTTGATCTTCTGGTATGTTTTGCAGAGGGTGATATTCAACATCGTCAACTTAGGTAAAGAAGTGACGCTTTTCGACACCGACATGACTCCTCTTGTTCGTTCTACATCACGAGGGAAATGGTAGGAAAACTTACCTTGTCTCATTTATAATTAGTATTCTCAATCAATTTATTCTTCTTGTTCGAGAATTTTTGACTTCCCAGCTCTGATGCATTTCATTTTCCGGATACGGGTAAATCATAGTTTGTTACTGCGCGTTCTGTTTTAACCGTTCATACTTTTCAGGGTGCGAATTCCGAGACGCTTCATTTTCTACCACCGCTCCATTCTGCACAGAGGTCGTAAGATCCTCAGCATGGCGTTTGCGTTCGATCGTGAGGAAGACGTGTATCAGTTCACAGCAGCCGCTCCGTACTCATACTCCCGCCTCCAAAAGTACTTGGCAATATGGGAAAAACGAGCGCAGGCTTTTGCTAAGAGAGAATCTATTGCGCAAAGCACTGTACGTTAAATGTGTACTATTTTGATACGGCTGAAGTTGAACTTGAGTAGTTGATATACCTAATAAAACTAGACTTATAGGCCCTCAACCTCAAGGTTGAAGCGGGCAGTGCAGTGCTACCACGCACTTAAGTATTTTTATTTATTTTTCAGCAAAAGCGTCGAATAGACCTCATCACTATCGGTGATTTTAATTTCCTGGATAAGGCTGCTACCGAGGAGCCTGTACCAAAGCCTAAAGTGAATGAGCCCAAGAAACGGGTTATTATAATATTGGCGAGATCGCATGGAGGAGAACCGCCAGCATCCTTCATGTGTCAAGGTAGGCCGTCATTGCGACATTTGTGTAGGTGCGAAACTTGCTATTGGCCAATATTGCCAATGTTCATATAGGTATCGAAGTCAAAAGTAGTTGGTGCAGTATTTGAAATAGAATAGATCAGCTAATATAATTTATGACTACTGTAATTTCGTGGCCTATATTTATTCCGCATTCCCTATCGTATTGTTTCCTTTTTTTTTAAACTTAATTCATATCTGATCCATGCCTAGTTAGTCATTAACTACGTAGTAAGTAATTAATAAATAAATTAATAATTAATTAATTTATTCAAAAAGTATAGAATAAATAAAAAAATTGTGGCTATGGTTGCATGATATTTTTAATATAGATTCTCACCTCTTCATCATCATCATCATCATCATCAACCCATAACGTCCCACTGCTGGGCACGGGTCTCCCCTCACTTTCGTGAGGAGGATTAGACCATAATCCACCACGGGGGCCAGATCCGGATTGGTGGATCACATTACCTACCCCCGAAATAATTCTCAGGTAGGTATGTGGGTTTCTTCACGATGTTTTCCTTCACCGAAAAGCGAGTGATAATTACGTACATATGTTTTACAGAAACTCACATTATTACTTTCGTTAAAACCGTAGATACCTACTCTAGCTAATAAATTATGATTGTTCTCTCTCGCTACCTAGCTTGAATAAGAACCAGCAATCACGTCATTACTGCGTAGGCACGTGAGCAAAGTCCGCCTTTTGTACTGCTTCGCCCTGAAAGTTCCGAAGCCGCAGTAATACAGACGTTATTGTTTCCATGTTTATGCAAGATAGTTAAATTCAACGTACGTAGTATTATTAGAAACTCGTTTTAGAAATAAAAATGCTTCGCGTATTGTTCTTTAGCTGGACAAAAACATTTTATTTACAACTTTTTCGACATTAAAATCATGACGCTGTAAAGCCCCTGAAATTCCAAATTTGTACTTTCGCAAGGAGTAACCCTCCTGTGTCCTTTCAATGTAAGAGTTAATTTACTTATTAACCATTTTTGTATTATAATGAACACCATTTGTTTAGCATTGGCAACGTACCTCAACCCTCCTCACGAAAGTGAGGAGAGAACCGTGCCCAGCAGTGGGACGTTATGGGTTGATGATGATGATGAACGTACCTCATTACCGGTAATATTTAACGGTAATGTAGGACGCCTTTACACATATGATAGGTAGACAACAAAACTGACATATTGATACAATGACAAAACTGATGTTAATCTATAATCAGGATGTTGATGATTTTGATAACGGAACTTATAATTTTTTTATTTTTAACAGGGTTTTTAGATTTTATAGGGAGTTCATCAGAAAAAGCGTGTGCCTTACGAAATAGTATAATTATTCATGTGAGTACCTATGTTCCTTTTATTATTCACCTACTATTATATTAGGTATAATATTTTGTTTCTTCCATTTGATATAAGTAATGAATTTTATTTATAACTGACTTTTCCCCGCGAATTCGTCTGAGCGGTCCACAGTTTATTGCGATAAAAAGGTATACCACGTCCAAATAATTAATTCCATGATTTACCTAGGTATCCAAATTTCATCATGGTCGGTTCTGACGTTTTGTTTTGAGAAGGGAGCAAACAAAATTACTTTCGTTTTTAGTAGGATATACTTGTTAAAGTTGATCCTAGTGATATACTAGTATGACAAGTAAACAAGCTTGTTTTTCCAGGTTGTACCAATGTTGAACCCTGACGGCGTGTTTCTGGGAAACCAACGCTCGGACCTCCTGGGATCTGACCCCAATCGTTCCTGGCACAACCCCACCAGTTTTGCTCATCCAGCTCATATCGCTGTCCATGAATTAGTTGAGAAAATCATGACTGAAAAGGTATTTCTGATTTTAATTGAGTTAATTAAGTTATGTTTTCTGACAAGCGGTTACATAAAATAAAAATATTTGGTACTCGGTACAAGCTTATTAAATTATCAAAACTAGTAAAAATAGAAAATTATTTTTACGCCGTATCCTATATTGGAATAGCATTTTTTTACACTCGTACCATGTTGTCCTTTTATGGTTTGTTTCAGGCTTTACAATTGGATTTTATTATCGACCTTCACGGCGATATAAGTCACGAGGGTGTCTTCGTTCGAGGAAATTCTTATGATGACGTTTACAGGTAACGCCAATGGGAGATGTTTTCCATGATTCCCTAACAGTCAAGCTGCTAAAGATCATTTTAATCATGATTACAATACTTTTACTAGATTTGAGCGTCACGCCGTGCTTCCAAAGTTCTTGTCCGGTAGAGTGGAGGCGTGGCGACAGGAAGCTTGCATGTATAATGCCGACGCTGGCTTGGCCGGCAGTGCACGTAGAGCGCTGCCCGTGGGGAATGTTGACGCATATACATTACTAGCGTCACTCGGTGGACGAAGACTGAGTGCTAGAGGACCCTACATACACTACACTGAGGATGCCTGTATCCTTTTATTTACATTTCATGGGCATTCTTAACGTCTAATTAACAGCGTTTTTGTGGCCGGATCAACTCTTTACTCCAGAGAAACATCACTACCTCAATCGAGATTGTTTGTTATTCGAAAATTGATTATTCCTTACAGAATATCATTAGCAACGAACAAAGTGATTGCTATGAGGCTAACATCAAAATGGAGATACAAAAGTGATCAACAGTACATTGTACTACATAATCTGTGGTGTAACAGAATCATTAGTTTTTCACGTCATATGTTATAAGCTTCTTAACCATGGTTCAGATTCTAAAATAGGTAGGGCTCTAGCGAAAGGCTTTTGCGACTACTACCGGCACATTGGCGTCGTCCCACCGCGCATCGGTCTCTCGAGCAAGAAGAAGGAATCTAGAGGAAGACGGCGGAAACGAAGACCAGTTACTGGACGAGAGAGGTATAAATTTAGGGTTTCCTTCCGATGTCTTCCGTCACCGAAAAGAGTGATAATTGCGTACGTCCCTAAGAGATAAAAGGTACGTGCCCGCACTGGAATTCAAACTCACAACCCTGTTAGAAACTTGCTTCCTTGATTGATGTCATAATGATTTAACGAGAAGGTATAACTACCATTTTTTTCTTTCCTTGATCGAAGGAAGTTCACGACATATTTACATAATTGGCGCCAATTTCAATTCGATTGGCTATACATTGGCTAGGATTCTGAATAAATAATGTGCCACTTACAAAATAACACGTGTAGGTAAACGAAGGGCACACCGTGTCGCCACAATTAACGACTCGATCGCATGTGGATGTTGCCCCACCCACTGCTGTAATGAACGTTTCGCCTGTGAAACACTTAGGCAGTTCTGACACGTCAAAAGGTGTATTTAGGCGTTTACAATATCTGCAAGATAGACATTGAAGTAGGTAAGTGAGTGGTATAATATGAGAATTGGTTTCCAGGTGCCATTGGAAGCTTGTGACATAAAAAACGTATGAGCCAAACATATCCTGTATGCTCATTTTTGGTAAAAGAGATTCGAGTAGATGTCTTTTATGATACCGCTTCATGATATTGTAGACTCTAGTCCACTACTTATGAGGTGGTAGGACTGTACTATCATCCAAGTTGGCTGGTCATTCGTATCGCTGTCAGGTCGCCAAGCTCGTCTCCCGAGCGCCGCGCGCTGACGCCGAGGATCTTGTCGCCGTCGCTGCCGGCGGCGTCGCCCGCGCCCCGCGTGTTCCCTCCGCGAACCGCCAAGCACCTCCGGACGGCGCGCCCGCGGACGATGCCGGATATCGACCACGCGCTGCCTGCTATCACCGGTAATTAAGCAATTTATCGTCTTCTCGCTGTGCCCGACGTCAACCACTTGTCTTATTCTGTCTTATCACATGCCAGATACTCTTTCAACATATCACTTTGTTTCTGAGCATTCTGCTCGTTTGTTCATGCTATCGATTCCTCAGAGATCCTATAATATTTGTACTATGTAGTTAAATAAGGACATTTGTGGAATTTCTCCGATTCTCCATTACGGCTAGTTGGATATATCAATAAAACATGTAGGTAATCTGAAAGTGCTTTGTCCAGGCACGGCGGTGCGGACCCCGCGGCTGGCGGTGGTGGACATGAGCGCGTACATCCGGGCGCCGGTGGGCGTGGTGGGGCGCCGCCTGGAGCGCGGGCCCACGGCGCGCCTGTCGCGCGCGCCGCGGCCCTCGCACGCGCGCTTCACCAGCGACGAGTACGACACGCAGGACTCCGACCGCAGCTAGGAGCACTACTGCGATGCGGGTCTTCGGATCGAACCCTTCTTTATCCATATAAATAATACTCTGTGGTTGTAACTTTTATCACATATTTGTCTCCGCTTTGCTGAACGATGATTGTGATTGTTGTGAATCTCCGAAATAACATTCGGAACGAATGCCCCCTGTATACCTACTTCTTAGTGTCTATTTCATTATTGATAAGTCTTCTATTTTACCTTATACTTTTTACTTTATGCCATTAAAACAACTTTTTTTTATTGAAACATTTTAATGTCCAAGCATCATATTTACAATCACTAACATCTAATCATTCAGTCATCTCGTTTTAGAACAAACTTATTGAACACTATTATCACTAAAAATCATCAATCATAACGGCAAATGTAAAACGAGACTCGAGTATCGTCACGAGATTTATTATCTGAACATTATTAGTTTTACGATAATTTGGTAAACGGTTCGACTTCATCTACGCGTACTAAAGAGGTCACAGGAGCATCACAAATACATCCGTCAGATAGGGTAAGAAGCGCGGGCGCCCCGTAACGTTCTGCGAAGCGGTGCGGACCGAGCGCGAAGCACCTCTCTAATAAATATCTTTGGCATGAACCGAACAGCTCGCCGAGGATCACACGCGATCGCACTTTCGACCGACAGTCATCGCTCCGATGCCAAACGGGCGGCTCGGCGGCGCGCCGCATCATTCCCACGCGTCGTGGTCCTCGTCCGACAGCGTCACCAGCCGCAGCGGGTCGCCGGGCGGCGCGGCCGGCGCCGGCGCCGGGGCGCCCCGCGCGGCGCGCTTCGCCCGCAGCTGCTCCTCGTCGGCCGGCGTGTGCGGCTTGCGGAACTCGTACACCAGCGGGAAGATGCGCTCCACCGCCGACTGCACGTCGTTCACGCTGCGAGCTGCAACACACGCAACGGCGTCAAACAACTAACATCGAACACTTGCCTACCAATATAATACTTCACGAGAACACATATTCCATTCAGCCCGAGATGATGACGTGTGTTGGCGTCGTAACTGAGATATTCCGAGCTTAGGTATAGGTCACACACTAAAAAAAAATCTCCTGATCGAAGATGTCTGTACTTAGACGCGACTTTTTCATTCATCCAAGCTGAAATGTCATCAGGAAATAACATAACTGTTGGTAGTTATGACTGAACAATAACGAAAAGAGTGCACGAGTGGCGTAACGCGGCTGCAAACTACTTTATGGGGTTTACCAGTATCCTGCTATATTTCCCTAAATGAATACGTCGGAGTCTCCGCCGAAACGAAACGTAATGATTCGTCCTGAATGAAAAGGCATGGATGGAAAGCAAGCACTAGGAGAGACAAATATTGACATTAAGCACCATTTCGAAAGTTCATTTTCTGGAGGTTATTTCGAGGTAAGCATGTTCCTTATTCGAGAGCATCGCCCGCCACTTTCCATCGGGTGTCAAATGTTAGTAAGTATATTACCAAAAAGTTAAATTTAATTTACCTGTGATTGTTACACCTCCCGTGGAGAATATCTTTAGTGTGGCTTTAGGATTATATAGCTTATACGTAACGCCAGGGTGAAGCTCTGGCTCATAGCTGAAAGCCAAAAGAAAACAACGTTTAGTTTTATATTATTGGTTAGCTTTTATGTTAAAATATAAACCGTCTGCAAGGTATCAAAATGATAAAGCTCTACCCACTCCTTCAATTTTCTTGAGACAAACAAAGCGTGTCAGCTTGATGCTTGCCACTTTTTCATCTCCCATTATAAATCTATAAAAGGTAAGGTACCTAGTAACCTTTTTTTTTTTACATATTAAAAATTAAAGTCACCCGCCGCGACTCTGTGTATGTATGTTCGCGTTAATCTCAGGACGTCCAATGTGGGATCCGGTATTTTAATTGCGCTTGTAATATCTAAGTCAGGAATTCATGGGATTTTTATTCCATTTCGACTAATAGACAGATTGATTAACGTCGAAGGATCAGGTATATTGATTTACAAATGTTTTGTGCAAATTGGTTAATCTTATGATTATATTTGTCGATTAAGTCAGAACAAAAGTAAGCGCTACTCGTGCGAAGCTGGGGTGGGTCGCTTGCATAAATAATAAACCGCAATAAATGATGTTTTTTTTTAAGTTTTATATGCTTCACGAGCCAAACCCGATTTCAGGACAAATGCAGTTGGCAAGAGCACATGAATCGTTCCTTTATGTAACAAAGTCTGGGTTTAGCAATTACAAGCGCGAGGTCATAAGTTCGTGAATGAGGTCAACAAAGCGAGTCTATAAACTATTTAAATGACGTGGATGTTGACGGGGAAAGGGGAGGGGCAGACAGGAGGGAATTGAACTGTCTCGTTTGGAGCGCCCGGCGGCGACCTCAGCAGCAGAAGGTCGAGGCGGGATCAAAGGTAGGAAGGTGATACGTATCAAATCTCTCCTACCCATATTTCGAATAATTTTCCCTAGTTTGAACTACTTTATAGCCGACTGCCCAAAGGATTATATTTTTCGATAGTATGTATGTTTGTTCCTTGAGCCCATCCTGCAACCTAAACGGCTTAATAGATTTTGATGAGATATCATTGGATTCGTCATAATCACGAGTGCCATAGGTTACATAAGCACTCGGGTATTTGTTTGTTTAAATGAATACCAGTCAGTGATAAACCGATAACTAATATCTAAAAAATTCAAATTTTAATATACGAAAATAATCAACACTAATCATAAACATTAATTTATGAAATCTATTGTGGTAACTTACGTATAGGTACATTTTTATCTCGATATTGAGATGTTGATGACATAAAAATGTACTTCGAGAGTATTTGCCAAAGAAAAATACACGCTCGTTAGAACCTCTTCTGAACCTTTTACTAATAATTACCTAAGATTTGATCCTTTACTGATCAAAGAGTTACTAGCTTATCAAGACTTCGACCGTGCGAAAATATCTACAGTTTCTAGAGATAAAAAGTATCCTATGTCCTGTCGCAGGGTTTAAAGTATCTCCTTACAAATTTTTATTAAGAACCGTTTATGGGCGAAGACAGAGTCACTTTAGCTTTTAAAATATAAGTAGGATTTTACCATTTTCATAAATCATAAGCAACAATACGATACTTTGTAGCGAGGTAAATGAACTTAAATCACAAGTGAAATAAACAAATATTTAGCGCTGTATAAAATATCGGGGGTAAATGAACTAGAGTTTTATCTCAAGACTCTGATTCTATCGTGTCAAATGATGTGTGAAATGAATGTCACTCTTGTCTGGGAGTAGGCCTAAATATATTTCTAGTAATACAATTGATTGCAATGTGAAAAAGCATTATTTCAATATTAACTATACTCAATGATAAAGAATGATTACTTACTCTGCTTCTTTATATTTCTTGGAGAAGGATATGATTCGTATACCGAAGGGCATCCTACAGGTTCCTAATACATTGACTACCCGGAAATTCTGAAAGCGCACTTGGAATCCGAGCTTCTGAAGCGCGCGCGCGTATCGGCGGGCCGCAATCTTGGCCTGGTCCTCGCTGGTAGCGCCCGTGCACGTGATGCGCCCCGACGACCAGATGGAGGCCGTCGTGTACGGCCGCCGCAGCTTCATCGTCACCATGCCGTTCTCGCGCCGGAACTCCACGTTAACACCTTTCAGAGCTATCTGTCTCAGATTCAGGTGGCACTTAACACTAAAACTGCACACGACATTGTTTATCATAATGTCTATTTCCGGGGTGTCGTCTTCCTCGACGGGGGCGGCGGGCGGCGCGAGGGCGGCGGCGGCGGCCGGCGGCTGGCCCGCCGCGCCCGCCTCGCAGTACTCATGGTCGGGCACCATGTGGCTCGGCATGCCGTGCGACATGCCATGACTCGGCACGCCGTGGGTGCCTTTGCTCAGCTCTTTGATACCATTCTCTTGAATGAGTGTAGCCATGTCCGCCACGGCGCGCGCTGAAACCACAATGCGATCATATTTGTATTTTTACGACTCATACGCCGTACCTGTGTACTAATCGAGCTCCATAATTTTATGCATACCCTAAGCACCAATCATCTATCATCTATCTTGTTTCACTATGTATGCAATCATATAATTATGACTTTATTGGTTTATCTGGGTATCATATATCCTGCGATCTCCTCGACTTTATTTTTAGATCACTGAATTTAATGCAGAACATAATACACAATAGTAATTATTTCTGTTAGCATGTTGTCTGGTTTGTTTTGAATAACCAGTAACTCACCGACTAGTTAGCTGTGACTGTAAGTATGCTATCGAGAACAAAAGGAAATGAATGAATACTTTTAATCAAGCTTTGATTAATAAAACAGAGTATATGCATATGAGACTGGTGCGTTAGTGAGCGTTATCGTTAGCTTGCAGGAAACCATGCACGGCCAGGGTTTATTGAAAATTGACGATTGCACAACAATGGCAAATACTACACAATCTTGAAACAATGAAAACATCTTACATTAGGTTAAGCTTTAGCTGTGGTTATGCAAGATTTGTCTATATCTAAAATTTCTCTGATTTGAATTTCATTAACGTTATGCTGTAGGTATTTACTTGATATTAGAAAGTTTTGTTAAGGAGCACAAGCTAGCCTTAGAGAGTATGTTATTTTTTTGTCACAAGTTTAGCTCTATTATTTGATCCATTCATCAAATCTGTAAATTCCTTGGTTGTTTTTATAGTCCAATCAACATAAACCAAGTGTTTTGGTGATAAGAGTTGAGATAACTGTTGCTTAACCTGGTCAGTGTTCGAACTCCTTTTACCAAAGTGCCTGAGGGGATTACTATTTTCAGGTGTATGTATGTCTTTGGCACTTCGTAGACCTGTAATGGTTTACTTGATTTTAATAGAAAGGGTCTTAAACTACATGGTGATTACAGGAGAAATGAAGTCCATGCGGAGTTAAAAATTACCAAAATCTATCAAGTGAGGTGTCAAAATTAACACTTTGACTGCTGTGCCGATTTTCATGTCTAGCCACCGTTACGGATCTGCACACACCGTTGCGTTTTCCCATACAGCTAACACAACAGTTGTTTCCCGTACTCGCAGCGAGTTATAAAAAACACAGCAGTTGTGTTTTCAGCAGTGAAGATGTTAAGTTAATAAAACATTTTTATCACTATTATTATTATTTCATTTCAAGTAATTTAGAAACTAGGATGGCACAATGACCCAAAATACGTCTTGGCTTCGACAATAAGAGCCTACAGTTTGGTCTGTTGTGCCTTCTCTCTGTCTTTGGCTTGTTTTCCATTTCAACTGCTGACTTTGACAACTGCATTTGACATTGCTAAATCTAGAATTCTAAACTTATTTGCATTCTTTCAATTTTGTTTCGGCAAATATCATTTATACAAAAAACACAAAAAACAAGTAATCCAACACTTCGAGAATGTTATGTTACTTGTTTGATTAGGTTTAGTTATATTTCGTTTTAGGTTTATCAGAATGATTAATTGTTTGCTTAAATTCACTAATATGTCTAATAATGTTTTTTATGAACTTTGGTGTTTATACCTACATAAGTTATCATACTGTAGGTAGTACACAGCCAAATAATTGGTTACTAAATGATGTCATTATAGTTGAAAATAAAGGTATTCTTTTACACATGAGTAACATCTTATTTTTGAATACAACAAGCTTCTATCCTTATCCTACATAAAAATATTAAACCTTAAACATTCTAAACATCAGTAGGCTGAATTAATGTGATGAAATTCTACAGAACTGAATCTAACAAAGAGTTTTTTCTTCACAAAATTATCTCTTAACTATTTCATATTGATCATCAATCTGGCATCTCAAAGTTAGACAGATAAGATAAAGGAATAAAGATGTACTCACAATAGTTATTCAATTCATGCACACTCTGAAATATACCATGCATGGTTGTATCTTTAGTTGGATCACTATGGCAGCTACACAAAGGAAAGAAGCATTAATTCAGTAATAAGGAGCTATCAACTGTCACTGCTCTGAAATGTGTTTCACTTTTTATAGAACTGCAAGAACATATTCACTGAGTTTAAGCCCTATGGTTGAATTCAGTGGAGATTCAATGGAGGGGCGCAATTTAGGGCACTTCCCACGGCACGGCGGCGGCGGTGCGGCGACAACATGTCACTTTGCACAGCTGACTGCCGGACGGACCGCGCCCCGCGCGCCGCTCGGACCCCCCCCCCCCTCGACTCCTTTGTACGCCCTCCCGAGCCTGCGCCCTGCGCCTGTCTATAGCTTTACTCTCCCTGCACATGCACGCTGGGTGCACCTATCCCATTCAAACAATTACGCACTTGCGCGCACATCCCTCTTGATGAAGCCGATTGACTGATTACTATTGACTTTAGTGATCTACATTTTGGAACAGCTGACAACACGATTCTAAATATTTCTACATGCAAGGCTTTCTGTATGGTGGTTACCTTACCGATCTATATGAAGTCAGGAAGTTATTGACCCCATATCGACCTGCACTGCACCACACGTGATTTTTCACCACAAAGAAAAATTTCAGGTGGTCCAGTGCTAAAGCGATTGGGTCTAAATGCTTAGTTAATTCGTAATCATATTTTATAAAAAGGCGAGACAAAATTTGCAAACTAAAAATAAGTTAGCAAAATAACAGAGAGTGAACTTGAACCAAAATGGGGCACACAGATTCACTCTCGTCACCTCTAATGAGATCGAAGGAAGTCACCTGCCTATGAACTTTAGTAGTAACATTGAAATGATCTGTTGAGAAGTAGTTAATACATAAAACAACAATTTACCTGATAGAAGTGTTATATTTGTCACAATTATTTTTACACCAACGAAGTTATAATTTTCATTGCAAAATTATATTGTCCACACCAAAGTTAGGTGGCTATTTGTGAACTTAACACTGTTATAGTCTTTGTGTTTCACTGAATAAATCGAAAGTAAAGGTAATTTATGCCAATTTTTGCAATCAAGCAATGTAATAGGCAAAAATCAAAAATTAAATGCACATCCTGTCTAGCACCGCCATGTTCCATTGAAATGAAGGATGACTGATTGAATGATTTTGATTGAAACAAAGAATGAATCAATTTATCTTTTTGGTTTCTCTTGGTCTATGGAGTGTCTATGAAAATAATTTACACTACTACGATAGTTTTTCATGTTTGTTTCCGATTCACACATTTACAATGAAAGTCACGGGGCGTCTCTCAAAGCTCAAATAAAAGCGTATATTTTGACCAAACAGTAACAAAAGCGATAACCATAGGTCCGTTTTACACCATCAATATGAACGACTATCCAGATATCGTGAAACTATCATCAATGAAATTATCGGTTATTACCTTGATAATTTTATTGAACTGTTGATATTATTGCAGCCGCTCCCCCTTGGATCATGGATTTCAAGAAAGTTTGATTCGTCTGATTACCATTGATCATTATGCGAGGCCAAAACCTAAAATCATTAGCATTATGCTAATTATTTTAGGTTTTGGTATCCCATGATTTGTGCATTTAGCCATAATTGAGGGTTTGTTTGTGGATTGTGCAATATTAGTCTATGGTCTGCTATAGTTCATTCATGCATTCACTCTTTGCTGCTAACTTCACGTTCGATGTGTTCGATCATCCATCAGTCAAGCAAGCGGTTTTTGTTCTCAAATTAACAATAAATTTGCCATGTTGTGGCAGTATCCGATTTATAATAGTATTCGTGCTTAATTCAGAATCGTTAGATACCAATAAATGTGCTATAGCAATCAGTTGCGCGTACAACGGTGCATATGCTTTGTTGTGAGAACCACCTTTATCTGCTGCCCTGTCAGTCTTGAGTCTAGTAACAGAATTTTTCTACAATGAAACAGTCGCCAGTGGAATCATAGTTCCTGTGTGGCGTGTCGAGTGAGAAAAGAGCAGTGCATCGTTTATGTTTCGTGATGAGATTGGTGTTTTTCTACGAAGCCGTATTGGGGAGAATGCACGGTGGTGTTTAGCCTCAGTGGCAGTGGCAGCAGACGTCAGTGTTGCGGCTCAGCATGGAGGCGAAGGACGAGGAGCGTATGCGGCGGCTGCGCTTGCTGGAGGAGCGGCTGTGCGACCCGCGCTCCACCGGCAACGTGGACTGTCTGCTGGACACCGTGACCGCGCTCGTCTCCGACTGCGACCACCCCGCCATCCGACGCATGAAGAACGTCGAGGCCTACACCAGCAGATGTGAGTACTGCACATTCTTTGCCTGAACCACTACTCCTGGCATATCCACCCGAGCTTACAACTGTTTAGCTCCCTACCATATTGATGTGAAAATGGTCTGCATTCACAACATACACGGCCCATATTTTGTTTACACATTTTATCAATTATGATTGTGTTGTTTATCAAAATGTTATCAACTGTGATTCTAAAACATTGGTACTGAGCTCTGAGTGTGTATTATGCTTTGTATAGTTTGTCGAACTTCACCAAATTAAATAAAAGCTGAATCAACTATTTCAAGTTTTATCAATATAGACTTGTGATAATATATTTTTAGGTAATGATGTTGTGAGAATGAGACAGAACTGTAAGAAAGTTGAACAAAAGAAACAGACCTATAAATTAATGATAAATAATCTAAACAATTTATCGATTAAAAGTCCTTGATACAAGTCTCTAGTACACTTACATTGACCCTGATTCCCGACTCTTCTAAGATTCCCTATGTTCAAGGAATCTGGGACCATGAGACAGATAGATAGATAGCACTGAATAATAACAAGTAAGGGCTCTCAATGTTAGAAAAGAATAGAAAATACTTCATTGTACACACCAGTTTACAAAATACACAAGGTACTTACTGAACGAAACTTAGTATGGATTAAAAAAAACAGAAGCACCATTTGTGCCATTAGCACCTCGCTGCTAATGGTTAGAGGATACGACGATTTAAATAAAATTAGTTGATACTTTGCATTGACATAGTATTATTATCTTTTGGAAATAATTATGTTAGGCAGAGCCCTATTCAGAATTTAATATTTTCCTTTTGTTCTTGGATTCTGATCCATATTTAATGTATTAGTATTTATGTATGTAGTCATAGTACATTATTATTATTTTGGAGCCGCAATATCCTTTGAAGGAAGAAAATTAGAAAATTTTCTAATTAAATGTCAACTATTTTGTTAATTCTTCTTTCACCCAACCCTGAATAGAGTGAATATAGTGCCAGTAATAATATTAGTATTCAGTTCAGTTCAATAATTGGTTCAATATGTATTGTTATAGATGAAGAGTTTGCATCAGACATTGTAGATCTTCGTATGAAGGCAGCAGACTTTGACCTTATAAAAGTGATTGGTCGTGGTGCGTTTGGTGAAGTACAACTAGTCAGACACAAGTCCACGCGTCATGTCTACGCTATGAAACTACTCAGTAAGGTAGAAATGATAAAAAGGTCAGACTCCACATTCTTCTGGGAGGAGCGTCATATAATGGCACATGCAAATTCGGAGTGGATCCTAAAACTTCACTTTGCTTTCCAAGACCACAAATATCTCTACATGGTGATGGATTACATGCCCGGTGGAGATCTCGTCAGTCTCATGTCCAACTATGATATACCTGAAAAATGGGCCAAATTTTATACAATGGAAATAGTTCTAGCATTAGATGTCATACACGGCATGGGCTTTGTGCACAGAGATGTAAAGCCAGACAACATGTTGATTGACAAATACGGTCACTTAAAGTTGGCCGACTTTGGCACATGCATGAGGATGGGGCCAGATGGACTTGTCCGAGCTAGCAATGCAGTGGGCACCCCTGACTATATCTCGCCTGAGGTCCTGCAGTCACAGAATGGGGAAGGTGTCTATGGTCGCGAGTGTGATTGGTGGGCAGTAGGAATATTCCTTTATGAAATGTTAGTAGGGGATCCCCCTTTTTATGCTGACAGTTTAGTGGGAACATACGGAAAAATTATGGACCATAGAAACTCATTGCAATTTCCCGATGATGCAGAAATCTCAAAAGAAGCCAAATCATTTATTCGAGGATTGCTCACAGACAGAACCAAGAGATTGGGAAGAACCAGTGTAGATGAAATCAAACATCATCCCTTTTTCATAAATGACCAATGGAGTTTCGATAATCTGAGAGATTCTGTCCCGCCGGTGGTGCCAGAGCTGTCCGGCGATGACGACACTAGTAACTTTGATGATATCGAAAAGTCTGACGCTCTAGATGAATCTTTTCCTGTGCCAAAAGCTTTTGTAGGAAATCACTTGCCTTTCGTCGGGTTCACATACAATGGTGACTATCAGATATGCGGCAGATTCGGTAAGGAAGCCGACGTCGTAGATACAATTCCGAACAATCACATAAATAATGTAGGATCCGAAGCTATATTGCAGCTAGAAAAACTTCTCGAAAGGGAACGAGACGGGAAACGGAAACTGGAAGACGCGCAGGTCTCGCTCTGCGCCCAACTAGACGACCTGGCGCAGAGAGACGCCAGAAATAAAAAAGTGATCGCCGACACCGACAAAGAGATAGCTCTCCTCCGTCACGATCTGCGAGAGATACAGCGAAAGGCCGAAATCGAATGCGATACAAGAAAGAAGGCCGAGTTCAATTTGAACGAGGCCAAGCGGCGGCTGGACGAGGAACAGAGCAAGAGATCGAAAGAAATCAGCAACCTGCAAAACTACAACGAGAAATTCAACGCCCTCGAGAAGCAGTTGCAGGAGCTGCGCGAGAAACTGAAGCAGGAGTCGGAGGCCGCGGCCAAGTCGCGCAAGCAGGCGGCCGAGCTGTCCGCGGCGCAGGCCGCCGCGGCCGCCGTGACGGACGGTACGGTGGCCGGCCTGCGCGCGCAGCGGGACGCGCTGGAGCGCGAGCGCTGCGCGCTGGCGGACGAGCTGGGCGCCGTGAAGGCGGCCAAGCAGCGCTCGGACGCGGCCGTGGCCGAGGCCACCTCGCGGCTGAACGCGGCGCACACGGAGCTGGAGCGCTCGTCGTCGCGCCTGGCGCAGATCATGGCCGACAACCGGCAGCTGACGGAGCGCGTGGCCGCGCTGGAGAAGGAGTGCGCGGGGCTGGCGCACGAGCTCCGCGCCGCGCAGCACCTGTACCAGCAGGAGCTGCGCGCGCACCAGGACACGCAGCGCTCGCAGCTTCTGTCCAAGCAGGAGGCCAACCTGGAGCTCGTCAAGGGTGAGCCATTATCCTATTCTAAACCCGCCTCCGACGTAAAGCTCGCGCTAATCTCCTCTCATACTGATCTGTGCTAAACTCTCCCGAAAAGAATATATTCCGAAACCTTCACTTTTTGCATGCCACAGGAGTATTGGAAAAGATATTTAAAGGTATTGTCAGTTTGCTAATCTATTTTAATACATTCGTCCTTTAGTTTCGTGTGTCGTAGAAACATCATTTTAGTGGTCATGTTCATTTTTTGTCCGAATCCTCGCTTCATTCTTTTGTGCGTCTGCGCATATAAACCGTTACCGATCGCAACTTCGGTCTCCATCCCGTGCTATCTCCTTCCGTTCTCATCCCGGTACATCTGTGTCGTGTGTCCGCTTGCGTGGGCGCGGTCCGTTGACGGTTCGTCTGCCGCAGCGCTGCAGAACAAGCTGAACGAAGAGAAGGCAGCGCGGCAGCGCTCCGAGGCCGGCTGCCAGGAGAAGGACCGCCAGATGTCGATGCTGAGCGTCGACTACCGCCAGATGCAGCAGCGCCTGCAGAAACTTGAGGGCGAGCATCGACAGGAGAGCGAGAAGGTGACACATTCATTGACTATCTATTTTTTTTAAATATCTATATGGCACGACTCTAATTCACAATATTTTTTTGTCTTTACATGTAATTAATTTATTATATTATTAATTTTTGAAACGGAGTGGACTACATCTCTTTCTTAAAAGACACGCCAACAAAATAAATCGCTGTTAGACTAGACACGCCATCTCTTTTAGTCTCATATTAATAAAATAAAATAAATAAAGAAATGATCCCCAGTAATTTCGCTTAATGCGATACTTTTCACACCGATACACAGTGCGTAACGTGCAGTATTTCCCCGCACGAATTGTCACAGAAGAGACGTATCTCCATTTCCGTCCGGCAGGGTGTCTGCTGGCTGAGTGTCCCGCCCGGGCCGTGCGCGGCTAGTGCCTACAGCGTGTAGTTCCCGGCAGGTGACGGGGCTGGCGGCGGCGCTGGAGCAGGAGCGCGCGGCGCGCGCGGCGGCGGCGGGCGACACGGCGGCGGCGGAGGCGCTGGCGCGCGGCGCGGCGGCCGAGCGCGACGCGCGCGCGCGCGACGTGCTGGCGGCGCGCGCGGCGCTGCAGGACCTGGCGGAGAAGCTGGCCGCCGCCGCCGCCGAGCGCGACTTGCACCGAGCCAGGGTCAGTCTAACAAATATCGTTTTTTTTTAATTTAGTTTCCATAGTAGGTATACTAGCTGCGCTTTCACAGTTTCGCCCGTGTTGCCTATTATGCCACCGGAACCGTTTTTTATTACGGGTTAAAATGTATCTTATGTTCCATTCCAGAAATTGAAGTATCTATACGCCATATTTTATGTAAATCCGTTCAGCCATTGCGGCGTCAAGAGGTGAAAAATAAACAATCACGCAAACTTTCGCATTTATAATTTTAAGGGATAGTAGATACATACGGGGTAAAACAAAGAAACAATGCAGTATGTTGCCACATATAAGTTCCGACTCTGCAAAAGCTAAGCCCATAGTATTTGCAACACGTGACGTCGAGCCCTATTCTGATTCTGTTTTCCGATTTAATTTCGAACGATTTGTTAATGCGGCACTCGTCGGTTATCGTCGTGCGAGATCCAGGAAAAGACTGAACGTCAACGGGCCGTCGACTCGATTTCGTAACACGGGTGTCCCAGACACCTTGACCTTAAGATTACTATAACGACGACGTCCTCGGTATAGATAACAGAAACGAATTGGACTGTTGCTTAGCGATCTGTAATCGATTATTTTAAAGTCAATTAATCTAGATCGACGATTTTTATGTCTGCGTGTTTGTACTCTGTAACATTTGAATCATTTTTATTGGTTTTCATACTTGATTAAGTTAAATTTCTACTTAAAACCGACATATGATTCCACTGTGATAATATCTTGTTACTGATATATTTTCTAAAATGTATGCAATATCGCGTGGTCTGTTGTCTCTCGATAAACCCGACTGTACCCATTCTGCATTATCGACATTTTAATTGTTTACGATAACCTGCCACAGCGTAGCATTCCGAAAGTAGATTAGAAATTGAACACGCACAAATGTCTCACTCGATTTCAATTCAATAGAGCCAATTACTAAATCTTGTCCAAAAATAACGACGTCAAAGATTCATTACAATATGCAAACTACATGGCAATTATTACAAAATGTAGCGTGAACCGAAGAGGTTACATTCGTCATCGCAATGACTACATTTTTTTTTTTTTAATTTTACCTTTCACACTTGTGTCCCTGCCAAGTTCTATTGATGAAAATTACCTTAATGCCTTAAGTAGGTCAAACATCAATACTGTTTACGTTTAGTTTTCACGGTGTTCTCTCGGCGAGTACCGTTTCGTATGACGTGGCGTAGACAGACCTCGCTACCTACGTCGCACGCTACATGAGCCTTACACATAGTTTTATTATTCTAAAATCAATGTATGACTCTGTGTTCTTAGATCAATGGAGTCATCGTGCCGTCATTTACACTGAAGATCTCGGCTGAGGTCATGTTTACTAACTTGTACCGTTGACCCAATGATAACGTCCGGGATATTCCATCTTCGATTAATTGATAACAAAATCTATTAATTAAATTAAACTGCATTTATGATTTTTGATGACTTTAAGAGTATGTTTTCTTTTCATGTAATCTATAATTCATAAACAAGAAGCAACTCATAGATCAAGAAAGCATAGCGACGCCTTATCAGGACGGTGAATGAAGTAGCCGCAGTCAGTACAACTTACCGTTATAATATCTTATCTAAGTAAATTTCAAACATAACTTTAACAAGTTCCCCAACTGTTTCTTGTGAATTAATCATAATCTCATCGCGCCGAAATAGACTGTCCTCCGGCATTACGACATAGTGAGTCATTGTAGTCGGCAAACATGCACACATTCACGCGCACCACAACATTTGCCTTATTCGAGAGCGATACCTGCGCGTGCGCCGCGCCGCCGCCGCCGCCGCAGAGACGTCCCCAAATAAATAAACACGCTACGTACCTACGCGCAGTCGCCTCTACACTTGTATGCCTCACTCGCGACAATTATGTGATTTGACTCAATTAATAGAATATTTATTCATATATATTTCAAGGAATATTGTCGTTTTCATTACACGTACGCTACTTGGATTTTATTAATTAACTCGATTCTATGATTGAGTTTTCTAATTACTGCGAACCTTTAAGATGCACAGTCTTCAATCATCATTATCATCATCATCATCGTCAACCCATATCGGCCCACTGCTGAGGTCGGGTCTCCCCTCATTTCAGTCGGGAGGATTAGGCCATAATTCAACACGGGGACCCATTCTAGATTGTGACACCTCATGATTCTCGGATAGGTACGTGGGTTTACTCACGATGTTTTCCTTCACCGAAAAGCGAGTGATAGTTACGTACATAATTATGTTTTTTAAAAGAAACACGTGCCCGCAATGGGATTTGAACTCACGGCCCTCTTGAAAGGCGGATATTCGTCCACTAGGCTACCACCGCTTTATGTTTGAAGAAGTCTTAAATAATTGGTGGTAATTGTTCTTTGGTAAAAAATGAAGATGAAACAAATTAAAACAACACCGTTAGTTCAGTGCGCGCTTACATAAATTAAATTGATGTAAGGCCGGTGAAGTGGGTATGGTTGTAGATGGAACATGATAAATACATTATGTAGGTATATTGCATTCGAGCTGCCGACTCACGAGCACCAAGAATGAAAAAGTATTCATTGCCGACCTTGATATTTATGAAACTAACTTTTGAGATTCATTCCATAGATGGAATTATCATGTTGTGTACAAATACACAATAAAACATTTTCTACGGCATATTGTTTAAAAGCCGCGTGCCTATGCTAATAAGCTTTATAAAAACTTGATATAACGATCTCCGAATTCTATACTTTTATTGATTACATAACCAGACTAATCGTTTTGCGATGAGTTCATATAGAGCCATACGCACGAAGATCACATAACGCGTAAAGCCCTAACAATTCAACACTTATTTTAGTTTTCAATCGAGTCTAAGAAATGCAAGTAGAAGGTTAGGCGCCTCTTTCCTAGAACAGTATACACAGATGCTTTGTCAAACCTTGATAACATATTCTTGGAAGCAAAGTGGGTCCAATATCTATGCGACTTCTTGTACCGATGGACTGATAAATCAAGTATAAACTTTAATTTATAACATTACATAGTGTGTTTTAGAAATCAAGGGGTGAGGAGGTTAACAATTTCTAGAACATGCACTTTTATTGTCCGCTCGTATCGTTCCGTCCATTACTGAATTTTTTTTATTATCTTCTATATATTCCAAATGGATTGAGAATCAGAAAAAAGTGATCGCAGCGCAGAGATCGAAATACAGCCGAATCATTCATAGAGTCGGAACTTTTTTTTATTGATTTGTTTACATGAAAAACAGTGTTATTTCCTGTGATATCGGAGAATAAAGAGATTTTTTACTCGATCGCTAGGAATGTAATAGATATGATAGATCAATTAGAACATGCGCCAGCGCCGATCGAACATCAGGCTTGGCAATGTAGTCACGCCAATGAAACACTCTCGTAATGAACTTGACACCCATTAATATACAGGAATGCCTTGTCGTACTTGTGGCAATTTCCTGGACATCTACAAGTGGCGCTAATAGTGTTGCTGAATAAAATTGTACTTAGCATATTATTTACGAGTATTGTTGCGTGGAGCCGCGGTGCGATTTCCTAGAAAGATGTGCACTATCGCTGTTATGTATAATCTAATAACACGTTATACTTGTAGGCAATATTATCGATTCGCAAAGTCGAAAGGAATACATAATTGAAAATCGTTAGTAACGTCGATATGATCGAGGTCTACCATCGTTTAATAAAGGTGAAAATAAAAAGCTTTCGTTTATTAATCCCCGCAGTGTCAAGTTTTCAGTTCGAACAAATGAAAAAATGTATGTGAAACGCGACCTCCTCCTCGTGATTGTAAGTAAAAGTCTAGGATGTGCGGGTGTAGAGACACGGAGGTGAGAAGTCAATTGTCAATCGACGCTAACCGGTCACTGTTTTGTATAACTTCATACTCATCAATGAATACAGGCTGAAATTCAAAAACAATTTACTGATTCCATTCGGCACTTCACAATGTCACATACGAAGTAACATATCAGCTGTTTGTAACCCGCGACTTCTGCG
Source organism: Campaea margaritaria (assembly GCA_912999815.1). Taxonomy (NCBI): domain Eukaryota; kingdom Metazoa; phylum Arthropoda; class Insecta; order Lepidoptera; family Geometridae; genus Campaea; species Campaea margaritaria. The sequence goes on from OU538790.1 coordinate 10,436,640, forward strand.
GTTGTATTTCTGAACGGCAGAGATAGAGAAGCCTGCGTCATGCAGTGAGTGGCGAGGTCCAACGACGATCACAGTAAAGCGGGGCGACGTTAACCCTCGGAACGTTCGTTGCAGAGCGAGGAGTTGCGGTCGCAGCTAGAGAACGAGCAGCACTACTGCCACCTGTACCGCAGCCAGGCCAACGAGCTCAGCGCGCAGATGGACGACAGCACGCGCGCCACGCGCGACCTGGAGCAGGAGCGCGCCAGCCTGCTGCACCAGCTGCAGCTGGCCATCGCGCGCGCCGACTCCGAGGCCATCGCGCGGTGAGAGCCAGTGATACTGTCGGTAGATAATATCACGGTGATATTTTGATATTTATTTTTTAATTTTGGGTTCACAAAACTGTCAATTTTTTGACATTAACTGTTTTCCCGAGGAGTTTTAACTTACAGGCGGCTGTCTTTGCAGGTCGATAGCGGAGGAGACGGTGGGCGAGCTGGAGAAGGAGAAGACGATGAAGGACCTGGAGATGCGAGACGCGCTGGCGCAGCACCGCGCGGAGCTGGCGGCGCGCGACGCGCAGCTGCAGGCGCTGCGGGACCGCGACCACGAGTCGCGCGCCACCATCGACCTGCAGCGGAAGGTACGCCCTATATACACGCTCAATGTCAGACTCAAGGTTTCCTCGAGACGGTCAGTTGTTGGGTGTAGTGCTGCCAATGTAGCTATTTTAGAGCTAAGTACTGTTTAAGTTACATGTACAGTTGCCCATAGAATGGAATAGAAATGTGTTATTGTACACCAGTAAGAAAAAAAAACGAGATACTTTACAAAAATAAAAATAAAACTACATCCAAAATACAATCACCAATTTGCTCCATCCCAAAAGCCAAACAATTTTACCCATATGCTCTTTTAAACAAAAACTTTGCTCGAATTTTACATTTTCAGCTCTATAGCTCCAAAAAGGAGCTAAATTAGCTCCAAATTTAATAAAAAATTAAATTTTAGGTCTTTGGCTGCTTTTGTAAATCGCGACTTTTTTATGTAAATTTGAAAAGAGCTAACTTGGCAACTCTGCACGTAACAAATGACAATCACAATTGACCGTCTCAAGGTTATAAAATAACCTTTTAAATCATTATTGACATGACGCCACAAGCGCCTGCAACGGTCGCCGTTCGGCTATCGCCTCTGTGTTCCTTTCACCGCGGCACTCCCGCAGGAGGTGGACGAGCTCCGGCGCAGCGGCACGGCGCTGGCGGAGCGCGTGGCGTCGCTGCAGCGGCTGCAGGACGAGCTGGACCGCCTCAACAAGAAGCTCAACTCGGAGATCATGCTCAAGCAGCAGGCGGTCAACAAGCTCGCCGAGATCATGAACAGGTCAGCTTTTGCAGCGCCACCCGGAACAAGAAGCAGCTAATTGTTTTATAATCGTTATCATTTGCAGCTCTATTCTACCTGCTGCTAACTGCTCGTTTAATCGCTACTTCCCTACTTATATTATAAATGCGAAAGGAACTCTGTCTGTCTGTCTGTCTGTGGCTCTTTCACGCCTAAACTACTGAACCGATTGAAATTAAATTTGGTACAAAGATAGTCTAGAGCCTAAGAAAGGACATAGGGTACTTTTTAATACGAAAAAAGCATTGTAAAAGTTTGAAATAGGGCATCAAAGTTTGTATGGAAGTTTCGTCATTTTTGAAGCTAGAAGCTTGAAATTTATTTTTTAGGCTTTTGATCAGATATAAATAAATTTGCCATTCAAAGTTTATAAAAATTTAGCTTGAGGGGGTAAAATAAATATAGGGGATGAAAGTATGTATGGAAATATGTAAGGTTTGGGCTAAACCACTGCACCGATTTAAAAAAATATTTCATTAATGGAAAGCTACATTGACAGTGAGTAACATAGGATATATTTTATCCCCATATTCCCGCGGGAACAGAAACTACGCGGGTGAAACCGCGGGGCGCAGCTAGTGTTACCATATTTTACAATCATGTATTAACTATATCGATTTTTTTTCCCTCAAACGAGATCCTCGATGTATTGTATTGCGCCTTTAGACGTCCTCGTGTCTGATCTTGGCTGCCACTTGTTCAAAAACTTACTCCCCTTGCCATCACCTCGCTTAATCATATACCTTGTACAATTCCATTTCAGTTCCACGACACTCTTCCCAGTGTCTCGAACATGTTAATAGGTTATTTAAATAATAACGCAAAATTTATAGTCCCCTTTTATTTTCCACAGAAAAGACATGAACCCCGCGACGACGAAGACCAAGAGCAAGATGTCGGTGCGCAAGGACAAGGACTACCGCAAGCTGCAACAGGAGCTGACGCGCGAGAAGGAGAAGTTCGACCAGCACGTCGTGAAGCTGCAGCGGGACCTGCAGGACGCGCAGCAGCAGCTGCTGGACGAGCAGACCACGCGCATGCGCCTCGCCATGGAGGTACGCGCCTCCCCCTTGGGAATGGATCAAGATTCTTCAACACTTTGTTAACAGACTTAAATTTAAAAAATCACCAGAACCGAACTGAAGAAGGCAGTTCATCAGACGGCGCCTTAAAGCTTCCTAAAACCCCTAAATGTGGGGTTGCTATGTGGAAATTAACTATTAATTTTTCTAACTTTCAATATGGTGGTACCTGCATTCTTCAGTTTTCGCATGATCGGTTCGGCACGGTTTTTGGGGCTGGATCGAAACGACGACGTTCATAGACCTGTTTTTATCTTGTGAATATGAACTCGTGAAAATTAAAGACGTATTGTAACTCCAGGTCGACAGCAAAGACGCCGAAATCGAGCAGTTGAAAGAGAAGCTCGCAGCCCTCACAAGCGAGACGGCGTCGCAGTCCTCCGCCGACGCCGAGGACGGCGAGACGGAGCAGACGCTCGAGGGCTGGCTCTCCGTGCCCTTCAAGCAGAACATCCGCCGCCACGGCTGGAAGCGCCAGTACGTCGTCGTCTCCTCCAAGAAGATCATCTTCTACAATACGGAGAATGATAAGCAGAACACTACGGATCCCGTCATGATTTTGGATTTGAGGTGAGTTTTTTTCAATGACGTCTACTTTTTTATTCATACGTTTTTATATATGTCACATACACATTATCTTGAATCCTGACCCATAACTAAGATTCCTAGTATCTAGGGAATTACGAACTTGGTAGTCTGTCGTACCCACAAATAATGAGACTCGGAGAGCATACCCGTGGTTCACACAAATATTTGCCTGGTCCACAAATCGAACCCGGAACCTCATGCTTCACAATCGCTTCATCACCAAGCGACGTAGGCCGTCATCACGTGTCAGCGTTTTTATTTAAAACAATCCCTAATGATCGTATTGTTTACAGCAAAGTGTTCCACGTCCGGTCAGTGACGCAGGGCGATGTGATCCGCGCCGACGCTAAAGACATCCCGCGCATATTCCAACTGTTGTACGCCGGCGAGGGCGAGGCGCGCCGACCCGGCGAGACCGACCAGCAGCCCGACACTGCCGACCATACCGGTAAGCCGCTACCACACCGGCGCGATATTGTCGCTCGATGATAACGTGTCAGTTAGGGGGTAGGGTTAACTGTTGTACCGTTGTATGCCGGCGAAAATGAGGCGTTCGCTAATCACACCACTAAATCGCACACAATTCCACTGTAAATACAGCCTGACCGATCTCAGGCTTATCTGGCTTTGTGGGGAGTAATGAAAAACAATGTGCAGCAAGACTATCTTCCGACTCGTGTCCGAGCCGCTATCTCAACCCTGACGTACCGTTCCAGGCAACACGGTGCAGCACAAGGGGCACGACCTGGTCAGCATCACGTACCACATCCCCACGGCGTGCGAGGTGTGCACGCGCCCGCTGTGGCACATGTTCCGTCCGCCGCACGCCTACGAGTGCCGCCGTGAGTATACGACCCAACTATCGATCGCTCCCGCGTCGTAACTCCACCCGCCGCCGGTACTGAGCCTCGTGGTCCGTTGCAGGGTGTCGCATGAAGATCCACGCGGAGCACGTGTCGGAGGGCGAGGGCGTGGCGGCGTGCAAGCTGCACGCGGACCGCGCGCGTGAGCTGCTGCTGCTGGCGAGCGGCGCGCCCGACCAGCGCCGCTGGGTGGCGCGGCTGGCGCGCCGCGTGCAGCGCTACGGGTACCGCGCCGCGCACCACCACAACCACGACCACACCAAGCTGTCGCCCAGGTAGGGAGCCGGGGACGGCGCACGCGGCCGCTGCTGCTGGCGAGCGGCGCGCCCGACCAGCGCCGCTGGGTGGCGCGGCTGGCGCGCCGCGTGCAGCGCTACGGGTACCGCGCCGCGCACCACCACAACCACGACCACACCAAGCTGTCGCCCAGGTAGGGAGCCGGGGACGGCGCACGCGGCCGCTGCTGCTGGCGAGCGGCGCGCCCGACCAGCGCCGCTGGGTGGCGCGGCTGGCGCGCCGCGTGCAGCGCTACGGGTACCGCGCCGCGCACCACCACAACCACGACCACACCAAGCTGTCGCCCAGGTAGGGAGCCGGGGACGGCGCACGCGGCCGCTGCTGCTGGCGAGCGGCGCGCCCGACCAGCGCCGCTGGGTGGCGCGGCTGGCGCGCCGCGTGCAGCGCTACGGGTACCGCGCCGCGCACCACCACAACCACGACCACACCAAGCTGTCGCCCAGGTAGGGAGCCGGGGACGGCGCACGCGGCCGCTGCTGCTGGCGAGCGGCGCGCCCGACCAGCGCCGCTGGGTGGCGCGGCTGGCGCGCCGCGTGCAGCGCTACGGGTACCGTCGGTCGGGACATGTGCTCATCACCTCGCTTCGATCGAGTTCCCGTCCGTCGCTTTGTGCTAACGGGCCGACACCGTTCGATATATAATGCCTCGCAAATGATCTCACGCGCCCAAACGAATAGTGTGGCTGACGTCAGTCGCCTCTTCGCTTCGCCGAGTACGTTGCGAGTAGTGCATATGGGACATTAAATGTTTACCGTTTCTAGGGACTCGATGCGATCGAACCTGAAGTCTGCGTATATGAACGCGACACAGCGCAGCTCCACGCTGCCCGCCAACGCCTCGCTGCCGCGTCAGTGACGCGCCCGGCGGGTGCGTCAGTAAGGCGGCCGGCGCGGGCGCCCTTCGCCCCGACGCCCTCGAATACGCCTCCGCGGCCTCAAATGCGACTCGTCTTCGCGTGTGACGTTATCGTCGGACTTGCGATACGAATGTTCGAGTTCGTGAGATACAACAACGTGCGACGCGACAGTGCGACGTTCGTCCGCTTCACGATCTGCATTTACGAAATTTGTTTACCTATTCAGAATCTTTTTACCGATTTGTACCTATTTCGATTGTATAAATTAGCTAGTCGTCTAATGTATTTTTAGTGTGTTCTGTCCGGAATTTTGTTATTGCGAGTGCGGCGTCGCGGCCGCGGTCGTTACTAATATTTTGATGATGTACTTATGGGCGTAATGTTTCATACTTATTTAAAAACATATTCGCGAAGGAATTGACTATCTTGTTTGTAAGTTTTGTTTGACGAGATATTAATTTTTACTTGACTAGACTAAGTGTGGACCGCTGGGTTGTAGAACGGGTGCTACGAAGGGCTATAAGCTGTGACGACGGTCGTGAAAATAGAATACCCCAGTGGTCCGTAATAAAAAACAGAAAAATAAAACACTAATTAATTTTATGGTTTATTAGGATTGGCTCCTTTTAATGCTTAGTTCTATGGCGTTGATATTAAAACATTCATTCACGTGTTGTTCAATTCATTTATTTTCATTAGTGATGTATTATATGTAACATACCGAGAAATGTGATGTTTCGTGCCTGATGTCCCAGTACTGTGAGGCAACTGCCCCCGAGTGGCGCGCATGTTGCGCATGGCGACGCGTTGTAGTTCGCACTGTTCTGGCTATCTCATGTGTTGTGTCACTTGCAGGCTTCGTGAAAGCATTAACTATCGATCGTCGCCTAAAGTGTGCGTCTCGGTAGGAGTAGGCCTAAATACTTTTAGCAATTACAGTGTTTAACAGCTCACGTATTTTTAAATACTGCAAAATAAATGTAGGAACGACTCATCATGTCACGGGGGGACAAATTTAGAGTAACCTGAGATATCGTAGCGACCTCTTTTTGGTTGCTATAACCTGTAAAGTATGGTGATATTTTATATTTATATTTAATTTTATAGTATCATTGTAGCATCGAATATAGTGTGATTTTCTCGGACCATAATATTATCTTCTTATAGAAGAGAGAAGACAGTATTTATGGCAATAATATTATCTCAATTTTAAAAGGCAGCATTATTCATCGTAGTACGAGAATGTAATTCACTTTTATACACACAATTTACACTGTTAACGAGCTTTCATTATTCATAAGTATAATATATAGTACGCCTTTCACTAAAACCACATCTTCATCAGCATTACCACTTCGGTTTGTTAACATTATTTTAAAATGTACTTGTATAGTGTTGTTCAGTTGCTTTGTGTGTATTCAATGAATGTATTTTGAATTGTGAAAGGGAATCAAGCGGGAATTGTAGTAAATTATTAGCACAACACTCTTCTTAGTCCTACACACTCACTGTTGCACTAAACACTTGATCATTTACAAACTAACGAATAAACAGTGCCATAAGTGTGTTATTTTGTAGAAAAACCTTTCCAATTATTGCTCAAATGGATTATAGCAGCCATGTTACTTAAATGAAAAAAGACTCTTCGATGGGCTTCCGGTAACGCGATCAATTTGTAGAATCTACTGACTAATTATAAAATTGAGCTTGTAGTTAAGTTACGCAATCTATGAAATTGTTCTGCCTTAATCGAGCTAGATACATTTTAGAAAGTTATTTTCCTTGTGAGTGTACTTTCGATTTTAGTCTTTTTGGACCTAACCCTCTGCCACCGCTAGTACAAAAGCTTGATCGTCATAGCTGATAAACACATCTGTTGTCTTTATTGGATCTTATCATAATTAAAATCGAGAGTAGACTTTTGTCGTGTACGAGTTAAACGCGTACTGAAATCAATTAACTGGACAGTGTCTTGCAATAAATTGTATACTAATGTGATTATTTTATTATAAAGTTCAAGGATCCGATTTGCGGTCCTTGACAAATATTTCTTTACATGTCATCAAACCAAGTTTGATATTGATATTACAAAATCTTCGGTCTAAACATGATTCCATTTCCGGCGCTGTAATGGCCTAACGGACCTATTTTTTTTTATTAAAGAAGTTTAATGGCCTTGTATTATAATATTAAATATGTACAATAAATCTTTTTAGTGATTTTAAAGTACAAAGTTGTGTCGGCAGAGTTCACAACGTCACACATAACACTGCACGCGTTTAGTGACCCGTCCGGGGTTCGGATCAGGGCTCGTGAAGGCAACAGTTTATATATAAATATTTATGTGACGTGGATAGGGTTTGGTGACCGATTCGTATCGAGGGGAAGGCTCTGGACTGTGATAGTGGGCGCGCGTGCGAACACCCGTGGTGCTAGGTAACCAGGCCTCCGGCGCATTGTTGTTACTCGCGATTCTTGTTCAACATTATATATTAAACGTTGTTTATATACATTTAAACATTGTTTACATTCCTCCAATTAAAGCTATGTTGAGTTTTGTTTATGTTAGTTTATATTGACTCGGGCTCACTTTTGTGCTTCAACAGTTACGGCCGGTGCGGACGACAGCTTGATCGAATCGGTGGCCGATTTTTGACATCGTATTATTTGTTATATTTTGTGTAGGTTGTTTCCCCCGTTAGGACGGCAGAAGGTCCGTATTCGCAAATAAAGCCACCGATTGTCTGCTGTCTGCCCCTGGCTTAATTGCTTTGTTTAGGTTGTAAGTTCGAAACAATCTCTAATAATTCATTCGCGAACTGAAATACGAATTTTAAATTAACGTACTTAAGTGTTCGTTCATTAACTTCATCGTAGGTTTACTAATTATTTTTGAATGCATTTTATATTTTATTAGGCAGCTATTGCATTTTTATGTTATTTTCATTCCATATTGTGTCGTGGTTATTTTTTTTACATTTCTTACGTTTGGATATGGTTATTACCAAAGAAATTTTGAAATAACAGAATTAACAAAACGTTTGTAATTTGAAAATTTCAAAGTCTTGTATTATTTTCCATAGTTATCATTATCACTAATGTTAATACGTTAAAATAATATTGTTATTGATTATGCATAATTTTTATAAACCTGATTTTATAGATATTGACATGTTTCGGGAGTATTTTTCCCAAACGTCGCCGGTGTAAGATAGCGATTAGAAATACTCCCAAATTGTCATCTGCTTATCAATAAATAGATCAATGTTAAATCATTATGTAAAGTATTTATTAATTAATTGCATTTTTTATTGTATTCTTATTTATCTCGCTATAATTAGAAGTTCCTAACTAGCTAGCTTCTCATTCTAAAAACAAATGTCTCAAGTAGTTTCACGCTAATTCGTACATAATGTTTGAAGTTTAACACTGCATTACTACTTAGGTGACATTAATTGTTATTGAATCTATGAAATATCGCGATCTTGATTAGGTAGTGTCGCTACACCTCGTGCGAGCGCGCGCGGGCCGCGTGCGCCGCGCGCCGCCTCACCCATACCTGTACGTGCCTTGGCTTCGGCCCCTCATATCAAATAGGCATATAATATGTATCAATAGTGATTTTATTGTACATATATCATTCAAATAAACCAATATTTTATTGAGTTTTTTTAAGTAAAATGTATATTGTATAAAGTAATTGATTTTATCATTAAAATAACGCCTAGCTAATAAGGGCTACATTTGTGAAAAAAATAAACACTTAAAAAACATTTTTTGTTTTATTTCTCAAACCAATTAAAATATTTTTAACATGTTAAACCATATTTTCTCATTAATTGTATGGTGTTCTACTGTGTACACCACGATTCGAAGATAAATTACATAATACATCTTTAGAGAAATTCACAAAATGTTATAAAAGAAAAACAATTGTCTCTATCAAATAAATAACATTAGCTAAACTTCAATACACTGAATTTTTCAAACTTAAACAATAAATTACAATGTGCATTACACTCTGTTATTAAATTAATATTAAAACTAAGAATTATACTTTTAATATTAAAGGAAGTGTAAGGGTTGTGCACTGTTTGACGTTAGTGTGCGTAGTTCTGAATCCTTGTAGCTAGAACTATACATTTTGGCGCAAACTCTTACTATACATATTTATTCTGATTTCTTACTACAGTCAATAAAGGAAATCTTCCAACTCTAGCTGGTATCGTTATACCATTTTCCGGTACGGGACACTGAATTTAACACGTTCAGTGCTGAAAACATAACTATCGTGTTTTTCATAACTTGCCGCGAGCACGGGGAAACACAACTGTTGTGTTTGTTGTATGGGAAAACACCACGGAGTGTGCAGAGCCGCACCGCAGATCAACATTAATTTTACAGTGATATAACACGTTCTTGTCACAAATGGCCGATTTGTTTTATGAAGACTAATAAATCATGTTCGAGGGGTATACTGTGGCCAGAAGGCAAAAACTAGAGAGTTGGGCTTCAGTACTATTCGGCTTTACAAACCGGCTATTTCTAGAATCAGTAACCTCGGACAGAAGTGGAGTCCAAGACAAAAGATGGTCGTAGTGCTACCTCAGATACCTATAGGCCTCAGACAACGTGCGCGATTGTGATGAAAACCATAATCTATATAGGGTACATCGAAGTCGACTTGGAATATAGTAAAAGGATCTTCAGAATAAGCCGACAGCTTTTTTCATGTCCTTCTGCTTCCATCCCGGCAGGCCTCGGAACTCGCTGTATGGGACGCCGAATGTCGCTACGAAGTCATCATGTGTTAGGTATAGCTGGAAAATGAAAAAGTCTTAAAATTCACGAATTCATTGTGCTGCTTCTATTTGAGGAGTGAGTTGTTGAGCAGCATCCTGAGTAAGTGTTTCCCAAGAGATCTCTCTTCACTGTGTTCTGGTTTGAAGGGCACTGTTGCCAGCGAAATTACTGGGCATATGATACTTAGAACTAATGTCCCAGTGTGATGAGGGTGCAGTGCCGCGCAAGATTATCCAATCAAAAGTTCTAGGTGGCACTGTAACTGCTATGGACAAACAGGGCGTTTACCATCAGGTGAAGGATTGGTTGGTATCGTTACTCAGTAAGTTAAAAACAACACCTCTTTGATGAGCGGGTCGACGTCAGGCGGCAGGTGCTCCTTGGGCCCCCGCAGCACAGTCAGCGGGTACTTCTCGTATTGATCGAAGCGATTCGCGCTGTTGCCGCTCTGCAGCGCGCTGTTGCCGCCCTGCACTATCGCCTTGCCTTCCAGGGCGCTGATGATGGCGCCGAAAGTTTTGTGGCCCTAAAGGTTTTGGATGATTAAGGTTTGGATCATTTGTTCAGCAGTGAGCTCTATAAGCGGTACCTAATGACGATATTGTATGTTACCTTCCACATGGTGTGTTTCCAATGCGGGAAGAAGCCGGTGAAGTGCGGCGGCTCGCGGCCCTGGCTGATAGTGATGATTGGCGTCTCGGGGTCGCGCGCTGCGGGATCTGTGCGCAATTCCATCATTAGTCGTACAGGTATAGACGACAATAAATCTATCGCAAGGCTGCGATTTAGTGTTAAAATCTTCCGTTAGGGGCGCAGTAGATTTGTCACTGGTATTATGCAATGCAATTAGCACATAATATGTAATCGCCTCTTTGACAGCGCCGAAAAGCAATAGCTAATAGGCCCGCCGTTAAAGGTGTTTCAGCGGTCCCGGAGAGCCAGTTCCATTGGCCGTCCGTGCGCTCACCGTGCTTGAGGTAGGCGGCGGCGAGCGCGCGCGGCTCGTCCTTGGCGCGCGGGCAGCAGTGCGCGCCGAGCCACACGAACACGGCGCCGTGCGCGTCCACCACGCCCGCCATCTCCGGCGCCAAGTCGTACTGGCTGAACGACACTATCTCCTCAACTGTAAAAACAACATGAAAAATATTAATATTGCGAAGCTTTATGTACTTTATCAGATTTGGACTGGTATGAAAAGTAGTTCGAATCTTTTTTCGACACGAAAACTACGTTACAGTTTCAGAAGTCAATTAATTATGTTATCTACTTTCTTGTATCCTAATGTAATGGATAATGTTGAGCGCACTCCTACGCCTATACGAGACGAACCGGATTATGAAAATGAAGCTGCGATATTTAAGACCGATAATATCGTGCATGGGAGGTAGGAGCTCAAATCAGTAAGGCGACATACAGGAGTAGTGTCCGGGCGGGCCGAGCGCGACGTAGAAGAGGCGCGGCGGCAGCGGCCGCGCCACCTCCTTCAGCGGTGACGGCACCAGCAGCTGGCGGCGGTCGCCCAGCGCCGTCCAAAAGTCAGCCTTCTCTTTGCCTGGTAATCATACGGTATTTAGTAAGTTTGTATTCTATCCATCTATCAAGGGCTGTCTAGAAGAAATCGGTTTAAGCGATAAAACCGGCTTTTTAATTTCGGCCCTCACATACTGTAACCCTGGGGCTCGACCCGGATTGGTAATTCACATTCCTCTGAATTAATTCTCAAGAAATATGTTTCCTCACGAAGTTTCCCTTTACCAAAAAGTTAAATAATCAATAGTGAACATAATGACGTTGCTAATATGATCTTACATATTAGCAACGTTGGTGCGAGCCCACATTGGGATTCGGGATCACCCTCTTGCTTGACTGACGTCATTCTGTCACCGCATCTGAAGTGGGTATTCAAATATAATGGTGTCGAGGCATTAAAGCACAGATTACCCAACAGTTCTGAAGCACTTTAGATGAGAGTCACCTTGCATGACCAGCACGTGATCAGCGGCGGCCATGTTCTTGGCCACCTCGCGCTCGTCCCCGGTGGCGGTGGCGGCGCACCACACCCACACGCGCGCGCCCTCGCGCACCACGTAGCAGGCGCCGGCGCCGCCCTCCCCCCCGCGCACCACGTAGCAGGCGCCGGCGCCGCCCTCCCCCCCGCGCACCTCCGCGCCGCGCGCCTCGCGTGCGTACTGGCCGGAGACGCGGATCAGCGCGCGCGCCGGTGGTATCACACGACGACCGCTCGCTGTAAGAATACTTTCAGACTATTTTTCTATTTCTTCTTGCCGAATGTTTCAACCAATGTGCCCCGAGTGTGGCTCATTGGGCAAAAATTTGACTCGTTGGGAACCCACCGAAACATCGTTAACAGGCTTAGCCAGCTCATAATAATTAATTTGGCACACAAAAGTTACGAATAAAGTTCTCTGATTCCTGCTATTACGATCTCTACGTAGTTGAAGATTTTGAAAAGGCTACGGATTTCCCCACAAAGCACTGGCATTAAAATTTGATATCTTGCGAAAGGCATTGCATTATCATTGGAATGGAACGAATGGAATATTGTCAACAAAATAAATTATTTTCCTATCTAGAAGGTAACATTTAATCCGGTGGATCGATAATGTAAATTGCGTTTGCTTACGATCATAGTCAGCTGCTCGGCCGATGTATGTGATCATTCGTCCTTTGAAAATCTGTAAGAAGTGTGCAGGTTCCTTTCCTTGGTACACCCATGCCTGTGAAAATAGATACTCTATGTATGTAGATTTTTGTGAGTCAATGCAACAGGTTGTCCATGTGTTACTGTCTAATGTCTATCAAACAGCACGATAAGAGTTGAAAAAGAATCCACCAATTAGGTCGCATCATTGAGAGGAAAACGCAGTGATCCTATTGGTTGTTTTTTCTTAGCTTCTCTATCGATCACATCTCACTGCTCCTGACAGCTTTTTTAACGATAATACATACCTGAACGGGAAGACGTCCCAACTTCGTGTAGAGATCTTTGGCTTCTCTAGCGCCCAAATTCCTTAGATCATTTGGCGAAGAGCCACCCTGAAAGAAATGGGATCACGGCGTAAAAATTGTATATTTTATTCGCAACTTCAACAAATTCTTGGGGATTTCTAAAGCTAGAAGGAATCGGAATGTTAAACGCAAGCATGTTAGCTAGGTAGTACCCATAAAAAGTTATAAAACCTTCAGAACTGTTCTATTTCCTCACCATCCAGTAGTAAAGCAGGGTCTGGTCGCCGGTGGGCGCGTGGTAGGTGTACAACACGAGGTAACAGTCGCCGTCGTAGAAGGCGCCGGCCTGCGGGCGCTCCACTTCCACCAGGGCTGCCCCCGGGTGCTCTGCTCCCGACCGCACGCGCCACACGCGCAATGCGCCCGACCCGTCGTCGGGTAACTGTGCCTATGATGGGAATTTCCTATTAGTACTACTTTGTCTTTTATGGACATTTACCATGGCGTTATGTCCAATATTTGCAAAGTGGTGAAGGGACCAAACTATCAGTCAGCGAAGCTGCATCCCTTTCGAAATATCAATTACGCGAATACTGAAGTGCCACGTTTAGCATAATAACAGCAACAATAATGTTAGAGATTTTATATTTCAGGAACATTCCACATGCGAATTGCTTGTGTGTAAGGACAAGATCTCTCACTCACGACGCGCACACTGATAAAATTAACTGACTGTACACACACGCTACTGCAACATCCAGGTTGAGCCCTCTTTTAGACAGAAAAATTGGCATGAAGAAAAGTACCCTGAGATATTAAGAATAAGGAAGACGGCCGATTCCTTACCTCAGCCGCGAGCCAAGAGTTGGTAGCGAGGCTGACAGCGTCGAGCTTGGTGGTGGCCGAGCGCGCGCACCGCACGCGGCCGTCGCGGCGCGCGTCGCACCAGCGCCAGCCGTGGAACAGCGCCGCGAACTCCAGCGGCTCGTGGCCCGCCGCCGCCGCCGCCACCGGCCCGCCGTGCCGCTTGGCGCGCGCCAGCCCGCGCGCCGCCGCCAGCGCGCCGCGCGCGCCCGCCCCGCCCGCGCCCGGGCCCACCCACGCCCACACGCCGCGGCTGCCGCTGTCCACTATGTACACGCCCTGGTGTCGCGGGAAGAGAAGTACTTGATAAATCGAAGTACGGTGGTGGGTTCCCAACGAGTCACAATGTTGCATATTGTAAGGTTACCCTTAGTCACCGGTAAAGTTAAAATTTTTCTTTCCATATTTATTATTCGCTTTGCGTACACTAATTATTATTTTATCAAGTATACTTTGACAGACTCTGTGGCGTGGATGATGAGAACTGCGAAGGGTGAGGTTGAGAGTTCGATTCCCTAAACACAGGAAGGATCAAGACGGGGTGCGGGCCAGGTAACCTCCACGAGTGCCCGGCTGTTGTTCGTCCCTCTTGATGCGTTGCATCCGGAGGGAAGGGCAGCAGCTGGGACGGTGCACCCTGGGGTTCGGTCAGCAATTCTCCTAGGGGAATTGGTGGCCGTAGCAAATAACCTGGCGAGAAGAGGTCCTTCGCGTGTCCCTCTGATCAGCAGAGGGCACAGCGAGGGACCAATAACGGGGACTTTTGGGCCGCGGATCGGGGGTCCAACGCCCAAGTTAGAAGTCCCGAGCTGAGGTGCGGCCCGTGTGTTCCGGGACGCACCCAGCGGAGAAAGAGGCCCAAGCCTCACGTGGCGAGCCCGGGAGGGCGCCCGCAGAGGTGGTCGCGGAAGCGCCGTGCGAACCCGTGACCACCTCCATAATGCGGAGAGGAGAACACCCCGGGGTTTTAGTGGGTAAACCCCGCCACACCAGCTGGCGGGGGAGTCCCACATAACCACCCCGCCCCCCCCCCGGGGCCGGGTGGTATGCCTAATGCATTTCCCCGGGAAAAAAAAAAAAAAAAAAAAAAAAAAAAAAAAAAAAAAAGGAAGGATCAAGACAATAGAGTTGACGGCGCGTCTTTCCTTTCATTGTTACTCACATCATCCGACAAGTCGTCTCTGAAAAGCGGCGCACGTTTGATCTCTTCAAGCCTGGCCGCCGGCCTCTGCGACGGGACGGTGATGGGTGCCACCCGAGGGGGCTGCGTAGCTCTGCAATTCACAACAAACGACTCATCATCACATCTTTCATTCTTCTTTATATTAACGCCACGTTTATATTTTTAAACTACCCCGACAAACAAACGAACCAATACATAATATGAAGTAGATCGAAGACCAGGGGGCCTACCATGACCTCTTATAGCGATTCAGTTGAGGACCTAAACTGAGCCGCGTCGCATAATCGTACCTTGACGTCTTATTTTTTATGTGGCTGCCATTTTCAACCTAAACTGGATCCAGTTAAGGTTGAAAATGGTAGGAACCTAAATTGAGCCGCTAATAAGCCATTTTCAACCTAAACTATATCCAGTTTAGGTTGAAAATTGTAGCAACATACAAAATAAGACGTCACGGTACGATTATGCGACGCGGTTCAGTTTAGGTCCTCAACTGAATCGCTATAAGACGTCATGGTAGACTTCAAGACGAATCTACGACTGTAGTGTAAATTTTTCGTTCAAAATTTAATTTGTTAAATGTGTTATAATTTCTAATGCATTAGATCAAAATGATACTCACATTATATGCAAATAAATAATTGTATAGTACTGTATGGAGACCGCGAAGAGCACGGCGCAGTACCTGTAGAGCCTGGCGAGGCGCGGCGGGTCGGGCGCGGCGGCGGCGGGGCGCACGGCGCGCGCGCGCAGCTCCAGCACGGCGTCCAGCAGCGCGCGGTCGGCCGCCGCCAGCGTCTGCTCGTACCCGTCGTGCGCGATGGCGATGCGCCGCGCCGCCATGCCCTTGTCGGCGCCGCGGGCCATGCGGTACGCGAACTTCATTGTCAAAGGAACGAAAGAGTTTTAATTATAGATTTGTTAGTATGTTGTTGAAATTTATCCTCGTGCTCTTTTGAACTTCGATGTTTTTTAAACGTAAAGATCTCTAACTGGCTCGCAGGCATGCTGCAGTTTATTTTTTTTTTTTCCTTTGGAATACTTAGTTTTGCTGTCGTTGCTCCGACTGAGATAATGACTTTTGGTACACTGTTTGTTATGCCCCGCGAAATAATGCTGAATTTCATGCAATAGTATTGGTAATACGAACGGTCATAGAATTTCACGGCTCTCACAAAACTATTTGGCGTCACCTTGGCACCAATACTTTCACAACTAGAAGTAAGTATTATCAGATAATGATTTGGTGATCGAGTAATGTGGCAGATCTTTGGGTCGATTTTATCTTATATCTTTAAATGAGCAATTCTTGTATATATATATCGACGCTAGAAAGCGTAAACACTGTAACCTTGAAATGCTAAATTGTTCACCAAACTTTTTTTTGTTAAAAAAAATCATAACTCAATATCTACTCGACCTAAAAACGTAAATTTTGGATATTTGGTGTGTTACATACAAAGCTACAATACTGCTACCTTGGTTATATCCTAAAGTTTCTACGGGACGTTGAAATGTGGGTTTGTTTCCAAATATGTAAAAAAAGTATTTTCTAGTCGGTCAAAGGGTTACAGCGTTTAGGCTTTCTAGCGTAGATATAATAATTGGAATCTCGGAATCGGCTCCAACGATTTTCATGAAATTTAGTATATAGGGGGTTTCGGGGGCGATAAATCGATCTAGCTAGGAATCATTTTTAAAAATGTCATAAAAAAAAAATACCGAGCAAAGCTCGGTCATCCAGGTACTTTTAGTAAATCTACCTAACACGCGTACCATTCTACAAATATTCAAAAAGCGTAAGTAACTGTGTCTGTTTGCGCTCTTTTCACGGCTAAACGGATCTTAATAAAATTTGATATGAAGATAGTTTGAACCGTTTTTTCCTAGTTGACGAAGTCGCCGGCAGAAGCTATACGACAGTAAAGCAGAGTAATATACTAATGTGTGTGTGTGTGTGTGTGTGTGTGTGTGTGCCTCAGTGTCGGCGTGTGCACCTTTGCTCCAAATATCTTCTCCACGAGGTTCGCAGCCCGTCCCAGCCACAACACGAGGAGCGACGCGGTGTCGAGTACGAATACTCCATCTGACGCTAATTGGGACCAAGACACTGGCTCCAACTGGATCAGGACTGGTCTGCGGCCGCGCACTCTATACAGGCGCCCGGCGCCGTTCAGTTGTGTGGAACCGCTGCGAAGGATCCTGGGAATAGAGATGTTTATAGTTTAAAAAATTAAGACAGTCGGAAACAGTGGCACAAAATACAATGTTATCAGCATGATATCATCAGCATCTTTGCTAAGGTTACTTAAGACAAGCTTACCGTATTCCATCCTTAAAATACGATAGCAGCCGCGGTGTTTCTTTAGTTACAGATTCCCTGTGTATGACAACAGGTGCTCCTAAGTACGTCCCGAGCTGGGTCCCCCTGCGCAATGCCAAAGCAGCCAGATTTCCGCTACGCTCGCCAGCCCATGCGTGGATGTGGCGTTCCGGACATTCTCCGTTGCCATTTTCTTTTTCTTTTATTTCGCGACGCTAAAAAACAGAGACAAGAACAATTAATTATAGTTAAATCTAGCTGGTAAAAAAAATGAAAGTCGATTGCCACTGGCCAAGCAATGATAAATAAATAAAAATGTCTCAAAGCAAACAAGATGCATTCGAAATACTGGATGTATAGCGTGATTGAAAAAATAAATTGAGTGAACAGAGTTTTTATGACTAATGGAATACTGGCCTGCAATGAAAATGAAAAATAAAGAAAGCAAAAGAGTTTCAGCATTGGAAAGCAAGCAAAAAGTTTTTATATTCTTAAAACTACACGGTACAAAATGTTGCATTACACTAAAATAGAAATGCAATGTGAACTCCGAGCATAACTAACTAGTTTCGCTTAAAAATGGAGTTGATTGGTTGACTTTTCCAAAAAGGTGAAAGATTTTCGTGATATGAACTTTACTCACAATAACATCAGGGCCTGCAGGTTGCCCGGGCAGCGATGAAGAGTACACCAAGTATGCTTCGCCATCGTAGAACGTGCCATAGTGAGTCCGCGGCAGCAGTTCTGTACACGATTCCTGAAAAGTATACATTTTTAATTTGTCTTCACAGACTATTATAGTTGTATAAGACCTTAATAGTAACAATGTAACAACATAACTAGCTAAAATCAATTTTAATCATAACTGCAGCAGGTAATGAAAAGGTTATAAGCAAAAAACCTGCACTATATTATTTTTAAGTCGACAATACAGTTGATCAGACTGAGGGCATTGACTTCCGATTGTTCGAAAAATAAATAGAAATCATCATCTGACTTCTGGCCATTAATCATTGGCCGAACGACGCACCGCGGCGGCTGCGCAAGCGCATCGGATCTACCGTTATTTGCGAACAAATAAACGGTGACTTAGCTCTCAATAGGATTGGATTTGAGATTTTTCATAATTAGTTTTGGCTGGCGGGATTGATGAATTTGCTGCAGCTTTTTAAATTACAGAGCTCATAATATGGTTAGGCACACATATTATTTACTTGTCTGTATTTAATTCATGAACTATTGCGCATTAGCGATGCAGGCATTGGAGCTTTCGCATTATAATTCCGAACTCTTCAGTATTTTTTCTGAAACAGACTAGGTAGGTAAGTAAGTATAAATAATTATAATTATTTGTACACTATAATTAATCAAAGTCTCAAAAACAGACGATTCCTATTCCGATACCAGTGGTTCATTAAAGTACGGCCTGATTTAATTAAGAGATAAAGAAGAGTGCCGTGCAATATAAGAGAGGATTTATGGGCCAGAAAGTAATAATAATAATTGTAAACTATAAGTTCACTGTACCTCTATGTTATTAAGTATTAGTTATATGGTGAGTAAGTAGTTAAGTACCTATAAAAGAAAAATATTACGTAACTAAATACCTGTTGTTTATTGCATATTATTACACCAAATCTAGTAGAAGTAAACACCGGATGGAATTATTAATAATAAGATTATTGTATATCATACGATTGATTGATTGATGTGAGGAAACCCACATACCTACCTACCCGAGAATTATTTCAAAGCTAGGTATGTTATCTGCCAATCCGGACCGGGCCCCCGTGGCGGATTATGGCCTAATCCTCCTCACGAAAGTGAGGAGAGACCCGTGCTCAGCAGTGGGACAATATGGGTTAATGATGATGATGATGATGATACGATTTGTATAAAACTATGGATAATAATAATGAGTAATTGTAGCGGAAAGTAAAATAACTCTAGGAAGTAGGAGTACGTATTAAAATGATTGTATGCGGATTAAAAATGCCTGCTCTTTCATGCGGGACGTTATTCCAAATGTTTAGATTACTGTTTCATCTAAGTAGTGTTTAGAAAAACTAATTGTGGCCGGCGGCGGCAGCGGTCTGGGTCCATGAGCGTGCATATGCGAATGTGTGCTATGCATGCATGCTTTTGCAATTACGGAGGCATGCGTGTGTAGTATGCGATGACGTCGACAGGGGTGTTACTACCATGTAAACCCTTTGAATTGATAGTAATATAACTATAGAACTGACTGGTTGACTGGAACTGATCGTTTTAAGTGAAAAATCTGACCGTTGTTTAGTTAAGTGTATATGTTTGTAAGAACGTGCCTTGTGTATTTTGTAAGTTTGTGTTTTTAAAAAAAAAAAAAAAAAAACACAAACAAGTTTGTGTTTAATAAAGCTTTTTTTATTCAATTTAAAATCTAACTTTTGGTCACGAATGTTAAGTTCTACGATCACAATTCACGAAATAAACATTAAACGTCACCCAGTCACTTTTCATTCGCGTGCGTTCGTGATCTACCATTATCGTGGTTACGCAGCACCCCTGGATTACCGCAGTTGATCACGACATTGCTTTTTGTGGTCACACTTTCGACAGTTTATCTGAGAACTGTCTGAATATTGGTTTAGACGTAAGTATATAATTGCATGATGGTAAGGATTTGCTCAATTCACTTTATTGGCGGTCGATTAATTTACCTCCTGGCTAAGCTGTCCATTATTACGGTATCTATATTTTACCTGAATATGCATGTATGGGAAGTGATGACGTAAAAATGTGGTTTGAGAATTCGATAGAGATGTAAGATTTGCGTATTTAAAGATTGCGTTAGTTGGTCAATAGTTTCGACAATTCTGGGATTACCGGTTTTAAATTTTGCTAGTCGATATTATTTGCATTACAAAAACAATGATTATAAATAAAAGGGCACTGCTATGTGTACCAAATACAGTGTGTGTGTGTGTACTGTGTGATATGTGCTGCCCGTTTGCTGGAAACTGACACTTATTAAAACTCATATTTCATATAATGGCCGTTTCCATATTGTAGTTATTACAAGGAAATAATTTCTATGCATATTGCATGACCGCAATTAAAGCGCAACTCAGTAAATAGTAGTTATTTGACTAATCTTCACGGTTTGTGGACGTTATACCGGAGTTACGAAGCGAACTTCCGTTTTATTTAATTTGATTATTATGAAATTTCATATACTACGTTGTTTTGTTTTGCCTTGACTGATAGTAAATGTTTGTTTCCATAACAGGCAAAGAGGCCAGTTTTGATTTATTTTAGTAGATATGCATAAGAGTATAGCGTAGTTATATTTTAGCTGCGACTAGTCATAGCTAAATAAGCTAGTACATAAGTGCACAGTTCAGTTTAAGGCAAGGAATATAGTACCCTCTACCGGGAGGTTTAAGGCCTTAAATTGGATGAATAACTGTTCGTGGTGAAGCCCCTCAAGTCAAATAAAAAAAAATATATATATATATTTTGCAAATTGAAAAATGGAATAATTTTATCAAGTTAGTGTATTGTCATCGGTCCTCAATAAATTTAATAAGTTTGAACGAAATCTGGCCGTTTAAAGTAGGTCAAAATCGCGCCTAAAGAAGTCGGTTACAAACATACATACATACAGGTGAAGCTAATAAAAAGCTTGTAAAAATACATCTGATGATATGAGAGATTGATATTTGCGCTTGATCGATTAAAACCTCCATATCGACACGCGCGCGTTGAAGTCTTTTGTTAGATAAGCATTACGAACAAAAACAAAAATATGGGGTTGATTTGCATGTTCGTTGAGAATAGTTTATTTTATCCGATGATAATTTATTTTTTATTATTGAATATTGAATATGATAAGATGCTTAGATCATCATCATAATAATCAGCCTATATTCATCCTCTATTCGTGTATTAGGTCTCTTCTAGTAAACGCCACTGAGCCCGATCTTCGGCTCTTCTCATCCAGTCTTTGCCTGCCTTTTTTAACATGTCGTTGTTAGCTAAATTAAAGTATGGTTAACGTTAACTTTCAGTTTTCTTTCGAGAGAGTAGTTAACCACAAATCACAATATAACTATCGAACCAACTACTTCACGAGGTAGGCACTCGGAAAGTGATCAGTTTGATTATTAGAAAATCCAGAAATGTAATTTGCTATAAACTTAATTGCCTAGCATGTTTTCATAGGGTGCATTCACATTGGATAATATATGATTAACTGAGAAAGTAATTCATTAGCCGTTACCGGTGCGGCAACGTGCTATCTCGCCACCATCGCTTACGTTTGATTCTTCATCGTCATCATCATCACAACCTATAATATATCCGCCTACTGCTACGGGTCTGCCCACGGGTCTGACATCACTTTCGTGAGGATCATAGCCCATATCGTTGGATTGTGGTCCGGATTGGTAGGATACATACCTCCGAAATAATTCTCGGACATGTTGATTTCATCACGAGGTTTTTTTCGCCGAAAAGCGAATCATGATTACTATTATAAAATATATTTTTATAATTCTGAGTTATCGTTTATTGAAGAATATACGAAAATGTATAAGTCAAGCACCGTTAATTCCTTCGTGAATGCGCCCATAAGGTACATTTCCTTTGCATAGCAGATGGCTAACGAGCGTGGCTCTCGGCGGTAAGTTAGCATGCATCTCTGTGCAATTTATAGCTCGACAACATAACTGCACACTTTCTCTTGCCATTAAACTTGGTTACTTCAAAAGTAACTACCTACATTGAAAATGTTTTGTGTACAAGAGTTTGCATTTTTGACACGGTGATATGTTACCAAGAATATAAATATCTGTGGTGTTACTTGAAATTGTTATAGATTTAATTACTTAATTAAGTATTGTTAAACCTTGGCCCGTAATTATGTCGGAATTGATAAACTCTAGCCAACAATTGATTTACTCTTGATTTTGTAAACATATTATTTTAATGTAAGTTTTCCCAGACGTTATGCACGGGTAATTTTACTACCTGTCTTATTTCTGCAAGTACCAAAAAACCTCTTTGTTCATACTCAGTTAGCATTCGTTGCTAGATTCATTTATTCGATAGGTTTACTTCCTTTGCAAATAGCCACATACCAATTCCTAGCCTACTTCTTAGGCGCGTTTGAAAAAACCTCATTCTACAGTTTGCCAGACAACGCGTGTTTCTTGCGAGACGTAAGGAGGCCAGTAAACGTTCAATCGTATTTATTGCCTATTGTCCGGATGATGATTAACAATTACTAGAAAAGTCGCCGTTAAATTGAAATTTTGTTAGTGTGCTATGTCTATAACAGATAAGTAAGAAATATAGCTTTTTTTTAATATACTTAGCTATAGGTAGGTATTGCTATGATTAGCACTAGCAGTTAGTAACCGCTTTTTTATTTACGTTTCGGTTTAGCAATTTGCAGAGCGTTCGCGTCGGCACAATAAGGTTCTTACGTAAAGATCTGCAAAGTTAAGCGAGCGATGTAATGAAATCTCAATTCACAGTGGTCAGACCATTCTCCCATTGTGGGTTATGTGCAACATGATTGTTTATCCGCCGGTTACTCATTTGGTGGGAAGCGTCGATTTGAACAATCTTTCACACGTTACACCAAAACAACGGAAACGGTGATTCGTATCGGTCACAAACGTGTTGCAAATGACACATTTGCATTGTGACTTTTTTGGCAGTAACCTACTTGCGAGGTCTACACTCTACATGCATGCATCAACCGTTTGCCTAGGGTTTAGCATTACCACATATCGTTCATTTGTGACAAGAACGTGTTATCTCCTGAACGTGGTGAACGTGAGGTAGCACGTTCTTGTGGGCAGGGCTGGATTATCCCTGAGGCGGATTAAGCAACTGCCTTGGGGTCCCGCACCGACTAGGGGCCCACGGGGGCCTAGTTGATGCGGGCCACGCACAAAGAAAAAAATAAGGTTTCATCTAACAATTTTAAACTGATTGTACCTATTTCACAAGAATATTTTCTTTCTTTATACAATATATTACTTTATTGCAATGGCCGCGTCGCATCTCATTTCTCTTTCCTACTCCACAATAAGACCTGGATCATAACTTATCTACATAAAACTATAATAATTATATTCATTAAAATCATTTAAATGAGAGCTAAAAGAAGGAGTCGATCTTCTAACTGACTCGCCTTTTGTTATAGAAAAAATATATTTTTAAAAGTAAGAAAAGGGTAAATTAAAGGGGCCCCGAGAATTGCATTGCCTAGGGTCCCCGATAGGGTTAATCCTGCCCTGCTTGTAGGCCATATAAACTTTGGAGTACTCGTAAGTGTATCGAGTTAGATACATAGATCCCTACCTAAGGCTGCAGAGTTTTAGGTTTAGGCAAGTTATACGTATAGGTATATTGCATCCTTGTTTTAGGTTAGCTCACAACAACAATGGAATCTAAATGTTAGTATACTTAATTTTAATGCATGAACGGGTTTGAAGAATCAGACGTATAAGGATAATCTCATACCTAACGAAAATAGTACTTTTTACGAAAATAAATGGTTTGTTATTGAATGGGTGTCATGGTGCCTAAGCGCTCGATCAGCCATAACGTCTAGACAAATGATGCGATTGTACTTGATAAATTGTACTGAATCAAAAAGACCATTCCATTAATAACTGTACAATTATTATTAATCTTGGTATCTATACAAAATGTACCTAAGTAGTCCCAAATTGCCCTTGCGTGATAGGTCAATTTGAAGAGGCGATAGTGTTGGAGAAAATCGTGACATGATCACATTTTGCACGCGTCAAGGACTTCCTAGGAGTTAATTGGTGTGATATGTTTGTGTATATCTGTATCTGTTCCCACAAATATCTAGATGCATAGAAATGAAATTAAGGTATAATATGCACCTAAGGACTTATCATTCATGAGATCGCATTAATAATTGATTTAACTTTTTCAATTTTAGATTTTAATGGTTTGATATGTACAATGTTTTGTCTCATATCAAAAGGCATTTGTAGCCTTCTAGTTCAAAAGCGCAAGGTATCGTACTATCTATTCTGTGGCAAAATGAAGATAAATTATGATTGGAGCCTGGATTAGGTAAGTGCTGAGCATGACGTTAAGAGAATTAAATCAAGATCATACTGGAGTTCTAAGTGGCGACAAAAGTACAAAACTACTAACCGTAACTCTCCAAACGAGGAAGGTGGTGTGGTCCCGTGGAACTGTCCGGAACGCAGCGTCCACAGCTCGCGTGCTTCCTGCCTCATCGTCCTGAAAACAGAACACGAATAATCAGCAAGATGTATCTCATGTGTACTTATACAATTAGTCTCGTACTACACTCGTGTAGGTAAAAACGATATCGGCAAATTCATTCAACGAACCTCCTTGCCGTCTTCCTTGTTTTCTGAGAACTAGGTATGTGATACTTGCTACAGTGAATGTGGACCCACGTTTTACAACATAGTTTACCATCACGCAAGTTGGTGGTTAAACTTAGGTACATCTATTTCTATAAGTACTTAGTAAAATAAGTAGTTCTAAAATGACCAGACCGTGTAAGATCGCATTACAGGTTTGACCGAAGTTTGAGTTTGTTTCGGATTTTTACTGTATTTTGTCTGTTCGAAATAACCCTCTTACCTAAATGCCTTTAACACGTGCCTATCTGAGCAGATATCTCATAGGAGTGGCCCAAGGTTGGTGGATGAAATCAGGCAAATGGCTGAATAGCGGATTCTAGGCCACCGCCACAATAGACAGGGGTGCGGCCTCCACTAATGTATCTCTTCAATGGGTTAAATTGGTTTGTGGAATTGTATTATTTGCTCAGAAATAACTATAGGTATTAGTAGTACTTCCAATCACAAAGGTAATTATGAAAATTGTGGTTTACCGAATTCATTACTTAGCCGATCCTCTCAAGGAATTCCTTTGCAAAACAGAAATATATATTCCGCAGCTTTCGTGGCCTGAGTTTAATTATAGAATGGCACAAAAACTCAACCTAGTAAGTACTTAGGTTTCTTTGGTTTCAAATTCGTAAAAAAAAAAAAATTAACGAAGCTATTGTTGAATTTATATTTTGGACGCAGGATTCAGAGTTCGTGCCGAAGTTCTTGTCTCTAGTTCCATGGTATGTTTATCAAGACAGATGGGACCATAGAATAAATCTTAAGCTTGCTCTTGGAATTACTAGGTTAATTTAGAATATTCAGTCATGACTCGAAGTAAATACATCTATTTACTTCTACCGTTTTAAGAGGGTAGGTTTAAGTTTATTGTCGTAGGTGACATAAAGCAGACGGAGGAGCAGTTTTTTTTATAATTATAGCAGGTAAACAAATATCACTAAATACCCTACTAAATACCCTTCAAAATTTCGCAGTCAACGTAAACCTCAAATAAATTATACCTACGAGATGGTCAACAAAGCTACCGGCATATCAAGACAACTACAATCAAATACCGCACACTCGTGACACTTTCCGTTTCACTGTTTGTAAACAAATATCACGCATGATTACTTGGTCAGCTCCAATCTCCAGGATGTGCATCTTGTCGACGGTCAGAGGCAAGCTCCCATCACCGATACTGAACTTCTCTCGCGCACTTCGATACCGCTAGTTCGCAAACCGACGCGACCGCTGCGACCATAAACCGCTCACAGACTAGCTAGCCCCTGCTTCCACTAGTCGACCGGCTCCGTCGAGCGGTACAGAAAAAAAGAAAATTGTTTCACGCTTCTTGCACATACGTATTTTAATAAAACTCGGAGAAGAATAAATTATTTCTCGCGAAAGTCGGGGCGGCAACGTGCGTGGATTGATAGCTGGTGCGGCTATCGCGTTTTCATCGGCGCTTCTGCAGCGGAATCTTAACGTCTCAATTATAAACGCCAATTTATTGGTGCGATCGAATGGCCAATGTTTTTATCTGGAGCGAATATACAATTAACTTGCTAATAGCAACAGTAAGTAAAATCACGTCAAATAACTATTTATTGTTTTCTTTTGTGATTTTTGAAAATGTAATAAAAATATTCATTATTATTATTATTCGTGATATATTTGGTTAAAATAAACCAGCATTAGCTCCGTTATTCGTTTCCAGTTTCTATTATTTTCGTTATTAGATACTTGCTGTAGGTAGGTAGGTACAAAAGCATCGTAATAAATCTGGATCCAGTCATAACAAATCAAAACAAATCGACTCATTTATTTCGCTTCAATGTACCTACATGAGAGGACAGGTCATAGGCGTCTCTTCATCATTGTAATATTGTTGCGCTCTTTATAGACCTGCCTATTAAAGTTTAGCAGACAAAGATTGATGCATAGTAGGAATCTGTACCTAATTAAACAATTAAAACAGTAAATTATGCATGGAATTAAAAGCACCTGATATTCGTCCATTAACGTTGTTAAAATCTCACTTTCTCGTTCGCAATGTGCGCGAAGTATGTGATCACTATCGGAGCCCACATGACCGCGTGTGCGGAGGACCACCACAAACTGATGGTGGTCACAGTGTCACATGGTCAGGCTCCACGCGCCGGGGACTCCTCTCGCACGATTCAAAACACGCTTGCTGGAACAGATCCAGTTGCAAAATCGAGTTTACCTTACAACTTTTTTTTTTTTTATTTGTTAGAGATCGAGACGAGCTAGTCGTTCACCTGATGGTAGCGCTACGCCTGCCCGTAAAAGTTACAGCGCCACCCAGAACTTAACATTGCATAATCTTGGGCGGCACTGCACTGCGTTCGTCACCCCGAGACGTTGGTTCTAAAGTCTCATATACCCAGTAATTTCGCTGGACCCGTGGATATATACGAGACCCGTGCTCAGCAGAGGTTGGATGTGGGTGTGACGATGGGTGTACCTACTTACCTGGGTAGATTAGGTCATTAGACGAATAGGTTGACGTTATGTCACGTTATGTGTCACGCTCATGCGCCCTCATAACAATAACGGATTATTGTTATGAGGGCTTGAGTGTCAGAACACTACCGACCAATGCGCTTTATAATATTTTTAATCCTTTCCATCCAAAGGTTGTCTGGAAGAAATTGCTGTTTAGCAATAAAGCCACCCATTGTACCTTTAGTTATAAGATTTTTTTACTTTTACTTGTACGTCTTGGAGTGCAATAAAGAGTTGTTATCTAATCGCAGTGTCTTCCAAAACTGTACTGAATCCTACAACACAAAAACTATTATTTTTACCTATTGTAGAATAGAATAGAATAGAATAGAAAACTCTTTATTGTACACCAGAAACAAAATTAAACACAGTACAGAAAAATTACAATAGGTAAACAAGGGTAGTACAATGGGCGGTCTTATCGCTGAAAGCGATTTCTTCCAGACAACCTTTGGATGGACAGTAAAAAACATTTTTCGATAGTAGGGTGGGTGGCGTACTTACAATATTTAACAGTCACAATACATTTAATACTTATGTTTTAATAATACACATACACACTATACTCAATAAATAATAATAATAATAGTACAATAATAATAATATACACATATTTATAATATACTACACACATGATTAAAATAAAATATATACACTATTTAGATACATAAATAATGTTTATAAACCATAGTTTTGAACACTGGGAGGGATTTAGCTTGCCTGATAGGCACGGGCAGCGCATTCCACAAACGGACAGCTTGTACTGTAAAGGACTGGTCGTAGCAGTGGGATGTGTGGACAGGGGTTTTAAGCTGGAGAGTGCCACAGGACAAAGGTAAATCTAGTTAGTATGTCGATTATAGTTTAACTATAATCTTATAACTTACACTTGATCAATTCACTGGCTCAATTTAAATATATCACAGAGCTACAAATGATATTCTGCCAAAGGAAGTACGGTTCGACGCGCACTTTGTTCAATTGAGTGTTTTACGATTCACTTTCGTTCATCTTTTGGACACGCTGTATGATGTACGCATACATAATATAGTGGGCTGGCATATAATTTTAATTATGATTATTTAACTACGGTTTCTGTTATACTAAATTAGTTACAGTGTAGGTACTACTTAATAGTAGGTATTGTTTATGAATATCCGCAATAATTATATTATTTATATGTAACAAATAGATAATACGACTAACAGCCTGCCCTAAATATATAAATAAAAAAAAAATATGTTTGATTGACTTTCATTTATGTAAGCAACGAATATAGGACTCTATAATTAAGTATGTAAGTATCAATTCATGACATGACATTATGATATCATGTACTTTACCTACCTACTCTAAAAATACCTGACGCCTAAGAACAAGGATATGTAATTCGAATTTCGATAGAGTAGGTAGGTACATCAGACTTTTTACACCAAGGACTTACGCAAGACGAGTTACCATTGTACTATCTTACTAATATTAAGACATTACTTATTAGTGGAAATTCTGCAAAACTAGATTTTTACTCTTATTTCTGAATTATTAATTCCGCCTGCACTGTTAGTATCTGAGCCACAGATAGCCTGAAAACAATAAACAATGTTTTCGCAACGTGAACCAGTTAGTACTCCAGTTTCGAGTACCGTTAAATTAGGGTTACCATCCGTTTACTCTTCTTTGGACACTTCTCATTAGTCAATCTTTAAGTAGATAAGTACTAAGTTTGATTTTACACACAAGTAAGAAGCATATAAAGGGAGGTACAGGAAGATGATTTAAGGGATAAGATAAAGTTAGATTTACAAAAAGGTAAAAAACCGGTAAGTATAAAAAAAATTAGGGGAAGGAGATTAGGGAAAAGTAGGAGAAAAAAATACATGTTAGACAGGGATACGATATTCAGGGTTTTTGAGATCTTTCCTTGCGGGAATTGAAGCGCTTTTTTATTAGCATGTGAGTAGATAAGTAATACCGTTCTGTAATATATCATAGGTATCTTACCTTTGGTCTAACTGCTGTTTCATCCTAAATTACTACAGCTGGATGGTTAACATAGCTGTGTACCTAACACTAGATAATACGCTCAGTTGGAGTGCGGATGTGACACGAGAGAGAATCGATTCGGTTCGCTCTAGTGGGCGGTATTACGACCTATATCGATTTGTTTTTGGCATTATACAAGCGATTGTGACCGATTTGTTCACGCACCTTGAATTTCAATTAAAGCTCATCCAGATGCTGGTCGGTGTGCAAATTGATCTTGGTGCAGAACATGTCGTTACCTTCGGCCTACTCTCAGTTAGTTAAAATGGAGGTAAGAATCAATGCGAGCAATATTTTCTATCCGTTAATCTTAAAAAAACATAATGTTATACTTCTAGATATAATAAAGCAATCAAAAATATGTATATTGAAGATAATTAAAAAAAATGCTCTAGGAGCCTTAAAATAAGGTACATGATTATAATGAAAAAGAATAATGTAACATTTTTGAAAATTGTGCGTCTGCTTGCGCAAAATATAAAAATCACAGAACTGATTGCAATGCGGTTTTTACAGTTTGATAGTTCAGAATCTGACGTGTGCAATGATATACATAATAATAATTAGATTTTGATCCGGCGAATAGAAGCAGTGCCATTGATAAAAAGCGTTCCCAGGCCGTGCATCGGTAATATCGCTGAGTCAGGGCTTTGGTGATCTTCTAATCAAATATATTGATATCAAAATATACCACCATGATAATGTACTAAAATAATATTTATTTATAATTATTATTGATTCTACTTATTCTTACAGGGTACTAACGCGGGAATCGAAACTGTGAGCTCATGCTGCGACGCTGGCTCTTCTACTACGCCACGGAGGCTGCTTAATAAACCTTTTTAATCGAAGTTTTTAATAGTTTAGATTTTTGAACGTAACATTAAGATGTGCCAAAGGAGAACGCGGGAAACAAATGACGGAAATTGTCAATTGTGATCATTTCAAAATTTTATTTACCGAAACTGAGAAATACATTTTATCCACAGTAATCATGTACAATGACGATAATTCAGATAAAGAGAGTGAATTTGAAGAGCGAAGTCCAGAGGATAGCCGTCATATTACGAAAAAATCTTTGTCCACAGTTGGATTCAGGAATAATCCTGACAACCAAAGTGCTAGGCCGCTCGCAATTAGATCGACGCAATCATTTACAGGCGCTGTCGAAGAACTGCGTGGTAACTTCCAAAAGCTGAACTGTAATGGAATGAATGTGATGTCAGCGCCGCGAAAAGCCACGGTATGTCCGTGCGGATGTCTGCTCCGGCCAG
Source organism: Campaea margaritaria (assembly GCA_912999815.1). Lineage (NCBI taxonomy): Eukaryota > Metazoa > Arthropoda > Insecta > Lepidoptera > Geometridae > Campaea > Campaea margaritaria. Next base: position 10,467,104 of record OU538790.1, read on the forward strand.
CCACGACAGGCCCGTTCAGAACGCGAGAACAGAATACTCTAGCGCTCCATGTCGTATCACCAGAAGTTTTGAATCACCACGGCTACAACTTCGATTCTTGTCAAATAGCTATGTTTTGGAAGAAAGATTGCAGAATGTTTCTATGGAAAGGAGAAGCTAAGCATAAGAACGTGATCCACGCTGACTCTCATAAGAAGTAGTTAACTATTGATATAAAATGAAATTGTTTTCTGAATTAAATTATACACAAAGTTTATTTCGTGTTTTTATAACAACAATTCTATTTTAAATTCCTTAAAAATAAATACATGATCTGAACAGAAGATTTCCAATTGAAATGCTCTATGACTGTAACCAAAGATAATAATTAAATATCCATGCACTATCCACATGTTACAAGCTACTGTACAGCTCACTGCAGAGTTTGGACCGAGTCCAAAGATTGCTTTTCAACACCAGGCAAGTTATTTTCCACAGTTTCTCCACAGGAGAACCTTACATAGTCGAGGATTTCGACTTCATGTTGCTCCAACACTTCTTCCACTGTATAACTTGGGTCTAATAAATATTCCTGGTAGATAAGACAGGTTTCGTCATCGGAGTTTTTAGCTGGTTCATCTTTTCCTTTGTCGCCAATCTTTCTTGGCGAGCAGCCTACGATGTGTTGACAGAGTTGGCGGCCGATATCTTCTGTTTCCTTGGATTGTTTGTAAGCGAGAAGTGCTCCATACTTGCCGGCGGAATAGTCGGCCGGGGTGGAGGGAGCGGGATGCGTGTATGCAGCGATCTTGACGTCTTTGGTGTTTGCCTTCCAGCACTCAGCGCGCCTGAGGACTGCATTCTCCCCGACAGTTCCAATGAACAAAGCTAATACTTCAGATAGTTTCTTTCCATCCACCGACAGATTTGAAAATTGTTCACTGTCTAATTCCATCTGAAAAAATGTAATTGCTATTAAAACATTGATATTGCCTATGTAACAAAAGCAAGGTAAGAAATACTTTTTGAGAGCATCAGAATAGTTACCACAACAAATCAGTTTTCATAGCCTAACTTGAAGTAAATCGATTGAAATGGCAGTTTTTGATTGCGTTTAAATAAAGCTATTCTAATAATCACAAGCATGAGTAAGAAGTTAATCAAGACACATACCTTGGTCACAGGTCCCTTGGCCTTCAAATGAGTATGAGCAAACTTGAAACAAGCAACGGCTGCATCTTCAATCATCTTTTGGAATTTGTCATTTTTAGCGACAAAGTCTGTTTCACAGTTAAGCTCCACAAGGGCTCCATGGCTCTTGTCGAACTTGACTGCTACAAGGCCCTGCAGGGCCGAACGCCCCGCCAGCTTGGTTGCCTTGGCCCAGCCCATTTCTTGAGCTTGCTCATTTAGCCATGATTCAGCCTGAAATAATACATAACAATGTGTTAGTTGACAGAAGCTGTAGTATTTTCTATGAGTTCAACACGGTGCTACTATAGTGCTGCTCACATAGACGGTTCACAATTGCTGAAAAACACACACAGTCCGTAGCGGAGCCCAAATGTAAAAACAGGTTCAGGAGTCAATGTGTTAATTGTTATCAATAGATAAATATGGACAGTGTTAAAGAAAAATACATCGTCCCCCAACTCCTCATTTTATTGTTTCAGACACAATAGATTTTTAATTTTTGCCCAGAAGGATGCTTATAACATAATTATGATGTGTTTTTATTTCTCTGGGAACAGTTTTCTTACTAATAAATACGCCAATTCGAGTACAAGAAGCAAACTGATTTATTTCACTAATTTCTTATCCTACCCACATTAGTAACTAAAAGTCTATAAATCTAAATGATCTAATTTATATACACAACACTTACCTTATCAGTATCATTGTTGTGCATCTCGAGGGCTTTCTTGCAGTTGGCAATGGTGTATCCGGTCTTCTTCCGAAGTTTAGCCAGGAGGGAGGACTCTGCAGCCCTACACACCGGCCCAGTATGGAGCCTCCGCAGCAACTGGAATATCATCTGTAAATTTGTTAAGATATCTTTTGAGCTTATAGGAATTAAACACACTGGTTAAAATTTCACTCACACAAAACCAACTTTAAGTAAATATTAATGCATGTATATTAGGTATTATATAGTTTTATTAATCTGTGGTTTTAGAGTGCAACAAACAAGACTACAGCCTAATCCAACCATGAGAATCCTAAACCTAATGAAGGCCATGAGTTTCTATAAAGCCATGACATCATCAGAGTGGGATAGAATGAGTTTCTGCGCTGTTATAACAAGGCCAAACAACTTTGAATATCTATGTTTATTATGGATTAGCCTGTGTATGTGAGTATTAGTAACGGCAGTGTTTGGTGAGACCATGGTTTACCTTTGAGTATGCCTGTGCTCTCAGCTTCATTTACCAATTTATAACCTATAATAATATTGACATTGAGTTTTGTATTTTTACTACAAATTGACGTGCCTGTTAATGAATGAAAGTAAAGAGGCTGTTTGTTATAGTTTCAGGGCACTGGCCAATAATTAAAAAAAACACATAAACAAATGAAAATCGATGTTGTTACCATGGTGCAATCAAAATACTTGACAATTTCAGTCAGATGTTCTTGTAGGAGTCCCAACCGATAATTTATAATTATTCTTTTTTAATTGATTAAATCTTATTTAAGGTATTTTTTGTGTAATTATGTGTTAATAACCTAGGATATTGTGTTCTAACCAACGAACTAAAACCTTAGTGTACTTACGTTTACGGTTTAAATAAGAGGTGAGTACGTTACAAGTGATTATTTGAGCAACAGTACGTTTCATGTGATTGTATTATGTTATAAAACACACTTAAATTCAAGTTTATGACTAGGAATTTAGGTTTTTTAGTGGAAATAGCCGCCAGCTGATAGCAGGGTCTCCAGATGAAGTTATTAAAATTTCCCCATAGGACAAAAAAATCTCCAATACGATACTATTTAAGCAAGTTTTCCACCAATATTTTGAAACTACTCGTTAATTTTTACTATTGAATATTTATTTAATAATATTTATATTGCACGAAAACATCAATAAAGCCAGCATAACCACAATTGTTTACATAATTCTGCTATAAGCAAGCGCATTTCTTTTAAATATAAGTCAATAAAAAAGTACCTTATCAGCGCCACGCAGTCAACAGCCAGTAGTACAGGTAAACACAGTAGAAACGCTTTCAGTCTCTGTCTTTTTCTCTCACACAACAAATCACATCAAATGAAAGAATAATTCATCAAATATTTTCCTTGTCCCTAAAAGTTGCCCATGAATTATATTTTCCCCGAAATTGTGAAAAAGCCGTCAATCTGGACACACCGGCTGATAATGACATTGTCAAATATGTCAAAGTCAAACGCACGAGTACGGGTCAAATGTCAAATGCGTTTCGTTAGGTATTAAAGCAAATAAATAAAAGTTAATAAAATATTATTCCGTTTATATAGGTATAATAATTTAAATGCTTATAAATCATTGCTGTATTTAATTTTGTCAACCGAACTCATCACAGCTATATGGGCAGGCTTTTTGAAGAACGCCACATGTTGTTAACCGAATAAGTGACAGCCCAAAGTATATATCTGTAAAGTAATTACGAAACGCTAAAACGGAAGTAGCTTTTTGCGGAAAGTTTGATTTGTTTGCTTGATACTTTTGATGAAATTTAATTAAACTACCTAATGCGATTTACAGAAGGCAGCTGCAGCCATGCAGAGAAATAATAATAAACCCAATCGTAAAAAAGGCTCCTCTTCACCAACCGGCTCTGAGGTTAAACTCCCGAAAATAGCAAAAGTAACAATGCCTGAAGATTTCAAGATAAGAACAAGACCGTTGTTCTCTTTACCGGAAGAAGTCTTGAAGCTACCCCCACCTACTTCAAAAGCTGCCCGAATTCAAGCTGCCAAGGCGGCTGGAACTAGTGGACCTAGAAGAAAATCTAGTGGTAATAGCCATTAAAATTTATTCAAGAATTATGTTCACAATTGACTTCGTAAGAAAATTTACCAGTATTTTTAGGACGTCAAAGGCTTAAAATTAGAGGCCACAGGAGCTAGTATGTATTTCACTCTGACTACCCTCAAACTAGCTTTTGACTTCATCCACGCGGAAAAAAAAACTACTCATTGCGATAAAAAGTTGTACCTATTGTATGTCCTTGTCCAAGGTTCAACTATCTTCACTATTAAGAGGCTTTTTGGAAAAGGGCGTAAACCGACAGAATAACACAGAGTTACCTTTGCTTTTAAAATATTAGTACTTAGTAAGATTAAGACGGATAGTAGGCAGGATTATAGAATTTAGTAACTACCTATGTAGGATTTTTTTCATGAATGTTTCATAAATTGATCCTGTCAACGTGAATCTCATTTCTCAGTGATGAAAAGCTTCACCGCAATGCGTAAGGCACGCGAGGAGTTCCGCACAAAGCTGATGAATTTGATTTGTCAATCCGCCCCCGGGGAGGACGGAGACATGATACCCTCGGGGGAGGAGCAGAACATGCTGCGATACTACTACTACCTGCGGTACGGGATCGATACCATCCACGTCGCACCGCTTGATAATAACATTATATTACGGTAAGTGATTCAATAAATATAGGTACCTCACATAATACTGGAACGGCCCAATCGCTTCATCAGATGGAAAATGGGGCTTTTCTATTATCCTAAAATTTATGACTTATCATATCGACTATGGTCCATGCAAATGTAATATTTTTTACAGAGTTCATAATCTCGTGTCCGCCAAGTTGAAGAGGTGGAAAGAGACCTTATTCACATGTACCGATGAAATGCGCGAAGACTTTATGATGAGCATGAAGAAAGCTATTGTGGACTTCGTTCTAAAGGATCCCAATACGGTATAACTAGATCTACCTAAACTAAACCATTGTCGATGTAATTTCTGATCCGAACTGCAAAGGATTAGAGCTCCTTGCCAGCGTGCTTGTTACTTGATAGCTATAACTTGGGAGTCTTCTAGTCCAGATTTAGATTTCGTCTACTTTAACTTGCATAGGTAACCGCATCATGGCTTGCCATCCGGTAAGACTGCGATCGAATAACTATTTATATGGCAATGAAAAAAATACTGGTATAGCATAGTTCTCATAAGCAAGTAGGTACAAGAAATATCGCAACCTTTGTCTCTACTATGAAGACGTATTCTATGGTTTTATTCCAATAAATAGGTAGGTGTAGGTATTTTTTTAGTCTCATTAGGTAAAATAAGTGCCTAGATACTTTTGTGTGCCTACTTTTTGAAAACAAATATTAACTCGTAGCCTTTTACAAATTTCTAGGTTCTGAATTTTAGTTCTGCCATAACTTATTATTGGCTAAAGTGAACCACACAATTCAGAAGTGATGGTTGCTTTGGAGTTAGTGTCAATGAATAGGCACTACATTATAATGCTATTATGTTCCTTGTCCTCAAAAAGTAATAAATTACCTACTTAGTTATTTATACTTCGTTGCAAAGGTACGCGGCGGACAGATACAATATCCTATACCTACATGTACTTACTGTTCTGATGGATAGGGGAACGTAGGGAGATTAGAGCCCCAATCACCGGAAGGGTTCGATAATTTAATATTTCAACCGAGGACTATTTTAGACATGTACTCTGTTATCTCTCTATCTATCATATTGGATTGCACCCCATCCCTTCAGTCTGGCGCGCTGAGTGGATAGGCATGTTAGGTATGAATTAAATTAGCTGATGAATTTGAGCCTTTGATGTAGGTACATTGTTTGGTTGTGTAAAATTCTTAGTGAGAAGTAAGTTTACTCGTAAATATGGCGTTGGCAAAGGTGCTAAAATATCGGGAATTAATAAAAATACAATACGTGTATGATAATTAATATTATATGTCCCTACCATTTGTTGTGTTGACCATCCCAGTTTAATGTTTTGAGTGTAATGTTATGTAACAAGGCAAAACTCGTTATATGCTCCAATTTTTTTCTAACATTGAAATATTGGATGATATTGCGTTGCTGGTGTTAGCCTTGTCATGTATCTATTATAAATGTTATCTATTATCACAATTTTATTTTTAACTGTCCACAACTAAATGAAATCCCAGGAAGAGTCGTTAGAAGAAGAAGACACGCCCCTAAAGCAGGAGCTAGCGAAGAAAGACGACGCCTGGCGTCAGCGGTACGCTGTAGCCAGGAAGTTCCTCACGAAAAATCTGCACAGCGTCAACCCTTGCATCGCCCAGGTTCTCTCCATCTGGTACAAACAGTTCAAGTAAGGACCCATTTAGTGCTTTTTATCTATTTAGGTAGGTACCTGGCCACCTATGGACTCCAAGGTTCACCTACCTATAGGACTATTGGGAGGTACACTTTTGCGATTGATCGTTGAGCTCTTTTAAATACATTTTATATCATGACTAGATTGATGGAATACTGGTTACTAATACCTACAGTGGAGTGGTTTTACCCGACAAGAGATTTTTTACAGTTCATTCGTGGTGGAAGATGTTAAAAGAGCGTAGACTAGCTTCTTGTATGCAGTAGGTTCTGAAACATAAAACGATATTCGTAATTTTAGTACCTTATTTATAATCTACTTTCGTTTCTCTATCGTATCACAAACTAATAAACTTCCAGTGACTTGAGGCTGATTAGCATGAAGGATATAATGACGACGAATGAGGCTTACGAGTTGCAAGACTTTTGTTTCGTCTGCAAAAGACACATCGAGGCCGCTGGCAACGTGCTGACTCATCAGTGGATCCCCACTGTGCAGGCTGTTTTTCTACAGGTATTTGATATATGTAGCTCTTCCACGGTGATTGGCAATATTGTTCATGTTTTCAATTCAAAAAAGTACTATGATTTATACCAATGTTTCTTGCCGATAAATTGAAATACAAAACTAGCTTAGGTATTTAGTGAATAAATGCAGGTATAACTTCCTATACGAATAAACTAAGTATGTTTACTACTTTGGTACTTACATTTACAAGCCACTTTCTTTTGTATGTTTTTTTTTAAGATACTTTTAGAGGGATCTTTCTATCATTTCACTTGTCTTTTTTGCTCTATAGAAACAGCGCACCCTGTTTTTCGAAATGAATTTATAAATCTGATCCGATCTGTCTGTGATATGGTCCAAAGCACTTTGAAATTAATTTGCACGAACAAGTCTGATAAATTGAATGGCAGATAAAAAAGGATCCGTCCGAGCCAGCCCTTTGAAATGCTTTTAATGCGTGTAGACCAATGTTGGCGAGGGGAAGGGTTGCTGATGTATAATCCCCTTTTTGTATACATCCTCTCCGAAGATCCACAGTTTAAATTGAATCTAGCCACGTACCTATATCTATAAAATGTTGTAACTTTTGTTTGGCTAGACTAATTGAGTTCTAAGCTCTTTCAAACAGAAGGGTGAACCGAAAGTTAATGTTGATCTTCATGTATACTAACATAAGTATGTGATGTGCGTATACCTATTGGCTACCTTTACGTGTGTGCCACAAATTATGTATTTGCTCGGTGTGGGTAGGTATGCTTTTCATTTTCAAGACTTATTTGTAGCGTTTACTGTTTCATATATTAAGCACATTCATTGGAGTCCTCGCGCTAGTATTGTTTTCACAGGGAAATAAGAAACGTCAGATCCCGGAACCTAAGCAACTATCGTTAATGAAGCACTTCTACAACTGCTTAGCTTGCATCATGACATACAACCTGCAAACGTTGTGTTTGAAATCCATGAAAGAGTTTACTGACTATGTCATGGATGTTGGGGTATGAATTTTGTAATAGTGTATTTCGAATGCAATTAATGTATCAGCTCACATTGTGATCTCTTTTTCGATTTTGCTGCAGAAACACGGAATGTTTAAATTACTAGCTTTCTACTTATTTTGTTTATACAACATAGTAACGTGTCAAACAAGTCAGCTTAACCGTTTATAGAAATAAAGTTAGTAGTTTATTCATGAACTCATGAAGGAGTTTGAAACAAAATAACGTTTGAATTTGTAATCATGTATTTAATAAAAATTTCAGGGTAGAAACCAAGGGTTTGTAATAAATCTAACGTTTGCAAACGACGCTATAGAGTTCGAGCCAACTTTCAAACAGTTCAAAGATCAAGTCTGCCTTTTGTATGACTACTTGATCGACGCGTGCAGGCAGTCTCCTCGCGTGGAGACCCTCTTGTATCAAGATTTCGTTGCTACCGGCAAAATGACATTGAGGGTAAACAAGATGATGTTTTTATTGACTTCTTTCTTTTTTGAGATAACATTTTAATTCCCTCCCTGTATTCACTTAATGACTTGGGTTCGAACCCAAAGTCGAAGCAATAGTATTCAAAATCCATACGGGGCTTTGCCACATCTTGGAATTGGAGGATCTAATCTTTTTGCGTTCGAGGATGATAGAATGGAACGAACTGAAATTTAATGGACATAACATAATTTCCGAGCGTTCAATTATGTTGCAGCGTCTGCACCCTGATGCGTTGTCTTGTAAAATACATTTCGTGCTGTGTTGTATCAGTATAAATCTGTTTTCAGCCAATAGTTGACAATGACTTGGTAGAAGACTACAAGAAAACAGTCGCTGACTTGGTAGATGAGCAAAGGATCGGACCGGAGCTGCGCGTTCAAGATTTTGATGATTACGTGTGTTTGCTCAATGGCGAGGTAAGGCCTTTTTGCTTCAATAACTATGAGTGGTATTTATCCCATACAGCGTCGAAAGTGAGCTTTGAAAACCAGTCAATAAGTGCTCACAGATGATGAATTCTATGTCAAATCAAAATTAGTTAATCAATATGGTAGAAACCAATTCGGGCGCCTGACGCAATGTCACACCTTGGTAAAGGCAGTTTCGCTTGGCATCGGATAATAATAATTGCTATACATAGTCTACAGCGTTTTTCATTGGGGGGCCTCACATCGCTAAATGCACCTGCCATACATTTATTACAAACCACTCCCACCACTGCTGACAAAATGCTTCTTTATGCTCGCCCTAATGAAAAGTATTAATCAAGGCTATTTTCAGGCCATAACGGAGGTCGAAAAATTTATCAACTCTAACCCAGAAAAGACTTTCGAAGAATTTTGCGCCGAAGCGGTTAAATTTGTAGAGCTTGCGAAAGAGATACCTTCCAAACTAGAAGGAACCATTGTCATCGGCATGTTTAGAATGCAGCGAGGAGACTTGATTACTTCACTGAGAGGTGCGGCGACGAGGACTGCCAATACGCTGCTGAGGAGAATGACTGAGGATTATCAGACTATGATCAGAGCGTTAGTATTAATTTAAAGTTAAATAGCATTTTGAAAACGCAATTATAATTGAATCGCCAATGTTTGCACGATATTAATTTAACTGAGCAGCACTCTTATTTCAACTCTCGGAAAGTTTTACAAGACTACTCAACAGTCGACATTCTAGTGTGAACCTAATGTGAGTTGTGCAATGGTGTAGAAGAGTGAAAACATATTCAACAATAGGTGGATGCGGACTGACTAGATATTATGTAAATATTTATGTTTTCTTTATAATATCTTTCTCTACACTTTTAGGATATATGAAGAATACAGTGGTATTGCCAACACGCTCCTGAGCCCCCCGCCGGATACCGCGGCCCTCATGGACCTGCTGGCGTATTGTAAGAAAGTAGAAGACACTGTCCTGGCAGAGATGGAGGACAAGTTGCGGGACGTCATGCGCTACATCATGTTCCTGGGCGACTATACTAACTTCACGCCGCTCGAGATGAAGGCGAACAATCAAGCTTTCCATTGGTAAAGAAGTCAATACTTTACTTTACTTCACTATTTTCATTTTCATTTGGGCCAGTGTCGGCTCAATTTAAGTGTTTGAACAGGACGGCTAGACACGTAAATATTCTACGAAGCATTCAGGTTGACTTGATCGGTGTAAGCATAGCCGGTAAAGCTAAGCGCTCCAGTTGAAGATCACTAAAGGTCCACAGCTAAAGATATATCTTCGGTATAGTTAAAAACGATTGACAACAAAACATATTTCTTTGCTTCAGGTATGCTCGCATGCCTAGCGTTATAGATGAATGTAAAAGTATTTGTGAACAGAAGAAGTTGGAGTATCAAGAATTACTCAAGGTAAGCACATGACATGGCTACACTATAATTGTTTTATCCGTGCACAAATGCAGAAATATGAAAGCAAGTAGCGATAAAGATTTTGATCATTTTCTCTTGGGAGCTGGTCGGAAGTCACTTTTTAGTGTTTCTATACAAACACTATAAAACATGTCACCGACAGCCGCGGTCTGCGTTGGCGATTAGTTGTTGCAGCTCGAGGACTATCAGACTAACTAGGATGTATTAAAATATGTACGAGCATAAATAACACTGCCCGTAGCTGGCCACTACTGCAGCCCTCGACTGCCTGTCACAGGCTTAAAATAGAACACTAATGCATTCACCCGGTCTCTTTATGTCACAGTCTGTCGGAGCTAAAAGGTATATGCTAACTAGAGAGCTGAAAATATTCATCAGAAATGTAGCATATGTAGCAATTTATGTATTTGGTTTTTAACTGGTCTACGTGTTTATTTAGGTTCGCATTGCCAAATTCATTGACGATCTCGACGTGTACGAACTTCTTGCTAACGAGTTGCAATATTGGGGTGACATTGAAGAACTTCCGAAATATGTCACCAGGGCTCGAAATTTAGACGAAAAGTAAGTCGAATCATTGTGATAATTACTATACGGGGAGTTCTAAGAAATATGAAAATGAGAGGTGGAGGGTGCTATTGAAATCACTCCCGTGTATCTCCAAGATAATTGGCATAATTTTCAACGTTATTCTGTTTTATTTTTCTAATGAAATTGCTATTCAGCAAAGTGATATTCGGCTTACCTATAACGGTTTCTAAAGAACGTCTTTTTAAAATGTAGTACGCAGAACTTAATTACATTCTTAACTTTGAGAGGAGTTTATAAATATTAAAAAACAATTGACTTGTTTTATTAATAAATAGGTTCGCGTTTGACTACTATGTCACCTAACGTTAAGTGACAATGCGGTCTACGATGGTGCACGCTCATCTAGAAGTAACCTATTCTAGACTTCAACGTTCCCAGGTTATAGCTATCGGGAAACACACACCCAGGCAAGGAGTTCCACTCCTTTGCGGTATGCATAAAGAATGTAAAAGAATATAAAACTATTTTACTCTAGTAATCCATCTAATATTATAAATGCGAAAGTTTGTGAGAATGGATGGATGGATGGATGTTTGTTCCTCTTTTACGCAAAAACTACTTAACGGATACGAATGAAATTTGGAACACAGATAGTTTATAATCAGGATTAAGTAATAGGGTACTTTTTATCTCGATAATATGTTCCCGTGGGACAAAAAAGGGAACTACGCGGGTGAAACGCGGGGCGCAGCTAGTACTCTATAATATTTTAAGAAGCATTATGTTTAGAACTCAAGTATGTTTATAGGCTATCAACGGCACTGACTAAGATCGATCAGTTCAACGAAGAGGAGACCTCGTTCGGATACGAACTCTCACAATATCCCAAGAGGAAGCAAGTCTATGACAGACTGGTGCCTTTCAAGAAGCTCTTTGAAGCTGGTTTCGATTTCCTTCAGAAACATGACACTTGGATGACGTCAAAGGTACGCTTTTTTTTTGATAGTATGAAATATGATCGCCAGTAATACCTATGCTGAAAATCCCGTATACGTGTAACAGAAGAACTCAACTTGAATGCCGACTTCACTGAGTATAGACCTCTAGGTATAGAGTTCTGAGTTAGATTCAAGATAGCTCATCTAGTAGATAGTTCAAAAAGTATAATAATTAATATTTCTGTTGAGGGTCGACTCATATCGGACGGAAAATGCGTCGCATATCGTCGGTCGCGTAACGCCAGACGAGACAAATACGTAATAAAATATTCAATATTTCACACTCAATCGATAATGCGTTAGTCCGAATAGACGCGACCGATGATACGCTCGACGCCTTATCCGCCAGATATGTGCCGACCTTTAATCATAGTTTCAAATATAAAACAGTGTTTACTAAAACTACGTAAAACATTCCGAGACCTATTCTGTCTGCGTCTCGGTTGGAGCCCTTGCAATTTACTGTCAACTTCAGTTTCCAAATTATAACTGTTAGGAATTGGCAGGTGGGCAGTTACGACCCTGAAGATATTGAAGGCGACGTCGGGTACTATTACAAGATTGTTTATAAGTTGGAAAAGTCCTTCCAAGACGTTCCAGAGACACATCGCCTCGCTACGTCTGTCAGGTAAAATTCCTATTTCTGTGTTTCAGCTGATAATGGAACGCCTTATTTTTACCTATCTGCTAATATAAATAAACCACGACGAAGTTACACGCGTCTCGAAAACGAAATTCATCTGTCAACGTATTTCTGACGATATTTACAAAGTGCCACATAAATGTATTATATGAGTAGGTCATTAGGCTGGCCGTAACTCATCCTATCATGTTTTTTTTATACAATATAGCTAATATTTTCTCAACAAAAAAATTAGATCAATAAAGAATAAATTGAAAATTAATTAGAAATACTTTTTTATCAATTATAGAGAAAAAATTGATGATTTCAAGACCAATATGCCTATTATACAAACTCTGGGCAACCCTGGCATGAAGCCTCGTCACTGGGAGAAGATATCCGACATTGTTGGGTTCCCCATCATCGTAGACGATGAGCTGTCACTAGCAAAGGTTATTGACTTCAATCTGGTGGACTACATCGACAAGTTCGAGAGCATCTCAGAAGCAGCTACTAAAGAGAACAACCTCGAAAGGGCCCTGGACAAGATGATGAGCGAATGGGGCGATCTGAAATTCGAAATTTTAAGTTACAAGTAAGCCTTCTAGTTTATAGGCAAATAACTTATTATTTTTCACTGTAACTCACAATAAATAAACATTAATCATCGAATTATAAAACAGGGACACTGGAACCTACATACTTTCAAGCGTGGACGAAATACAGTTGTTGCTGGATGACCACATTGTCAAGACACAAACAATGAAGAATTCGCCGTACATTAAACCATTTGAAGACGTTATTTAGTAAGTTTCTGTTAGATGGATTTTGATTCATAAGACCATAATTAATTACATATTTATGTATTTTAATTTGTGTATTCCTTACAGATCATGCTATTAGTAAGTTTTATTAGATTTTCAGGACTGAATTCACTTTGTTTTTGTAATACGTTGGTGTTTGCAAAAGCTCTTTCCAATGTTGGGTGTCTTTGCAGTGACTGGGAAGGCAAATTGGTGCTGCTACAAGAGATCCTCGACGAATGGTTGAAGGTACAGGCCACCTGGATGTACCTAGAGCCTATTTTCTCGTCGCCTGATATTCAACAGCAAATCCCAGAGGAGGGTAGAAGGTTCAGTGCTGTTGACAAGGTATTGCCATTTCACTGAAAAAGATTAGATTAGATGTAATGGCCGATTTGCATTATGCTAGTCTTTATTAGAGTGCTTTAGTACAACTGGAATGGAGAGTGTTTTAGTATCCACTATCCACTTAGATTGCCACTAAAGCAAGTAACGTTTTCATGTTTCAACTAAAGCACTCTACTAAAGACTAGCACAATGTACCTAAGCTGGCCTTTAGTTTCAAGTAGGAATTGATGTATTGCGTAGCCGTTATTCAGTCAAATAGATTATGGAAATGATTCAAGCTTATAAAAAAAAAACAATACAATTAGGAAGTGCATAAGATTGAAACCCACTATTATTGTATAGATGTGGCGTGAGATAATGAAAGCGGCAGCCACGGAGCCGCGCGTCCTCGACGTGATCCAAATAGAGAAGATGCTCGACCGGCTCAAGAAGTCCAACAACCTCCTGGAGATGGTTCAGCGCGGACTCAACGCGTACTTGGAGAAGAAGCGTCTGTTCTTCCCTCGCTTCTTCTTCTTGTCCAACGACGAGTTGCTCGAAATTCTTTCCGAGACTAAAGATCCCATGCGGTGGGTTCATCGCTTTTGGTTCCTATGGAGTCAGTAATAAGATTCAAAGTACAGATGATATGCTGAATTTTTAAGCGTGTTTTTAGTTTCTTTTAAACTATTAATTTACTGTCTACAGTGTACAACCTCACCTTAAGAAGTGCTTCGAGGGTATCGCGAAACTGTCCTTTACCGAGGACATGGTGGTGACTCACATGCGCTCTTCAGAGGGAGAGATCGTCCCTCTAACAGTTACTATCAATACTGCAGCTGCTCGCGGTCAGGTAAACAACATAGATATTTCAAAGTCATATTACCCTTCTTGACCAAAATGCACAGTCTACTCGCAACTTTTACGAACTTTCCAGTCAAAGAGTAGGCTCTTTTCGGACTGCAGTTGACTGACTAAGTGAGTGACTAGCTAAGTGAGTGGCACGCACTACCACTAATTTTACTGATTTTCATTCACTATCAGTAGAAACACTGTTGCGAGTTGAATGGAATCCTTACTAAACCCTTACGAAACCCACTCCTCTCGCAAAACGCTGATATAGGTAATAATATAAGCTTTAATATTATGTGCGCACGCGCTGTAATACTCTCTCCACACTCCACACACAGGTTGAGAAGTGGCTGCTGGAACTGGAGAAGGCGATGAAGTCGTCGGTGCACCACGTGGTGGCGGAATCGTTCAACGACTACACGAAATGCGAGCGCGACCACTGGGTGCTCGTGTGGCCAGGACAGGCGGTCAGTTTCTCTTACCATATAATGTAATAAAATTGGTATTATATTTCACGAATACCGATCAGCCCTGATTTGTGCCATGTTTCTACTTTTTATACTTTAAAACGAGGATATTATTAATATCTATATGAATATAAATTATTCAGGTACAATGTATAGCAATGACCTACTGGACGTCAGAAGTGACAGAAGCCATCCACATCAACATCCCAGCGATGCGCGCCTACTGGGATAAGTGCAACTTCCAAATCTCCAAGATCGTTGATTTGGTGCGAGGCGAGCTCAGCTTGCAGAACCGAATTACCCTCGGTGAGTTTACTGTGTTTTACGAACCCGCACGGAACCAGCGTGGCTTCCATTCTTTGTTTCATCATCATCTTCATCTTCAATCTGTTACGTTTCAACTGTGGAATTAGAACTTAATAAGATGATGATGATGATGATTGTAAACGGGATATTAACTATTTTAGTTCATCTTACTTTTGGTGGTGACCATGTTACTTTAAAACCTTATAATATCATGATTATGAGTTTGCTAACTAGTAATATCCAATTGCTGTCGTAATATGCAAGTATTGCAAAACAACACCTTTAAAATTACAAATATGACTCATATATCCCGAAAAACATAATTAAACTACATAACAAAATAAAATTCATAACAATGTAGGTTTCATTACAAACTAATGCGAAGTTCACCCTCTGAACTACTCACGAAATTCATCGGATAAAGTCCTCGGCAAAGTTTCCGGAGGTGTTCCGCCCACATTACTCGTATCGTACGACTTTACGTGCATCGACTGTGAGAGTGAGTTATACGACTGGACTGTGGCAGTAAAGCACGTATCTACTGTAATTTAGTAATTGAAGAGTATACTATTCTGCAAACTGCTCTAAAATGTGTATAGAATTGTAAATAGACGGCTTGGGACAGTCGAGTCGGCAGCTAGGTGAAACTTAACTGCAAAGACTGGTGGTAAATCATTCGCGAAAATTGTGTATTAAATCTTCTACTCGTCTATTTCTAATCTTCCGATTGCCCAATCTGCTATGAGTATCCAATTTTCAGAAAGACTGGGCCTTAGACATTTCGGGCAAGCCAATCTAGATTCATATATATTATCGCATCATTTGAATTTTAGGTGCCTTGGTGGTATTGGATGTACACGCTAGAGACACGCTGATGCTACTCATAGAGTGCAAAGTGAGGCAGGATAACGATTTTAACTGGCTCTCGCAGATCCGGTATTATTGGGAGGTAAGTCGGAATTTGTAATTAATTAAAAATATTACGTTATTTATCACGGACAGTAACATTTTTTTTGACTTAGAATTCAATCTCAAATGTGCAAAATCAACGAAAGTTTAGACCTCTCTCGATTGCAAACTGCTATCCGATAATTCAGCCGTTTCTATTATTTTTTTTTCTTATCAGCAACAAGAAGATCTCACGATGCAGATTGCGACTCGAATGATCAACTCCCAACTAATGTACGGCTACGAGTACTTAGGCAACACTGGGAGGTTGGTTGTCACACCACTCACCGATCGGTGCTTCAGGACTCTCTTTGGAGCTTTGCATTTGAATTTGGGTAAGTTTGTGAAATGGCTCGATAAACGTAGATGATAGACTTTTTTAACTTATTGTATTTCTTCAGGTGGTGCCCCGGAAGGTCCTGCTGGTACCGGTAAAACAGAAACCACTAAAGATTTGGCCAAAGCAGTGGCCAAGCAGTGTGTCGTATTTAATTGTTCCGATGGTCTGGATTACATAGCTCTAGGAAAGTTCTTCAAGGTAAGACGACCGAAGACCGGTGCAAGGAAGATACAATATTTTTAATAAGTGTTTAGTAAAGACTTGACATAATATATTGGTTCAAGACAGGAATGGTTTGGTTAGAATATCTGTACTCGTGTTTCAGGGTCTAGCGTCCTGCGGGGCCTGGTCGTGCTTCGATGAGTTCAACCGTATCGATCTGGAAGTACTCTCCGTGGTGGCGCAGCAGATCCTCTCCATCCAACGTGGCATCAACTCTGGTTCCACGGAACTGCTGTTCGAAGGGACCCTGCTGCAGCTGGATAAGTCCTGTGCTGTGTTCATCACTATGAACCCTGGTTATGCCGGTAGATCTGAGCTGCCAGATAACCTGAAGGTTAGCTTAATAATGTTTAGCTGTAAAATTCATATTTGAGAGGGAAACAGTTCCCCAAGAATAATACACAGAAAATAGACAGGCTCCTCAGTCTTGCGATTTTCAGTAGATTTATGACCAGATAGTATTCCCATTTTGAATCAATACTATGTCTCCCCTAGGCCCTATTCCGGTCGGTGGCTATGATGGTGCCGGACTACGTGCTGATCTCCGAGATCGAGCTGTACGCCTTCGGCTACCTGAACGCCAAGCCGCTGGCGGTGAAGATCGTCGCCACCTACCGCCTGTGCTCCGAGCAGCTCTCCTCGCAGTGTCATTACGATTATGGTTCGTTTTTAGAAAAGCAATTTTCAAATGCTAATGTAGTTGTTTGTTGAAGAAAATAGTGCTTTCTTCTTCTTCTCCGAAGCATGAATGTGAAATGGTGATGGATGTGAAAGCAGTATCACAACGCTGTATCTGCTCAAAGCAGAAATGCTTAGTTAAAATTATGTCATGAAAAGCAAAGTTACTTTATGTGAATTTAATTTACAGGTATGCGAGCGGTGAAGTCGGTGCTCCGAGCCGCGGGAGCCTTAAAACTGCGCTACCCCGATGAAGACGAAGACGTCATCCTGCTGCGCTCTATCAAAGACGTCAATTTGCCCAAGTTCTTGGAACACGACGTGCCTTTGTTCATGGTGAGTTCAGAAATATTAACAGCAAGAATCATTTCACGAAATGTGTTACTATAGCTACTGTAAACGTTTGTACTGTAGAGAAATTCTCGAATTTCTCAGCTTGAAGTTTATTGGAAGGTTATTGACGAAACTTGAACCACTTTGGGTGAGAGTTCAGCTGCCGACAAACCATTTGATTTCTCTTATTTCATTTGTCTGGGACTCTCACTACAAAAGAGAGGCTCTTTGGCTCTCTCTTTAGAGAGGCTCTTTCTTTTAAAAGTTGGCCCATGTTAGCAGTGGGAACACAGTAGGCTGATGATGATGATGGTTCATTCAGGGCATCATTGGTGACTTATTCCCGGGGCTGCCGCTGCCAGAAGCGGGGCTGCCGTTCCTGGTCGAGTGCCTCAAGGAGGCGTGCGGGCCGCTCAACTTGCAGCCCAACGACTTCTTCATCGAAAAGGTATATGCTACCCGTCGTTCTTTCACACTTTAGTCTGTCATGATCCTTTCCTGTCTTTCTTTTTCCATTAGCGGATCTTAGGGTAAAATAGAATTGACTCTCCGATTACATTCAGCTTATTTAAATGGCAGTTTACAGGGAAGTGGCTTTTTAAATACATTCTGTCAAAAAGATATTAAGCCAATGGAGCCATCCAATTTTTTTATGTGTGCTTATAAACTTGGTTGTAGTAATGCCTCATTGAACAATCTGTTGGTTCAGGTCCTACAGCTGTATGAGATGATCCTCGTGCGGCACGGTCTCATGTTGGTCGGGCTACCATTCGCGGGGAAGACCAAATGTTACCACGCCCTCGGCGCCGCGCTGGCGTTGGTATCTGAAAAGGTCTGCTAATTTCTAAATACATATATTATATTTTAAACTAGCTTTTTCCCCCGACTTTGCCCACGTGGTAAAACAATATAAATGTTCACTTTTTATTATTATCTACTATAATAATAAAAAGTGAACATAACCCCTTTAAAATTATTTATTATATTTATTTTCATTTAAAAATATTATTATCATTACTCAGCAATACTTTCTAAAAGTTTATAATAATGTCTTCTTGCAGTCTCTAATGGAAGAAAACGCCGTTGAGTGGATTGTGATCAACCCGAAGTCAATAACCATGGGCCAGCTGTATGGTCAGTTCGACCCGGTCTCCCACGAGTGGTCGGACGGGATCCTAGCCGTCAGCTACAGGGCTTTCGCAGTTTCGCCTAATGATAACAGGTCAATGATGGTGAAATACAACAAGATTCTATCAAAATTTCAAGATCTTGTATTGTGGCCTTGATCTACTGAAAATGTTGCTTAGCAAGTGCCACGCATAGACTCCTAAATAGAATTGCATGAATCTAAGTGTGGATTATAGCTGTGCTGGATTATAGCCTTATTCTCGTCACGAATGTCTAGGAAAACCCGTGCTCAGTGGACGGAAATGAGTTGTTAATGATGATGTTAAATAAGGGGATATAAAGATCAATGTCCCACAAACACCAGGCTCGGATCAAATACTTTTAAAAACGTAAAATAGATCCGTGCCTAGGTTTTGACGTTCCAATCCAGGATGAACTTTCCAGAAAATGGCTCGTTTTCGACGGGCCCGTGGACGCCATCTGGATCGAGAACCTCAACACCGTGCTGGACGACAACAAGAAGCTGTGCCTCATGAGCGGCGAGATCATCCAGCTGGCGCCCACCACCAACCTGGTCTTCGAGCCCATGGACCTGGAGGCAGCCTCGCCTGCTACGGTTGGTTATTTCAACTGTTAGTGATATAAAACTCATTCAATACCCTTGCCCTTCAAACTGAAACCTACTATGATTACAATAATGATTTTGAGGATGGCGATGACTATGATAGAAAAAAAAAAAAAAAGAAAAAGAAATAATAATAGTAATAGTGACGATAATGCTAAGTGGATTTTTATAAAAGACCTACTTGCTACTATAAAAGAGCCAATTGGATGAATTTAAAACATTCGAAATTGGCTACTCTTTCATATTTGTTAAGGTTGGAAATATTGAGTTAGCCGGTTACAGATATTATAGTCCGGTGTGTGCCCAGGTGTCCCGTTGCGGCATGATCTACTTGGAGCCCAAGGGCCTCGGCTGGAAGTGCCTCATGGAGTCCTGGCTGAACACTCTCCCTCCGACCTTCCACAACGTCAATAAAGCCCTCATCAGGAATCTGTTCAACAGGTTCATGTCGCCGCTTCTGTGGCTAGTTGAGTATTCTGGCAAAGTGAAGGTAATATTATTTAACAGGTGGCATGTTTACAAAAGTCCTTAATTTTCCTTAAACATTTATATAACACAACATAAATAAACATTACAAAACATGTATCATATAAATAGATTTAAGACTAACCTTTGACCGGAGACTTATATTTCATGATCATTTAACATCGTTGCATCGATTGCTCATTATATCGATGTACCATGATAACATCATTGCATCGATTGCTCATTGTATCGATGTACCATTATGACATCAGTTTTTAATAAATATGTAGTACAGTAACAGTTAGTGATAGAACTTTTTAAATTTATTTTTGATCTCTGAAATTCAGGTTTGATGAAAATTACTTGTGCCTTTGTTACAACATTCTTTCAAACGAAACTTCTTTCGAACGTTGGTAGGTTGCAGCCGCCTACTGTAACGATACAAACCCATACTCTTTCAGCAAATGTATGTAACGTCGCGCTCTAATCTAGTGCAGGCTTGCATGAACATCTTTGATACATACATGGACGACTTTTACGATGAAAAGTACGTCGAAGGGATAACGGACTTGGACGTGCGCGCTCAACTGGAGGTTAGTCTTTATCTTAAAATTTACTTTAATCTGTGTCACTTTAAGGGTTACTTTTGGTAGCTTAATAAGGTCATTTTATAAGCAATCGAAGACTGGTAATAACTTCCAAAATAGGGGTAAGTTTATTTTATCTGTGGCTAGTGCCGAACGTCCAACTCTAAAATTACTGGGCGTATGAGACTTTAAAACCGTAGTCTCAGGGTGACGAGCACAGTGCAGTGCCGCGAAAGATTTGCATAATCTTTGCGAAGTTCTGGGTGGCACTGTAACTGTTATGGGTAGGCGTAGCGCTTACCATCAGGTGAACGACAAGCTCGTCTCGTCAATTAGGTAAAAAAAAACGTATTATATCGGCATTAGAGTTCTGTACACGTGATTATTAAAACCAGTTGTACATTTTTCAGGGAGTGTTCTTTTTCTCTTGTATTTGGTCTATCGGAGCTACCTTGGAAAGTGACAGTCGACCAAAATTTGACTTACTTTTCCGTGGCTTACTGGAAAAAGAGTTCCCGGAAAAGGTAAATGTATTTAGTATTCATTTCATGCAAATTATTGTTAACATATTTTTATAATTATTTTCAGGTGTAAATCCGTGTTAATTATAGTAATTAACACGGATTTATTGTTGGAAACGGAATAGCTACCATAAATTATTATATGTTACATCCAAAACCTATGCACTTACTTTTAGTTTTTATTTATTTTTGCTAGGTATAATTTATTACAGACATGGTAAATGTCTCATTTCCAACGACAATACTAATTTCATCCTAAAACATTTTTTTTTATCTACAGACAAAAGAAATACTAAACTATCCGCGAGATATAGCAAAACCGGAGAAGCAGTATATATTTTCGATTCCCAAGGAAGGCATGGTTTTTGATTACCGCTTCATCAAAGAAGTAAGTTTAAGTATTTACCACAAGAGGTAAGTGACAAAAAACCTCTTTGGTTGATGTAATCTGATCACCACATATACTTATTGACAAAGAGAACAGTGAGGCAAAATAATGAGACCTGAAGGGTAAGGTTTACCATTGTAGTTAGAAGTTTTCTTTCTTAGAAAACTTATGGGTATTTAAAAAAAAGAAAAACTGTATATTTGGATTTGTGAAACAAAGTTCAATCAGCCTAAAAACTACACTTCCAAAACAACTTCGAAATCAACCACCGATTTCCCATCAAAAGTAGAGCAAAACAATAAATACAAAATAACTTTTTACGTTGACGTAAACGTTGAGCTAAAGAACCCATACCAAATTTCATCAAAATGAATTCAACCGTTACCAAGCTGAGTGGTAATAAACTCGCACACTTACATAACGGGGAACCAATCAGATTGCAGTCATGTGCAAAATTCTTCGTGGAAGATTAGATGCCCCTGATCTGCATGGTGAGCTATCACGACTTTTCACCCCTGACAACTATAGTCGCAGCAGAAGGCTCAAGCTGTTCGCCGCGGACTCGGCCGTGCCTCGCACCCTCTCCGCACTCAACGCTCTCCTGGACGCCAATCCAGGCTGCGATGTGTATGCGGATGGATTGTCAGACATACTGTCAGAATGCTTGCGTTTTTGTGAAAGAGAGTGAGAGTGAATCTTTGAATGTGTATTTAGTAATATCTGTATTCTACTGTGTTTTGTGTAATCGATTGTAGTAATTGGCTGCGGCCGTTTCAATTGAATAAATAAATAAATAATATACTTTCGCATAGAAAGTAGGATTGATAACCTACAAATGATCCAGGGTAAAGGCAAATGGAAGCCGTGGCAGGACGACGTCGTCTCAGCGCCTCCCATCAGCAGAGACACGCCCCCTAACCAGATTCTAGTGACCACTATCGACAGCGTCAGGTACATGGCGCTGTTCAAATTGCTCGTCACTCACCACAAGGCGGTCATGATGGTCGGGCCCACTGGCACTGGGAAGTCTTCTTACATAATAGTAAGTAAAGCAAATTATATTTTGTGCCGCGTCTCGTCACTCAGTCAAATAAAAATAAAGTGTTTGTTTGAAGAAAATGTTGGGTTCAATTAGAAATTTAGTAGTCTAGACAAGTCGCAGTCAGCGTCTTGAGTCAGAAAAGTGGGGAAAGCTTTACTGAAACTTCCTGAGCAGTTTTAGAGAGGACTCCAATTGGCAATTTAAATGTGTTTGTATCACTTTCAAACTGAAAGATTAATATTCTACCAATATTATACATACATAGGAAAATACTAGCTTAAGAATAAATGCAAAGTGACAGTGTTACTTTTTCACGAAGCCCGGGTATCGCTTAAATCGGCACCTTTTGTTAATCCGATTTCAGTGAACTAGATGGCGCTCTATGTATGTACCTAATGTACCTAAGCGAGCATTGTGTAAAGGCAAGATAATTTATAACAGTTAGTTAGAGACACTTTTGATAGATTCCTATACTTGGCACTGTCGTCCCTATAAGTATGTTAAGTAATTTTATTTCAGGATTATCTCGTGAAAAAAATCGATACAAAAATATACAAAGCTCTCATCATGGCTTTCTCAGCGCAGACGAATTGTAATCAGACTCAAGATATCATCATGGGGAAGCTCGATAAGAGACGAAAAGGCAAGATGATCATTTGTTTTTTTTTAACTTTAACATCTTATAATTTGAATGATATTTCCTTATTTTACACCAGTTTAGAATTGCATTGATTCTAATTTAATAGTAAACTGTACCGGCTTAATATATGAAAAATTGAACATAGCTCTTAGCTGCACTCACGCAATCATGATATAAAAAATGAGACTTTTCATCATTATTTATGATGGAAAACGAAGATAAATATTTAGGTATTATTATACCAAATTTCATTAAAATCCTTTACGAAGCTGACTCACACACATTACATTTGTGTACACACACACACACACATTCGCATTTATTAAATTAGTAGTATATTTTGGTAGGTGTGTTCGGTCCCCCGATCGGGTGCTACAGTGTAGTGTTCGTGGATGACGTGAGCATGCCCCAGTCGGAGACCTACGGCGCCCAGCCTCCGATAGAAGTACTCCGGCAAGGAATAGACCTGGGCCTGTGGTACGACAGGAAGACCAATTTTGCTATGCACCTCATCGACGTTCAAGTAAGATGTCAATATCATAAAATGTATCAATGGCAACGAGAAAATTTAACTGAACTCGAAAAGACTCAGCAAGAAATTCGTCCATCTTTGTTATTACTATAAAAACTCTTAGAAGTATAACGATCCAGATGCACGAGGCAAATAGTTTGCGGCAAACTGTTGGCTAACTCTACAGTACGTACAGTCAGATGCGTACTGTACGAATATTCAATTGCCAATAGTGTTGGGTGCTAATTCAATACAAACATTTAACTATAAAATGTTTCCATAGTGTATCCGTGTCATAACAAAATTGGTGCTTTTATGCTCGAATAAGACGGACTGGAGGAATAGACGCAGCCATCTAATAAGCGCTTTACAATTAGGTGTTTTCAGCTACATTCGATATTTGTTTATAACGTTTCACCATTTTTTTACTTAGTTTTAACATAGATCTTCTTGCAGTTTATGTGCGCCATGGGCAAACCGACTCCAGGTGCAAAGCTAGTGACACCTAGATTCTCTAGGCATTTCACGTTCTTCTGTATCGATGAGTTTGACGACGACACACTTCAAGTCATCTTCGGGAGAATCATGCTGTGGCATCTTGATACCAGGTATGTTTTTACGTGAAAGTAACTTCAAAGAGACAAAAATGGTCAAACTTCAGCCTATAACGAATTAAAAAGAGATCATATTATTATATTAGAATAGTCTACCTTTAGTTGTGATTTTTATAATAATATCTAAGCTACTGACAGGATTTTGATATGTTTTTCAATAATTATGTATGCCTATTTCAGAGGATTTTCCAAAGAGTTTGATCCGTCTATTGACGAAATCGTACAAGGCACTTTGGAGGTATACAAGCAATGCCGGCTTAACTTACTGCCGACTCCATCCAAATCTCATTACACTTTCAACTTGCGCGACTTCTCCAGAGTTATATTAGTGAGTGAACTTAAACTCGTAAATCACTATAATTTTATTGCAAATGTTTCTAATCGATTTTTTAAAAATGGTTCAGGTAACAGTTCCTTAGCACCAGAGAAGAAGCTCACATTTTGTTTATTCGAAAGGGAGAAAAGTACTGATAAGAGTCAATTGAGTTTATAAGTTCGTTAATTTCTGTTCTTCTCTTAGGTTTAAAATAGGCATTGCTATTTCGTTAAAAACAGTCGTAGATGAAATTCACGTTGGCAAATTATTCTAAAATGTTTGTCATGGTCCTATCTATCTCCAGGGTGTACTATTATCAGTTCCGGAAGTGACCCCCGACCTGTCGTCGATCAAACGTCTGTGGGTGCACGAGTGCCTGCGAGTATTCTCCGACCGACTGATCAATGAGGAGGACCGGCAGTGGCTAGTCTCCTGTCTGAAGGACGCTACCGTCAAGTACCTCAATGATAACATGGATAGGATGTTCTCGAGGTTTCTTCAAGGCCCGAAAGATACGGTAATTGTTATTAATTGTTATGTGTTTCTGATCCAACGTGTATGGTATATGATTGGCTTTTAAAAGTTTTTATTTAACATGCTGTGTTGGTTGTGTAATTAAAATGTTGCAAAAGTAAATTTGGACTCAGTTCTCGCTCAACTCTTAAGTCTGCCACACAGCGGCCAACGCACGGCCACGGTCTCGTAGATCATAGAGTAATATATCGAATACTTGAGCATTTGAGCTTAGTGTCAATCAGCGCTGTTGATACAATAAGGCTGGGGTGGGATTTTACCAGCTTATTCTTCAAAAACTATGCAGTTAACCCACAAGTAATCATATCTAACTCATATCGGCAGATCTCAGCTCACCATCTTCGAGACTTGATCTACTGCGATTTCGCAAATCCCAAGGTCGACACACGTTTTTACATGGAAACGACTAATATGGATCACCTGAATGCTACTGTGGATGCATTTCTCGTAGAATTCAATAACATGTCCAAGAAACCCATGAACCTTGTGCTATTCAGGTAAAGATTACAAGGCTGAGCATAAGTCATTTACACAAAGAAGACAAGAAAACAAAAAGAAGCAACATAAGCCCGCTCTCGCTCCAGGTTCGCCATCGAGCACGTGTCGCGCATCTGCCGCGTGCTGGCGCAGCCGCGCTCGCACGCGCTGCTCGTGGGGCTCGGCGGCTCGGGCAGGCAGTCTCTCACGAGGCTGGCTGCTCACATCAATGAGTACGACCTCTTCCAGGTCAGTTCCAAGTTCATTTTTATTTTGCATCAAAATTGGTGGATG
Source organism: Campaea margaritaria (assembly GCA_912999815.1). Taxonomy (NCBI): domain Eukaryota; kingdom Metazoa; phylum Arthropoda; class Insecta; order Lepidoptera; family Geometridae; genus Campaea; species Campaea margaritaria. Next base: position 10,492,849 of record OU538790.1, read on the forward strand.
TTGGCAAAATGTTATACAAAAGTTCACTGTTGTTTTGTTCCTTGTAGGTCGAAATGAGTCGTACGTACGGTAAGAACGAATGGCGTGAAGATTTGAAGACGTTGCTGCGTAAATCCAGCACGCCCGATCTGATGATGGTGTTCCTTTTCATTGAATCGCAGGTAGTATATTATGTCTCTTAATTATTTTATGAGCTTTATGGATGTTTTATTTATATCCCATATATTTCTATTTATAACAGATCAAAGAGGAAGGATTCCTCGAAGATGTGAACAACATGCTCAATTCTGGAGAAGTGCCAAACATTTTCGGTGGTGATGAAAAAGCTGAACTGTGTGAGAAAATGAGAGTCGTAAGTTCATAAATCGTAATCCTATTTTTTTAGTACTAAAATGCGATTATAGGTCCTAGCTTAGACCGTCTATTTTAACTTACTCTGATATTTGAAGCCATTTATTACTGTTTCTTATAAAGGGCAGTTTTTTGAAATTTACGTCTTTATGTAATAGAAAAAGGAATGGGTAGGGAAAGACTTGCGTGAGCTTCAGGTGGAGGGCTGGCAGGAGATGGCACTAGACAGACCGGAATAGCGGCTCTCATTGTCGGAGAAGAAGACTCATTTTGGACCATTGCGCCATCCTAGTAAATTGTTTATGAAATAGAATGTCTGTTCACGGTCCCACCGCCCGCCTGCAGATCGACCGGCAGCGCGACAAGTCGCTGCAGACGGACGGCACGCCCACGGCGCTGTACGCGTACTTCGTGTCCATCGTGCGCGACCAGCTGCACATCGTGCTGGCCATGTCGCCCGCCGGCGCCTCGCTGCGCACGCGCATCCGCAAGTTCCCCTCGCTCGTCAACTGCTGCACCATCGACTGGTTCCAGGTACTCACGCCGGCGGCGTTAACTCGAGGTTGTTAGCTCAATTATATTAAATATCTACTTTTAACCAGGAATGGCCACCAGACGCTTTGCTAGCCGTGGCGACGCGCTTCCTCAAAGACATCGAACTAACAGATCTGGAGCGAGATACCGCCATCAAGCTATGTCAGGTCTTCCACACGGACACCCAAGAGCTAACCAGGCAGTTTTTGGCGAGAGTCAAGAGATACAACTACGTGACGCCCACGGCCTATCTGGAGCTGATCAATATGTTCAAGACGTTGCTGACCAAAAAACGATTGTGAGTAAAATACCTTTAACGTATAGTTTGGCCCGACGAAGCTGCCGTGATCACAGCTCATTTAAGTAAATATAACATTCAAGTATCAAAAATTATAACATTATTAATCTAGTTGCATCTAGAATAGTCTATAATCACTTCAACTCGGCTACGTTTCCCCATTTCTCATTTACCAGAGAGCTGACAACCGGCGAGAGGCGCTACGTCACTGGGCTCGACCAGCTCGCGACCGCCGCCAAGTCGGTGGCAGCGCTGCAGATAGCTCTAGAAGTGCTGCAGCCGAAGCTGGAGGCCGGCGCCGCGGCGGTGGCCGACACCACGGCCATCGTCGAGAAGGAGAAGGAGGGAGTGGCCCTGGTCGAGGCTGAAGTCCTGGTGGACCAAGCAGCGGCAGAAGTGCAGGTTAGCTGCCCATTGAAATAGTCAAGTAATCATCATCAGCCTATTACTTTGACACTGTCTTCTCTTAGAGATAGAGAAGACGGGCTATGAACCATCTTTTTACATCCAACCTGTAAGTCACCGTTTATTTTAACTAACTGAGACTTTTCGAGTTCCTACTTTTGCTCTCAGTTGCAAGTTTCTTTAAATCCAAATTATCTATTTACTTAAGTTATGAAATTGTTTCATTCTATGCTTAGTTTGCATATATTTGTAATCTATATCCAAGTTTTGTAGTAAAGTGTGGTTTATTTGGCTTTATCCATATTTAGGCTGCAGAAGCGCAAGGCATCAAAGAAGAATGCGACGCAGATTTAGCTGAAGCGATGCCGATCCTCAATTCAGCGTTAGCTGCTCTAGACACCCTAACTCCACAAGACATCACCTTCATCAAGACGATGAAGAGTCCCCCTAGGGGCATCAAATTGGTTATGGAAGCTATTTGTATATTGAAGGTATTGTTATTTACTTACCATCGGCGACTATGCGACTATTGTTTTATTAATATTCTTACTTAAGGGGGGAGCCTGCTTTAGAGGCTTCGAAAAATCGTTTTTTTTTTTTTTGCATAAATGTCTTCCCAAACTATCCAAGAATATGCCCCTAAAATTTCAAAAGCAAATTCAAATTATTTTCGGAGCTACAGAAGAAATAGTGAGCAAGCGTCAAGCAGGTATACGAGCGGCCGGATCGCTCGAAGTGCCAAAGTGCTCGTGTAATTGACGAACATGTCGAGAAACACATTCGTCCTGTGTACGAGGATTTATCTAAGGACGATCTGCTAACGAGGTGTTTAGGTGGACACACACAAAATGCGAACGAGTCGTTCAATTCCACTGTGTGGCGCATCGTACCTAAACACCTTAACTCAGGCATTAAAATCGTCGAGATTGCTGCTTACATCGCTGGAGGAATGTTCAATGAAGGCTACAGTGCAGTATTGAACACCATGCAGTTACTAGATTTAAAAATTGGACAGCAATGCAACTCTTTCGCCAAGGGAGCTGACAAGGAGCGCGTCAACCGACAAAACAGGCGCGATTCATTGGAAAGTAAAGAGGCCAGAACAGCCCGCAGACTCGAACATGTGGGCCAAAACCAGTTATTTGAAGAGTCTGAAGGGCCATTTTATGGACCAGGAATCGCTGATTAGCATGTTATTGCGGTAAGTTCAAAAAAATAAGATTTTTTATATACGAAAACTTTGACGGGCGATTTCTCGGTTTTTCATTTTTACGATTTTCCCGAGTTGGCGGGAAAGATAGAAAAAAAACTAAACGTCCTATCGAAACGAGACAAAATTGGTTGTGTTCGGGATAAAATTCTCTTCTAGTTGAACCTAAAAAAACTTGAAAAAGTCATGATTAACCATTTTTTTAAACAATCTAAAGTGAATTTTTTTTTCCAAAAAAATGATTTTTTTTTTAATTTGCGAAAAATAATTGAATTTTTCACTTTTTTTTTAATTTTTTTGGTTTAACTAGAAGTTATACTATTGAAAATTAAAAATTTTTTTGGTTTTTTAGTTTCAGATGAAAATTGCGACCTGCATCTTTCCCGCCGCACGACACATGCATACTCGAGGCGCCTCGGCGAAATGCTTGTACCACGCATAATATGACATATATTTTGATGAAAAAATTTGAGAAGACTCTTGAAATACATAACAATAAAACCTGAAAGTTTCGTTTCAATCAAATATTTCTTTCCTTCCCAAAAAAATCCTCTAAAAAATCGATTTTTTTAAGCTTCTAAAGCAGGCTCCCCCCTTAATTCTTTGCTAATATAAGCATTTGGTCTTCTTTACAGTCATACTTTACTTTGCTTTTTTACAGTCATATATTTTTTTCTTTATGAATTATTTCTTTTATCACGCTTACCAAAAAGTGGGATGACCCGGTAAGTTATTTTCATTAATAAGCCCAAAAAACGGCGTGTGTGTTTGTGTAGAATGGGACTCATTTTATTTGTATTTATTGCATGCTGTTTTGACGTAATAAATGTAATTCATTTCGTCAGATATTCTCCAAATTCTACCCTTTTGGAGAACATTTACCTGACGTAGCTAAATACGTGAAAAGTTAAAATCAATTTAAAATCCAGGGTAAACAGGGTAAACTTCTGTGGTTGGGTTTATTTTGGCCATACTTTTAATCGATACAAAGCATAGCTTCACCTCCATATGTGTACCTACTAACCTTTGAATATAGGAAATGAAACCCGACAAGTTGCCCAACCCATCGGGTGTGGGCACTATCGAGGACTACTGGGGCCCCTCTAAGAAACTTCTCAACGACATCAAGTTCCTCGAGGGTCTGCAGAACTACGACAAGGACAACATCCCACCTCCCGTCATGAAGAAGCTCATGACCACTGTCATGCTGGACGATGGGTTTGTGCCGGAGAAAATCAAGACCGTGTCAGTTGCTGCTGAGGGTAGGATTTTGTTTCAACAGCTTATCATCATTATTTGAGTTCATTTCAATCTAGAGTTGCGTTTAGCCTCATCTCTTCGTGCAACTTATTCCGGTCCTGCGTGAGACATATCCACAGTTCCAACCTTGAATCAACTACATTTATCAAGTTCTAAATCACACGGGCTAGTGATCGAGTGTTTCATTCAGGTTATTATGTAAAAATATTTAGTTTAAAGCTGTGCACGTGACGCAAGAAAAAGGCACCAACGTCTTTATCATTATCAACATCCCACTACAGGGTATAAGCCTCCTCCCTCTTACGCCTTACGGTTTTAAGCTAATCTAAAATGCACACATTATTAAATTTAAGTGGCGAAAAATGGCGTAATTGAAAGGAGTATAACAAAAAGTTTTGTTCACTAACTATTTATTTTCTATAGCTTCATATTGCACAAGGTTATATAAAGTGAGGAGGTATTACATTCTCTTAAGCTATTCGACAATACCCAGGCATGTGCAAATGGGTGATCGCCATGACGAAGTACGACAAGGTGGCGAAGGTGGTGGCGCCCAAGAAGCAGAGGCTGGCCGCCGCACAGGCAGTCTACGACAAGGCCATGGCCGCGCTGGCGGTCAAGCAGGCGCAACTCAGGGAGGTCAGTATTTAAACATACAAATTATCAAATGCCTCATGAACATTTTAGTTTTAGAATCCCCTTTGCAGTGCAGTGGTCATTGGTCGAGCTTAAATCTTTTCTCCTTCGTTTGTGTCGATTATATCTGAAGTTTATAATTATTTGTTTAGTCTAAAAATATTACCTATCTATTACATTTTTGTTATCTTCTGCCGGTTGCTTATGAACTCATCTAAGCCAGCTTAGCGTCTTCCAAACTGGCCAATAACCAGACGGTATAGTAGCAAAAGACAGTTCGCCTTTGTAATTATTTTAATTTACAATTTATATTTGATAGGTCCAACTGAAATTGCACAAGCTGGAGGATGCCTTAGCGGAACAAAGCCGCCAACAGAAGTTGTTGGACGACGAAGTCATGGATTGCAGTAACAAGTTGAAGCGCGCTGAGATGCTCATCTCCGGACTTGGCGGAGAGAAGACAAGGTGGACTCAGATTGCCAAGCAGCTTAGAGAGACTTATAACACACTAACAGGTTAGTCATTTAAATAATTAAAACAGATACGAAAAATTACTTGGCCCCCGTGGTGGAATATGGCCTAACCCTCCTCACGAAAGTGAGGAGAGACCCGTGCCCAGCAGTGGGACGATATGGGTTGATGATGATGATGATGACGAAAAATTAAGACTTGTGTAGATGTGTCAACACGAAATAAATTCAGAAACTCGTTATTCTCAACCGCACGTTTATCCAATTGTGGAATGGAATGATTTACGAGAAATTAAATTGTGTTATTCCACCGCACAAATGCATCCTCGGGTAATTCACATGTGATAATTCAGATAAGCCCTAAGAGGCCACTTGTGAAAATTAACTGAGTCTACCATTGAGTCAAGAATACCACTAGAGAAGGATTGGGAAGAAAGTCAACGGAAGTTTTTGATATGTAACGAGTCGTTCTTATTTTCAGGTGATATTTTGATTGCTGCGGGTGTCATAGCGTACCTCGGACCATTTACAGCCATTTTCAGAGTTGGACAAGTACGTTCAATCATTTTCTAGCTTCTTACCATCAGAATCATCACCAAAAGATGCAAGCGTCATTCGGGAACTGTATTTGCTTTAAGCAAAATTTGCACGTGCCTACGTATCTATGTATATATTTAAAACGAATAAACTAAAGACCTAAAATAATGCTTCTAAACCTTGTTATTTTTGGCTCACCTTTTGATTTATTTGTATACAACAAGTATATTTTACAAATGCCACCCGTTTTCCAAAAGCATGATTCCATATAATTTAGTCATCGGTGTAGAGCCGTAAATCGAGTTCGATGCCGTTGGATTGCAAAGTGCATAAGCCACCGCTCGGTTACCAATGCCGTCTACCTGTAGGTGAAGAAATGGGCTCAGGCGTGCCACGACTGCGGCATCGTGTGCACGCTCGACTTCAGCCTGATCAAGGTGCTCGGCGACGCCGTCACCGTCCAGCAGTGGAACATCGACGGCCTGCCCGCCGACGACTTCAGCGTGGAAAGCGCCATCATTATCATGTACGGTCAGCGACACCAATCTCGGAATATTTACTAACTTTACTAACTGTACTAAACGCAAAAAAAATTGTATTCTCTTTGCGTAAAGCTAAATAGGACGTTACGATATGTTCAAGATTTGAAACAACTCTTTTTATGTCTAAAAATAATTTAAACTCATGCTTGCTTAGATATTTTAATAGAATTTATCCATTGCGCGTCGCGTGATCACTCACGTTATTGCTGACTGCTCTAGCAGTTGACACCGCCTGCTAGAGCGGTCTGTGTATCTTCGACTACCAGCTGCTTGCTGCTTGCTGCTGAGCTGTCTGTGTACGGCCGGTGTACGATATACCTTTGACCCAGGACGGCGCGGCGCTGGCCCCTGATGATCGACCCGCAGGGGCAGGCCAACCGTTGGATCAAGAACATGGAGAAGCCCAACAACCTGTGCATAGTGCGTATGACGCAGGCAGACTTCAGCCGCGTGCTCGAAAACGCTGTGCAGTTTGGACAGCCGGTATTTAACAATATACAATTTAATAAAGAATTCAAATTGGTAATTATTTTTACCATGCCCCGTAAGGTTTCGTATTTAATGTAAGTATACTTTATTTTTAGACAACTAAATTTTCACCACATCACTACGGTACGCTCCACTGTCTTTGCCAAACGACGATAATATAAACGACATAACAAACACCCCTCACAATTGTGAATACATCACATTACGAGAAAATATATTTTATCCAGCATCCATTTGAGTTTACAAAGTCCTTTTTCGAGGTTCTCTCCCAGAGCCTGAAATCGCTCTCCTCCCCCAAAAGTTTGAAATTGAAACGAAAACTCTCCGTCGGTACACGTTCAAGAACCTAGCTGTGGCTGTATTACGAGCACATTGTTCACGAACTTTTTATCTCGCCGTACGTGCTGAATTTGTACCTCACACCCGCTCCAATAAAAGTTGTCCGAAAGCCGGCAGCCGTCGGAGCGCGCTCGCTGCGAGATAACTTTTGTTTTATTGCTCAGGTGTTGTTGGAAAACGTGTTGGAGGAGTTGGACCCAATGTTGGAGCCGTTGCTCCAACAGCAGACGTTCAAACAAGGCGGCGCGCTTTGCATTAAAATAGGCGACTCGATCGTGGAGTACAGCAAGGATTTCAAGTGAGCCCAATTAAAACTTTAATGCAGCATCTGTAACACTGTGTCGTCGAGCGAGATCTGGAACTTGGAACTCGTTAGCGAGACGCGCTCTTATGCATCGTGAAATGTCAACAGTTCCACAGTTGTTAAGCCAGTACAATCTATTGAAGTTGCAAACAATAGTTACAAACCCCTAACTACTCACTGTTTCAGCGCTTGGAAACTTTGTAGCTCGTACATTGCGCCATAAAGTTACAAAGTTCCATCCTTTGCATTTATCGTCTTTATGAAGAGAGTTCAAAACGGAGGCAATTTCCATTTGTTTTTATATTGTTTGTACCCGATTTAAAATTGATTGTTTTTTTATTTGCAAAGAAGATATTACTATCGTGATTCACATAGAATTATTCAGAAATTTTAATTAAATCCATTAAAGTCATATTGACCGCAAACGATCGCCCGAAAGAGATCTCTGCATACCGATTACTTTTATAATGAATGCACAATCTATAAAATATGTCTATAACGTGCAGCAAATCGATAGATCTGTTATCAGGAGTACGTTTGCATTGACAGGCTGTACATAAGCACAAAGCTAGCGAACCCGCACTACCTGCCCGAGGTGGGCGTCCGCGTGACGCTGGTCAACTTCATGCTGGCGGCGGACGGGCTGCAGGCGCAGCTGCTGGCGCGCGCGGTGGCGCGCGAGCGCCCCGACCTGCAGCAGGCCAAGGCCGACCTCACCACGCAGGGCGCCGAGCACCGCCGCCTGCTGCAGGACATCGAGAAGAAGATCCTCAACGTGCTCTCCACCTCCGAGCACCTGCTGGAGGACGAGGAGGCTGTCCAGGTACGAAACTAGATCCCTACAGTCATTCAATTCTTCTTTCTTTCTTTTTTGTACGTTCTAGCACATCGCCTAAAATGAGAATAATTTTATAAAACTGTGTACATAAACTTTTATAAATGTAAATTAATTACAGCACTTAATCCTAGTGTCCACGGAGGCGTAGCTTCATAGAAGGCGTATCCGTCATTCTACGCTTGGCATACGCCCGGCGTCCGCTAGCTGCTTAAACTACGTTACCGTGTCTACGGATCGCAACGTCGCACTCGCGTAGTTTCATTTTCATGCAGGATTAATTTCACGAGCGTTCCGAGTTTTCATACGCCCGGCTACGTCGAGAGGAGTTGCTCGTGTTTATTTGTCGTGTAAAATGACAGAAAGGGGTGGGAAATTTATTCAAATAGTGTCTCAAATAACAGAAAAAGGACGACTGGAATATGCTCTGTAAAAACACTTTAGTATTCCAAAATGCACAAGCTGCATGGCCTATTTTGAATCGTCTAAGTAGCTACGCCTCCGTGCATAGTAAGCTTAACCATTCCGGAAGTACGTAATTGCTATATTAAAAATGTAAGTCCTTACGTTAACTCACCTATAACAATGGCAGCGTGAGGTGCGCGAGATTCGCGTGAGAGATTTAATATAATATCAATCCCTCTCCATTTCATTTGTTCAGATCCTGAACTCAGCCAAAGACACCTCAAATGAAATCAAGGAGAAGCAAGAAGTAGCAACGGTGACAGAAAAGGCCATTGATGTAGCTCGAAACGATTATGTACCGATCGCGGTGCACTCCACCAACCTGTTCTTTTTGATAGGTAAATATTGTTTTAATAATTCCAATACCCACAACGACGCGCAGCTCCATAGAGTCTCCAATAGATGTGTGAATGCCGGATCTGGACATCACATCAAAATCAATTTGACGATTATTTATGTTTTTTTTAGACGATCGTCATTTGTTTTGTTATATTAGTTTAATTATTTCTCCTAAAATAAGATCTTATAGAATAATAAAAATTAGTTCTGCAAGTTTAAATATTGTACGGAATCGCCAAGTAAAAGGCAATTCAATCTTGCGCCAATAAAAATGATACAAATATGATTTTAGCAGAGACGCCTGCTCACGATGTCTGATGGATACTTACTGGCAAAGGCATCGATGATCATCAGCCCGATTGCCGTCCGTGATCAATTATATTTCCAATTAAACGATGTTGACAAAGGCAAGTTCCACGGACACCATGGAACTGCATCTAATTCGATTCTCGGTGTGCGCCACTGATTGCGGCATTCAATGCAAACAGTATTACATTTCCCGTTTCAAAGCCACTGGTAATTGTAAAGACGACAGACGACGCGACACGTGCGCATTGACTAGAGACTCGGGTTCTAATTGACAATGGATTGTGCAGAACTGTATTGTGCATTCGTGGTGTTTTATCGACGAACTCTTGTTAGTGACTAATTAGTAGAGAGAAGGCGTAAGCAAGGTTATAATTATAACATTAAGTTTCGACATTATAAAAATTCCCGATTTGGTAATTATAAATGTTCTAGTTGACTCATTTATCAAACCTTTATCATTAAATAAATAAATCATGAATGATTGATATTTTTCAGCGTCACTGGCCCACATCGACCCTATGTACCAGTACTCTCTGGGTTGGTTCGAGGGTCTCTTCACGGCTTCCATAGACAACACAGAGAAGGTGGACGACATTCCCGAGAGGCTGGCCATCCTGCGCACCTTCTTCACCTACTCGCTCTATGCCAACATTTGCAGGAGCTTGTTCGAGAAGGTACTTTAAATTTAAATTTTATAACAAGTAAAATAAATATTACATTTGAGATTTATAGGAAAAATTTTGCTTAAAAATAATTGCAGTGCCCTCCAAAACTTTGAATCACGTCTTGTGTAACATTGCATAGAGGTAAATAAAAAATAAAAATAAATACATGAAGAAAATAAAAAATATATAAAAATAATAATATAATAAATAAATATAAAAAAGTAAAAAAATAATAATAAAATAAAAAAAGAAATATAGAAGTTTTACTTCAATCGTGTGTGTTTTTGTGTGCACACTGGTTTTATTCATTGCAATTCGAGACGTGCAAGTCTTTCACCTGATGGTAAAGTCTCACCTGCCCTTCGCAGTCACAGCACCAGCAGCACCCAGCAGAACCCTGCATTGCATCCAGCGCGGCACTGCACTGCGCTCGTCACCCTGACACATCGGCTCTAAAGTCTCATAATATGCTCAGTCATTTTAACTAGGTGCTAAAGCACCTAGGCTTTTAAGCTAGGCTAGATCTAATGCAAAGTTTGGCGTGTATCCAGTTTTCAATGCATGAAACCAAACCTCCTCATTAAAATAATACAAAAGTTCTTTATAAATTTGTAAAGTAGGTAGCTAATATGTGTTGTTTTCGCTGAAGTGAAACTTTTGAAGCCAAAATAAGAAAATATTGTAATTCAGTAATCAATCTTTAACAGAAGTTTAACCTTTCTGCGACTAGGTAGCTAATATTTTTAATTCTTTCTCTTTCTTTAACTCAGATTATTTATTGCAAGCAGACTAAAATAATTCACTTTTATAAGTCAAACACTTAAATATCACTTAAAGAAAAATTAAACATACATTAAATATGATCAAGTAAGCTAATGACTAACTGATTATGGTTTGGTCTACCCTATCAGGACAAAATGGTATTCTCTCTGCTCCTCGTGATCACTATAATGGTGGCTGAAGACAGACTGGACCAGCACGACGTGCTGTTCCTCCTGGGCGGCGCCCAGCCCAGGCACGTGCCGCCCAACCCAGTGGCCTTCCTCAGCCCGCAGAACTGGGCGGAATTTAATGGGTCTGTATTTTTTGACTTAGTATAGTTATTTTTATTTAGATGCTTTCCCGAGTGGATAGTTGGATGTGGCGGATTATTGCGATGTATGGAATAAAATGGGAGAGCGCTTTATCCAGTATTGAGACATTCAGTGGGATAAGAAGTTATAGTTATGTATCAAATGTTGTTTATCAAAATACATTTAATTTGTTGGGTCTATGTATAATATGATCGTGACGCGTTAGTAGTATTATTATTATCTATTAAGGTAAAATTACGTATTCATAGACAGAAAGTGTGAAAGCCTATAGGAATGTTACAACTAATTTATTAAAAATCCTAGCATTTTGTGTGAAATTTGAATATTGAAATATTGATAACTTCATAATAGCTATTCGTTCTGGTTTTAAATATGTTCGTTCTGGTTCTCTCCTGACTGGATTTTATATGCAAAATTTTAATTTTAGTCTCTGATTTTCCTAATTTAACCCAACCACATTCTTTATCAAATATAGATTAAACGAAATAGAGAAATTCCACGGAATTTACGATCACTTCATAGCAAACATTCCCGCCTGGGAAAAATACTGTGATACGCCCGACCCGCACAACCAGCCGCTGCCGGAGCCTTGGAATAAAAAGCTAGATCCGTTTGAAGTAAGTAAACATTTATTATTTAACTCCTTTTAACGATTTACTTTGGAACGGTTGTTCCACTCAACCAATAGATCGCAAAAGTTTAAAAGGGGCCTTTGCCCAGCAGTGGGACGATATGGGCTGAAATAATAAAAATAACAAATTATTTACTAGGTTAGCGTTTGACCACCAAGTCGGTGCGTGAATAAGAGCCGCCTGTGTCTTGTAAACACGAAGTTCTATCATAGATATATCGGATCTAGGATATAAAATACTCTTTAGAAATATTTATTCCAGAAACGGAAACTTAACCGCTAAGACTAGATATTTTCACTTAATCTTCAAAACATTTATAGCAAACTTCAAAATGTCATGTTATTTTTACATCGTATTTAGTAAATTATTTTTGATTACATTTTTTAGAAAATGTGCGTTTTACGGTGCCTGCGTTTGGACATGATGAGACCTGCCGTTCAGAACTTTGTAGAAGGTAACGTTTAATACAAATTATTTTGTATATTGGTTGATATTTACTCATATTATTTTGTTTCACAATTACCGCTCAGTAGTGGATTTGCTTAAGCAGAGATATGCAAACAAATACATGAATATGACGTTGATCTATCTATCATAGTCGAGAGATCTTACCGTATCATAACGAAGGTTTCGCGCCACTTAAAAACCAAGTGAGATAGTGATCAAACGCTAGCTTATGAGAAATGTTACAGGTCAAATGGGTCGTCAGTTCGTGGAGCCTCCTCTCTTCGACCTCACGTCCTCGTACTCCGACTCCCACTGCTGCATCCCGTTGCTGTTCGTGCTGACCCCCGGCTCGGATCCGATGGGGACGTTGCTCAAGTTCGCAGACGATCAGGTAGCTTTGGACAACTTTCAGAACTTAATTCTTGGACTGGATAAAGTCCTAAAGCACAGAATAAATATAGTACTAGAGATAAATTAATACATACTTTCTACCCTGCGCAATCCGCGCGACTTAATCGCTGGGATAGGCAATACTACACGCCCAAATGAAACAGATAAACGGTTTGAATGAACCTTTATACTAGCCGATTGTCTTTTGTTCAGCGTATTTGTATGGAGTGTCCAGAGTGTGACACAGTTGTAGAGTTACAAAGTTTTCTTGGTGATATATCTTAATTTTTTGTTTGCCTTGGTTGTTTTATCCCAGGGTTTTGGTTCGTCCCGGCTGTTCTCTCTGTCGCTAGGGCAAGGGCAGGGCCCCATCGCAGTGCGTCTGATCGACGAGGGCGTGCGGAGCGGCACCTGGGTCGTGTTGCAGAACTGTCACTTGGCCAAGAGCTGGATGCCTATGCTTGAAAAGGTACATATTGAGGGCCTTCGGGCATTTAGTGCGTGATGAGCCAACTGCAAAGCGTGAGCTGAAGGTCAGGATCTATGTTCGTGATCATGATGCAATATTATTTTTTTATGGATAGATTAACCCACCATATATCTATCACTACTTCCTTTCAGATTTGCGAAGGTCTGACTCCGGACAATACACATCCCGACTTCAGACTCTGGCTGACCTCCTACCCAGCCGATCACTTCCCGGTCTATGTCTTGCAAAATGGGGTCAAGATGACTAATGAACCTCCTCAAGGTAACTTTTGTGTCTTTCTTTGCCAAAACGTATTAACTACAGAAAAAAGAAAACATAAAACAAAATCCTGCATCATTTATGATAATAAACCTGGGGGTGCCAAAGCAACTCTAGAATTCAATTACATTTCCAAGTATGCTCGGTGACTGACGGATGACGGATGACGGGTGACTGGCGATTGGCGACTGGCGACTGGCCACTGTCTAGATGACAAGTGACACGCGATAGGTGACAGCTGACAGGTGACAGATGACAGGTAACAAATGACAGGTGACAGATGACAGTTGACAGGTGATAGGTGACAGGTGAAGATAACAGGTGACAGCCCACGGGTGACTAACGACAGACTAGACTCGATGGCTCGATGACTAAATGACATGTGACAGATGGCAGGTGACAGATGACAGGTGATAGGCGACAGGTGACAGCTGACACCTGACAGATGACAATTGACAGGTGACAGGTTACAGGTGACAGGTGAGAGGGGACAGGTGACAGATGACAGGTGAAAGTTAAAAATAAATAAAAAACAAAATAATTTAAAAAAATAATAATAAAATAAAAAGAAGAGCTATAGAAGTCAGTCGTGTGGTCTAAAGCACCCTCGTTTTTATTTACATTACGCCTCAAAAGTAAATTGTGTCGGCTTCCGTGGGGTAGTGGGCGATGAACCGACTGCAAAGCGTTAGTTCCAGGTTCGATTCCAACACAGGGCTAAGATTTATGTGAACCACAAATATTTGCTCAGAATCTGGGTGTTTGTAGGACCATGGTCCTCGTAGTTCCTGATACCCTAGATACAGGCAATCTAGTTAGGTGTCAGGATCTATGTATATGGTCGTGACACGTTTCTTCTCCTTTAATGTTAATAAATTAATAGCACCCAACGCCCAAGCCAATAATATTTCGCAATTACAAAATACAGGTCTTCGAGCAAACATCGCGCGCTCGTACCAAAGTGACCCGATCAGTGACCCGGAATGGTTCGAAGGAAATAAGCAAGCGGAGATATTCAAGAAACTACTGTTTGCACTGTGTTTCTTCCACGCGGTGGTACAGGAAAGGAGACAATTCGGTCCGCTCGGCTGGAACATCCGATACGAATTCAACGAAACGGACTTGAAGATCAGCGTGACGCAGCTGTACATGTTTCTCAATGAATATGATGTAAGCGGCTTAGAATAGAATAGAATTGGAAACTCTTTATTGTACACTAAAAGAACACATTCTTTACACAAGATTTTTTATTTGATTGTATAAAGATCTATGTAAATAAAAATCAATTGCCGCACGTTTGAAGGATAATCACTAGAAAGCGGTTTGATCGATTTGGCTGTTTTTCGTATTAGATATTTGTGTCTACTTTACTGTTGATTTATTGTACGCATAACTAATAGAAAACGAAATCAAGAGCCATAATAGGAAACGAAATCAAATCTTCAAACTTCTACAGTTCTAGTCGACGTAGATGTCCTACGGTTTTGTAGCTATTAACGTAGCTGCCAACGTGAATACGGCATAAAGTTTGAAACACCCATACAAACATTGTAAACAAGGGTTATTCCCTCGAAATTCCGAGTCCGCTTGCATTTCAGACCAATTAAAAGTCGAGAGTTTTCCGGAAACAGTGTCGTATGCACCCGCACGGGATGCCGAAGTTGCACAGTTCGGTTAAAATTCAATTTCAGTTTTACAACGCCAGATTGTTCCACTGCGTAATTAAAAGTTAGAATATTGGTTTCAGTATTGCACTGCAGCGTTGAAATTTTAACGGTAGCGGTTAGTATGATGGATGTTTTTTGTGAACATGGACTTATGCTTGGTTTTATTTATTCGACATTGTTCAATTAACGCCAAAATATTTGATTAACATTCTATTTTAAACAATATTTACACACTTAAACAGATCATAATATTATATTATCAATTTAAGAAATCTGTTTTTATGTTTTTTTTTTTAATTTTATTTTGACAGGCTTCGTGGCATAAGTGGGTGATGAGTCCACTGCGAAGCGTGAAGTTGCAGGTTCGATTCCCGCACAGGGCAAAGATTTATGTGGACCACAAATATTTGTTTTGAGTCTGGGTGCTTGTAGGATCATGGTACTCGTAGTTCCTGATTCATAGATACAAGAAAACTTAGTTAGAGGTCATGATCTATGTATGTAATCGTGACGCATTTTTATGCTTACTGACCGGTGTTAACATGTTTTCGAGTCCGTTTTATTTTTACATGTGAAAGTCATTGAAATTGGAGTGTAATCGTTCTGTTGTCCCTAGGACGTGCAATTTGTGGCGCTCCGCTACCTGACAGGTGAGTGTAACTACGGCGGGCGCGTCACGGACGACTGGGACCGGCGCTGTCTCAACACGATCCTCTTCAAGTTCTACAATCCGAAGGCCATCTACGATGAAAAGTATCCCCTCGATCCTTCAGGTCGGTGCTCTACGCAATTCACAAAGGACTATATTTTATTTTCTACCCGTGGACGTGTACACTGGTTACATATGGCTCTTCTATCTGTCGTCTTCATCATTTTAACTTTTGTCTTTCTTTCTTTTTTCTTCATGCCATCTTGAAAACTCGTAGATTTTCATAATTAAACAATGCAGTGTACAGTCGACTTTATTTTGAACACAAAGTTTCATTAATATTTACATTTTTGTGACCAATAAATCTAAAGTTCATGCTATTTCTCTCTGCACCTATATTCTCGAGAAGAATTATTCCCACATTGATTTCTTTACTAACGATTTCATTAGACTATCGAAAACTGCTTCACCTGATGCTTTAAAAACTTGGTTACATCAAGAAGGATCAACTGCCTGCAGTAAATAAAGTTTAGCAATTAAGGCTGTCAACACAAGTTACTTATAGGCCATTTTTGAAACAATAGAGTCCTCTCTACTGATGTATTTTGTTTAAATCGGAAAGCCCCAGTCTCCCCCTCATTGCATATTAATCGAGCAAAACGTTTGCTTTCTAAAATAAAACCAGCCAAGATAATCTAGTCTAATACAAAGCGGTGGTAGCCTAGTGGTAAAACGTCCGCCTTCCAAGCAGAAGGTCCTGAGTTCAAATCCCAGTGCAGGCACGTACCAATGTGTTTCTTGTAAAACATATGTACGTAATTATCACTCGCTTTTCGGTGAAGGTAAACATCGTGAGGAAACCCACATACCTACCCGAGAATTATTTCGGAGGTAGGTATGTGATCCACCAATCCGGATCTGGCCCCCGTGGTGGAATATGGCCTAATCCTCCTCACGAAAGTGAGGGGAGACCCGTGCCCAGCAGTGGGACGTTATGGGTTGTTGATGATTGATGAATACAAATACGGACCGAAGCCACATCGTGTCGCATCGCCACATGCACAACAGTGCATTACCAGTGGAATAAATAATAGTAGAGAGTTTGTTAGGTAACCGCAGCGGGCGGACAGAAACTTTGTTATCTTTCCGCTTTCAAGGTTTACTCTAGTTGTTGAGTTAGCTCTACTATTTTCAATGTTGTGAGAGTAATAATACTATCGCCGGGTTCTAATAAATACACGATATCGTCCTCTTTACTGGCTTTGCTATAAAGTCGCGGTTTGTTTAATATATTTATTTGATTTTGAACAAGCGTATTTATGTTTCAGTTGATAGATTTTTCATCCACTAAACCTATTGCTTTGAAATATATTAAAAGTAATATATTTATCCTGTGATTTGATCCTCTACAGGAGTATACTACGTCCCGCATTTGAAAGAGCACGCGGATTTCATATCGTTTTCTCGCTCGCTCCCGGTGTCGACCCCGCCTGGCGTGTTCGGCTTCCACCCTAATGCCGACATCACCAAACACTTCAGGGAAGCGCAGGAGTTGCTCGAAACGGCTATACTAACTCAGGTATATATTTGGATACTTTTTGTTTTTTTTTTCACTTCAAAACTTGTATGCGGGTACTTGTAAGGTGAAAAGGTATATTTCTCAAGTTATATACATGTAACTGCAGTAAGTTACCATCATTTGAAATAAATAGTAATCTATAGTACTTAAAAACATTGTTATACCCATTTTAAAACTTAAAATATAATGTTTAAATATATTTTGATTTCATACTATTAGTTGTAAATGTAATGTAATCATAACATGTACTACTTTTTTGTTTCAATCATCCTACACATCGTATGGATTCAAAGGATCGACTGGTAAGTGTTTAGCGTTGTATATTTTCATTCCATTTATATAATAAAGTAATTTGCATTGTAATATAACCACTATTATTTTTCATGCCACAAGGACCTCGTAAAAAAAATGGTAAGTAACTAAACAACATTTTCTGAAATTACTTTCTTTTGCAGGGCTATTTATAGCTCATAAACGCATGATGCTATGTCTACCTATAACGCTTTTCCGCTGCTAGAAATACTTTTTGTCTGCGTTTATTTATTTATCCTTCGACACAAAAAAGATTTGTCTAATTTCCTTCCTTTTATTTTTTGTCATCTTAGACGATGAACAATTTGGATTTATTCGTATCTGCTTGGCTTTTTAACACTTTCACTGCTGAGCTGATTTGCTTGTCTAGCCACGGGTGCGGCTCTGCACACTCCACAGTGTTTTCCCATACAAGAAACACAACAGTTGTTTTCTCGCACACGCGGCATGTTATGAAAAACACGACAGTTGTGTTCTCAGCTTATAGCTTATATATAGCCTCTCAGTTCTCAGTTTATAAATTGTTGTTCTCTGTCAGGATACAATGGCTACGGGCGGTGGTGGCGCCACGCCGGAACAGCAAGCCATGGCTATAGCCGAGGATGTTCTAGCGCGGCTCCCGAGCAAGATTCTAACGGGCCCTTCACACGAGGGCGACGTCAAGCCGGCCGACATGACGCCCATGTCCATCGTAGTGCTGCAGGAGGCGGCGAGATATGAGAGACTTGTCAACGTGGTCAGGTCTAGCGCCCGAGCTGTGATCGGAGCAGTTCAAGGTAAAGGCTCCTAAACGGGTAGTCTGACTAGGCGACTCTTTTAGGAAGGTTCCTTTAAACCTCAATGGATTTGCTACTGTTACTGTATCTGTCATTGCTTCACATAGGGGGAGAGCGCGTCATAGTAACTATGACTATATCAATTAAGCGTGCTGCCTTTCCATCCTCCTCCGTTCCGATAAACTTTCAATCATCGCCTCAGGCGTCAGACGATCGCTTTGCGTGTCAATACTGTGCACTTTGTAAAAGGAAGTGAGAGATTCCGATGCTAGCTACAGTGACGCCACGCGTCTCCAAAGGTAAACTTTCGCCCACTGATCGCTTTTAAGCTATTAGTACCTTTGTCTCAATCAATTATAATCAGTTGATTATTTGAATGAAACAAAATAAATTTTAAATTACAGCTACTCTGTAGTGTCAATGACCGATTTTTATTAAAGTTTCGTAATCGAGCAACTACTGGTTCGATCTCTATATCGATAATTGTGACTGACATGTGCACCATCATCATCAGCCTTTATTGATCCACTGCTGGACATAGGCCTCTTCTTTATTGCGCCAAATTTACGGTCCGGAGTTGTTCTCTCACATGTTTGAGTTGACATTTGTACAAATTGTGACATGGCTGCGCACTTAACGGCTCAATATTTGTCTCAGGTGTGAGCGTACTCAACGACATAACCGAGGAGGTCCTCACAAGCATGGTGCGCGGAAAGATACCTGCCCTATGGGCCGGGAAAAGTTACCCGTCACTCAAGCCGTTCGCCGCCTACTACTCGGATCTATTAGACAGACTAGCATTTCTACAGGTCAGTTGATTTCTACACTCTAGATACTGCTGACACATCTTCTTATCCTGTGTTCAAAGTCTTAGTTCATGATAGCTTTTCTTTGAGAAATGTTTATGTTTTAGCTGTGGGACCCATTCCAGTAGTGGTTTAAGCTTTATAGTCACAAACATCACTTACAGTTTTTTCCATGATGTTGTAATTGTGACCATAAATTATATTTCTTAAAATTCCACCTAATCATGATGATTTACATTACTCACAGTACACTATTTTGTGCCAAAATGCTTTTTTTGTATGTATTTCTAAATTGATGTTGGATTCTTCTAGGCCCAATCTAGATTACATTTTGAAAAAGACGAGCAACTAGCAGGTTCCCATACTAATACCACACCGTACAATTTATATTTTTATAAATTTATTTATATTTTTTTTATATTTCGCTCGCGGTCGTCTTTTCTCTTCCCCAAACCGTATACTGAATGTTGGCCCCCACCGCGGCAGCACTGGCACACCAACGGGCCGCCCGTCGTGTTCTGGCTGTCCGGCTTCTACTTCCCACAAGCGTTCCTGACGGCAGCGCAGCAGAGCTACGCCAGGAAGTACAAGATTCCCATCGATCAGCTGGCCTTCCATTATCAGGTGAGTGGATTCTTTCATCATCCACAACCCATATAGACCTACTGCAAAGCATGGCTCTCCCCTCACTTTTGTGAATAGGATTAGATCACCTGCCACCACTGGGGCCCGGTCCAGATTGGTGCATAACATACCTACCTCCGAAATTATTCTCCGAAATTATAATGCGAATTTTCTCATGATTGGAACTTCCAATAACATTCAAAATTTAGGTATCTTTATGTAAACCATGTAAAATCACAAACAAAAATGTATTGCGTAAATTTTTAATTTTGACATTATATTATTATGGCTGCTTCCGACGCGACACTAACCAAAACTTGTTATTTAGAGCATATTGTTGAATCTGATAAGGATGACTGTTTTTATACGTCTATTTATAGGTGCAAAAGATGGGCAAGATAGAAACCCCTCCTCCGGAAGGCGTCTACATCCGAGGCTTATTTATGGAAGGTGCTAGATGGAACGGCGACAACTATTATATTGACGAGTCTATCCCCAAAGTACTGTACGATGAGTTCCCTCCGGTAAGAATTCTTTTAAAATAAGTATAATAAATCTTGGTTTGTATAAATTTTCGAGTCATATGCAAACTGCGTTGCGTGAGTATACGGATTTTATTCCCAAACAGGGCAGACATTTGTGTGAACTAGAGGTATTTGGTTTGATTCTGGGTGTTTGTAGGACCGTGATCCTCGTATTTTTTATGTAACGAGACGAGCAAGTATTTGACATGGCAAGCGCCATGCTTGGCCATAACAGCTTCAGTGCCACCCAGAACTTTCCAATACATAATCTTGCGCGTGACTGCGTATGAAACCCTGAAACCTGAAACATCGGTTTTTAAGTCCCCAGTTCTTAAGTGCCCAGTAATTACGCTGAAAATTAATGGGCTATTGAAAACCACAATTAAAATGTTTTCTGTTGTTGCCAGGTATGGCTGATACCCCTCAAGAGAGACGACATCCCAAATGACGTGTTCTATAACTGTCCCCTGTACAAAACTGGCGAACGGCGAGGAGTCCTCTCCACCACCGGTCACTCCACCAACTACATCCTGTTCATGAGGCTTCCCACCTCCAAGGAGCCCGACCATTGGATCATGAGAGGAGTCGCGCTTCTTACGCAATTGCCGTTCTAAAGCTGGTATTGAAGACAAACTGATACTTTTAGCTACATTATGTGCCGAGTTCTGTTTCTTGACTTTTCATTATCTTCGTGAATAGCTGTCTTACGCCATGTTTCCTGAGCGTGTGTTTGGTCTACTTACTACACAAAACACCTCTACACCAAACATTTTTAATTTTTACCACATATCTTGATGGATATGAAAACATCAAACACCTTTTTAAAAAAATGTCAATGTTTTGTGTAGTATGTAGAACACGCGCAGGAGATACGGTTTACTAAACGCTTGTGGATAAAATGTTAAGTTTTTCACTAGCACATAACTTTATTGATGTACTGCGCAATGTCGATAATCACAGTCTTTTGTATTATTTGCTTTTGTTGTGTAGACAAATTCCAATTTGTAAAAGTGCGCAAGCGAACGAGTGAATTATAAAATATGCACAGAACGGTACAGTGCTTTAGCCGTCTTTTCTTTCTTCATTTCAGAGTTAATAGTGCCGTGGTCGGAAGTATCAAGATTAGTAGGCTATTCAAGTTGACAACTTGATGTGTTGGGTTAAACTTATGATTTGTCTGCTTTTGATGGGACTGTCTGCAATTATTTTGTTGATTACCATTATAAATATGTTTTAGATATATAGCGACCAACTATCTAGTCATCGTGTGATGAAACTAAATATTTAATTTATTACTTTAAATATTTGTCATGGCTATTTTAGGATTTATGATCATGAGAATAAAGTATTGAGAATTAACAGTTGCTAAGTTTTATTTATAACACCTCACGCTCAACTAGCTCTGAGGTCAATAGAATGTTTTTTTTTAATGATAATCATGAAAATAATAGTAATAAAAGATTGATTGTTTAGCACATTTCAAAAAAAGACGTAAATTATAAAAATCTACGTCATTGTGCTTATTTTACTATGTAGTGAAAAGGTGAAGACCCTAAGGGACTCATTCAGAAAATGAAAAACGAAATAAGCTCGAGCTTTTGCTTTAAAAGGAAGCCGTAGAAGTAGGACCGTGGTTTGCAAACTCTTAGGTTGTACTCGTACTTGTCTCGGTAGCTAGAACAAGTAGGTGTGTTGAAAAGTAAAATCCAGGAACCTATTCATAATACATGATCTCGTAAATTGTCGCGAGATGAAAATGGAAGTTTTCTCGGCGGAACGAGGTCAATGTCATCGTTACCATCCTCGTCCGAGGCAACTGGGGACCGGAACGGGTGCGCTGCGGCGGCGATTACGGGAGCGGTGACTCGGCGTTTTGGCGTATTACGCCGCCCTGTCATTTAGTACGAAAATGCTCGCATCCCAGATACGGCATGTATTAAATAAGCGAGTAGTGGGCAGAGTGCCTCCTCCGGGGGACGGGGGGCGTAGTACGGGAGGCACTCGGTCTGGCGCGGCATCACCCCGGCAACGCGAGATATTGATCTGCGCTCCTCTCCGGCCCGCGCAGCATCCCCTGCCCGAGCCGCCCGCCCCGCGCTCCGCGCCCCGCCGCGCACGCCCTTGATTCTGCCGCTCGACCGCTGCCTCCATCCACCCACTACCAGAGTTGCCAGATATCCAAAATTCTGACGGATAATCCTGCTTATCAAAATTCTTTGCACATTCTTTCTTTATCTCATGTTTTTCCAGTCATATCGAAGGCAAAGGCCACGTCGTACTTTATTTATGCTTGAATGCTTTTTCTTGCTTTCGGGGGCTTTTTTATCATCTCACAATATATGTTATATGTAGGCCATACAATAATATACTGCGATTGCTGGCTGAGTCTTGGAGTTGACAGTTCACCGGTAAACCAATTATCATTACTAGCAAAAGTTACTAGAGCTTATCAATCAATAATAAAAAATATGCTGCACTTTTTCTCACTCGTGTATTTTGTACACTTTCTGAATTTCTCGATCGCGCTGTCCGATATTTTCCTTAGAATACTGGATACCCTGCACGCAGCGAGCCACCCCCGCAAATACTTATTACATTTCGCACTACATATACCACTCCACGTAATCCGATGAAAAAACTGCTTATGTTTTTTTAATCACGGGGAATATGGAAGCTGGCATGTATCACTGTATTACTCATATAATAGCTATGATTTATTTAAGCGAAACTATTTGGATTTATTACATTTAATTGATAGGAATTATTAAAAGAAATTAAGGAAGGACGTTATTGCTCATCCTTGGCATAAAGTTGACTACACCACTCGTGAAGTAATGAGACTTGCTTACCCAGGAGTAATTCATTTATTCTTGATTCAAAGATAGCCTGATTTTAGGTAGGTCATGGAAGAATGAACAAATGCTAGGATTGAGTGTCATAATATTCCTCAGCTGCGCGTATAATAAAAGTATTAGAAACCGGCTTGGTACGAAGGGGTGGTAATTTAGCAACAAAAGTGTGGAAACCTCTCCGCATTTCGGTCGTGGTGCTTCGATGTGGTTATATTGTAAAATATTTTATCCTGATGAAACTACCATTGTCAAGGAACTTCAAATTCAAAGGCATGTGAACCCGTACTAGTTCGGGTAATTGTGACCCGATAAATCTCACTATTCTCTTCACTGGGGGAAGGCAGACGTTTTAATTATGAAAACATAATAGCCTGATGATTGACGATGATTTTATCCCCTAACACAGGATTTGCAATTAAAAATCTACGTAATATAATCCATTTTTTCCATTAATGTAATTGTTTTAAACCGTTTTAATTATATAAATTAATAAATAAATAACTAAATAAATACATTTATTATTCTACTAAGTGTATAGTTTATAATAACTGGATGCGGCCAGCGGGTTCACCCGCGTTGACTGTAATGAGAAACTATGGATGATGATGATAAACAGTGCCCTATATATTATTCCAGGCACTAAAATATTTGTATACTAGATTTTTTTAAATCCCTCAAAATCCGTTCAGCCGTTTTGGTGTTACTGAGTAATAAGCAAACAAAATATCCAAACCTTCACATTTATATTAGTAAAATTTATAGCTGGAATGTAAGTTAATTAACTAAAACTCATGCGGTTATGTCATTGATACTAGATGTAAGGAATGCACGGCATGCTCTGGATGTCACTCAATTTATCAGCTCTATAGAGTCCGCATGCCAAGCTTGCTTGTGCTAACTCGCAATTGTGCAATGAGAATTAAGGCATCGCATCCCATTCCTTTACCTTGTTTAATAATATATGTCTCACCACGGTAAAAACCAGCGTGGCATTGGCCAAAATCAAAGGCCAAAAAGGAGTTTAATATATTCCAAAATGTTAATTATTTATACTGATTGATATAAAAACAAGCCCTAAAATCTGATGGTACCACCAATTACTGGATCCCAATAATATAAATTAATAAATAATGTAAAATAATCATTTTGTACCGGGTCTAATTGCAAATCTAAAGCCTCCTGGGACTTAGACACAAAATTTAATGAAAATCAGTCAAGCCCTTTGGGAGGAGTTCAGTTACATACACATGGACACAAAAAATATAATATACTTACACGGAGAATTCTTAGTCAAAAATATATTATATTTCCACTAAAAAACCTATAGCAATATTTCGTGTAACCAACGGTCAGCCTTTTACGATGTAGTTATTGTAAATAGCTTTGCTAAAATTGTGTTTCGCTTTAATGTTCCCGGGCTCAAAGCTATCGAGTTTGTTAATGTTTTTTGTATGATTTATCCCGGGCAGCCTCCCCGCCCCCACTTCCCGCCCCGCCCGGTGGCAAGTGGTAAAACTCCGAGCGCTCACGCTCAAGGCTCAAAGCTCTCAGCTCTTTGTCTAATTTCCCTGTTGCCATGGTGAGAGACAGGATCTACGCTATACACATACATACTATGTACCTCGCTCAGGCTCACCCATCTACCTAATGCTCTAACTGTACCCACCGACGACCACCATGGCAACAAACAAATCCCACTGAGCACCGGTTCGAAAGGGTTTGGAATCTATTGTAACATTACTTTAGTGGAATAAAATATAATATAATTCCAAATTATTAGGAAATTTACTGAAGGTGAAGTCTAATAAAATGGTTGTAATAAAACTCTACACGAATATTATAATAATAAAGGCGACATTGTAGAGATTTGTCTTAATTCAAAACAGTTATTTTATTTCATCTTAATACAAACAATATATTAATTAAAATACATTTATCGGCTTCGTTGACTTATATAATTATAATTTGAAATACTTCTGTTTTATTATACAAATATATTTAGGCAGCGGGTTTATTATTTTGTTTGACAATACGCCGCCGCATTTTTAGGCGCTCTCTCCCGTGAGTAATGAGATGTGTCAACACCACGCTCGACACGCCGATAGCGCTCTTTGTTACACGGCGGCGTCGAATATCCCGGATATTTCCATTACGCAAAGGTATAATTATGTTTTTACTTCAACGATTTTCACAAAAGTATTCTTTATTGTTAATATGTAGGCAGAGCGTAGCGAAGCACGATCTTAGTAACGTTTTAAATGCCTGCATTTGTAGTGACTATATTATAATGACATGATTGTGCGTTGGTTATTTTCGCTCTCTAAATATCTAATTTAAACGTTGAATAAAACTGTTGGTACCTAACTTTTTAATCTCAACTGAGAATTTAATATAAACGCAGCCAATGCAATAACGGTAGCCAGTGGCTCTTTGCCCACTCGCATGGATGTCGAGTACCTTGTTTGCTTGTTCCCCTCCTACGTGCTTGCACTCTGCTGCTCAAATGGACTATCGTCGTCGTAGTCCGACCGCGCCCACTCGACTAATTAAATGATAAACTCTCCCCCTGGGCTTTTAGAGGAGCGTTTCCTTTTCTTTTATTTTGATAGGGTTTTCTTTTATACCTGGTGAAGCGTCATATAATGAGCTGTGGTGCCTACTCACTTTGAAATGTTCTTGGTTTCTAAGAAGGTGGAAGCAGCAGTGAAGTATAGTTTTTTTGGTGAACTCGTAATTTTTACTTCCAAGTTAATATATTACGCTAACAGAACACTATTATTTCTAATAAAGATTACGCTTCGTGTACTGTTTGACCCTCGCCTGCCTACTGTAACTCGCCGTCTAGACCTGCTGGGGAGCCAGGAACCTGGATTCGGTGAGTGGGCACTCGTCGGATTTTACAGTGCTGGACTGTACCAGGTTGTGGCCACAAATCTTTAAAACATATTTTGCTGTATGCTAGTACGCCGCGGTGTGGCTATTTACACGCCCTACCAACACCTTTATAATATATATTTAACCGGAGCGCTCAAAATGTACCTACGCCCATCTAATACGGGAGTAGGATGGGAGAGAGGGTTGGCAAAGTTAGGCTGTCTGATCCGATAAAAGCCTGCGGCCCAAAGGCCGTATTTAAACGAGCTATTTTGAACCGTTGGTAAAGATTGCCGTCATCGCCCGGCGGCAGTGCATAATAGTGCATATAGATCGGAGCCAATCGCTTCGTATATTGGAAATAAAACCTTTCAGGCCGCGCCGGTCGGCCGATTCTAAAAAAAGTGTTACAGAACTGAACCGAATTAATACGTGGTGCTCTGGCGCACCGCTCCCCTCCCGCTAGTTCAAACACTCGCTTCATCGCCCAATTTGGAATAAATATTGCTCTTTAACTGTATAATAAGAATTGTGGTCTGTGTGCCGTAATTAAAAAGCTCGTTCAGCTCGCAAATCGGCTTTAAATGTGGTCTCAGTCCACGTTTACGAGGCTTTTCATATCGAAATTAATTACAGTCGGAATTGGTTTGTATAATTAAAGCCTTAAATGGTTGTAACATTTATAATTAATTTGTCTCCTTCAAATACTTTCAAAATATAGGTAAATAGCAGCGCCCAGCGGTTCCAGGACCTAAATAATATAATTTATTCTTTGATTCGTTGCTCGTAAACTAGAAATTATTTTATCCCAGAGCAACCCTTGGTATCTATATATAAAATTTCATCAAAATTCGTTTAGCAGTTTCGACGTGATGAGAGAACAAACACATGTTTATGATATTAGTGCGATGAGATATAATGGTTTATGTCTTTGCAATATTAACCTTAATAAACGCTCCAAAAACCCTGAGCTAGTTCAGTAATTAAGTTATAAAACAATTTCCTAGTTGATATGTTACGCTCATTTGATATTAGTTTCTCTCCTCAATATTTTCCGTTCATTAGCAGACTTGTCAGATCTCTTCGGCTCGATCCTCCTAAGTTGGCGACTCATTAGATACCGACTCAGAAACTTATTATAACTAGCGACTTGTTTGCTTCGAGTGGTTCTTATTTGTGGACATATATAAAAGTACTAGCTGATTTCATACAAAAAACTCATATGACAAATTATCCTTATCAGTTTTCCCGAATTTTACGATTTTCCGGGTAACTTTTCCAGTTTACTCTTTATAAGAACATTTTTAGAAATTAATGTACTTACTCGTATATTTGCAAAAAGATTACCCAAATCGGTCAAGTCGTTCTCAAGTTATAGCGTGACTAAGGGAAATAGGGATTAATTTTTTTATGTATAGACAACCAAAATTTTGTGATAACTAACTTTTTTGTCACCAGCATGTTTGGTACGCTCCCAACTGGTAGTAGGTTAGAACACTGGGGATACCTATGAGCCTGTAATTGTTTCTAGGTTATCCGATTGTACTATGTGATTAGTTATTAGTCTATATTTTTTTAAATAGATAATCCTTGAATCCTGTATACGGACAACGGAGCTTCAATTCAATTTCAATATTTTTCTCAGTTTGTCTTTCTATTCTAGTATTCGGATATTGTAGGTAGCCGCTACCTTTTTGATAAAAGTAACCATGGGACCACCAGGTAATTGAGTCTGCGTTCTCAATAGAGAGTGAGGATCATAAAATATGATGATACTGAGCGATATCAACATCCCCCTTTGGAAATAAGTAGGTAAGCGCCGTAACGATTTCCACTTCGTTGATTTTTAACACTCGCATGAGCCGTTGCCGAAACAATGCTCTTTGATCCCTAGCGTCGCATTGTACGTGTTCGCTCATCATCAGGAACGTGTGAATCATTGTTTAATTGAGGGGCGGGGGTGACTGCGCGGGGCGGGAGGAAGGGGCGCGGGTCGCGGGCCGCGGGGGACGCATCGATCGTCTCGGGTCGCCATGACTACGCCCCCCGCACCCCGCACACCCCTTCCGATTCATTTGTAATCATTTGTTTCGCGGCCGTCGAATAATGGTGCTCGTCAAACAAACGGCGTGAATTTGATGGATTACACTGTAGAGTACATAGGCTTTGATACAATTATCATTTATCACTTTATTACACGAAAACGGCATAGGTATTGAATTTAGGATTGGAATTCGTGTAATTTCCGTCTTTGCTAGGCAGCGCTCTAGTTGAGTACTATACTGTTGCAATTTTGTCACATTTGGTTTAGAACGGAGCTCAAAAAGTCATGGCGTCGTGTAAAATTTTCCAAAAAATATTTATGTCACTCTTAAATAAATCATCTTAGAAGAATCCCTTGTTATATATTTTTTTAACATAATGTCTTAGATTTGTGACATTTTTTATTAATTTTTATTTGACTTAGTGACGAGACGAGCCAGTCGTTCACCTGATGGTAAGCGCTACGCCTGCCCATAACAGTCACAGCACTACCAAGAACACTGCGTTGCATAATTCTGCGCGACACTGCACTACGCTCGTCACCCTGAGCCATCGGCTCTAAAGTCTCATATGCCCAGTAATTTCACTGGAAGTAATGCCCTTCAAACCGGCACACAGTAATGTTTGTACACTACTGCTTGGCGGACGAACACGCATGACATGATCTAGTAACAATACCATATGGTCTTCACCTAAATTTGCGAAAGAAAAGAAGTAGAATTTTTTCTACGACCACGGAAATAGCGTTAGAGCAAGGAACTTCGAAGAAAAGGATTGGCTATTGAAATAGTAAATACAGAAGAAAAATAATAAAACAATTCTATCCTACAACTAAGCACCCTCTTATATCCTTTCCCATTAAACGAAGAATGCTTGTTTCCTATTAAAGCGGTATAATAAGCCTCTTGGAAATGATCCGCTCGCCCACCGGAGCAGATTCTGCTTCATTAAAACGTCTGAGAAGATCTTAACTTTGTCTGAACAGTTTTCCTTTGAGAATTATTATTTTGAGCTGATTTACTTGCTTCGACATGGTTCTATAGGTGGTTAATTTAATGAAATAATATTTCTACGTAATTTAATAATAATTTATAACTAACTAACTTATAATTTATTTTAAAATTTTTGCTACGGCGTAGCGAAAAAATTGTACAACTATATTAGCTGCGGCCTGCGGTTTCACCCGAGTCGGGTATTATCCCACGGGAGCCGCTAATTTTGACGAGTTCAAAAGTATTCTGTGATAATTGTGTTAATCCAGGTAATAAGCTAACTGTGTGTCAAATTTCATCCATATCCGTTCAGTAGTTTTTGCGTGGAAGAGTAACAACATCCATTCATCCTCACAAACTTTTTACATTTATATTATTAAATAGGATTATTAGGAAGGAAGTAATGTAAATAAATAAATTTTAACATATTTCCTGGATATCAAAGAGATTTTATTTCAAGCACTTTACAAAACAACTGAAAACAATAAGCAGCATTAAAAATGCAGCAACAAAAGTAAGCAAATTCAAAAGGCTTTCCAATTATTCTGTCGATACCGAACAACAAAAGAGCTATGAAGTATGAAACGCGGTATAAATTGGAGCGGCGGGCGGGGAGACTCGACTGCGAGGAAGCGAAGAGAGCGGACCAAGTGTTGGGTTTTCTCAAATAATTTTAATAGATGTCCGCCCGCCGCCCGCCGCCCCCGGCTGGCGGCTGGGCGGGCGGGGGCCGCGAAATGAGATTTCCTTTGAGCCTCGCTGCTGACCGCGACACCCGCCGGTTTGAATCCTACGCTCATATATCATGCGGCCCACGCGCCCGCTGCCCGGCTGCGTGCGTGTCTTGTATATTCATCATTCATTTACTTCTTTTGGAGGCTAACGAAAAGATGTTTATAACATTTTTTCCAGTTATGTGAACATAATACTGGCGCAAACTTTTTGTCAATTTAACTAGCCACGCTCTGCGGTTGACCCAGTTTTTTTGTTTTCCCCGGACGGTTTTCTCAGGATCAAAGAAGTCTGTAATGGTCTCTGTAGTATGACAATCTCTTTGCAAAATGTGAACAAAATCAAGACGAAAAACAAAAGAAACCACCAAAAGTAACAATTATGTTCATCTGCTAATAATTTAATAATGGTGTGTCCATTTTGGATGCACTTAACTAAGCAAAAAATAAATATGACAGCTATAAAATCGTTTCATCAAACCAAAAAAAGCAAAGAAAGACAGAAATTAAAATGACAACCCAATAATTATAGAATTTTATATGAACCTATTATAGCAGAAACTTAGTAGAACTTGAAATTAATAAACTTATTTCTCTCAAACAAAATAAGGCAGACCCCGTACAAGTGAAAAGGAAAATAAAATGTTTTCAAAATGAAAAGAAAACTGAAAGCTTTTCAAAGCAGTCAATGTTCAACATTCATAAAATTGAAAAGAAGTCTATTTTGATTTTAACTCTGTTGTAAAGGAAAACGAGGCTACATTGTTGAGACGCTCTAAACGAGGCGAGGGGAGTCGCTAGCTGAGAAATATTGCTTTTTAGTCGAAGGTGATTTGAACCGCGTTGAGTCGCAAAATCCAGGCATCATTACTGTATTTGGTATTAAAAGATAATTGTGAGAGCAACTCGGGGGAATCAATAATATAGTGCACTATTTTATAAAGGTATATAAGGTCGAAATATTATAAAAATAATAAGAATATAATATTACCAAGCCCGATAGGTAGTCTTGTTTATATGTTGAAGCTAAAACACTATTAAAAACTGTCTAACGAGCATAAACAGGTCGCTGTAGGGCAACACGACGTCGGCGAACCTCCCAGAGTTAGCTGAAAGGCTCTCCGTCGGGAGGGTGCTCGAGTTTCATGCAAACTAACGATCACGACATACGTCAAGGGTTGGAAAAGGTCCTATGGCTCCCGCTGTAAGCCTTTTTCAACCCTTATAACAATACTTTACTATAAGTTAGCAAACGCTTTTTAAGATTTTGTTATTGCGAGGCATTTGAATAATGTTTTACTTGTTATTTGTTTTGTTGTGTTGGTATTTTTTTTTTGTTTTCATTATGTACCTTGTGTATTTCTGAGCTGGTGTACAATAAAGTATTTTCTATTCTATTCTATTCTAAAATGTCGGTAAGTACTTTTCTTCTGTAAACCTTACATTCACTTTATCCTTACTTAACTTCACGTTAAAATACAATTTCGAGTTCTTTATAACTCCATCCCCTGCAATTTAACGGCTATTGTGTAAAAAGGGAATCCCGTGAGCACAAAACACACGTTCATTTTCGCTCCCGAAAAACATAATTTCATTAGCGGCGGCTAACAAACTATTGTTAATATCGCAATCACGGCGTCCCCGGGCGCTATTTACTGCAGAGCTGTAGGCTTACGCAACGCTCCATTGATCCCTCCCCGGCACCTTCTCTACCCCCGGGGTGTCATCGAGAGACCCATTAGAGCCTGTATCGAGGGCCGCACTCAATCACGGCGGACGTCCGTCAACTTTTGTGTCCGCCGCCGGACGCCGCTGCCGGCCTTTTCAAACTTCCCGCACCACCCCGAACAGACGATGCCGGACTAATTTGATATTTTGGAGAGAAAATAATTTACACAGCCACTTTTATTTATACCTAGATGTTTTTGATCTTTTTATATATCTTTTTCTGAGTACATATGTTGGTTTCGTTTGATCATAAGGAGTCTTTTTTAATAATACGTACCTTGACTTACAGTTTCCTGATAACCTGAATCATCGTAGTTGTATAATAGAATTTGTCAGTCAAAATCACTATCCGACAGCCCATTGTGTGACAATATTATATAAGTTAGCTTTGTTTTTTTTAACCTGTGGTGTTTCAATAAATAGTGTATCTATCTATCCGGGTTTTATGTATGAAGGTAAAGATGAAAAAGCACTAACTATCATAGCAATTATCTACTATTCTCTGGGGACCTCCCTTTGGAAGTTATTAGTTGATTTCAAATCACATTTCATCAATCACACAGTATCATTGATGATACTTATATACAACAAAAGACTATACCAAATAGGAACCTACATCTAAAAAGAATAATATTCAGCAGCAACACCAATTTCCAGACCCCTTAACTCGCGTAACGGCAAAGTTCTAAATAAAAGAAGAGAACTACAAGCCAGGTTGCAAATTTTCCATCTCTCGTAATACCTAGTGCAGTTTAGACGAGAGTTACGTAGGCGGGTAGGGAGTTAGTCTTCGTTCTCAGCTCGAGGCTTAACTGGGAGTTACAGCGGCCCGGAGTGCACGCGCTATATTATGTAACTAGGTACGGCCACTAACGCCCGCCACCCGACCAACGCCTGATCTACGGAGATAACAGATGTGTGCAGCTGTAGCATATCTAAGTACATGCTATTGCGTAATCATAATGTGTTCTAGCAGCTGGTGAATTATGGACAGTAATTTTTGAGGAATTAGACCCGAGGCCGCCAGCATTACAAAAATAAGTAACTATACTGATGATGTTTCTAAATAAGCTTCCGTTTTTCCCTCCTCATGAAAGTGAGGGGAGACCCGTGCTCAGCAGTGGGATGATATGGGTTGATGATGATGAATCCTGTATCCATGACTTTTTGCAAAGTGGATTTTTTAGACTATCTATGACTACTATTTTAGACATGTACGAGTATCTGAAAATCCATTGAAAAGATCTTTTCCACCTTTATGTCCACATTGTTCTTTTTGGATGTCTGATTCTTTTAGAATTGTAAATGATTTGGACTGCTACTTTATTATCGTTTAACAATATTCATTGCTCAATTACCAATAGTATACAAATACTACGTGAGACTATTCATGACTATAAGAATTACCATAGTTTCCGAAAACAAAGGGACAGTAAAATGACCTTTTTGAAATTTCATTAAATATAATTGATAATGCCTAGGCCACGTTTCTAAAATACATGCA
This sequence comes from Campaea margaritaria, assembly GCA_912999815.1. Lineage (NCBI taxonomy): Eukaryota > Metazoa > Arthropoda > Insecta > Lepidoptera > Geometridae > Campaea > Campaea margaritaria. Next base: position 10,525,809 of record OU538790.1, read on the forward strand.
TGATTTTCACACGAATGGAGCGCAGCGCCCCAACGGTTTGGCATGGCTGCGTCAGCCAGGGGGATGACGGCGCTCTGAAAGGCTCACGATTCATTGCCCGCAGTGTGACGTGGCTAATCCTCTTCGCCAGCAAGCTAGCAATATGGTATGGTACGTTGCAGGCGGCACTTGCATATTTGACAGAGACTCGGAAACTCATGTAGCATTCACAATATTCACATACAAAGGAGTGGTCATGGAAAGTCGTACCAGCTGTCAAGATAGATGCAGGGAACCCTAGTCAGGAGTCACGTTCTTGGTATGTGATCGTGACGCGTTATTATTAATTAAACATTACGATTCCATTGATCCCTATCCTCTATTTATTCCTCAGTGAGCGTCTCCCATATATCATGTCCAATATTGAATGAAGACAGGTCCCGTTTGAGGCAGTCTTTGAAGCGAAGCAAAGGTCTTCCATTACTTCTCCTTGCACCCACAACTGCATCAAGCAAAACCTGCCTGGGCAGACGAGAGAAGTCCCTGCCATGCACAAAAGCTACACGATTAATCTTGGTTTGACCTTCTTCTGCATTCTGCAATTGCTTCTGCAGTGTTAATTACAAGAACGTTAAAAAAAATCTCAGAGAACGCGAGTGCGAAAATTTCAGCCTATAAATTGGGCAAGAGGTTATTACACATAAAAACTTGTCTATTATAAAATAACTAGGCAGAATATTTTTAGCCAATCATCATACATATCAGTGAAAAAAGCCGTTACATTCATACCTAATGTATTTAATTTCAACTCTGCGTCGCGGCGGCAGGTCCCGAATTCCCGGGCGACTGGAGCTCAACGCTGAAAATATCAAAGAACTGCTTTGAAACTTTACGTCAACGATTTTCAATGGAAAATGCTGGAAATGTTGGAACTTTGCACGTCACAAAATAGCGCAACAAAGTACAGTCAGGAATTGCGTGGTGCAAAGCTTTTCATTTTCAACTTCCAGATAGAGTTTAACATTATTTCTAGAAAATGTTTCTTTTTATAAACTGAAGGAAGTAGATGTTGTGGCAAATAATACTTTTATATAATCATTTAACTTCCGCAACCATGTGTGCACCTACTTACTAAAACTAGCATTGATTTAGAATTAAACAAAATAATTAATAATTACTAGTTGCACCCCGTTGTTTCACCCGTGTAGGTCCCGTTTTGTCCCACGGGAACATACTATCGGAATAAAAAGTACCCTATTACTCAACCCTGGCTATAAACTATCTGTGTTCCAAAATTTCATTTGAATCCGTTCAGTAGTTTTTGCGTGAAAGAGGAACAAACATCCATCCATCCATTCTCACAAACTTTCGCATTTATAATATTAGTAGGATAGGATAACTTCTATACTATTACCTACTCCCGAACTGAAAAAAAAATACAAATAACTATATTTAACTCGTATCTGGGGGCACAGCAATGGCCCCGCCAGGCCAAGCAAGCAAAGGCACACCCTTACCATCCTTTTCTCGTAGCCGTTCATCGTATTAACCGAAAATGAAAGTTGTATCATTTCTCCACTCATTTTATGTTTCACATAAAATTTAGATTTTTAAATTCACGAGCGAACTAATTTAAAATCGTTTTCAGCTTAATCATTTGAACTTTACTTTGAGTAGGGTAACCAAGCTACTATTTTTTTTATCATCTCTCTTCATATCTATGATAAACTAGCTGTGCCCTGCCACGCTTCGCTGTGGCACATTCGCACATTCTCTGATATGTCACTGATGAAAAAAATAGATAAAAACAATCCTTGATGCGGATTATATATCATGCTACATTTTCAGCTCGATCGGTGCAGAACTTTTTGAGTTTTTGAAGCGTACACACACCACATAACATTTATATATATATAGAAGATATAGTTTTTTTCATGTTCAACCAGCGACAGAAGTTGCTAAACAGTTCGAAAAATTTAGTTATATTCTTGCGTCCAGATATATTGGAATTTTATATAAGTATAGTCGTTAACTGTTTTATAAAATACTAGCTTTCGCTCGCAACTTCGTCCACTCAGACTACACTTTATTGTGATAAAAAGTACTCTATGTCCTTCTCCGGGCTATAATCTATCTTTTTGCCAAACTTCATTACATTCCGTTCATCCGTTTAGTCGTGATTAGGTAACAAACAAATAATCAGAGTTACTTTCAAATTTATGGATTTTCTGGTACCTATATTTTGCGGCGTTCTGTAGTAATTCATAGAATTATTAAGTTTATCATCATGATTTAGAAGTACCCATATTAACTTTAGAAAATGATTGCATATAATTATCTAAAAAGAATGCGACAACGGTGGCATGATATCCTGTAAAATATTTTCATCTGGTGACTCCAAATGAAACCTACGTTCGTTATTACCCACGCTTTGATATAAGCTCCAATTTTCGAGTCCCGATAATTGCTTTATCCGGATTTAGATAAGCTTCGAATACGAATGATGTTGCAATACGGAGCCAATATTTGAAATTATTTTGCAAATGTAGAACCAATTTTGCGTTCGAAGTAATTAGTACAAATTTTAATTGACATTGGTTTAGGTACCGGGTGCTACAATTACTGATAGATAAATCATGTTAGGGACGTCTGTGTGGTGGGCTATATTTATTTATATGATTTATTTATGCTCTACCTAATCCAAATTCGACCTAAGAGGTTTGTATTCTACATTGAATAAAAATAGATCATATATATATATATTTTTTTTTTGAATTGTCGGAAATTTTTGGGTACTTTTACGTGAAATGAAATGAATAGAAATGAAATGAAATGAATTTATTTCACGAAAATATATCGACGCTAGAAAGCGTAAACGCTGTAACCCTTTGACCGACCCGAAAATACTTTTTTTACATATTTGGAAACAAACGCTGTAACCCACATTTCAACGTCCCCTAGGAACTTTAGGATATAACCTAGGTAGCAGTATTGTAGCTTTGTATGAAACACACCTTAATATCCAAAATTTACGTTTTTAGGTCGAGTAGATATTGAGTTATGATTTTTTTTTAATAAAAAAAAAGGTTTTTTGGCTATGGTGAACAATTTTGCGTTTGAAGGTTACAGCGTTTACGCTTTCTAGCGTCGATATAGTTGATATTAATAAGGTCTTCAGTTAACAATTAGTTCTTCTATTTTGCTATTTTCTGGCAAAAATTCAATTCAAATCGATATAATTATTTAAATTCATATTTCAATAATTAATCGTAGCATGTCCTAACTCATGCTGCTACAGCGCTACAGCGCTACAACGCTACGACGCTACGCCGCTACGTTATCCTTGTTGTTCCGTTACAGTCATTGCCATAGTATTACCACAGACTAATAAATCCCTCGTCTTTACTCTGTGGCAATACAAAGGATTTAACATTAAGCTAAATCCTAGCTCGATGGTTTCGGTATATTTGTATTTATTTTATCGGCTGGCCACACGCATTTCACGCGTCGTCGCTCATACCTACGAGCAAACAAGCTTTATTTAAATACGAACACATGTTTGTTTTGCAAGGGTTTTGGAAATGAAAATGCTATACATTTCCGCTCGGATAAATGTGAAATTTAAAAAGCATCATTAAAGCAAGAAATATTTTTTTTAAATAAAGATGGAATTAAATTATAATGATCGAAAAACATCTTAACTCTTTACTGTCAGAGTTGTTGTGCAATTGTTGTATTGTGTTGTTTTTGTTACGTATTATTTATTTGTAAAATTTAATTGATGTATTATTATTTATTTGTACCGCCAACCTGTGACGCTCCATTGCTTCTCTCCATCCAAAGGTTGACTGGAAGAGATCGCTTTTAGCGATAAGTCCGCCCATTGTCCTATATTTATTTCAATAAGTCCTATTCCTTATGTACCTTGTGTATTTCCGAACTGGTGTACAATCAATTATTTTCTATTCTATTCTATTCTTGTTGTTTGTTGTAGTTTTCTTTGTGCTGTGGTGTTTTCAAGAGTTATCAAGAGTTTATCTATCTCTGGCTTTCAATTCTTAATTTTTAGGGTTCCGTACCCAAAGGGTACCATGTCTGTCTGTCTGTCTCTCCGTCTGTCACCAGGCTGTATCTCACGAACCGTGATAGTTAGACAGTTGAAATTTTCACAGATGATGTATTTCTGTTCCCGCTATAACAACAAGTACTAAAAAATAGGGTAAAATAAATATTTAGGTGGGCTCCCATTCAACAAACGTGATTTTTTGGCTCATTAATGCTCGATATTTCAGCAGTTAGAGGCTTGAAATATTCACAGAATATTTCGTTGTATATTCACTTTAAAAATAAATAGTGACATTAAAATAAAATTAATATTTAAGGGGTGCTCCCATACAAGAAAGTACGGAACCCTTCTAGTGCGAGTCCGACTCGCACTTTGCCGGTTTTTTATTTGTACACTGATATTATGGACCTACAATTATGAGCCCTGTCTCCTGGAGTAACCTATGGGTAAATGAATATCGTCTCTATAAGACGTGTCAATAATGTGTTCCATAATCATACTAAGCCCTCGTCTTTCGTTCCATCGTCAAAGAAGCTAAGAGGCTGAAATTCATCTGGAATCACATTATAACATGACGGCTTGTCATTAAGACCCCTGCTCGAGCCTCTCCTCTTTATTAAAGCTCAGACGACATCTGTCGGTAATCGGCTTATATCTTCTTACGGTTCATTTATTTAAAAATCCCTTTCAGTGGTGAAGTCCCATTTTTCTCTCAAAGGTATCCTCGTTCCTTTAATGAGATTGGACGTCGAACGTACCTTGTGAAAGATTTTTGTCCGCATTGGCAGAATTAATAGAGAATACCTGTACAAAAATTTTTTTTTTAGTGTTTATAATTAATCGTTTACTTTTACAAATCCACTAGATTATTATACCTATAAATTTAGTTATGTATATATATACATCGGCACACCCTGGACAGCTAGACTAGTCATCGTAACGTTTCAATCAAAGCTCATCTTGTGACCCAAAAGTCAAAACAAAGACACGACAGAAATATAATTGAAATTCATGACGATGAGTACAAACTTGACATAAATAGCCAATTAGTATGAAATTACCACTCAATACCAGCAACTATATCAAATATCTACCTCCCGCCAATTAGTTAGAGGAGTATGAAATGATTGCTATCTGTTCCTATGGATGTATTCGGAGGCCGGCGGTCGTCATAGCGACGGCTCTCCCGGGCAGAGCTGGGGCCGGAGCCGCGCTAATTCACCTGTCTCACCCACACACGCAGCGGCACCTGAAACACGACCTACACCGACAACATTACACGGCTGTATGCACACCCTGCCACCCAATGCAAGCCATAAATTCACGCCTCGCCTTATTGCAACCGCGGAAGGCTCAGTTCCCGGAGTCGCCGATCGCATCGCCCGCTCGGCCCTCCGCTCTGGTTTACAATATATACAGTGACAGCGAGGATGCGAGCTGCAGTCCCGGTCCCGGATCAGAAAGCGCTCGTGAAGCCCGACCGCTTCGGAGCTGCTTCGGAACCAGTCTTAGGCATAACAGTTAGTCTAGATTTTTCCGGTGCTAGGAATTTCGTACCGCGCTCGTTTTTACCGCCGCCGCCGATAAAAGCTCTCGAATCTGGTAATTCGATTCGATGGAGCTCACGGGTTGCCGCGTCCGGGTTGTGTGCGAACACTGAATTTTCTTGTGCACGTTTGTGGAAACTTTCCTCGCACGGTCGACTTGCCGCGAATGTAGCAATTGGAAAATATTAAGACGATAGTTTCTCTAAACATTGGCACGGAGCCAACGGTTCCGTCGGCCTCGCGGGAGTTCATACAAAACTACGATAACTTCAACTTACTCGCTGCGAGTTTAAGATATAAAAACGTCTTTTTAAAGCAATAAATTGGAGGTACTTCAAATAAAATAAACGGGTAAATTATGTTTTCTTTGACAGTAATTTTCTAATGACTGGTCAAAATATAGACACTCGGAAAAATAAAATATTAAATAATCGAAGTTAATTTTTTAAAAAGTGAGTGACCAGCTTCTGCAGATTACTTGGTAAGTAAAATGAGTTTTATAAGTGTGCAAATTTATAAGAATCTATTAAAATAAATACATTGGATATACCTACGTTGTGTTTTATTTATATTGTCCTTCTAAAAGTGTTATAATTTTATCTAATTATGAATAGACAGGAGAAATGCGTTTTAGCAATAATCTCCTTAAAAGTGTCCATTGCTACGTACATCTTAAATTTATGATCGTAACAGAACAAATGTACGACTAGCAACTAAAAGAGCGGCTGAATAGGCTAGTAGCGGCCATTTATTTGGAGAGTCGGTCCTAATGCGTGTTTATGGCCTGTCTCGGCATCACCTTCACATTCAGGCCCGTTGAATTAACGCCGGCCCGAGATAATTACCCTGTTCGAGGCTATTTATGGCGTCCTATAGCAAAAACAACTACTGCCCTTTGTAAGGGCTCGAATCTATGTTTTGTGTACTTAATTACGTTTATTACGGAATATGTTTGTTTGAAATGAAATTAAAGGTGGTTAAAAAAGAGGCCACCTCAATAAACCAATTTAATACGATAGAACGGATCTAAATTTAAAAGTTAAAAACATAGAAAATTTCGAATAAAAACTTGAAACTTTGATTGCCGACTGAAATGCCGTTCCATGGCTTTTCCGACTGATTTATCTTTAATCCTACGGCTATTTGTAGGTTTCAGGTAAATCAGACAACAGCTAACTAATATAAATTGCATTTGTTGATTTTTCAAAAAGCGCAAGTGATATTACATCAATTTCGTTAAAATTTAAAAATTTTCTTGAAAGAGTCATCGAATTCAAATTGTGAACCTCCATCTTTTTTAAAGTCGGTTGATTAGAAAAAGTATCCATGCAACACTTTTGTCGGAGACAGCAGAAATCTAATGAAATATTCATAGAAAATCGCCAGTCGCCTCGCGTTTTGCGTATTTTAACATGACCTACGGCTACATCTGACCGATTTTCACAGCACAGCGACTCTGCTCCAAACCTAGACAGTTGCGAAAGCGGCTGCTAAGTTAGGCAGTGCTCTACAAACGTGACTCGGCACTTCTACGCACTGTTATTTGGAGCAGAAGCTGATAGTAAACTCGTTTTGTTGTTTATAGTTATTAAATGACTAGCTTCTGCCCGTAACTTCATCCGCGCGTCGTCCACCGCCTGTCGTCTTCGTCGTTCGTTTTCTGTTTTGACACCTTGATGTCAATAAAGATTGATCTTTCTATCTTCGTCCACATAAAAAACGACAATTTATCGCCATAAAATTATTCTATGTTCTTTCCCAGAGTATATTTTCCATACCAAATTTTATCAAGGTTTGTTCAGCCGTTTTAATAAAAGAAATAAAGTTATAATGCCTTCAAAATGCATTTTTGCCGTCAAAAGGGCACAAATAGACAGAGAAACTGATAGACAAGAATTAATTTCGCATTTATAATTTTACTAGCTTTTGACCGCGACTTCTCTCTTGTCTATCTTCTTTTGTCTCTTTTCTCTCATCTCTACTCTATTGTTTCGTCTTTTTTTTAACTTTTCTCTTCTCACACCTCTTCCCTCGTCTCTCGTATTTCTTTTTTCGTCTCTTTTCTCTTGTCTCTCTTCTTTCTTGTCCCGTTTCTTCTCTATTTTTGCTTCACTCTTCTCTGGTCACTTGTCTTTCTTTTCGTTTATTGTCTCTTACCTCTCTTCTCTCGTCTCCCTTTCTATCTTTCTTAGTATCTATTTTCCATTCTTCATTCTCCATTCATTCTCTTTTCTTTCTTCTCTATTCTCTTTTTTCTATTCTTTTTCTCTATTCTCTTTTCTTTATTCTTTGTTCGCTTCTCTTATCTCACGCCTTGAAGTGAAGAAGCGACATGTTGCTTGTTTTTTTCGTCTATCTTATCGAGAGACAAGCCTCTCTGCTCTCTTTTCTTTTATTTCTTCTATCTTCTTCTTTTTTCTCTCTTTTATATTTATAGAATTAGTTAAATCTCGGACAGTTCTCGAATTATAAAAATTGAAACATTATACAAATAATATTAGTTGCTTTTTAATAGGGGGTTAGTTTTTCTTAGTACTGTCACATATTGGTTTATTTTCTAAACTTTCAAGCTCGCTTTGCTCAGGCCTTTATTTTGATGTTCAACATCAAAATTACACTAGTTAAAAATACACAACGTAGGTACTTACAGAAAAATTACTACAAGATCAAAAGTACAATGGGCGGACATCCTTAAAAGCGATCACTTCAGTCAACCTGTGGACTACTTTTATTAAAAGCAACCCACTTCAAAATCAAAAATTAGCAAAACTTGACTAACCATTATAAGTACTTATTGAAAATCTTGGGAAGGGATCCTCCATAATCTTGATACTTACAAAAATCTGTTCCGAAGGAACGGAGTTATGAATGAGGGATATTAAAAGACGCAAAATTAATAAACCCGGCTTAATAACCAACATACGCTGCGAAAGTTTTGCTACGCAGAAAGAAAAAGGCAATTGTTAAGCGCAAGTCGGACCACGCATAGTCTAGGGTTCCGCAATCACAGTTTCTCGAAAACTTACATCACATTTAGAGTGCTTGAATTCATTTTCTTTAACCTCTACCATAATTTGTTGTGATTTATTAGTTACAAATTATGAGGCGGAACCTATTGTCTTGAACCATGAACTTGAACCTTGAACTTTGTCGTGTAAGTATGTAAATGTATCTCGAAACTACAATGGTTTCGATATCTGCCAATTCAGAAGACAGTTTATATATTTTATTTTAGTCGGATTTTGATTACATCGTTTTATAAAGGATTAAAGTTTTGTAGTGTATAATAAATTCTGAATAATTTATAGTAAAAAATGAAACCATTTTGAGCGTATAAACAAATCGAAAAATGGGGCATAAAAAAATACCCTCATTGTTTGTCATACATACATGTAGCCGGACCGGACCCTCGTGGTGGTCCCGGGTTAATCCTCCTCACAAATGCGAGGGGAAACCCATGCTCGGCAGTGGGCCGATATGGGTTGATTATTATGATACGCGTAACGTAAGGTATCCTTTAATTGTGTTAACCTCATTTCTTTTCAACTTGTGATCGACATCATTCGATGTCATTACTATTAATTATATCATTTATAGAATTGCAAAAGTGGATTTTATAACAAAACTCCAAAAACAATATTTGAGTTGTCACAAGGCACATTTAAATGTATAGTCATCGGCAGGTAGGTAACTTTAGTTAAAAAGTCAAAATGATCAAGCGCCACCGATTTTTATTATTATTATTTAGTCATGGTCATCCCACTGCAGGGCAAATGCCTCCCTACCCTTACATTCCTCTCGGCCCAGAAGTAGAAGGCGGGACGAGCTGAAAGTCTTCTGTAAGGACTGGCTGCAGAAGTCTATGATATTATGAAAAATTAAAAAAAAAATTACCATCAAGGCTTTATCCGGTTATTTTCGATTGGATGAATTCCGAATCCATTGGCAGAGTCAGTAAACTTTCAAGACTCTCTCTTAGCGCCCGTGTGTATAAAGTTCTTTTTCACTTTTGACCTAGCTTTGAGTTCATAGCTTCACACGTTATGATGCTGTGCCTGACTGGAATGGACGAAAAAGCGTACGGACTATGGAACCCCAAAAATGAGGTACATTAGATTCAGCGCCATCTATCTATATAAAGAGCATTTACGGTGGCGTGAGGGTGTTGATCTGTGTCGCGGAATGGTCCATTTACGAGCTTGTGAAGGTCTTGTGTTCCCATCCTCCGTTTAACTGTCTGTTTATTTCTTCTAATCCAGCAGGACACCAACCCCTTTTAAGCTGCTAATTAGAAAAATTAAATACACTATTGTGAATTAAAAAAAAAAGTGTTCAAATTCAAATTCGAAATCAATAATCTTTACTCACATGGGCTCCAATAGGTTATGAAAGTTAACTGACTATACCAACGGAATCAGAATCTACGGAAATGGGCAAAATTCATTTAAATAAAATTGGCTGCCCTTCCAGGGAGATGGAGGGTGAATGAGGTTAAAAGTAAAAAAAGACAATAAATTGGTTTTTTATCGGTCATATCATAAACTTATGCCATAAACGCGGCGTAATGCAGTCATATCATAAACTGACAATGTCGGGAGTGCGAAATTCTCGTAGTTAAAGTTCATAATACACCTCTACTTTTCCTATTGCCTTTAGTGTCTCCGTCACTAAATTGTAGCTGATTATTACTTCTTGGGACAAGTTTCTTTCCAATTGTTTACTTGTTATTGGAAGTAGCAAACAACTAGTTTAACAACATTGAAACGATGTCCCATTTATGATAAACGGGACATTGCAAGCCTGCAATGCCGGGGAAATCTGAAGCCACACATGATCCCACAAAATAATAAAAAAATTATTAAAAATTTGTAATCTTATTAGATTGTCTCTAATTTATCTTATTAAGATTTCTTATATGTAATTCTTGAGACAGATTGTATAGAACGTATAAATAGCAATAAGACCGTCCATCTTTCCTGCCTATCATATCACATGCGCTAACTAGTTCTCTTCGAAAGATTTCTAAAAATGCTTCTCTATCGTAGGGTAATAATACTCAGAAGCTTTTACTTCTGCTCTAGAATGTACGTTCCGTTCTCTGACAATGTGTCTTAAATTGAATTTCAAGAGTTCCTTCATCACGCGATCCAATTACGGCGTCTATAGAATTAAACAGTAATGTCATCGCCAACTCTCCGAGGAGGCATAACGAGTCGGCCGACGTACAACCGCGCTCGCTCTCATTCTACGATAGAGCTTATAAAAAAGTGCCTATCTACGCGATTTGTTATTGATAAATATGATTCTAATTAATATTTTAAACCATTTCGTTTTAGGTATTAGGTATTTGACTGAATTTCAGAGTACTCCAAATAACATTATTACTATACATTATCCCATTATAATTATCCATTGTTTTCCCATAAGATTTATCCCGTGCCCTAATGCGGGTCAAAGTATTAACTAAATATTCATGGCACGTTTTTTGTCTGAAAAATTCAAATGTCGAAACCGTAGAGGGGAGAGAGCTCGGGGGTCCAATAAGAAGAACGGCTATAGAGAGGACTTAATGAAGAGCACTCAAAGGCGGCTTCGGACCGGCCGGGCCGGCGGATAGCTCGCCGTGCCGGCCGCCCGGGCTTCGAGATGCACCGAGCCACCCTTAATTGAATAGCTCGGCCGGGGGCTAATCAGGGCCCAGCTGAGCGGTGCAGGCGGGGTGCGGGCGGGCGGCGGCGAGGGTGCGGGGGAGGCGCGGGGGGGACGGGGCGCAGCGGCTGGAGCCACGCGGGCTGGCCGCGCCCCCTGCGCGCGCCGCGCCGCCCGGGACCTCATTCAAGTAGCGAGCGCGCCCCGTGCCAGCCGCCACCCTCAGGTATGTCCATTTTGCTTTTGGTGTTTGCACGTAACGTTCGTCTGCTGTGCGCGGTCCGCGAGTGTCAGTCGTACTGTGGCAGTGAGTGAACCGTGGCCACCGTGGGCGCTCCGGCTCGGCACCGGCGAGGTACGTTCGCATGCTGCACATACGCCTCTCATCACACTTATCAATCCCATTTATGTGCCATTTGTAAAACGCACCCGAACTCTGTTTCCGTGATTTGAATTAGTAAATAGGAACTTTGGTTTTATAGCCCCACTCGCCGGTATCCGACGCAATCTCACATTCTCTTAGGATCGTTGTCGAAGCTTAATTTCTGAATTTAACGTGAAATATTCTAGTTGTTTTTAAATCAACTAAAATTTATGTTTTATGACACTAAAAAAATTGTATAGATGAGTTCGACGAAATTCAAGTTTTTAAAACCAAACAGTCAAACGAAATACATTAAAACGTTTTAACATGGCATAGGATTTAAAACCGAAAAACTAAATCATTTATTATTAGTAGGAAATAGATAGCAGTTTTTAGATGTCCAACACTTAAGTGTTACGAACAAACAGAACAATAAAAACTAAGATGTGATTATTTCTACAAGCACAGTTGTAACATTTCGAAGTTTCATCGGCCACTTACCAACACGCTTAATGTGTCGCATGATATGTCTTTACTGTATGCTTTAAATGTTATAATTTTAATGTATTTTTAGTTTAAATGAATAATAAACTACTTTTTGAGTAATTTATTTCTAATGACTACCCTTTACATCAGTTTGTGTTGATTTGTTTAAAAATATTTTAATTATTTGTCCAAAATTAATAAAGGAAGTTTATTTTGAATTCAATGAAATAAATTGAAGCAATGCGTGTTTCAATATAATTAAAACCAAATTAACAATTAAAATAAAAACCAAGTACCGTTTTCGAACTTTTATAATCCGATTCGAGATTTGAAAGTCTAAAAGGTTATAAAACTCCAGTTAATATCAATTCCATGAAAGTCCCAAAAATATTTAAAAATCATCTTTTTAAATTCAGCCCACTCAAAAAGAAAACGGTATCTAAAATAATAAGACAAGTTATGTATATTTTATACAATAAAAAGTTACAGAACTACTTTGCAATAGTACGACTTACAAAGTAAAAGCACTTTACACTTATAGCTACCTACACAGTTGTGTAGTTCTACAAAGGGGGCGAACTTGGCGACTTTCGCCGGCGTCGCCACTTCACCTTGTCGCCTGGCAGCGTGCCAGCCTCCCCTTCACCCCTCGTGATCTAACGCGTTCCATCCCCGACGTATTTTACGACTCTTTTGGGTTGCGTTTTTCCTTTATATCGTTATGAGAAAGGCTATAAAAGCGTTATGGTTTTCTTTGATATTACGCTCTTTGAAGCTATAGAAAGAAACGTGTGTAACTTACACTAAAGGTTATACGATCAAATTACATTTATAAGCATCAAATACTTAGATTAACACGGTTAAAAGTACCTAACTTAGTTGTGGCAACTAAGCATAGTGCACCTTTAAAATAATCTACATAATATTTCATAAAATAGTCGTAATTCTACAAATAACTTCACAGATTATGTGACAGTTAGTCCGTATCTACAGATAAGGTCTACGGCTCGTAGCGTAGGCCGTAGCAGTGGCTACAGAAACCGCGTCGCGGCCGCCCGCCGCCGCCGCCGCCGCGCCGCCCGTCGGCCGCCTATCGTTGGCGTTATTGTCTGCCTTAACTATTTTACACCAAGCAAAGATAATAAATAGTGGTTTAGCTTTTATATTTCGTACAGTTCAAGAGACTACGCGATCATTGTGAGGTCGCGTGACTGCGATAATGATGATTAGTTTAAAATGATACTCAGTTTTCAATAATCTTTGAGGAATAAGTGTGTATGGAAAATCACTTTTATATCTTTTGTTTAAAACAAATTTTGTCTCTTTTGAAACAAGGATTAAACTTCATATTTGCTAAGGCACTTTTAAAACAACCTATGTTTACAGTATTTACAAGTACACCTGCATATTCAACAAAACAACTGATTTCACATTAAAATTCTTATTGTGAGGTTTCATTTGAAATCTCTATGTACTTTATACCACCTTCAATCACATCGTGACTTAACGCATGAGATTGTGGTCAAACACGATAGCGAATTAACGAATAAAAACTATATGAAAATGTTATAATTCTAAATAAAGTCAAAACTATATTCAATCAGCACTGGAAATCCAAAACAAAATAATTGGATATTGTGTACCGCTTTCTAAATCTTGTATTCCCATTAATGTCAATAGCGCGCAATGATCCAAGCCATTATGGTTCTCACTGTCGCAGTGATTATAGTGATTTTCCATTCCGTGGCTTATTGATTACCTATCTCCTCAATAATGGACACGATACGCGTGCCTTCTGCTTTAGAATAAAGCTCACGGATTTCTAAACCCAAATTATTGTGTGTGACATACTATCTTGGACACGTAAAGTAGGGGGAATTAAGGTTTTTCTTATTTAACTCAAACGTCTCACTAGCAAAACCAATTTTTATTTGACGTCTGACAGGATCCTTGTCTATCATATAAATATATGACAAAGATTCAACTTGTTTGAGAGATATTGTTTCGTTTTTAGTTTTTCATATATCATATAAATTTTGTCCCAAATATTCTTATTAAAAAGGTATAAAGGTTGTAATCTGTGATACAGTAGACCGAGGCGACCCGGATCACTTTTTACGAAAAAAGCGGTCCTCTGGGAAGCGTCGCCCAGACTGACTCGTCAGGTAATGTCAAGTTAAATCATTCTCGGCGCGTCCATGTGGACAGAAGCACTGTGTTGCACTGATTGGTTTACTTCAGTATAGCCGCGGCTTTTAAAATATGACCGAATTATTTATTCCTCGTCCAATTCACCCTTTCATCGCCTTAATTATCAAAATCTATTTTAAAACATGAATTAGTCACATAAAATACGCGTATTTAGCCTTTATTTTACGCAAAATAACGAAACAAGTCGTCACAAAGATCGTTACGTTACTAATGATTGTTATCTATGATTGTTAATCAATTTAAAGCTACAAACTGAACTGAGCAAACACGCAATATCGATCGTACAGATGATTGCGTGTACGCGTGATTATCTCTATCGGTCGGTGGTGATAACCGAATCAAAGGGGACAGTACACGCGGGACATGTGGTCACTGGAGTCCTAGAATTGCTATCAGTACTGCGTTGTAATAGATTACGCGCTGGTTGCCCAGGGGCCTTTTCTGTGGATGCAATTGACCATTAAAAAATGACAATTGAATACTATAAACCCCTAAAATAGGTAACTATCAAGAATGTGAAGCAGTAGTCTCGTAAAATAGGGTGTTTAAAAAGGTGCACGATAAAAAGTGTTCCATTTGAATATAGTAATAAAATTCCGTTGAATAAAATTGAGTCTACATAGGTTTGGTACCTACTGTAATTCATATGCAAATTTCTTTATTAACAGACAGAATTTGTTTTTTTTTTGGGTTCACGTTGGTTTATACAAGTTAGTCAGTTTTAAATTTTGATGTTAACAGAACCTACACTAAGTACAGCTTTTATTGTCTGTTCGTGCATTACCTTCGTGCTGTAAAAATAACCGTTGCTAAAACAGTACAATTAATTATTAATGAATGAACTAAAAATCATACTAACTTTTTATTCGAAGCACTTTCACTTCTCCTAATTTCGTATTAGCCAATACAACTCGTCTCCAAATATTATGCGCGATATCTCTTACATAGGCAATTTACATCACCATAACATATTCCGAGAAACATCACCGAAAATGTAAATAACCTGTTTAAAAAATATTTATTCGCTTATTATTTTATGAACGATACTTATTACCTTATTACGTATTCCCTCAAGCGGCACACAGCGCTGCACCGGGCCACCCCCGGCCGCGGAGTGACGTCACCGGCGCACGCGCATGTTCGCGACATGTGTGCCGCGCTATCGATTTGATCCGCGGCTGCGCAGCTGCGTTCAACGACCCCAGCCCTCGCTAGGCTTGCTCGCCTATTATCTTCGGTGCTTTTACCAAAAACTCACCCCAAATTTAAAATGATTAATCCAACCCGCTTTGTCTAGGATTAAAACCTTTCGTGCATTATTTGCACTCGCAACCAATCTGCATAACATGATGTGTAATGTGCACATTAGAATGCACCTATTGTAGTAGACTTGGACAATAGCTCGCACATGGCTTGGGCGGTCTGAACACGGATTATTTAACAGTTACTTAGGCTTGGTATCAAACGAAACCGGTTTTAAAATAAATGGGTTGTCAGTATAATAATTTAACAGCAAATATTATGTAATAATATAATCATCTTGATAAAATATTTCTAAAAAATGGGGTTCAACACTTTTGGTCATCTCTTATGGAACAATTTGAAATCAGTTCGAATATATTTTAGTGGAAGCAAATTAAATCTTGTGTAACTATTTTTTTTGTCATATCATAAAGCTCTTTCCAGTCCATTAAATATCTTCCATATTACCATTAGTTTCCGGTTTACTTTTGACATAAAGTCGCGGTTTCACCAATAGGTGCATAGGATATTATCCGTCTTATGAGTTTTACAGATCCGTTCGAATCGAATATTCCCAAATCCAAGTCGACCAACGTAATAGGGCTGCCCCTTACAAACCGCCGCGCCATTATTTCAGTCTACAACTTGTCCAACAACGATTCCTTCGCCAACAAAACTAATAATAATCACGACCGATCCAATATCCCGGCGTAACGAGTTCCGTCGAACAATCGACAGAGAACAATGTGGTCGTGAATCAAACAATCGATGCCACGAATGTCGCGATTGCCGACGATCATTCGACAGCTGCTTCGGTCGTGGGGCTGGAAATTTTGACAGCGCCCGTCTCCCACGGTGCCCCTTTGGGCCAACCCTGCTCCATTGTCATGACTCTCGAATGTGAAGGAGGAATGTTCGGATACCAGTTTGGAACTTTCTGTGTCGCTTGCATAATGGTTTCAATGCTGATAAAAGTCTTGGTCAACAATGTGTTTGAATACATTCGTGAAACTGACAATATTATAATATATCTTTTTTGCAAAAATATTATTTAGTGATCCACCGCGGCACTGCAGGGTTAACAAACATTTTTTCATCAAAATATTTACCAACTGTTAAAAATTTAATCCTCAAAAGTAACCTGTTATACAAGTCCTTACTCAAAATGAAATTATATCGCTGCCGACTCTATCGAAATTCATTGATAGATTATATTTGACACATATAATATTTAATATCGCACATGGATTGTTAATATTGGCATCATTTCCCAAAAGCGATCGGTTCAACGTCCTACCGCCACGCGACAACACTGCAACCCTTACATTATTATTCTTATTTCTATTCAAAAATACACAAAAGTGTGCTAAGGTCGTCCGGTTTTTTTAAAAGCGAGGGTTCCATTGAATTTGAAATTTAAAATAGGTCGAATTTATTTTATTGGGTGCCAATTCTGTGGGGTTGCGCCGACAGTGAGGGTGTACTTAAAAAGAGAGTGACTATTAATCAACATTTTATTCGTTGATAGAGTTTCTAATAATACTAACGTGTTCTCACCATCAATGGTTTACATATATCACCATCAGCGGTTCTCACGCTTTCACAATACATCAACTGACAATTAATTTATAGGATCGTTATGGATATTGAGTTACGCAATATTTTCCTTTCGGTGATATTTTGATTTTAATGCAAAACTATATCAAAAGAACCTTCTTTATCCTCATTTGTATCAGTTCTAAAATATATCTGTGATAATAAACCGGTGATGTTCAAATCGTATCACTTTATCTAATCATAATTTAACAGTCGAATTCATACACAAGCATGAGGCGAACAGTATTTAAAAAAAGTCGTAGAAACCGATACTTTATGAACCAAATCTTTGCATATGGTACTCGTATTGTAGGTATATTCAATAATGAAGACACCGTTTTGAGATGACGTGATTTTTTGTAAAAGGATAAAGAGTGATATGGGAAAAATCCCGGGAAATGTATGGCTCCTGTGAGATAATAGTCAGCGCGGGTGGTATGCCTAATGCATTTCCCCGGGAAAAAAAAAAAAAAAAAAAAAAAAAAAAGGGGAAGGCATGGTTAATTCTTGGGAAGCACATTTTATTCCTTTAGAGTCTGAATTCAACTGGTATTTTTTTTTCGTATATTATATAATCCCTCAAAATTTCTTGATATCAGTCTGCTCGTGTACTCGTAATCAACCCAGACATCACTTATTCTACACACACGTTTCATTTCATTCAACTTTAGACTTCAATGAGCTATTAATAGAACAGCTATTGAATGACAGCTCCGTTCACGAGTGTGTGTCCGGTTCACAAGCCACGTGAGGACATTGCTCTATCGAGGGCCGGTGAGTGGCTCTCGTGACGTCAGCACGGAAGCGTGGAAGGGCTTCCCTCTTCGCACCCTCGCTCAGTGTCACACGTACGTCGTAAATTTACCCCTATCATTAGAAGTCTTTATTTACAATGTTGTGCAGATTTTTGAGTTAGCTGAATATTGAAGAATTTGAAGACTGTCTCGTAGTTTGATCCGCGTAATTGCCGGAATTAACATTCAGAATGCATCCGTTCACGACAAAAGCGAGTTGCAAAAATCGTAATTTCTAATGCATTCAAATACAATATAACCATGGCTTGCATTCAGGATTTTTTGGGGTCATATCTATCATGCTCGTTAGTTTCTTTACATTCTTAATCCAATATAATACGCAGCCTGATATTTATTTCTTAAAACTACTGCATTTGTCAAAAAATATGTTTGATTCTATTATTAATGTACGGTGATTATTTAATTTTTTTAGACAAGCTAAAGGATTCAAAATACACAGAAATTTGCATTTCTCGATAATATAACTGTTTAATGTCAGCCAGCTGTTGTCGTATACCGGTGACCCCAACGCAGGAAGCCGTTTCGCAGGAATTCCCCACGTGGTTTATAAAGTGACCGGTCACCAAGGTAACTCCGCATAACACACTTATCAGCGCTTTGCAGCAGATGCCTCACTTAGCACAATGGAAATATTTATCTACTATTGTTTTGAAAGTGTAAAAATATTTATTCATTCATGAGAAGATTTCGAAATATCAAAAATTTTTAAAGCTTACTCGGATCAAAAGGCTGTAACCAGGTCTGACTTTACATCTTTCTATTCAGATTTTACTGTATAATTCAACAGATGTAGTGTCATCATCATCATCATCAACCCATAACGTCCCACTGCTGAGCACGGGTCTCTCCTCACTTTCGTGAGGAGGATTAGGCCATAATCAACCACGGGGGCCAGATTCGGATTGGTGGATCACATACGTACCTCCGAAATAATTCTCGGGTAGGTATGTGGGTTTCCTCACGATGTTTTCCTTCACCGAAAAGCGAGTTATATTAAAAAAGTGAGATGTAGTGTACTCTGCATTATTTTACAGAATTTAAAAATTATTAATTACTTTACTTGCGTATCATCTAAGAAGACCACGCCAAAGTTTTCAGTAGGTAGACGTTATGTCGTATTAAATTTGTCACGTAATAGTGTAATCTCAGTTGAAGATCCAAATTTACTAATAAATATTTACATAACTTTAAGAAACGTTAACTGCATGCATAAAATAAAATCTGCAGCCGATGTGTATAAAAAATGAGTCTCAAACATTCTTCGCCTGAGGCAAAAACGTAGCCATGTAAATAAAACCAATTCACAGTGAACTGACCAAAACAAAATGTTCCATTAACCACCGCTGCCCGTAGCAGGTGGCCGCCCCCTCACTCAAGGGGCAGGTTGTAATGTTTACATTCCTTCACCATGGAGAGGCCCACCGTAGCCCCGAGTAGCCAACACGGGTTAACGCGTAGCAGGTTGACTTTTCCCCTTCTGTGGTTTCTATAAACCATGTAGCGTTAATATTTTTTTGACGTCGGTAGTTAGATTTATATATATATATATATATAAATATATTATATATAATGTGACATTATATGTATAGAAGATGTCTAGATTTCTTCATTAAATTAATTCTAAAGCCGTATCCGCATTCAGGTATGAAATCTTATGACATAATGTCATAAGTATATTTTCTTTCATTCCTTCTTTACTCTTTCAGCATACTACTCTTAAATACGTGTACTTTTACTACTTGTGCCCGGACCTTGTAATGAAACTATGTGCTGGTCATGGCATTACCTAACTAGGTACATAGATAGGT
The DNA here is from genome assembly GCA_912999815.1 of Campaea margaritaria. NCBI lineage: Eukaryota > Metazoa > Arthropoda > Insecta > Lepidoptera > Geometridae > Campaea > Campaea margaritaria. The sequence goes on from OU538790.1 coordinate 10,545,572, forward strand.
TAGGTTGCGTTAGTACTGATGAGGTACAATGATTTGGTTGAATATTTCAAATTTATGGTGAAGGGCTGAAATAAGCGAGGCTTGCATATGAAATACTTAATCATATACTTGATTAAAATTTCAATAACGTTTCTATAAATATAATTAATTAACTATCCATGGCCGCCCAAACGATGGGCAATGCAAGTTTTTCAGTGCCCTATGGAGCTCATCGGGCACCAATGTTCTCACAGCGCCCTTCCGCATTCGTAAGGCGGCAGCGATCAATCAAACGCACATAGCTATTAAACATCTCATAGTGAAGTAGAGTTATTACGAATATCAAACAGAGTTCTTTCGGTTCCATATCTTTTGACCCTTTGTATTTCAAACAGCATATTTTTATTATTACTAGTCTAAAACAACAAATCTGTAAATTATCTTCATCAGTAAATTAACTTCAGTCAAACACAAACACTGTTTTCTTGTTAAAATATTATATTTTGTCTACAGAACTATTGTCCCTGTATACAACCAAATAATTTTATCACAAACATTGATTTCTTTTTAAATTGAAATTGAATAAATACTTAATTGTCCACGAAATATTATAATGCTGACTGATATGAGCAGGCTGATTTATTAAAAAAGGTCTAATTTTTCACTAAAGTTATTGCTTAGTAAGCAATGCTTACGCGAATAGTACAAATTAGGCAGTAGGTAACTCGGTCAGGCCTACCTCACGGTTCAAGGGCGGCATGTTTGCGGGTACCAACGGTCGATGTCTAACAGATTTATAACTGGGACCACGTCAACGCACGGTGGATGGCACCGCCAGTTTCTAATTCCGGAGCATTGATATTTGATTATGATTAGTCCTATTTCCTACTGAAAAACTTGAGCGTTGGAAAAGTCAGGTGTTTTATGTGTTGCTAGGTTGACTGAATATTTATAATTTTAGTGGTGCAGTGAATTTTAACATTAGTCCATTTCCCTGTAGATTTACGTTCATTATTTATGGGTAATAAGTAATCATGGCGATATCTGGTCAATGTTTTTGAAGAGTCGAACAACTAATTTACATAACTGCGTCTCTTTCTATATTAAGCTATGCCACCGTGATACACATATGTTTGTTACAAATAGGTGTAATGTGAAAGTAGGTACAATATACCCTCATCGTTGTGTCTAGAATTGTGTAATCTTCTGCCTTACCTACCTCACGTTACCTACATTACATATTTTTACGTCACGGACTTACCGTGAACTTGATCTTCAGAGGATGTCCCGCATTAAGCCCCTGTTCATTAGGGCGCGAAGGTCTCCGCTAATCCTCTTTTATCTGCCCTTTGTGAATAAAACATGGGGGTTATGGTTGGCCGTGGGTGGGTGGAACTTATTATTGCTGTTTTAGGTTAACCTTTAACCACTGTCTCGTATCTCATCACAGAGTATATTATTATATAGTAAAATACTGCATGCGTCGTGATATTGTGGAAAATACAGTCAGCCTAAAAAAGTTTAGAATGAGAATTTCATTATAGACATTTGCAAAGAAATTGACATCACCCGCCTGGACGTTTGATGCTATACATTTACTTTATAGGTAGTACCAAAACTTCTAAAAAAATAAAGATTACAATATAAAAGATTATAGTGAATTAACCACAAAAGATAGACATATGCTATCGCGAACTTTTTTTAGATCTATTAAAGAGGAACAGTTTTGTCATACATCATTTTTGCATAACTTTAACCGTTTACGCAGCGCACGCAACAAAAGCTCTTAGGAGCAATATTTTTTCCCGTTTTTGCCACATTCTTTATTGATGCTCCGCTCCTTTTGGTTGTAGCGTGATGATATATAGCCTCGATAAATGAACTATTCAACGCAAAAAGAATTTTTCAATTCCAACCTGAAGATCCTAGCGTTCAAACAAACAAACTCTTCAGCTTTATATATTAGTATAGATTAATTAGAGTTGGTAATCCAATCATCTTTAGATCTTCTTTTCTTTTCTTTTTTGTCTACAGAGCAGAATGTGAATGTTTATTACGTCTGGTTCAGCAGGTGTTGCTATACACAGTAAACAACCCTTTAGAAGATAGTATCGAGTTAATTCGATCGATGTATTGTTCACGACACGAATGATTCGATCAATCTACACACGCGGAAGTTAATATTTGTGAAACACGATTTTGAAGTTAATTAACCAACATGCTATGTTGACGGCTATCATTTGAAGCCTATTTATATCTTTATTGCTTTTTAATTGTCCTATGCTACATTTTGTTGATCTATTTGTGGAATCTTTATTGAAGCCACTGCATTGTTTAACATATCGTCTCCATGGAATGTCTTTCGGTTGTTGTTTACAAAGTTTCTGAACCTAAGTTCCTAAAGTAGAGTTCTTTAACTTTGGCGTTTCTTAATGAAACTGCGAGTTCTGCAACTTGCTTACATTTATGTTCCGCAGAAGGATCGAGCTAGCACAAGTTTTCTCAGATAGATTATCTTAACCTGTTTTAAAGATTTTTCGTCATCAATAAAGGGGAAACCAGACTCTATGATAACATTACCATTATGAACCACTTATCAAAAATATTCATTCAGGATAGTTCCCTGAAACATAATTCTTAAATCTCAAGCTGTTCCTACACTTCACAGCACCCATGAAAATAAAAAATTGCACATCATTTTAAGTTGCTACTTAAAAAACAAACAAACACAATCCTTACTTATATTATAAATGCGAAAGTAACTCTGTCTGTTGCTCTTTCACGCCTGAACTACTGAACCGATTGAAATGAAATTTGGTACAGAGATAGTCTAGAGCCTAAGGAAGGACATAGGCTTAGATGGCATGGACATAGAATACTTTTTATTGCAAAAAATGCATTGTAAGGGTTTGAAATAGGGGATGAAAGTTTGTATGGAAGTATCGTCATTTTTGAAGCTAGAAGCTTGAAAATTATTTTTTAGGCTTTTGATTAGATATCAATAAATTTGGCATTCAAAGTTTGTAAAACTTTACCCTTGAGGGGTAAAATAAATATAGGGGATGAAAGTATGTATAGGAATATGTAAAGTTTCGGCTTAACCACTGCACCGATTTAAAAAATTATTTCTCTAATGGAAAGCTACATTGACAGCGAGTAACATAGGCTATATTTTATCCCCATATTCCTGCGGGAACATGGAACTACGCGGGTGAAACCGCGGGGCACAGCTAGTCGAAAATAAATAAAAAAGTAAACCAGGTTGATGAACTTTTAAATCAACGTAGTTCGATATCTCTAGCTCCACGCGTGTAATTTCGTTGGGCCCCTCTGCTAGTGGCCCCTGGGCCCTCCGCTAGCTGCCCCTCGGCTAGGCTCAAAACGCCAGCTGCGTTATGCACAATTGTGGTGCGGACAATGCGCACTCGCACCCCTGCACTACGAGCACAGCGCACAGACACGCGCCGGGCTAGTTACCCTTCTTTAAATAAGGTAAAAAAAATAGTGAGACGAGACTGCTGTGAGTTTATTTTTGTATTTAAATAGTAGAGCCACATTGTACAGATTAATTTCATTTAATATTACAAAGTTTTTTTTTTTTTGACAAAGCATCCCCATTCCTTGCATAGCAAGAAGTAGTGAAATTCGCATTATAAACACCTAACTATTTATCAAAAATATATGAAAATCTGGACACCTAATCACTAAACTTCCAGTTACGGTCACTACCAACGAGTGACTAATTACTTTTCTCATACTACCCCGTAGGCCGGTCTGCTTTGGTTTCCTCCACGCCGCCTTGCTAAGGCACTATTCTAGTACGCAAGCAGAACCAGTCGTGTTTTGTCATCGGGCCCCCGTGGTGGATAATGACCTAATCCTCCCTAAGAAAGTGAGGCAAATGGCAAAAATCTATTGTGTCTACGAATTATAGAAAAGTTAAAAAACTCAAAAAACAATCAACTTATTTAATTTAGCAATCTAATAGGATTATGTATCAGGTCGAATCGCCGCCCTGGGTCAAGGTTGCGAAGAAACGTATGCGGGTCATGTTCGAAACACGAACACAGGGAACACACGCTTTAATCCACAGTGCCCCCTTTTCAGTTTGGTTTCCACAACCGCTAGCGAGTATAGTAAATCAATTGTATGAAATCCAGGGCAGCGCCCCTAGCGGTAACTACGTGTAAAAGGCTGATTTCATACAAATGTTTTTACTATGCTCGCTAGCGACTGTAATAAGAATAACTTGTAAGGGATACAGTTAGTTAAGTTTGGATGCTAAAACTTTATAAACGTCTAATTACTAGGTTTATCGGTGATAAGACTGTATTTTTCTATGCTTTCGTGGAGTTCTGTAAGTAAATTATTAAAATTCAGTGTAGAGGTATTTTAATATGCAGCATAAATTGCACTAATCTGTTATGAAGTTTTGTTTATTTTTAAATTAATCATTCGAACTCTGTAATGAATTCTGTAATGACTTAAGATTAGAAACAGTTTAAATAAAAAAATATAATATTTTCAATACTAATTCAACAGTTTCTTTATGTCCACATCTAATAGCTATCACAAACATTCACTGTTTGTTGTTCATCAAATTTATCTTACGTCTTTAGAAATAAGGTGTAAATATATCAGGCACGACTCGCAACTTGCCGCTCGCCCAGCTGTGTACTCTTCTCTTACAACGAACGTAAAAAGGCTCCTATCAGAATTTGTATAGCAATATATTATTATATAGATGCAGGCCAAGCTTGCCCGTTCCGATAACGAAACCTTACTTTCAGGAACACAAGAATCTAATTTTAACTTATGATATTTATAGAAATAGAACTTACTACTTATACTTAGAATTCAGTAGTACATCATTATAATTGATGTCGATTTTGGATGCACTAACTAATTTAAGCATTAGTTACATCGTAAAACGAAAGGGTACAGCAATAATTTTAGAGGGATCCAACTAAATTTTAGTGTAGTTCCAGAATCGACACAATTACTCATCATCATAATAAAAAAAAAAAAAATTATCAAATTTGTTTTGTTCTAGTTTTAAGTTTTCTTTGTTCTGTGGTGTTTCAATAAAGAGTTAATCTATCTATCTATTTATCATCAACCCATAACGTCCCACTGCTGGGCACGGGTCTCTCCTCACTTTCGTGAGGAGGGTAAGGCCATAATCCACCACGGGGGCCCAGTCCGGATTGGTGGATAACATACCTACCTCCGAAATAATTTTCGGGTAAGTATGTGGGTTTCCTCACGATGTTTACCTTCACCGAAAAGCGAGTGATAATTACGTACATATGTTTTACAGAAACACATTGGTACGTGCCTGCACTGGGATTTGAACTCACAATTACTATTGTAATAAAAATAATAATTGATTGATTGTAATAACTGGCGCACAGAGATGTTTTACTTCCACAAATCTATATTGAAAGACTTTTAATTTTAAATTAGTTTTAATTGAGGTCTCTGGATGCGCCAGTTAGATAACTTTTTTGGATTGGCACCACAACGTGTTTCTCATGATATGACTACTTGTGATGCCAATCTTGATCATTGATGGGGTTCTCGAATGCATTACCTAATGAGAAGATTTCAGGCACAACGCCAAAGAAGTTGGAAGAACAAGTGTACGAAGCCGTGAAGAAGAAGAAAATTAAAAACTGTCTAACTCCTCGCGTTCATCCCGAGCCCTTATGTCTTTATAACATCATAAGGCACGCGGTGAATGCCAAGAGCGGACATTGACCAACAGTTACGTGGCGAGCGTACAAAGAAGGCAATTACTCTTTCCACCAAAGAAGAACTCTAAACTAAGTTTTTTGTATTAAGTTATTGAATTATTATTATCAGACGAAGATTTTGATCAGGTGAGCCGTTTTAGCGTATTTCGTCGTAGCCTGACGGGCAGCACTGCCTACTATGTTACTGATGTCCGTCGTCCATAGAACGCTATAAAAGAGGTGCGGACGCGGTCGTTGCGTTGCTAAATGCACACACGGTTTTCATAGTGACAGCTACGGCCGACCAACGGCAGTACTGACCGTCAGGAGGATAAGACTAAATACGGTAATTAACAATTAAGTATTTCTTACAATTACTCAATTTTTAGTTGAGTACCTACTTATAAATATAATGAATATGAAATAAAACAACGTAATGTAAGGTCACCGCCGATATGTCCATCGTAATGGTAAACGTGTACAAGTTATATTTTGCCAGTACTAAAATCGTGAAATGAAGTCTAGAAACAGACCTCCGGTACACATCGTAAAGGTAAATATATTCAAGTTGACATTCCGCTCATATTAAAAAATATCAAATGGAAAACCTTTACCATTACGATAATATCGGCGATCACCCTGCTGTTCCTTAACACTTTCACTGCATTATGAGGTCGAATTAGCCACATGCGTGACTTCTCGCCGGTGTGGCAGTGAAAATCGCTTTCTCTGTGCGGGCACAGAGGCCGGAAAGGCTTTGTGAGACCGGGATGGTCTCATACGCACTGCAAGGAAGTCCAACTATGCCTCTAAAAGACCTTATACGCCACTGGCTGTAGGTCCATGAAAAATGGCGCCGCAGTAAACGTGTTAAACTTTGTATCTTGGATAAATCTGCTATCGGGAATACGAAAGTTTGTATGTTAATTACGCCAAAACATATATATGTATGTGAGGCACATAAGTACCTACAAGGTACAATTTACTTATTGACGTCATTCATGGTGACTTTGAAATTAGTAATAGGTTCTTACACAATTATTAAAATTTTATATCGTCCATTGTTTTATAATATCTCTGTAACCTGCTCACCTACCTATATTTAAAATTATAACGTTAGTATGTTTTATAATGAATTCGATTAGGTGTTACATACAATCACAGTAATATTGTTATAATATGTAAAAAAAATCTACTGCTAGTTTTTAATTTACACATAATTCATTAATTACACGGTTAATTATTGATTTTCACTTCGTGAGGGTTCTTGGGAAAAAAATAAGGTTAATTATAAAAACGAACGAACGGTTTTTTAGTAATACAACATTGAAATCACATTTTTGTTATTTGACTGAGCTACGAGACGAGCCAGTCGTTCTCCCGATGGTAAGCGCTACGCCTGTCTCAAACCGTTACAGTGCCACCCAGAACTTTGCATTGCATAATCTTGCGCCGCACTGCACTGCGCTCGTCGTCCTGAGACATCTTCGGTTCTAAAGTCTCATATAGTGCCCTTCAAACCGGAACACAGTAATGTTTGCACACTACTGCTTGGCGGATGAATATCTACCAAAGATATGATACTTCTCCAGGCGGTCTCTGGAAGAAGTGGCCTACCACTACAGAAAATAATTTACTCGTATTTTGGCGATATGGTAATAATATGTAACCAACCTTACGTTCGAAATTGCCAAGAATATTAAAAAAAAATGCTAACAAGGTACAATTTTTCAAAAGTGCAAACAGGCCATGTTCCAATATCTGCTCCACGCTCTGGGTCACGTTCGGAACGTGACAAAATTAAAATGATAGATATATTTTATATCAATAGAAGCCTAGTAACAACAAACTGACAACGTGGAAATTAAGTTTTATTTTTGTAGAAAAGTAGCTGAAATAAAATGGAATAATAATTCATTATTCGCAGGTGACTGCAGACTACGCAGATTTCTAACGTTACACATTGTATAAGGACTGACGAGCTTGGAGCAATTTATTGATCTACGCGGGAACGACAATTGCGTCCTGGGAGCTGATGTATATAAATTACACTGCCCTACATTGACTCTATTACATGCAAGTGGGGATTGCGTACCTGTATACAGAATTAGGGGCACACTTCAACGTTTGCTTAACACGTTCACTGCTGAAAACACAACTGTTGTGTTTTTTATAACTTGCCACTAGTACTTGAAAACACAACTGTTATGTTAGCGGTATGGGAAAGCACAACGGTGTGTGCAGATCCGTAACCGTGGCTAGACAACAATATCGGCTCAGCAGTCAAAGTGTTAAGTGATTGCAATCACACTGTTAATAAATGGGGCGATAATAATAAACTATTAAACAGTTTAACTTATTTCCAGTCGCGTAGGTACTGAATCATCGATGCGACGGAGAAGAATAGGACAATGCCGTCTGCTTAATCGATACGCTGCCATCTGGAAGTGGGATAGACCTTTTGGGTTACCTTTGACCCTGTAATCAGTTGTAGTTCCACATTCTCATGAATTTTTCGGAGGTATGTGATTCATCAATCCAGTCTGGGCCCCCGGGGTGGATCTGGGTAATTCTTCTGACGAAAACGAGGTGAGACGATATGAAGTATATGTGATGCTGATGAACAACACGCTAACACAACTGATGACTAGTGTACATTGCATTATTATTTCTATTCTATTCTATGGATGACGATAATAATTTATATGAATGTTTTTATATAGGTAATGTTCTTATTAAGATAAAAATTAATTGATTCAAAAAGTGTTCTTTCTTAAGAAAACGAAAATCTGGTAATAATCATGAAAATAGCAGTAACTCACTTAAAAAATATATTACGAAATGTTGTCTACTTATGCAGAGCTCATCGGATTAGCATTGCAAATAGAGTGCTCAACTACTTTTGCATAAATAGTAATAAGTATAGTGCGCCCGCGGGCTCACCCGTGACTTTGATGATAAGCTGTGGATAATGTCTATGATAAAATGTATCTTATATGTTATTCTTTTCTTCTCGCATTTTGTCTAACCCCTTTTGTGTTATATGAAACCGGTGTACAATACACTACATACATATCTACGGGACAACTAGGTGGAGACTATAAGTAATGGAACTGAACACGCTGTTCATTTTAGCAATTAAAATTATAGGTTTGATAAAAAAACATAATAACCCTGAAATAAATTGGACTATGTTTGATAAATAATGACATATTTTCTTTCATGTAATGGTTTATAATCATTTTATTCATAAAGCCAGTTTACAGGTGAAAATTCAGGGCTGAACCACACACAGGAAAAGTAAGAACTTATACCCGTTAGAGATCTAGCAGAAGGCACCAAACAAGAAACTGTGTAATAAGTGTGGTATTTATATTTATTTATTTTTATTACCATAATTATATTGATTTCTTTTAATATTATATATTTTCAAAGAAATTCGACGTCGTACATAGGTTGAAGATGTCGGTAAGCGGATAGCAAGGCTTAAGTGGAGATGAGCAGGGCACCTAACCAGAAGGGATGACGGCAGATGGATTAAAACAGACGGAGTGGTGACCGGGAGAAGGGTGGAGGCTGGTAGGCAGACCACCAGTCCGTTGGTTGGACGACCTTGTCAAGTTAGTCGGAAAGCAGTGGATACGTCTCGCACAGGACCGGAATAAATGGAGTGAATATATATATATATATATATATATATATAGATATATAATAATATACTAAAATCATCATCATCATCATCTCAGCCAGTATCAACCCACTGTTGGATATAGGCCTCTTCTCCTTATATATATATATATATATATATATATATATAAAGATGTTATGTTGGTTTGTGTACGCTTCAAAAACTCAAAAAGTTCTGCACCGATCGAGCTGAAATTTTAGCATGATATATAATCCGCATCAAGGATTGTTTTTATCAATTTTTTTCATCTGTGACATATCAGCGAATGTGCGAATGTGCCACAGCGAAGCGTGGCAGGGTACAGCTAGTATTATTGTATATGTATCTATAAATTGTAAATTATGATACATTAATCATGCACACTGCAACTTAGATATTCAACTTAATGCTCTCTTTTTTCAAGGATTTGCTGGAAGAAAACTCTTTATAGGATTAACCTCGCCTTTGTCCATTATTTCACTTATCTACTCTTAATAATGCTCTGTATGAACAATAGAGAGTATAAGAAATCTACGAACAAAGGGAACAAAGACAGTTGGCCCCACTCATATTTACTTATTATCCAGCCGACAACGGAAATGTGCCCAAGATTTAAGACTGATAGTGTATCTTATCACTATCGATGAATATTGAATATGCCAAAATTATACAAGAAGAAAGATATGTCACGGACTGAAATATAAACGAATCTACTTAAGCATTATCTAATTATAATAATATGAGCCTTTAGCTCTGCTTAACTGAGTACATGAAGTTTTAATCAAAATAAAGTGATCATTCAGTTGGGGCAAATATGATTTTTGTTCTTATAACTTAATATATAAATAAATTAAATAACGCATCACGATCACTTACATAGATCCTGACTCCTAGCTAGGGTTCCCTGTATTTAGGGAATCGATAAAAAGCGACGAGCACCATGGTCCTACAAACACCCTAATTCGGGGAAAATACCTGGGTTACACAAATCTTCGCCCTGTACGGGATTCGAACCGGCTACTACACGCTATTGCTTCATCATCAACCCATAACGTCCCACTGCTGGGCACGGGTCTCTCCTCACTATCGTGAGGAGGGTTAGGCCAATTCCACCACGGGGGCCAAGTCCGGATTGGTGGATAACATACCTACCTCCGAAATAATTCTCGTGTAGGTATGTGGGTTTCCTCACGATGTTTTCCTTCACCGAAAAGCCAGTGATAATTACGTACATATGTTTTACAGAAACACATTGGTACATGCCCGCACTGGGATTTGAACTCACGACCTTTTGATTGGAAGGCGCTATTGCTTACGTAATTAAAATTTAAGAACGTTTATATTAAGTAATTATAGGTCGTGTGTGAGACGCATCCACTGCATTCCGACTAGAGGGATTTTAACTGTACCCTTCCTAATTTAAAAGATATGAGTTTCTTTTTATGAGAGAGAGAAAGCAGAGAGGAAGAGAGAGAGAGAGAGAAGTAATAACCCGAATTGAATGAAGAATTAAGACTTTATGATATTTAGCTAGACCACCGGCAAGTAATTAATTTCGAGCACAAAATGTGTCTGGTGATTTGACGTCACCTGGCCTATCAATAACCTTGTTTATGGTCCGAATTTCGCACAACCAGCAAAATAAGCAAAACTGATGACGGCAACTGGTGACGCAAGTTCTCGCTTTGCCCACTTTGCCCGACGTTACGCGAACTTTGTCCCATTTAGAGAGTCTACCAACAACAGAGGACAAACCGGGATGACTCATTTAAACGCTACCCACAATCTCCGGGGAATTTCGCCTTTGTTTCTCGCACTTCTTGGCCGGCTTTCAACTATCTGAACAAAATGTAATAAAGACAACGTTCTGTTAAAGGCGAAGATAATGAGCGGGAATCAAGACAGAAGTAATTCCCGTCGAGTTTTGGGGCTGTGGCTAAAATTAGGTTCGGGCCCGGTCAATCTCGATAGTTAGCGCGAATGAAAGCGTTACAATTGATAAAAATATAAAAAGGCAGGGAAAATCCTGGTACACGAAGCCCTGGGATGGTATTCCCATAGATCGCACCTCGAATTGGAACATATTTGATTCATTATAGTATTTTCCCTTTCCAAAAACTTTAAGACATGAAAAAAGCAAAGATGTAAATATAGAGATTTGAAATCTCACTAATATTTTAAATGAGAGAGTTTATGTGTTTTTTCCCTTTTCACGCCGAAACTGCTAAACTGATTTTGATGAAATTTATCATCTAGATACATCCTAGAATAGAACATAAGATACTCTTTATCCCGTAAAAATTAATAGTTCCCGTGGCATAATATCTAACGCGGGTGAAACCGTGGGGCGCAGCTGGTAACATATAAAGGGGTTAATTACCCACGTTTACTATGGTAAGTAAGGTAATCGAGAAAACATTTTTTATTAAAATAGTAAACAGTAGATATTGCTTAAATCCGATTCTTGATAGATATCAACCTCCTGACATAGCGGGTGGGGACTTCTGCCCAGATAATTTGACAAAAGAAGGTAAATAATTAAAAAGAAATCGTCAACATACAGTGATAAACGTAGGTAACTCAAACTAAAACTATTGTCAGCAAAACTGTATTCTAAAAACTTTGTAAGTATGTCATTGTCAGAAGGTAGCAGTGCTGATGCTGAAATATCTAGAATCCGCGACCCTGCGGGTACCAACAACAGTTGCTTACGTATTGCATTAAAAAAAACAGTTCGTAGGAAAATTCCTACTCTAACTCTACTAAGTTGATTTCCTGTAGAATAAATTTAAAAAACCTTTGTATTAAGGGCCCCTTGTAGTGTTGCCACAGATTAAAAAGGTTACTACGTTGCGCCAATTGTAGCAAGTATGTACTTACAGGCCCTTTACTTATCAAATATTTACAAATACCAGCTCGCTACAATATTCCTAAGTATAAACATATCGAGTGCAATGACTCAGAGTACTCACGACGTAGACATGACGACAAACGACGACTTAAAAATGTGATGCGAGAACGTTAATGTGCAATTTAATTAATAGTTGTGATTCGCACCTAGTGCGTACAGATAAAACCCAGGTTTCCTCGTCGGTGTCGACCGTTGAACAAAGGCAGGATCTAGATAATTAGTTGAGGACAAAAATAGTCGTCGCAGTCGGGCCCTGGGCCAGGTGACGTCACGCGTCAGGGCCGGCGGCGGGGCAAGACGGGCCCCGCGCCAGTGTCGCGCGCGCCGTCCGCCCGGCCGCACGCTACCGAGCCTGCCTGCAGCACCGTCCACCGCCTGCCGCGCGCCGCACAGCTGCCGACCCCGCGCCTTCTACGCCTCTACCACCCAGCCGACACAGTGAGTACACTCCTATACTCTGCCACAATGTTACCTATGTGACGAAAGCTATTGTTGTCTAATCGCAACGATGCACCGTGTAACGTCCGATGCAGATTTCACTTTACCACTGCGCCGAGGGCATCCACTGATTGAGTGCAATGTCGGATGTGGTGACTTTCTTATAGAATCAAATTAATTAAGATTTTGCTAATTAATAGGCTATTATATCGATACGGAGAAGCGAACCAACCTTGGCGCATCGTGCAATGCAGCGAAGACCTTGCAAGTCACGCGTCAGAGTAACCTCGACTCGCGCTGTACTCGCCCCGCTACCATGTTTATTGTCTGTTGTCGTATGAGAGCGTCGTATTGGCGCTGTTCCCATTCCATTGCTCTTCGCAGCGCTCGCAAGCAAACTTTGGCTGAATAAACGGTGCAATGGTGACTGTAGTTTGCGAGCAAGTCACGTAGTAAGGAGATCATAATACAGAGGCCTGTTGATAGACGCGCTATGGAATTAACACAAACAGCTGACCGCTGTCGACGTATTTCTTTTTTCGACTGATAAAAAATATGACGCGGTCATTCAAGGACGGACAACCGCTCTCGAGAGGTATTTCCCGTTTTGAGGTCGACAAATTGACTTACAAACGACTATTGAATCGTTTTTGCCATTAAAAGATGCGGTATTGTCATGGAACAAAATGTACTGTGCAAATGATGAAAACAATGCACGCGTGTATGAACAAGGGGCCTCTCCGTTTCCAGAGATATCGTTCTAAAACACGCCATAGTTTATCGCACGTTGTGTGCGCTATCAGTAGAACGCGGACGCCAGAAGTGTGATTGCCGTGGTGTAGGCACACGTTAGAGGCTCCCGTCAATGACACACTCCGATATACTCGCATGACTACCTCACACCACACTTATTTGTCCAGAGTACTTTGTTTGAACAACTTCTGTAGCGAGTTCTACACGTATTATGGTAAATACGACCTTAGGACCGGCGGTGGCGAGGGCAACGTTACGTATTCGGAATACCTTGTTACAACAGTGGGCCTTAAATGAAGCACAGCACTACCCGCATGTAAAAGGTATTTTAAATATTAATCTTTTAATAAACTATTTATACTATAAACATGAAAATTTGTATTTTTGTCTATGGCTACCGCTCAGCGCTGGGGCGCAGCCTGTCTTGAATATTCCTGTAGGTGGTTCAGTAATCAGCGCTGTTACAATCGTGATTCGTGATATTATAGAAATTGAAAGTGACGTGGTTGGTGAACCACTTTTCTCCTCATTCAGAACTTGTCCTGTCAAGGTTCAGTTCGACTGTGAATATTCGTAACTGTTTAAGTTATCGTCTGTTTTGCAATGTTATGATATGAATCATAATATGTGACATTATCAATAAACAATTGTCAGTGTCAAACAGTTAATTTAATTACTGAATGTTATCTTTAGATTATTTTATAGGAAAACATCATAATTATATTAATCTCACCTACTAGACGATGCGGCTTTTGTTAGTACTCGTAAGTGCTTATATGCTGCCTGCATCGTGACCTACAGGCGCTAAAATCGCCGAACGGTTTCAAAGAAGCGCACAATATCGTCTGCCTTACACACCCGGTCAGAAATACAGAATGCAAAGAATAATGAAACAAGCAAGGAAAGCCCAACCTAAAAAATTCGTACTCTCGACAATAATTATATCACAATGTTGGAGATCTTAAAACTAAGCTCCGATACTGGCTTGAACATACAACTGTGCTCCAAGTGGATTTGATCGGAGTCACAGATACTTTCCTCGACGCATTGGTATGTGACGCAGAAGTTTCCCCACACGGTTGGAGCGTACTCCGGCGAGGCGGGGTTCCAGGGACGGGGGGTACTCTTTGTCACCAGAGCTTGTAATCAGATGCCGAGAAAAACTCTATAAGATATCTGGGTGTCCTCGTCATATCGAGGCAAAGAGTATTTGTGTACTGAACATAAAGTTTTGCAAAGCTGACGATAATGCTGTCTTCTATGATTAATGACTAGCGTCTTCACTACAAGCAGTGGGATTGTAGAGCATACATACTTACCTATACCATCCTCTTTTGGAAATCTTTTGGACATGGATTTTGCGACTAGAAGTAGCAGCGACTTTAAGAACGCGAAGGTGGAAGCGAATTCAACAGTGTGGAACTCTCAAATAAAACCTGTGCCTTTACGCTTTAAAAGGTCCGAAAAAAACCGTAAGATTTATATACAAGAAAAGGTATACGTACTGTCCGTACCTATGCCCCACGAAGTTTCTACAGGACTTATTAGGGTGTCACATCCTGGAAACGCGTAGGCGGCATGATCAGCTACTAATACTGAAATACTACAGATTTCTACATCATATTTTAGATTACTCGACACTGAGAGCAACGCGTTAGTTTACGCATTGGTCGCGACCCTCTTTTTACGCCAAAACGAAGCCGTCTCGCACGTTTGTTCGCCAATAACTGCCGCATGCAACGTCACTTCAATGCACTTGTCACTTGACAGACACAATGAGACATATTCAGCGTTGTGGCCAGTATATTGTTAAGTGCCCTCAGTAATTTTTTTAAAATGTTTCTTATTAACAGATGTTTATTGTCTATTTTGAATTGTATTTTACACGTTTTATATTTGTCTTGTTGTCTTGTAACACGTTTTATATTTGTCTTGTCTTTAAGTTCAATTTATGTACACACTTTCTTTTATCCGACTGCGCAAAAGGAGGGTTATGTTTTTAATCGATTAGGTGATGTAACCCCTTAGGATGTTTTCTGTAATGATACATTGGATTATTTAATAAATAATGTGAATTACTTGTATATTTACCTCTGCTCAAGGCTACCTACCTGCTTATATTACTTGTTACTGCCTTCTAGAACGTCTTTAGAGATATTTTTTTCACCTCGAGTTGGCATTGATCGTGGTCCAAAAAACCGGTAAGGCTGCGGTTACCCTTCGCCGAGCACCCGATCCGACGCGGACGCAGCCTACCTTATTCAAATTAACTGGCCAATTACGAAACAACAAATAATATTTAACTCTTAAAAAATGAACTCGCGTATTATAGGTAACTAGACCTGCAGACTGAAATATCTTGAGAAACATGGCTTTATTGGGTTTGTTGTCTATTTCAGAAATGGTAAGAAGATACGAGAGAATGAGCGGACGCCAGTCCTGGAGCGAGGAAGACATGGCGAAGGCGGTCGCCGCTGTAGTGTCGGGCAAGATGGGCTACAAGCTGGCCGCCCGTACTTTCCACATCCCGCGCTCCACGCTGCAGCGCCGCGCCAGCAAGGTCCGCTACCAGCAGGCGGACGACGCCAAGCCCCTCATGGGCCACTACAGGAGAGTTTTCACCGACGACCAAGAAAAAGATCTAGTCGGATACATCAAGAGCATGGAAAAGTACTTCATGGGTGTCTCCAGGCGCGACATCCGCGAACTTGCCTTCCAATATGCAGAAGACAACCACCTAAATCACCCCTTCGATGTGAACAGCCGCATGGCCGGCGAGGACTGGGTCAGGAACTTCCTCAAACGTAACCCGGAGCTGCTCGACAGGTCCGACCACGAGAACGGGTTAGAGCCCGTCAACTTCGACCAGTTCTACCATTTCATGTGCCAGCTGTCGTGATAATTCGTTACTTAGTTTTAATTCAGAATTAGTTATAAGTTAAGGTCAAATTCGTGGGACGCACCCGAGAGAGCCTCATGATTTATGTATGTATGAGTCCAACCCGTGCGCTTGTAATTAAGTACACTCGTATTGTTAATTTTAAAGTAATTGTAGGTAATATTACGTACGATGCTCAAGAAACACACAATTTAAATACGTAACCATACTCTCACGTTCGTTTGGAAGGTTTACATTATTTTCGAGGTTGGACTAATGATATTCATCTAAAACTAAAATCTTATCGAGATGTAAAATTGAATCAATGGAGCTCAGCTCTATCTAATTCTTTAATATCTAGATATAATAATGTTTATAATTTATTTATATTAAATCAGAGCTAGACCAAAAGGTGCACGCAGAAAGGTAACAAACCATTTCTGGACTTACCAACAAGCCTTGCTACGGCTCTGTACTGAGCAGTGATGTACTTACCTAGTCATAGGTAAAGTTAATTGCTTAGCTTTAGTTAAATCTTTATTGGCTGGCACCTGAAGTGAAACATGTTACCTAAAGTTAATATTAAAGAGGGCTGTGATAAGTATGGTGTACCTACTTCGTGGAACATATCTACTAACTTCGAATGATGTGTGTCTGATGTATAGGAACCCATTAAAAAACATGAAGTTTTTGTATTCAGTTTGTGCGTTTGAAGCTAGTATAGAATCAAGAAGAAATTCACAAAGCTATAAAACCTTCAGATTCTAAGGCTATTTAGTTAGATCTGCTTCAATAGAACCGATCCATGTCGGTGTGTACATGTCGGTTATATATTCTTTGATTGTTTAATTCCTAGCATCTGCATGCTCAAATTCATCGATAATACCAACATTATGGGTAATGAAATAACTTAGCATCTTTCTTTAGATTAGCATGTTAAAAGATTATATGAATGTTGGATGTGTAAATTTTTAATGAAATTGAAGGTATATAATAAGTTGGTAACATCGGTTAAATTGAGCATATATTTCATATATATTATTGACTTGTAAAAATTTTATCTTAGTACTTATACGAGAGAGAAAAATGCTTGTAAAGTCACATGTCGAATATTTTCTACACAATAAAGACACTTTTTTCATATCTCTCAGCACTTAAAAGTGCCTCATTTAAATTATAAATTAATGTATTGTTATAACGTCCCAAATAAACTAAATAATGTGATAATTGGTGATTGGTGATATTAGTGGGAAAGGCTTAAAGTTTATAAATGGTTACCAGTAGTTAATTTTAAAGTTGCTTTAAATTTTCTAAAGTGTACCTACTCTATTTTTCTATAGACAATTTGTAATATTAAAAACAGATGTCATATCTTTAACGTAATTGTACGGCTACCTGAATGAAGTTTGATCTCCTTAATTTATAATGCGAAGTAACATAACAAAATGTTTTATTTATTTAGAACTCAAAATATAATGTTGTTGGAATTGAAGAAATTTTAAAAATATGTAATCAAATTAGTTTAATAACCATGCCAAACTACGTTATTATTAATTGAGATTTATTTTAATAGCTTAAGGATTGTACTTATTGGATAAACTTATTTGATTTGAAATGGCATTTTCATTGGTTTTGTTAATTAATCATAAACACCTCCTCCTCTTTGCAAGAGACCGCCTGGGAAGTACCACACCTTTGCCGAATATTCATCCGCCGTAGTGTGAAAACAATTCTGTGTTCCGGTTCCAAGGGCACTGTTTCCAGCGAAATTACTGGGCATATGAGACTTTAGAACCAATGTCTCAGGGCGACGAGCGCAGTGCGGTGCCGCGCAAGATTTTGTAATGAAAAGTTCTGGGTGGCACTGTTGCTGTTGTGGGCAGGCGTAGCGCTTACCTTCAAGTGAACGACTTGCTCGTCTCATTACTTGGTAAAATTAAAAATATAATTATCTATATTGTGTTCTACAATCCGGACCGGGCCCCCGTGGTGATTTATGCCCTAACCCTCCTCACGAAGGTGACGGGAGACCCGTGCCCAGCAGTGGGACGTTATGGGTTGATGATGGTGATGATGATGATGTTCTAGAAATTATATCCTAGACCAGGTAAAAATACATACACCGTCCCAGCCTCTTCTTTCCAACTATGAACCTATCCATCAGGTACTTTTGCAATGGCAGTAAGTACGGACTAGAAAGTAACTTTTTCAGAATTACAATGTTTTTAATAAAGATTTTTCTTCTAAAGGGGCGTATTTATTTGGTACCCGACTGCCCAAAAGGAAGGTTAGGTTTGTAGACGTATGTATAATCCTTAATCATGACCTGCAGCCTAAACGGCTAAATGTATTTTTTTAATCACATGAGTGTTATAGGTTATAAGAAGGGTAACACAAAAACAAAATGGAGGCTGTAAGCAATCATATTCGATTTATGATAGAACAAAAAAATACCCTATCCTATTGAGTGCGGTAACAATGAACAAGTATTTGAAACCCAATTTCAATACATAACACTTCACAAGTCATGCAGAAGCAGGAAAACTAAAAAGGTAGAAAATACAAAAATACCCGACTGCGAACAAAATTGAAACGTGAAATGCAGTTGAAGGCGTATTACTATTTAATTTCAACTTTCAACTGCTATCTATACTAAATGTAATGGTTTTTACTATTTTTAGTTTGTAAGTAAATTTGCGAGACGAATACTATGACGCGAGAGCGCAAAAACAACATTTGAAGCCTCTTGAGAAAGGACGGTCTGTCCTATTTAAGACGCCGTGCCCGCCGCCCCTTCGACCGGGGGCCGCTGGGGAGGAACGCAAATATTTTTTTAATCTTCTCAGTGATGTTTAATTACGCTCAAGTTTTAATTAATTATACGTAAAGAACGCACCTCGTTACTTTGTTGATTCTAGAACATAATCCTGGAGATAACAAATGAGTAGGTACTTTAGAAGGTAGGCTTAGACGAAATAGAATTTTGTTTAACTCGTCTGGTTTATTAAATTGGAGAACTCTCTTAATTTTTCGGCACAGGAATTAAAAGTAAGGTTCTCAATTTTTTTTACCTTTCCTTTTCTGACTTTTTTCGATATTTTACAGGAGATTTTTTAGCGTTTAACGGACGAGCTCGAGCTGCTCTATATTAAGTTTATACGAGTTTGTTAACGGCGATGTAGATAAAAAAAACAAGCAGCAGATGTAATCTCAACAGTACAGAGCGGATGCGCTACTTTATATCTTAAAAAAATACAAATGGTGCTGTAAATTACATTGGAAATAAATAAAATAATCAATAAAACATAAAATCCGACTGCGTACAAATTTGAATCGTAAAATGATATTTCACGATTCAATTTTGTAATCTTAAGTCACGATGAATTTGATATCCCCAGTGTCACTCACAATAAGGACGAACCTAATGACACCTCTCAAGCTAAAATACCCGAATTCGTTAGAGCTACAAAGCATGCCAAAGATATATACATAATTACATACATACGTACCATACACACACTCAAAAAACGTAACCCTCCTTCTGGCGCAGTCAGGTGAATAACCAAAAAATATATTGCTTCTTGGTTCACGTCTTGAGAAAGTGGGTAGGTGTAACTACTTCAAAATATACCTCACCTTCTTACGAAGTAACTCTAAAAAATTACAAATTGAAGCCTTTTTGGAATGACTTGAATGATATAATACTATATACAAGAAGAACCAATTCCAGTGTAAACGTTTATCGGTGGCAATATTTCTAGTACTTTGATAGTACAATGAAGTGTTGGCACATCGAGAGTTTCAGCGATAGAAAAGTTTGGCACAGCGATGCAGCGATAACGTACGAACCGATGCCTTTTATGGCACGCTTGGGACCAACTTAGAATGTCTCTCGCACTCTAGCGGGTAAGTTATGTGGACCAAACTTTGATGGCTCTTAACAAAGTAACGTATATTTTGGGCCCAAGATCATATCTTATCCGAAAAGGCAACTTTGTCACAGTCTTCGTGCGGTAAGTTGGTGATGAGCCAACTGCGAAGCGTGGATATGGGTTGAACTCCTGCGCTGGTCAGGTATTTGCTCTAATTCTGGGTGTTTGTGGTTTTCGTAGTTTCTGATTCCCTAGATATATGTGATCGTGACGGGATTTTTATTTAATTATTTTATAGTATTATCAAAAGTATTCACTTCGTTAACGAAGGCCGTATCTTTTAAAATGGCACGTGGTCAGATGACCAGTCGTATATTTAGTGATAACGGCCACGCTAGCATAAGTTTTAATGTCACTCAAAACTACATCTTAATTATATTTTCAAAACATTGGAGTGCAAGTTATTGTCCTACACTGCACTGCGCTCGTCACCCTGTAACATTAGGTACTGACTATTGAGATGCCATCACATTAAATCCTAATTTTAGTGCAGCGCAATTAAAAACAACATGAAAGAGACTGGCATATAGAAAATATATGATGCTAGAATTTCAAAACATGCTACTCTAGACCTCTACTGTTTGACATAGCTAGCTCGTGTAGCAAATCCCATGCTCTACCGGGTAGAGTCTATACAAACAGAGCACTCGTATTCCATTAGCTAGCGCTCAAAATTGAAAGCGTTGTTTGCTTAGAAATGCCGAGGCAATCCAATTATATCAGCGTTTGCCCCTCAAAGGAACTGAAAGGACTCCTCCCTCCGGAAAGGACGTAAGGACGTAGGTACTAACAAGGACCGGAGCTTTTTATTTATGTTACACTCTATTACGAGTTCCGACTCTATGAATTGAAAGCCAGACTTTTCACTCCCAGTCAAAGGCAATGGAATGAATTCACGAGAGCGACCTCCGGGAAATTATTCTGCCAGTTTGTTTGCGACTTTTAGTCACTACACCGAGTGTCACATTGAGACATTTTCAACTAAGCTTGGATTCTACGTTAAAACTAATAAACTGTTATGAGTCATCTCACATAGCACTTTGTATACTTAATTTTTACCAGACTATTAAATTACATGATTAAATTCGTAACAGTTACGTTAATTATTATTATCATGGATATTGGGGCATTGAGGCCGTCTTTAAAATAGTCATTAACAGTGTGATAGGCTTTCTTTATGAGATCAATTTCCCCCTGGTAACTTCTTAGCGTATACAGAACATCAGCAGTCTTCTGTTAATCTTTGCTTAGTTTTGTTGTCTACCCGACGTTCATTTACAGCTATAGTTGGCGAAAAGTCCAATTGAATTGGCAGTTAAAAATGCATTTCTATATCGCACCCGGCGCAGGACCTGTTATTGGCACTCGTTCAACTTTTTAGATCTATTTAATTCGCAACGCTTCCAAGTATTTGCATACTCAGCGTTAACTTTTCCAGTAGAGTTTTTGATTTTAACTTCTTCAATTATTGTTGGAAATGTTAGGTGTTGGCTGTTGTCGCAAATAAAATGTTTTTCATTTATTTTCAAATCAATTTAACGGCAGCGTTACTTTAGCATAGTAGCTATGAAGCTGTATAGTTGTTGTGGCATATGTAACATATACAGGGCGTTACATAATACCCTATAAAGAATCGGGGCAGGGTATTCGGGTATTTCCGGAGCACGTCTGTCTTACAGACATGGTTAGATACCTACTGTCACGTTGTAGATTTTAGGCAAGGACGAAAAATAACAACGTACAAATAATAGTAAAAATGTAGGTATATTGACTAAATGTCAGATTTGATCAGTATCAAATCTAGGCCGGGGTTCAAGCCGAGGTCAAGTCCAGTCGAACACTATGTACCGCACTTCCCTAGTCCTCAGCCAGCGATCTCCTCTTCAGCCAACGTCAGGAAGGCCCGGATAAGAAGTAAACGGCAATACGGGTGGCGGTCTTCACTGCGGTACTTTTCGAGTCGAGTAGGTAGTTCGACTCCGTACGTAGTTCCTGTAAGTTCGCAGACGCGAAGTGTTAGCAGACCAGTAGTGTTAGCAGGAAAGCGGTGTAGGTAACCACTAGCAAAAGAACAAAAGGAAGCTTGGTACTAATTACAGGTTCTGAGTGGAAGTGGCTTCTAGAATATACTACACTCAGAACGGTTACATATTTAATGCTAGTGGCAAAAGAATAATTTCAGTAATATAGTTATGACAGATACAGAATAGTAGCATAATGATAGGTTTATATTCTAATGTGATGATGATGATGATGATGTTGATGATGATGTATATTAGCAAAATACTACCTTAGGCCAATGATTTGTGCTACACAAGGTCTAAAAGTACAATCATGAACCAAGATTTCATGAACACTATATTTTAGAAGTATACCTACCTACCTTAGTAATAAAATTGTAAGTAAGTAATTTTAAGCACAACACAACTTACCCAGTAAGGGATTACACAACACAACAACAATTACGCTGGCTTTGAATCTAGGTTGAATAAACAACCAAAACTAGTAATTACGACCAACGGTTTAGAACTTAAGACTAGCAAGTAGCGATAAAGTAAATACAGCCGTCCGCGAGCTGTCGGAGCGACCGTGTGGCGGCTGCGCGGGACGGCGCGCGGCGCGGGCCATACGTTCTACCGAACCGGTGCTATGACGTCATCGCGACTACAGTGCGCCGTGCAGCGCGCGCGCACTTGTTGTTATTTATATATTTATATTTATAATTCTAACTATTTATTCATATTCTATTAATTCAGTAATATAGCCTAATTTATGATTATGCTATGTTACAGTACACCCCCTCATAGAAAAGGATTTTTTCGTGGGAAAATCCGACACATTAAGGAATAACCGACTTAGATTATCGGGTAGCTACCAGCTTAAGATCCTTGATGTGCCAAGCGCCAAGGTTCTGTCCCGACATATCTTCAAGGATATACACTAAGGGGGAACGTTTTTGTATAACACGACATTTAGCAAACTTCGGGGCAAGTTTCTTACTGAAATGGGCGTCCTTATCGCTTTGGAAATAACAACGTTTCCAGACTACATCTCCAACATTAAAATCGGCTTCTTTTCGTCGTAAGTTATACCTTTGAGTATTTTTTAAGTGACTTCGCCATAGAACAGCCTGAACGTTGTCAAAAATAGTTGATAAATGCCCTAGATTTTCTGCATAAATATCGCGCGGCAGGTAAATTTCTTCAGAAGAACTATGTTCCGTATAATGAGACCCGCATGTGACCAGTTCTCGACCATGAACCAAGAACGTTGGAGTGTAACCTGTCGTTTCATTTACAGATGTATTTATGCAAAATTGAATTTTCGGCAAATTTATGTCCCAGGTTCTATGATCTTCCTCCACAAATGTTGATATGGCTGTAACGATGGTTTTATTGTATCTCTCAACTGTATTAATTTGCGGCGTATATTTAGGCGTAAAATGAATATCCGGTATTTTATATTTTTCTAACAGCTTATTTAGCTCCTTACTAATGAATTGGCAACCATTGTCCAGTACTATTTTTTGAGGTATTCCGTGGACCATGAAAACGCCGTCCTCAAGCAACTTAGTTATTGCATCCGCAGTAGCCCTGCGGAGAGGAAACATGATACAATATTTCGAGAAACAGCACGTTATAACGAAAATGTAGCAATGTTGTTTTCTAGTACACGGCAGTGGGCCTACCAGATCTATAGACAAGGTTTGAAAGGGCCTACTGCAGTGTTTGGGTCTTCCCATTTTGCCTAGAATTCCATGAGTGGGCAACTTATAGGCTAGGCAAGTTTCACACTCTGAAATAAAATTGACGACATCCTTGTACATGCCAGGCCAGTAATGACGGAGTGCAAGGCGTTTATATGTTTTGAACACTCCGAAATGGCCAGCAATTGGCTCTGAATGATTTTGAGCTAAGACTGAATGACGGACTTCTATGGGTACGACGGTTTTCCAGTTGAATTCTGTCAATAAGGGGTTCTTACTCGGAATACATCTATATAGTACATTTTGATCGATCATATAGTTAAGGTAGCTAGCAGGAGACGTCTGACAACCCTGATGAATCTTAAGGTACCACTCATCCTGGGTTGATTCCAAAACATTCGTAACCAATGAAATGTCAGCAACCGGCACTGTACGAGAAAGCAAATCAGGCACGATATTATCTTTTCCTCGTCGATGTTTTATAATGAAGTTGAAGGACGATAATCGAATACCCCACCTTGCAAGGCGACCTGTTGGATTGGATAAAGACAAAAACCACTTCAAGGCAGCATGGTCTGTATAAATGGTAAATGGTTGGCCGTTTTCTAAGTAACAGCGCCAATGCTCGAGGGCTGTCAGAACTGCTAGAGCTTCCCTTTCTGTAACACTGTAGTTCCTTTCAGGTTTAGTTAAGGTTCTACTCATGTATGCTACTGGGTGTTCATTTCCGTCAACAATTTGAGCCAACATAGCACCCACTCCGAAATTACTGGCATCTGTATGGACTTCGAAAGGGAGATTAAAATCGGGACAAGCTAGCACCGGTGCCTGTACCAAAAGCGACTTAAGATCACTGAATGATTTTTCAGCTTCAAGCGTCCACAGAAAGGAGGAAGCGGATTTTTTGGTTGTAGTCAAACTATTGAGAGGCCCAGCTACAGTACTGAAATTAGGTATGAACCTTCTGTACCACGAGGCAGTACCCAAAAACCGTTTCAACTCCTTCTTGTTTGTTGGTGTAGGATAACCAACAATAGCTGATACCTTTTCAGGATCAGTTCGCAGCCCTTGTGAATCAACTACATAGCCTAAGTAGTTCAACTTGCTGCGGAAAAATTTTGATTTTTCTAAGTTGATTGATAGATTGGCAGTTTTCAGTTTATTCAGGACTCTCAGTAGGAGAGATACGTGGTCGTCAAACGTCTGGCTTATTATTATTATATCATCGAGATAAGCAAATACCTTCAGTTCAAATTCTGGGCCAAAGAGCATGTCAACCAATCTTTGTTGAGTAGCTGGAGCATTGGTGAGTCCAAACGCTGTAACTTTAAATCTAAAAGTGCCACGGCCTTGGACATAAAATGCCGTTTTGTCTCTGTCTGGTTCATTGATTGGCAATTGCCAGAAAGCTTTTGAGAGATCAATGCTTGACAGAAACTTGGCATCCCGTAGGTTATCGAGGATTTCAGCTACGTACGGTAAACTGTACGCATCCTTTTTAGTAACAGAATTGAGTTTTCTGCTATCTAAGCAAAATCGAGGCTGGCCATCTTTTTTAGCCACTACTAGTACTGGTGATGACCATGGGCTTTCGCACGGCTCAATTACGTCTAGAACAAGCATTTCATTTACTTGTTCGGCAATGAGACGCTGTTTTTCTGGTGATAGCCTGTAGTAACGCTGTCTTATAGGCTCTGCATTACCCGTATCAATTTTATGGCTAATTATGTTAGTCCTGCCTAGTCCTTTGCGTTCAAATGCTATTTCCTTGAATTTTTCAGTAATTTTATCCGCCATATCTCTTTGAGACGTATCCAAGTCTTCGTATGAGTGTAAATATTCTACTGAAGGCTGAAATTGCTTACTCGGCTCCGTTTCCGAGTCGGAAATGTAATTAATACTATTAATGTGGTTTGGACAAATGCTAAAGGCCTTCCAGAAATCTATTCCTAGAATAAGTGCAGAATCAATTTCTGGTACCACATGTGCTTTAATAATATTCAGAGAATTCTCATAGAGTATTGGCAGTAATATGTATCCCAGTGTACTGAACCTATGCTTACCAGCAGTACTAACGACAAGTTTGTCGTCAGTGCACATTGATAACCCATTATCAAGCAATTGTTTGTGTGAATTATTACCCAGAATAGTCACCACGGAACCAGAATCAAGCAAACCGAGCATTTCAGAGTCTTCTATATTATTTATTTTGACTTGCACGTAAGGACGAGGGTCTGTTCTCGGAAAATTGTTGAAAATTGAAGCAACTTTATACGTTTTAAAAAAATTTTTAACGGTCAACAGCCATTCGTCCCACTCCGAGTCTTTAGGACTGATGGTTGTCGGGCTAGAATTTTCACAGGTTAGTTTTTTGAATTTGTTTCAGTCTTTTTCGCGTTGCATTTTGGGCATTCTGGGGTGCGGTAGTCCTTCAACCCACATTTAAAACAGAAAATCGCTCGTTCAGCAACACACTCCCTCATCGAATGTGTGTCAACTTTACAACGAACACAGAATTTTTTAGTGGCCGTACCGATAGCAAAAGATTTATGATTTGGTACAAAAAATGACTTGGATTTATAAGCAAACTGCGGCGCCAAAGTTGTTGCTGAGGCAGCTGGAGGTTCTTTAAACTGGTCGCTACGAATCTTTACCTGTTCAAATCTTTTACACAAAGTTTGTAACTCCACGATACTTGAGATGTCAGTTGATCTCGTGCCTAGAATGCTATCATAAATTGGTCTTATATTGTGAAGGATTATTTCAAGTTTTTCCTTCTCGGTAATTTTATTCTTTAGCATAGAAAACATGCCATCCATAATGGCTAGATACACAGTAATATTCTCCTGATTTCCTTGAGTTCGGTTTCTGATTTCAATCAGCATACGATAATCGTAATCCTCGATGTCAAAAGCCTCTTCAAGAAGAGAAAGCAGTGCTTTCCAGGAAGTTACAGTAGGTCTTGCACTACGGAACCAGTGACGTGCGTCCCCCTCAAATAAATCTATGGCACAAGCAAGCATTTTAGACTCCGGTATTTCTCTAGCCTGACGGAATTCCTCTACTTGCACGATGAATGAGCGAACGCAACTTTTTCCGTCGTATTTTACTTTCGAAAGTTCAGAAGAGATACCGCGGTCGCAAGTCACCGATACTTTTACATCAGTACAGCAATTCTCTGCTTTAGTGGGAGGAATTTGAAGAGGTTCATCTTCTGATTGATATGCTAACTGAGAGAGCTGCGAGTTTAGTGACTCGAAATGCTTCTTTGCGTTAGTTAACAACTCAATGTTTTCTGATGATTTCGGCGGGGTTATTCTTTGGAACCTATAGTACAAGTGATTTAAGAGGGACCGGGTCCTTTCAAATAAGGACTTCTGAAATTCTACCTTGAGGCTATCGAGATTTGGTTTAACCTTCGTTAATGTGTCGACTATTCCCTGGTAATCTTCACTAAATTCTAAACAAGACTCTAAAACATCTTCAGAAGGGTACTTCTGAGTAACTTTATTTACTTGTCGGCGCAATTCCATAACATTATCAGCTGGAATTTCGCCCCTGATAGTAACTTCATAAGTTAGTTCCGTCTTTTGTAATAGCAAAAATTTAATTGGATAAGCCATTGCAATTTTTTATTTTTTTTTGTTTTTTGTGTGTTGTGCTTTAAATTATTTTTGAAGCCTTCCCAATACAATATAGGGATCAGACAAAATCAAACAAAAAGCCAAAAGCAGATCTCCGTTCTGTTACATTCAATCCAATTTTAAATATACAAAAAAAACTACTTTTTTTTTTAATTATAATTATGCAATATTTCTGATCAACCCTGTGTACACAATATGTACCAGAACGATGCAGTCTTACTTCTTTTGGCTTTGCAATAATGAGATAAGAAGCAAAAGCCAAGAATTAATATATAATTAAGCACACAACCAGCACCAGTTAAATAAATTGTTCAATTATACCTGAACTTGACCTCTAAAATCCAGTTTTGGGCGCCATTGTCACGTTGTAGATTTTAGGCAAGGACGAAAAATAACAACGTACAAATAATAGTAAAAATGTAGGTATATTGACTAAATGTCAGATTTGATCAGTATCAAATCTAGGCCGGGGTTCAAGCCGAGGTCAAGTCCAGTCGAACACTATGTACCGCACTTCCCTAGTCCTCAGCCAGCGATCTCCTCTTCAGCCAACGTCAGGAAGGCCCGGATAAGAAGTAAACGGCAATACGGGTGGCGGTCTTCACTGCGGTACTTTTCGAGTCGAGTAGGTAGTTCGACTCCGTACGTAGTTCCTGTAAGTTCGCAGACGCGAAGTGTTAGCAGACCAGTAGTGTTAGCAGGAAAGCGGTGTAGGTAACCACTAGCAAAAGAACAAAAGGAAGCTTGGTACTAATTACAGGTTCTGAGTGGAAGTGGCTTCTAGAATATACTACACTCAGAACGGTTACATATTTAATGCTAGTGGCAAAAGAATAATTTCAGTAATATAGTTATGACAGATACAGAATAGTAGCATAATGATAGGTTTATATTCTAATGTGATGATGATGATGATGATGTTGATGATGATGTATATTAGCAAAATACTACCTTAGGCCAATGATTTGTGCTACACAAGGTCTAAAAGTACAATCATGAACCAAGATTTCATGAACACTATATTTTAGAAGTATACCTACCTACCTTAGTAATAAAATTGTAAGTAAGTAATTTTAAGCACAACACAACTTACCCAGTAAGGGATTACACAACACAACAACAATTACGCTGGCTTTGAATCTAGGTTGAATAAACAACCAAAACTAGTAATTACGACCAACGGTTTAGAACTTAAGACTAGCAAGTAGCGATAAAGTAAATACAGCCGTCCGCGAGCTGTCGGAGCGACCGTGTGGCGGCTGCGCGGGACGGCGCGCGGCGCGGGCCATACGTTCTACCGAACCGGTGCTATGACGTCATCGCGACTACAGTGCGCCGTGCAGCGCGCGCGCACTTGTTGTTATTTATATATTTATATTTATAATTCTAACTATTTATTCATATTCTATTAATTCAGTAATATAGCCTAATTTATGATTATGCTATGTTACACTACCCACTTTCAGATGTGGTGCGATACGAGTTAACAAATATTTAGGGTCGTCGCAATTTTCTAAGACAAATCTAATTATACTTTTGTAAGGGAATTTTAAATACTTACGATGTATTCAACCTTTGCAAACGTAAAACAATTCCCATGCTTGATCAAAACAATCCTGCTGAGTACTTATAGGGTCATTCTGTAACACCCTGTATATAGCAGCCAACCAATTTGATGGATAATTAGTACAAAGATGGTCTTAATTTCACTTTATAGTTATCATAACATTGCAATAGAAACTTGAAACAAAAAAAAACCCGTGACTCATTAAACAGAATTTTGGGTACAATTATTTTCGATATAACCTATATATGACATATACATATACATGGTATACATGACAACGCTACTTTTTATTACTAAACTTTATCAGTTTTGCCATGTAAATCTAGTCAGAAAAATTTCATATAAAAGTAGCATTATTTCGTTTACAACCACGTACAAAATAAAATGATATATTCGTTCGCTTCTACGAGTACGTTGTATGGAGATATTATGCCCCGATGATCAAAGACGTCTCATTGGATTGTCGTCAAAGGATTTGAATTTTATTTCGTTTTCACGTTTCACATACAGGGTCGAGCAAGCGGTATGCCGGTAGACAGATCGTCGTATAACGTTTTACTGAAACTTAAAAAAAAAATACTAGTTTAGACATTGAGGCCGGTTTTAGTGCTCGACCGACCGTCAGTACGTCGTCGGTCGCGCTTGACATTTGTATGAAAATTCACAAGTTGCACAGTGCTCGACCGACCGTACGCACGCGTATATTGCTCAATTTTCATACAAATGACAAGCGCGACCGACGACGTACGCACTGAGGGTCGGTCGAGCACTAAAACCGGCCTAAAGTAAACAAACAAGTAAACATCAAAGAAATCTCTGTATAATTAAGTATACGTAATTTGATTTGTGTGTGGCAAAAATCGATAATAGAAAAAATTAGAAATACGAACATTTGGACGAAAAATCCTACTTACACACAATATCCTACCTATAAATCAAATTTCATGATTTTGTAAGGTTCCTTTTTTATAACACAGCAAGTATTAAAAGAGTATCAATATGTGTTATGTGCTTATGGCAAGGGTTATGCAATTTATGCATGCACTATTGCACAACCATAACGTTATACATAGATATTCGTTATATATTTTACGCATTCATAATATTATCTAGCATACGTACCTATATAAGTTAAGGCACGCAGCAGCGCACAGAAGCTATGCATGTCATGAAAGGCAGCCGAGTACCCGCCACTCACAAAGCGAGCCTCAAATTCCAGCGATGCTCGCGCTTCAAGTGCTAGAAAGCACTTTCATTCGAATGGCGTTTATCTCGCGTTTGAGCGAAATAGCTGTAATTTTCTTGAACATCAGCCTCAATTTTCTTGATCCAGCTACATTTTTTGTTTGACTGTGTAAATAGACGAGCAAATCGTTCATCTGATTGTAAGCCCTACGCTTACCCATAACAGTTACAGTGCCATCCAGAACTTTGCATTGCATAATCTTGCGCGGCACTGCACTGCGCTCGTCACCCAGAGATATTGGTTATATTATTAAGCCTAGTAATTAACAAACAAAAATAAGTAGTAGATACATATCTGCAGATAGAAAGACTTGGGCCTGTCTTCTCTTCTTACATTATTGATACAATAATATAAGTTTGAAAACACAATAATTATGGTTATTATTCAGCATTTCAATGACTGTTTTAACGTATAATGTGAGCGAATAAAATTTTTTTTTTTTTTTTGTCAAAATGATGCTTAGGTTTGCCACTTTGATCTGAAATTTTGACACAGTAGTACACATTGTACCCACCTTGTATCTCAAACGGAACAAAGCGGCCCTGAGCTATATGCAACATCAGAGAGGATATAAAGGCTTATTCCCCGCGATTACCTGGACAGTGACAAAGTGATGTGTCACTCGCAGGAACACCTGGCGTTGAACGGAACCAAGATGGCGTGCCTTGGCATGATGGGACACATACTTCTATACGAGCGAGTAGGTATTCTGTAACAAACGCTGACGCTGTGACTGTACCTACTTGTGTAACAAACCAACGATATGAATACTCTATTTGACATTTTGCCCTCAGGCAAAAAAAAACTGTCAACACAACAATACTAAAGCTAAGTGGCTCTGTCACCACGATGTTACATATAAAATGGACACTTTCCACCTCGTGCAATCCGCTTACCTACCTGTCAATATTACACGCCCAAATGTAATAGACAAACAGGTTAGTATAAACTTTCATACTAGCGGGTTGTCTTTGGTTTTGGTCGTGTATTATGTTTGTGAATTTACGTGTCAGCCACGCGTTCACTAGGTGACAAATGTATCACTTCACTTCTCATCAGTGACGTGGCATGACGTCGCCAGACTTTATATCACATGTCTCACAACAACTATGTGGAGTAATCATCTGTTCGGAAGCTACGATGCCACAAACAGACACACACACACACATCAAACTTATAACACCCCGTCGTTTTTGCATCGGGGGTTAAAAAGATTGGGAGGTCAGGTGAGGTAACGCGAAATCCGGAGACTTTGTTAGATGCCTTGAGCGACACGAAACCGCAGATCATTTGTCCACTAGTGAATACGAAATAGTGTATGTATGCTTGGTTATAAAGTGAGCAATTAAGTGACTTGTGACATAGAAAATTGTAGACACAGAGTCGTAGACCCCGGTACCTATCCTGAGACAAAGAATACCTTATACATATCGCGAGATTAACTGTGTAACCACTAAATGAAGGTGCCCTGGATATTTCTTTTGCGGTACTTTTCTGTGTTTTCGATGTATTTCTTTAAAAGTTGCCTATTCTTTACGCCGATCTTTGCTTTTGTTCTCAATTTCTCCAAGTCGTACTTAATTTATCACCTACTAAATCCTCAGTCGCAAGAATAATTTACATTTAAATTTTTTGTAAATTTAATTTAAATGTATATTTTGTGTAGAAAGAGATCTGCTCATACAAGGTATCACTGCTTTCTCTGTCCAGAACTATCTGAAAATATACATGAAAAACACACCCGGCTGCTCTGTTTTCCACATTTCACTTCCATATTCATCCCATATGTACCATTTCCGCTAAGATTTACGATCCATCTCGTCAGCTTGTCCTCGATTCACCGCAAGTATGACGCAAGCCCGGGGACAACACATGACTTGAGATTGCGTAAATAGCTATCGGAAACACATTCACATAGATCGGAGCAAAGAGAAACGTAGGACATGGATACGGTAGGCACAATAGATCAAAAGTAAAAAAAAAATTGCTTAAATTTTTTTTTATGTTTGACTATGAAGTGCCACGTGACAAAAGCAAATAATTTTATTATTGGATCTTATAACTCAAAATTTCAATAACATGAAAAAACCGGCGCTATTCAGAACCAAAATTGCAAGGGAATGGGACATCCAGGCTCACATTCTAAAAATTATGATGGAAGACTGTTAGCGCGGCAGCTAAGCTGTATAGGCTGAGCGCGCCTCCAATGGCGGGGGAAGGATGGCTGGTAGAAGAGTAGTACAAAGGAACTTGGCGACTAACCTGGTCTCCATGCAACTGCAATCACCTCGGTTCGGGTCCGTCTCCAAGCTGCTTGTTCTTTCAGGATGTTATGACGTTCGATGTAGTGGACTGTATTTTAGGCGGTTGGTGCGTGTCGGCAAGGAGCGTTTACGCGGCGGGTTTATAGCGGGTTTTGTTTATATTTGCGCGTCGAATTCACGTGGACCACCACAGAGGAGCAGCAGATCCAGTACTTTGGATTCGGCGAGAGCGGCAGCCGCGAAGGACGAGGGTCGATCGCAGACTACTTGCGGCGGCAAGCAGTTTTCTCGTGGATACCACGATATGAGCGACAGAGATAGTCGCCAAGAAATGATAGGAATAGGAAGGTAGGAAGGTATTATGAGTGCCAATGTAAGTGGCGCGAACATTTGCCCCCGGCCTAAAAACCATTGGTTTTTAAAAGAAAGCGGGAAATAAAAAAAATAAAAATAAGAGTTAAACTCTTAAGCAGTCAACGGGTTAAATATAACATAGCGGTTGACCGGGGAGCAAGGGGTTAAATTATTGGGTAGGTAAGATACATAAACGGACGACGGGTCTCTGGTAGACGCCGGTCGCCGTTTTTACTGACGCTACTCGACAGATGCCATCGCCGCCGACATGAGTGGCCACGACGACGCCGAGAGGCCAGGATAGCGGGGGAATATTATCAGTGATAATAAGAACAATAGAACCTATTGTAATGGGATTCGAAGGTGTATTCCATTTTCCTCTAGATTGAAGTAAGTGAAGATATTCCAACTTCCACCGTTTGGAAAATGATTGTACCATTTGATCCAATAAAGCGTACCGTTTCAATAAGTGTCCAGGTTCATCGGGAACCGTGCAAGCGGGTAAATGCTTCAGCGGTGCGGTCATTAA
Source organism: Campaea margaritaria (assembly GCA_912999815.1). NCBI lineage: Eukaryota > Metazoa > Arthropoda > Insecta > Lepidoptera > Geometridae > Campaea > Campaea margaritaria. The sequence continues at coordinate 10,579,175 of OU538790.1, forward strand.
GAAATGTGAAGCACTCAGCGCGGTCGGCTCAGACGGATCTTCGCTCAATAACGTTATAGGACGAGAATTGATAACGCATTCTATCTGTGTGAGTACGGTTAACATTTTTTCATAGGTGAGTAACTGTGAACCGATCGTTTTATGAAGATGACTTTTAAACGCTTTCACATATATTTCATAATTCCCCCCGAAGTGAGGACTTCGCGGTGGATTGAATTTCCAGTGTATGCGATTAGCTGATAACTCATCTGAGATAGACTTATTATATTCGTCGGAATTTAAAAGATCCGTTAACGCATTTTTCGCATTTTTAACGCATTCCGTTAACGCAGAGACGGGAAGGGAGTCAAGGAGCGCGGGTGAGTTACTAGCCCATTTGACGAGATCGAAGCCCCCGGCCTTGAGCAACTCGCAGAGATCGTCTCTGAGTTGTAAACAAGCCGACAGAGTAGGCATGGAGTAGCACACGTCGTCCATGTATGTGTTGTCGCTGATAAGAGATGCTGCGAGTGGGAAGCGGGCACCGTCGGCGGCGCACAGCTTTCGCAACACTCGCATTGCAAGGAACGGACTGCTACGTAGACCAAAACAAACGCGGTTGAATTGGTAGGTATCAAGCGGAAAAACGGGATCGAATCGATACAGGAATTTTTGATATTTGCGGTGGTCCTTATTTATCAAAATTTGTAGGTACATCTGTTTAATATCGGATGTAAAAGCGATTGGGTAGAGGCGGAAATCCAAGAGGATTGTAAAAAGATCGTTTTGTAAATTATCCCCGGTATATAAAACTTGATTCAAGGAGAGGCCTGAGTCAGTTTCAGCACTGGCGTCCATCACCATACGCCATCGAGTTGTTGTTTTTTGTAGTCTCGCAATGGCGTGGTGTGGCACGTAATATCCAGTAAAAGGACTATCATTGTCGATCAGTGAAATGTAACCCTTCTGAATGTACTCTTTGATTATAGCATCGTACTCTAAGCGCAGAGCAGGTGTCGCGGCGAGCTTACGTTCGAGATACATAAAGCGTTTTTTAGCGATAGGGTAAGAATTACCCAGAGAGGTCGCGGGATCGCGGGAGATAGGTAACGCTACAGAATAGCGTCCCGTAGGATCGCGGGAAACGTTATTTGTAAAAATGCGTTCACATTCTATAGCGTCTGGGCTCAAAGTCGGCGTGCATTGCACCTCTTCAAGCTGCCAGAAGCGTTGGACAAGATTATCTAAGCGTGGTCCTTCCGTAAAGGTACAGAGGGAAATATGAGAGCGGCATCTATCTTCAACCAAGGGGTCAGTGATAGAAACAACGGTTTCAATATGAGCGGGCGTAACATGAGCGGGAGTAACATGAGCGGGAGTAACGGGAGCGGTCCCGATTACGATAAAACCAAAAATGGTTTCAAAAGCGGTTGGAGTACCAGGCGGACCAGCGGCGCGGCCTGATAGCAATATTTCAGAAAAGAGCGGCGCGCCTATAAGTATGTCGATCTCGGAAGGCGAAGCGAAACTGTCGTCTGCCAGAGGCAGGCAGTTCAGGTATGAAAGGCAGGATACGTCAATTTTCACTGCCGGTAAATTGTCTGTTATGCGGTCGATAACATAGGCGTCAATTGCAATAAAATTATCATTTAGGCGGGAAGACAAAGTAGCAGAAACTGCTCCCTTGATTGGGTTAGATGCGGAACCTATCCCTTTAACAACGGTGTTCGTCACCTTATTGCATTTTAAATTTAATTTAGCGCAACATTTTGAAGTTAAAAAGTTACTTTGGGAAGCCGAATCAATTAAGGCGCGTACTACATGGCGGCGACCATTTAAATCCGTAGCATAAACTTGTACGGTTCCCAGTAAACAAGTAGTGTCATTAGGCTGCGAAGCGGGGCGTATATTACACAGCGACACCTGTTGTTGTGATGACTGATAAGCAGTTGTAGGTAAGTTCGTCAGCTGAGCGCTAGCGGAGCCCGCGACGGGCGGCGGCGATGCCGAAGGCGGCATGTGATCCCCGGCGGCGGAGAAGTTGCCAGTTCGCGCGCGCGGAGGCGGCGCGTGCGCCTGTGACGGAGCGCTAGGGTACGGGCGATTGTCTTCACGGGAAGATGATACTTTGCGGCATAACATAGAATGATGTTTACATCCACAATAACGGCAATTAAATTTAGAATTGAAGGCAGTATTTATATGCGTAGTGCTTAGACAATTAGTGCAACCTTTGCTTTGTTTTACAAAAGTGTACCTGTCGTCGATAGAAAGCTTATCAAATGCAGGGCATCTATATAAGTTAGCGTGATCGGCTTGTTTGCAAAGCGGACAGTGAGTGACACATGATGCTGCAAAAGACTGCGTAGACCTTGCAGTACCCGGCCTGTTATCACGGCGGCTAAGAGAATCGGTCGTAGTGCGTTCCAATATTTTGCTTTGTTCGCGGATGAATTTTAAAAGTTCATTGTATGTAGGCATAGATTTACCTCGCATGTGCATTTCAAACGACCGTGCAGTACTTGAATCTATTTTCTTCAAAGCGAGCGATAGTAAAATAAAATCAGACACGTTATCGAGCTTGAGAGACTTCAAACTTGACACAGCCGTGCAGAATTTATCTAGGAATAATTCTAAGTTTTTATTCGTCGCGGTGTTAAAAGATTTAAAATCAAGCATTTGATCAAGATAAGCGGAGGCTAGGTTACGTTTGTCGTTATACCTATCGACGAGCGTCTGCCATATGATCGGATAATTATCACCGTTAGGTACGATACCAGAACAAACTGCAAGGGCCCGGCCTGACAATTTATTAATTAAATATTGGACGCGTTCGTGATCAGTGAGATCGGGATTTTCGTGAATCGTGCGTTTGAATGACTCATAAAATATTCTCCAGGTCATCGGATCTCCATTGAAGACCATCAAATCGAGTTCAGGAATTCTGATGGATTTACGTTGCGGGGCAACATTGAAATCAGCTGTTTTTAAAGGCGGGTTAAGTTTATTATAAACAAACTGACAACGGCAAAACATATCTTCGAAGACGTTTATAGATTGGTAGTTTACCGTGTACGAAGCGTTGAGAGTCAACTCGGTGACATTTAATTTGTTCACAATTTCATTGAAATCGGAGCGTAAGCGGTCTAACGAGATCATTCCACATAGAAATAAATCTTTCTCAGTATCATCAGTGAAAGCCTTTAAAGATCGGTTAAAAATATCTTGTAAGCGAGAAAATATAATGTCACGTTTACCTATCAAGGTCAAACGTTCGATCTGTAACGTATCGAGCGCTTTTGCGTCCTCGTATACTTCACTATCTTTGTCTTTTGAACGAGTAGCCATAGCCATCTTAACAAAGTATAAAAAACTAGATAAAGTATGAAATTCCTAATTTACTGCAACTGCCTACAGCATTTACCTGCCGCGCGCGCGGCGTATTGAATACCCACGTGGAGACGCACGGGCGGTCGTTAGGAATACCTTCACTTTTTAATAAAAATTAAGAATTACGGAAAAATCGTTATTTTTACTATTTAGGAATGCGGAATACACGAAATAAGTATATAAGAGCGTAGTAGGATAGTACAGGGTACTATCTGAACTGTAATTGCGGGCGGGAACACGATAATTATAGGAAATTATCGTTGGTAAAAATACCAATATAAAATTGCGGGCGGTTATAAAGAGGACTATATGAGGCCTAAGAGGGGCCAGAGAATAGCGGGAGGACCAAAGAAGATCCGGCGGCGGAGGACCAACAATATGTTAGCGCGGCAGCTAAGCTGTATAGGCTGAGCGCGCCTCCAATGGCGGGGGAAGGATGGCTGGTAGAAGAGTAGTACAAAGGAACTTGGCGACTAACCTGGTCTCCATGCAACTGCAATCACCTCGGTTCGGGTCCGTCTCCAAGCTGCTTGTTCCTTCAGGATGTTATGACGTTCGATGTAGTGGACTGTATTTTTGGCGGTTGGTGCGTGTCGGCAAGGAGCGTTTACGCGGCGGGTTTATAGCGGGTTTTGTTTATATTTGCGCGTCGAATTCACGTGGACCACTACAGAGGAGCAGCAGATCCAGTACTTTTTGGATTCGGCGAGAGCGGCAGCCGCGAAGGACGAGGGTCGATCGCAGACTACTTGCGGCGGCAAGCAGTTTTCTCGTGGATACCACGATATGAGCGACAGAGATAGTCGCCAAGAAATGATAGGAATAGGAAGGTAGGAAGGTATTATGAGTGCCAATGTAAGTGGCGCGAACAAAGACTAAAAGCATTAAAAGTTAATTTGTGCGCTTTCAATCTTCTTGCTTCACCGTAGTCAGGTAAAAAAAGAAAAAAAACTTCTTCCTGATAAGTTTTTAATAACCCAAGCAGCCAAGAGCGGTGAAAGTCAAACTAAAGAAACTATCAAAGAAAATGGAGTCTCAAAGGACTTTGAAAGGCGGACTGACTGAAAAGATCTTTGAAAGTTTATTTGAACGAAGAAAAAGAAAATAACAGGGGTTGTGCAGTAGATTTAATTAGAGATTCTATAATAGATACCTAATGCTGACGCTACTCACTGAGATTAAACCTTTGTCGTAGATTCAATAGAAAAATCGGCTACATTTTAAAGAATTCGATCGGTTAGGAGTAAATCCAGACAATTTCTGGGTGAGACCACGTGGTCTGATCGGTCGAAATAAGGACGTACTCAATAAGTTTTAATCAATGACATTACTTATGTTACATAGGTTCAAATATCTATAACTGAAACTGTTTTGTCTATAGACAAGTGAAAGTTTATATCTATATGTACCTATATTCCTGCGTCTTGCCAATTCAGTTTTCAAGCAGTGGTTCCAGAGGCAGCTGAACATTCCAATATTTCAGAGTGTTCTACCCACGCTATGCTCTCAGGAATCCGGTACGCCGCTTCCTCTCCATACCTGCCTCTGTCCTATATTGCGGATGATGGATGCAGCCAGATATTTCTTATATTCCTTTAGGAAAATCCATGTTATGAGGAAGTTTACTAGCTCTGGTATAACATCGAAAAGTGTGCCGCATACGAACATATTCACGCATTCACTAAAACACAGTCGATCTGGTCGACAAAAGAGGTGAGGTCTCTTTTAGTTTGGATTATTTATTTATTTACATGAATTATTATTTTATTTTTGATTAGGGTGTTCTACTAACCGACCACCCACTAACCGACATTTAATGTGTATAGTGAAAATGACTAGATTTGCTATTTGAACGGTGTTTGTTCATTTATTACACAAATGTCAATTTGAGTGTCTATGTGTGCGTGGGTCGTATGCCTGCGAACTTCTCAACCACGGGCCAAAGTTATTTATCTTTCAGAATTTCATGTGACATGCGGGTGATATCATATATCAAGATATGTAGTTTAGTTTCCAGCCTACGCTATGCCATCTATGCCCTGAGGAGGTAACGTACCTGACTCTGTTAATAGGTATGCACACTATTTAGGCATATTTAGATAGGTACTCGTAAGTAGGTAGATCATTATTGTCATGACTCCACCTGACTTTGAATTTTAGTCAAGCACATAGTTACCTAAACTGTATAGGCTAAGATATGCTTATTCCAGAAAGTACCTATTTAATCGTTTAATATTTATATAGTTTAATTAATTATCCTCTCTCTCAGCACGGCCATTTTGCGTGATCATTGGCACATCTAGCGGTGATTTTGTATTTAGTCGCTCGCCACAAGAGGTGATAATTAACAAAAGATATCCTAAAACATCAGAACAAATTATATAAACCGCAATCAAAATAATAAGCTCAGCAAACACATCGTCGAAAACAAAAGAGAATGCGTAATAATAAAAAGCGCTCCTGTCAAAGCAAACATTCGCACAAAGCAAAAATATTTTGAATTTGAATTCTATCATTCGATATTTAAATCCGACAGCGCAGCGGTGCGGTTGGGCGGGCGGGCGAAGTTTCTCGGGCGAGGGCGGCGGGCGGGGGAGCGCCCGGGATGAAGTGGGGTAGGGAGAGCCGCTTGGGGAGAAGGGGGGGTAATTAGGCGGCCCGGCGGAGGCTGTATTGATCGCGCGGTCGCCTAGCAACGTGCGAGATGGCAGCGCTCGCTCGCACCGGGAACGGCTTTTTTGTTCGGAGCCCCAGCTCGCTAGGTGAGACCGTTTTGATGTAATCTCCTTCGAGATGATTCAATTCGACTCGTCTCTGCTCGCACCTATTCGCCCAAGATTATGACGCTATTTGTTATGTTTGGAGGGATACAATACTGTGCCAATAATGTTAAATTTATATAGGGTCGATCATTTTGAGGCTTTTGAATGTGTAATTTCAACTGTTAACTTTTTAATTTATTTTACTGTAGATTTTGAAATGTTAATGGTAATATTATGTATAGATATATTTTCCCGTATGGTTTTACGATTTTATTGGGCTTCTTTTTAATTACTTTTTCAAAAAAGTCTTGAAGTATTAAACCTTTGGTAAGGTTATATTTTGCCATCACAGGCATAAAAAAAAAACAATTATTCAGGGCCCCTAACCGACAAAGTATCTAGCATGCTGTAAGCAAGCATTGTTCTATTGAATTGCAATGCTGATCTGATTTATATTTTCTCTATAGTTTTTCTCGATCTCACATCCCCGTAGAGAACAAAGGAACGAGCCGGGAAAGTTTCGCTTCGATCAATCTTATTTAAAGGTGCGCATCGGTGATCTCACAGGACCTGAGGTATTGGCGAAATATTTTCACAAAATTCTTATAGCTAAAATATATGATATACTAGCTGCACCCCGCGGCTTTACCCGCATTGAGTGTAATACTTTATAATATTAATAATTATGATTAGCCACCATAATTCTGTAACAATTAAACTGCAATATGCCATATTTTTTAATTATGTAATTAATTAAATATGTAACTCCTACATTTTTTTTTCTTGCAACCCTACCAAATCCCCATTACGCCCCTATACCGGGGCAGTATGGGCAGCTGAAAATGGGACACTATGTGGGTGTGGGTCAGGATTAATGTATCTGATTTAAAAAAAAAAAGAAGAAGAAACGACGATTTCGTTTAATTAGCTTCGTAGTTCAGGGAGTATAAAGATTTTGCTAGTTGTTGTCATCTCACTCTAACGCCCCGATGACTTCGGATGTTGCCAGTGAACTACCAGTGATATCTACATAGCAACTATATATGGGGTACGATTACGTAATTCATAATATCACTGAACAGGATAGCTAATAGATACGAGCCCGGGGCTTGGTACACATAATTATGGGCATGTCTATCTATGGAGGATATTTACATTGTCTGTGTTCATCCCCCACAGCCGCCGCGGGGCACGGCGGAATGTTCTGGAGCCGAGCAAACTTGCCGATCTCTCATCAGTATGTAAAAATAGATATCTCTTTGTTATACTTACTTATAAGATAATCTAAGGCTTGAGATACGTCTGCATCTGTTGACTTACCGCTAATATAAATCTTTAGAATCCTTTATATTTCGTTGAACATATTTATTATAAAAAATAAAAAGTCAGTGTCTAAAGTTTCGATCACGTAAGGTAGCGTTTTTAAATTGTCACTAAAAGAGTGGGTACTTCATAATTATAGCAGACAATTCTAAGTCCTTTTTTTTATTAAGTCGTCATAATTAGACCTTCCTTAATTTTCGGCCTATTATTACTCTCTGGAATACCGTGTACATTATTTTTTTATACATTTCGAATATGGGAGAGGATCGAGATAAATAAAAGGAAATGGATGAGAGCTTTGCTCAGCAGTGGGACAGTATAACTTAAAAAAGACATATATTTGTATTAATGGCCTCCGTGGCGAAGTGAGTGATGATCCGACTGCGAAACGTGAGGTTGTGGGTTCGATTCCGCGCAGGGCAAAGATTTGTGTGACCCACATGTATTTGCTCTGAGTCTGGGTTTTTGTGAAACCATGATCCGCGTTGTTCCTGACTCCCTAGATACACGGAATCCTAGATAGATCAACGTATGTGATAGTACAGAAAAAAAACTTTATTGCTTCAACAAAGTTTATTTTAACACCTTCAGTGCTGCAAACACAACTGTCGTGTTTTTCATAACTTGCCACGAGTGTAGGAAAACACAACGGTCGTGTTTGTTGTATGGAAACACACTATGGAGTGTGCAGAGCCGCACCCGTGGCTAGACAAGCAAATCGGCTCAGCAGTGAAAGTGTTAACCTCCTATTAACCAAGCAACCAGGCTTTTATTGTACTATATTGTAAGTTACATGTGATTGCTTTGAAAGTACATATAGTAGAGGTGTTCGCGTGACCTTCCGTCCGACCCTCAAACTCGAACCTGTGCCTTGGGATCCATTTCTCTTCCAAGCAATTTAACTCTGACTATGAACTCCGCGATCAGCATAACTTATCTAGAATGTCTCCGTTCTGCTTTCTCTATTATCTCACACGTGTTGAATGAGAATTTTCATTTTACTCGACAGATCTGTTGACTTAACAAGATTGCCTTCTCTGAAAATAAAAATGAATACTATAAATACTTAATACTAAATTATATTGGTACGGCGTGGTACACTACAGTCCATGTTCTTTGAGAGGAATTCTGTGTCCCAGCAGTGGGAACTAAATAGGTGGATGATAATGATGATGAACTTCACATTTATATGATGACATGTCTTGAGGAAGCCAAATAGGACTGAGTTTTTACAAGTTTTAACACGCTCACTGCTGAAAACACAACTGTCGTGTTTTTCATAACTTGTCACGAGTACGGAAAAACACAACTGTTCTGTTTGTTGTATGGGAAAACACTATGGCGCGTGGATAGCTGCACCTGTGGCTAGACAAGCAAAACGGCTCAGCAGTCAAAGTGTTAATAGTGCAAGAAAATCTATTGGGTAAAATCTATGTATATGAACCAAGGTAAAGGCTCCGTCACGCCCGCTGGCGTGGACCATACAATCTCGTCCGCCCACGCTCCGTCTTGGCGCCTTTATAATAATATTAGCACATAAAAATGAACGCTTTGGTATAAACAATATTCAGTCCATCGGTTTCGTAATGCGAACCTTATGCGACCTATTCTTGTGCGCAGGGAATAATAAGAATAATACTGAGATAGGCATTATTTTATAATCCATTAAAACTAATTTTATTTTTCCAATTACTCGGACTTAATCATGTTACTGTGTGAATCGATTTTTTAATAACTACTTAAATGGAGGCGGTTTTCAATTTGGTTGTATTTTTTTTTTGTGTTTGTTACATCAGAACTCCGTAATTTATCAATTGATTTAGATTTTTTACTTTGAGATTAATCATATAGAAATTTCATTAAAATCGATTAAGAAGTTTGATTTTTAAATCAAAATAACTGGAAAGGATGTTTCATCCAAGTAACCGAAATTGCGTATTTTACTTTCCTGTGACATTTCAAACCCAGTAAAACTCAGTCTAACAGTGTGACTCGTTAAACCACCTTATTCGAATAATTTTGGTAAAAAACCTAAACTTATCGTACAATGAGCGGATTTATAATTAAATAGCGAACTATTCCAGACAAACTTCGGATGATAAGGGATAAACTTGAGCAGAACTCATATGCGTAGGTAGGTACTCTACTTCGCTGTAAATCACGTTCTGTGGCGTTCACACTAGGTATACGCTGCTCAATCTCTTTCTCTCTTTCTCTCTCTCTCTCTCTCTCGCATACCGCAGAAATGAGCTTTTTCAAGAATCGGTCGACACACTAAAATTAATCGATGATTGATGATCGATGATTTTGAAAACTTTCCGCACATCCTTGAACGAATCATTGGAGTCCAGCTGACTATCCTGTCACCACGATATTTCAACCAAAACAATGACGCCTAACTGCTCGAGTATACTAGCATTATATTTTCTGTGACAAGGTCACAAATAGGAATTAAAAAAATGCATAGCGACATAACAATTGCAGGCATGTCAAAAGGAATTTACAATATGAAATGCTTGCAGCATTCCCGGACGCATCGCCAACCTGGCCGCGTCTGATAACTTACAGCGGTACATATTTTTCGAATGCCACCGTTCTAGTAAAATGTAATAATGTTGAATTGTAGTGCGAGCCCCCTCCCTTCCCCCTGGCTCCCCCACCCACCCCCTCTCGAGAATATTGCACTGAAAATGCGCCCTACATTTCTTTGACACATTTGACACTAAAAAGTAAATGGAAGCACTCCGGCGGGGAGTAAATCGGACGCTGTGAATTTTCTGCAGCTCTGAGAGAAAATTACACTTTAAAAAATTAGATGGGTTTAATGAATGATTCGGTGGAAGGTTTTACCTGACGCCCGTACTTTGTTTTAGTCATGGAAAAAGTTACCATTCATCATCATCATCAACTCATATCGTCCCACTGCTGTGCACGGGTCTCCCCTCACGTTCGTGGGAGGATTAGGCCATGATCCACCACAGGCACCAGATCCGGATTGGTGGATCACATACCTACCTTAGAAATAATTCTCGGGTAGGTATATTGGTTTCATCAGGATGTTTCCAAGTTACCATTGCCGAATGTAAAATAGAGAAAAAGTTCGTTGGTAATCGTCGTGACGATACATACGTCTCGATAATATAACATTAGTATAATTATATTTGAGGCAAGAACAAAATTTCAAGACTCATCGAATTTCGTGTCTGTGGCAAAACGGTTCGCATTATTTGAAGTCCATTGTATGAAAAAAACTTACTTATTATCCCATGTCTTAATTATTATTATACAATTATTTATTACTTACGTACAACAGAAAAGGGTGAAGTTGAAAAACTCTCAAACTTTTTTGTTTTTAATTTTAATTTAGCTGCGCCGCGCAGTTTCTCCCGCGTCGGGTATTATCTCACAGAAATCAGTCATTTTTACTGAATAAAAAGTATTTTATGTGTTAATCAAGATAATAAAATATCTGTGTGCCAAATTTCATCTAAATCCGTTTAGTAGTTTTTACGTGAAAGAGTAACAAACATCCATCCATCCATCTATACACACAAACTTACACTTTAATAATATTAGTTAACTAGCTGCGCCCCGCGGCTTCACCCGCGTAGTTCCCGTTTTGTCCCACGGGAACCATACTATTGGGGTAAAAAGTAACCTAATACTCAATTCTATTTTTGTTGTAAAATATCTGTGTTCCAAATTTCATTCGAATCCGTTCAGTATTTTTTGCATGAAAGAGGAACAAACATCCATTCTCACAAACTTTCGCATTTATAATATTAGTAGGATTGGATATTCAATACAAAAAGTTTTTTTAACTTCTTTGAATTAAGGGTATTATGGGAATAACCATAATATTAAGGGAATTAACCCATAGGTACTTTCTACATATATTATAATAAAAGGAAGCCTGTGAAAGGCTAAACAAGAAACTTTTCCCTCCAGTTCCCTTGGGGCATCTGAAGACAAAGCCTCAGGGAACAGCAATCTCCAAACGAAATTCCACTTTTGTAATTCAGTTAAAAAGATGTTTCGTAGCAGTCTACGAAGGCTACAAGTTCGTAGCAGTCTACGGCGTAGCGTCCTCATACCGCTTCTGAATAAGAAACTCGTAATTACTTCTGCGAAGTACTTGTATGGCACTTGTGCGAGCTTGTTGAATGTTTTTTCAATTTGCTCGCTATGAAATTGTTTTTATTAGATTGGTACTATCCTATCCTACTAATATTATATATGTGAAAGTTTGTGAGGATGGATGAATGTTTGTTACTCTTTCACGCAAAAATTACTGAACGGATTTGTATGAAATTTGGCACAAACATACATTATTATTTGGATTACTTCTGTTATACAGGCATACTGAATTACATAATACCTAAGTGAGTAAATTGGAGATAAGTTGACTGCGAACCGTGAGGTGGCAAATATTTACTCTGAGACTGGGTGCTTATGGTACCATGGTCCGCCTAGTTCCTGGTTATATAGATACGGGCAATCATAGTCATCAGTCAAGATTCTATATATGTAATCATGACTAGTAAATACTCCAAAAATTATTATATGTCCAACATCTCCTAAAAAGAAATAGATTTTTCTTTGTGAAGCTTGTAAATGTTTAATCATAATTATGTTGTTTGATATTTACATTTAATATTCTTCGTTCAACAGAACAAATATGTACACGTATTACATATAAGTTTATGTCAAAATAAACCTATTCTTTACCTTTAGAGCTTATGTCATTTGCTACAGCGTTCGTAGCGCTATTGTAGCAAACCGTAGCACATTACGACACAATAACATTCGCTACTATTACGCCAGACTCCGCTCGCCGGAGTCATCCGTCACGCTAGACGGAGCGCAACGTGTCATGTCACGTGAAATATGCGCGACGAGCGTCACGGATGGCGGCTACGACGTGAAATATTGTTTCCATTTTCATGGGAGACAAAAATGCTGCCTCCAGTGCTGTCGACACACCATCAATATTACCAAGCGGTACTCAATATTTTCGTCATAATATATTTATTGAAAATTCTGTTTTTCGGTAGAGAGAGAGATATAATTCTTTTACGCAGGGTTAATGAATTTAATGATGTAAGCAAGCCACCCACCCTCCTATCGTTTTTTTTTCTGTCCATCCAAAGATTGTCTGTAAGATATTGATTTTAACGATACGACCGCCCATTGTACTACCCTATTTTACCTATTGTAAATTTTCTGTACTGTGTTTTTTTTGTGTACAATAAAAAGTTTTCTATTATAGCTTATTCTATTCTTAATAATTGGACAGTACACAGTAGAAATGTTAGTAAACTTAGTAAATTTGGGATTAACTGATAGTTTAGAAAACAGCAAATGTGAAGCGTGCAACAGCCGACGCGCGAGAGAGCCTCCTTCTTTTTGTTTTGTATTCGGATATTTCATAAAAAGGCGGGATAGCGCGAACCGACCAATGATAGGCTTGAACGCGAGTTGGCTGGCACAATCCCCCCTCGCGTCCCTACTCCTGTCACACCCTTTCCATCGCGATAGTATTATGATCCAATATTGATGAACTATTGATGTTATAGAATAGAATAGAATAGAAAACTCTTTATTGTACACCAGAAACAAAACGACGGACAAAACGACGTTGTTATTGACGGTATACCGATAATATTGACGAATTTCAAAACGTTCTGGAATCTACGATCCAAGGGGTGCGGCTTAAATAATATTAAACTAATAATATTATATCTCATACAATGAAATTGACATCACATTAATCGGAGAACCTTGTGATAATAATTCCGAATAATTCCCAAAAATATTTTAAGCAAAACGTAAACCTCTGTTCTAAAAACATCAACTTAACGAGCTCAACATAGTGCTGATGTCAGTATTAGGATTTTATTGATGTTAATATCACGATAAAATATTGATAGTGTAAAAAGGCCTTATTCGTAGTCAGCATGTTCGTAGGATATAAAGTAAGTTAGTAAGTAAGTAAGTAAGTAAGTACTGTTACTGGGCCATTTAGAATCATGATGAGGTTGGAATTACTTTTTTAAAGAATAAAAGTAAAAAGTATACTTTCTTCACTCGCATCTGTTCTTTCCAAAAGGTGGAGCCGGAGGGACTTGCGAGAATCGACCTTAATAATGACTAAATTAGCGCTTCATATAAAAGTATGAAGTATTAGCAGCGCCCTGTGGTTTCACCCGCTTTTTTTTTATCCCACAAGAACCGTAAATTTTTACGGAATAAAAATCATCATATGTTCTATTCTAAGACCTAAACTATCTTTATACTAAATTTTATCAAAATCCGTTCAGCCGTTTCGACGTGAAGAGAGTACAAGCACACAAACACACCAACTTTCGGATTTATAATATCCGTGAGATATTGAAATCTTTCACAAAATATTTTCAAATATCACCGGAGTGTAGTAGTAGTTAGAAAAAAATCTAGTGACGATATAAAAATATCAACCAAATTCATCTCATCGTTAAACTGTAATCTAAAGCTTAGATTTCCGATCCTTTACTACCTCCTTCTTTTTATTCATCCAAAACAGAACCAGACCCCTTAATTATAGCCCAGTCCCCTGTCCGTCACTGTCCGCCTGTCGAATCCGAAATTCCTATTACAAAGGTACGAGTAGAATTAATTAACAAATCCAATATCGAATCCGTTTGATGCAAGCTTCCCCGTGGACAGGGGGGAGGGGAAGCCGCGACGCACGATGGGGGTCCACTCTCCACGTAATTACGGCACGTCAACGCTATCGTGTGCAGCCACCGTGTACTTATTAAGCCGGCACAAAGCGACGACCGGCAAACATCCAGCTCACCCGGGCCGGAGTCAGGTGCCAGCTAGCTGATGCGTTTCACCTACAGCTTATACCCACACAGCGAATTACAACCCTACACAGTCAAGATAAAGCCCCGAATAGAACGCAAACGCTTCGAGCCCCGGGCAGAGCTACGTGCAATTGCAAACGCCATTACAGGACCCGTTGCCAATGGTTACATCTGGGTGTAGTGGGCGGAATGGAGGTAGGGGGGGGGGGTTCGATATAGACATGCGTTATAACACAGTTAATATTTGACGAGGGATGTTCTAGGAATATTTATATAGTATGGACAGCTTCCGAGAATCCCCGGGGATGCACGGAAATCAATAATGCTGTTAAATTCATTGTACGCAGGTGCAAACGTTTATATAAATGTAACTGTGACATGGGACCTACTGACACAAAAGAAAATGGTTACATCACTACATTGGAAAATATTTCGCGTTCAACCTACTTTGTCATTATAAGAACTCATGATTACTAGATTACTTAGTTAGTTAGTTGGATTGAAGGGCACTGTTTCCAGTGAGCTTAAAGAGCATTTGAAACTTTAGAGCCAATGTCTCAGGGTGTCAAGCGCAGTGAAGTGCCGCGCAAGATTATGCAATGCCAAGTTCTGGGTAGCACTGTAACTGTTGTGGCGTAGCGCTTACCGTTAGGTGAACGACTTGCTCGTATCGTCAATCAGTGATATAAAAAAACTTACTACAGCTCGTTCTCAAGATTTCCCAAAACCTGCAGCAATTATAGCGGTAAGATCGCTGCAGAGAGAGGCGATATCACGAACGAAGTTGACGAAATAATATAGCAATATTGACGTTTCCTAAGTGAAACCTTCACCAAATAATGTAATAACACCAGCCCTCACATTTCATGATCCCTTTGTGTTTTAAATAAACTTAACATCAAAGATAGTCCCCAAAACGTCTCATAATTGAAGTAGATAGGCGGGCATATTATTACGCTAACAAGAAGGCCCGGTTTCTCTGCGGCTGTACAGTCAGCGCCAAAAGTCGATGAACATGTACTACCAACTTCCAATTTAATTTAGCGGTGATTCGAGGCTGAATCTCGCCTAGGAAAAGGTAACTCCATTAACTCGACCACTGCTTCAGATTTACGCCCGTTAGAGAAGACAAGACCAAAAAACTCTACAGGGATGTATTTTTTTTATGTCATACAAAGTTGAATATAAAAATAATCTAATATAATGTCATTAGATAAGATTATTATAACTTAACTTTACAAACATCATTACCATAAAATAATGATACAAATTCCATTAAAAAAACCCAATTATTTTAATATGCACATTAAAAAAAGGAAGAAAAAAAATTTTTTTTTTTTCTTTTGCTCTTACTTATAATAGGATGAAGAACATTTTAACTCTGATACTCTCCTCCAACAAATGAGGTCTACTTCCTATTTAACGTCACTATTAGATAGTTACAAGTGCCACGAACACATAAAGGGTTAGTGAAGTGGCGACAAGTCTTGTATAATGAGTAACAAGAGCCAGCCCTAGTTTGCTATAGCAAGAATGTGGTGTAAGAGGTCCGCTTGAGTGCTTCGTACAAAGGGTAAATTTCGCAACCACCCCGACTATAGTGACTATCCTTACTTCCTTACTTATATTATAAATGCGAAAGTAACTCTGTCTGTTGCTCTTTCACGCCTGAACTACTGAACCGATTGAAATGAAATTTGGTACAGAAATAGTCTAGAGCCTAGGGAAGGACATAGGCTACTTTTTATTGCAAAAAATGCATTGTAAGGGTTTGAAATAGGGGATGAAAGTTTGTATGGAAGTATCGTCATTTTTGAAGCTAGAAGCTTGAAATTAATTTTTTAGGCTTTTGATTAGATATAAATAAATTTGACATTCAAAGTTTGTAAAACTTTACCCTTGAGGGGTAAAATAAATATAGGGGATGAAAGTATGTATAGGAATATGTAAAGTTTCGGCTTAATTTTCTCTAATGGAAAGCTACATTGACAGCGAGTAACATAGGCTATATTTTATCCCCATATTCCTGCGGGAACAGGAACTACGCGGGTGAAACTGCGGGGCACAGCTAGTCTAATATAAAAATAAAAATATTTTTTATTGAATTATAATTTTTTTTAAATCGACTCTGTACAGGAAAATTGCAATAGGTAAACAAGGGTAGTACAATGGGAATTATAAGAATTAAGAAGAATTGAGAATTATAAGATTGAGAACTATAGTTTTTATATAATGGAATTGTTTAACCACACTAGGTTAATCAATTAGGCACACAAGTTTGTTTTTGAAAACCAGATATTACATTATCACCTTTTTTTAAAGTGAATCTTCTTTACGCTTGCTTGACCTGGGGAGTAAGCTGGTGAATGCGAGACGAGAGCGTTACGAAAAGTGTGATCAGGCGAGGTGAACGGGAGTTGTTGAAGATAGAAAGAGAGAGTTACGTTCGTATATTTACTGTAGGGGCAAGAGAGAGAGGTGCGAGCACACATTTTCTTTCTCTCTTTCTCTCATAGCCTGTTATATACCATACATATAGTTTTTTTTGTAATCATGGATCTTTTCGATACATCATTAAAATTACGATCTAGCCTGAAACACTAATGAGTAATTATAGTTTAACATAAATTGCTAAGGAGAGTTAACATATAGATGGAGCTAAAGAAGTTTTACTTCAGGCGTGTGGTCTGAAGCACACTCGTTTTTTTTTATTAATAACCCTGTATAAATCTATTGAATATACTGAGAAAGAATGTATTCTTTGATTTATTTTATACCAAAATGAACTACAACATCGTTACAGGAAGCCATCCCGACTCCGGTAGCTCCCCAAAGGCGGCGGAAATTACATTTCGGTTGGCAACCCTCTCCTGTACCATGGAAACCAGAGAACTTTGTCGAATCGACAATGTCGACATGGCTGTGAATCTTCAACAATGCGCAATTAAAATAAAGCAATATAACAACGTAAATAAAAAAGGTTATAAAATACATGTTTCTCTTTATTTTTTCTATTATAATATTTACCTCTTCAATTTCAATTTATCTACGCTTTCGTTTTTTTTTCCATAATCTTAAAACGATATTTATTCTGGGCGATACAATACATCATCTATGTAATTGGAGACCTATACCTATAAATAATATATTAAAATCAATTTTTTTGTTGGAGATATTTTGTAAATATGTCCTAGTATTATTTACACCGCTAACCTTTGACGCTCCGTTGCTTCTTTCCGTCCAAAGAAAAGGTCGCTTTTATCGATAACTCCGCGCATTGTACTATATTTATTTCAATAACTTTTATTCTTTATGTACCTTGTGTATTTCTGAACTGGTTACAATAAATTATTTTCTATTCTACTCTATTCTATTCTATTCTAGTAATCAAAAGGGGAAAATATCATGAAGATGGGATCCCTGGAATAACGTCGGCTCTCGCTGGAAAAATCTGCTATAAAACTGAATATTCTCCGAATACCATCCGGAGAGCTCTAAAATATATAAAAGAGTTCTTGCAAGATAGCCTCTATCTTACTAATATTATAAATGCGAAAGTTTGTGTCTGTGTGCGCCTCTTTGTACTCTCTTCTCGCCAAAACAGCTGCACGGATTTTGATGAAATTTAGTAAACAGATACTCTAGGCCCTGGAATAGAACATAGATTACTTTTATCTCATAAAAAAATATGGTTCCTGTGGGATAACGCGGGTGAAATCGCAGGGCGCTGCTAGTCTTTACATGCGCCCGGGCATTTTTTAAAGTAAAACTATATAGTACATAATGTATCAAGAAAAGAAAAACAGAGAAAAGATAAAAAATAGAAAGAAAATTAATAAAGATAATAATAGAAACAAGGAATAAATAACAAAATAAACAATGAGATAACATGACTGTAATAGATTAATATTTTAGTTGTTATTGTCATGTTTTCCTGATTTACAAGAAATTAAAAACCCGACCCCCCGTTACCACTGCCCTCATGAAAATGTTCATCATGTTTTCACAGCCGAGTAGAGATAAGTAAATATCAAACGATCAAAACATATTCGTTGCTGCTATGTACTAGTGCATAGATTTATTTGTTTGTTTGTTTGTCAAATAACCTTATTCGACAAACAAACATAGTCAGTATTTGTCAGTATTTATGAGACCGCCCAACCACACACAACACACACACACAGGGCACAAATAGATAAGTACCCTAATATCGTAGAAAAATAAACTTGGAACATTGTGGGCAACACAAACCTGCAAAAATTCTCAAAATTTAAAGCGCGGCGTAATATCGCGGCTGTTAAGTCCCATCTCCGAAGCTTAGGGGCGCACGTGCCGTCCTTGTTTAAAAGAAGACCATAATCCCTTGGCTACGGTCCAAACGTTGCGCAAATTCCAGTTATCTATCGAAACAATAAGAGGGTAAGCACTTTATCATAAATAAAATGAAGCAGAAATTCTAGAAACAGGTGGCCGTTTTTTTAATAAAACTTTACATCTGTTTTACTGTGACGAATGAAGTGTCTAATTTGATTATAAATAGTGTAGTGGGAGGCCTGCTCTTCAAGAGACCGCCTAAGGAGTACCACACCTATGCCAGATATTCATCCGCCAAGCAATGGTGTGCAAACACTACTGTGTTCCGGCTTGAAGGGCTGTTTTCAGCGAAATTACTGGACATATGAGACTTTAGAGGCGATGTCTCGGGGTGGCGAGCGCAGTGCAGTGCTTCGCAGGATTATGCAACGGAAAGTTCTGGATGGCATTGTAACTGATATGGACAGGTGTAGCGCTTACCATCAGGTGAACGACTTGTTCGTCTCGTCACTCAGTCAAATAAAAAAAAGTCCAAAATCTTACTATAGGGTCGACAATTGCTGTATTGTTTACAGCAATTGTAAATGCTATTTCGCAATATAAGTAAAATATGAAGCATAAAATGTACGTTCAAAATTAACTGAATGGGTATGAATCTTTTTTACCTCGCCTTTTTATCTAATTTGCTTTTTTCTACATGACGTTTTCTGTATATTATGACTGTCTGCTATCGATCTAGCCTTTTAGGGGATTATTCCTGAAGCTAATTAAAAAGCTACGTAATTATTCTGGTATTGACTAAAATAGATAGCAACCTGACCAGACAGGCATAATTGCATATGCCCTTATGAGAAGGGTAACGATGTAAGTCTGTTATCACAAAGGCTGTTACGTCCCAGGGGTAGAGTTACAGGCCATCGTGGCCGGGACTTGATAATGTAGCGTCGCTAAGGGAGGAAAGCTTTTTTGTTCCAAAAGCTTATTGCAAAACGATTAATTCAGTTTAGTTACGCTTTTCAATTGATTATTTATGTAGGCCCCCAAAAAACAGTGCTGTTTCTTTCCATGACTTGATTATGAAACTATATATAGGTAACTCTTTCATCATCATCATCATCATCATCATTAACCCATATCGTCCCACTGCTGGGCACGGGTCTCTCCTCATTTTCGTGAGGAGGGTTAGGCCATAATCCACCACGGGGGCCCAGTCCGGATTGGTGGATAACATACATACCTCCGAAATAATTCTCGGGTAGGTATGTGGGTTTCCTCACGATATTTTCCTTCATCGAAAAACGAGTGATAATTATGTACATATGCTTTTTCCATAAGCACATTGGTACGTGCCCGCCCTGGGATTTGAATGCACTAAATAAATCTTTATTGATAAAAAATTATAAAAAACGGAAATATGCACCGTGGGTCTTATTACTATAGTTCGTCTTTTTCATGGTTATTATCATTAATTAACTAATACGAATAATTTTTTGAAGAATTTTTACATTTATACATAAAATTAACTAGCTGCGCCCGCGGTTTTTACGGGATCAAAAATAGTATACGTGATAATCCAGGCAATAAACTATATGTGTGCCAAGTTTCATCCAAGTCAAGTGCCATACCTAATACCTAATATTTTTTTTAAAGTACCAACACAGTTAACCCCTATTTTTTAACAAGAAGGTTCACTTATCTCTCTCGACACGCAACGCCAACCCTGCACCACGTGAGTAGCTGTTAGTTATTCTACGTCTAAACTCCCCCATAGAGCCCATAGGCGTAGTATTATACCACTCGTGGAACGTCCATCATAGTTGGTGCTATCTCGGCTGGCCGGGGGCAGGCGATAAATCACCAATAAGATTCATGGACCCTTATTGCGTCACCCGCCAAGTTTTACGTCCCTTTTTACGCTGCCGTAGACGAAAGCTTTTTATGGCCGCTGCGTTGCGCGCGAATTGTTGAGATAAATTGGGTAAATGTGTAAGTATCGTACTTATCTAGCTGCGATAAACTTAATTGAAACGTTACTATGATATTAGGTGTGTATAACTCATAATCTGTTCTTTCGAAACAAGTCTTCGTATTTTAGTAAATGACGTTACCTTACATATGTAAGTGTTTAAGTTTCTCTAATTATTTTACTTCATCGATTCATTCAGTTAAGGACCTGAAACAGAAGACACTTGATTCATAATAATATCTTACTTTCGACGTCTTAAAATCCTTCCTACTAATCCTACTTCCTACTAATATTATAAATGTGAAAGTTTGTGAGGATGGATGGATGGGTGTTAGTCTTTCACGCAAAACTACAGAACGGATTTGCATGTGATTTGGCACAAAGATAGCTTATTACCTGTATTAACACATTGGATACTTTTTATCCCGTAAACGTGTTTAGTTCTTGCGGGATAATACTTAAGGCGAGTGAAACCGCGGGCGCAGCTAGTTATGCAAGCCTTCCCGAAACACACAGCACATTTCTCGGAACCATTTTAAGTGTACGTAGGTAGGTAGATATATTGCAGTATATAAGGCAGTTAACTCCATGCATAATCATTGTATAAAAGATTAAAGGAAAGCGCCAAAGCAAGTTTACCGTTCGATGGAATTCTCTGGAAAATTGCCTCAGCAGATTTATGCGATGCAAAGGCACGACTCTCAAACAAAGGCTTTGTACGTATCGCCGCTGAAAGTGGCATTAAAGGGAAATAATTAAAAACCTTGTTAGTCTTAGCTGCAAGCAATGAGAGCGCCGCGCAAAGGAGCGCAGAGAGTACAAAATAAAGCAAGAGCTATGCTCGCACCGTCGTCGTCTGAAGTATAAATGCAGCACATTTCCAGCCTTTATTGCCCGCTCCACGCCGAGACAAAAGAACTAAAACAGTGCTTCAAGAATATTAATAAGAATTTATCTCAAAGCCTTAAGTATCTGCCGTTCACCGCCCTGTTTAATATTCATATGGCTCACAATACTCTAGTCCAGACAACAGAACCGCTTTGTCAGCATAACCCGATTTCTTTATATATAATTAATACTTATTCAGCACAAAGTAATCCGCAAGCAGAAATGTATAAGCCCACACTGGGTAAACAGAGTTTTGAGGGCAGGACAAAGTTAGGGCGCTCTCGGTCCCAGGACAAGTGCTACCATCCGGCGGCCGGTGCTCCGACCGCTTCGACCGGGGGACACGCGCCTTCATTATTATTCTGACACGACGCGTACATTCGCCACTACCGCTACTTTTAATGCAAGATCGTGCCGCCTACTTATTTAGTTAATCGACAGATTAGAGTGCCTTCAACTTTTATCGGGCCATGTGTGCAGAATCGTTCGGTAGGGATGTTGTCGATCGTCGGTGCTAATTTCCATAATTCACACAAAAATGTCGTTCCTGAAAATAATGTATAGCTCCGCTCGGGTCGGGCTCTCCCGGGCACCGGGCGGCGGCGGGCGCACGCCTATGTGAACGCACTCGATTCGTAATGGCGTCACGCGGTCTGGCAAGATGGCGGCGCCTCGCGCCGTAAAATGTACCGCCATTATTTGCAGGCCTCTCGTTTTCCATTTTCCATCGACTTTTACTCGAGAAGAAAAATGTTTTACGAACCGTATCCTTGTTTACTGAAAACGACTTTGCGAAGTATTTCATTCGTTTCGACGGTAAGTAGGTACCTACAAATATTTTGCCTCCGTCACAAAATAGCATGTGTGACTGCAACCTCCCTCGAAAATGTATTCATACAAATTTTAAGATGACAGCCTGAGGTAGGTAACTGCGAGGTAATATAAAACCATTAATAAGCCTCTTACCCTATCCGTCTCAGTCAACATCGGTGTACTATGTTGGGTAGACGAGGGATGAGGGCGACGAGGCGGGCGGGAGGGTCGCCGGGGAGCGTCACCATAGCAACGCACGGGGGCGCGGACCCGAATTTTATCGATTCGGATACAGACAGCAGCCGGGAGAGCTCTCGCCTACACTAACACGATCCAGCGACCGTGTTTGCAGAACTCAGAGGTTTATAAGGGCTTTGACGTTCGGAAACACGTACGCTATTTAAATAGCTATCTAACTGTAGCGAGTAAACTCTGGCCGCATCCCCCGCAAATTGCTTCTCTGCGTGATCAATGGGATAGAAAATGTGGTTTTAGTTTTACAGTTCGAACGGTGCATATCATCTGCATATTAGTAATATTTCTACATAGGGTTCGTGACTTATAGAAATGAAGTCATTTTGTAGGTCAGTATTGTAGACCGGGGTTGGAATAAGGGTTGCCAATGGGGTCATAGAGGTCACAAAAATGCAGGAACAGAAACCGTATAATACCTATATAGGTGATGAGCTCAATTAGTATATTGTTTTGTGAATTCGGTAAGGGTGGGTAGTTTCAGTTGCACAATGCACAATGTTGGCTCCTCAGAGAAATTCAAACTCGCGATATCCTAAAGCTCAAGATCAAATAAAACAGCCGCAGATAAGATTCTCGTCGGATTTATCGCGATCCCAAAAATTAAATCCCGGTGCCTGTAAATTAAAACCCCTTCTCACTTTAACTGCCAGTTCCTTATTCTGGGGAACGTAAAAACCGGCCCAGTGCGAGTCGGACTCGTGCACGAAGGGTTCCGTACTATTATTTTTTTACATGGCAAAATTATTTTAGTTTAATTATTTACTATCAATCTGCAGTGGGTCAGTGGGTGGGTGAGCTGCTTATAGTGATGATGGTGTATGTTCAATATTCATGTCTTGATTTAAATATTAACTCTCAGTAACTATTCAAAAACTGTAAGTTATGGCATTAAATAAACCGAATTCTAAATATTTATATAAAGATTAGATAGGTGTCCAACACTTTATTGGCATTAATTAATTGAAGTCTCTGACAGCGGCAAAAGGTAGGTAAGTAGATAATTAATTTAGGTATAGATACCTGGGTAGGTAAAATGTACCTACGACTCCAGGGCGATTTATCTTCATCCTTGATACAACAGCAAAATTAAGGCTACGAGGATTGTATCGACAACAAAGCAATAGTTTAGAGAAACATGATTGTACTAGGACAATATGAAATAATGATAATAACAATAATAGGACATAACAATCACAATAAAATAAATCCACAGCGCCCGGTTCATTTTGGCACCCTCGGAACAACGACCTGCCAAATCGGGAGCAATAGTAGCATACCCCTAAACGTAAACACGACATTGGAGCCATTTTTGAAAGGGATGAAATGCACCGTGGGCAAGGGTACCTTGTAGAGATGCAAGTGGCAGACTTGCCGGAAATTATATTTAAGCCGGAGTGCTGAGTCGGCCAAAAGTGGAAATATATCTGTCAAACATTACATTATTATACTTTAGTCATTGAAAAATAAGTACTGGCTCAAAACTAGCATCTCGTTTATCTATACTGCTCGTTATCATAAGGATAATTTTTCTATATGTCACGCACGTTGTCACGTTTCTATAGTCATAAAAATGTAAAGGTTTTTGCAAGCTTTTTCTTCTTAAATCAAAATATCACGAGTACGCGGTGATAGCCTAGTGGGAAAATCATTTCGGACGTAGGTAAATTATCCACCAATCCGGACCGAGCTGGAATAAAACCTAATCCTCCTTACGAAAGTGCGCGGAGACCCTGCTCGGCAGCGGGCCGATATTGATTCATGATGATGAAGGGCGTAGTAATAATAGCAGCGGAGGCAGCTACGCTGTAGCCGCGCTGCGATGTACCAGACTGGATAAATCCTTGCCAGAATAGTAGATTAGAATATAAGGACCTTCCTTTGTATTAAGCTTGTATGTCTTAGAGTGCAATAAAAAGTTAAGAAGAAGAAGAATATGGCCGGATGCAACTTTTGCCGGATAAAGACCTCATGCCTTGTTCTTAGATATTGACACACCACCCCTCGCACTTTCTCCCCCATCAATTGTTACTAGTTGTGCATATTTTTCCCGCAGAAATAGCCGCCGGTGATACCGTGACATGGCATGGTCACGCTATTATTAGGGTTTGTAGAAATAGAAAATAATTTAATTTCGTGAATAATAGAATACAATTTTAAAACCGGCCTCGAAACTAGCTGTCTGTGTGTATGTGCTGTGGCTGCTAGATGTACTCTACATTTAAAAAAATGTTTTGTCTGAAATAAACTGCAAATCGAACAATATGACTTTTCGATACCGAGAAAGGCTCAAACTTACCAACAACATAATAGAGTAATATTTCTAAAACAGAAAACATAAAAACCATTTCCAGCGGTCAAAAAACAATCTAAACGTAATGACGGGTGAACTCTGAGAAAGATCAGTTTTTCCACTCGAGTTCCGTAGCAGTAATTCACAAAAAGTATCCCAGGGTCCGATTAACACGGTATCCTTGAGGATGTCTCTCACAAAAAGGCACGAGGGGACACGGGGACAAAGGCGCTCGAAACATTTCTCATTGAGGCGGGGGGTTGACCCCCTCCCCGTCCTACTCAGTACGTGCCCGTCTCGAACCACGGTGTCCATAATTTATGCCTTCGAGCGGACCTCGAAAAATAAATGAGCCCCTATAACGGGAGGAAATGGCAAAGTAAGTTACGTCGCGAAGTACCATGTGGTGTGAATGCAACTGCCGAAAGATGTTTCGTTGAAAATTCCATTGACAAAATTCTTTACGTATTAGAAGTTATGTAATAAGTATTTGCTCTAAGTCTGGGTGTTTGTGGGACCATGGTCCTCGTAGTTCCTGATTCCCTAGATACAGGGAATCCTAGTTAGGGGACAGGATCTATATAATGATCGTGACGCGTTATTTTATTGATTTATTTATAAAAAAGGCAACATTTTCTGTTATAACCTTCTTGAATTTTCCAAATCGAACTAAATAAGGAGACTACACGAGCAAAAATAAGATAGTAATTAGATCACAGTAGATGCTGCCTACATGAAAACTTTGCAGAACTTTGAAGACTGTTCCAGGTAATTTACCACATAATAATTTAGGGTTGTCTTATCATCATGGCCACCTCATAAAATATGAGGAGGCAGATATTGCGCAACACAATGATATTAATTTGTACATTACGCGTGTGTGTGTTTCACTGGACTGTGAAACGAACATATTTGTCGCATGTGCAAGCAAAAACGCCAATATGCCTACACTCCCTTTGGTCCTTTTTTTGTTTCTTTATTCCTTTTTGCTTTTGAATTCATATTACCGACCCTTTTTAGTTTTTATCATGTCGTTGCGCTGTTTACGCTTGAGAACATGATAATATAACTTTTTCCATATTCGCTTTCTAGATCGGTATGAGGAAATATATTGTATTTTCTATTGTTAGATATGAAGTTATTAGATTCAAATAAGATAATTATATTAGTATGTAAATAACTTGTTTCTTTTTTCATTAGGAAACGAATGGTTTGCTTGCCGATTAAAATCCAAAAACAATTACATCAGAACTATTTATTACTAAAAAAATTATTGTCAATACATTTTGGTGGGATCAGTCATAGTTTCACAGAGTAGACTAAGCCAAGTTGCGTTTAATGTATGGAATGAGTCACGGGATTTCCCAACTACTTATAAGGTGGACCTTTGTGCATCGCGAACCACGCGACTGACGCGCGTGACAGACGCGTGCGACAATACAAATGTATGACGCTCCGAAGCGGCACCATACATTTGAACCATCTCGCGCGCATCTGTCACGCGCATTAGTCGCGTGAGCCGCGATATGCGAAGGTCGGCCTTTATCAAAATTATGTCAATCCCATACATACAATTTTCTACAAGCGTTAACGACGTCAGTAGAAAGCATTATAACTTGGCTAGGCCAGCTGTATTATATTTGATTATGTCTAGGTTTTTTCATATTTGAACATTATTATTTGAAGCCTTTAGCATTATAAAAGGCAAATTACAAACACATGAAGCCCTTTTTAGTTTCAAATCACTAGCTGCGCTCTGTGGCTTCACGCGATCCGTTCAACAGCTTCTGCGTTGAGTCGTAACAATCACACACTTAAACTTTTGCTTTATAATATTAGTAAGTTAGGGGGGAGATTATAACAAAGTTTCACAGTAAAATTAATGCAGCTGTTTAATTTCACGTGATTGCATTAAAAAAATTAAATTGATTTTATTCATAAGACAACATTATCTAACATGATTGAGACCTAATTTATATGAAAAAGACATAAAAATAGACTTCAGTGGGTTGCGGCCGACGCGACTAACGCATGCGACAGATACGCGTTAGACGTCAAATGTATGACACCATTTCCATGTCATTGACAAATGACAATACAAATGCGTATGGCGCTGTGAAGTGATGCAATACATTTGAAATCTCGCGAGCATCTGTCGCGCGCGTCGGTCGGTTGAGCCGCGACCTACGAAACTCTGCCTCGAAGCGATGCTAAACCGAGTTAAAGCAAAGTTTTGTTCCTTTGAACATCACCGTTCCTTAAGTAATAGCCTACTTAGAATATTCATTTTAACGAAACTCACTAAAACATTATAGTGAAGATTTTACGCGAGAAGTCAAGTTTAGAACGGCACCAAGGTAATAAGCACGTACTTTGACAAAGTAACGCTTATTTACCTCGCCATAAGAGTTACAAATATCGCAACTCCGGTAGAGCTTTCTTCAAGAACCTGCCGAGATTAGTGAACTCATGTTCCACCACGGAGTTAAAGAACATCTTGTTGTCTGCGTCTCTGTGATCTATGTCCAGTAACGGCACGTAGGTGTAGGGAGCGAACGCGAGGTGATTCCTGATGCTAAGCTTTGCATCAACGTCAGGCATCAGGTTGCCGAGCTTGTCCGCCAGCTGGGGGTGCAGTTTCTCGAATATAAGCCCGTTGTGGCGTCCGCTGAGTGCTTCTTCGCTGTACAAACAGTTCAGCAGATCGGACATGTACTTGCTGAGTGTTTGAATGTGATCTTCGTTTTTGGTTTTACTCGCAGTCATGATTTTTTTGTATCTGTAACAACAGTGCCGGTTACAGTCGATTTCGTAACAGTAATGTTTCGATCAAAACAGCCTATTTAGTACATATTTTATTTTTAATTTTAACACTTACAGTATCATCAGATCAGCCATGTGGTCCACCAAACCTGCGGAGACGCTCAGCAGCGGCAGAGCTAGCACTAGCGGCGTCGGTAGAGCGCCGACGCCAGCGCCGTGAGACAACTCCGACACGGCGCGGCGTTGCGCGGACCACACCGTGGAGTAGAGGACTCGGATGTCATCTGGTAAGTTCGGGAAGGTTATGTTACTGACCAATCGAGTTCTTCATCTGGTGGTTAGTGACAGCTAAATTTAGCGCGTCTCTGCACTGCTCTCGTCATCCAATTCTTCATATGCCCAGTAGTTTCAGTAGGTGTATAGTTATAGGGCCTAGTTTCACCGCAGTAAGAACTAACAATCGTACTTAAAGACGTTAATTAAACTTTAAATACCATTAATACTTGTATCATTTTTGATAGGGTTCAAAACTAATTAGTGTTGACGTCTGTAAGTTCTTAGTGTTGGCGATCGTGAAAATATATAGAAAAAAGTACTCCAACTTTATAAGACGCTATGTGGGGGATTTCTAAAGCGCAAATTTCACAGTATTCTTTCATTTGATAGTTATGTACGTAACTACTTGTTATAGTTAAGTACAACTTATTTAATTTATAGTAATACATAAGTACTTCATAGTGTTCTTGTAACAAAAACCGCACTTTTCGGTTCATAACTTTAGTTAGATGATGCTGTGACAAACTGAAACAAATCTAGTTTCGGCGATCATTAAAGAGTCCTTTCTTGTACTACGTAACCCTGAAATGACAGGTATACTGACCCGGCGCCACTTGCAACCCTTTGTTGCACAAGTCGGCGATTGTCTCGGCCAGGCCTGGTAGTACCAACGCGTAGTTGGCAGGCTGTGGGTTAAAGGAGTGTTGCGAAGACTTTTTACTGGCGTATACCTGAATGGGTTAAACAAACAAAATAACGTGTCACGATCACATACATAGATCTTAACTGTTAACTACGGTTCCCAGATATATAGTCACTAACATTACTATGTATTTTCATTTGAAACGGGATATTTACCATGTATTATGTTAGTATCATGTTCCCAATTTAATAGACCTGTAATGGTCATCGCTCAGTAGAAGAGCACCGCTCCGACACATCAAATAACTTACCATTCAAGTTAGGGTTTTAAATCGTGTGCATTAAAGTAAATTTTATAAAGGCAAGATAGAATAGTAGCTGCTTGGCAATCAGCAACTTCTCTATCTTCTCTCGAAGCGGTGCTGTTATTGTGATGTGTTTAGCGAATCAGGCACTACGAGGACAATGGTCCCAGAAACACCCAGACTCAGAGCAAATGCCTATTTGTGATTATAGTTACATTAGTATGCTTTAACTACAAAAGTCCACCTGGGGAGGATATGGACTTTCTGTAATTGATTTATTCAATACAAAATAGACAAAGCTAACTGTGAGAACCAAAGCGCAGACTATCTTAGAATTGAGCTTTTCAGATTTTACGACATCTATTGATATTGTGGTGAACTAACTTCATTTCGTATAATGACGCGCTCAAATAAGAATAAAGGGCTCAGTATGATTGTCGACTAGAATAGGTAATGCTTTATTGTACTCCAGTTAAAAATACACAAGGGACTTAACAAAAATAAACAAACAGCAAGATCTAAAGTAAAATAATTATTTTTTTTCACATATAAATTACGGAATTTATACGAAATGAAGTTACTTTACGCTATAGAGTATTCTTAGCTATGATTAATGAAAATCTGTTTAGGCGTTTTAATATCATCAGCAGCAATAAAAGCAATTATTTTGTAGAAAACTTGGATGAAACCGAAGTCCGCCGCGTTTCATTGAAATTTTAGAAGCTTTATTAACAGGTACAAATCTATAGGAAGTAGAGTCATACCATGTTGGAGTACATATTGGTGAGGCTCCGGAGGATAGCGCACTGCTCCAGCGGCTGCGCGCGGTGGTAGGCGCGGCACAGCGCCTCCGCGACGGACTGGGCGTGCTCGGGGGACTCCACGCTCACCCACTCCACCAGCTCCAATATCTGTAGACATATTTATAGGTGGAATCGTGGATAAAGCTATTTGCTTTGCGCTAAAATCCCTTAAAGCTATCGTGCAGTTAGCACTGTGCTGACCGCCTCTGCACAGTTTTCACAGTGATAGCTGCGGAGGACCAACCCAAAATTGCATAGATATAAAAAACCAAAATTACATAGATACACTTCAGCGATGATTTAAAAACATACAGTATAACATCTTCTTAGTATGCCTTAATTCTTACTTCAGGAAAGAAGTCCTTCTCATTCCACAGTGGAAGGTACTGGGCCATGAACCTGGTGATGATGGGGATGCCCAGGACGAGAGTGCGTTGAAACAAGACCAGCCTCTGGAGCAAGTCTTGCTTCTCCATATAGCTGTACGGAGACTCCTCGAGGAAACCTATCCATGGGAAAATAAGAAACAACTAAACTTATAATTTCATTTAGAAGGATTCATGGTGCCTCCACACATTGACCAATCACGGAAGAATACAGGTGACCACAACATTTAAATAAAGTTATTATCATATAGAAATAGAGTGGCATTACATACTCGTGTGTTTTTCTGTATTTGTCCGTGATCGGTGAAATATTTTAAGACATCATTAACTCTTTGAGTGTCATGTGTACAGTTTAATCAAATGAAAAACTAAACCCTTCATCTATAATACTAGAAACGAGCTGACGAGCTTTAAACGGTTGAACAGATTTTTTTAAATCATAGCTAAGATAAGAACGGGCTTACTCTAGTTGACTTTCAAACAAAAAAAATAGCTCTAAAATTGGTTCATCAGTTTAGGGGCTATGATGCCACAAAACGAATAACAACCCTCCTCTGTTTGCTTTGGTGTGTCCATAAATCCTTTAATCTCTGTACATTTCACCCAAAGTGAACCATGTAATATCACCTATAGCTACTACTCAGTGTTACTCACAGGTGTTTAGGAGATGGTGTAAGTCATGCGTCAAAAAGGCATGGTGCTTGTGGTATCTGATCGCCAGAACCATCTGACCGGTGGTGTTGCACAGCAATGCTCGCAACCGTGCCGGTCGCACCATCTCGTTCTGTAGGCTGTAGTGTATCAGTGATACAGGGCTGGAATACAAACAAGATATTTTCAGTTAACACTTTGACTGCTGAGCCGATTTTCATGTCTAGCCACGGGTATGGACATTGTGTTTTCCGGTACCTTCCGCTAACCAACATTTTCCATACAACTAACACCACAGTTGTGTTTTCCCATACTCGCTGCAAGTTATAAAAACACCACAGTTGTGTTTTCAGCAGTGAACGTGTTAAAACACACTTGGTGACTAAATTAGGAACGAATAAATTATTGTTACAACAGTGAAAATTTTACTAAGTGAATTTCTACACTGTGTGATCTAGACAGACATGCTTGTCTATAGAAACATTTAAAAATATTTTTTAATTTTATGTTTTTTTTTTTTATTGTGTTCCAGTAAATTGCAATTTCTGCATATAATCCAATAGCTGCAAGGCAACAAAACAAAATGCTGAAAAGAACAAAGTTGATGTTTAATTTGTGTGGTGTAGTAAATACAAAGATTCTCGTGGCAATTTAATTTTGCAATGCATTCTGGGTGGCAACTGTTATGGACAGGCATGACGCTTGTAAATAGGTGAACAACTTACTTATCTTGTTACTACATTGTTTATAAAATATTTAATTTAGAAAGACTTACTCTGAAAAATCAATGAAGGTTTTTGGTGGCTCCTTTTGGGGATTTTGTCTTGCAATATTGAAAAATTCTAAATTGGGCACCAGTGGTTCTGTCTTCTTGTTCCTGCTGCGGTCCTGGAAGCATTTATTGCAGATTTATGATTCTTAGTTAAAGTTTAACTGACTTTTCAATTAAACTTACTATGACTTGCATGCAATTTGAAATCAATTTTTAATTTAAAAAAATTATAAGACATCACTCAATAAAAATATTGCATATTATTGCTTCATAGCAAGATAGTTTCTCCTAAAACAATTACTTAATATAAAATTCTTCTGTACATGTTTGTCACCTATCTCCTCCTAAATTGCTGGACCGATTTGGGAGAAATTTTATGTGTATACTTCAAGGGGTTCCTGGATATTTTGAAAACTCTATTGTACTTGGTAGATGGCTCTGCAATCGGGCCCTAGTTTTTTTTATTTTCAGGGCACCTGCCGGGCCTGCTAGTATAAAATAAAATTTTGAGTACTTACGGAATTTATGGGATTTATCCACATCAAATGTTGTCGTTCTTGACTCAATCTGTTTCTGCGTTCCTAAAACAAAACAGAACTTTTATTTATTATTTTACTTATATCTAATAATTATATTCTAATAACTACAACATGAGAAATCAATGCTAAAGTGAGCTTGATCACCGATGTCTGCTTCATTATACAAACTGTATAAAAATAAGTCTTCAAAGGTGGTCCGTCAAACTTAACTAAGCAGTAGCTCATGACTATGTTATTAACTTCTCGGCTGCATGGGCACAGATCCGACCAGACAAGAATTAAAAATCTATTATCATACGTAATAAGCCCTAGGAAACTTGGTTCCTTTAAGATTCATTCATCTATAATCCGAACAGCGAAGGAACGGTACGGTTTCTTTTTTCCCGATTACAATGATCTGGAAGTTCTATGTCAAGAGTGAATAGCTATATTTTAGACAAGTATGCATGTTGCAAATACAGTGTAAACTCTTTATAACGAAACTCAAGGGACTGAGCATTTTTTGTCGTTATAGAGAGTTATCGTTATATGGAGTGAGTGTTTCAATATGTGGGTTTTAACACAAACCAACCAAGTTGGGCTCACTTCAACGTTATAGGGAGTTTATCGTTATAAAGGATAACGTTATAAAGAGTTTACACTGTACTTGCGGAATCAAAAAAAAAATTCAGACTAAGAGGAGTGATTTCTATCCTATATGAGTGAGTGTGGAGTGATTTCTCACAATAACAAATCTTTATTTCAATTACCCGAATCCTTCTAAATCTCGTGAGTACAGCAACATTCAGCTTTTTAAATGCCGTGTGAATAGAAATGGCTGGTATAGGTTCCGGTACACACTCTGGCTTATACGACTTGAACAGTCCAAGTAACACTTGAAGCTGCCGTTGCATACTCTGTAAAAAAACAGAAAGAACTTGATTTATTTTAAAAATCACTTGCCTTATTGAAGTAATTAATACAATATTCACTGTATGTAAGAATAATTAAATTTATAATTAATTTTTCGTTTTCCTACAGTCACTTTTGAGGTTTTTTCAATAGTTCAATTTGTAGAGCAGAAGAATGACATAATTGGCAGATTTTACTGCAAAGCATGAGGTTTCAGTTTTGATTTCCAAATAGAATATTGTTCACTTGTGACAAAGAATACATTCTTGTCATAAATGAGTGATATATTAGTGGTGTTTGTTCAGTCTTGGTGTATGTAGGATTATGGTCATCATAGTTCCTGATTCCCCAGATATAGGGTATCTTAATCAAGGGTCAGGAGCACCAAGGAAAGTTTGTGATGATGGTAACATGTTTTAGGTATTATTAATTTTAGGGAAAAGGTCATTAACACTTTCACTGCTGAATTGTTTCATTTTTATTGGCTCTCTTGCGAATCTTCACACATGTGTGTTTACTGTTTACTGGTGTTGTGTCGTAATTAAACTTAATCAGCAGTGTGGGTGCACACAACTGGTGTGATAAAATTATCAATACAGCTGTGTATTTTCACTTGCTGTAAAATTATAAAAACACAGACATGTGTGTTTTCAGCAGTGGACGTGTTAAGATGTTTAGTTACTAAAATGTACTACTCATTTATACCTTTTTGGCTTCTCTTTTGGTAGCATAGTCCATCAACTCCAGTACTCTTCTCCTAGTCACGTCAACAGGCTTTGTAAGTGTGTATACCAGCTTCACAGCATGTATTGTCTGAAATAAAAAAATCCAAGAATTATAATTTTTCCAACCTCATTTATTCTAACACAACTAATGCTAAATAAATAAGGCTACGCAAGCAAGGATGCACCTATACAACAATTAGGTTTTAATATCTCTGTAAATGCCGCATACGAGAGATGTATAAATTTCTTTTGTGATATTTTGATAACTTACCAACATTTCAAAGGTCAATATCATGCAGAAAACTTCATATCCCGCGTCCAGAGCCGTCATATCAATAGATTCACATTCCATAGCCGCTGTTAACAAAAAAATGATGGTAAAAGTACACTGCATATGTTTAATATTAATTACATGATATTGAGAAAGCCTTACCGGTCAGCCAGTCTAGTAAAAAGCCTACTCGAGAGGAATTTGCCTGGTTCTCGAAGTTGGCGAGGATCCAACGCAGGGCGTAGTTCACCGTCCTCTCTTCTACGGTGTCTGGCGGTACCAAACATGACCCCAAATTCACCCATTTCGTGACAGCTGAAACCCAAATAGCTTAGTAAGATGAATGTCGCAAGAGTGGAATTCTAAGGAATTTATACAAGCAGGTACTCACGTATAGATAAATTCAACCAAACTTTAAATAAAGTGTGGAAGTCATCGTACTCCAAACTGCTGTTGTCAACAGCGTAGGCAAGTTCATCAATTTTATTCTGAAACAAATCTTTATCGAATCCTCTCTTCAGTGACTTTATAAAGTCGATAATCTCGTCCACGTCCGTCATCACGATTATTTAGAACAAAATTCCAGCAAACCAAAACAATCACACACAGTAAAAACAACAACGTCGTTGAGTTTTCGAAAATTCAAACGCCTCTATGACGACCACAGATAGATTATGTTGTGTTAGGTAGTAGGGACAGATCTGCAAAAGTAACTGTCAGATTCTTTCCTGCATTCATAATAATTACGCTTTTTCTTTATGTTTTAGCTTCACGTGATTTGTGCGTGTGTCAAGTTAATTCTCAACAGTCTTTGTCACTGTTTGTAAATTTGTCGGTTTTTACTAGCTATCTTCGTAAATAATTACCTAAAGTCGCAAAGCTTCTTTGTTTATGGTAAATGCTACATAAATGTTGTCCACAAAAAAATATACCCTACTTTGAAAGGAAAAGACGAGCAAGTATTGACGTACGTGTTATGTAGCCATCAATGACCAGAATTATGACACCGCATTCCACACCACACCGTGCGACCGGCGGCGATACAGCGAAACGCAGACGCAGCAGAACTGTCCCATGTATCTTTAAACTGTAATCCCCGAAATTTTAGGTGACTTCGGCTTCTAACTTCGGACCGAACATACTTTTAGCTTAGGATCTTGATATGTAATATTTTAATTATAATAAACCTAGTATAAGAACATTTGGTGTTTCTTTGCACCCTCAGGCTGCGGCCTCCATAACTTACGTGATGTATTTATTTGTTGTCGTCCTTCTGCAAAAGTTAGCCAATGATATAACAAAAGCTCTTCTATCTTTATAGTATTGTAAAACTTTCATAATATTCCAGTGATCACTTTCTTCACAAAAATGAGATAAAATAATCAAAATTTGATATTATTTGAATAATGTTTCAAACAGGTTTTTGGAGCTTTACAACTACATATTTCATAGTAAACGATTGTGGAAAATGCGACAACCGTAAATCCATCTTTGAAATAATAACAATAAACTTTATTGTTTATAACTATGTGTTTAAGGGTCTTAAAATTAAAATGTGTTGCAACAGTCTGTTTATTTTCGTAATTATGTAGAAGTATTTACACGGCCAAGCTCCAGGAAAAAATAAAAGTGTTTAGAGTTTGAGTTTTTTTTCTTAGGGCTCAGATTTAAGAATTCGAGGTCACGCGCGTATTTCCATGTCGACCGGGAGTAGTAGTATAACTGGCGCATGCAGCGTGTGCGACGCTGTATCGGCTATAGCTAGCTAAACTAGCGTTGAAGTGAGACGGAAGTACGCGGCAACGTACTGTCGTGAAAAAACGCGTGGGCAAGCGGTCGCGAGAAGCTCAGTGCAGCAATCCCCCCCTGATGGGTTACTATAAGTTTAAATATCTTTCTGAAAAGTTTCTAAATCCATGTAAAAAATGTTTCAAATTAATTAGAATAGCTATGCGACTCTTTGCTGAGTTACTTACGACACACTTTTGAATGGAAAATTAATTTACGTACTGGTATTACTTAAAAGCATAGACATGATGCTTTGTTTCCCAGCTCCCATTTGAAGTGTCAAAAAATGAACGAATTGTCGTTTGAAGTAAACAGTATGGGTATTTGCCAACAGAATAATTTACAAAAATATGGTTAAAATCATATAGCGGGAGTCACATAAAAGTGTTTAAATTACAATATTAAAAATGTGGCCCATACTCCTGAACATGACACGCGACGAATGTCGCCTTACGCTCCGTAGACTCGGTATATATTTTAGTCTTGGGAATGGCTTTCATTTTCCCTCCTATGCTTTTCTCAAATTATGCTCTATAGGTTGAGGCTAATTTATAGCCTAAGAAAAGTAAAGCGTATTCAATAATTATGGTGTATTCATTTGTTTGCAGAACTGGAAGCCTACTCGAATATGGTCAATGTGTTCAGAGCACAAGGGGCATTGGAAGACAACAGAAAAAAGCTATTAGAGGAACTACGCGCCGCTTTACACATAAGTCAAGATCGGCACAGCGCTGAGGCTCGTCGAGTGTCCAACGATCAGTTACTGGCTACAATAGCTGATCAGTAAGTTAATAATTATGATTTTGAGTGCAAGATTCTTGATTTATTTTTAAACACAGTTACACAAACTCAAAGATGGCTGTGGCTTCCTGCAAGTCAAACCCATTATCATAATAGTTTATAAAATGAGTAGATACAGGTAGTTGTAACTATTGTTTACTTGTAATTGCAGATTCAAACTTGATATTTTATTAATTCTTTTATCATTTTTGTTTTTATGTAGATAACTTGGTGCTTGTGTGCATAGATGTGGGGTGACTCTGTAGGTTATATGTTGATGGAGAGAATATTATAAGTGTGGTTTTGGTGCATTTTTATGTTAGAGAAGGTGTTTTTTAAGTTTTTTTTTATTTTGACAGGTAACCTATAACTTTGTTATGTCAAATTAATTTTTTTGAAAGTAATAAAACTTTTTTTACACTTTTTTGTGGAAAGTACAAAAACTTGAAAAAAATGATTTTGCTTGCTCTAGACATCTAAATGAAGCTGCTTTTTTTTGTTATTGTTTAATTCCTCGACTGACACACGTTCAGTTTGGTTAAAGAAATTTAAAATAACCACTTTATTGACACATGCAAAGGGTTAATGCCACTTACTTTGTTTAGTGATTTACTTGTTTTTCCATATGCAACTTTAATGATTGATGTGTAATCAATTTATGCAGCTCAGGTGTAGATTTATTTTTATCAAACAACATACAGGTGTACCAGAAGATAAAAAAAAAGAGAATAAAATGCAAAATGCTAAAAAAAGCTCTAGCCTTTTTACACACTTAATTTATAAAAGATATTTTTGAGCACCAAACCTTTCCAGGTCATTTTTACAAAGATAGAATAGAATAGAAAACTCTTTATTGTACACCAGAAACAAAAATAAACACAGTACAGAAGAATACTACTACTGATACTAAACTGATACTGTATTTTTTGAATAGGTTAACGGGCCCAAACACAGGATTAGGATGGATCTGCGAAGGGCGGAGGAGAGTGCCGTTGTTGCCTCGTGGAATCCCACAGACTGCATACACAGAGATAGCAGATAAAGCTGCCGAGGCAGCAGCAGCAGAAAACAGAGAAATCCAGAAGAGACTGGAAGAGAAACTCGTAGCACCAAAGTCCAGTCAAGAAGAAATTCCCAATGCTGAAACTGAAACTGCTGAAGCCACGTTGAGTTCAAATGAAGCTATGGATGAAGATATGTACCCCCCCATCGCGATGGAAGACCAAACTATTAAGGTAATTAGAAATTTTAGACTGGACCCCCATGGTGGATTATGGCCTAATCCTCCTCCTAAAAGTGAGGGGGATACCCGTGCTCAGCAGTGGGACAACACGGGATAAATTTGATGATGCAAATTTAATTTGTATAAAATTTTTTTAGCTTTTTTTTTAATTTTAATTTTATTTTATGACTAATAAAAATTTAAAAGTAAACGTATTATGATTACGTAACATTGGCAGGTGGAAAGGAAAGCAATTTTTTTTTATCCTTTCATACCTACAATTGCATATTACTTACATCCATAGAAATTTAACTCTATTTTCAAGGAAAAAAGTTTCAAGTTCCATAAATCTCTCCATTTAGTGTCCATAAGAGCGCTAGTAAGTTAAAAAAAATTTTGTTTAGCTATGGGAAACAGAACTCATCACCCGCAAACGCAAAGTGCCGCCAGAGGGCGGCGCTGTGCCAGATGACGGCAGCACCCCAGTCAAGAGCATGAGGAACATACCTCTCAACACTAATCAGAAACATCTCAACCTCTCCCAGATATATTCTAAGTTCTCACAACCAGCTACAAGTAAGTATTAGTGACACTTTTCGCTTTTTTTTGTAAATAAGTCTAATAAATACTTGTGTAGTTAATCTTAAACTACTGTAGTTATAATTATTATCTGCTGCATGTCTAGTGTGATGTTAACATATAAATATAATATAATCCGCTCCACAGTTTCAACCGCTATATCTATATCCCACAGGGAATATCATATGTTCTACAACAGGACCTAAAATATCTTAATACTACATTTCATCAAAATCCGTTCAGCCGGTTTGGCGTGAAGAGGAGGGAACAAACACACAAACTTCCGCATTTATAATATTGGTGAGAATATTGTGTTCAATCCAAAATTGTTGTAAGTATTGTACTACTCACATTGTGATTGCCGAAATACATGCGATGAAATCGTTCACAATTAGTGAAAAGAAAGACCAGTAAATTAACATTATGTCATGTATGTAATAGTAATAAACAGATTTTTCTATCCCCACAGGTAAAACACCAAGTCAATCAAAACACTCATATAATCAAGTAAGTAAAGTATCTACGAGTAAATCGAACCAACCACACGCGCCGCGCTCGACGCCACACAAGCCCAGAGCGCCAAAAGCTCCCAAGAACACTTCCAAACTTCCAGCGAGAAAATCGCAGGAGGTCCCCCTGTCTCCCGGTAAACATTACAACCCGGCGTCGATGCAGGTCGAGTACGCGGGACCACCGAACACCTTCCAAGCGAGTTACGCACAGTCGGTCCTCGGTCAGCCGAAATCCGAGTTCGGTGATGATATCAAACCTAAAGGGATAACCCCTTCAAGTTTGATGTCGGACTCGCCCACTATGCAGCTTCTCACACAGCCCGCCGCGGCGCCGCACGACCCCGCGGCGTCGGAGAGCGAACACCCCGAAGATGGCGCCCCGTCAAACAAATCCTTATCGAGCAAGCCGTGCCAACTCATCCTGAAGAACCGAAGCGAGACGACCCCCGATAAAAAACCTTCACCCAGCGACGTCAAAATTATACACAAACCGACGGAGGGCATCAAACTTCTCTCGAACCGGCAAGTGGTTGTCGCGACCAGTTCCGCCCAGAAAGTTTTGAGCGTTCCACCGCAGAAGGTCGCGAGTACTTCGGGCAAGCTTGTCACGACTAAAGTTATAGGCTCGTTACCGAAAGCACGCCCCACGAATACTCCCGTAAAGACGGAAAAGATGATAGTTGTTTCGAAACCTACAGCTGAAAACAAAAATTTCTCCAATTCGCGACTCGTGGTGACGTCGTCCGTCAGTACAGCTATGAAAGAGCGCACGTCCGTCAGTGCGAGTAACGTCGCGCGACTGACCGAAAGTCTCACTCCTAAAGGGATCCCGGCGACAGATTTGAAAGTGTCGGCAAAAGCACTTGTGCTCAATCCGAAGTCGGGCCAAAAAATGGTAGTGGTACCCGCAAAGGCCCGCACGAAACCGGGTAATGATATAGAACGGCAGATACCGTTGATACATTTCAAAGGAATCCCTACGGCTATGAAACTGGTGCCTGTTAGCTCGCAATCGGTCCCTCAAGTCAATAAATCAGCGACCGTGACCGTGTTATCGAAACCCGCCACGGTCAGTTCGCTTCCCTCCACAGCGAAAATAATCGGAATGGAGACTATAAAAACTGCCAATTTGGCCGATATAGTACCCGTAAAAGGGCTCACCCCCGTCGCCACTCCCAAGATAACCAACCCTATCGTGAGGCCGTCGAGCGCCAAAGGAAACGTCATAGTCGTGCAAAAGGGAACCCCCATCGGCAAAGCGATATCGTTCGCAAAAAACGGGAATGACATGTCCAAAATTATAATGGGCAAGAATGTAACACAGCTCTTGCAAGCTTCGAAAACCGAGCACACGGAGGCAGGCAAGTCTACCGGAAACGTAATAGTTTTAGAACTGAACAACGAGCAGAGCGGACGGCCCACCACCATGTCGGAGATCCTCGACAGCCGCGGGCCCGGCGCCGCGCGCCTGGCGCCGGAGCACAAGCCGCCGCAGATCACGGCGGACACGCCCGTGCTCTTCGACACGCAGCTCACGGAGGAGACGTGCAACACGAGCAGCCTCGACTCCACGGTGGAGAGCATAGGCGGTATCGTACCCATGGAGGAGGCCGGCCTGTCGTTGGTCGATAAAGAGGAGACGAAATCGCATTTCAGCAAGGAATCGGAAGGCGCCAAAGACTCGTCGAGCGCAACCGACTGGGAAATGGAGCTCGACACCGTCTCGAGGAAGGATAAAGACGACGACGACAAACTGAACTCGTTACATCTAGATCTGGGCATGTCGAGCGACAGCGACGGCGAGTACATGGGCACCGGGCGCAAGACAAAGAGCGAGCACTCGGCGCAGGCGCGGCAGCGGACGGCGACCGGGGGTAAGACCATCGCGTGATTTCCTTTCGGTTCGGTCTTTTATTTTCGTTTTTTTTTATTAAAAATCTGAATACGCTTTTAGGAGAGAGCGGCGGAGTGTTCAGCAGCTCGAGTGCGATGACGCTCGCGACGCGGACGCTGCTCAGCCAGCTGCAGGACGACGGTTCCTCCAGCAACGACTCGTCGTTCGCGCTGCGGGCCAAAGTCGAGAGGGCCAAGCAGCCGGACCCCAAGCTGGACGGGGTGGAGTGCGACGAACTCACCAAGGCGAAAGAGAAGCTGTCCGAGAAAGTGGCGGAGGCGAAGTCTCAGCGGCGGAGGATAGACATCTACAGCACGGCGATAACGCCGACCGACATAAACCTGGACTCGTTCGCTTACCTCGACGAGAGCATCATGGCGGGCGACGACGTGTTCGACGACAAGGCGCGCGAGGCGCGGCGGGACCACGCGCTGCACGACCAGCTCAGCCGCCTACTGGCCGACGACTCCGCCTCCGCCGACTCGCACGCCGGGAGTGACGCCTTGAGCAAATAGCGAGCGGCTGCCTTTATTTTCGATGTGAACATTGAAGATTTCTTTGAACTTTAAAATGGACTCGAATGAGCTCGCCGTTGCTTTGGTACAGGTGTCTACTTATTCTGTTTAAATCTTTCGGAACGTGTTGGTGTACTCTGTAAGTATCAGGAATGTTTTTAAAACTGAAGAGGCTAATTGAATGTAAATTGCAAGAAGATTTGGGACAATTCTTTTGAATTAGCTGACTGCGATACTACAATTGATTTCTTATTGAAATGTTGAGATCTGATATGATGAACTTAAAGTATAGTAAGAAACGCGGGGAAAACAAGTGATTTCATGAATCTGCTCGAAGGACAATTTAATTCGAGATCTTCCAGGTTTGTATGTATTCTGTCAGTAAGTTCGTACAAGTTTGTTGCCAAATTAATAAATGCGATTCTATCCAATAAGTCACGTGTAAAGTTTTGCTGTAAAACCTAAAACCTAGTAAACCATAAATGGCTCCTTCAAGCCTGATTGGAATTCCAAAAATTGTAATTACATTTTTAACTTGATGATGACGAAAATACAGTATTATTGTGCCCAATTGAGAATGTAAATTGCATAATAAAGTAAAAAGTAAATTCTTCCAGTACACATTAACGTTGCATATTGCACACTAGGCAGACAAATGCATTTTTTTGGACCGAAACTTTTCAAAGGAGGCATGGGATCTCGACGCACAATTTATTATTTAACTAAAATCGCATGTCGCTGTCTCCTAGCATCAAACATCCTGCGAATGGAGTTTCTGTAACTGTGGAAAAACTTGTAATATAAATCCTATAAAGTTACAGATATATTTGAGAAAATAAAATAATGTTTGGGGCTCCCATGCCAACCTTATTTAAAGTAAGTCGAGACGAGACGCCTACACGTGAGGTAAATATCTAATTAAATTTCATTTAAGGAAATGACTTGTACGAAGAACAAGATGACTACTAAAATAAACGGGATATTTAGAACCCGCTAAAAAAACTATTGTGTTCAGTCAGGTAAAGATTATCATGACTTCTAGAATACCTAGTATTTTGTCTGCAAAACTTGTTTCTATGAAACAGCACACGTATTGAAACTTACAGTAATAATTTCACTACCATTTCTCTAACTTTACTGTTCTTGAAACTCCACCAAGATAATGTTGAACTGATTTCAATGACAAACTATTTTTGTTAGTTTTAGTTTTTCTTGGAAATTTAATCAGTACATACTAGATACCCCTAATATAATAGGTAGATTAAAGTTTTATTTTAACGCACAAGTAATTTTAGAGGGTTTTGTTGGTTAAAATAATTATGAATTTACATATTTATTTATGTTTCTCCACACCAATGATCTGTATGCAATAATTCTATACTTTTTTTTGCTTTCTCTTGCAATCGTTTGTTGATAGATTATGCAGGCTTGTTACAACTTATATTATTTTATCAGCTTTATTTATAAAGTACCTTACACTATGTTTCAACACCTTTAAACCAAGTGGTAAGTATCGATAA
Source organism: Campaea margaritaria (assembly GCA_912999815.1). Lineage (NCBI taxonomy): Eukaryota > Metazoa > Arthropoda > Insecta > Lepidoptera > Geometridae > Campaea > Campaea margaritaria. Next base: position 10,621,837 of record OU538790.1, read on the forward strand.
ATTTACAAGTTTTATTGTGCAAGATTGCAGGTCAGCCAATACATCATGATTGATATAATGCATAGTGACTATGATATCGATTCTTGGCATTTGGTTTGCATTTATGTCCTTGTGACACCTAATTAGTATGGATAAGCTCCTTTATATGCGAATGTTTCACTTATTTTAAATACATAATATTAATTTATATCACTGTTACATCATTATTTAATAAAGGTAAATAGCAAATAGCTTCAGATATCTAGAGGTATTTCCCGTTGCCTGTTTCGCTTGTTGTAATAATCTATGTATGTAGTTATGTACTGTGTTGTTTTTTTACATAATGTACTGGTTGAGTCTATTATGTAGGTACAGATAGTAACCTATTTGAGTGAAAAGCAATTTTTATGGTTAAAATGAGTAAGTATAATGGGCTGGTAAAATAGTAATGTGCATGGTGGATGCCTAGTTTCGTTAGTAACAACATTTTCCTAAGAGAATGTAGTAAATGGTACATGTTTCTTACTATATGAGAATGACATTACATTCTAAAGAATATAGTGCCATTGATAGCAAATAATTATTGTTGTTCATTCTATGACAAACTTGTACATATTATTTTTAAATAAAATAAATATCATTGATGACTGTCGATTTATAGGATGTATTAATTTTGTATCATAATAATAAAATGCATGGAACGGGCATTTCGTGGATGCCAGGCCTGCTTTATTTAGTAAATTGTTACTAGGTGTAAGTAGATGCAGGTGAATAAGTTTAAGATTGTTACCACGATGCAATCAAGTTGTGGAAGATGATGTGTTCCCGTTATTTATAAGTATCCTATGAGGATTCGATTTTTTGTATAAATATAACATAAAAAAATATTGTTTTATAAATTTTTGAGCAATGTTAACGATTGACCTGCATCAGTTTATTTGGCAACCTAGAGTTAAGATGTTCATTTTTGTTTGTCAGCTGTACATATTTGGCGTAGTGTTAGGGCCGTAGTAATCACCACAACATGTTAATACAATTTCTGCGTTTTTGGCATCAAGTTTATTTTATCTACTTATTTTAACAAATAAAAGTTTAATCACATATACCGTGTTTTCGTTACCCACCTCAAGATACAGGGTTAGACTTACCTCACTCCCGTCAATCTTACATACATGAAAAATAAAAGGAAGTTAAAACATCAATATTGTATATTTTATATACTTACTAAGTTATAAAAAACGATACATATTAAGTTCTATAAAAATCAAGAAAGAAATACACAATCTCAAAACAATTTAACTTACGCGGCTATTACATTCAACATAAATGTACTGATTGACTATGTCGATTAATAAATACTGTGCTCTTTCGGTACTAATTATGGCGTGTCCTGAAGTATTTCTATGGCAATATGCTTGTTTCGAATGCCTTTAGGAGGAGGTGACCTTGTGCATAGCTTCGGCCACGTAGTTCACGTTCTTTGAAGAGATGCCCGCGACGGAGATGCGCCCGTCTTTGGTCAGGTAGATGTGGAACTCCTTGGTGAGGCGCTCGACCTGTGGAAGGAATCGATGTCTTACATCCTGACTGCTGCCGTGCTCTAGAGGGCACGTTAAGCCGTCGGGCTCGCCTGATTACATAAAACTATGCAGAAGCAAAGCAACAGCGATCACTACGCGATCGGTTATTACAATAGAAATTACATTATGGAAATCGATCGCCCACCTATTGTTCCGCCTTTCGCAGAATGGACTTTAACAAATTGGTTTTGACAGTTTAAAAAAGTGACATTTGACAGCAATGATCACGAGATTTAAGTCTATTGCAAGCTTGTCGCGAGATTCGTTATAAGGCAGTTATCGATTGTTAACAAATTAACAACCGTTACTGATATGTAGTCCAGGATGTCTCTAGTTGAGAGGTCCTCTGAAATCTGTATAATGACTGACCTGGTCAGGCTTGAGGCCGGTGTAGCAGAACATGCCGATCTGATCGGTGATGTGCTGCCAGTTCTGCTTGTTGCCAGCGCCCTCGATGCCGGCGCGGAGCTGCGTGCGCATCGCGATGATGCGATCGGCCATCAACTTCACATCTGCGAGCCTGGAATGTTCAATAACATATCAAGATCACATAACTAGGATCTAAGACGACCATGGTCCCACAAACACCCAGTAAAATTACCTGTTGTCAACAGGGATTATTCCAGAAATTCCCCTAGGCCGTCCCCTTTAAGGGGGATTTCCGGAAATCCCCCTCATAGCTCGATCCTACAGTGAGTGGATATGGGTTGCGATGGTGAAGACATACCAAGAGTACTTACCACTGTTTCTTGAGCTGCGGATCGTTGAGGATGGTCTGTACCAGACGCGCGCCGTACAGCGGCGGGTTGGAGTACATGGTGCGGATCATGATCTTCACTTGGGACATCATCTTGTCAGCCGACTCGGAGTCACCGCAGAGGAAGGTCAGCGCTCCGGTACGTTCACCGTACAAGCCTGAAATTTTGCAAGTTGGAAATTAGAATTCAGTTACGTACTGCAATAAACCTATAGCTGTATCTATGCGATAACCTTTAAGTATCAGGCGGTCCATCGGCTTATTTGCCACTCGATGAAATATAAAAAAGTATAGTATATTTTAATGTATGTATGGGGAGGCAACTAGCGAGATTCCCTCTTTCTTTCGAAAGTAAATCTTGTTAAATTACGCTCATAAATAATTTGATTTGACGTATTATTTGTCTATTTAATTAGCATTTTGTTGTTAAAGAAAAAATTGTTAAAGAATTGTTTTAATGCAATATTGGGATCCAAAGCTCAATATTGACCGTGTCGTTCGTGCCAGCCAGCCCTAACAAACACTATTGACGTTTTAAAATAATGATAAGATACTAGAGGTCACCGAAGTAGAGTAAACATAATAAAAATATCCTACATCGAGTACAATAATTTAATTAAGTTATTGTTCGGAACTATACATTTCTTTGTCGTTATAAAAGTAGGTAACTAGTGTCCGACCGATACAGGATTTTCAGCCAAAACCGAACCGAACCAAAACCGTGGTGGAACACGGCCTAATCCTCATCACGAATGCGAGGGGAGACCCGTGCTCACCAGCAAGCCGATAGAGGTCGATAATGATGACATTCACCAACCACACTGGTTAAGAGAAGTGAACTATAGTCTATGTCCATATGTCTATGTCTATGTCCCTTGTTTACCTATTGTAATTTTTCTGTACTGTGTTTATTTTTGTTTCTGGTGTACAATAAAGACTTTTTCTATTCTATTCTATTCTATATTGTAAACGAGAAAAATATAGTCAGATCATATCTATAGCAAAATGCCAACAAATTATTTTCATAAAACCACCGTTGCCGTTCATGCCGCTGTTAGATAATAAAAATTGTAAGTCCCTTGGTTAGATACAAGTGAATGATAAGCGATAATGCTGATGTAATGCGATGCGAGCAATCAACAAGTCAATATGAGGGTATTTTCCTAGCGATCATATAATTATCAACGTCTTCGTGCTATCTCCAAAATGGATGCATAAGTTGCATGTCTGCATAGGTTAAAAAATAACTGAACACGGCTACAAAGTATGTATTTGGAATACGCAAAATATAATGTACTAGCTGCGCCCCGCGGTTTCACCCGCGTAGTTCCTGTTCCCGCGGGAATATGGGGATAACATATAGCCCATGTTACTCGCTGTCAATGTAGCTTTCCATTAGAGAAAATTAAGCCGAAACTTTACATATTCCTATACATACTTTCATCCCCTATATTTATTTTACCCCTCAAGGGTAAAGTTTTACAAACTTTGAATGTCAAATTTATTTATATCTAATCAAAAGCCTAAAAAATAAATTTCAAGCTTCTAGCTTCAAAAATGACGATACTTCCATAGAAACTTTCATCCCCTATTTCAAACCCTTACAATGCATTTTTTGCGATAAAAAGTAGCCTATGTCCTTCCCTAGGCTCTAGACTATTTCTGTACCAAATTTCATTTCAATCGGTTCAGTAGTTCAGGCGTGAAAGAGCAACAGACAGAGTTACTTTCGCATTTATAATATAAAGTAAGGAAGTAAGGATTTTATTCCGAGTGGAGATGGACAAAAGAACCTGGTTACATATTCAACAAACTGAGAGTCTTCAAGTCCCAAATGAATAGGATACTTCTAGATAAGCGTTCACCTTCATGAACCGCATCCGCAATCGAGATAGTGATAAAACGCAAGACTATAAATTAAAAAAAAAAAAGAGATTCAGTATATCGCTGTCTTTATCATTCGTTTAGTGGCAGAGCGAGACATCAACATACTCTTGTCAACGTTAACCAAAGAATAGAAACAGAAAAACAATATATGTAAAAACAAACCCATATTTTTGGCGAAGCTCTGAGCGAGGGTGACCTGATGCCCATCCTTCACAAACTGTCGGATCGCGAAGGCATCGTTGTCAACGTTGCCGGTGGCGAAGCCCTGGTACGCCAGGTCAAAGAATACGTACAGCTTCTTCTCCTTGATTACCTGTAAAGTGAAAATTGGATGCTTGAACTTGACAGGTATGCAAAATTTCAACTCAATTTAACAACGGCAACCGAGTCAAAATTAACTTGCGAAATTCCATGACTTCCAAGTGAAGTTAAATAAAAGCTTTTAAAAGAGGTAAGAGGTAAAGAGGTAGGTAATGCAGAAAAGCAGGATCCTCAATAATACAAAGGTGAAAGGAGAACGCAAACAAAGGGCAAATAACGTAGGAAAGAGTAAGGGAGATGGGGGTAGAGATGGGTGGGAAGTTTTGTAACGAAGTGTTCTTTCTAGCTTCATTAGGTGTTCTATACTTCAAGTAGAAAGACTGTCACCTCTTAAGTGATACTTCTTCCTTGAGAGCCAGTCGCATTTTAGGCTTGGCATGTTTAACATCTTCGCCAACACCGAGTCTGAGCTAATCTATCAACGATAAACAAACTCTATTCAACTTTCTTAGAGGTTAGTTTTATATTGCTCCGGTCATTGTAATTTTATTCTTAATCCAATTACGAAGTCTTTTTTAAAATCCATTTAATTTTACATAATAAGTGGTCGAATCAACAAGAATAAGTATAAACCAGATCAAATCGGTTTTTTCTGGTTGTGTACATAACGATTCCAATCTAACTAAAGTCATAATGATTATGGGAAGATAACACCATGGCGGGTCGCCTTTGATAACGATTATGCCTGTTATGTCATTACCATAACAAGCCATGGTAGTGCTGTTATCGTGACGTTATTGATAACGCATTGTATGAAAACCAGTTACAATGACAACATTGTTTATTCATTATCTTCATTTATTATTTTATTTTCTTTCTATTTATTTTTTCTACGAAAATCAACACACATTTATGGTAATACATAACATGATATACGACGCCCAATCGAATAACCTAAGAGTAAATGTAACAACAAATCTATGATTGGGTTTGTGTGATAATCTGTTTGAAGATCACCAAAACGCTGACTCCAACCTCAGATTAAACAATTTGGACTACGCAAACCTAGACTAGGATTTCTTATATCTATTAGGAACTATAATTTACGAGGAATTCGGCCACATCCAGAATCCAGACATAGCAAATGATTTGATGTCGTTTTTCACTGGTAGGTAGGCCTTTTCTGCAAGAGTTTGTCGGGGGAAGTATCACACCTTTGCCAGATATCATCCACCAAGCAGTAGCGTGCAAATATTACTGTGCTCCAATTGAAAGGGCAGTTTGTAGCGAAATTACTGGGTAGGTACATGAGAATACGGAATAAGGATGCAATCTCAGGGTGACGAGCGCAGTGCAGTATCGCGCATGATTTAGCAATGCAAAATACTGGGTGGGACTGCAACTGTTATGGCCAGACTTGGGGTTTACCATCAAGGGAATAATATATTCATATCGGTTCTCAAAAACACATTTGACATTAGCTCAGTGGTTACATTAGTAGCACCCACGTACATTAGCAGCTCCGTGGGATGGTAGCAAAAATATCAACTATACGACTCCTAGCTTTTACAAACACATCTATTGAAATACGAGTTCTAAATACAGCAGTCATTGGACCGATGCCAGTTCACACCAGTTCCTGAACTTGAACTGTCTTCGAATGATTCGCGTTTACATTGTGTACATACAAACTTTACAAGTTTATTTTCTTTATAACCTATTGTATTACGTATAGGTAGCAACAGCTGCATAGTTCAAGTGGTTTCATTACAGCGCATATAATGTCTAGAGTTGACTATCTGTTTTCCATGAGCAAATGGAAAATATAGTTTTGCGATTAGAAATCAAAACGACTTTACGTAAAGCGCAATTTGTATTACCACTAGCATAAAGTTACGACATTTTACATTACATTGTTAATTGTTATGCTGAAACTAACCTTCGTTTCATTTGTATAATGCACAATGCAGCTATTTAGATGCCGCGTGGTGAGGGACAGAGTTTAGACATGGTGTAATTTGATATTAACTCCACATGTGAAGTTGTAAAGTACTGAGTACAAGTTTAAAAGTTTCTAGTTTTCAGCCAAGTGCCCTGAGATGAAAATAACTTGCAAAGAAAATTCTGAAAATGGCATAAACTTCTTACCTGAGAAAGGGTCTTCCATTCCTCCGCTTTGGGGTCCACTCCCGTGGGGTTGTGTGCGCACGCATGCAGCAGGATGATGGATCCTTCGGGAATTTGCTGCAACAAACAAAATGCAGTTCTAAAACGATTATCTTAGATTGGAATGGAGTGGAACTCTTCGCATGAGTCTGTGTTTTCTGATAGTTACAACATGGGAGTCTTTAAGTCACGAGTGAATAGGTTACTTCTAGGTAAGCGAGCATCATCGTAGACCGCACCGACGCCGTGAGATTATGGTCAAAGGCGAAACTATTAATTTATTTAAAAAAAACGGTTCTCTCCAAATAGTTTTATAGCAGAGACAAATAATGTAATTAGAATAGTTATTCAAGAAGCCATTATAAATGTTGTCTTTATTGTCTACGATCAAGAAACTGAAGCTTTCATTTCATAGCCTTTATACCTCGGTTTAACATTTTTAAACATTAGATAATTTATATTACGATGGAACTTTTAATCCTTACAATACACGCAATGATATTTTATCAGAACAGTTTGTTATGATAACTTAAAATAGAGAGATTATTTACATTGCGCCAATGCAGGAAGTAATAATTAACATCGATAACTCTTGAATTTCTGCTATAAAGAGTTAATAGTCTATTCAGTGGAAACGTCGATAATTATATACCGTTCAACTTCGATCCTTTGTGCTATCGATCGGTGCATTGTTCAACGTTGATTAAAATTTATAAACCATTTATTGTCGACTTATTTTTTTTTATGTTACTAAGGAACAAGACGAGCAAGTCGTTCACCTGATGGTAAGCGCCACGTTTGCCCATAACAGCTGCAGTGTCACCCAGAACTTTCCATTACAAAATCTTGTGCGACACTGCAATGCGCTCGTCGCCATCGGTTCTTAAGTCTAATATGCCTAGTAAATACGCTGGAAAAAGTGCCTTTCAAACCGAAATACAGTAATGTTTTGCACACTACTGCTTGGCGGATGAATATCTGACAAAGAGTACTTCCCTAGGCGGACTCTTACAGATGAGGCCTACCGCTACAACTGTTCATTGATCAATGATCATACTGAGGTTTATACCTACGCGATCGACGTTGATCAATGCATCGATGCGACGTTGCTGTGTACCGCGATGTTTCAACCAAACTACCATTTTATTAACAAATCCATGATTTAGTAGTTGAAAAGCAGGACACGAAAGATTTCCTTTTTAATTGCATAGGTAGTCTGTTACAATGAACTTGACAAAAATCCGTCACACATGAGATAGTAATGTGATAAGAAAAACACGTTTACTGATGAGATTCGGAATAGAATCTATCAAGTGTTATCGCCACACCGAGGCCACGAAACCGGTTCGTGATCACGTACGCTATCGGTTATCTGTGTTTATAGTAAGATATTTTTGTTCTACCACTACCGATGCTTCGATATCTCTCCAATAAACCGGCGTAACGTGATAGAGCTATACCTAATATTACCCATGAATAAATAAAAGTCGCTGAGCACGCCATAAAATATTTAAGTTTTGCATATAATTGTAGGTTGAAAGATTATAAATGTTCAACGACTTTTGTTGCTGACTGTACAAGTGTAAGCATTTCGGATCGCACCTTTTTATTGCTTAGGTACGGTAATCAAAGAAAGTCGCTGAATATCTTGAATTTTTCAATTTACTATTTGTTTCGTACTGAAACAGATTTCTTTTCTTTTTATTTTGAGTATTTTCGAACGTAACTACACAAAGACTATTCCGCTTAATATTTTGTGTTGGTACGAGATTATTATGGCCCACGACTTTGGGTTGGCCAAACGAAAAGTCAGTCGTCCTTCAAATGCGCGTGCGAGCACTTGTCGCGTCGCGGTGTTTTGAGCTTTCACCGGTAGCTCCATTTCGTGGACGCCATTCCCATCCTCGGAGACGAGCTCCAGGATTAAGTGTAGTGTGGATTGCCTGATCACACCTCTATCCCGGAGGAAGGTGATACGGGATCAGAAGAAACCGCCCCATCGGCGTCCTATGGATATATCTCTGTGCACCATCATTCCCCATCTACCCCGAAGACAGCGCTGATTACACACCCGAGAGGCCATCGACGGATTTCCCAAGTAAGTTCGTAGGCCATAATATCTCCCCGTAACATTTTTGGTCCTTCGAGCCGGATCTGCGGATTTTCTTTGCTGTAGTCACGTTGTCCAAATCCCGTTATTAGTGCATATTTTCCCATTTTTGGAAACCATCCGAGTATATTTTAGTGTTTGTCGTAGCGGCGTTACGCGTCCCGACAATATTTCCCAGTTTTTCATCTTGATTTTGCCGATTTTGATTTTTTGTGTGCGACATTACGTGTCCATTAAAAATGGCGGAACAAGATATTTTCGAAAGAGAAGTTATACTTGACGACGTCAAACGTACTTTAGAGTTTTACGAACTCAATGAACAGCAATTTAAAGCGCGAGCAAAAGATATTCTTTCTATTCAGAGAAAATTCCTTAAATTGCAAACTAAAATTGAGAAGTCACAAATGAAATTGTCAACATTTGACCGAGAGGAACAGTTACGTATTCGAACTCAATTCAATGATATTTATTACGCAATTGTCAGCCATGTCGAAGTTCTGAAGAAAAACGATGAGGAGTGTAGGCGCATGAGTCGAGTTTCCTTTAACAATACAATACAACCGACTCACGGGGGTTGTAGTAGTAGGTTACCGAATCTTCCGTTGCCGTCATTCGGGGGAGAATTGACCGATTGGCCACCATTTTATGACCTATTTCGCTCCATGGTTGATAATAATGACGCCTACACAGATAACGAGAAGTTTAGGTATCTCCTTCTTACCTTGAAAAACGAGCCCTATAACTTAATAAAATCGATACCTATCACGGACGAAAATTATACCGTCGCGTTAGATATTTTAATTTCAAGATATGAGAACAAACGAGTCATAGCTTCTCAACATATTGATCGTATTCTGGATATTCAATCCTGTGCCGAGAAATCAAATCAAAGTGTGCGTAATTTGTTGAATATTTACCATGAGAATATAAAAGCGTTACAAGTAATGCATTTTCCTACAAATCAGTGGAGTTTTTTGTTGTTGAATATTTTACTACGTAAAATACCTACTTCCATTCGGATGCGATTCGAGTTAACATTGCATAAACCATCCGATGTACCCAACGTCGACTTGTTAATCGAGTTTTTAGAACGAGAATTAACCGCCAGCGAAATAGTTGAATCTGGCAGTAGAAATATTCAAAATGTAGGTAGTCAGAGGAAAGAGTACGTCGCTCCAACGTTCCGTCGAGCGTTGGCTGCCGGCGTGGCCAGCCGCACTTCGACTCAGGGTGCGAGCGATTCTCAACCTTCTGTCAATACGCGCAAGAACCAGAATTGTGTATGTTGCGATGCTCAACATCCATTAACAAAATGTAATAAGTTTTTGAATTTGTCACCAAGCAATAGGTATGCGTTTATCAAAAATAAAGATGTTTGTTTCAATTGTTTACGCAAAGGTCATAACGTTTCTCAATGCAAGTCGAGTTTTGTTTGTCGTTCGTGTGAAAAACGTCATCATACATTGATTCACTTTACTTCTGAAGGTGATACTAGCCGTGCGAGTGAGAGAAGTGTTTCTTTACCGCTCACGGAGGAACGGGAAGAGAACATTCCGAGCACCTGTACTCAGCACGCTATGTCCGCGAGTCAAGCGACACAAATTAATTGCGCGTCGTTCAATGCTCCTTTTGGCACAACAAATACTGTGTTGCTTTCGACCGCACTCATCGATGTATGTGTAGGTAATGAAAAGCGTTCGACTGTCCGGTGTCTTATCGATACGGGAAGCCAGGCTTCGTTCATGACGGAATCGTGCGCACAGCGGCTAGGTATAAAGCGTTGTTATGCGAATGTACCTGTTTACGGGATAGGTGACACCAAACCGGTACGACCAAAGGGAAAGATTTCGTGTTGCATAACCCCGAGAAATGAACTTCAACCTTCTATACCGATTGAAGTTTTAGTATTGCCGAAACTTATTCCTAAAATGCCTAGTGTACCACTGCCTCATATGGGGTGGGCACACATTCAAAATTTAAATTTAGCCGATCCTTTGTTTCACACTCCACAGCCGGTGGAGATGTTGTTAGGTGCAGATGTACTATCTCACATAATTTTAGGAAACGTAATAACGGGTTCGCCCGGTTCGCCGATCGCTATGAACAGCGTTTTCGGTTATTTGTTGTTGGGAAAAATAGCGTTCAACTCTCCGACTCCATCCTCAGTTCAAGCTTGTTTTAGCTCATTATCCGATGACGGCGACTTGAAACGATTTTGGGAACTGGAGTCAGTGCCTGAGGTGAAGGCACTCACCCCCGAGGAACGTCTATGTGAATCCATATTTGAACGCTCACACTATCGTGACGTCACGGGACGATACACAGTAGCTTTACCACGTAAACCTGATGCTACGCCCCTAGGTGAATCACGAGATATTGTCCTCGCTCGGTTCCATAAATTAGAGCAACGTTTACAACGGAACCCGAGTCTTAAAATTGAGTCTCACGCGTGCTTGCAGGACTATCTTAAACAAATGTATAGAAATATACTAGTACAAGAATCTGATAGGGACTTGCAACGCATTCTGTGGCGTACGTCGCCCGATGAACCCCTCTGTGATTATCGTCTGCGGACGGTAACATTTGGTGTGAGCACTTCCCCTTACTTAGCTCTTCGTACCATTAAGCAATTGGCTTGTGACGAAGCATCTAATTTTCCCCTAGCGGCAAAGGTTTTAACCGACCAAGTGTTCGTCGACGATGTGGTCGCGGGCGCGAGCGATGAATCACACGCTCTGGTACTACAACAGGAATTGTTAGGTATTTGCAAATCAGCTGGGTTTGAACTACGTAAATGGCACAGTAACTCGCCGGCGATACTCGCCGCGGTTCAGGCGCCAGAGGTTCATGGTGAGCGGCGGGAAGAGGTGCCCTTTGCTCCCATGGAACATGACCATCAACCCAAAATAAGGGACTCAAGGGGACTTTTACCCTCCACATTCTTACAGAACGACATGTGGTTTCACGGCCCAGCATGGCTCCGTGAGGATCCTACGGCGTGGCCAGTATTTAAAAGTATCCCTAGCACTGGTGAGGAGAAACGTAATCAACCGGTCGCGTCTGCATCAGCTACGCTGATCGACGATGTTGAGGTCATAAACCAGTTTTCAACCTTGAGTAAACTATTGAGAATAACTTCTTATATTTTTCGCTTTTACAATATTCTTAAATCTCGCGTCAACAAGGAAAAGAGTTCCTATCCTAGTTACATCACAGTCCACGAGTATAAACTCACGCTTAATCGTTTGATTTATTTAGTGCAACACCAAGTGTTTCACGAAGATTTTAAAAACATTTCACAGGGTAAACCGCCCTCAAACCAATTGAGACGTCTTAATCCGTTTATCGATGATTCGAGTTTTTTGCGAGTCTCCGGACGTCTACATAAATCCCTTTTGTCGTGCGAGTCAAAACATCAATTAATTTTACCCAAAAAACACTCTCTTACGATTTTAATAATTGACGATGCCCATATTACGCATCTTCATGCGGGCACTCAAGCCGTTCAATATTTACTTTTACAAAAATATGCGATTTTATCTAGCCGAGATATAATACGTAAACAAATCTTTCGTTGTGTGCGCTGCTTCCGTGTGCGTCCGGTACGTCTACAGACTGAGATGGCGCCGCTCCCAGCGGTCCGGCTGCGACCCGAGCGCCCATTCATGAAAACAGCTGTTGATTACGCGGGCCCGTTTTACATGCGAGCTAATAGGGTTCGTAATGCTAAAATCATCAAATGTTATGTCGCCGTGTTCGTGTGTATGAGTGTGAAGGCTATACACTTGGAGCTCGTATCGGAGCTATCTACTGAGGCGTTCTTAGCAGCCCTGCGCCGATTTACATCGCGCAGAGGTTTGTGCAGCGACATTTACTCTGATTGCGGAAACTTCCAGGGTTGTCATAACTATTTGAGAGATTCGTACGAGTTTTTAAAAAATGACTCTGTTCAATGTGCTTTGAATTATCAAACCTTGAAACAGGGCAAATGGTATAAGGACCGCGGTGCTCCTATCTGTGTAGGCGACATTGTTGTGGTATGCGACGATAATCTTCCACCACTCCAATGGAAACTTGCTCGTGTTCATACACTCCATCCGGGTTGTGACTTTGCAAACGGGCAAGAGTCTATTCAAACGAGCGATCGTAAATATTGTAAACTGCCTTTAGAATGATTATTGTTTACGAATTCGTAAAATTAGTTCCTAAGTTTTAATTACCTATACTAGTTGTTTACAACAACCTTAGATCAAGTTTAAGTTTATAGATTGAATAACTTTCTGTTCATTGAGTTTTCGTGTTAAAAGAACTTACAGTCTTTTAAGGTGAGCGGCATGTTTCGTACTGAAACAGATTTCTTTTCTTTTTATTTTGAGTATTTTCGAACGTAACTACACAAAGACTATTCCGCTTAATATTTTGTGTTGGTACGAGATTATTATGGCCCACGACTTTGGGTTGGCCAAACGAAAAGTCAGTCGTCCTTCAAATGCGCGTGCGAGCACTTGTCGCGTCGCGGTGTTTTGAGCTTTCACCGGTAGCTCCATTTCGTGGACGCCATTCCCATCCTCGGAGACGAGCTCCAGGATTAAGTGTAGTGTGGATTGCCTGATCACACCTCTATCCCGGAGGAAGGTGATACGGGATCAGAAGAAACCGCCCCATCGGCGTCCTATGGATATATCTCTGTGCACCATCATTCCCCATCTACCCCGAAGACAGCGCTGATTACACACCCGAGAGGCCATCGACGGATTTCCCAAGTAAGTTCGTAGGCCATAATATCTCCCCGTAACACTATTCTATGCGAAATTTTTGTATTTTTGTATTTTTGCGTTAAGCTAAATTGGAAGTCAGATGTTTAGCTATCTCTGAGGCCGACTGCTATTGGCTGGCTGTATGCTGTGTTCAGTGTGCAGTGGTAAAGTTAGAATATGATAATTACATAAAAAGATTTGTAGTTTTTTTTTAAACCTTTAATCAGGAGTAAACATTTCCTGCTTAGTTTGAAGAGATAAAAGAAAGTTCTAAAGTTACATAAGTAGTTGCACCAACCTAGTATCGCCTGCTATTATTTTAAGAAAGAATGTGAAGGTTGCTGCCGTTTTTTAATGGATGGCAAACAGTATGTCAGCTTCACACAACATTATTATGCAATGCAAACAAATTGTATGTTATATTGTCGCTGAAAATATGAACATTGTGTAGGTTGATAACGGGAAAATCCTTTCAATTATTGATATAATATTGAGGTGATTGGAAAACCCTTATTTTTGTAAATATCTTGATCTTCTGTGAGATATCATCAGTATTGACTATCACAGATTGATTTAACCAGGATGTAGTAGTGATGTGTATAGATAGATACCGTGTCTGTGTGTGCGTCATGTCATGACTGAGATATTCCGAGTTTAAGCATTATCAAAACCCACATACCCGAGATTTATTCGGAGGTAGGTATGTTATCCACCAATCCGGACCGGGCCCCCGTGGTGGATTATGGCCTAATCCTCCTCACGATAGTGAGGGGAGACCCGTGCTCAGCAGTGGGACGTTATGGGTTGATGATGATGATGATGATGATGAAAACAATGTGCATGTACATGAACATACAAATACAGCCAAATAGATATTGCGATATTGCCAGAAAATCATAATTTTCGTGTACGTCCAATATTAAATTAAAATAAAATCATAATATTAAAGGGATGTGAACAAATACAACACTAAACTATTACTACCCAGCTAGATTTGGAACCTTTAACTTCAAACTTTTTTGAAATTGGCTATTGTTTTATTAATCACATATTTAATAGATTTGCTACTTACACGGATGTCCTCGAGTGCCCCCTGCATGTCAAAGCCATGGGTTTTAGGGTCATAGTATCGGTACTTCTTGTGAGACAGGCCCAGTGTGTTGCAGATCTGCGGATGGTTGCCCCAAGTGGGTGAGGACAGCCAGATCTCCTTGTTCTTGGCGTAATGCTTCGAGATGAACTCCAGGCCGAGACGGAGTGCTCCAGTGCCGGATAGAGTCTGTTGGGAGTTATTAGTAAATTAGGGTTGCCATATGAACCAGGCATCTCTTGCTTTTTTCTATTTTCACAAATTTCACAAAGGCGAAGGTTCTCAATTTCACTGTATTTTTATGTTAATAACTCTTTGGAATTTTGCAACATACCTGTACAGTGCAGTTGGTCTTCTCTTTGAAGACAGGGCTGTCCTCTCCGAAGGCCAGCTTGGCAACAGCATCGGTGAAAGAGGCTTCCCCACCAATAGGAGCATATTCATGATTCAAGCATTTGTGATGCAGGATTTCTTCAGCCTATGATCAAAAACAAATATGATGCAATAAACTATAATAAAAATATTTAAAAAAACACAGTTCTGTCACACACATAGCCTCGGGGATCATGTAGCTCCCTATAAGTGAATACATTATCAGAATCAGATCACTAGTTCACTAGCTCTAAAAAGAAACAAACTATACCTCTTAATAATAGCAGTGTAGAAATTCAAAAGAGGATGAGGTGAAGCCATTTCACTGTTGGTTTCATAATGATTCCATATTTATAAATAAGGGCCCCACCTTCTACTAATATGAAAGTAAAGAACCCAAGATATTCGGCCGCTCGTACACTCAAATTTAGATCATACTACTTTTATTTAAGGATCTATTTTTACTAACCTGTCTAACACAAGGTAGGATGAACGGTTTGCCCTCATCATCCCTGTATGCGCCAACGCCCAGGTTGACCTTATTAGAGCTTGTGTCCCTTTTGTAGGCCTCTGAGATGCCCAGAATTACATCAGGGGGTCCCATCTGCACATTGCTCCACCAGGTGCTTAAAGTTATATGTTCATTTTAACATTTATGTCAGGCACTTAATTGCCTTTATATAAAACTAAGCATGACCCTAGATACTGCACTGAAGGTAAAAGTTTACATCATGCTAGTTTTTAGTTCAGCTAGATAAACAAGTGCTTTGGTACATCAAATCATACTGAAGAAAGTAGAATCGTACAAAGCGAGTAATGTTTTCATCTATCAACTTTAGTTGACATTGTTTATATATGTCAACTATAGTTGATTTGATTTATTTGTTGTTGTAGCTTTATGTAAACCGGCTATATGGATATTAACAGAATAGAATGTTACACAAATCTAGTAAGAGAAAAAAGGTGGCTGGTAATCTCACATTTCTTGAATTCTTTTTGCTACTATGAAATCTTTTTTCTTTAGCTAAGATAGCGCTCGTAACTTAAAATAAAAGCACTGGTTACATATTTTGTATGTTACTATAGTAGCGCTAAATAATTACAATACTGCATGACTTATTGATACAGGTAAAAAAAACACTATGTTCCTACCCACTAATTAAAGAAACTTATTCAAAGAAATAATATTCAAAATCAAATCTCAATGTTTAAATATTTTTTTTTATTAATAGCAGTAATTATTAAATGCGCAAGCTGTTACGTAAATAACCCTGAATTAAAAATGTGTACCGGCGCATACCTGCTTGCCCTTAGCGCAGCGCAGCTGGCGAGAGGTTCCACATTGTTCCTCAACACCTGCGTGGTCAACTTCTTTAGCGCTTGAGCCATGTTTATCACTGTCCGACACTGGTGGTAAAGTGATATTAATTAAACAATTTCGAGCGAAACGCGAGAGCCGGGAGCCGGGCGTAACGGCGGCACCACTTTTATTTTCTAAAGAAAAATGTCGGTGCGGGTGGACTGTAGAATTGAAATAGGGAACTGCAACTGAAAAATGTAGCCCAGAAAATATGCGAAATGGTGAATATAAGCACCGTGATTGTGCACAGGGCACAGCTTACTAGAAAGAGAAGTATTAGTTACAGATGGATGAATGACAATTAGTGACAAATGACAAGACAAGACAAGTACTGAAGCTGGTGTAAGAGCTGCCAGATAAATAAAATCGAATTTCCTTAATTCCTTGTAAGGATTTTTTTTCAAAGAATAGAGAACGCATAAACACAGGCTGGGTCCAACAGGATCGATAACACTGAGACAAAATCTGTTCATTAAATCGATTAAATCGCTATGATATTGACTTTGATAGTTCATTCATAGGTTTTCGCGTTTTATTGCAAACATCAAATCTGCCTCAAATATTGGGAAACTTATTTCACTTGGCAGCATTGGTTTGTTTTTATAACGTCACAGTATGAATGACATGATAACAAAATGTCATTTAATTTCGCCAATGTCAATAAAGGTCAACCACATAATACATATTTGTACGACATAATTTTAGACAGGCGTCGTACAACATACATACAAATCTATATATATATAAAAATGTTATGTTGGTTTGTGTACGCTTCAAAAACTCAAAAAGTTCTGCACCGATCGAGCTGAAATTTTAGCATGATATATAATCCGCACCAAGGATTGTTTTTATATATTTTTTTCATCAGTGACATATCAGCGAATGTGCGAATGTGCCACAGCGAAGCGTGCCAGGGTACGGCTAGTATACAATAAATTAGAAGAATCAAACGCATCACATCGCATTACCTAATTTGTTTTGTTCTAGTTTTAAGTTTTCTTTGTTCCGTGGTGTTTCAATAAAGAGTTTATCTATCTATCTATCTACCTTTTCACATCTGCTGAATAAGAGCTGCAATATAATTACGTCCAAATTGGTTTCCGATTGTCTGATCAGACTATCGGATCGTATTAAATGAGCTTGTCCTAAACAGAGTAGTTACCAGATATCCAATTTTAATATACTTACATAATAAAACTAAACACAAAAGACCGCAAAGAAATATTTATTTCAGTTTTAAATATAAACAAGTAGATATACTCCTCAGAATAAGAATAAGCTGTGGAAGGAAGATTAAGGCAGCAGTTAGTTGTCTCACAGCTCTCTTATTCAGTAATACAGCGTACACAAGAGTGAGTGAAACAGAAAACTTGCCACGGTTTTTATTATTTCAAGTATGGTCGAGAGATACAATGCAGCAGGAGGCCTACCATGACGTCTTATAGCGATTCAGTTTAGGACCTAAACTGAACTGCGTCGCATAATCGTACCATGACGTCTTATTAGCGACTCAGTTTAGGTTTCCGCCATTTTGAACCTAAACTGGATCGCAAGTCATGATTTCGTTCATTCTTTTCGTACCATGAGCTATATTTAAAACCTATTTGAACCTATACTGATCCTATTAGCTGTCAAAATTAGCGTCTCAATAAAAGTTAATATTTTCACAACCAAAGTTGAGCCTTTTTGGTTATATATCTTAATAGCGGCGGCCCCGCGGTTTCACCCGCGTAGTTCCTCTTCCAGTGGGAATACGGGTATAAAATATAGCCTTTATTACTCGCTCATAATGTAGTTTTCCATTAGATAAATAATTTAAAAAATCGGTGCAGTGGTTTAGCCGAAACCTTATATACAAACTTTCTTCCCCTATTGCTATTTTACCTTGTGGATAATTTTTTTACAAAATTTGAATGACACTTTTATTTCTATCTAATCAAAAGCACAAAAATAAGTTTCCAGCTTCTAGCTTAAAATATGAAGAAACTTCCATACTAACTTTCATCCCCTATTTCAACACTTTACAACCCTTTTCTCGCATTAAAAAGTAGCTTATGTCCTTTCTTAGGCTCTAGAGTCTAGGCTGTACCAAATTTTATTTAAATCAGTTCAGTAGTTTTGGCGTGAAAGCGTAGCAGACAGACAAAACGACGGACAGTTACTTTCGCATTTATAATATAAGTAGGGAAGTAGGGATTATTTTGATTTTAGTGTAAAAATCATAATAATTAAGTGTGTGTATTTGTGTATGCACTGTCGCCTTGGGAGTTTAAACTTAGGGCTACTGATTCCCACAGCCGGCGAGAGTATTCCCTGGCTTGCGTGATTTTATTATAGTACGTTGCAATCTCGTTGTGCCTATTTATGAAATCCCAAAGGTGTTTAAGTTGCTCGTAGCTTACTCGTTGACGAGAAGTTTCACTGTATAATATAAAGAAAACCACTTAAAATAGCCGCTAACACTTGAGACGTAAGCTTGGGAATTTTGGAGTATAGATTCATGCGTATAAGTACCTACTTAAGAAATAAGGTTTTTATATAATATGCAAAATATTAGTCAGAATTACTGACGCCATTGTAGCGAATTTATAAACCACATAAAAAGAAATCGAAAATAGTATTTTATAAAAATCAGCACAAAAGCGCGCGTATTTTCAATATACGAACTCTTTCGTGCTGTATTTTCTAATTAGAGTCGAAGAACATTCATCCGTCCGTCACTCATTAATCAAATGTCAAATGTCGAAAATATAAAAGGAACGTTCTAAAAAAATATCAATTCTAGGACCACAATATTTTACTCGTAATTTAATTTAAAAATGATCTTAAATTAATAATAAATCAATAAACATTATTGATACATACATCTAAATACTTAATTAAATTACTTAGGTGTTGTGTCTTCACACAAATGACAAAATATACAACATGAAAATAAGCGTAATTTTCCGAAACATTTTTTGATTTATTTCTGAACGCAACCAAAAGAAAGAAACACGGCTAAACGAAGTTAGAAAAGGATGTTGATATAGTGTTGTCTCTTTCCAACAGAGTGACGTCATAATAGACGTGAGAAACTATCGTTCAATTCTTTCATTCATTCTTATTGTTAACGATCCAATAACGATTTTGTTTAGGTGTAGGTCATGGTACGAAATTATGCGGTGCAGTTTAGGAACCTAAGTTGAACTGAGCCTAAACTGAGCCGCTAACTAATAGGTGAGAGTAGGCCCCCAGGTAGTGACAATTTGTCAATATAATACGGTTTCCATTTACTTCAGTAAAACTTTCTAGTAAGTACATACCTACTAATAAAATTAGACAGAAGATTGAATAATCAACATGCAATATTATATTATCATACATAGAATATTGTTGAAGAAGAAAGCCAGTATATATAAACCAGACCGTAGTCCTAAAATAAATACATTACACCTTAAATTGGGTTGAATAGGCATAGGTACGGGGACGAATAGGTAAAAACTTGGAAAGCTTTTGGGCCATTCCAACAAGTGGGGACTGTTGGAAATGACCCAAAAGCACAGAAGACATATTGACTGTGTGGTGATTTATACCAAAACTTTACCTAGTTCTGTACTTCACCCCGTTTTACGGCATGTAGCATAATATAGTGCTGTCCATAGTTTAAACAAATAAGTGAGAGGTCATCATTACGTCTGCACCCTACAATTTAGAACTCATTGTCACTGAGCACGGAGGTCCGACCGGGCGCCGCGCTGGTCACCCGCAGTTCACTCTCCGAAGAACTGCCGAGGGAGTCAGCCGCGCCGCCTTCCACTCCTAAGGAGAAGAGTACATCTATATAACTTTCCCCATATTGCGATGACGAAATATTCATCACAGCACAAAGCCTTCTCAGATAAGGATGTTGTCGCAAACATTATAACAATTTAACCATTTGATTATATTACTTAAAAATAATTTTCCAGAAATGTATTTATAATATACGGATTCAGTACTGCAAGCCGATAAAAAAAAGACCAAGCACCGCATGAATCTACTGCTATTCAGTGAGCGTATCTGTAGCTATTTCTTCCTGCAATACCAACCCATGGGTACCTAATTATTATGCGCTAGCATTTCGGGTACGCTGCTAACTGGTGAGACGCTAGAACACTTATACTATCGAACTGTTGTATGTATTAAAGGCACAAATAGAAGAAAGCATATCAAAGAGTCGGGAACCAACCTTCGATAAGGTCGGCGAAATCATCGTCGTCAGCGGGTGCGATAGTGCGCGTGGCGGGGCGCGGGCGCGGCCGGGACCAGCGGGACGCGCCGTCACCGCCACCACCACCACCTGTACACATAACTGACTGAGTTTTTGACTGCTTTGACCTCTCGTATGCCCCTACGTTTTATAATTGTTTGCTGACTGCTCGAGCGCCATTTTGTCCGACAATCAAGCGCTCGAGCTGTGGCAAGACATAGCATTAACTGCTCTCGACATCTCGAGCTGTCCATTGCTCTGGCGCAGTACGAACAAAGAGAGATACTTTGTTAGTTCTTGTCTGTCCCCGTAACTGCAGTTGAATTGTCATCTGCTCGAGTAGTCGACACCACTGCTCAAGTGGTATGTTGTCCGACAATAAAATGCTCGAGCTGTCCGTAGAGACGTACCGTAGGGCTGCGGGTCGGAGAAGTCGGAGTCGGAGTGTGAGCCGTCTTCATCCCGTATCTCGTCAAGCGAATCACGCGCCGCCACTGCCATGCTGCCGAACACGCGCCGCGCCTCCACCCCGCTGCCTCCTGAACACGGCGATAATAATAAACATATTTACGTAATCTATACAAGTTAAATTTAATGCTGTCCGTTGAAAGTTCTATGGGAAAGAAAAATTGGAAAAGTTACCCGGAAAATTGGGAAATTTGCTATAAATTGGGGGAAAAATGTATAGGATTTTTGTATGAACGTTTTGGAATATTCTTACTTTCGTTTTTTCCGCGATCTTCAGTTCACCTTCCACAGGGACATAGGCTGTTTTTAGCCTGGGAAAGTTTATGCAGAGTTCGCTTCATAGGACTGGGCTGGACACACAAGACAAATCGAAGTGAGGTGTCTTATTATCATAGGTCCTTTTACCAGCAGTCTTTATCCTCAGCCGGGTCCGGGGCCGGGTGGCGGGGCGTGGCTGCTTCACTTCGCTCAAGTCCTTGCCGTCATCGCTCGAGTCTTCCTCTTCTGTGGAAATATTTATCTTCAATTTCTTTCTTCTTTTAGGATTAACTCCATAATTAAAGTTTTGGCGCCGTAATTAATGATTTTATATATAATGTATGGTTACACCGTAACACGATTTAATGTGATTCGTTTTCAGCCCATCTAATCACCCTGCTATCATTGCTTGTGTAAAATCTACGCAAGGCGTTTATAATATGAGGAAATTCAAAGACATGAATCTAACAGAAATAAAATGATACTCACCAGATTCAGAGAGTTTTCCCAGAACGTCTTCGGCTTCATATTTATGAATAAGCTGCATTATGGCAGCTTGCTGTTCCTCTGCTTCCTGAAAGAAAAATAGATTAAGGATAAACTCTTACAAACTTACGTTACTTTATTAATTACTATTATTGGCATATTAATTATGAAGGGTTATTGTAGGTCTATGAGGCACCGAACAACCGGGTACTGTGCTGGATTATAACCTAAATAAGCCTCCTTTCGAAAGTGAGCCGAGACCCGTGCTCAGCAGTGGGCGGATGTCGAATGATCTGATGTAATGAGGTAACGCACCTCGGCCTGTGTGCTCTCCAATACACTGAGCTGGTGCTTGAGCGCCTCAACACAGCGGTAGCGCAGCACGTACTGGTCCCACAGCGTCTCTATCTCCGCTTCTAGGGCGCTGAGCTCGCCCTGGTACGCTGGCCTGTAAATGTACCAACAGCATAACTACTAACTAGTGATCCGTACTAAACTAAAGCCAGGCTATACTTACCATGTTTTTACATTTTGTCAGCTATGGTCGGTATTCTTTAGGATAGGATTAGCTAACTGAAGGGACAGGGGGCCCAATTACATCTGTAGAAGAACAGACAACCGTCAGCATAGGCGAGTTCTAGAGTGGAGGCCGTGTTTAGGCAAACGTGTATTATAATTATTCAAATCAACTGTGTTTTGTTTTAAGTTAACATACATGTGATTGTTTTCGGCACGCGTCGCCACCTCACACTGTATCTTACTTGATCTTCTGCACGGTGTGCAGACGTTTCTCAGCACGTTGCAGCTCAGCGCGGCGCCTCTCCAGCTTGGCATCAAGCGCTGCCTCGCTGGCCGCCACGTTGTCGATCTGTTCCCGGCCCGCCGCTACGCGCGCCGCCGCCGCCTCCAGCGCGCGCCGCAGGCATGCTTCCATCGCTGACATGTCCAGCGGCCGGGACAAGGCTTGCGACCGAGTCTCCTATAGAATTCATCACCTTGCATTTAACATAATAGGATAGGATCAGCCTGGCATTCACACATGGGGTGAAAGTCTTCGTTCCAAAATCTAACCTGCAACAACTGACAAGAACAGACCTTATTTTCAGCTTCCTTCGCAAGGAGGTCGTACAGGAAAGCGCCTTGAGCCGTGATCTCAGTCGAAAGGGCGCGAGCTTGCTTTATTTCACTAAGCTGAAAGAAAGAGTGCATTTAATTCTCGCGGTAGCGAAGCTGTAGCGAATGCTACAGAAAAGAGCTGTTCCAAGTATCCTGGCCTGGCAGTGTTGATAGCCTAGTGGAAAAACGTCCACCTTGCAAACAGAGAGCAGCAAGTTCACATCCGAGTGCGGCATATTTCTTGTAATAACAATTATTATATAGATACGTAGGTATACTAATGTACTTAATCATCACTCGCTTTTCGGTGAAGGAAAACCTCGTCAGGAAATCCATATGCCTAAGAATGTTTTTAAAGGTATGTGATCCGCTCATTTGTACCGTGCCGGATTATGACCTAATCCTCTTCACGAAAGTGAGGTGAAACCCTGTACAGCTGTGGGTAGATAAGCGTCGATGATAATTATGGAGTACCCTCGCGCTGACGTCGTAGCTGATAGCGGCGTCTTCGCGGCGCTCGGGTGGCGGTGCCTGCAGGGCTTCCCTCAGGAAAGTAGCCGCCTTCAGCAGTTCACGGACCGCCCACCCATCTGCGCCATAGAGCTTTTTGCCGTTCAACTTCAGGTTTGCTCTGGAATGCTACACACAGAAGCATTGAAGAATGTTAACTTGAGCCTTCATAAAATAACTGACACTCGTCCTTGCAGCAATCACAACGAAACGCGCCTCAAGCCAGCCTCTGAGGCTCCGCACAGAGTGCACGTGAAAACTTATTCTTTATTTTTTGAACAAGTGAATTCATTCTTTCTTTCATCTTTATTTACTTATAGTTTAATGCAGTTGAGCGTACTTACCTACCTTTATGCTAGTGGTAGCGGGACTCTTTAAGTTCTTAGTGGGATATTATCTTTGTTTTTTTTTTGAGCAGGTTACCTAATTCTAATTACTCAGAGGCAATAACATAAAATATGTGTCTTTAAAACCTAATTACTTATAGTATCTAGGTACCATACAACTTTTATGTATGTGTTCGTCGTTAGGTGGAGCAAATTAGACTTAAAAGCAATAATTCTGGGGAAACACTTGACTGTAGGTCTAGAGACCCCTAATTCAAGATTTTTCACATGCGCTTACAAAGAGAGCGATGGCCTGAGTAACGAGAGAAACACGGTGCTCAGGTCCGCCGCGAGGCAGCTCCGCATCCCACTCCACACGCTTGGCCAACCACCGCAGACACTCCTCCATCAGCTCCCAGTTGGGCACCCTGAAGCTCTCCAGCGAAATAGGCCGAGGGAACCCGAGCACCCGCATTGCTTCGCTGAAATCTAAAATTTTTTTTATGTAAGCACATTGCTGAATCACTCTGGTATTGAGAGCCTCCTCACTCATGCTCAACAGTTGGCGGATATGCGTTGATTATAATGATGCATGATGAATATGATGATTGATGATTGATATTAGCACCCTGCAGCACAAGAGTACTCCTGCGCTCCAATTGTTACGGCTGGTAGAGCGCTTACCTACATAGATACGACCTACTCGGTAGATCACTTATAGTTGTATAAAAAACACAGTTAGGCCTACTTAACCGAGTTAAATTCCGTGAAGTAAACCTTCACGGAATTTAACTAAAATTAAGATTTATATACTTATAAGCTTTTTTCTAAGTTTTATCAGTTAAGCACTTACTTCTTAAGTCTCTGTAGGACATTTTTCTACAATATTATTTTTTCACAAAATAAGTTATTGCTCCACAATATTTTAGGTAGGTACCTTTAATTCAATAAAAGTACTTTTATAATTATTTTGTTGTCAAGGAGTAGACAATAACAGCATACAAACGGTCTTGTTGTATAATAACATTGCCATGGCAACGTAAAAAGGACAAAACTAGAAAGAAGAGTTTGCAAATATCGATTATCGACCCTTTGACAAAGGACTTTTTATAGGATCGTTCCTGTCAAGGTCATTTTACTAAAGATATAATAATCCATGCTAAATTGGCAATTTAAGTGCAATAGTTGTTCACAAAACCGTTCATAAAAATTTCGAGCAACGAAATAATTTTGTAACAAGTAGACAACCCGACAATCTATCTAGTGAGGCATACTTTAAATAACAAAAGCCATGAAAAGTTATCTGTTTCACTCGCTTTCGTGTACGCTGTGTTACTAGATTTGAGTAAGAGAACTGTGAGACAGCTGTTGCCTACTTCCTCAGCTTGTTATTATTCTGAGGATACAGCTGTATCCGATTTTTTTTGTTTATTGTGTCATGGCAAAATGATGCGAAGCCAAAACAAAACAAATAGCCCCTTCAATCAAATAGGGGTGTTGAAAAGCACTTATGAATCGATGTCTTATTCAAACCGAATTGATAGTTTTCTTGAATATTGAATACTTTTATCAAGCACAATGTATTTTTACCGTATTGGATAGTTCTTCCACCATAGAAGCGGCTTGTAAATTGAGGCAGACAAGGAACAATGATTTACATTTATTACAATGCTTTGTTTTAATACAACAAAGAAGCACGTTGAAAATATTTTAGTGGGGTAAGGTACCTATGTCGGATCATTTCGACGTATCGAATGAGAAACATAAAATTGTTTTTGATACATTGCTATAATTCGATTGGTAGAGTAAAACTTCACTCATTCACTCCCTTTCTGGCCCCAACGAAATATGAAATGTCAAAATTATTATGACGTTTTTCTTTTCACTGCAAGCTAGAAGTGTTTGAATAGTGTTTATTTGCGAATTTTTACTACATAAAACTGAATTATGGCTGCTGAAATCAAGCCCGCACCTAGAACACCTAACGACAGGTTTTCCACAACGAAAAAACCGGCGCTTCTGAATAAACTAGAGGGATGCACCGACGACGTAAATGCCGCGGTGGTCATACCTGGCGAGGACGGTGTAATTAGCGTTTGCGATGATAAGTAAGCGAGATCAGACTCACATTAACTGTATTGTTTGATAACAGTTTGTAAACATGACTCATTTCTCTGAAAAAAAATGATAAGAAATGTACCCTCAATCAACTGTCAAAATATGCAATTTGATGCTTTCTAACGTTTCTTTGTGCTTTTGCCTGTGATAACTTGTTGATTGCGGTACCAGCCGCTTTGTACAACATTCTGAACTATGGAATAGGTACACAGAATACTGTAATGATCATAATTGGCACATTATTATTATTCATTGTTGACAATGTATGTTTCTGTTTCTACATAGTCCTGAAGTAGAAACATAATTATATTTATTAAATTTAGAATCGATTTTAACACATGCTTATTGTACATTAGGACAGTCAGAGTGTGGTTGAAACGTGACTCAGGACAGTATTGGCCGAGTATCTGCCAGTACATGCCCTCGGGATGCACGTCGATGTTCTACACACCGGAGACACGACAGCTATTCATCGGGCAGGAAAATGGAACTATCTCTGCTTTCATTCTCGCCCCAGATTGTAATAGAATTAATCCTGTGAGTATCTGTCTTTTACGCTCACTCTTTTTTGTTTCCAGTGAAATTACTGGGCATTTGAGACCTTACAATCAATGTCTTAGGGTGACGAGTGCAGTGCAGTGCCGTGCAAGATTATACAATGCAATGTTCTGGGTGGCACTGTTACAGTTATCAGCAGGTGTAGCTCTTACTATCAAATGAATGACTTGCTCGTCTTGTTACTCAGTAAAATAAAAAATCTTTTGGCTTATCAAAATATTGTGTCACCCATGTCTGTCTATGGTCAGTCAAACAACAAAGAAGTGTAGGTATTCTAAAATATTATATTTCTGTTGCAAAGAGTATGTAGATGTTGTGTTTCCTGATAATCTGTTTTCAAAGTGATATGAGGTTAAATGTTCAATGCTTTCTTACACAGGCCATTTTTCTTTGACATAAAGTGTATTTTTCAATTATCCTCAACTTCATTATCGCCCTTCATTGTTGTTTTATATTAGAACATTTCAAAAGAAAGAGATTGTGAGAATTACATAAATTATCAAAGTCACTAATGGACTTGTCAATGAAACTGATTGAGTATATTTTGTGTTTGTATTATAAGTTAACTTTTCACATTCACTGCTGAAAACACAACTGTCGTGTTTTTCATAACTTGCAAGCAAGTGCGGGAAAATACAGTTGTTGTGTTTGTTGTATGGGAAAACACTATGGAGTGTGCAGAGATACACCCGTGGCTTGACAAGAAAATCGCCTCAGCAGTGAAAGTGTTAAACAATTCAAATAATCCCCTTCTGCTAAAGTCATACAATCTTCTGTTCATATGAGGGAAATAAACTCCCAAACTCCCTTGATGCGGATTATATATCATGCTAAAATTTCAGCTCGATTGGTGCAGAACTTTTTGAGTTTTTGAAGCGTACACAAACCAACATAACATTTTTATATATATATATGTCCTCAAGTATGCCAGTTACTTAGTTGTACTAACTTTGTTGCAGACACGAGAATACCTAGCACACACAGCTAGAGTCACAGCAGTGGTTTTCTCACTGAGCTGCGAGTGGGTGCTCTCTGTGAGTCGAGATAAGTTATTCTCGTATCACTGCAGCGAGACAGGCCGTAGGATCGGAGGGTATTCCTTCGAGGCTTGGTGCACTGCATTACAGTATCCTTTTATTGAGTAACTAGCTTTTAAAAATGTCTTCGTAAAATTCAATAATATTTAGAATTCTAAGTCCGAAAGGCAAAGATTTGTGTGAACCACAGGTATTTGTCTGAGTCTGGTTTTTTGTTCGTAGTTCCTGATTCACTAGGTAAGTATAGAAAATCGTAGGAAAAAATAAAAATAAATACTTAGGGGTCCAGGGATCTATGCATTAAAAAGAATAGCGTTTTCCCATACAACAAACACAACAGTTGTGTTTTCCCACACTCGTGGCAAGTTTTGAAAAACACGACAGTTGTGATTGTTAAAAAACTTTATTGCATATATTATGAAACAAAATAATATAGACACCTAATATTGACATTTGATAAGCACACACTGCAGATCAAAGTAGATATCAAAGTGAAACACCTCGCTATCAGTTATAAAGTTACAGAATAAAAATAAAAAAAATTCAATAGGATGTTACATGATATTATTTCCTGAGCGGGTATCAGATTCGACTCTCAATCCAAATATGCGTTTGTGGGTGACTACAGCGGGCAGATAACCATGCTGAAGTTAGATAATAATGCGGCCACTCTTGTCACCACGCTAAAGGGACATACTGGGTAAGTTGAGGATTTTTTTCTAAACTCCATTACACAAACATGAGCAATGTTATTGTCTATTATGCAAATGTCAACTTAACATTTTTTGTGATAAAGTTGATTTCTGAATGACAACACCATTTAAAAGGTTAACCATTGCTATTTGTAATAGAAATTGTGTGTTGAAATCAGCTGTAAATAGATCATGAACAATTCCAGGTCTGTACGAGTGTTGAACTGGGCTCCAATCCCTCAGCTCCTGTTCAGTGGCTCCTTCGATCAGACCATCATAGTTTGGGACATAGGCGGCCAAAAAGGAACCGCTTATGAGCTACAAGGACACAGGTAAAAACTGTTTTCGTATGAAAATGAGTTTATGGTCATAATGGCCACTAGACTATTCCCACTAGTGGTGCGTAGGTATGAGAATTTTAAACAGTGTTCCCCTTCTCCCCATCAAAAATTTAAATGCTGGTTAGTCGGGATAATGTGAAACCATTTTATTGTTCTTATCCAAAACCCTGTCTTTTATAAAATTCAAATTAAAGTATTTAAAACAGAGCTCATTCTTTATCAAAACAATAAAATCACTTTCCTCATTTTCTATCCTACTTTGGCTATCTATAAATAGAACATTTGAGTTACTAAAATACTACCATATACCAATATAAATACTACAAATATAGTCATAAAGGCTAATTTTATTGTTTAACAAAGTATTATATTTATTTTCAGACACTAAGACTTATTTTGAGAAGTTATTCACTTTTAACAATTCTTGCACCAATGTATAAAGCCACCTGGAAATTTGACACAGTCAGCAACAGAAGTCGCGAAATATTTCCTAAGTCTCAATATTACGTAAAATTTCAATATTTTGCATGCGTAGAATTAAATTCGATGTCCGGACTCACCACTTTTGTTGCTAACAGTACAAAGCAGCTGGTTTTAATAATAAAATAATAAAAAAACTCTTTCAGCAACAAAGTAACAGGCCTCTGGTACGTCGGCGGCTGCGAGCGGCTGATATCGGCGGGTGAGGATGGCGCCCTAGGAGTGTGGGAGATGGGAGTACGGCGCCGCGAGACACCCTCGTGGAAGGAAGCCGACCTGTGCCAGTTGTGCCGCGCGCCCTTCATATGGAACGTGCGGGCGATGATGGAGAAAAAACAACTTGGTAAATAAAATGTTCAGCTTTTTAACACGTTTTTATTAGCATGATAATTGTATCTATGTTACGGAATCTTTAAACGTGTTTTTTACCCA
This sequence comes from Campaea margaritaria, assembly GCA_912999815.1. NCBI lineage: Eukaryota > Metazoa > Arthropoda > Insecta > Lepidoptera > Geometridae > Campaea > Campaea margaritaria. The sequence continues at coordinate 10,651,209 of OU538790.1, forward strand.
CTTCAAATCGTCGGATCAAATCGAAATTTTGCACACTCATCAAGGACCAATGACAATACAATAATTAAATAAAAAAATAAAAAATATAGATAAAAATTCATGCATTCTAAAAAATACGGAAAACGTGTCCTGCTGACTACTCTGTCTCACGGTCACGTCTCTTCTTGAAAACTTCTTGAGGCGTGATGAGCAGTTTATTTTGTAGATATTGAATGAGACTGAGACCGTGGACTACGAGGACCGTGGTCCCACAAACACCCAGACTCAGCAATACGTGACTCAGTAAAGTTTTGCCCTACGCGGGAATCGAACCCTCAACTTCACTCATCACGGCTTAGCACTAGCTACGCCCCGGGGCGTCAAAATAGTGGCGACCTAAGATATAATGCGTCGTCACCAGGGCTCCGGCAGCACCACTGCCGCTGGTGCGGCGCGGCGGTGTGCGCGGCGTGCTCCCCGCACCGCCTGCCGCTGCCCGTCATGGGCTTCGAGTTCCCGCAGCGCGTCTGCACCGCCTGCTACGAGACGCTGCGCCACGAGCCGTGAGTGTTCATTTTATTTCATTTCGTTTTATTTTTGCCAAAACTGTTGCGCATGTTTATTTGAATTGTTTATAGGCTAGCACTCGAGTCTCAAAAGGTGGGAGGTTAGTGACTTGTGCAAGCTATAACCAATAAAGGCCATATTCTAGGATTTCCTACACTAAATACTTACCAAGGCAGTCTCAAACGGTGACCCGATCTGTTTCCATTCCAGGCGGGAGTCCCTCGCGTCGTTCCACGACATGAAGCACGCCGTGGCGTCACTGTTCGTGGACGAAGCCACGGGCCGCATGTGCACCGCGGGCCGCGACCGCGTCGTCAAGGTGTGGGACGTCGGCGTGCTCCTCGCGCCCGCGCCCGCCGCCGGCACCAGCGACCAGTGAGCCTCTCCCGACCACTATCCTACTTGAACACGACACTAGGCCGTAACAAGACTTGTTTGTTACATAGGTGTGATACAAGGGCCTCTTGTAACATTGCTCGTGATACACGGGTTTTGTCATAGATCATGAAACGCGGGTCTCTTGTATCGCAACCTACTGTCCTAAACCATTGATATCCTACTTGAACACGACACTAGGCCGTAACACGACTTGTTTGTTACGTGATACATGGTTCTGTTGTAACATAGGTCGTGATAATTGAATTTCTTGTAAAATTTACCGTGTTTCATATCCTGCTATTCTAACCCTTTGATATCGTTCTTGAAAACGGTACTAGGCCGTTTGTAACATGGATCGTGATATATTTTCGATTTCGCCTTAAATTCTAAAGATCTGTTTCACTGCTACTTCTTAGTACATTCGTATTCAATTTCATAAGCGTGGAGAACGAGTTAAAATTACATTATATCAGTTTTTTCTTAAACTTTGTAAATCAGGTTACGACTATAAGTGGAGTGGTGGTATATTCTAAATCAGAACATCGCTAGATTGATTTATCGTTGATTGATAAAATCTCTACGTTTTATAATTTTGTTTTGAATTCATAGTTTGTTTTAAAATGTCGGTCCAACGAAATGATTTACAACACCTTCCTGTGTCGTAAACTAAGACTGAACATTCTCTATTCCATGTACACTAAAAAAACGTAAAGTATTTTATTTTTGGAATAATTACAATAACATTTTGAAAAATTGAGATCTGGATCTCGATATTTATTCTGGATAAAGCTTGTGGATTGAAATCTCTGACGTTGTCAATTATTTCTATACATAAACGGTTGACGCATCTATCCATCCTTTTTCGAGTTTGTTAAAATGTTCATCGACAACGATTTCTATTTCCAAGTTAGATTGTTAGCGTATGTTTATGGCAAAATGTATTTACGTATGACTGATAAGAGTATATAACTTAGTCGTTGTGTTCACGGTGTATAATCGCGTAAGTTTGCCCTAGGTAGGCGACGGTAACTTAGGCGATGCCAAAGGCTTAGTCAATAATCTATTCTTCTGTATCATTTACGTACTTATGATATAACAGTATTGTATATAATTCCTTCAGATATTCAGAAGATCAACAGAATTTGAACGTTTAAGATTTGCAATAGTGATTCAGCCGCGTAAATTAAAACCTAACTTCAAGAGAATTCGATCAAATTTTAACAGAGAATAACAAGAAGATGTTGACCCAGCGTCGTCTATTTAGTGCAACGCATAGGTGTTAACTTTAGAAAGTTTAATCGAACGTATGTGTGACGTGAAAGTTGCGTCACATACGTTAAGGTGGATATTGATGAATACTTTAAGGCTATTGATATAGAACCTCAAAAACATTCTACACCCTACCTTCCAATTCCATAAGCATTACTGCTCCTAAATTGCGGATACGTATCGTAATGGTACACGTCTTCAGTTTGACATTTTGCTCATACTAAATACGTCCAATGAAGACGTTTACCATTACCATTTGTGTCCGTGGTCAGCCCATTAAAAAGTTTGCTTCTGTTTGGAATTTCATTGATAGCAATTAACAAGCCGTTAAATTCAAACCCGTATAAAGACTATTAATCGAGATAAATCCTTCTAAAACATTATATACCTGCTTAAAATGTGTTTTGTCACGTTTTGTCCTTTGAAATTACACGTCAAACTTACAAGATAAGACAGGACAAGACAACTACAAAAAGACAAGACTTAGGCGGAATTAAAATTATATAATTCCACTTGTACAAGACAAAACATACTTTAGAAGGTAACGATATGTCTTTTAACGAATACATGAGCAGGTATTCGGGGTTTAATTATGGCTTGTGATACCCATATGCGCGACTACCTTAGCCCCGGTCTAGTGTAGGAAACAAGATAGTTATTGGCCGATGCAAGCCTCAGGTTATCTCGGGGTAAGATAGCTGGGAAAGTGGGTCTAAACGCGGCACATCAAAGTCTCGTGCCTTCCGTCTAAGGAAAAGTTGTCTGGCTATAGCCACAATACTTAAGGTCCTGCTACTATAGCCTTAAACTATTAATCAATTTAGAAATTGTCTAGATATTATATTGTAGTGTTTGTGCTGGAAGCTCAATACTTATTAGAGCGTTTCAAAAGTCAGTCACTTGTTATTTATATTAGAGATATATTTAGTGTAACTAAATTTTATTTCATTTAAGCTCTTTTAATTACTTTTATAGCCAGTTTTAATTATTGATTAGTTGTGGCTTAAAAGTGCATATGCTTTGAAAAATGCACTATTTTAATGTTTTGCTTTGGAGCCATATTTGTCATTATGTAAAAATGTTATGTATTAATAATATATTTCTACTTGTGTAAATGGATTCTATGGGACAATAAATTATGTATATAAATACATCAGATCATATTTTTAAGCTTACTATAATATGTTATTATTTGTCCTTTTGTTAATCTTAACTTCCAGTTAGAAAGAGCTCGCAACAAACTAAAATTCAAGGTGCTGACTTCGAAATTAAATTTGCATTATGAAAGGTTATTATTATTAGAGAAGAGAATGTGTCGGAATGATTCGGTCTAAACGTTTGGAAAGCCGTGTTTTTACTGTTCGGAACAGTCATTCGCATTATGAAATACTCGAAACATTTATTCAATACAAATGTTCATACCCTCTAGGCAGTAAAAACGCGGCATCAGCCGACCAACGAGATCAGCTAAAATATTTAATTTGATTACTGTTAACTTAGCGAAAGCAAAATAGATAATCTTGATTTGAATGAGATTCGTCGCGCCGCAATTTTTACCAAATTATAATCGATATAAAGTCCATTTTAGAACTTAGCTGATCTGTCAAAAACTACACTAGGTTTGGGTGTGGACCAATTGGTTAATGTTATTTAATTGTATAGATATCAATTTAAAAAAAAAAGTTTATTTGTGTGAATTTATATTATCTACCAATGAGGCAGTGCTCACAATTCTGAATAACCTGTCAGTCAATTTATTGTATAGAATAGAAGAGTGGCGCATGCGTAATCGTTTTGCCGAGAAATAAAACAAGTGATCGCGACATTTTCGTAATATTTTTACTGTATAATATTTTATAATGCAACTGCTAAGCCTCGTCCCCTTTTTTGCTTAGCAAAAAGTCGGTAGACGAATTCCGCAACGACTGAGTAATAAAATAACCAAAGAACTAGGACTTAGATCAGCTATTAGGGTCCCGATAGTATTTAGCGAACCAAACACGTTTAATCTATCCTTCTTACACTATTAGAAAATGTGTGGGTTCAAGAGAGATGCATGATATAAGACGACGCCGTCTTTTATCTTCATAGATACTTGGTGATATAAATTAAGTACGACTTTGAAACTGAATTATCCTGCTGTGTTATATCATCTTAAATCGGTCGTGTTATCATGTTTGACCGAAATGCGGAGGGTTTTTCTTTTGAATTTGAACCTTAAGAATATGAAAAAGTGGCGACATCTGGCAACCCGATTCAATTCTGATCTAAAACATTCAGTCAATCACTTTTTGAGTGCATTCTTTAGTAAGCACTGTTTAAACTAGGCATTGGCTTAATGGCCATGTAAACTGCCTTCCATTCTATACAATGATTGACCCTTCTGTACATAACACTTAAATAATGTTACTAAATGCACATATAAATGTCTACTTAGTGGTTGCTTTTAGTACTAATATATTGTATTGCCAAACAAGTGTATTGAGATGTGAATTTAATGTAATATAAAAAGATAACTAAATCATTATTATTTCTTTAGCGCATACAAAGGTAATCATTAGAGTATATTGCTTCCGTTTAAATTGTAAAGTATTTAGTTTGCATCAATTTGTTGAAATCGTATTATTTGAAAGCGCACCCACATGACTTACAAACGTTTTCCAAAATTGATTACATTGACAGCATTGTAATATTGAATGTTGATCTGCAACTATGTTGCATGAGTAGGACATGCTGCGTGTCACGTTACGAGCGCATGTTGCGCAATCACGCGAATCAAATATCGCTCATACTGCACATTGCCATATTTTATTAGTTCCTGCAACCACACACTTTGTTACGTTACACAGACCTTATGACGACGCGCGAACTGTCTGGTGTCCGGAAGGATGTTGCAAAGTGTTCACGAATGCTTGGAAATGTTTGTCCCAGGACATAAATGTCCATATTGAATTGAAATAATTCACTCAATATCACCCGTTTAAAGTATGCCGCTCAGTCAATGGCGTTCTATGTAATTCATTATTCGACCCCTTTGGACATATGTGTGTGCGCTTTTAAATAAGGAGTTTGTTATTGCGTTATAATCTTTAAAAGAAATTATTCGTTTTGTATTTTAAATAGCTTAACAAAAACATTTAAAAAAGTATCTATATAGGTTTAAACATTAACTTGTTTATTATCGTATCTTAAATAGGTATGTTTTATTTAAATCGGCGTAAAATATATCTATGTAATAAATAAATTAACTATTCTTTTACATCATTTAGAGTTCTTTTATTTTATGTGAGGCGTCACGTCGTACGCGAAGTAATACTGTAAGCGTAACATCCATAGTCTTCGTGTATTCACTCGGCACATAACTCGCGCCCTTTCGGCCGGAGGGGCGCTCTCCCGGCGGCGGGCCCACCACACTAGTGTCCAGTTCCATGGCCCCGGGCCGCTCACCCCGGGCACGTGTACTGTCCGCGCGGCACGCACACCTGCCCGTTGAAGGCCTCCTCGGGCGCGCACGACAGCGCCGTGCGCACGCCCGACACGCAGAAGTAGTACCGGGCGCAGTCCGTGCCCGCCTGCACGAAGAACCCGTCCCGCTCGCAGCGCCGCCCCTCCTCCGAGCCCGCCCGCCGCGCCGCGCCGCACCGGTGCAGCGCCGCCTCCACGCACGCCTGCCCGTCGAAGATCTTCCCGCCGAGGCACGACAGTGTCGCGAGGCGGTCGCCGCCCTCACAGTAGTAGTACCTGGGGAAGAGGACGCGGCGCGGTCAGTTCGGCGTCCGGGTACGGATCCGCCGCCGGGAGACGGACTGAACTTGCATTTATGTGGGCATTGAATGAGACTGAGCCGTCAAACTTGGCTATGTAACGCTCGCACTGCGCTGTGCTCGTCACCCTGCCAAATCGGTTCTAAAATCTCATATACCTGGTAATTTTGCCGAAAACTGCTCTTTGAACCAAAATACAGTAATGTTTGCACATTACTGCTTGGCGGATGAACATCTGGCTAAGGTGAGTACTTCCCCAAGCGGACTCTTATAGAAGAGGCCTACCACTACGACTACTCTTACCTGCGGCAGTCCGACTCGAGTTCGGCGTGGTACCCGTCGGCGCGGCCGTCGCACGAGCGGTCGTCTCGGCACAGGTCCGGGCGGCGCGGGACGCACGCCTCGCCGTCGAAGGCGCGCCCCGGCGGGCACGCGTATATTGCTTTCCCGCCGTTGGCGCACGCGTAGTACCCGCGGCAGCCGACGTCCGCGCCGCGGTAGCGCCCGTCTGGGCGCCCGTAGCACGAGTCCCGCTCGAGGCTCGGGCACAGGTACGTCCCCGCGGGCGAGCAGCGCGCGCCGTCGTATATCGCGCCCACCGGACACGCCAGCGTCGTTCGCTGCGCGCCCTCGCAGTGGAAGTAGCGCGTGCAGTTGGACTCGAGGTCCTGGTACGTGCCGCTCGGCAGCCCCTCGCACTCGGCGGAGCGCTCGGGCCCGGTGCACGGGAAGCGCGCGGCGGCCGCGCACGCGACCCCGTCGAAGACGCGCCCGGCGGGACACGCGCCGCGCCCCACGACCCGCTCGCGCCGACACTCGAACCACGCGGCGCAGTCGCGCCAGTCGCGGTGCGGCCCGTCGGCGCGGTTGAAGCACGGGCTGCGCGCCGGCGGCGGGCACTTGGCGCGGCCCGGGGGCTCGCAGCCGCCGTGCGCGAACAGCAGCCCCGGCTCGCACACGCCGCGCCGGATCACGCGCCGCGCCTCGCACACGAAGTACTCGCGGCAGCCGGCGGCGCGGTCCGCGTACGCGCCGTCGGCGGCGTTCTGGCACAGCGACGAGCACGCCTCGTCCGAGCAGAAGTCGGCGTCGCCGGCCGGCAGCGCGGCGGTGCCGGTGCGCGGCGGCGGGCACGGGCCGGCGCACGTGGCGCCGCGGCACGGGCGCACGGCCACGAGCTCGCTCGCGCGGCATACGAGCGCTCGCCGGCACTCGTGCGACGCGTCCGGGTACTCCCCGTCGACGAGGCCGGCGCACACGGGTTCGTAGCACGTGCCGGCGCCTCGCGCGCACGCCTGCAACTCGAAGTCGAACCAGGAGCCGGCGGGGCAGGCGCGATCGACGGCCGTGCCGTTCTCGCAGCGGTAGTAGTGGCGGCACGCCGAGCCGGGCGTGGCGTACGCGAGCGTGTCGCGCGGCGCGCACTCGCGGCGCACGCAGGGCCGGCGGCGAGGCACGCAGGCGCCGGCGACCTCGCTGAATACGCGTCCTTCGGGGCAGGCGTAGCGCCTGCTCACGCCGCCGCCGGAGCACCGGACGTACTCGCGACACTCCCGCTCGTAGTCAGCGTACAGTCCGTCCCTGTTGCATTGCGTGCTCGCATCGGCTGAAAAATACACCACGGTTTCGTTAAAGCTGCGGTTTACGGTAGCGTGCGGTTCGGTGGACTCTGCGCGCGAAAAATACCTAGTAACGAAATACTACGAATGAGTCATAAACTAAAAAAAAAAAGTGATATTTGAAACGAATCGGACCGAGTGAGATCTGATTTAAAACCGGTATGATGAATAAAAAAATTGTGTTGTGCACCATTCAAACTCACTGAATATTTGCGAGCCGATAGCGATCGCGAGTATGGCGAGGTGCGCGGGCGCACAGCTGGAGGCAGGCGCGCGCGCAGACATGTCGGCTGCGACTGGCGGCGCGCGGCGTCGGGCCGTGTGCCGTTTGACGCCGCGCGCGGGTTCCTTGACATTCGCGCGTCCCCGCGTAACCTGATCCCTACAGCGGCCCGGATGCAGCCTCCGAGCTAGGAATCTAGACACGCCTCGTTTGTCCAGCGCCTGCTGCTCGAGTGAAAACGATCGCAGCGAAGTCGCTCGCCGGCCGTGAACTTTGTCTCCTTACGTAACATAACACCAATGAAAAACATATTATTATGTAACAAAATTAAAATAGTTGCAGCGGTCTCGTTTGGCTTTACTCAGCTAAAACTTAAAAAAAGGTTTAATTTGTCACCGGAAGGATTGCATATGGTGTATATCTGGTAGACGTTTGCGTATACCATATATTGTAATATATTTTTTTATTTTTCCCCGCGAAGAACATGATTACTATTCCACCGCCCGCCGTACTGAGCCGTGGGAAACTGATACAAAAAAATCATAAAAAACAAACAGATCGTGTCGAAGCGCAACAAATACTCAGTACTGAGCCGGAATCTCTGAGAATCCACGTAGTTATCACAATGAACGTCTATTGACTTCGTATCGGATAAAATCAATATAATAGGTACATGCCACAACCTAAGCTCTGGCATTGACCGAGCTTCTAACGGCGGTGTTCCATCAATTTCTCGAGCACAACTTGGCTGCAGTTTGAGGTGACGTTATGATTATGACCTCTCGACGACATCCGCATTTCAACTGGTACAAGCCAGTAGTGTTAAGTGCTAATGATGTTGACATTAAGACGGTTAAAATAACATTGGCAAAGGCAATGAAGCTCGTCGGAATGCTAGGCATAATTGACGGGGGAGGTACCCTGCGGACGTCCGCAGCGGGGGGCGATCACCAGCATTCTCAAGAGCCTTAAAATTTACATCGGTACCGGACTGTGAGTAAATGAGCCCAATCGTAAAGCTCAAGACCTCACATGCCCTGGCGGACCTAAGGCAACAATGCGATTAGAGCAAAACATTCCAAGCAGGATGTCTTCGTCACGTGCGTAACATTTGCCATTTTACGAACTCCGCGATTCATAGCATACGCGAGCGCGCGGGCAGATTAATCAGAACTTTACTACGATACGCCACATTGTTGTGCGGTTTGTATTGTAGTAATCGATTGCCTTTCGATCGTTATCTAGTCAGGCAACAATTACTATAAACATAGCTTCGAGGTTAGTTCCGCATCTACGCTCGGTCTTCGTTTGGCGTTGGACCGACACGACATGTGTGTGTTAGTTCGCTACTTACCTTACTACATCTTACTTTTTCACAACTGTACCTACTTAGATAGGTATAATAAATTTAATTATGTAGTATTTAGTAAAGCTTTTGGGTTCAGAAATATTACTGAGAATTTTCAACTTTCAATTTACTTTAGCTGAGTATTTTGCGTACGTGAGTTCATATTAGAAGTTGGAAGACGTTTAGCGCTGACTGTACTTAAGTAGGTACTTGGGTAACAATAGTACTATCTATATGTGTGCATACAATTAGATCTCCATACAATATTTTATTTCTATTTAGGGAAGCATTATTCAACTACAAGCAATTATTTTTATGTACGTCAAAGCTTACGGTTTTTTCCTAAAAACATTTCATCACAGCCTTCCTTTTCAAGCAAATGACTGCGGAATCATCATAGATGGGAAAGCCCCAAAAAAGTTGCGATCAATTAGGACGCTGGCGCTGGTGGGCGTATTTTGATTAGAAGATTTGCACCAAGATCTACTAAGGTGTATAATAAAGTTCTTGCTATATACGCATCGTCATCGCCTAATAGGCTAAGGTCAAGAAAGCGTGATGGAAAAACGCTACAACTGGGAAACATCGCAGTCACTCGCCATTCAATGGACTATGTTAATGAATTGTGACTAAGGTACGTTTATCTTTATTATGTAAGCCATGAGCGGAGTGTTTGTTTTTTAACATTGTTGATGTTTTATATTACTAGATCCTGATTGATTTATTGTGTGTTAAATCAGCGTGGAGGAAATAAATCAACGTAGAATTGATTACAATGAATGCATTTCGCGGCGCTTGCATGCCTTGGCTGAGAAGGAAGCTGCAAATGTAGGTATATATATTACTAGTTCTAGCATACTGGGTAGGTACCTAATAGTCTGGGTAAGTCATCTTTAGCTTTGACTGTGATTGCATTTTTATGAAACAACGTGGTACTAGAATGTATATCGATTTGTTAATTATGTTAGAATATAATTTTAAATTTACGTTGCCAATTATTATTTTTAATCTTCGATTATCTATTTAGTTTGAAGTTTATCTAACTCAACTTTTAAGTTTATAAAAGAGGTACATACTAGGTACCTAACCTACATACTTAAATATTTTTTTCAGTCCGTCCTTAGACGTTGACCCATATCAAATTGTGGTCGGCGACTTCACAATTAAAAAGTTGAATAAACAGCACGAATCTCAAGTGTTAAACAAACACCTAAATTAGTTGTTGGACATCAGTAGCTTTGGAATTTCCAAGCTCGGGAAAACCTATGTGGTTACTTGGTAAAGACGAGTTCATATTGAGTAAAAAAGGGGAGGAATACCAACGGATGTGCCTATGGAGTGGCTCAATCATTGACCTCCGCACCACAGTATGGTAAGTTTAAACATAATATTATTATATTCTATAGTACAATGGACTGGCTTTGGCCTGCTAATGTCAGATAATTCTAGCGCAACCATCAATTCGTAACACAAAGCTTCAGTGACAAAAATACACGTAAGTATCAAGATAATCAGGATTCTGTTTAACAAAACAAATAAGAAAGGATATAAAAAAAATTATAAAAGAATTAGAAAAAAGGAATTGAGAAGAGAGACAATTATTGTTATAAAGGTTAACAAGCTCGCAGTTTTGTTAAATTTCTTGTATTTGCTATCTACATGGTTGAAATACTTTGCGTTTAGGTACGTACCTACGCAATACTACTAGTAGTGTGTTGTTTAACTTATTACGTCTAAATGACCTACCTTATCATATTTCCGCCTAAGTTTCGGAATTCTCCAGCAGAGTGATTTTTCGGAAGCTGCGAGTCACTTTTGGATGCTTCTCCTGCCGCCTTTATTCGATGGAGTAAGAAATTTAAGTTTAAATTTAAGTTTCGCTAAGTGTCCTAATAAGTTTTAAAAAAAATAGGTACTATGTAGTGACACAAAACTCAGGTTTTTAGTGGTTAAATACCTGAAGGCTAAAGATATTTTATTTTTCGTGTCAATGTGGAATCGCCTTACCTCGCTGCTTACTGGTTTGTGTCTTGCAGGTGGCAAAAATAAATACGAAGTAGGATATCTAATCTTAAATAACTTTTAAAATCTAGATAAACTATAGAAATAAGTACGAGTACAAAAAGCGGTTAAGAATTTTTAATTTATTTAAATTGTGACATTCTTGGACTAGAATATTAATACAGATAATAGTGGCAACGTATGAACATCCTGTTTGAAGGACCGACTTCTTTAATGTGGGAGAAATTTTATGGGCCATTTAAAGTCACAGCGCGTGTAAGTGTGTACAATATAATAACTAGTTAGTTTTGGAACCAATTTAGATATATAAATATAACTCTTTATTGACGACAACAATTACAAAACGAAGAAGTAAAAACAAAGGTATTTAATAGGTACAATGCGCGGGATTATCGCTTAAAGCGATCTCTACTACACAACCTTTGGATGGACAAGATAGAAAGCAGGAATAGGTTTGGGTCGGTTGACATCAATTACGGAATCGACCAATTTTGTTTCATTTTATTATATTGAAAGCAAAGTGTAACTGTTTTGTTAAAATTTAAAGCTTTCTCTACTTTTTTTTTATTAGACTGAGTGATGACGCTACCAAATCGTTCACCTGATGGTAAGCGCTACGCCTGCCCATAACAGTCACAGCACCACCCAGAAATCTGCATTGCATAATCTTGGGCGGCACTGCACTGCGCTCGTCGCCCCGAGACATCGGCTCTAAAGTCTCATATATGCCCCGCAATTTCGCTGTAATACTTACTCGTAGTTGTTTTGATTTAAGCTAACCTACCTTCTCTGAGGTTATTAGTTATGGTATTACTTCAGGATTATTTATAACTAGCTGCGCCCGCAGTTTCATCCGCATAATTTCAGTTTTCCCGCAAGTGCTCTGCATTTCCCAAGTTAAAAACAACCCATGTCACACATGAAAATAAATAACTGAAGATCGCGAAAAAAACAAATGTCAACCGGAATATAGAAAATCACACAAAGAAAAAAGCACTTTGCGTATTCCCAATTTTTCCATTTTTTTTACTAATAACCTGATCGGACCTATTACGAAAAATATATAATAAAAAAAAACAAATCGGTCCAGCACGCCGGCGCCGTTTTCAAGTTATGGCGATACCAATGGAAATAGGGATTCATTTTTATTATATTATTATGACGTAGGATCTGTTAGATATTTGGATGTAAGGTCACTTTTAATCCATAGCTACTACTTTAAAAAATCTGTACACGTCAAATCTAAACGCCGGAACTGCTAATGTAATTTGTCAACTAACTTCTGAAATAGATTGCTTTTGCATGCAATTTCTTAGATAACTTGCGTAAGACTTTATGTTTGATCGAAGTTAAATGATATCCTGTTGTTGATTACACTTGGTTTGTTGCTGTGCGATTATTTTATACGTAGGTTTAGGTATATTGACTCGGTTATATATATATCCTGAAAGTCTACCACAAGATTCCATCGATGTATGGAACCACCATCGATCACCACCGTTTGTGAAAACCGCGTTACAATCGGTTTATTGAAGTGAAACTTCTTTACGCACGCTGGTGATGCGTTACGGAAATTGTGATCGGACGAGGCGAAGGAAAGCTTAGAGGGAGATATAAGTTAGTGAAGATAGAAAGAGAATGTTATGTTTGTATGAATATTGTATGAATGTTACGTTTCATATATTTTTTGAAATATATATTATTAAATTTTGTTTTAGGAATAGTTTTTTTTGAAATATTTTTCTAGTTGAAGTTTTACTTCTATTGTGGTGTATCCTTTTTTTTTTTTCTTTTTTTTTTTTTTTCCCGGGGAAATGCATTAGGCATACCACCCGGCCCCCGGGGGCGGGGGGGTGGTTATGTGGGACTCCCCCGCCAGCTGGTCTGGCGGAGTTTAACCACTAAAACCCCGGGGTGTTCTCCTCTCCGCATTATGGAGGTGGTCACGGGTTCGCACGGCGCTTCCGCGACCACCTCAGCGGGCGCCCTCCCGGGCTCGCCACGTGAGGCTTGGGCCTCTTTCTCCGCTGGGTGCGTCCCGGAACACACGGGCCGCACCTCAGCTCGGGACTTCAAACTTGGACGTTGGACCCCCGATCCGCGGCCCAAAAGTCCCCGTTATTGGTCCCTCGCTGTGCCCTCTGCTGATCAGAGGGACACGCGAAGGACCTCTTCTCGCCAGGTTATTTGCTACGGCCACCAATTCCCCTAGGAGAATTGCTGACCGAACCCCAGGGTGCACCGTCCCAGCTGCTGCCCTTCCCTCCGGATGCAACGCATCAAGAGGGACGAACAACAGCCGGGCACTCGTGGAGGTTACCTGGCCCGCACCCCATTGTGGTGTATCCTTGATCGAAGGTGTCCCAGCACACATTTAGTTTTTTTGAATTTTTATGCGATGGCAAGTAAAACAGACACCGATAGGACAACATTATAGATTATTTATGCAACATAAGCCACATTTTTTTAATAGAATATCTTCAATGTTTTCAAACTGTTTGTCCTTTACTGCGTTAAATAACTATAGATAATTAGTATAGATAACTGTGACCATAAAAAAACTAAGATCACGTGTGTAGATAGGATCTGATCATATATCTTGTTAAATGAGTTTAAAATTAATTCAACGTTTGCAAAACAAATTAACCAACGTCGTCAACGGTAACTCAATAAAATCGGAGATGATTCCACGAGTTTCGACTGGCCGCTACCAACAACTCTTATCCGGGTTAAATTCTCAGGTAAAAGCCTTCAAGGTCTATGAAATATTGTGGCATTTGACTAGATACTCGCATATTAGGCGCGCGAGCATCGATGGTGTGGGACGACTAATCCTTCACACGGTATAATAATAAATTAGAGTTACTTAATGTTAAAGAAATTAACGAACGACATCTTTAAATTGGTCTATAGGCAAGTAGGCAACAGAGCCGATTTGTTTTCTTTTCCAAAATATAAACTTATGGTTCTCGTCTGGCGCTGAATAATGTAAATCAATGATTTATTTACAGGAGTATATTTGGTGTTAAATATTTTTGTTTGAATATATCTTGTATATTATATATGGTTATGGTTCAGATTGCACTTGTAAATCTCAGGTAATAAAGAAAAGCGTCTATCTAGAGTTTGTTTACTAAAAGTGTCCTGTTCCGTCGTATCTTCAGTATCCGTTTACTCAATGAAAAGTTATTTTTAGCTCTGCCAGTGTTGTAAGTAGAAGTTATTATCACAACTTTCTGCATCCGAGGATTCCGAGGGTCAGAACCGGACATGGCGACGTCAGAGGCCCATTAAGGTTAAAAAAAAAACAATAAAGTTGCCTCATGTGTTGTGCATCGCACCGTAGGTAGTATCGTCGGATAATATTTGATATTTTACTCGTTTTATCGTAGTTAGAAGCTCACTGCTAGCCGGAACTAGATCGACGCAAACAATAGTAAAGATGTGTGTACATTTTAGATCGTATAAGGAATTCATTAGTGAACTAAAGCAAGTACTTGTAACAAATTAAAATATGTTTTGTGGTCACTATGTTGTGTATTCTTACAAATAAACGATTTGATTTGATTTCATCTGAAAAAATATATTTCACCAGGCAAACTTTTATAAAAGGACGTCTTCGGTACTGCAAGCTGATCAATATGGTTCCAAACATCATCAATGTAGTCACTGAGGAGTTCTTTGTCTAGCTTCCAACTCTATCATCACATCAGCTTTCTAATCCAATTGAAACTGGCTAAAAATTGACTTGCAGGACTTCATCCGTGCCTACCAAGAATTTATCCTTACCTACCAATACAGTGGCGTCAATTCTGGGTTCACTAAAATAAACTAAAAATAAATAAGACAGCTCTACAAAAAGTCAGCATTCTCCTCTAGTGCGTAAGAGTTTTTTAGTTAGGTAATGATAATATTTTTATGATGTTGTGGCCGTTATGAGTTTATTTTGTTTTTATATTTTTTTAGCGATGGCATCGAAATCCACACACAATTATGAAATATTCCTACGCTCTAAGCTCTAATAGTAACTTAGTTAGTAAAGTTATGTACCTATCTTAGTTTTATGTGCCAAGTTATTGTTAGCTAAATACACGACTGCTCTTGACACAGTGCGGTGTGGCCTCAGCCTATATCTCTCGCAAGTCAAAACCTCATCGGTCCATTTATTATTGCATTCCATTTGCATAATGCGGTTTTTTATCTTTTTATTTTCGTGACTAATCCGATCTGCACCTGTGCTTGAGATTAGATATTTTGTTGATGACCTTTTTGCTACAACTTCAACTTGTGACACTAGCGTGGGCTCGTGACTTCGCTCTGTGGGATTCAACGTATTAGCTTTATGATTAGGAACATTTTTAAGTAAGTAAAAAGGATTTATTTACAGTAACTGTCGGAAGTTTTTCAGTTATTCATGAATGGATCCTGTGTTTTTTTAATCCTTGCGGAGTGTTTAGGTCACTAGATTATGAACCATCTATCCACATAGTCAGATAGATCTCTGTGGGACAATTGTGATTTTAAATAATTTTATTATTTTTAAATGCAACATAATGTAACTCTACATACCTAAAATGTAATTGTTTAAACATATTTCCTATGTTTTTTTATGCCAATTCGTTAATCTAGAAATAAAATACCCGAACAAAATTAAGTTGACACTAATACCCCTCAAATGTCCACTTAGTTTAATTATGGACAGTGTATTAAATCTAAATAATATTTTTATGTAAGTATAAGTGATTACATACTTATACATACGTACCTGTGCTGTCGATTGAATTAATTCGAAACGAGATTCGACAGGTGTATGATATTCCTATGAATAACCGGTTTAGTTCTTTCAACTTTAAAGCAATTACGAATGCTATTTTTTATGAAAATTCAGTTATTAATTAAATAGACACTGAATTGGTGCAGGGTTTATAATTATTTCTGGCTTAACACGTTCACTGCTGAAAACACAACTGTGGTGTTTTTCATAACTTTCCGCGAGTACGGGAAAACACAACTGTGGTTAGCTATATGGAAAAACACAATGGTGTGTGCAGATCCGTACCCGTGGCTAGACAAGAAAATCGGCTCAGCAGTCAAAGTGTTAAGTAAGCCTTATATAGGACAAACGTGAATTCGTGCTTTATTCTAACTGGCCTGATGATAAGGGATGATCATGGTGTGCTAGGTATAGTTGATCACACTCGTCTTGTATAATAATATACTCTAATATCATTCACCCTATAATAAAAGCTGGGGATCTACTTGGAGCCCAAGAGTCATCGCTCTAAACAAGGACGCCACCCGCCGCGCGCCATTTTCGAAATTGGCATAAACCATCCGTACTTATACTGGTCATTAACATTAACGCATATAACGTAACGTAAGTAACATAACTATTATTATTATTATGAGCCTGAGACAGACGTTTGATTGCCATGGAGCTCGTCATTCGTACTGTAATGACGAGCCCCGTGGCAAACAAACGTCAAAATGAATGATCCCCGATGATCATCCCGCCATCTTCTTACACCATGGCCTTTTTTTTTGCCCGGGGAAAATGTCTTTAGGCATACCCCCGGGGGAGGCCGGCTGGTTATGTGGGCTTCCCCCGCCAGAACGCGTCTGACCGCGTCTGACGGGATCTACCCACTAAAAACCCCGGGGTGTTCTTCTCTCCGCATGTTGGGGTGGTCCCGGGATCGTTAATCGCGCATCCGCAACCACCCCTGGCTTACACCATGGCCTTAAGTAACATAACACATGGTAAATATCCCGTGTTCAATGATTACACTGCCTATATCCTATGCTATTAATCAATTATGTTTTTATTTTTTCTTTCTTTCTTTCTTACTTTCTGTATTCGATAAAAACCTCAAAAAAATAATTTGACTATTGAGTGATCTAGAAATTCTGTGGGTGGCCTAATAAATATGGGACTATTTCTAAGAATGACGAGCGAACCACTGTGGTGGCCTATATAAATGCCATGAGTACTCTTTAACATTTACCCACATAATGATGTAAGTACTTATCGTAATACTTATTCTTAAAAAAGTATCAAACGTCACTTAGTACTTGTGCAGCACAATATTGTAGTGCGCAATTTTACTAAGCATCATATAACTTTTTTATTATTATGGAGAGGTCCATAACTTGTTTACTGGTGAAATATATAGGCTCTCTCTCTGAGAAACTCGGAAGAGGAAAGATTTAAATCAAATATCCAGAGGTTGGTGGTTGGTACGTAATATGTCCTTGAATTTTGAGGTTCTTGGACATGCCGATTTTCTCATGTTTTCTTTTACCTTTTGGGTCGATAGTAATGTTGATCCACGCACTTAACCATGTACCACAAAACGATAACCCATAACCATAATCATATAAAATGTAAATAATGTGCACATTTATAAATGTTATTCAAATGAACTAAGTTCTCCAAAGTTCCGTTTTGATTACAATATTAAAATAATTCACATGACCTCAAGTCACGGACTCTGGAGACGCTAAATTTTGATATACCTATTTCGTTTATTATATAAAGACTATACCGGTTTCGTAATATGTCTACACATGAGCTATAAATTAATAATTTATAGTCAAAGCCAATGTTTACATATGTAACGAAGATATTAGTGTAAAATACCTATTTAAGTGGTACCTAATTGTCTGCCGAGTCTCGCCGTGTCCTGTTCGATATTTAATACTTTCGGCTATTTTTTAAAATAAATTATATGAAAAACACAAAAAATACACATAAAAAAGTACCTACATAAAAAGGCAGTACGATTAAAAAGTTTGAGTTGAATGGAACTTGTAAAATAAAAAAAGTCGGAGAGGACATTATAAATTGAGTAGGTAGGTAGCGTTTTCAGCGTGTATCAGGTCCACTAATCTGCACTAGCCGGCAGGTTTATGGACACAATTGGACACCGATCGAATGGAATTAATGTGACGTTGCGTACTTTGACTCGGTAAGTGCGATCGAAAATTCCGATACCGGTCCAATTCGTCAGATACTTACTCCTCTATAGTTTTGTGGGCGGGTTTATAATATTCGTGATCTTTCTTATAAATTACTAGGTATAATTATTTTGGGTGACGAGCGGAATACAGTCAATGTCACACCGCAAATAGTTCTTCAAAATGAATGGGCAAACATTTGTATCAACCGCAAGTTTTTGCTCTGAGTCTGGGTGTTTGTAGGACCACGATCCTCTTAGTTCCTGATTCCGTAGATAAAGGGAATTCTAGTTAGGGGTGAGACTCTATGTATGTGATCTTGACGCGTTATTTTTTTATATTATTAAAAGGGTTTCCCTGTTAAAATACTAATATCATTACCTAAGAATTATAGCAAAAAGTCCTTTAGTTTTATATGGATGGTGAAATTTATGAGTCACCGCAAAATTAGCGAGATATCATAATTATCTCTTTGATTTAGCAATAGGTACCTAATATAAATAGCAGACATTTGTTTTGATTGCACAATATATTGAAGCTTTATTAGCATAGCGATTGGAAAGGTTATTCTGGGTTTAGAGACAATTTTATACGATGTTATTGCGGATCGCATTTGCAGCTACAGGGAATCCGCTGAAACCAGGCAAACAGGCTGACCCAGGCTTTATACCAGACATTCGCCCTTCCACGTGGAGGGGCAGTTTACAGGAGAAGACGCGCGGTTTGCGCTGTTAGAAAAGGATTGTCATATTAACAGACATTTCACTTTCCTAATACGAAGCTATTGTATCCCACTAATATTACAAATGAGAAAGTTTTTGTTTTTCTGAGTTTGTAAGTTAGTGTGTTTGTCCTATTTTTACACCGAAACGGCTGAACGGATTTTGATGAATTTAGTATATAGAAACTTTACAATTAATGATGAAGATTTTAAAAATGACATCCCGTAGAGTTTCTTGGTGCTATCTTCGCTGACGGGCGTAATTTCGAAGCATTGGTAGAGTTAGTGGAGTTTCCTTTTTCTGTGAGATATTCAGACATGAGTCACCACTTGAACAAAAAACTCAAACAATGATTAGATAATCATTAGTTGCGTAGATCATATTTTGACTTTTTTTTTGTTTTTCTCTATGTATAAGAGACTTAAGTTTCTGACTTGTAAAAGTGCAATATTTTTGCCTACTTGCAATTAAATGATTTGAGTTTTTGAGTTTTTTAGGTCCTGGAATAGAACATAGGATACTTTATATCCGGTAAAAATTAACGGTTCCTGTGGGATAATAAATAACTCAGGTGAAACCGCGGGGCACAGCTGGTAATGTTGTATATACGATAGAAAGTGCGTTTGTTTGTTTGTCCTCTCTTCACGCCGTAACGGCTAAACGGATTTTGATAAAATTTGACCCATCGATTAACTAGGCGATAAGTCCGCCCATTGTACCTTAGATGTTGTTTTTACAATAAAGCATCTTCTATTCTATTCTAAATTATCGATTCCTGTGGGATCATAGTCAAGGCGGGTAGAACCGCGGGGCGACGCGGCAATCCACCGCACCGCAGTGGCAGACGATGCCGTGTGAGATCTGTTTCTAGCTAGTTTTAGCTCCATCTGTGACTAACTGGTGGAACTAAGTTCACCTCTGATCGATGAAAACACAGCCTACCGAAGTTGTGGCCATGTTCAAAATATAAGTAACATAAGCTTCTTCATCAACTTAAATTTTGAAATTCATAAAGATAGTGTTACATATTATTATAACGCATTTTAAAAATATTATCATAAATTACACGAAATATTTACTTTTATGGATAAAGTTAAGTCAAAATAACTTAACTCCAACTTAAATAACGACCGTAGTCCATTAAAACACTAACAGATGGCAGAGTCATCGGTCGGTAAAATAGATTAAGGCTTTCACGCTTATTTCTTCATGCCTATACTCAAAATTATGTTCAAATAATGCAATATGATATTGCTATATGCTGACGTTATGAATGTGTGATGTAGCGTTAAAGTTATGTTGTCGAAAAAGATTTTCTAGGTTATAATATGGAGGTTGTATTAAAGATGGCGGCGACAGCGTCGGTGCAGAGGGGCGACGGGTGGGCGCGCGGCGAGCCGTCCGCTGCCGACACGCAAGCGCCACAGGTAGGTTAACATTCACGCTCCGCCGCATTTGGTCGTCCCGTGCGCATCGCCCCGCGGACACCACACCGACCGCGATCGAAATGTACGTTCACCATCGGTGATCGTGTGAAGTGATCCTTATCTAGTGATAGTTTGCCAACAGTGCCTGTGTCTGTGATATGTCGAGGATCAGCGCCGGAGTCTCACCGAGCGCCTGAGCAGCGGATCTTAACGGTAAATTTCATCAGACGTGACGGTATGACCTGCCACTGTTTACTCGTCAGGTGATGCGGGTTATACGATACTACCTCTATTATTTATCTGTACTAAAACTTGATCTGTTGCCCCTAATCAGTTGTTGGAACAACCGCACGCGCATTGTTCTACATTCTCATCGCGAGAACTCGTCAGTTTTCTTCCACGTAGTCCGTAGCGGTGTTTACACGTGAATTATGACACCTATATCCGTTGCGTCCGTGCGGCCTACTCTTAAAGCCTTGCAAAGTTGGCTCAGGCCATGCTCGGGCGTATTTTCTACAAGAAAGTCATGCTAATATTGTCATGTTAGTCAAAAGTCGGATTTTACCGTTGCCGAAGAAAGTGGAAATAAATAATGGATGTAGGGTAAAATTCAATGCGATGTGCAATTGATTTACCTGCATGGTGGATCGTTTAGGAATCTTATTGGATTTTAATTGGCAATACGCTGGAATGGTTTGCTGGTACGCTAATGGCTATTTTATGCTCAAACGAGGTAGAAGTGTCTGTACCGTTATTGTTAATACAACCGTCATATCGATATAATATCGCCACTGAACAAGTTGTTTAGTTACTTGTTAAGTTGTTGTTAGTTGTTGAGTCAAGTCGTTGGTGTTGTTGTTAAGTTGTATAATTTATAATAGTGGGAAATTAAAAAAAACATTAAAATACCTATTTGAACTGTATAAATTTAAACCCAGGTTGTGCAATATGGAACTTGCAGCTTATCAAATTAACAAAATGACTCAGAAACTTTGAAGTCACCCTTCTCGATGTCGATGGCTTAAGTGTTGTCCTTGACAACACGGATTTCAGTTGTATGATAATTATATCCAATTCTCATCAGTCATAATCATAATCTTGAAGACTTAAACTAAGTCTGACACAGTTTAAATACTTATAAGCCTTTGATTTACTCTGGGATCATTTTTATCACAGCGCGATATAAGAATATCATCAGCTGACGTAAACCCAACACGAAAAACTGTCAAGTTTTTTCAGCAAGAAGTTCCTAGCAACGTATATAGTACAACTCTGAAGATGTCAGGGGCCTTACCACGAACAGATAAATCCATCCAGTTTAAGGCCTTAAACTGAACTGTCACCACCAATATCGCAAACCGTTCATAAGTCGACCAGAGACATTTATCATTGAATTTATGGGAGTTTATATAGTTCCATCTCATTCTCTTTCTGTCTCATTCTCTTCAGTCTATTTTTGAGTGATATCACGTCTCGTTTGTCATTTATGAGTGTGTGGTGCCAATCCAGGCCGTTCAGTTTAAGGCCCTAAAATGAACTGCATGGAATAAGAATAAATACGTGGTTACCCCCCAGCAACGTAATGTGCTCGACAATTTCCGTTCTACAGCTCCGATGACATGGTAACCACGATATGGCAGTGCAGTGCATGTCACAGTAACCGCCTCATCTTGCAACAATGGTGTACAAGTTCCCATAGAAAGTTGTTAACAATACCAATAGCTGTTAGAAACATGTTTATACACTAATGAGGCTCGCCTTCTTCGTCTCTGAGTAAATACTGAGTGACAAACTTTTAAAACATTTGTTTCGATGGAACACAAACAAGAGGTTTGGAAATTGAACCATATTTCGACATTTTTCATAATATGTGAAGCACGTAGTTGTTATAAAAGATCTATAAACATATGCACATATTATGTAAATAGTCTTTACCTAACATTAGCTCACGAATTTCCCTAATGGTTGACATTGTGAGCATAATGTGATAATAGCAGAAGTGCACGAAAACGACGACAGTTTTCAGAGACATGCTAATTCAATTTAGTGCACCATTCTGTTCCTGAAATCCAACGTTATATTATTATTATCACAGTTTTCATTAAATACATAACCACTTTTGAAAAAGTAGTCATTATCGACAAACAGCGTCACTCAGGTAGCCGGTTTTTTAATCTCATTCCATTAGGACCATATTCCTCGTAGTTTCTGGTTCCCTATACACAGGGAATCCTAGTTAAGGGTCAAGATCTATATATGTGATCGTGACGCGTTATTTATTAATTTATTCGGTGACAAAATAGCTGCTTCTCTCAATTCTCACCGATTTCTTAAAGGAATCCGGCCATTTTGGTGAAATTAGTCACTCATTGCGATTTAAAAATTGGTCGGTGCACCTACAATATTCCTGATTGAAAACAGGCAAATGGAAAAGCTTATTCAAAGTTGATGGGGGTCTGAAAAAGGTACCGTGAATATAGTAGATCGGATAGTCGGCTGGACTACGATGAGACATACGTACTGTATCTGAAATTATGGACTGACCCATCGAATAATTCAAACATGAACACGAAAGGAGAAGTCGAAAGTAGAAACTACATTAGGAATAAATATTCAGGCATACGTGTGAGACCAGCTTTAAATTCATCGAAAGGCGTCTAGCTGGAGTTATAAATGTTTATGGACATTTTCAATACCTATTGGCTATTGAATAGAAATAGCGTCAGCGCTAATAATAGTGATTTGGCATTTAAATCTACCTACATAAGTGTATAAAGTAACTATAAAACGGAACAATAAGTCGTAACTAAGCTGTGTAGTTTGAAATTCTGTTGAATCTTTACCATCCTATAAACCTGGAGGTATTCAGCTTAGGCAATCTTAAGGCGTGTTTTGGTCTACACAACACAAAACATATTTTGTTGATATACACGTTTCGTCTCCTTCTCTTTGTTATGAAAACATAAAAAATGTGTACCGAAAAATGTTTTGTGTAGTGTGTAGACCAAAATATGCGAAGGAGATACGCCTTTACGCCAGCCACGTTCACTGCTGAAATCACATAATGTCATATGTCATAATCGTGTGTTTTTCATAACTTGCCACAAGTAAGGCAAAACACTACTGTTGTGTTTGTTGTATGGGAAAACGCTATGGCGCGTGCAGAGCCGCACCCGTGGCTAGACAAGCAAAACGGGTCAGCAGTCAAAGTGTTAAGACAAGTGTGTTTCATCGAAACCGCATCGGTAATCCAGTAATTTATGATAAATAGTAGTATTCAACACTTAAATTTTCGGAAAAATATATAAATTAAGATTGTGTAATACAAAACATGCACGTTACGTTTACACATGTGTAAAAACTGTTGCACATGTATTTCCACAAGCAAAACGATAAATGGCATCTTGCAAAATTCGTCGATATTGAGTACAGACGTTTGGACATGGGTTGAGTAACAATGCCATATGAATAAACACGTTTTCTGTTAGCATTCTGTTTACAAATAAGATATTCGGCCTGCGACGCGTTGGTTTGTGATGAGCCAACTGCGAAGCGTGTGGTTGTTGGTTCCATTCCCACACAGGGCAAATGTTTGTGTGAACCACATATTTGCTCTGAGTCGGAGTGTTTAAGGGACCATGTCGTCGAAGACCCTGATTCCCTAAATACAGGGAATATTTGTTAGGGCCAGGTTCGTGATCGTGAAGCGATATTATCATTATTTGTTCGTGCTAGTTAGATTAGTGAAAATAAAAAATGAGAGCTTTTTCCCATTGAACTATTTCCAGCATTGTGCGATTTTGTCCTATAAAAGACATCAACGCGTGACCTATTTGCAGACGTCCCAAGGGAAGTGCGCGTTGAAGTCTTTTGTATGAAGCTAATGAAAAATGGGGTTCATCCTTACTTATATTATAAATGCGAAAGTAACTCTGTCTGTCTGTTGCTCTTTCACGCCTAAACTACTGAACCGATTGAAATGAAATTTGGTACAGAGATAGTCTAGAGCCTGAGAAAGGACATAGGGTACTTTTTATCGCGAAAAAAGCATTGTAAGGGTTTGAAATAGGGGATGAAAGTTTGTATGGAAGGTTTGTCATTTTTGAAGCTAGAAGCTTGGAATTTATTTTTTAGGCTTTTGATTAGATAAATAAATATGACATTCAAAGTTTGTAAAAAATTACCATTGGGAGGGGGGGGGGGGGATTAAGTACAAATAGGGGACGAAAGTTTGTATGGAAATATGTAAGGTTTCGGCTAAACCACTGCACCGACTTAAAAAATTATTTCACTAATGGAAAGCTACATTGACAGCGAGTAACATAGGCTATATTTTATCCCCATATTCCCGCGGGAACAGGAACTATGCGGGCGAAACCGCGGGGCGCAGCTAGTTTGGAATAAAACGAACATGTTCAAAAATAATTTACAAATAATTTTACTGATATAAAATTCATTAATCATCATCATCATCATCCCATATCGTCCCACACTGCTGAGTACGGGTCTTCCCGCATTTTCGTGAGGAGGGTTAGGCCATAATCCACCATGGGGGCCCGGTCCGGATTGGTGCGTAAGAAACCTAATACCTACCTCCAAAATAATTCTCGGGTAGGTATGTGGGTTTCCTCACGTTGTTTTCCTTCGTTTTTTAAGTTGTCTTAATTCCTATGTAGATAAAATATCTAGTTTAAAAACATAAATGTTTGAAATGAGGGATGAACTTTTAAACCCAAGAACATTTGAAATAGGTAGGTATTTCAAGCAATTACATACTAATATGTACCTACAAGGAAAACCGGTAATATAACGGAAACGGGACTGAAACTGTCAGTTCTAAAATGACCACACATGCAACGCCACTCTAGCTTACACTAATACACCTACAAACATTAACATCAACTGTATATAATGTAAACTAAACACCACAATAACTCCAATGTCATTAATTACAAAATTATTCGCAATCTATGTATGCAAAGTACGTGGTCATCGAAACTCGTTGAGAATCCACCTGGCTATTGATAAAGTCTTCTTTTTACTTGTTCTGGACCGAAGCTCCATAAATTAAGTAGCATGTTCACTGAAAATTATACCCTATCCCTCTCAGATAAAACTTTAAGTAAGATATCCGTGAAAGAAATGGTTACTTAGCATATTCCAGGGGCCGTGACAAGTAAAAATTAACAAAGATGAAAAAAAAGGCGCAGAAATAATTCTGCGTTCTCGACCCGTGGATTGCTGTATTTGAACAATAATTATATTCGTTAAAGCATTCACTGCGAAGAATACCATTCATTGGTCATTGAGAAATGAACCATTACTACATAGAATAGGGGTTATTATAGTTTGTTATTAGTAGCAAAGCATCAAATCGTTTTCACCGAAACTCGATTTCGATTGAGACCGTGACCGACATTGAACTTGAACAGTTCTTGGACGTTGGTCACTTCATTATGAATGGCTATGTGTCGTTTTTTTATTAAATCAATGAATATACTGATATTTTAACAGTTTGAGCTGATTGGTTTGGTTTTTAGTTGTTAAATACCTTTAACTGTTATGGGCAGGAGTAGCGTTTACCGCCAGGTAAACGAATTGCTCTCCCCCGTCAGTCAAAAAAATAAAAAATTGTTGACATAGCCGAATTTGATCAGGGGTTGGATAGGATCACCAAAAGAAATTCGGTGACATTGTAAAATCGCGGCTAACTAATTCAAACCAATCTGTTCAACACATTACTGCTATCCACCTGCACGTGCCGAGAATAATTCAGCCTGAAATTATCTCACGAGTCAGTTTCGGCGACGCTATCCAGAGGAGCGCTCCTCTCGTGTGTGTCAAACAAAAATTGATCGCCTTATAATTTTTATAAGTCTGCAGATCTGTCCTTATCTAACCATTCCAAACGCATTTCATACCTTATACAACAAATTTATTCACAAGAGCTATTATATAGATATTAACCATCACGAAAGTTAAAATAACTTTATTGCCATTTTCGCTGTACCCCAATGTTAAGCAAGATAGCAATAAATTAAAAAAAACTTTCGTTTTATTATAAACAACAGCCTACTTCGGAATGAATTTTGATTTACTGGCGCCGATAGCTAAAGAATACACACACACAGGAACACAGGACAGGACAGGAGGTCACAGGAAGCCCATTGTCCTTTGGAATGTCGATCGTAAATGTCCTAATTCACAGTCGGACGTGAGTTGCATAGTAATCCGTAGCATTTCATCGAGACGTTTTTATTAACTTCGACGACTTTCACTTGAAGTGAGGTCAAGATCTACAGTCTTTTGTTTGGAGCCACGTGAAACGTGACTGAAATTGACAAAACCAGTTATTAATTAAAATTCGTCAGAATAACAAACGTGGTTACAAGAACAAGTAACAAGTGACGTTAAAATAAAGCTTGCAATGACCTCAGTTTATAGTTTGTTGTTACGTAAAATTCTCCTGCCTGGAATAATTTAAATTCAGATTGAGAGAATTTAAATGTATATATTACAGAGCCACATTATACATTATGATCGAAGAGAGAGAGAGAGAGAGAAAAAAGAGAGAAAAGAGAAGATAAGAAGTGAGAGAGAGAGAGTTTAAGAGTTTTTCTATTCTATTCTATTCTATGATCGCAGGGGAAACCCGACAACTGTTTACGGTACCAGATAATGGTACAATTAATGCTGACTTTGTGAATCTCAGAAAAAATGCCCTGGAAATTTCACTAAAATATCTATTAAAGTAATCGAGACGTTTTATGCGAGTTGACCAAACTACCTGGCCGACTGGAATTGGACCTTTTTACTATTTTATATTTAAAAAAAAAAACAACTTATACTTACGCTAAATGCGTATGCAATTAGTTTTAATATCTTTTCTGCAGCGATTTTGAAACTTCGCTCGAAAAGTTGCCTACAGTCCCGCATGGCGACATTCCAGCTTGACAATTAACCTGCCTCGTCGGAATGATATGGCCACTATATCAAGACCCCTACATCCTAAGATATTTCACGTAACACTAACATTCGTCAACTGGATGTGAAGGTGATAAATGGTACAGTGACAAACCGACAGACGAGTTTACAAAGGTGTCTCTTCGCAGAGACTGTGTACTCAACCTGTTCTCTACTGATAAGAGACGCTTATATTAGCGTTAAGTGTTGCAAGGCGATATCGTAGTTCTCTATTTATGTAATTTGAGTATTAGCATACCATTGCTAATGCAGTAGTGTCATGTGAAAGTGACATCGTCTTTTTTACTATCCCACTTAGATAGATAGATAGATAAACTTAACTCAATATTATAAATGCAAAAGTTTGTGAGTTTCTTTGTTTGCCCTTTCTTCACGCCGCAACGGCTAACGGGATTTTGATAAAATTTAGTACATAGATACTTTAGATTCTGGAATAAAACATAGTATACTTTTTATCTCGTTAAAATTACCAGTTTCTGTAGGATATTGGTCAACGATGGTGAAACCGTGGGGCGTAGCTAGTCTATATATCGACGCTAGAAAGCGTAAACGCTGTAACCTTGAAACGCAAAATTGTTCACCAGAGCCAAAAACCTATTTTTTTGTTGAAAAAAAATCATAACTCAATATCTACTCGACCTAAAAAAGTAAATTTTGGATATTTGGTGTGTTTCATACAAAGCTACAATACTGCTACCTTGGTTATATCCTAAAGTTCCTAGGGGACGTTGAAATGTGGGTTACAGCGTTTGTTTCTAAATATGTAAAAAAAGTATTTTCGGGTCGGTCAAAGGGTTACAGCGTTTACGCTTTCTAGCGTCGATATATAAAAATGTTATGTTGGTGTGTGTACGCTTCAAAAACTCAAAATGTTCTGCACCGATCGAGCTGAAATTTTAGCATGACATATAATCCGCATTAAGGATTGTTTTTATCTATTTTTTTCATCGGTGACATATCAGCGAATGTGCGAATGTGCCACAGCGAAGCGTGGCAGGGTACAGCTAGTATTATATAATTTAGTAAACTAAACATCCAAGAAACTCTCTAAGACGTGAACTATATACGTCCAAAAGTTATTACAGACCTATCTATATGAGGCTACATCAACCCACTGCTGGTTATAGACCTTGTCAAAGAATTTTCTTACATTTCACTAGTTTGCTTTACTTACACCGTCCAACGTACCGATTATCATAATTATGTCATGGAAGTACTCCAAAGGTTTCCGGAAACAATGTCTGCGCGTACACAAATTTCCATCATTTCGTGATTTTCAACACATTCACGTAAACCTTTCCGACGTGCGACTCGCAGTTTCTACTTGAGGTGCATAATAAATGAAACAGGAACAAGACAGCCTATCTCACGCCTTTTCTGTTTCTAGTGCAATCAAATGTCAACTATAGTATACCCATAGGAGTTTTTGAATTGACGCGAGGTTTCTGACTATATGTGGAAAATTTTAAGTTTTCTGACTAGGAGTACGAGGCTAGATTCTTAATCACGTGCAGTTTTAAATAAAGCTCTTATAAGCCGAGCCGTTTTTGTCTTTTCTAAAGAAGTTTCTAAAGTACCTAAGTACGATAATAAACTGTTTATTGCGTAGGAGGATATGACTGACCCTAGTTTTTTTACTGCTACTGGTGGTGCCATAGTTTAGATCGACAGAGTCGTATTATAAGATAGGAAAAAACAAAAAAACAATGTAATCGGATTATCTTAATTGCTCATCTGAAAATGTGGGTCAAGGCTAACATCTGTACTGTCATCATTTTGTATTTGTCAGTGGATTTTAAGCGCTTGATGCGAAAGGCAGGTTGATGACCAAATGAAAACACATTATGGTTGGTTATGCAATTGGATAGGTATCAACCTCTAGGCTCGCGGTATCTACCCATCTTCAGGCTCTCTAGAAATAACATGGAATTTAATTCATTTTGTCGATTTTAATTTGATCTTTATAAACGGTTTAGGACATGTTGGTCGCAGTATAAATCGGTCACAAATTTCCTGGTTCATATATTAATAGAGTGAAATTTGATCACAGGCTGAATTTAATCGAATTATTTATTTATTGTCTGTGTTGTTGTATGTTTAAATATTGAGATGGGAAAATCCTTCTGTTTTCCTTTTTTATAAGCATTCTGTTTTCTTCGCAAGCCGTTCCCAGACCAATGTTGAGAACACCATTGTTATCCAAAACACTTTCCCGAGCGTGGCTTCGAGAAATCGCTTTCGTCTTCCAATAACGATTTGGACGTACACGTACGTACACCACGTACGTGACGACCATGCTCATTCGATGTTTTACTGCAAATGTATTTCGATAATGCAATACGAGTAACAAATTGGAACTGCTCGGCGTTTGGGTCTTCCAGAATGAAAGTTAGGTGCTTTCGTAACATATTTATGAATGTGTTACGATTTTTTAAGTATTTTTTGTTGATTTATAATGTTATAGGTATGTCATCATCATCATCATCATCATCAACCCATAACGTCCCACTGCTGAGCGCGGGTCTCCCCTCACTTTCGTGAGAAGGGGTTAGGCCATATTCCACCACGGGGGCCCGGTCCGGATTGGTGGATAATATACCCACCTCCGAAATAATTTTCAAGTGGGTTTCGTCACGATTATACTTAATACAGTTGTATTTCCAGTAAATGAACATGATGGCTTACCGAAAGTCTTCACTTACTCAAGATAATGGTTAGCCCGATAATATACGGCCGAATTGGTTTCCAATTGTCTGACCAGACTATCATACGCCTTGGCCCTGCTTCCGACTCGGACGTCCGATCTGACTATCGGATCGGACATGTATTGAGTGTTCAAACAAATGTATGTAACGAACATTTTCCGGTAGTCAGTTTAGCAATCGGATGAAAAAATTGGACGTATATTGCTGGGCTTAACATGGTAGATAGCGTCATGATGATAGTACTTATTGCGAGCCTTATAGACCACCGGCGGCTTTTTTTTTCAAGCAGCGCTCTTCCACTCAATTGTAGGCTCCATCGTCATTATCAATTGCTTTATTATATTTACTTGACTTTATGCAATAAAAATAATCACGTTTTGCTTTCCTGTTTTTTGCGATGTCCTATGTAGGTCAATATAATAAATTATGTTTGTTGTAAATTTTATGTCGAATAAACGTATATTCTTCATTATTCTATTTGCGATATAAACCGTACATACTTTAGTAGAGTCATCTCTAAACAGCTCAAAAAGAATCCGGTTCCATAAATACAGAATTAAAAGGAAGGTTTTCCACGAACAATAGAGTGACGTGACGTTCGCCCATTGACAGAGAGGTAAAACACGGGCAGCCGTGACCCGCCACCTGCCGGTCATGGGTGAATGAAACGTGCCAGTATTGTTGATGTCCCCGCATGATGATTAGGAGGCAAAGTTTAATGCGCCTGTATTGTGCGTAGGGTTGCCATCTCTAAAATTTGGCAACCGGGACAAGACGCGTGAAAACTCCGGATTTTAGAGCCCAGAACCCGGTCATGTCAACAGATTTTTTCAAACATAGTCAATGTAATAAAAAAACAGTTGAAAATGTCATAAATCGCCTTTTTATTTATTTTATTTTTTAAGCCCAATTTGTAGTCCAATGAAGCCCCGCCCGGACGCTCCCCATATGCCCTCTAAACTAGGACAAATCCGGGAAAACCCGGACGGATGGCAACCCTAATTGTGGGTGTAAGTTCTACCTAAACCATAGAATACAATAACATAGGCCCAAACTACGAATACACTGTGATATTAACGGGCTTGGACATTTTGGTCACAGTGTAATTTTGCCACAGGCAAAAAAACATTGCGAAATTGTCATATCTGCGCTATATAGAGTCTGCTGTAGTGGGTTGTAAGGCCGTAATTCTATCGCTTCGATATTTCCGCCAATTATTTCTAGGTATATCATGGACTACACACATTTATAATATTAACACGGAGACAAAGAAGTAAGTAAGTTATGCCTAATAGGTGAAAAATTTTGCACATGGATAACAAGTAAATACAGGAGGTATGTACGAGTAGCCAGAAAAATAATAATTTGTGGCTTTAAGAACGACAAAGGTTTTTAACCACCACTGTTTTGAGATTTACGCGGCACTATACAAGATATTTATAAGGAAATTTGTTAGAAAATCGACATGCACAAGAACTTCAATAATTGAAGACAATGTGACATCTACCAGCTCGCACTAGGCCAGTGTATTCACTAATAAACATCAGCAGATACAAATGCTGCTAATTGCGTCGTGATAAATGTTCAGTAACATCAACATTATATCGCTGCTGTAAAGAAGAAAAATCAACACCGGAATGCAAACAACCGTCTCGCCAAACACAGCTTAACGAATTTATTGCCGAGGAAAACATTCAACTGTCGGCAACGTATCGCTTACACGTAAACATTGTTTATCGCAGTATCGGCGTCGGTTGACGGAAAGGTGCGTTGCCGTCACAGTTGTGACCACGCGGACGGGCGGCGGGCAGTCGACGGCACTCGATCGTTGCTTCCTGTCGCTGCGGCCTTTAGGAAGTGTGGTTGATCATGCGTGGTAGGCAGTTCATTCGGCTGCCACCCACCGGTGGCGGTGCGATATGTCGTAACAGTTACTGTCATTTATCTATGGTACGCGACACGCTAAGTAAGCTAGACCACGTAACTTGTGGTGATCCTGTAATCGATTGATGCAATTCACTTAATTACGTAGAACAGGTGCTTAGAAACGACTGGTCGCTTTGGATTGGGGGTGATGAGTTCTCCGGAGATTGTCAACTTTGATCGTATGAGCATCATCATCATCTATTGTGTTTACATTTCTGGATTTCTTCTCACAGTGAGAGGATGAGTCATTGTCCTCCATACTGGCCCAGCTTGAGTTGGCGTATTGAGGTCTTTGGACATGTCGTTATCTAATTATATTTTTCTCCAACGTTTTTGAGGCCTGAGTTCAGAACCTTCGGATTAAGAAGCGCGCATGTTATCTATTCACCACTACCGCTCGTCAATCCCTCGTATGAGTTGACAATTTCACGTACACTTTTGTACATTGCGTTAATTTATCGATTGCCTGATGATCTATTTAATTAATCAACCTCTCACATTCTTAACCAATAATGTGCTGATTAAATTGTAATAAAAGTGTCTATAATTTTCTTACAGATTATACCTTAACCAGCCGGCAACCGAGGTATGCGTATGCTCTCACGCAATACACCGGGATTCTTGATGAAACGTCATAAATTTATAGTGTTGGTAAAGGCGAGATAAATCAGCCTCAGATAATCATTAAAACTAAGACCACTTTTTCAAGACTCATACATAATCAACCCATATCCACTCGCTGCTGAGCTCAGATCTCACCACACTCCCGTAAGGAGGATTAGGCTGTACTTGATCTACCAATGAGGCCAGGTCCGGATCTGTAGACCACATTCCTCTGAAATATGGGTTTCCTCACAATGTTTTCCTTCATCAAAAAGCGAGCGTTAATTGCTTACATAATGTATTTACAAGAAACGCATTAGTACGTGCCCGCACTGGGATTCGAACTCAAGACCTTGGCAGGCGGACGTTCCCCCACCAGGCTAAGAACGCTATGTCAAGAATGAAATGAGTAAAAAAAGAGTAGTTGAATCTGTGTACGTCAAACTAAATTAACAGTAAAGACCTACGCGGACGAGGGAATGTCGCCCGCGAAGGATTAAAATCTCCCAAGTTTCCTGTAGGTGAATCCCTTTTGTACGCGGTACTTTAAACCTTTGTACGTCTGCGTTATTTGATGCAGTGGTGAGCGACGTATTTTAACTTTAACATACAAAAAGTACCCTGGAGGACTAGGCCTCGTCTGCGCTAGCTTTTAAGATAGCTACCTCCTCAGCTAACTAGCTCAGTAGATACCAAATTACAGCTACCCGCGCATTATGCGTACGCGCACACACGACACTGTAAAGCACGTGTAAGTGAGCGGCGGAACTAATTGCTCCGGAAGTCCTTTATCCACGGGGCGTTCATCTCGCTGGACAGAGATCATACGCAGATGCAAAATGTAGATGTGTTAATAATTCTAAAGTTGTGTGAGTGTATTTGAGGGCTTACAACGAAGAACGCTGAAACGGCTGAACGGATATTTTCAGCACCTTTTCATTAATATTCACCATTAATATTATGAATGTGTATTTGTTCTCTCCTCACGCCGCAATGGCTGGATGGATTTTTATGAAATTTCCTATATATATATATGTATATATATAGATACTGTAGGTACAGGCAGCACATACGGCACTTTTTATGTCGTCGAAAATTAACGGTTCTTGTGAAATAATAGTCAACGTAGGTAAAACCGTGAGAGCAGCTCGTCAGAAGCATACGCTAAACATAGTATTTTTATCTAAAGCACCTATTAGAGACACGCGCACTGGTAGCCGCAAAAATATGCGCCCAGCCTGTCCGTACCGTGCCTGTCCCATCTGTGTGTCGAAGCCCGCTATGTAACGGGCAAGCTCCAACGACAGATGGTTCCGACTCTACTTAGAAACGTAACTTAACATAACAAGCTCGTAGGCAGACTAGTTTAAGAGAGTTTACGGTGTATGGTGCGTAAAGTTTTTTCTTCTTGAAGTAGTTTATGTCGATCTTATTTAAATGATTCTGAGATTGCGATTCTTCAAATGTTTCGTGTGTTTGTCAAACTTATTTAAGCTATACTATAAGTAACTGTGTCTTCTTATTGACCTACATTATATAAATGAAACATTGTACATGTCATTATCATAAATACAAGAAAGACGACGTGGTTTCGGGCTTTTCGCTTTTTCTAGTTACAAAATGGGTTAAAAAAGTGGAATATTTGACCGCGTGTTATTCACAATGACACTCGTAGTGTGGTCGATGAATCTCGATCACGATTTCAGTATTATAATGTCATCTTGGAAGCGTCGGAGTTCGTAAATAACGATCAGGGGGCAAAGATGCGTGTAACTGCAGATTAAATGTACGTGAATTGTGATTTACCGTTTATTTGTTCGTAAAATGAGGTAGGGCCGTCTTCTGGTATCGGAGTTTGTCAAGGTTTCCAAAGGCCTCGGACGTGGCTTAAACGACTGTTTTCAATGTGCTGTCGGAATCATGGGGTGGAAATTAAGTCATTGGTGCAGTTATGATGTTAATAACATAGAATAAGTGGTTTACTCTGTGTCCCGGTTTGAAGGGTACTATTTCCAGCGGAATTACTGGGCCTATGAGACTTTGAAGCCGATGTCTCAGGGTGACGAGAGTAGTGTAATGCCGCGCAAGAATATGCAATGCAAAGTTCTG
This sequence comes from Campaea margaritaria, assembly GCA_912999815.1. Classification (NCBI taxonomy): domain Eukaryota; kingdom Metazoa; phylum Arthropoda; class Insecta; order Lepidoptera; family Geometridae; genus Campaea; species Campaea margaritaria. The sequence goes on from OU538790.1 coordinate 10,685,811, forward strand.
GGTGGCACTGTAACTGTTGTGGCAGGCGTAGCGCTTACCATCAGGTGAACGAGTTGCTCGTCTCGTCACTCAGTCAACTACAGCGTTGACACACACAGCACTACAGCTGGCTACAGGTTGCTTTAAATCTTCGAGCGTCTAGTACATTTCCTAAAACTTAGTATTAAGTTGAGTTCTCGGAGCTTAATTCTTACTTACAAGGTAGTAAATTGAGAGAGAAAAGTAAAAGAACATTCTTTAGAGACTTTCCTTTTACTTAACGAGCTATTTCCATAGTTACGCATTCAAATTTAAAACTGAACAACTTGGTAGAAACCAGGGAATTAACATGTTTTCTTTATACAGCGCCAGTCGATCCTGTTTTTTTACGGACAAAAAGCTCTCGTACAACTCAGGTTAAAAGCAATGTAAACAAATGCTATGTTTTCCTGGAACAGCTTCAAACTCAGGCTTGGCAAGAAACAATGGGTCAATCACTTCACACCTGCCCCGTGTTTATGTAGTACTAGGTATATGGCTTCTGTGCCTGTGTTGCCAGTTAACCCCAGCTGCTTGCTCTTTGTTACTGGCAATTTGCTTCTACTTATGTAAACATTACGGCTCGCGAGTAGCGAGCAACAATAGCCCTGTGTAAACTATTTCTGAGTTGCTTTGAAAAAGGTTTTTTTATTAGGCCTGAAAGTTGTGGTTAAAACTGAAGTGTAGTTTTAAAGTTACGTATTTAGTGACGATGTGGTCGAAGAAGATAAACATGGTAAGCTCAGAAGGGATTTTGGTGGTGGGGACCTAGAGGCGATGATATTGTAACCGAAACAAATGCTCTTTATTATATAACATAATGAGACGAGCAGGAGTTCGACTGATGCTATACGCTAATTGAAGTGCCGCAGCTCCACATAACTTAATTGGTATAATATGTACTATGTGGTACTCTTTAAGAATGATGGACCTTCCAATTCTACCCTCTGTTTATATTATGTCTGCAGTCGGTTAATAATGAAGATGGCTTAATCTGCGATGCAGCCCTCGGATTTCTTACAGCAAATAAGTTTTTACAATTGTGCCTTCATTGTGATGAGTATTAATACACCGTTGGAAACAAAGCGTTCCACAATGCGATCACAAACGAAACAATGGGAGGAGATTGCAAAATATCGACAGGAACCGACCACCGTGAATGTGCCATTCCACTTGCAGACTTGTTTTATAACTTGTACCTATTAATGCGCTGTTATGAATGTATCGTCGATTTTCGAGACCCATCTTCACAGTAAAGTTTTGTATGACAGGCTTTGAATTTTGAGCCTATGAGAATTACCAAAAAAAGCTAAGGTGACAGGGCACCGATTTTGATGTGTTTATTTTTATAAACGTATATTTTAGGGTTTTTGATATCCAAAAACACACGAATGTTACCACTGATATCTAAACTAATTTGGTAAACCATAACGTCCCACTGCTGAGCACGAGTCTCCTCTCATTTTCGTGCGCAGGGTTAGGCCATAATCCACCACGGGGGCCTGTTCCGGATCGGTGGAAATAATTAAAAAAACGACAAAAATTTAACAAACAAACTAATTTATTAACTAACTAACTAAATTTACTAATTAACCTAACTCCGAATAATTCTCGAGTAGATCACGTATCCGTTTCCTCACGATGTTTTCCTTCACCGAAAAGCGAGTGATAATTACGTACATATGTTTTACAGCAACACATTAGTACGTGCCCGCACTGGGATTTGAACTCACGACCTTCTGATTGGAAGGCGGACGTTCTCCCACTAGGCTACCACCGCTTTTCGGCCCCTATTACCTCACTCAAATTATTGTCTAATACTGTCTATGTTGTAATATCCCTTTTATTCAACTTTGTGTTTCCTTGTCGACAGATCGGGCTCCTGTGACCACATGCCGCCATCAAAATGGTGATCGTTACCAGGGTAAGCAACTTTTTGGATTTGCTTTTTTAAAAGTATATCTACTTACCCACTGGAGCATACATCAGTTACATCATAAACTTTTAAATTCCTATGATAAAAAGGAAAAGAAATTAAAAAACTAAATGTGTGCTGTAATGTATAGCAGAAGTATAATGTCAACAAAAAATTTTTAGAATTTTTTTTTTCATAAAAAAAAAATTGTTTAATGATATTTAAAAAAAATATACGAAACGTAACTCACTCTCACGTTCTATCTTTACTAACTTATATCTCCCTGTCAACTTCCGTACGGTTCGCCCGATCACATTTTTCGTAACGCATTCACCAGCTTACTCCCAAGTCAAGCGCGCGTAAATAAGTTTTACTTCCAAACCCCGACTGCAAACAATACTAAAATGTGAAATGCAGCCGGAAGTATCACCATTTCATTTTAACTTTTAGCTGCAATGACTTTTAATGTTAATCAGAACATTAGAACTTCTCGGTGACTGGTTGGACAACGATAGTAGTGAAGGAACTACAACAAAACAAAAATATGACAACAAAATGACAAACAACTAAACTTAAATACTGTAAGTACGCCACCCACCCTACTATCGAAAAATGTTTTTTACTGTCCATCCAAAGGTTGTCTGGAAGATGTCGCTTTCAGCGATAAGACCGCCCATTGTACTACCCTTGTTTACCTATTGTAATTCTTCTGTACTGTGTTTAATTTTGTTTCTGGTGTACAATAAAGAGTTTTTCTAATCTATTCTATTCTTAAAAAGTTTTATGGCGTATAATTAGCCATGTAAGTAAGTCTATGACGTTGGGTTGCTAATTGTAAAAGAAAAGAAATAATTGGTTGAATGTCAGTCAAGGCAAACATGCAGCTTCGTTTTGGCACGGAATAACTTTGGTCTCGCAGAACGTTTCCGCCGATCCTTTGAGCTGTCAATCTTTCCGAGACTTCTTTTCATCTCGCAACAAGACGAGACGTGGTTAACAAGGAGTTTTGCAAATTGAAACTGTCTTTTGGATTCGTAAAGCGAAGCGAATTTTCGCACTTTACTTACTTAAAACTGGCAACTTTTTGTGCTTAAAATAAAAAAAAAATATGAAGCCTACCTGCGGGGCTATGCAGCACGGTGCGGATGAGCTCGAGTTCTTTTCATTTTGACGTTTGATTGCCACGGAGCTCGTCGTTACAATACGAATGACGAGTCCCGTGGCAATCAAACGTCAAAATGAAAAGAACTCGAGCTCATCCGCACCGTGCTGCATAGCCCCGCTGGGTTCACTACTGGCAAAGCTAAATAAATTAACTTTTTTGTCAGCTCAGACAGTGCAACTGCTAATTTCAATTACTAATAGCATTAATAAAGTTGTTCTATTATTGCGTGTTGAAAACCAGTTGAATTAAAAACTTGCATAACTTCAAAGTACGGCTAAATCCTATGGCGCTCATTATAATATAGTTCAATGACGGATCGCGTACCAAGACACTCATCGCGTACTCAATCTTGATACAATTCTGATCTTCAGGATTCAATCAAGATCACGCGCATTGATCACTAAACAGTTTTCTGGTAATTTGTTATCCGATTTATCAATCCATCAATCCGCTTCATACACAATCAGTCAGGATCACGATCGTTTATGTTGATCATGGTCCGCAATTGTAATTGGCCGTGTTTGGGTGCCAATAAGGAACAGTTCATTATAATATATCGTAATTGAACATTGTTTTGACGGTTGTGCAGTTCAATTATTTAATTGGATTTATTTCTGTGTAAAAGACATGCGATAATTGAAAGGCACCTATTGTGTCAGCTGTATAAAATTTAAAGAAATGCACTCTATAATGTGAGACACCGCTCGGAAGAGGCAATGCGCAATGAAGCCATAACACTGCAAGGGATGAGCCGCACCGCACGGTGTGGTATCACCGATCACGTCGCATGACGGCATGACTCATGTGATTGCTAACTTACCGATCGTTTGCTATAGTGACGCGATGCGGGCCTACTTATTCCCAAAGCGGTAAGTTTTCTCGGCGGGTTCCGATCAGTGCGTTTGGCAACACATTCCGTCATTCCGGCTTAGATCCAGCGCGCAGGGCGTTCACCTCGACTCCAACTCATGCACATGTGTGTTTATAAGCTAGGTAGGTACCCGTCTGGGTCTGGGTGCGAAATATAAAATTAAAATGTCGAGGTTATTACCAAGCCGAGACTAATATTTACGAGTCATAATTGCTCTCTCTTGTAAATTAGTGCATTGTCAATGTCAATAATAATAATAATAAATAAATAATAATAATAATTAATAATATAATAAATAATATAATATAAAAATAATAATAATAATTAATAATAATTATAATTGTAATTGTCATAGTCAATGTCCTTTTTTATTGCCATACTCGTATAAAGGGTAAATTTGAATTATTATAACGTTATCAGTGTTATCGTTATCACTTAGAAATTATTCAATCAACCAGAAGAAGTCTGTATAAGATGAGAAATTTATTTGACATTCATAAAAATAGTAATGGGTAGATAAAATATTTAAGGGTACATAATTACCTGTATATATTTATGTGCAATCCTTAGTCCTTACTTCCTTACTTTTACTTTTTTATATTATAAATGCGAAAGTAGCTCTGTCTGTTGCTCTTTCGCGCCTAAACTACAGAACCGATTTAAATGAAATTTGGTAAAGAGATAGTCTAGAGCCTAAGAAAGGACATAGGGTACTTTTTAATGCCATTGTAAGGGTTTGAAATAAGGGATGAAAATTTGTATGGAAGTTTCACCATTTTTGAAGCTAGAAGCTTGAAATTTATTTTATAGACTTTTGATTAGATATAAATAAATATGACATTCAAAAATTGTAAAAATTTACCCTTGAGGGGGTAAAATAAATATAGGGGATGAAAGTTTGTATGGTAATATGTAAGGTTTCGGCTAAACCACTGGGCCGATTTTAAAAATTCTTTCACTAATGGAAAGCTACACTGACAGCGAGTAACATAGGCTATATTTTATCCCCATATTCCCGCGGAAACAGGAACTACGCGGGTGAAACCGCGGGCGCAGCTAGTCACATATAATGTTAACTTCAAAGCTTGTTATTTATGAAATACTTACTTAGTCAGAAATTTAAAAAAAAATTTAGACACGACAAATTTATGTATGTCCTATGGCACACCCTAGACAACTAAAGTATCAGCACATTTAGCAATTCTGTTACTACTAATGTTTCAATAAAATCCCATTTCAGGTAATAATAATAAAATAATTGGCACGAAGAAATAAGAAATACCTACCAACTGTGCCAGTTCGAAAGTAGGTAGAACCCTAATTACTAATCAGCAACTAACTCCAACCAAAACAGGTAATTGTTTCGCAGACTATGCTTTACTTAAGCAATCAGCATAAGCAGGCATATCTACTTGGCATAAAACACAGTGTTGACAAATGGCCAAACAGGTATTGTGTCCAAGGAGCGAATTGGTACTTACCTACCTACTCCATTACCAAAACGAGAGCGAGAGTGCGCGGCAAAGAGTAGGAGGCTTGATAGGAGTAGACCAGTCTTAGACCAGTTTCAAAACATTAGCTAACCAACATTAACCCAAAAGTCAAATGCCAAACTCAAGGTTTTGCGAAATATAGTTTCCTTAAAAACGTTGTCGAACATTAAATCACAACACAAGCCTTATTAAAAGGCTATGGAAAATAAAAAAAGCTTTTTAAAAGGTGTTAAATTCATATTTAATGATTGCATTTATGACTATACGTTATAAAAGCTACGACATATTGGATTATTCCGGAAATCCCCATAGGCCATCCCCCTAGAGTGAGATATCTGTTTTTTTCGGAAATCCCCCAAATCAATTCAAGCCAACTCGAGGGATATTTCCGGAAAATATCCGGAAATCCCCCACATGTATATTATAGGGACGAAATAAAGTAAATAGATAGAGCTACCATATAAGTATAGGTCGCGAAGGCCAAAGGGGTCACTGTTTAATCATTCTACTATAAACAGCATAGTTGCTAACACATCGAAAACATAATATAATATAGGAAATATTATTATAGGGTCCGGTACCAAGACTGTATTATGCAATATTTAGAATATTTCCTTTTTCTAGTTGTGGGTGGGATAAGATAATTAAAAATATCTTCAATCAAAAAAAAGAATACTTAAATTTTATTATAGCCGAATTAATATATGTATATTAATATATGTATTGTTTTTACCTTGAGTTTGATTTGACTTTCTCGGCTTCGTTTGACTTTGTCCAAACCCATTGGAAAGCTATAAATTACGTCAACACCCGGAAAACCAGTACCTAGCATACTAAATATCCGAAACCAACAGGTTTCTCATTGACATACAAATTCACTTGTTTATATACTTTACATGATATGGAAAAATAATTGTTTCTACGTTTAAAACCGGCTTTAACGTCGTTTTAGATGATAGGTACTTACATTACCGATTACACATACTTTGAAACAATATTTAAAGTAAAATCACAAGAGCGGTAAATAATTTAAAAATATTAGTAAGTATTATATATACTAGTAGCATTATACCTACGTACAATGCTACCATGGAATATATTATAAGCATCATAAAATTGCAAAAAAATATCATACAATATTATGAATTTATTATACTAATTATGTTATAATGTATTCAGGTATATTGCGTGTGATATTATTATCTTCTCGCCAGAATATGGTAATAAGTTAATAACTCACTGTAAATAATATAACTAACTCTTACTATTATTAGTTATTCTGAGTATATTATTATGCTGTTATTATTAACCGAGAGAAGTGCTTATCTAACCAATAACTTCATTTCATACGATTCATTGAACACAATGACCGGCTTGACCAAGTCGCGGTTAGTTGCGATAGCATATCGATTGCCGCATTTATTAACCAAATTAATTCAGTTATCATGTGAAAGAGCGTGAAAATACGTGATGTCATGGAAACCAGTTTGAATTTCGAGGTGAGGTTCGTATTTTAGTAGAAATTATTAGAAAGCCACTATTAGGTGGTGTGCCCTTTCTCTATTAGGTACCATTTTTCTGAATGTATGGCTTGCTGCAACTTTAGTATGCAACGACAAGCTGTGAAACCTTTCCTAACATCATCGAACAATAATCTACTCTATATATACCTACCACAATAGTAGAATTTGTTGCATTTGTAGGTATTTGTAGTTGCGGCCAGTTTCTATCGTGGATAATCCATCATCCTATCGCACGCTTAAACTATTGTACAATTCTTGTATGATTTAGTCATTATCCATTTCCAAATAGCATTTCTTTCTAACATCTAGTTTGGGCTATCAATAAACATGTCAAAGAATAAATTAATGTCGGATTACTTGCGACTATCGAAAGATTTATACTTCGAATCTTTAATAATAGGATTTGCCAATCAGTTTAATTACATAAACGTCCATCATAATAATAAACTTCAGTATTTAGATTAGGTTATCTGCTTTCCTAATTTAATTATGTTGATTGTAGAAGTTAATGCATTGTTTTGCATTTATTTTTACATTTAAATAGAATTGTAAATGTAATATAAGCACATGTGAATGTAAGTTATTTATCACGGGAATTTGAAATGTGTGTGATAGAACGCCTTGCGATATCGATAGAAGTGTACCTACCCAAGTTAGCTGGTTATGACTAGGTATTAACGAGTTTATCTATCTATCTATTACGATCTTTGTTCGTCTTGGTCCTGAGTCTACAACAATATCATCAAGGCCGGGGCCGACGTTAATACGTTTAATTGAAATTAAATAAGAAATGTAAAAGACTTACCAAACCAAACTGGTTTGTACTACTGCGTACCTCGTTGCTGGATATTGAGTAGTCTCCATTTTAATTGATTAGAATTACAAAACTATAATCAGAACCACAAGGTTATAAAGAAAAATCCTATTCTAGAAACTTGTCTTACACCTTGAGTTACTCTGCATAATCTGCTTGAAACTTATCTCACAGCTTCAGTTTTATTCCGTCAGGGTCCGCTTTCGTACATTTTTTCTTCCACTTCGCACGGTCTTGGGTATCCTCAGTTGTAAGTCTAGTTTCGCATGGTTTCTTTTATGTTACAACGTCACTTCTAGCTGGCCCACAGCTTAGCAAAGGTCTAATTTTCCAAGAGTTTGAGTCTTACGTCACGTTTGGCCAGCCCTCTTTGTAGGCGTCAAGATCGTCTCTCCACTACTTCCAGGAGCAGCCTCGGCAATGCCGACCGTCCCCAGGCAGCTACCATGTTATTTGACCGTTGCTTACATTTCTTGTTTCCATGTTTCCAGGGCGATTACATATGGATCGAGCCGGTGTCAGGGCGGGAGTTCGACGTGGCGATCGGCGCCCGCGTGCTGGCTGCAGAAGGCCGCCGCATCAGGGTCCGCGACGACGACGGCCAGGAGCAATGGCTGCCACCCGAGCGCCGCATCAAGGCCATGCACGCCACCTCGGTGCATGGCGTCGAGGATATGATCTCACTCGGGGACTTACACGAAGCGGGTATACTGAGGAACTTGCTTATCCGATACAGCGAGAATCTCATCTATGTGAGTATCTTACTTTCGATTCGTGCTTGTTCGGAAGCCAATGACGTGTGCTTAATATGTTTTTATGATAGTTTACTTATTTTATTTTCCGGTTGCGTTATTTAGTTAGCAACATCACTGATACATGTAGGTACTTTCATTTATGCAAGTACAGGAAAAGTTTTTTTTTTTCATCTCTGCAAACGGGTTGTTCAAAAGCTATATTACGTCAAAAGGGTTCATATTTTTTTTTATAACCAACAACCAACCAAGGTCTCAACACAATTAGTTGGGCTGTGGTTTCAGTTTACCAATTAGTCTTAGTGCATGTATGTCGTCCTTATTTTCAAAATTACAATAAATGATTTTTAGAAAATTTTGAAATCATTTGCTTTGTAAATAAATATTTATGTCTCGGAGACGTCCAGCTGGTGGACTATAAGAGACATAGAAACCTGTGAGAACATTCTCAAACACATAATAATAACATGGGTACCTGAAGAATTTCACAAACATTATTCATTCACAAAACGCTCAGCTTATCAACTTTGGGATTTCTCCTTTCACCTTCACAACTAATAACATTTTATTGGAAGTAATTTTAACATTTCAATGTAAAGTGCATGAGGTGTTTATGTATTCGCGACTGAGAGTTGAAGTCATCATTAATGAGACATTACTCTCTCATGAAGCTACTTAAGATCTTCATTTATCTTCGTCACAGTAATTGATCATGTTTAGAATCTTATGATTAAAAGTTAGTTTGGCTGATATAGATAAATAACCATTCGCCCACGTTCGGTAGGAAGGATGTACTATACTAAAAACCTCTTAGCCTAGCCTCATTTTCCCTAGGAGGATATCTGCTGAAACTAAAAGTGAAGTTACCCCGTCGCAAGAAATATACAACTCTCTACGTAGCAATATTTATTATGGATTAAGTAAACATAAACAAGTCAGTAGTAGTCAGTGTTTATTTCTGAACTGGTGTACAATTAAGTATTTTTTATTCTATTCTATAAAAACGAGTTATAAAATTAAGCACCTACCTGCTCAGATATAAAATTCAATTAGGTACCTCTTTACAAAACTCTTTCAGTCTTTTATATGTAACATTCTGTTTCGCATCAGTTGTTCAATAAAGTCAGTAGTTACATACTAAAGTAACGATTTAATTTTTCCAGACGTACACCGGCTCAATATTAGTAGCAGTAAACCCATACCAGATCCTGCCAATCTACACGGCGGATCAGATAAAGCTTTACAAGGAGCGGAAGATCGGCGAGCTGCCTCCGCATATCTTCGCCATTGGAGACAATGCGTACGCGCACATGCGGCGGTACGGCCAGGACCAGTGCATCGTCATCAGCGGAGAGTCGGGAGCGGGGAAAACCGAGTCCACCAAGCTAATATTGCAGTACCTTGCTGCGATTAGTGGGAAGCACTCCTGGATTGAACAACAGGTGAGAGTAACAGTTGCTGGGATCATCTCCAGCTCTTAGACATTGACTATAGTTTCCGATAGTATCCAATATTTTCCTCTAATCCAATGGTCAGATGATGACAATGGTAGAGGACCTGGCAATACGAATGTTATTCCGAAGAAGACGGAAAAATCTTTATTTTTGGAGGCTAGACGAGGAATATAAGTGGTTCTACTGATTTAAGGAGTGTTCCATAATAAGTAGGTTAACTGACCGTTAATAAGTTCAAAGCCCTTACGTGTCAAGAAACCTTACGTTTCAAACACTTAATTTGTAGGATAAGCGACGGCTTAAGTAATGCTCGCGAGTTACTCGCTAAAAGTTACAGTCTTTCTATAGGTAATGCACCAACTTACGTCGAATAAGTGTGAAGGAAACCACGAGGAGTGATTAAGTAACCTCCATTTTATTAATTCCAGATTCTGGAAGCCAACCCAATTCTCGAAGCATTTGGCAACGCGAAGACAGTGCGGAACGACAACTCTTCACGTTTCGGAAAATACATAGACATCCACTTCAACCACGGAGGAGTCATAGAAGGCGCCAAGATCGAGCAGTACCTTCTAGAAAAGTCTAGAATAGTCTCCCAAGGCCGCGAAGAAAGGAACTACCACGTATTTTACTGCTTGCTGGCGGGTTTGTCGAAAGACGAGAAAAAGAAGTTGGAATTGGGAGAGCCTACTGAATACAAATATTTATCAGCGGTGAGTGTTTCACTGTTGAGCATAATTATAATAGTATTACAGAACTATTAGGTGATCTGTGGTATTGCTGCATGTAGTCTGTGTGTCTAGCACTTACCTACCTAACAATTAAAGCAAACGTTGCCCGATATTTATTTGTTATCGCAGTTATCTTAAAGATACTTAACTTTGATACCGATAAGATTGTAAGTGGGCATTCTTGATTTGGGTGGGGCTTAGTTCTAATTGATGGTTTGGTTGATTTCAGGGCGGCAGTTTCCTATGTGAAGGTCGAGATGATGCGGCTGAATTTGCAGATATACGATCCGCCATGAAAGTGCTCCTCTTCAGTGAAGCGGAAATATGGGAAATACTTAAATTGCTTGCGGCGGTATTGCATTGTGGAAACATCAAGTACGAAGCTACGGTTGTTGACAATTTAGATGCCACAGAAATTATAGAACAAGCTAATGTAAGAAGAGTTGCGACTCTACTCGGTGTGCCAATGCAGTCCCTGATCGATGCCCTCACAAGAAAAACTTTATTTGCTCACGGTGAAACTGTCATCTCCACTCTTAGCAAAATCCAATCAGTAGACATCAGAGATGCCTTTGTGAAAGGAATCTACGGCCGTCTATTCGTAACTATCGTGAAAAAAATCAACGCAGCTATTTACAAACCAAAGTCTTCGATGAGAACTGCTATAGGCGTCCTGGATATATTCGGCTTCGAGAACTTTGATCACAACAGCTTCGAACAGTTTTGTATCAATTTTGCCAACGAGAATCTCCAACAGTTCTTCGTGAGACACATTTTCAAGTTAGAACAGGAAGAGTATAACCACGAAGGTATCAATTGGCAGCACATCGAGTTCGTCGATAACCAAGACGCGCTGGATTTGATTGCTTTGAAACAGTTGAACATCATGGCTCTGATAGACGAAGAGTCGAAGTTCCCGAAAGGAACTGACCAAACTATGTTGGCGAAGCTACATAAGACACACGGTCTTCATAGAAATTACCTCAAACCAAAGTCTGACATTAATACTAGTTTTGGTTTGAACCATTTCGCCGGTATTGTCTTCTACGATACGAGAGGCTTCCTGGAGAAGAACAGAGATACCTTCAGCGCTGATTTGCTGCAACTTATTCACGTTTCAACAAACAAATTCCTGCAACAGATATTCCACGATGACATAACAATGGGATCAGAAACACGCAAACGAACGCCAACACTGTCAACACAGTTCAAAAAGTCATTAGATTTGCTGATGAGGACCTTGGGAACGTGTCAACCGTTTTTCATCAGATGTATCAAGCCGAATGAATTTAAAAAACCGATGCTGTTCGACCGCGGTCTCTGTTGTAGACAGCTGCGGTACTCCGGAATGATGGAAACCATTAGAATTCGAAGAGCTGGTTACCCGATTCGTCATAGTTTCAAAGAATTCGTCGAGAGGTATCGATTTTTGATATCCGGGGTGCCACCAGCTCACAAGGCCGAGTGTCGGACTGCTACTGCTAAAATCTGCGCACAAGTTCTTGGGAAGTCCGACTACCAGTTGGGTCACACCAAAGTGTTTCTGAAGGATGCTCACGACTTGTTCCTCGAGCAAGAGAGAGATAGAGTGCTCACTAGAAAAATATTGATACTGCAGCGGTCTATCCGGGGCTGGGTGTATCGTAGGCGGTTTTTGAAGATGAGGGCGGCAGCGGTTCTTATCCAGCGTCACTGGCGAGGGAAGCTGCAGAGGATCCGCTACAATAGGATGAAAGTAGGCTACGCACGACTGCAAGCGTTGATACGAGCAAGAGTGCTGGCTCATCGGTTCAGGCATTTGCGAGGGCACATAGTGTCGTTACAAGTAAGTTGAACATACATTCTAAAGTCGTTCTGCTTGATAACACCGATATGCAGATGTGAGCAATGAGCACTGCATGTGTCTCAATTGAGATAGCAATAAGAGTTCGTAAATATACAAGTGTTATTTGCGTAATGTAAGGGCTTACTGTCAGGCGAACGATCTCCTCATTTATTCTATGCAAAAAAAAACAATACATATCCAATTTGCCTTTGTCGGCAACTCAGTTTGGTCTTTCAATTACTATCACTGTATTGATAATTTTACTTACCTGTAACTTGCTCCACCAGGCGGCTTCTCGAGGGTACCTCGTCCGGCGCTCGTACGGGCATAAGATGTGGGCGATCCTCAAGATCCAGAGCCACGTGCGGCGGCTGATCGCCATGCGCCGCTACCGACGCATGCGCCACGACGCGCAGGCGCACACCGAGGCGCTGCGCCTGCGCCGACAGGAGGAGCAGCGGCTGCAGCACCAGGGCAACACCAGGGCCAAGGAGATCGCCGAACAGAACTATAGGGTAAGTTTGAGATAAATGTAATATATAGGCACATATAACCTAATATGTTGTAGGATAAATTGTATTGTTCCGGAAATCTTCCAATTCCGTCCCCCTCGTGAGGGATTTCCAGAAAAAAGATAGAAAGCGGATGCCACCGTGTGTAAAGACTTTGAATGACTTCGTAGTGTAATGGACCCTTTATATAGAAACTACATAATCACTTATTATGATTTACTATAATCCTTAATCTATAATTATGGATTATACTCAATGTTATAGCATTAATAGAATTTAATCGCATAAATAATAAAATACGATAGATTGATATAGTTATAATCCCTAATAGCAATTCATTATTTTATTTTATCTTGACCGAAATATGATTGTTAGAACATATAATAGAATATATCTAAATAGATATAATAATAATGTACCTACTTATCTAGGTCCGGTAGTACGAAAAGTGTTATTTATGTTGGTTTATCAAATGATTCGCGCCTCGCTGCATGTTTTACGATCATATTGACTAAAAATACTTAGGTATAGGTACGTGTCTGTAAAAGCCCAAATAATGAATATGTAAATATTATGTTGATTTATATGGTATAAAGAGTATTCTTTGGTTAATTGCAGTTTTTGAATGAAAAAGTAACAAACATCCATCCATCCTCACAAACTTTCACATGTACACACACCTATATCTATAATTATTATTATAATAAAAAATATTTAAAATAAAAATGTACTTATAGTATAGTAGGTATATTACTAAATCCTATATTATTAGAGTACGTCTGTAGTTGGGTATAAATTTTACTATTCAACATGAATTACGACATAATATTATAAAAGGTAATCGTTGTAATTATTATCTATTTCACTTTACAGAAAATAATATGATTTAAATCTATATTTATTTATCTAAATCACAGTGCAGTTAAAATTAATCGTGTTCTATCTAGCCACCTAGGCGCCCATTAATTTGTCGGTGCTTTTTGAAATAAACTAATCTTGAAAAACTGTATTGGATAAAATCTGGTTGGTTAGCTATCTAATAAATTCGATTAGATTTACTATTTATTGAGAAGTATACCGAGTATTCTATGTTTAGATTAGATCGATCATTTTATTTTTATGTAGTTACTTACTTATTTTTAGTTGGAAGGAAAATTTACTCTTTTACATATTTTATTTTATTTTTTTCCTAAAAATCACATCCGATTATATTGAAAATATTTATGACAATCGTTTAACGCACTAAATTCCGGTCATAGATGTTAAAACTTGCCTGATCATCATTTGCTTCTGATGTGATGATACTATGAGTGAATTAGGATATTTTATGTTATGTCGGCGGATTTAAAAATGTTGTACTTTGTTATTGTATGATAGGTCGGTACATCTAGATAATATGGCTAAACTAAAAGTTACAGACGTCACTAATTATCAATATTTTGATGCAACGTAATTCACATTCACGGGGTGTTCAATTTTGACACAATGCTTAATATTTAAGCCTATTATGTATTATATCGATATTCGTATGGTGTTTATCTTAATATTTATAGGTCAAAATAAAATAAATCGTGTTTGTTGCCTAAAATAACATAATCTTTGGTATTTGGTAAGCCGTTACCATAAGTACGTAGTATTATGACGAATCTTACGTCCACGTTCACTTTTAAATTTATGGAAATCAACCAATCAACAGTCACAGAGCAGTTTTCACCCAATGACTAACCACTCTAAACAGCATTTAGGTTACTAGATCAGCATTCTAACTAGGTTTTCTTGAATTCCAGTTCCAGGAATCTCATAGGGTTCGAAATTTCACCAAAATGGCCGATTTCCTATAAGTAATCGGTGAACTTTCTTCAATTCTTAAATTCTTCCCCAGGACGCTAAGCTACCAATCATCAATCTTAAATTATTTAAAAATCCATGGCATATAAATAATGATTACTTACCTTTTTTTTAAATCTTGTATGGATGTTTTAGCACGTTCTGCTTGCACTGCTGACACACTAAGCCAATTAATTTTATCAACATTTAATTCGTGTGGCACAATTAGCCTAATATTGCCTAGACATGCATACAAACTTGGTATATCTACATGACGATTAGATAGGTACCTACTTACCTAACTACTAAAAGATCTTGGAACCTGCACTGAAATATATAGAAATGGAACTCACGCTGTAGGAGTTGGTAACTGATAGACAAATGCGATTTATACACCTAAGTAGGTACACCTACATTGCAATTTTCGTAATTATCAACAGTGATTGAGATTTTAGCCGATAAACAAATTAAATGACACAGAAAATACCGCAATAAATTTTATCTACCCAGATTATCTGCGTTTAAATATATTTTAAACTTTAGATATGCGTTGGTACGTGACCCGAAAAGGTGTGCTTCATTTTGGCTTAGTGCGATGAATATTCTGGAACAATGTAAAATGTGCATCTAATAAAAAAGGCAGATGTATCTCTAAGAGGTAAGTTTTGAAGCCAGCCAATCTGTCCAATGTAGCTGGTAGATAGCACTATATTATAGTGTCTGCCTGGCTAGCAGTAAGTTTATCGTCAAGCCGCGTTTGGGGTTAAATGGCAGCAGTCGTTGAGCACCAGCTAGCCTCATTCTAGGCGTACCTTGTTTCATATACTTCCTTCGAACACATCGTTTCTGATTGCGCAAGTGAGAAACCGGAAAGAAAACTGTCTAACAAAAAAATCTGCAATAAAGAAAAAAAACTTTTGCAACCTTACTTTTATGAATATTTTAAAATACTATCCAAATCTCACGGGTTGAAAAGCAAAAGATAATATAATCTTATACCAATTTAAGACTAATATAAAAATACAATGTAATATCTAGTCATAAAATTGCGCTCGTAGTTTGTAGTCAGTGCCAAACATACTAGAAGTAGAGTCTAATATCGACAAATTAACTGAAATAAAAGGAATAAATTATTAGGGTAGTCTTATGTGTTACATTTCACGTGCAAGATTCAGACGTGAATCACCACTTGAAACGGAAATGTCTTATTTCAAACTGAAATCATATAATCAGTTAATCATTAGTGTAGTAGATCTACACTTATTTTTTATTTTTCTCTATGTATATGAGCCTTACTTTTGACTTGTAAAAGTGCATTATGTTTTCCTACTTGCATCGAATGAAGATCTCATAATCTTGTCAGTATGTGATGTTCCGTCAATCGGTACTCGGTTTCTGCAACGTAACCGATGCATTTGCAATCCTGCCTCAATTAGATAATGCACCAGTTGAACTGCAATGCACGTAACCTCTTGGCTCCAATAGAGTAGAACAACTTACTGATCTTATACTAGAAAATAAGGTTTGTCTAGAAGTGGACGTGTGGTCATTATTGGTTAATTTACGAAAGTGAAATTAGGTTAAGGAATAAAAATGTGGCTTAACTGTGTTTGCAGTCATATAATGATCGAGGCTCGATATCTTAGAATGGTAAATTACATTTGATTTATTATGTGTATGTAAATGAATTGTTGCAGGTGAAAACGTTAAAACAATGACTCTTTGAAGTTAGTGCAAATTATTTAATAGGCCATGACTATTCATAATAATATTTTTTACTACTAGATGCAGATTATAACTTATTTTATTGTTTTGTTGAAGATAAAAACAAACGAGATTTTTTTTTATTATGTTGGTTCTTAAATTTTGATTAAGAGTTCGTATTACTTTAGAATTAATAGTTGAAGCTTATGTTATACTTAGTTTTTTTGTGCCTAATTACGTACCTATGTTATTATGTGACTTGCATTATAAGGTATAATTTAAAATGCTGATCTTATAATAAAATCATCGTGTGTAACAAGACTGCGTAACGCTTATCACTTTATCGCGTTACGTAGGTATGTCACGTAGTAAAACGTAACTTTATTAACACTAATTGATTACCGATTTCCTTTGTAATAACTCAAGTTGTGCAATAAACGTACTAACCTACATTACCAATGTCTAACTCATACAAAGCTTTTAGTTTTCAATGAATAACTTATTAAGATGCAGTCCTTATTAGAGTGCTCCAGTTTTTTACCGCCTCAATTTTGGACTAAAATTGATAACTTTCTATTCGCACTAGTATGTATCTCCACATAAAAATAATCTACATCATTGTGACCGTTACTGTGGATAAACTATGCGTACAAAAAAAGATCCCATCTCTAAAAATAAAATAAGTATAATAAAACGACAAAAAAATATGAAATTTGTGATGATGGTGCAATGTATTTCTTCCTTTCTTTTTCTTTATTTACACAAAATTATCATCAACAATAAAGTCTGTATAGGGACTCATAGAGCCGATTCACAGTGAACAAGCAGAATCCAGCAAAAGTTATGAGGACTTCCTCAAAACCCACTGCAGCCGCAATTGACTGACAAACGACACAATAAGAAACAATTTTCAAAATTTTCACTGTAATCATAAAATGAAAAGTTCACCGAAACTTCCGTTGCATGTTCTGTGACTAATCTCACGTAATCTTATCTTATAGGAGCGTATGTACGAGTTAGAGCGGCGCGACGCAGAACTAGCATTGGAAGAGAAGCGACAGGTCGAGGCCAAGAGGACATTGCTGCAAGAGGCGGCTCGCAAGCAGGACGAGCCGGTGGATGACAGCAAGCTAGTTGAGGCCATGTTCGACTTCCTGCCCGACTCGAGCAGCGAGGCGCCCGCGCCTAAAGACACCTCGGTGTTCAGCGACCTACCGCAATCCCGGCCTGACCAGCAAGAGGTAAGTGCTTCATCTTTCAAGACCAGCGGGTAGGTGACAGCAAGCGAGACGCCATAATCTTCTACCCTATTTCTTATAGATGGTCACGCCGATGCAAACTACATCGGAGGATGAAGAGGATCTCTCAGAATTCAAGTTCCAGAAATTTGCAGCAACTTACTTCCAAGGGAATGTCGCTCACCAATATTCGAGGAAGCCTCTCAAACATCCTCTACTGCCACTGCACGCTCAAGGAGACCAGCTGGTGAGTCTAGCGCTCAAGAACTTTTTTGACACCTAGATTTACAATTTTATTTACTACCTACCTATCGACGTGAGTTCAAATCCCAGTGCGGGCACGTACCAGTGTGTTTCTGTAAAAAGCATGTGTACGTTATTATCACTCGCTTTTCGGTGAAGGAAAACATCGTGAGGAAACCCACATAACCTCACCGAGAATTATTTTGGAGGTAGGTAAGTTAATGCGGACCGGGCCCCCTTGGGGAATTATGGTCAGCAGTGGGGCGATATTGATGATGATGATGATGACGAACGACTTTTAATAACAAAAACAAGTTCCTGTTTAAATTAGTGCGAAAAATACCACTATCGCAATTTCAATCTAGAAAACATGTCTGAAGACATCAATTTAGTAATTACCTTATCATCGATTCTATGTTCTGATAAGCGATTTTATTGCAGGCCGCCCAAGCGTTATGGATCACTATACTTCGCTTCACTGGAGACATGCCGGAGCCCCGTTATCACACTATGGATAGAGATAACACGTCAGTCATGTCCAAAGTCACGGCGACGCTTGGAAGGAATTTCATCAGATCTAAAGAGTTCCAGGAGGCTCAGATGATGGGAGTGGATCCCGATGCTTATCTGAATAAGCAGAAACCACGATCGATTCGTCACAAGCTCGTCTCACTTACTCTGAAAAGGAAGAACAAGCTTGGAGAAGACGTACGGAGGAAGTTGCAGGTTTGTTTTATAATCAGATATACTTTTTTGGATATCACACGTGTAATGCGGATTCTAACGATTAAATAATTGATTTCAGGATGAAGAATATACAGCAGACAGCTATCAGTCGTGGTTAGAATCACGACCAACTTCCAATTTGGAAAAGCTGCACTTCATTATCGGTCATGGCATCCTCCGCGCTGAGTTGCGCGACGAAATATACTGTCAGATTTGCAAGCAGCTGACCAACAATCCCTCGAAATCCTCTCATGCGAGAGGATGGATCCTCTTGTCTTTGTGTGTCGGGTGCTTCGCACCGAGTGAAAAGTTCGTTAATTACCTGCGAGCCTTCATTCGGGAGGGACCACCTGGGTACGCCCCATACTGCGAGGACAGACTAAAGAGGACGTTCAATAACGGCACAAGGAACCAACCACCATCCTGGTTAGAACTACAGGCGACGAAATCAAAAAAGCCCATAATGTTGCCAATAACTTTCATGGACGGAAACACTAAAACCTTGTTAGCGGACTCAGCGACCACAGCGAGAGAGCTATGCAATCAGTTGTCGGATAAAATTGGTCTCAGAGACCAGTTTGGTTTCTCGCTGTACATCGCTTTGTTTGATAAAGTAAGCTCGCTCGGCAGCGGAGGAGACCACGTCATGGATGCAATATCGCAGTGCGAACAATATGCGAAAGAGCAAGGTGCACAAGAAAGAAACGCTCCATGGCGATTATTCTTTAGAAAGGAAATATTTGCTCCGTGGCACGATCCGACTGAAGACCAAGTGGCAACAAATCTCATTTACCAACAGGTGGTCAGAGGGGTGAAGTTTGGAGAATATAGGTGTGATAAAGAAGAAGACTTGGCAATGATAGCGGCTCAACAGTATTACATCGAATACGGACAAGACATGAACACAGAAAGACTGTACACCTTGCTACCAAATTACATACCGGATTACTGCTTAACGGGTGTAGAAAAAGCGGTTGATCGGTGGGGGACTCTCGTTGTACAGGCTTATAAAAAGAGTTATTACGTAAAAGAAAAAGTACCCGCTTATCGAGTGAAGGAAGATGTCGTGAGTTATGCAAAGTTCAAGTGGCCGCTACTGTTCTCTCGATTCTACGAGGCGTATAGAAACTCTGGTCCTAATTTACCCAAAAATGATGTAATCATCGCTGTAAATTGGACCGGTGTCTATGTTGTGGATGATCAAGAGCAAGTGTTGCTAGAGCTATCCTTTCCGGAGATTACAACTGTGTCGAGTCAGAAAACGAATAAAGTGTTTACACAGACTTTCAGTCTATCAACAGTTCGAGGGGAAGAATTTACATTCCAGAGCCCTAATGCAGAAGACATTCGCGATCTAGTAGTTTATTTCTTGGAGGGGCTTAAAAAGCGATCCAAGTTTGTTATCGCGTTACAAGATTACAAAGCGCCGGGTGAAGGTTCAAGTTTCTTGAATTTCTTGAAAGGAGATCTGATTGTCTTAGAAGAAGACAGTACTGGTGAATCTGTACTGAATAACGGCTGGTGCATTGGACGCTGCGAAAGGTCAATGGAGAGAGGTGACTTCCCAGCGGAAACTGTTTACGTTTTGCCGGCGCTGACCAAACCTCCACCAGACATTCTTGCCTTGTTCTGCGCAGAAGGTGCACAACACGGTCGTCGGCCACCGACCAGCACGTTCAACGGCACAGAAACACGAGACAAACCCCACACGTTGTTAGAGTACGCTTTGGACCACTTCAGATTACCACCAAAACGAACTGTGTCCAAAGCTCTCACGTTATCTACGGCAAAGAGGGGAGGCTCCGAAGAGTTGTGGCGGCACTCACGAGAACCGATAAAGCAACCGCTTTTAAAAAAACTGCAGGCGAAGGAAGAGCTCGCGGAAGAGGCTTGCTTCGCTTACACTGCCATTCTCAAGTACATGGGTGACCTTCCGTCTAAGCGTCCCCGTATCGGAAACGAGTATACGGATCATATTTTCGACGGACCGCTCAAACACGAAATCTTAAGAGACGAAATATACTGCCAAGTAATGAGACAGTTGACTGATAACCGGAACAGGATGTCTGAAGAGAGAGGCTGGGAACTGATGTGGTTGGCTACGGGATTGTTCGCTTGTAGCCAAGGACTGCTTAGAGAATTAACTTTATTCCTTAGAACTAGAAGATATCCAATTGCTCAAGATTCGCTTCAAAGACTGCAGAAGACGTTGCGAAATGGTCAGCGAAAATACCCGCCACACCAGGTGGAGGTGGAGGCTATTCAGCACAAGACGACGCAGATATTCCACAAGGTGTATTTCCCTGATGATACGGACGAGGCTTTTGAGGTGGACTCGTCGACGCGCGCGAAGGATTTCTGCCAGAACATCGCGCAGAGACTGAATCTCAGATCTAGTGAAGGCTTTAGTTTGTTCGTTAAGATAGCTGATAAGGTGATATCGGTGCCGGAAGGGGATTTCTTCTTCGACTTCGTGCGGCATCTCACGGACTGGATCAAGAAAGCGCGTCCCACTCGCGACGGCATCACGCCACAATTTACATATCAGGTTTGTAGATCTTGGTAGCTTACAGTATTTTATTGCAGTCTCTTATCAGTCATCGGAATTGGAGCAGCTATAAAATAATTGGCTACCCGGTGTTTCTATATAGATAGTAAATTCTTTTTATCAATTGTGAAATATTTTGCACTCGACAATACGTCATCCATTACACCTAAATACCTAGATTACGCTGGTAATTTTTATAATATCTTTAGGATAACGACAACGTAACAGATTCTT
Source organism: Campaea margaritaria (assembly GCA_912999815.1). Classification (NCBI taxonomy): domain Eukaryota; kingdom Metazoa; phylum Arthropoda; class Insecta; order Lepidoptera; family Geometridae; genus Campaea; species Campaea margaritaria. The sequence continues at coordinate 10,707,404 of OU538790.1, forward strand.
TCAAATTATTTTCCATTCCCTGATGGACTATTTTAGTTGAAATCACCAGAATGACACGAATTGCCAGTTTATTAGCTAGACTGCCGTGGAGTATCAGAATCTACCTAGCGTGCACCGCTGCGCGTTTGATATAACCATGGCGATCAATTCATCAGAACGCCACTACGGAAGGCACTTGCGTTTTTATAGATACAATAACATGCGAAATTCCTTTTGATCAGGTCTTCTTCATGAAGAAGTTATGGACGAACACAGTTCCGGGCAAGGACCGCGCCGCCGACGTGATCTTCCACTTCCACCAGGAGCTTCCGAAGCTGCTGCGCGGGTACCACCGCTGCGGGCGCGAGGAGGCGGCGCGGCTGGCGGCGCTGGCGTATCGGGCCCGCTTCGGTGACAACAAGCAGGAGTTGCAGGCTATACCGTGAGTACTAGACTAGAATGAGACTGACTCTCAAAGACTGCCGAAATACCTCAAAAAGGCTTGTAAATAGATTTAACGCAAGCACTGCAAAAATAATGTATGAAAGGAAACGAAACGTTTTATAGTTCCTTCTAAAATTCGCTTCCTACTAGTCTCTACTGCTTGCAAGTGGTACTTCGTTTGTGGGTGGTAGTTGGCCGGACATCCTAACTAATAAACTATTTGTTTGTTTGTTACGCTTTAACACCTAAATCGCTAAACCGATTTTAAAAATTCTTTCACTAATAGAAAGCTACATTATCAGCGAGTAACATACGCTACATTTTATCCCGGTATTCCCACGGAATCTGGAACTACACAGGTGAATCCGCGAGCGCAGCTAGTATATTATAATTCGAGAATCGCTCAAAAGGATCAGCTTTCTTCCTCGCTTTGTTTGACCATTCTACTCATTATAGTTGATATCTGTTAAAAATTTTACGAATTAATGTTCGTGCAGATTTTTAAATCAGATAAGTTATCAAGCAAATCTCATTCGAGTGTGGATCAATCGGAGCTCGTTTCTGGTGTGGAAGGACGATAAATTACATAGTACCTACCTCCTTTCATAAAATTCGTATGACATGATAAATGTTTCTATAGGATATTTGTTTTTTTTTAAATGTTCAAGTTGGTTTTCGATTTCTCACATAGCTCTGTAATTTATTACTATGTTTATACTTACCTTTAATTTTGTACAAACCAATTTATTTTTCCGTATCAGCCTATGACTTGTTACGAAGCCTGCAGATAAAAATCTTTTAGTTAATTAACTATTTTGTTAAGGGTTTTTACTATAGGTGCAAATACCCCATACTTTGCAGGTAGAGTTACCCGATGTCGCTTTCCATTTCTTCATTCACATTCTGTATAGAGGGTAAATCGTACGATCATTGTTTCAGCCAAATGCTCAGAGAGCTGATCCCAGCAGATCTCATCAAGATGCAGAGCTCAGCGGACTGGAAGCGCGCCATTGTGGCGTCCTATAACCAGGACGCGGGTATGACGCCCGAAGACGCCAAGATCACCTTCCTGAAGGTCATCTACCGCTGGCCCACCTTCGGTTCGGCTTTCTTCGAGGTCAAACAGACCACAGAACCAAATTACCCTGAGCTACTGCTGATTGCCATCAACAAGCATGGAGTCAGCTTAATTCATCCGCAGACGAAGGTAAGATTCAGTGGCTTTTTGACTCATTAGTATATGTCATAGAACACCAAGATCATCCTTCTAGCCCAGCAGACTAAGAAGAGGCACAATGACTGACTGTTATGGGCAGGCGTAGCGCTTACCATCAGGTGAACGACTTGCTCGTCTCGTCACTCAGTATAATAAAAATATATATATATATATATACATATTGTGATATATCTATATCACCCCAATCTGACAGCCACATCACCTCTTTCCAGGACATATTGGTGACGCACCCGTTCACCAGGATATCGAACTGGTCATCGGGCAACACTTACTTCCACATGACCATCGGCAATCTGGTCCGAGGCTCCAAGCTCCTCTGCGAGACCTCGCTGGGGTACAAGATGGACGACCTCCTCACCTCGTACATATCACTAATGCTTACTAACATGAACAAGCAAAGGTCTGTGCGGGTCAAATAGTGGAACTTCTGGTGTCGTGGTAACAAGTGATCAAATTTCAACACTAAAAAAAGGATTGCCGGTAACTAACACATCTGTAGATGATATTTATATGGACAAAGTGGAAACTCGCGGGCTGCCAATGTTTGAAGACTTTTTTATGGCTTTATTCATAAAAAAAATATCAAACGTCACATAACTTTTTATGAATAAGGGGGTAAAATATAACGAATTGTTCGTTATTTTGTTATCTGCTTTTATATGGGATTCTACAAAACGTATTTAATAAGAATATTATAATATTTGTATGAAATAACATTGAAGAGTGCTTATGAATTTGTCATAGCAGATGGCGCGTTTCTGTAGCGTAGTTACATCACAAAGTCATTGTCTGTAATGAGTTTTAAACATTATATTGGGCGGTAGCTAACACACGGCAAATTGCTGAAAAGGGTTTGTTTGCCAAGAAGCCTTAGTTCGTTTGTTCTGCTAAGCACATCACATAGCGGATACACGAACTGTAAACATAAAATAAAAAGCCTCATAAATTTTTTTTTTAGTATTTATCTCTATTTTCCAGGGTCCATAATAGTGTGGCATAATTCAATCCGTCCAAATTATAATAAATATACTAACATACTTAATATCGTTGGGCGATATCAGATGTTTCAGTTTAATGTTTACTTTGAAAGTGTACGTGAAAAAATTAGAAAGAACTTCAGTAAAGTTGTTTTTTTGGTAAGGATAGCACATTTGAACAAAACGTCGTGCAATGTATATTTTTCATACATTTTCATTTGACAATGTTATTTCGAATAGATAATAGGGCTGGTTGTTCAAAGCAGAGTGAAGTTGCGAAGAGAGTATTCGGAAAATCAACCCAAATACTATTTTTTATCCTAACTTGACATCACACCGCTTTATTTCTGCTTGAGTGGACAGCTAGCCTTACTTTGTTAAAAGTATGTGCGTGGCAAAGAGCGATCAGTAGACATTTAGATAGTTATTAAAAACTATGTATTTAGATATGGTATTATAAAGAGATCTGTTACATTTTTAGTTAAGGTGATCGGTTAACTTACAATGTATAATTTATATCATTTTACTAAAGAATTGTAGCCACGATTTAATTTCGTATTCTAGCTTGCAGTGCTATTTACATTACGTTTGTGTCGTCATGTAAAAACTAATTAGTATTTGTTATTTTTTACATAAAGTATGTGTAGATCATATGCACTGCGTATAAATCGAAGTATCCATAATATAGTGCTTGGAAAAGCTTATAGACAAATGCTATGTAACTGAAATAACCGTTTAATTAATGTTACGATATAGCCTAATCCCCAGCTCGTGTTGATAAATAAATCATCGTATTTATTGATAGGTAATGGATATTCGAATGTTAAGAGTAGAGTTATTGTCGATGTAATGCCATGAGTCGGGACAATTAAATATGTTTATTTTGTTTAATTTCGCTTTCAAGTCAAGGTGCATTTGTGAGTGGTTGTAAACATGAGTCACAATGATTATTTGAGTGTTTTATTTACTGGTATACCCTAAACTTACAGGCGTTATTTAATGCCAATTTTAGAACTTGTTTATACATTCCTATTTGAGGCTGTTTTAACAACCGTTGGCATCAATAGACATATCTAAGATAGAGGTCACCCATATTTACGATTAGTGTAAGTCCCGCACTGTCCGTTTCTCGCGATGTTTTCTGCCTCACACCTGCAGAATGTGGACAGCTACAATCATACGTTTTTCCGGAAAAGTATAATTTGGGTTGAAAAGTAAAAAGAGCTCTAGAGAGTAGGCAACGCATCGAAAACGCCCCGAGTGTTGCAGGTGTCCATAGGCCACGGTAATCTTTTACCATCAGCCGGGCCGTCGTGCCACTGTTATAAAACTACAAAAAAAAGATCTTTTGCTATGACAAGAGTGAAGTAGAGTAGAAAGCCTTGTAAACTAATAGAGCGCTAGTATTTGCAGTGTAGCTGGCCAGGAGGTCTGAAAATCGATCCGTGATTTGGGGAGGTGGACAATGTCACTGTCGAGTTTGTCACCTTCAATCCTGACTGCTCACGAGTCAGAACATTAAATGATATGAGTCATCCATGCTTATGTTTCTTTCAGTTGATTATCGGCCTTATGGTGGACTGTTTCACTCTGATGATTATTTGATAACTACAACTAGGTACTTAAGTAGCTAATCCTAAGTAGTTATGTACGTGCAGATGATATGTAGAATGAAGTCAAATAGCAAATCACCTACATATATATGTACATTGTACATGGTAATTTTACTTTACAGAAGAATAATTGTGGGTTCGAATAAATTACTTCCAGTAAAAAAGTGCCTATATAAATCTTGGATAATAAGACAAACTGAAGGTTCCGGGCGGAGTACCGTTAACCACGGCATTTTGGTTCTAATACAGAGTAATTTGCACAAAAATTGCACAAAACTACAATTTCGGGTTACACAAACAATTATGGTAAAAGCGGGCTATTAGAAAAACTGTTAATTAGAACAAACAAAAAAATATATATCCGTAATAAAGTCGTGAGAGTTTCTCACGGCCGCAACCCATTGAGGCGGCTGGAGTAATGATGCGTCTATTGTGGCAGCAGGAAGTCATTTATCTAACATCAAGAATATGAGCGTTTAGAGCAATTTTGAGACTGATTTCTCATTCTAAAGTGTGCAATTTTGGGTGACGTTACATACAGTACCTATCTGTAGGAGTCAACCAACTCAGGTGGGCGGTGAATAAGCACTGTTTGATTGCTTGTTTACTCGGACGGCGCAAGAGTGTTTTACGCAGTCTTTTTTGGCTTTTATTGTAAGTATACCTACCTAATAGTAGGTGATAGAAGATTTAGAAATTATGTTAAGTATTTCGAAAAACAGACTGTTTCTAATGAACAACTTCCTTTGGAACCACATTAAATCTAAAAGAGGATCCTGTTCGTGTGACTTCTAGATTTCAAAGGCAAGAACCACAGCAGGAGCTGAACTTGGAGAGCAGAAGATTGGTTTCGAGCTCAGCAGAATGTTTTCATCAGTCTTTGCATTCTACGTTGCTTGGATCGTGATCAGAGCCATTATAGTATATTCTGCTCTACCATTTTATAGAAGTAAAATATGCAATTACACACAATAACAGTAAACATAGCCAGGTTTTCCTGTGGCAATGATCAGCCAACGCCTCGTGCAGAAATCCTATTAACCCTTTCTCTTTTAAATTACTTAACACAATGGGCATACCTTTGCGCAATCAATGTCCCATTAAAGAAATTGACTTCTGCAAATCATTCATATACTTAATTACCTTACTATCAATTACTTATAAATAGTCGGTGGCTAAGTAATAATTTGGTCTTCTATACTGTCTTTGCCGATAATACTCATCCAAAAACTACGATCGGAACCAAACTTTGTAATTTAATTGGGTAATGTCATTACTAAATAGATTTTTAGAGATTTTTTTGTTCAAAATATCCTGACAAAGTGATAAGTAATTTAATTTTTATCATGAAAGCATTAGATAAAAATTAGCTCACTTTGGTTACCTAAAAATATTACTTATGTGCAGTGTTGTGGGACCATGTCACGTTATCTTATTCATATTAATGTATGGTTGTTTCCACATGCACATTATTAAATAAAAAAAATACAGCTTAGAATCCACGTGGTATGATTCCACGTCCTAGGATTCTACATAAAAGTCCTTGGAATCCTGGAATTAAATTACTTAGTCCCCGTTTCAATCAGGGGATGGGCGAGGGGCGTAACAATGGACGAGTATACCTCTCAATCCGAATTTGTCATTCGAGTTAATCCAGATTAGGGATCGAGTTAGTTAACTCGAGTTTGACCACCGCTAGTCAGTTACCTATATACTTGTGATCTTGGGTGATGTTTATTTTAAAATCCCACATCGTGATTTGCTTCCGTTCAGCTACTTCCGTGTAGCAGTACAAAGACCACCCATTCATTGCCAACAAAGATCACTAATTCTAAGGCAAACCAGCTTAATAACAGCTCAGGATGTTAATCTGATGACAGTAAAATCGCTGCTTTGCTGCTTAAAGACGGGTGGACGGAAACAGACCGCAATTATGTCTCCTATCCTGAGATAACTACTTGATTAATACTAATCTGCTGAATGAATATGCAAGCTATTCATTGCATAAGGTAATTGAGGCATTCTGCAATACAGGCCTCATTGTTCATGAGGGTACTTCAGGGAGATTATAATGACTTATCGTGTTTACCATTCAACATCACTAATTTATGAATCTGAAACGAACATAAGGAAAATGACACGTCCAACAATTGTCAACCGTTAACTAAATGAGCAGTTATTGTATGTAGTTATATTTAACACGTTCACTGCTGAAAACACAACTGTGGTGTTTTTCATAAATTGCCGCGAGTACGGGAAAACACAACTGTGGTGTTAGCTGTATGGGAAAAGACTACGGTGTGTGCAGATCAGTACACATAGCTAGACAAAAAAATTAGTTCAGCAGTCAAAGTGTTAACTAGCTGTTGTCCGTGACTTTATTAAACTTTCGTTACAACTTTAAAGCTAAAACATTCAAGCATAGAAAAATTTAATTAGCACGACTAGTGTTAAATGTACGATACGCCAAATAATGCCACCCTTTGAGTTACTTGAGCCTATTCATTTCTGATAATGACGAAGTCAGGTTCAGGCGAGTGGTCTCCATAATAAACTGAAAGTACCGATGTACCAATATTAAGTTTTCAACGCAGATACTTTGCTCTACAAGTAGGTACGATGAGGGTTAGTTGCCTATACTGACCGCTTCAAAACTTCCACAAAATCAAATTACCTCGTTATCTCGAATTATGAATCTGCCGCGAACCGCGAGCCGTTCTGAAGACAATTGGACATAAAATGAAAATATAATTTAATTGCAAATGTTAATTCGGGTTGCTCGGCGTCATTTCCCACGGTCGAAGATGACATGTTGGAAAACAGGGTTCCCACACTCTGCATATCTCGACCCCATAGATCAACCTGGCAGAATGTAAAAAGCAGACAATGATTCAATTGTGTGCACACAGCTTTCTCACACTCCCAGTACAGATTTAATCGTAGAGTTCTAATAAGAGATGGGGGCCGTAACGGCGTGCAAGCCAACAATACCGGGTTCGATCCTCGGCCAACCAATACCTTATTCTCGTAAGCTATGTGCGGATTTCCATCACTCTGTGCTTCAAAGGGCTTCCGTGGGTTCCTATAGATTGGTAGCAGGCGCCAAAAAAAGCCCCCTTTTTTATGTTACTAAGTAACAAGACGTTAACCTGATGGTAAGCGCCTCGCCTGCCCGTAACAATTACAGTGTCACCCAAAAAATTTTATTACTAAATCCTATGCGTCACTGCACTGCGCTCGTCACTCTATGACATCGGTTCTAAAGTCTCATAATATGTCCAGTAATTTCGCTGAAAAGCGTGCCCTTCAAACCGGAACACAGTAGTCTTTGCACATTACTATTTGGCGGATGAATATCTGGCAGAGGAACTTCCCCAAGCGATCTCTTCCAGAAGAGGCCTACTACTACTTTCCTGACGCGGCCTGACAAACTCTGACACCTGAGTCAGGCGCTACCTCATTCGACAAATGAAAAAAGTCTAGAATTAGTGGGAAAAAATGACCAAAGCAATTCCGGGTCACCTTACGGGTCCTTTTGGAGTACACAGAGAGAAGTTACGAGCTCATGGAGTTTCCACAAATTAGTAGCAGGATGCAGTAGATCCTGGTAGTTTTTTTTTTCAAGACAATAACTTTTTTATTGGAGCATGAATGAATGGTTATGAGCATGGGGTATCACGTCATTATTTCTTGCTCACGTCACACATTGAGAAATAATGGGGGCAGTCACGCGATAGAGGTTATTAGCAGCGCGAAGAAAATCTGCGGGATACCTGCAAACATAACCGTACGTAGAAAATACTATAAGCCTTTTTAATAGCAGATACCGTTACCGACCAATTTGGAAACCATTTTGTGTAGATTTCTTTCTATAATATGTAAAATGAATTCCTATTTCCCTTGTCGCGCCATAACTTAAGAACGACTTGATTTTTTTTTAATCATAAACGTTCGTAAAAGCTATGACCAGGATTAAACGAAAAAAAAATTAAAATATTGCCCAGAAATCGGAAAATTTGGGAAAATTTTAAAGTGCTTTTTTCTTTGTTTGATTTTTGTATGAAGTCACGGTTTGACGTTTGTTTTTAGTTTCGATTTTTTTCGCGATCTTCAACTGTTTAATTTCATGTTTGTCATGGGCTGTTTTTAACCTCGGAAATACTGAAATTACGCGGGTGAAACCGCGTAACGCAGCTAGTAACACATTAATTTGATTACGTCATTCAATCAAATTATCTCCATAGTCAGAATAGTAATTACATACTATATTATTTTTTATAATCGCTAGTAATAAGGTTTTATTAATGAGATCTAAAGCACTCATCAAAATTGCACAATACTTACTTTTACTTAAAGTCTGCGTTGTATAAAAAAAAATTACTTCAATAAAATGATGAGATAATACTGTATGTTATGTTATGTTATGTTATTAGCCACGCTTATCCCACTGCAGGGCAAAGGCCTCTCTTCCCTACTTGGCCTCTTTTCCTTTCTTCTGTATACTGTATACTATATGTATAATAATCACAACGTAAAGAAAGTTTTCCCACTCCATCATCATTAACACGGAAATGCAAGCAGGACATGGGTAAGGCCTGTAATCTACGGTAGGTAGGTCTACACTAGATAGTAGATTATTGCAGTTTTCCACGCGATTCGCTGCGACTGCCTCAATGAATGCAATTAGGTAGCTATCTCATCTCTTACGTAGAGTAGGCGTCACTCATTGCGTGTGGACAAATTACACTCTGGCATACTAGGAACATGTTATGATTAACTCAACTATAGATTAGTACTCATTACAAAGTACGTAAAAGTTAACGGCATGAGAATGTGTACTTTTATTTATTTATCGGTTATTTTTCTTATCTTATACTTATTTGAAATGCTTTAAGTATATTATAATATAATATTTTACTAATTTAAGAAGTAATTTTTTTAAAGTCCGTGTGTCACCAAAGGCATGTGCTGAAAATCCGCGTTGTGGTTTGACCACAGCATTATGCCTTTTCGGACATCACTGCGTGCCGGCTATCTGCGCACACTATTATTTTCGTTGTGTGTCATTTTGTTGTCTCGTCTTTCGATGTGTTTGTGTTCATTGTTGTGTGCAGATGTGTCAAAATAAAGATTTTCTTTCTTTCTTTCTTCTCTGACTTTTATATCTGTAGAATCATACTTACCAACTCGTACCATGAAGGATTCAGTTTGCGATTTTGCTAATAAGTTTGAAATCATTCAATGAATGAAAAAAACCGAATTATTATTTATCTACTTTTTAACTTATCGATATTTATTATGTATCGACTGAAAGCTACTGAACACTTAAACCAAATACTACCTGCTATCATGCAGTTTATATTTGACCATCTTGAACTAATCTAACTCACAAAAAAACACTTAGAACATGAATCTTTCTGAAGTCTTTTTAGTCTTTGACAGGATACGTTTGTAGCTATGATCTTTGTATGAAAATGCATGACATTGTTCCTGGAGTTTCTATCAGGCATCGAATAGTACCATTAACATCGACGACTTCATTCCAGCAGTTCAAGCGATTATTGAAACAGACTGGTTGCAATTAATAAAATACTATTTTCTATTCGAATATGCCTACAAAAACCTTTAGCCTATAGCACGCAAGAAGTAACACGAAACAGCCCATCCCGGGGCACGATGAATTACTTGTAATAGATTAGACATCGACACGAGAACTGAAGCGTTCGTAATGAAATAGATACTTAGGAGCGCACCTAACCCGCGGATCTCAGTCCAACTAATTGCCTCAATTGATTGTCAATTACTGTCAAACCACGAGCAGCCGGCACATGTCATAAACATCTATTTAATTATTCTGAATCTCAGCTCGGAACAATAGCTCCAGCAGATTACTATCAGAGGTCGGAGCCAGCGGGCCGGAACGGTATGCAGGGGAAGACACTTGTTATTATCATGTGAAGAGTTTTCGAAGACGTTCCCACACGCCCCTCGCGCCACTGATTCCTCGATTAACTCTGATTCATAACCGGCTAATTACACTTGACCCCACAGTTTTAATTAAACAATGACGCAAAAAGATCCGCGCTAATCCGACTGTGGGAATCACGGCGTCTACCTAAACTATTTCAACCAACGGAAGTATAAACTCGAATTTGAAAAACAACATAGGTATAATTCATGTGAAAATGTCGCATAACTTCTATCAGGTTTCCGGTGCATTTGACACCCTTTCCAGGTGAGGGTGTAGACAGAAATAAGATAATCGTGAGTATTTAAATTCTTTTTATTAAAAAATATTCATATTATTTTAAAAACCGCTCCGAATATCAATTTTATGTACAAGCAGTACGGCGTATTCACAATATTTATATGAGCAGTTGTACCTTTTACCATTTCCAAATATAGAAAATACCGAATGTAAAACGGTAAAAACGTACGAGTAGATTACTTTCTAAAATGATAAAAACCCTTATCATTTTACACAATTGACCACATCACGGGCTATTCCTCCGTCATTAATACAAATTTCCTTGTAATACTGTAACTTTAGCAATTCCATGAGGTTTCATTATTCAATGTTTCGCTACAAAAATATTGTTATTATTTTGTACTTATCATTACATTTCCGCGTGGAATGTTCAAAATCACACTTTTATTAAAATTACACATGAAGTCTAAAAATCTTAAGATATAAGATTTGCATAAAATAAATAAAATCTTCAATTGTATTTATCATTTTGATCATTGTTACAATGTATAATAATAAGCTATTTCTAAATCTAATACTTATAAATGTTGTTCATTAAAATCTCAATAAAATATACTGTTATGTACATAAATATACTACGCAGGGAGACAGTAAACGTTTCTAGCTGGTTCGTTAATTGTGTAAATATAATTATCACAAAGAGAAGAATGATTAAATAGACAAGAGCATACAAGATACAAGAACTATCGACTCATTGAATAAAGCAAGTGAAGGAACTGAAGTCCTACTCTGTTTTCAAATGCGAATTTTCGGACTTAGCTTTGGTCGATCGAGTGGTACTCCTTACGACAATCGTTGTTTAATGTTTGATGTCTCTTTTGGTTGTTATATTATACGAAAGCTGCTAAATAATAATTTGTTGCCCCCGGAATCGGCCACCACTATCGAACTCTAAAGTGCCTTGGGTAGCTTCATAGTAACTATTTATGTAGCGTATCTCGCCCCCGCACCACGGCTGCCGCACTCGCGGTCACACATATAAACATTTAGGAAAATTGACAGTTGATAAAATGCTTTAACTTTGTAAGCAGCGACAGTAGTCTCGAATGTTTCGATAGACAAAACGCGTAAATTCACATATGTCCACAGGACTGTTATCTATGCCGAAGGAGAATTGTGTGAAAGAGGCGTTAATGACAGCAAGAGAAAATAGAAAATAGTAACTGAGCTTATTTGGTGTTATATCTTAAAGTTGATGACAAATTGACAATAAACTAAAAATCTAATCCCTATAAATTAATCAGCAACCTCCAGAGTCCTAAATTCGACATCTTTTCTTATACATTATATTACATTAATATTAACGATATTTATAAACACAATGACTTGTCATGGATATTTAATAACTATTTGGCCCCGAAGAAACAAATCGATTGATAGATTTATTTCTTATAAAATTGCATTTCGTAATGTCGCGGACATTAAATGCCAGTAGGAACTAATTCTAAACATATTTGGGACTTTGCAGTCAAATTTTTATATTATTAAAGAAGTTGCACTTATAAGACCAAGCCTATAGTCGTCTCTAGATCTCTAGCTAGCCTACGATTACATTTTTATAGAACGTTCAAACAGTTCTTTACGCAAACTACGTTGTCAGTCCCTAGTCGATATTTTCACAACTATAGTATTGCTGCATTTGACTCATTATATGCCTAAATTAAATTAATTACAATATTTTGGTGTCATAATCTCTTAGACAAATCACACGTACAGTTTAACACAGACTGCGTGCTTGCAATACGTAATGTTGCCATCACTCGCGTTCATTCATCAGACCAAATACCAATAAAGAACTTATACAAATTGGGTACTGGTGCGACAACAATTGCTAAGAATATTCTAGTATAAAGGCTTTCTTAAACAGACATCGAATGTACGCGTGGAGAAGCGTTTTCAATTTGTACGTACGACGTAACGCTTTCCCATTTCTTGGCGACAAGATTCGTTTGTACGTTAAAAGATTTAAACGCGTCACCACGTGTTTATTTTGCTGTGTGTTTGACAAGGCCCTTAGTGCGCGACCGCTGGATGTTAGCGCTCGTATCGCACACTAAGTTAGACCATATTTTCAATTGTGAATAACAAAATTACACGAATAATCAAGTTCGTTAGAACGCAATAAATTTCAAATTAAAACGTTACACCTATCGCCATCAAAGAAACGAAACGAAAACGGCGTCCATTCACTATCTTATCGAAACTCGAGAATTACGCGCGGACGCTTTTTCCAATTTCGTTTCTTTACTGCCATTAAATTTATGCTCGTAATAATATCTCAATATAAACGAAAATGATTGCACAAGTCCGCAACACCAAATCTCAGTCCTCCCTATCGACATGCTGCAACTTACTCACCGTCCGATTGACAGGCAACATTACCTACAACTCACTGTCACTACGAGGCACTATGAGTCCAAGCATCCGTTCCTCAGTTAAGAGAGGGCGCCGACTCCAACACTCAGCCCTTTCACTAGACGCTATGAGTGCTGTCGTCCAACAGGCGACAGAGGGCGGCAGCACTAAATCTCACTGTCCCATTTAGAGGCACTAGGACTCACCGGACGTCCTCGTCCGGCGGACGCTAGGGCAGCGCGTCGGGCAGGCGGTGGTCGTCGTGGTGCCAGGCGGGCGCGGCGTCCGCGGCGCGCATGACGTCCGCGACGGGCGCGCACGACGTCCGCGGCCCCGGCTCCGGCGTGTACGTGAAAGTCAGCCCCGTCGCGTAGATGATGCCGTCGTTCCGCACTAGAGACACGGGCACCTGGAGACGGACGGTGCTTCTTTAGCTGGTAGGTTCCAGATGTTACGACTACTCTTAGAACCGTATATCTCCAGTAGAAAAATAATCTTCATCGTCATCATCAACCCATATCGGCCCACTGTTGAGCACGGGTCTGCCCTCACTTTCGTATAAATATAACAGTAATAAAAAATCATAATCAAGTGATAATTAACAAAATAGGCTGAAGAGATTATGAAGACCAAAATTTTACTAGTTTGGACGATTTTTTTTTTAATTATTTACTGATCTGGCTGCTCCTACCCAATAAATTGCAATGCCTTAACGGGTGCATATATAACGCTGTATTATTAAGATCTATTTGAACACATTATGTATAACATATAAGATGCAATCAATAATTGAAATTGAGTTTAGTCGATTGCGCAACATTTGTCTCGATAGTTCAACTCGCCTCGAGATGGTTCATGATTGAAACATCGCGGTGACAGGATGCGATCCGGCTACCCGGGACGCATCGGACGTTTTTACAACCGTGAGAATCGGTTTATTATTAGGTCGATAATAGAGCAGGCGTTTTGCAAAATCTTGTTTTTAGTACATATATTGCTAGGTCCTAGGATAATATCGCAGTGACCGAATTGAAATACTGCGTTCTCGTGTCCTACGTTTTTCGTTTTCTAATTTAGTACGTGTTGTATAACGACGCGCCAGATCCTACACACACCTTCGTTATTAACCGTAGTAGGAGGCTAAAATATCAGATAAAAACGTTACTGTGTGGATAATAACAAGCCACTGGAAGGTAGGCTAACTAAACTTAACCGCCGCGTCAACTCCAACTTAACTAAATCAAAAAAGCGAGTCAAAAGCAACAGCTAAGAAATGGTTACCTCTTGTTTTACCTGTGTAGGCTGTCGCATCCAGAGCCATTGCCCTCGAAACTGCGATATGTCGGGCACTACACACAGCATCGACTCGGCGCACCGGTACATGGTCTCCGCTTCCACGTCTCCGAACCACACTTGGAGGGAGGGCGTGAAGTTATCTCCGGCCAGTTCCAGCATCGCCACGTCCCCGCCTCCGTTCAGGTTTAGAGAGTGGACCAGCGGGACTGGAGTTACTGGTGATCTGGTGTGGATGAACGGGCATAGATAGATAGAGGAACTCTTCAACACCTTAAATTTACTGCTACTTGCTGAGTTCCAGTGTCTACCTTCTGTCTCTATCATTAGATCAGCTCGCTTTCACTGTCATATTGTATCGTCACCGGAACGTAATAAGCATGAAGAAGAACAGCTCAATTAAATAACAGGAAGTGGGAAAAAGACAGCAAATATTGACTTGAACAATCCATTCATACTAAACCTATGTAAAGAGCTTTTGGTAAAGAAAAAAAAATAGGAATTATTATGTACTTTGGAAATTAAAGGCAAAAGTCCAAAGGCCGCAGCACGAAACGTCGGTCTGACCAGGTGTCACAACAGCTGGACATGCCAGGCAATGTGGAACTCTACAAAGCAGAAGATCGAGGCAGATGGAGACAACTTGCGAACGTAGTTGGAAGGAGTTACGATTCTCAACAATGAGGGAACTATTGCGTAGGAATATGTACATACACTGTGAACTGAATCTTTTTACATAGTAATACTTTTTTTTTTACCTCAATAAGAAGCTACTCAGAGTTAATTTGGTGGACTGTTCAGTAAAAAAAACCTGAGTATAGCACTAACCTGACAGGTCCCATTCCTTCATAAAACTGGTACTCCGCCTTATCCGTGGATATGATCGTCCAGCAAGCCCCATCGTTGATCATCTCCTTGTTAGGCTCTTTCGGGCACGGCGTGGCTTGGAACTGGATGATGCGCTCCTGCGAGAGGCACAGGTACATGCGCTCCGTGTCTTTCATGTAGAACGCGCATTTGTGAAGCTGCGAGACAGGGTCGTCTGCTTCTAACAACGCCATCTGTTTGTCCACCTGGGGAGATGAAGTTTATTATCCCCAGTGCACATTCTACTCAATAATTATTTCACATGCGATTCACCATTAAAAGGACCACGCACGCGCGTTTCTCCTCCCTCGTCTGCCAAAGTTATTAATGACCTATTAACTCGCGATCTCCGACCATTTTATTGTGCTTTCTGGTCTCCCGCGGCCCCCACCAAAACCGTAAAATTTTAGTTTGCAAAGTTATAGATGAATTGCGGGGTCCGGTCCATAGAATATAATTAAATAGGACGTCCATGGATCCACCCTACTGTGTTTGCGGCTCTGCAGAGGATATTTGACCCTTGTCGATAGAATGTGCCCGTGGTGAGTCACTTAGACGTGAGTTAACGCATTCGAGGGTAAATTTTGTGGATGTGGATGGGGCTATGTCTACCTTTCCCATTTACATTAGTTGTTGCCAATATGCTTTGTCTATTCAGTTTTGGAGTTTTATCTCTAGACTGGCAAAGTGTTAAATGCCATTAAAATAAATTATTAAAAAAACAGATCCCATTCCATCAACTGAAGAAATGGAAGACATTGTGTCAGAGTTATCTTACTTCCTATTAAATGCGGTACTTATGCGATACTACCTATTAAAGTATCAAGGATGTACTATGTATGAATACCTTTTGCCCATAACAACTAGTGTCACCCAGAACTATCCATTACTAAATCTTGTGACACACTGCACTGCGGTTGTCACCCTAAGACATTAGTTTTAAAGTCTCTTATGCCTAGTCATTTCGCTGCAAACAGTGCCCTTCAAACTGGAACATGTTTGCAACATTACTGTGTTCCATTACTGCTTGGTGGATGAATATCTGGTAAAGGAGGACTTCCTCGGGCGGACTCTTGCAGATGAGACTTACCACTAAAACCACTGGCCCAGTATGAGAAATAAGAAGACATGGTCTACGGGGGTGAGCTACTACCAAATTAGATACCTATGATGATATAATATGATAACTTTTAGGATAAGTTTCTTTCAACACCTTTAAAAACAAACTCGATAACTGCTATTAATTAATAAGTCATTGTTACAAAAGAGATCAATTTTGTGAAGTGACTTTCAACACTGTGCGATGTAGACATATCAGCAAATATGTTGCTCATCTATAAAAGAATAAATAAATAAGTCTTTTAAGATTTTAGTCTGCAATGGTGCTAGTTCTTTAGGTATGGTGTATTCCAAAACTAATCCTAATATTAATTAATTCCTATGATAATCCTTAACACTTTCACTGCTGAGCCGATTTTCTCATCTAGTCACAGGTGTGGCTCTGCACACGCCATAGTGTTTTCCCATACAACACACACAACAGTTGTGTTTTGACGTACTCATGGCAAGTTAAGAAAAACACAACAGTTTTGTTTTCAGCAGTGAACATGTTAATTCCTATCCTAATGATTTCTTGTCACTTATTATAAATTTAATTCTTTACTGAATTATAGGTTGCATGCTGATATTGATTATAGGGCATTGTTTCCAGCAAAATTACTGGGAATATGAGACTTTAGCACTGATGTCTCAGGGTGACGAGCACAGTGGAGTGCCGCGCAAGATTATGCAATACAAAGTTCTGGGTGGCACTGTAACTGTTATGGGCAGGCGTACCGCTTACCATAATCTCAATACCTAGTAAAATAAAATAAAATATCTACAGCACACATGTAGAATTGTTCTTGTAAGCTTAAAGGAAACAAAAAGGATGGTAAGAAGGTAATAACATTAGTCAGAATTAGTTTAGTTTTAGCTGCACTCAAAAAAAGGTTTTCCCATGTGAAAGGCAAAACTGTGATCTACCATAACAGTAAGCATAAAATTTGTTTATGGCTTTTAAGATTTAGATTTATTTTATTTATTTACCTTTCTTATAATAAGCCTTGGAAGAGCCATGCCTGTGACTGAGCAGACCAGCTTTACAGTAGAGCCGTAGTGCACATATCCATCCTTCACTGCAAACTCCTCCGATTCACTCTCATTGTCGTCCAGGAGGTGTATAGTGAATGCTCCCCACTGTGTGGATGATGCATGGAAGTTGCCATTCTCTACATGCAGATACCTCGTAGACACTGTCTGAGATCTTAACCGGTTAAACAACGCCACTTTAGTTCCACTAGCAATACATAAATCTGCATTCTTAAGAGACTGTTTCTTTTTAGATGGTTTTGATATAACTTTTATTCTTTTACTATTAAATATTCCTATATCATGACCATTTCCGTAAAACATCTTCACAGAGAGCATGAAATGTTTTCTTTTATCAGAGTCGGATATATACAAAGTTTTAGCGGCACAATACTGTTTTCCATTGTTGAGATCCAGCTGTTGCATGTCCTGGTCTGAGTTGCCGATGCCGATAAATGCACACAGCTGTGCTGCCTGCTCCGTCTCGCCTTCCCGCAGCATTCGCTCGCGCCGCAGTCGCCAGCCATCACCGAAAAGGTATATACAGGGCGGTGGACAGAAGAATCTCTTCTCATTGCCGTACGACTTTTGTGCAACTTTGGCATGTAGGATGACTACAATCATGTCGGAGCGGTCACGCAAGTATCGCTCCATGGCCTCGCGCGTTAGGCGGCGCTCCTCGGGACGGTAAGCGCTGGCGACGGGCCCCGCGGCGCTCGCGTAGCGCGGGTACAGCGCGCCGTGCTGCGCTGGCGGCGACGCGCCGCCGCCCGCAAGCCCGCCGGCGCCCGCGCCCGCGCCGTACTGGTGCGGCATGCTCGCCACGGCTCACACTCACCTCCGAGCCGCTATCATAATCAATATCGTACTGGACGTTCGAGACCCACCGTCTGCGTCTCCTACTTAGATCTGCGGCTTCACTTCACGAACATTTTAAAACTTCTATGGTTACCGAGTGGCGTCCTCTTATCCTCTATTACGCACCCTAATCGGCGGGCGGCCGGATCGTGGGGGGATTCCGATTAATACGCCCGACGTCGATTATCTCCCCGATCGATACGCTTTGTATTATTCACGGCTCTTAATTTATTAATAACGATGGGAACTAGCACACATTTCATTCAAAAACACCTGTTCGTCGACAATTTTTTCAGAAAGCTTCAGGAACTTTTTGTGGGTTTTCGTTTCTAGTTCACTACCGAATAGCGGCACTCCTCGGCGATAAGCTTTTCAGTGTAGACTTTTGCATTATTTTTTAGTAAAAGTTATTAAAATTTGTGTTTACTTGAGTAAATACGACAACGCCAAATTAACGAGCTGTCAAACATAAACCATAGACACTCACGAGGCAAGGACGACATGAGATGGGCAAATCTCGCGCGATTTGACAATTTCGATAAAAAATCGAGTTAAGTGATGCGAAAATGCGAGCAAATTGCTTGCTACCGCGCTGCGGTCGCGGACAACGGAGCTCGAGTCGCCGACTGAACTGACAGCAAACAGCCGGTCGGATGTGGGGTTACGCATGGGGCGTGGGAAAATAAAGTGTGGGAAAGAGTGGGCGGCGCGTTTGCGGGCGTAGTAAAACATTGTTATGTTGTAGTGTAGTGGAACGAACACATATTTACGTAGGCACAGTGTAGCCCGCCAGTAGCGAGTCAGACATTTCATTTTGTAGTTGTGTGTGTATTGTAATAACTATATCGAGTTCATGGAGCGAAAAGGTTGTGATATGTGAGGACGAGACCGACGATTGACCGGAGATCTCGTGGGAAACGACCTTTGTTATGTACACTTAATATTATGCATTAGCTTAAACAAAAAATCTGGAATTTAATCACACGCAATGGGAGTTACTGGACTGTGGAGGCTTATAGAGCCGGTAGGAAAGCCGGTGCCTGTCGAGACATTGGAAAATAAAGTACTTGCTGTTGGTAAGTGGTTAACTCTTGATGTACACTTGAAGTAGGTAACCTTCCTTCCCATATCAAAGTAATTAACATTATATTATTTCATATATTGCAATGACTCATGAATTCCACAGATATTTCAATATGGTTGCATCAGATGGTGAAAGGATACCAAGATGCCAAAGGAGCCCCTCTTCCTAACGCTCACCTTATAGGTTTATTCCAACGCCTCTGCAAATTGCTGTATTTCAGAATAAAACCAGTCTTTGTTTTTGACGGTGCCTTTCCAGATTTGAAGAAGGAAACGATTGTAAGTCAACCTTAGTCAGTAATTTACAGAAATTGGTATTAGTAATTTTATTTTTTAATCATTTTGTATAGGTATGCCGACTTATAATGTCCAACCTGCCTAAGTTGCTAGATATGTAGAACTCTGTCCCATATATGTAATATGTTTGTTTTAACTTTTCATAAGGCAAAATCTTCCGATTTAAATTAATGTTCATGCTTAAGTTAGTGGGTACCTATCTACTTAAAATATGTACCTAAGAACCTACATTCATTATATGTTTTTAATTAAATTAAATTTTATAATACAGGTATAATATGTGGTCAAATTTTTGTCACGTTATATTTGAAACTTGAATTTTTAGGGAAAGAGACAAGATAATAAATTAAAATATAATTCAGAGTCCGAACGAATTAAGAGGGAGCTGGCAATATTGTTCAGTAAAAAGACAGCAATAAGCAGTTTATTAGGAAAACAGATATCACCAAAGAAAAACCACAATGACCCTGTGCAGAACGATGATATATTCAAATTGCCTGCATTACCGCAAAGGGAAGAAAGTGAACCGGAGTAAGGATTTTTTATCCCTCACCTTTTATTTATACTACACACTGAAATAAAAATACTATTCATTTGGTACAATTCCTGTGGGAAATATTTTGCGTTAATTTATAATGCTGCTGCTTATTTGGCTTATCATATTAGTATTGCAAAACAGCAATGCCTCCAGCAAGTTGGGTATGCTGCCAGCTGTTATAGTGGATTACAAGACTTAGGCTACCTATGAGCCTGTAATTGTTTGTAGGTTGTCTAATTGTTATATGCAGTATTTAGTTAGGTTGTAGTAAGTAATTGTTAATATAGAAAAAACACATTTTTATACAAATAATTTCACAGGTCAGAAGATGAAGAACAAAACTCTAGTGGGTCAGTTATTGATTTACATTCAGTTGATGTAGATTCAGATAAATTCAAGAATTTGCCTGTGAAAGAAAAGTATGATCTCCTCATTGAACTAAAAGACACAAGAAAGATGAACTCTTGGGGGAAGCTTCATGAACTTCCTAAGAAAAGTGATAATTTTTCAGATTTTCAAGTAAGTAATACTCTAATAATCTATACCTACTTTACCTACTTGATGGTATTTAAAACACTAAAACTATTAATTAAAAAATTAGAAGAAGTTGTAATTATTTGTATCATTTACAGATGCAAAGGTTATTGAAAAGAAGGAAAGTGCAGGAATGTTTACAGGAAACTGAAAAAGAAATGGGCGATGGTGGAATGTCATTAAATGATCTAGAGTCTTTGCTTAATGAAGAAGGTATAGAAACGAAAATCGAAACGATACCCAGTCGACGCATAGCAGCCAATGATACAACACGATTTGTACTTATCAATAATGTGAAACAGGCCTTAGCAGAAGCCAAGAAGAAGAAGGAAGCGGAAGCGCAAGCCAGTACAAGTAAAATTTACGAGTATGAAGACAAAGCCCATTCAGAAGAGGCAAATAAAAAAAAGGATGAGCTTGAAGAAGATTTAGAAAAGGCAATAAAAATGTCACTAGAATGTACCAATGAGGGAGATACAAGTGCATGCACTTCTAAAACTGATGATTCATGGACAACATATGGAACAGACACAGACTATTCATCAGACTCTGAAGAAGAAGATGGATTTGAACCTCCAGATATGTCATCAGCTAAAGCCTACATTATGCAGTATAGTGACTTTACAGATAAAGCAATAAATAAAATCGTTTCAAAAAGCAACAAAGGCCATAAGAATAAAAGCAATAAACCTAAGATTAATGAAATATTGGAAGAGATTAATAAAGAGAAATCAGTAATCCTTGATAATGTTGAACTTTCATCTAGTGATGATGATTGTATTCAAGACAATACAGACGCAATTGAAGTAACTTCACGCGAAGTTTGTGAAGAAAACACAAAAAAAATTAAATCTCAAGACGAAATTGTGGATAACACTCAGGCATCAGTAGTCTGTCTTGGAAATCCTGTGACAAATATTGTAACAATAGATTCCAGTGAAGAGGAAAGTACAAACCATTCTCAAACCCATAAAGAAACTACAGATTCGGCACTTAAACTTAGTAGTAAAGAAGAATCAGATTCTAGTGATAATGATTTTGAAGATGTTCCTGAAGTAGAGGAAAATATAAAAAAGACTGTGGTGCAATTAACACTTAATGTGAATGATGCACTTGAAGATGACATATTTGCTGACGTATTTGTAAACAAACAAAAACAAAGTAACGATAGTATAATTCCAACTGAAAGTACTCATGCAGTCACTCCTAAACTTGAACCTATTGAATTAGCTGATGACGAAGATGATGAACTTCAAATGGCAATTAAAATGTCTTTAGAATGTGTAGCCGAGGAAGATAATGGAGTTGAACAATGCAATGTGTTATCCAATCATCAAGAATCTATGACCGAAGAGAAAATATCAAATATTCCAGAAGATCCAAATACAGAGGCTTCCGTAAATATAAAGTCAAAAATATCCAAAACACAAGAAAGTCTGAATGCTATCCAATCCGCACCAGCATATAAACCCACAACGAAAAATATTCCAACTGAAACTGAAACAGAAACACCGACTATAGAAATTAACAATCGTCCAAAAGAACCAATATCAACAGAAAGGTTAAATGATATGGTTGCGGATATTCAAAATGAGGAGCAAGATTTGGTACAAGAAAAAGGTCGACTAGACAGAGTTGGGAGAAATATAACTGAACAAATGACGAAAGAAGCTCAGGAATTATTGCGATTATTTGGTATTCCGTACATAGTCGCGCCTATGGAGGCTGAAGCACAATGCGCCTTTCTTGAAACCGTGAAACTAACTGATGGTACGATTACCGATGATAGTGATATTTGGCTCTTTGGTGGCAGAACTGTGTACAAAAATTTCTTCAATCAAAAGAAACATGTCTTGCAGTTTTTGGCTGAAAAAATTGAAAAATCATTTAGTAAGTTTTTTATTTTGTGATAATACTGCATACCTGGTCCGGATCATTTGTTTAGACTTATCTATGTTTTAATTGTAGATTTGTGCAGAGAGCAGTTAGTTTTACTGGCTCTTCTAGTAGGCAGCGATTACACGACCGGCCTCGCAGGAGTAGGGCCAGTCACAGCGCTTGAAATCCTCGCATCGTTTCCATTTAATAAGCGAAAGTTGAACAATGAAACCACAAACCAGAGTCGTTATGCTGAAATTATCGCCGGACTTCAGGAATTCAAGCAATGGGTGCGAAATGGAAAGAGGACAGATAACACTAGTCTCAAAAGAAAGTTGAGGAATGTTGCCGTGACCGACGATTTTCCTAGTGGTCGCGTAAGTATTATTTTCAAGGTGATCAAAATGTATCAAGGACTGGTCATACTGGTTCAATATTTTGTATTATCACTGGCAGCTTATCAACATATTTTAACAAAAAAATTATTTTAGGTTGTCCAAGCTTATTTAGAACCAAATATCGAAAAGAGCGAAGATAAATTCTCTTGGGGTAAAATAGATATAACTATACTAAGAGATTATACAAAAGCGAAATTTGGCTGGTCCCAACACAAACTAGACGAAATACTCAAACCAGTGTTGAAGAGAATATTGGAACGTAATACTCAGAAAACTGTTCACGATTATTTCAAAAGAAAAGTAGATTTTGATTCATTGGAGGATCAAATGAGTAAGAGAGTTAAAGCGGCCGTCCAAAGAATGGCTCCAGACCTATCTGTCGTAGAACAGACACCTCCTGGAAGTGAAGCGCTTAAACCTGCCAGAAAACGAAAAGTAAACAAAAGTAAAAGTGATGATGCCGCGAAGGCCGGTTCTTCTAAAACGAAACAGAAGAAGACTGAAGATTTAGTACTTAAAGGTCACAAAGTAAAAGTCATTTCAGAGATGAAAGAAGAAAAATCAGGTATAGAAATTGTGATTCCTAAAACAGACAGATGCCAAGAAATAATACCGCAGAGGGAGAAAGATAAACAGTGTCTCCTTCAAAATAAAATGAAAGCTATAGAATTGTTTAGAAAAACTCAAATGGATAAAAAGAAGAAACCAGCTAAAAGAAAACCTCTTCAACCTAAACCTGAAGCAGAGCTTTCTGAAAGTAGTGACAGTAATTGAGTACTATTCAGCCTATGGACCAATATGTAGGCATCGCCATTTTCCCGTAAGTCTTGATGTGTACGATTGGAGGCAAGACGTTTATATGCGTGAGCACTGAGCAGTCTTTCTCGCACTAGCGAACAACGTTCTAGGAGAAGGAAAAATAAAATGTTGCTCTTACAAATCAAAATAAAATAAATATAATAATTATTGTAAATCTATTAATTCATTACACAAGGCGCAATTTCTATTACAAACTACTATATATTTTTGCATATTATTATTGTTAAACTTATTCTCAATGGGGTTAAGTTCACATTTCTTAAATACAATTAAACTTAATTCCTTGTTTGTTTGAGTATAGATAGGGATATATTTCCGAGCGGACAAATCATTTTCAAGCCAAATAATTGACTGATCTATATATATATAAATTTTATGTTGGTTTGTGTACGCTTCAAAAACACAAAAAGTTCTGCACCGATCGAGATGAAATTTTAGCATGATATATAATCCGCATCAAGGATTGTTTTTATCTATTTTTTTCATCAGTGACATATCAGCGAATTTGAGAATGTGCCACAGCGAAGCGTGGCAGGGTACAGCTAGTATTATATAAAAAAATAAAAAGCTATTATAAAATAGTCAATTTATTAATTATATCAACTGTTTCAAGTTACAGTAAATAGTTCACACATAATTACGTTAAATAAACATACAAGAGATGAAAATTAAACTTGCATAATATTATAACAGGCACACGGTAAATAAAATTAGTACAGTACTTACCTCCAAAGTAAATATATGAACTAGCTAGATTATAATGTGATAATAAGAAAACAACACAATATTATGACTGATATTCGATTTCAGCCACGAAATCTCAAAAGTGCAATAATCATCAAAATATTTTTAAATAATTTTTTTTTAGGTAATATTGCTATGAATTGTCGTGCAACAAAAGTAGTGGATACAATACAATTAATTGTTATCACAAATTGATTTCTATTCACACGTAAACATCGAATTGTTAGGAATTTATATTTAAGTACTATTGCTAACAGAGATAAGATTACATTTTGTTTCACTTTATCTAAATATAAGCAGTGCAGCGTTGATTCATTGATGGACATATAATAAATAAACCAATTTGCACTTCCTCCATTTTATATACAACTAACGACTATAGATTAAAATGTAAGTGCCACTGGATCGGCCGACTAATGCTTTTTGAGCTGTCTGTCCAATACTCACGCCTACCCCTTATTTATACATCGATTTTACTAAGACAAGATCCACAAGAAATCATCATGTTTTGTATTCTTTGCACAATGTAGAGACAAAAATCTTGGATGCTTTGTCAATGCCCGTGACGATTTGTCGTAGCGGGATCATTATTGCGAAAATCATATTTCTATGAATACAAATGGGGCTTATAATTATAGCCACACATAGAGACTGCAAAGCGTGGTCCTGCAATCAATTACTTTTGAATGTTATTTCTTCATTTCAACAACTATGTTCTGATTATTGTTTTCTTTCACTGGTTTCTCACTATATTTGTAAGTAAAATAATTTAGATGCTCAAGGTTTATTGCAAGGTACACTCAGCGACAAACTTTCCCCAAATTTTCAATTTAATATCCTAGATGCGTAAAGTTTATTTGAAGATAGGACATTCAGTTGACTGTACTAACTATATACCTACACTGAAGGTCCAGTATAGATTATATAACATGCTCGCATTGTCTCTATGTAGGCTTGTAAATAAACAC
This sequence comes from Campaea margaritaria, assembly GCA_912999815.1. NCBI lineage: Eukaryota > Metazoa > Arthropoda > Insecta > Lepidoptera > Geometridae > Campaea > Campaea margaritaria. The sequence continues at coordinate 10,732,684 of OU538790.1, forward strand.
ACAGTCAAAACAAGTCCAGAGACCAATTCAATTAGCGATACATATATTTATACATACATTCACATCGGGTACAGCAGTCTTATTCATGTACTTTTTATTTGCTGGACATGTACGAGCTCCAAACTAACTTGTCATGTTACTAGTTCATTCGACAAGCAATGATTTTCCTATTCTCCTTAATTTTTTTATATATAGTTAATAACGTAGAAAACAACATACTGTTAATCACATAGTAGGCAATTACCTATTAATTGGAAATCCATAATCTGTCTGTCACTACGCACCGCCCAGAAAACCTCTATGCAGACTATTAAGACAACTCTTACAAAGCTAAAGGAGTCTACACAAAAAAGACGCTCAGCAATATCAAATCATACCATACTCAGAAATTAAAGTCTTTGATGTGAAGACTCTCTTGCACAATCCTTTAACACTACCCCCGCTGTACCAACAGTCGTTCCATATGCCTAACTCTAACCTAATCTACCTTAACTACGCTATATATCTTCCTGACGAACCAGAAGCAAGCCATGAACCCTATGGAGCCGGTCAGGAGGAAAAAGAGAAAGACCATTATGATGGTATAACCAAAGTAAAGGAAGGTGGAAGCGGCATCCTCGATGTTGAGCTTGGTGACAAAGTAATGGCAGCAGTAGATGAAGAGGTAGCCGGCAGTAGAGCCTGAGCTCAGGAAGGCGCGCCACCACCAGTGATAGTCCTCTGCACACAGGTGGAAGTAGCACAGCAGGATGGTGGTCTCCGAGCAGGTGATGACGAGGATCACGAATACGAGGAACAGGAACCCAAACATGTAGTACATCTGTGAAGAAACATTTTCAGTTGATTACATGGAGATGAACATACATAGACTGGGTTACCACAACTGGCTGTTACCACATGTGCAAGGATAATTTTTACCAGGGGTTCGGCCTGACGCCTACGTAGACATTAAGCGTTTAGGCCGCAAAAGAAAAAAAAACTCCACTATCATACCTGGCTCGACCAGAGCGAGTTGAGGATGAAGAACAGTTGGATGAAGATGCAGCCGAAGGGCAGCACGCCGCCCATGACGATGCCGGGGATGGGTTGCGTGTAGAGGGATTGTTCGGGAATCTGCCGTGGAATCTGGTTTGTGCGCACCGGGTGGTCGAGGATCTAGAATAGTTACAAAATTGAGGTTTCTCTCTGGTACTCAGATTCTCTCTGGTTCCTTGGTTTTAATGTGCCTTGGTGGGGCGCTGCCTGGCTACTACTACAAATAGAAAATGTGTTGCTAACATTATGAAGTGATTGGGCAGCCATTCGAGTTTCTTACCGGTTCTTCTCAAATGGTATATTTATAATTTGACGGTAGTCAGTTAACTGTCATGAGTGCCGTCTTTAGGCCGATACGAATAAATACTTTTAATTTTGTCATTAGGTATTTTTAAAATCCCCTGCTCGATTTCCTAAACCAATAAAGTTATTTATTTTTACTTTTTTGTATTTATATTTTAAAATCTGCAACCAATCTTGTTCGCACTCACCCGCTTTCTAAAGCCGAAATAAGCGCCAATGAAGGTGAGCGGCACCGACACGCCGAACCACAGCGCCAGCAGTGCCACCAGCGTCGAGAAAGGCACCGTGGCCGAAGATCCCTTGCCCCAGAGCACCAGGTTCATTATGAAGAATAGAGAGAACACCACGCTGAAACGAATAGAAATTGGTCATATAACGCGAGCACATTGATTGTCATAAAAAGAAAACGTGAAAGTTATCCCGAATCTCATACCATCATTCACCCTGATCACACTTCATCACTCCTCACTCGGACAACGCGTCCGCGTCTCGGTCGCGTACTTATCCGAGGCACTCCTGCACTATCGAAGAGAGCAAGATTGTGTCCACACGTCCCGGGGCAAACGCCATCACTCACTCTGACCACTCGTCATGACTTGTTACTCACCCGGACTACGCGTCATCACTCATCGCTCACTCGGACCACGCATCATCACTCTTTATCGTCACACACCCGAGCCACATGTCACCAACCCGAACCACGTGTCATCACTCGTCACTCACCAGAAGAACCCTTCATCAATCAACCGGACCTCAGATCACCACTCACTCGGATCAACCTCACAACTCACCCGGGGCAAACCATCGAAGTAAGCAGGATGTTGCTCTTCCACCGGCGGCCGCCGAAACTCTTGTATATCCTGGCGCTGACGTAGCCGGCGTTGGCTCCGAGCAACACCCAGGCCACCAACGCGCACGTCATCAGAGCGCCGCGGTTGGCGGGCGACAGGAACCCGAGGCAAGCAAAGGCTAGCGTCACCAGCGTCATGCCGAACACCTAAAGATATAACACTTTAGTCAAAGGGAAATTCGACCGCAACCAATCAACGTAAGTTTGATAGAAATTCAAAAAACATGGACACTTGGCAAACAATTTGTGGTTAGCCTCCAGAGATAGCGCATAACTGAGTAGGTTCCTGGGGTAGTGGAGTAGTGCGGAAGGGGGTTACATATTATGACGTAACAGCACTGTAGCGCTACACACGTGATGAAATAGTATGCCAACGCGCTCCTCTATCGGGCCTATAGTTTTCTGGTGCTGGTATAATATGTATAATTTAGCTTTTCTAAAAGTCTTAGACAAAGCTGCCCGTATACGCTACTGAGGCATTGTAATTTTTACAACTTACGATTCAGTATTTTACTATTTACTTTTTTGTAATTGAATGGCTGTGGTTTGTTGTTTCTTTACATCTTGGAGTGTATTAAGGCTTAGCTGATCTTACCTGAGAACCAGAGCCGAGGAACACCGCCAACAGCATGCCACGTCGGGGAGGGCGGAACACGTCGCCATGTACCAGCTTCCATCCAAATTCCTCCTGAAATAGCAATAGTTAATTTATATCAACCATTCATACATCTACCTATCAGCAGCTATCAGTGTGATCGTATGTACCGACTGTTTAATAACCGAAGCACGGCACCGCTAAAATGTTATGAGTTATTAATTTATTATGACATTAAATTTTATTGGTCACCCATCCAAATTTATATTATAGATGGGGACATTGCTTACAAATGGGTTAAAACTTAAGAACCCTTGGATTGACCGCTTCACATAATAGGTTGATATGCATACAACGAAAAATAATAACTTATTCATTATTAAACAATTTCATTCATGTTGTCTTAAAATAAATGCATTAGTAAACAGCCACTGCATCACAATCAGTTGTTTATAAGACATCGATTGAATTAATTAAAATTCACAGCATTATCTATTGTACTAGGTACTGCATAAATCATATTATGTGATAAGTATTGTACTATTACGACGTCTTGTCTGGTGTCTACCTTCCATTTCTATCAGAGTAGCTTGCTGTCGCAATCACATTGTATAGTGATCGAAACATGCAAAATTATTAATTGAACAATGGGACCTGCAAGTTTACTTAGAAAAGTTGATCTATAAACATCTATCCATCCTTACTAACAGTGACTTTCATAAAAGCTTGTGCAAAATACATACGATGGAATGCCATCCAACCAAAAACACTGACCTGCGCATCCTCACCACACTCCATCTGATTATATCTCGCTATATCCTTATGCAAGGTCCTGAGCAGAATCATCGCGACCATGCCACTGAGAAACAGCACAATCACCAGCGAGTTCAGAATGGAAAACCACTGGATATTGGTCTGCGGCATGGACTCGAGGATGTAGTCCCAACGGGAAGACCACTTAATGGTGTTGTTCTTCTTGAAAGTAACTCGGTATGAGTAGGTGACGGTGAAAGTGCTGTCAGAGTCTAGATGTGCCGGGATCTCGAGGGGGGAGCCGCGAGCGTCGCAGTTCAAGTTATTCGGGTCCGGATGCTTGATGCTGGCGGGTTTGATCTGTTGAGCGATTATATATTATGTTGTGCTAAAATAAATACAAATAGGATAAAACCCATAAGAAAGGAGATATTTACAATAAATGTGTAAAAATATCGATTTTTTGACATTTGACCTTGAAATATCTGTGCTCGTGGACACCCTACGATAAGCAGGTTTTGAGAAAAGTTTTGGGGTGCCTAAATAAAGGTTTATACAAGTTTACAGCCGACCATTTCTCATTCCGAAATTCTTGCCCTTATTTGACAAATTTTCCTGGACTATAAAGGGAGGTACGATGAAACTGGTCGCCGAACTCTGGATGAGATCGAGTCGCTTCGGAAAAAAATTATGTCGTGCGATCAGAGTATTGCTTAACACTGTGACTGCTGAGCCGTTGTGCTTCTCTGGCCACGGGTGCGGCTCTGTACGCGCAATAGTGTTTTCCCATACAACAAACACGACAGTTGTTTTGCCATACTCGTGGCAAGTTGCGAAAAACACGACAGTTGTGTTCTCAGCACTGAAAGTGTTAAGTTAAAGGTGGCTGACATAAATGTCTTAAAGACTATAATATATAAAGCTGAGCCATGTCACTTAGGTTCATAGTAAAATTTGTCATAATTTTTTCCAGTGTTGTATAGAAACTCCTTAATATTTCGTTACTTTGGGTACTTATCAACGAGTGCTTATCAATAATACACTAATTAAAATGTTTGGTTTCGTGAAGTATGACTAGCAACCACTGTGCAACACCGGCTTTAATTAACGCTAAACTGATAAACCAAAGTGCCCATCTGTGTCTATTTATCTAAATCAATAATTATAATCAGGCATCTTTCTTCAGGTAAAGATATGACAAAATTATAAAGTCGTGTTACAACTTACAACTGATTTTAATCAAAGTTTATTTTGATTGTTTTTAATTTTATTTTACCGTTAGAATGGATTTTCCGGTTTCTAAAGTGCAAAATAAGTATGCACCCTATTTTGATTATTTAACAGAGTTCCAAAAGGTAGAGGTTCTATGTTCGACTGTATGTAAGGGCTTTTAACATTTTCCATTATTTTGATTTAATCATTTATAGATGAACAGTATGGCTGTGGATATTTTTGTCTGTTCAGTTTCTTGGTTCATCCAAGGAACTAAAGAACGATTCCTGAATTCTGTGATAGACAATAAAAACAAAGCTACAACAATAGGGTTTCTTTATGACCTCTCTTGTACAATTTAAAGCAATTTGGGTAGAGAATCCAAGAGAAAAGAAAATGGAACCTATAAATTGATGTATTGGATGAAATCTAGTAACTGGAAGTCATTTGTGTATAGAGGCTTAAAACACAGCATTGAATGACTTAAAATGCAAGACCTAGCAACATAACAGAACTGTACCTTAGCAGAGATGATACGGCCCCCGTTATCTCCAAAGCCAACTCCCCATTCTTCTTCTCCTCCGCTGTGGTACGTAATTTCAATATCCACATGGTTGAATAGGAAATATACACCAACTTGTCCCGGAGATACGTTGACTATAGGTGTGCATGTGTCCTGGAACAGTACAAGTTTATTACTGTTACTAAAACTCTTATTGAAACACCACAGAATAAGGAAAACTTAAAAAGTAGGATAAAACAAAATTTTAAAATTAGTGTCACAATGGGCTACAAGCTGGGCTCACTCCGAGTGATCTTTCCCAGACATGTATGGAGAGGAATAATAAGATAAATCATTGGTAGTGGCTTTCTGTCCACAAAATATACAATTATATAATCATTATCAATATCATTTTATTGTTGTTCTTCTTGTAGCCATTTCAAGATATTTTTAAATTATATTTAATTCTATATGAGTTGTCTTATCATCATCATCAGCCAAAAGATGTCTACTGCTGAACATAGGCCAGAACTTAGACAAGTTATCTAGTTCTCAACTATATACATTTTTAATGTCTCTCCTCTTTTAATGTAACTTCTTAATATTAACTCATATTCTAAAATATTAGCACATTAACAAATAGCTGCCCAACGCTATTTCCTGTGGCTTATCAGACATTACATTCTGATAAAGGAACCTAAAAATCAATCTCATTTGAGCAACAAAGAACAATGAACATTTGTCTAAATTATTATGGTCAGAAAAACTAGTCACTGCTAAACTAAGAAACAAAAGTGCCAACTGGAATTAGTTGTATACAGGTCAAATTCATAGAATTTTACACATGGCTTACAACAGCGGGTTGGTGTGCTGCGTAAGAGCGAAGTCGCTCAAAAATAAAATGTTACTGAATAATATACTATTAAAAATAGAATACTGTTTGCATGACATCACTAATAAGGAAACTATTAATGAGAAAAAACTGTGAAGCCTTAATGCCTTACTCTGGCAGAGTGTAGATGCTTCTGCAGAGTTATCACATGATCAAATATTTCATACATAACTATCATCATCAATCCACATCGGCTAACTGGAGAGCATGTGTCCCCCCTCACTTTCAAGTGGATGATTAAGAGGATTGGTGGATAATATTATATACATAAATTTAAATTTATATAAAGAAATAATTATGAATATACCGAATTTAACACTGCCAAGTTTGTAGCAATTTTATTTGAAATTAATGGTCTTAGAAGGATGTAAAGATATTGTCGATTTATTTACTACTCTTTATCAGTAATGACTGCATAAATGCATATTATTAACTAGAATTTAATGAATTTATGCACAGTTGCGATAAATTAATAATTTATTCATGTCAAAACTTACCATATCTCTGCGCACTTGACAGCCCATGGGGAAGCCGGTGCTACAATACATCTTCCCGCCTTCATTGACCAGGTAGCACCAGGTCACTGGCATGTTATCCAAAATCCAGTGGTGTTGGTAGTAGAGAGCCATACCCATTTTCAACAAATTCAACTTTTTGTTCGAATCCGTGTCCGACCCTTTGTATTCCTTCGTACATACTCTTTTGCAGTCGACATCCTCTAAGAAGTTGAGTTTGTAAGGGCTTGGTCGTATTCTCTCACCAAACACCACCTGGCCGAGGTTTTCGACCGGCGATTGGCTCTCGTCCGAAGTACAGAAGTCAAAGTGGTGATATTCAAAGGGAATAACAGACTCTTCTGTGTTCAGTCTGTTCACATATAGAGGGATCAAATTCTGAAAAATAAGGACTAAAATGTTATCTCAACACATTTATCTTTGATAAACAGCCTAGCTGCACAAAAAAGTCTGCACACCAAGTTATCTGAACACTTGGATTACCTATGAGCTTACGATTATGATTTTTATAGGGTATCCAACTGTTGTATGTATTAGTTAGTTTTGCATTGTAATATACTGAAATATACCAAATTTTGAATACTGCATTGCAATTGGGTAAACATATGTACTGATATGTAAAAATTTTTTTGTTATTTTTAGCTTCATTAATTATGTTGTTTTTTTTTTAAAATCTTCAATAAATAGATAGATAGATAAAGTCTTTATTGAAACAAAGAAAACTTAAAAACTAGAACAAAACAAGTACAGTCATTTCATGTTTTATAACCAAAAGTCTACAAATAAATTTATGACTCCAGATAGGACATCCAACAGCTCAATCTATACTGAGTGAACCAACATCAACTATAGCAAAAAAACTAGTTCATTTTCAGTATTGGGGCAATGTGTCCAGACATTTAGTTAAGAAACAGAGAGTACCTATGATTTAAAAGAAAATGTAGTGTATGAATTGTATGTACAGCTGTTAATTATATGTACAGCTGATTCTATTGCTCGATATCACTTATAGGTAGGCTGTGTGCAGTGTGCCAGGGGAGGAGCACCAGACATAAGTCTAGCCAAACATTACAAATTGCAGTTTGAGGAACATCCTTACAGGATGATTCTCAGTCAAGGATTCCTATTCTTCATCTACATAATAAGTCTTGATTCCTTACCAACAATTATCAATCCTTGCTACAACCAATAGTTGGTAACACCTTCCTTTATCAATAGCGGATGTAAAACTAAAATTGGAGCATAACTGTGGAAGCAATGTTTCCTCTTTCTTATACCAAGTGCACCTTATTCAACTATCATCATCATCTAAGATCCATATCGTCCAACTGCTGAGTACGGGTCTTTATGTATAAGTAACTAGCATTATAAATTGATTAGATTTGAAGTTTGTCGAGCGTTATTTTGATACACGTCGATTATTCCTTCACACCATGGTAGTGAAATGAGTCAAGGATACACCAAATAAAACGTGTCTACTCACCTTGCAGGACTTCCCATTGTCTTCGCCGGCTTTGCAATAGTTAACTGGCGCTAGACCCGGCAAGTAAAACGCTCTACTATGTGTTATAAACAGCAATGCGCAAACCACATACGATGGTAACGACATGATGTGTTATTGTACCGCTTCCACAGAGTTTTTGATAAAACACTACTTTATAGTAACAGAACTAACAGGCAAAAACCACATAATCTAGAGCAACTAAGATTTTAATCAATTTTATGGACTTATTAGGATATTTCTTTTTATTTCGATTCGATGATTCGTCGCCCGTCGCACTCGAAAACGTCACCATGGATAGTGTTGCCAGTATAATTAAATTTAAAGTAGCTGTCATTTGCCACAGTCGCCGACTTTGAGAGATCCAATCAACAAACTAACGGAAGTGCGTCATCGAAAACTAAGGCATTCAAATCCAATGGAGTTTTGGCGGGAAACCGAAAATAGCGTAGTGATTTTGGATTTTTTGTCTAGTGTCACTAATAATCTGAATACTAAAGTTAGTGTGTTTGTTTGATAGCTCTTTCTTCACGCCACAACTGCTAAATGGATTTTGATTTTAGTTTTTGACACTGGCTTAGCGGCTTGACTAGGCACTAGCTAAAACTTAAAAACTAAACAATGATAGGGATGCCGCCGATGAACAATTCGCTCGCGAACAATTTTATTATTCTCCGGCGACTATTGGATGGAGGCATTATTTAGAAACAATGCCATTAAATGAAATAAAACTAAACCAACTTTATTCTGAGCAAACCAAATTAAACCGAGATCAGTAACATCGAATAAAATTAAACGCATACCGTCCAACTAAAATTAACATTTAATTATTAATTAATAAGGTACGTAGTTACAAATTATTTTGAACACGATACAAGTGAATGTGAGTTTCTTTAATGATTGGCGCCAAGCTGAGGCCTCCGAAGTGATTTTTTTTCTTTGTCCACTAAGCTAGAAGTATCTTCGTCTAGAGGGATGCCGCGGGCGAAGGCCGAAATAAGTCCCAGAGCCGCCGCTGGTTTGTCAGCGGGGACCATGTGACCAGCACCACGGATCATCACTTCTGTCAGGTTTCCTGCTACTCTGTAATACCTGTGGAGAAAACAATGCTGAAAATGCTGCTTCTATAGAGACAGTTGGCAAAGAGCTACTGCTTACTTTAACTTCACTGTAACTGAATTCCAAGAACTGAGAGATCGATACAATATTATTTTTCAGGTCTGAAAGCAAATAGATATCATGTGGTTCACAAAATTTTTTGCCTTGGGCGGGAGCTGAACGCGCAACCTCACGCTTTGCATTCGGCTCATCACCCGCACTTACCTACCTCGGAAGCCATTTAGTCTAGTCGATAACGTCGATCAATTTTTAGCTGATCGAGCTACTGTCGATCGACGTAGAATGATTCTACCGTCGACTGATGGTCGTCCGTATAGCTATTATTGCTATGAAACACGCATGGACGCGGTTAGTGCTTTGCTAGATGCACGCACTGTTTTCATAGCGACAGCTACGGATAACTGATTTCAGTACCAACTGATGTATATTAAGTGCCAATATTATGTATCCTTTCTTACCCAGCCAAGTTACCGTCGTGGTGCCACGGCGATCGTTTCCCATGCTTGAAGTCGTGGCTCCCAGAGAAAGCTAATGAGTCGTAAGTGTTGACAGACGGGTGGTACGCCACTATGATGTCCAAGTGACCGCTGGAAAAGTTAATAGAATGAAATTATATATAAACAGAGATGTAGCCTTCTTCCCAAATACTCATAAAATTTAAGGCTAACGTGGAAGGAGCGCTTGACTTAAAGATTGCTCATCTTGCAATAAAGGCATATATAGGCAGGCACCCAACGACAGAACGAAATAAAATAAACTTTGATAATGTTGATAACAGCGGTGGTAGCCTAGTGGGAGAACGTCCGCCTTCCAAGCAGAAGGTCGTGAGTTCAAATCCCAGTGCAGGCACGTACCAATGTGTTTCTTGTTAAAACATATGTACGCAATTATCACTCGCTTTTCGGTGAAGGAAAACATCGTGAGGAAACCCACATACCTACCCGAGAATTATTTCGGAGGTAGGTATGTGATCCACCAATCCGGGTCTGGCCCCCGTGGTGGATTATGGCCTAATCCTCCTCACGAAAGTGAGGGGAGACCCGTGCCCAGCAGTGGGACGTTATGGGTTGTTGATGATGATGATGATGTCGAAGAAAATAAATATTTTGATTGTTCGGCTCTATTTCTAGTTTGAATATGAACGTGTTTTGAAATTTTCACATTAAAGTGAAGTGTTTTTTCTTCAGCTTTTTACTGGGATCATAGCATGTGGAAAGATGCGTAGTATCTGCCTATCCCAATGGGAGAAAAGGGTAACTGTATGAATGTAATTTTTATTGACATTGCGTAAGGCTTTTGCGTAAAGCGCAGTTTTTTGGGGATAACTATTCGTTGACTCTCTCTGTATTACGTAGGTACATGTGCATAAAGAAAAAATACTTACGAGCAAGTAAGTGACTACCTATCGAACCACTTTTCTACCCCTCATCGATATAAAAAAAACATTCGATAGCTTTTTAAACTTTCATTGTAGTGCGAAACGCCCTAAAGAAAATATGGTAAGTATACTTGGGGGACCACCGTGGTCTGAATTTAAACTGAGAGGCCCCATTAAAAACAACACATGGCCCAATACCCACAGAACTCACTTGTAAAGCATGACCGGGTAATTCTCAAGTAACTCTTCCAGCCACATCTTAGCGCTTCCCATGAAGTCAGGCACCAGCTTCCTATACACCACTCCTATGGACGTGAAGTTGGTGTTCCCGACGTGTAGAGCGCGCCTGATCTCCTCGCGTTGGATGAAGTCCACGTAGGCGCCGTCCAGGCTAATTTCGTCTTGGAGGAAGTTGTACAGGTTCGATAAATGAGACTTCGTGATGAACAGCTGCAGTAAATAGTTGTAGTACTGGAACAATGTGATGTTATATAACTTTAACCTGTTCTCAATTTTTTCATCTCAATGTATCTGAGATCTTTATTTTAGGAAACATCAATCGTTTTTCCTCGATGCATTTTGTATAAAAGGGGAACTAAGGGTGCAGGGCAGGAACGTACCCAGAAGGCATAGATAGAAGCTTATCCTGGCATCACTATCCATTGACAATGGTATAGACATTACTACAAAATAAGAAGGCAACAAGCAATGCCCCTGGCGTTATGGAAGCATACTAGTTTGCCACAACTTAAAAAAAACCAAAGCAGGTTCCTTATACAGGAAACAACAATTAAAAAAGCCTTGAACAGGACACTCACAGCGTATGCCTTCAGCATCTCTCCATCATTGATGAACTGCACCACGGCGGTTTCAAGGTGGTTCATGACGTCAGCCACGCCGTCATCTACCAGGCCTACTTCGCGGACGAAGTGGCTGTACTTCTGCAGCGTGAGCGGGTCTATAAACCCGTTACCGATGGCTAAACCCTGCAAAAATATGGGAAATCATAAAGCCTATAGTTATATAATACCTATGTAGCTTACTTATTTGAAGTCTCCAAGATCATATTTTATAGATTATGTAAAATATCTCCAATGTTCTGAGTTTTTATCTTTTACTGCTTTGTTAGGCCGTTTTTAGTTATATAATGACGGTCAGTACTGACGTCGGTCGTCCGTAACCATCGCTATGAAAACCGTTCAGACGCAGTCAGTGCGTAGCAATGGCCAACCGACGTCAGACCGTTAGGATAAGAATATGCAATGTAGAGTTTCAGACACAACAAATGTGCCTCACCTTACCATGTGAGGTCCACCATTGTAACAACTGAACGCTACTTTTATAACTTCCCGTTTTTAGACTGCAGTTTTCGCATAGGTACTCTTAATTGGGAGTTGTGAGTTTCAACACCTCCAGAGAGCTTTACCTGAAGATTAATTGGTTCATCTTCATTCCTGTGCCAAAGGATCTGGACACCGAGCGAGGGAATGTGTTTCCCTGCGTAGGACTCCCCGGCTACGGTCAGTGGTGCTTTTCGGAGCTCTGGAAATATGGTCAGGAACTGTTGGAGCGCGTTGTAGAGATTCTCTCCAATCTGGAAGTCATTTTAAGACAAACTTTACAACTGGGTAAACTAAGAGCATTTTTATCTGCTAGTAACTAAAATGCTAATTCCTCGACTTCGTTTACGATACTCATGATATTTGCTAAACCAGTTTCAATGCCTACTCGTATGCAATCTCCAGTGATTTAGGCACCAGACCTAACTAGGGTAGTCGACCAGACCTGGGCGAGGAAGGAGATCGGATTATTTATAAGACCACCACCACGCACCACGCGCGCGCGTTGTAAAACATAAAATCAGATGAGTGATCTCTGTATTCCTGTGCAGTAATTTTTTCCAGGTTTTCGGTATGCTTAGGTTGACAGAAAGACGTGTAATTTCACCTCATCAAAACTCACTCCCCGCATTGCGCTTCTTCTTGAGGCATCAATATATCTGGTCAGGCTGTAAAAAGGTAACTAAAGTTACAGAAGAAGTTAAAGATGAAGAGTTTTACCGTGGTCTGATTGGTGGCATAGCCGCGGTCATCGTCAGTGAAACTGTACCCGGTTCCTACCGGATTGTCAATGAACAGTAGTGAATGGTTCTTGCCCCACGAATGTTTGATTTCTGAAAGAAACAGCCCAAGTGTGTGATGGAAGGACAAACATAGACGGATTAGGAGATCTGGATTCGTTTTTTTACTATGAAGAGTACGAACTTTAAAATATGCTTTAAATGTTTACCAACACAAAACTTTTAAAGCAGGCTAAATATGTAGACAAGAACAAATTTATTTGCAAAATTAACAGTATATGACGATCAGTGAGGCGGGGCAACTATGTAGTTATCTTTTTTGCAATCAATTTTAATTAATCAACTAATTATCCACCGTCGATGAGTTTAGTTTTACTTGTTGTATTATTTAGAAGGACGATGTATCTTTGTTACAACCGGTTTGTTTTTTCTAAGTTATTGTAATGGACCTCTTTGTGTACGTTTTGACTTTGACAGCTGCTATTGCAGTCAGTTCATTACATTAAATTGCAACAACAGATACGCGATGAAACCTTACCGTCCATAATTATATTTTCTCAGAATCTTACCTTCCAAGTTATTGTCTTCGCTGACAAAGAAAGGTCCTATTTCGGTAAAAAGACCGTATAGTGAAGACGCCCCCGGGCCGCCCTGGAGCCAGATGATCCAGGGGGTGTCTTCCACCTTCTTTCCAGCCACAGGGAAGTACCAGAACCACAGGTTTGCGTTGTACTCTTTATTCACCTGTAGAGGGATAATTATTTATTTCAATTAAATCAACATTGAATCATTTTGACATTATTTTCCTGCAAAATTTTATTTTTGGTAAGTACCTATTTCAAGAGATTGTAAAATTGAGACATTGTTCTTTGATTGTTGTTGATTATTTTTGTCCTGTTAAGATTTAAAAGCCATTTGTGAGTGATTTTACTTTTTATAGTTTAATAAAAAAAATCTAAATAAAATATTAAGTAGTATGTATGAGAAAATGTCTTGGAAAATCTATGACATTGTAGAGAGTGATAAAAAAGTGACCGTAGTTAGGTACATACTCGGCACTGAATTATTAAGTACGTGTGTACTTCACCATTATGTCCAACAGTTATTGAATATCAGCCTTAGGCAAATGAATGAATAATACTTACATTAATAATCAAGACCTGCCCAACCACTATAAACCAGTAGCTAGGATCTGCTAATGAGTTGACTGACTTCTTTATTAAGTTTATCAATAAAACTCTAAGATTCCTATTCGATGATAGCGAAACCAGTTTTCTCACCAAGAAAGAACTCCATAAAAACGGATCGTTGAGTCAGAGTGCTTTTGTCAAGGTACCTACCAAAAAGACAGCTGGTGCGACGGACTTAACATTCCTGGTTTCCTTTTTATTTCTGAAGCTTTTCCTTATAGGCACAAATGCATTGATCACTGACGTCAATTGATGGTAGGTACACGTTGAATAACAACTGCAAGTCGCACTTAAGGACCGCTGCTATTATTTATTATTCAATATCTTTAATCACATAGGACCAGTCCTGGATTAGCCTTCAAGTTATTTAAGCGATTACTTAGTGCATCCCGTCAAGGGGGCCCCAGAGACGTTCAGTTCGGTCGCAATCACCTCGTTTGCGAATGAATATCTGACGGCGCTCACATGCGTGCAAACGCTTGCAAAATGTACATAAAAAAGGGGAAACAAACCGTCAAGTATCCAGCGTAGCTTTCCATATCAGGAAGCGTGTACGAGGGGTCGACAGAGGCCGCCTCCTTCGCTTCCTGCAACTTCTTCTCCTCAATGTACGGCGTCAGCAGGAGAGGTGAACCTGCATCGAAGGCTGCTCTCCCTCGGCCTGAGACGTACGTCCGCTCCATGAAGGTGAGGATTGGCTCTGGAGCTTCCCCGGGCGGAAGGTCAGGCAGGGGCAAGGAGCTGCGCTCCCCGCTTAATGCTCCGTTGACACATCTGTTAAAACGTATAAGTTACTTATAGATTTTTTTGTGAGGCAATTAACTATAATGATCTTGTAAGTACTTACAATAAATTGCTTCAGTTTTGTAAGTCAAGTACAAAATACAGTTTAGACTAAGTACTTGTGGCCACTTTTTTATCTTGCCGTGTGGTTGCCGCTTACCGTGTACCTATTTCAAAAGATTCGAAAGGATCTTATGGTCTAATATTTTAAAGGGTATTGGATTCTTATTATGTACCTATATGTGATTGATATTCAAAATTATTATTTTCATTGTTATGTGAAGTAAATTTCAGTTAACGAAAATTAAAAAAAAATGGAACTCCTTTTTGCAAAAGAAGGTAAGTATAGCGTATAGCCTACTTTTTATTTTTTAAATATATAGCCAAAAACGTATCCACGCATAGTTCAAGATAACGTAGCCTCTATTTATCTTTTTTATTTTGAAAAGTTTACTTAATTGGATCTTCAAAATAATTTTATCATATCACTTTTTTTTTTCACTTTCTCATTTATCAAACTTTGTAATTTATCCTAAAACTTTGCATGATGCAAACTTTTTTCATAGAGAGTTTCCAATTTTAATTTTTACAGTGCAGTGTCTTCATCAAAGATCTAAGTACAAGATCTTTGGTTTTCATAAAAGCACTCTAAAGCCTTCGTGGTTAACCTATCCAAGTTTCTAAGTAGAACATTTGAGTATTATTTATAGATTTAGGTTGGTATTAATTATATGTTAATCTATTTACTCACGCTAACAAAACGAAAGTCCACACGAGCACCATGGTTCGGTCTGGTCCTCTTCAGTCGGTCCTCCGCAGGCGACTGGAGGCGGCGTCCTATCGGGAGGAACCTTGTATACTCTCGCGTGCACTTGCGCCTTGAACTTGGATTTATCTCGATCTCTTATACAGGATGCTCGCTTACCTCTTTTATTGGTAAACAAATGACTATTTTCTAATATTTTTTATGTTACTAAGGAACAAGACAAACAAGCCGTTTAACTAATGGTAAGCGCCATGCCCGCCCATAATAGCTACGGTGCCACTCAGAACTTTTATACTTACTTTTTACAAGGCTTGCAATGTTTTTATGTATGTACTCGCTGCGCCCCACGGTTTCACCTGCGTTGTTCCCGTTTTGTCCCATGGGAATATGCTATCGGGATAAAAAGTATTTTATTACTCAATCCTGGCTATAAACTATTTGTGTGCCAAATTTCATCCAAATCCGTTCAGTAGTTTTGGCGTGATAGAGTAACAAACATCTATCCATCTATTCTCACAAACTTTCACATTTATAATATTAGTGGGATGTTGGGGTCAAATCATGCAAATGAGTTTTGCGTGCCTGTCAAGTTCCGATGGAACGGATGATGGAGACGGAAGGTAGACAACAGAACTCCTAATTGACTAACAGTAGTTTGATGGTGTTTGGACTCATTCTGATCAGCTTGCGGTACCGGACACATATTTTATAAAAAACTTGCCTGAAAAAATATAGATATTTATTTAAAAAAATTTGGAATTAAAATTCCACACATTACCAAAATCGATATGAATCGGCTAATATCTGGCATAAGGAGCACCCTGTATCTAGCTGGCGAACAGGTATAGGGTACCAATGACCTGTTTAGCATAACCGCGCTCCCACGGTACGGCATTCGCAATAGATTCTTGCACGCTCCCAGATGTGATTTGCTCTATATTTAGGATCTTCGTAGTAAAACAAACATCGATACGATACATTTAGTTGTTACGTGGACGCCATACTGAGCGCAACATTACGACCACTAACTGCCCCTTAAGCTGTGGCGTTACGATGATCACGACAAAATTCGCCGATAACTGATTTTCCCACGCTCATAAAAGCTGAGATCCGCGGTGTTTTTTGCTTTGCCGTATATTTGTGATCTAATTAATTTGGGGCGCGAGACCTGAATAACATCAGGTGTGGGAAAACCACGGAGCGAACGGCTAGTCAGTCGGCAGTGGATCGTGCGTGAGCGTTTACTCGCTAAACGGTTGAGTTGTGAACTGGACACGACACTGCAGTTCCAAAGAAAATAAAAATAGTTGGTATTATATAGGACCTGTCTCTATAATTTCATCAAATAATTCTTTTTCTCTTAGGTACGAGTATAGAAGTTACAAGATACCATTGACAAAAATTCTAAAAGTATCTGAAATATTGTAGATATATTATGTTTCTAGCGAGAATAACTTATACTAAATATTGTGAATGTATATTTTATTATTATTAATTTTTCTTCGTGTCAAAATTCTCTTTGGGACAAAAAACATTTATTTAATAGCTAGTAGGTATTTTACGTAAGATGGTTTTCAAACGGTGTAATTTATTCAGAACTTACAAACTATTATGCAATATCTAACCTTATAATAATTTTGCAGGGCGAGTTTTTCAGTCTATACAGGGTGCCCCTGACTTCAGGACATAATTAGATTGGATCCAAGTCTACAATATGAACGAATGTCGGTTATTACTTATATTAAATGAGTAGATGAATATCCATGAATGTTGACATCATGAAAACAAAACATCTCCACGCTTCACTCATGATTAAACTTAGATTTCATAAGCCGTTGCAATCACGATAAAAGTCACTCTTGAAACGAAGCAAGTTTTCTCTAAAATATGAACGTACAATAATTGAAAAAAATTGTGAATGATAAAATTGTAAAAAAATTGTACAATAATTAGTTAACAATGAAAAAAATTGTGAATGTGATAGTTGTTTTATCGGTACAGTTTAGGTATTTATTAATATTTTATAACATTAGATAAGTAGGGATCTAAACTACTATAGTGTAGATTGTGAAGTAATATGGTTGCAAAAAATGCAAGAAACAATACTTTCCTAATTACAACAAAATCAGTTTTGTAAGATAGAGAAGTAAAAATGTAATGGTAACGAAAAAAACGTATGGGGAAAGCGCTAATTCTAGCTGTGCCGGCCAGTTGGTATTTTTTATGCTGGGGATATTGTGTCTGTCAGGTACCAGCACAGTTTATCACAATTGCATATCTGTCTATTTCAAGATTAAAATGTCCTACGTACGGGCATCTTTATCATAGTGCAATATTGGGCCCTGTAATTTATTGCCTATCCGTATTTTATACCTATTTAGAATTTTCAGTTTTGGCTCACGCCAGGAATCCAACTCTACGTGCCTCGTATTGACACCTCTTATCCAAAATGGAAACGCATCAGTCGCCCGGACTCTGTCAGAAGTTGACTCTGAGCAGTTTTTCGACTTGAAGAGCTATGCAGGGTTCCTGACAGTAGACAAGAAGTACGGTTCTAATCTATTCTTCTGGTTCTTTCCGGCGAACACACCGCTCAAAACTACTCCGTGGATCATCTGGCTTCAAGGTGGCCCCGGGTTTTCTTCTATGGTTGGACTCTTCGAGTTAATCGGCCCTTTGAAAGTTGAGAATGGGGAAGGTAATCGTGTGACATTAAAATTATTTACTTTATACCAATAATACCAAAGTGCCTAAGACTTATATAAGTAATTAAAGGTTGCTTTATGGAGATGTGGCTTTTTTGGCAACATTCATTCATCATACATGGAAGCTTTCATTTTATATAATTTACATAAAAAGCATTCCAGTTCATCACGAAAGTGGCAAAGCAGCCAGTATTTTGGGAACGTTACCAATTGTGTGGTGTTAGTAGTTTAATAAGATTAGTAATTCTTTTTTAAGTTTGTTTGAATTGTTAGGTTTTTGTTTGCTCTAGGAATGGGATATAAATTGGAAGCAGATAAGGCTATTACCATTTTTACAGGATTAATTTCATTCGTTTACAGTGAAATTAAGGAACGTCACGTGGACCAGCGCTTACTCCGTGTTGTTTTTGGATAATCCTGTCGGGGCTGGGTTCAGCTTTACAAACGATGAAATAGGTTACCTTGACAATGAAGACGATGTGAGTTACCAAGCATTTTGAAGAAACGAAGTTTTATGATAATATTAAGAAAATAAGTGGCCGATAAAAAGAAGAATTTTGAATGAAGTTCTTAGAAAAATAAATTTGTTTTTTTTTTAATCTATGGAATTGATTCAGCTATCTAGAATCATGCAGATGGAACCTGTTATATAGGTAGTAATAACATTTTATTGTTAGGTACCTACTTAACATATATAATAAATGAACTCACGACGGAACCAAGATCGAATACGCGTGGGAAATTAGTATTATCTATTCTTAACTGGCAGTAGGTATTGGATAGGCACAGACAGAAATCCGCGTCCAACGTTATCTCCTGACCTATGAGTGAGTATTTATAAATTCGAGTATTTACAAGATTACTTAACAGGTACAATGCATTCAAATAACTTACAGGTCGGTGCACAAATGATAGAATTTCTCCAGCAATTTCTCGAGATGTTTCCGGAACTTCGTGAAGCGCCGCTTTTCTTGGCAGGAGAGTCGTATGCTGGGAAATACGTACCTACACTTGGAATTATGATCCACAGGAATAAAGCAAAACATCCTATAAACTTACGAGTGAGTAATAATAGGAGTCAGTCTATCATTGTTCATTGTGACCCTGGCCGTCATGCGCACAGAACTCTCTTACTACTATCACAGCGATCACAGCCTAACAAATCCTCCAATCATGCACTTAGGCTGGTTATCTCAATGTCTTAAACGCAATCAATGCGTTGCTAATGCACGCACGTTTTCCACACCGACATTTACAAACGACCGACGCAGTTCTGACCATTAGGATAATACTAGATAATTGACCAGAGTTTCCTTTTTTCAAAATATAAGAACAGTTTCAAGTTGAAATTATGGCAGATCTAAAATCAAGCAACAACTTTGTTGGGTTCATGAAAAAAACATATTCAGTACTTTGTAGCTTATCTGGGCCACGTATTTAGTCTGGCATGATATATGCTCAACGTGAAAGCCCATTCAAAGCACCGCTGTTTCTGTGTAGGATATCTAGATAAATTGAGAGTTGATCCACCAACGTTAACGTATTAGGGAAGCACCGTAAGACAAATTATGTTTTAACTCTCGATTCAGGGAATCCTAGAAAGGGGTCAGGAACTATGTACGTAATCGTGATGCAATCTGCGTTGCAAAAAAACCTATCCCTATCAAGAGGAGGCTTTCAACACGTAAAAGAAACAAACAGACTGAAGGATTTTATAATTGAACAGTCACGCAGCTGTGTTCATTTCAGGGTCTTATTATAGGCAGTGGGTTGATAGACCCTCGCAGTATGATGCATTACAGCCAGCTAGTCTCTGCGCTTGGTCTGATGGAGGATCACGAAGTCGACGTTGTGAGGGCCCTCGAGGGAACTGTCGTACGTCTCATAGGGGAAGGGAAGATGCTCAATGCTAGCAATGTAAGTTAATAAAATAAAAGTTAAGTTCATTTATTTCATTTCGTATTCCACTTTTCACTATTTTTTTATTTGTCTTTTTTGTTTTAAACCATTGAGAAGCGAAATGAGCATGTTATTCACCTGATGGTAAGCGCCACTCCTGCCCATAAAAATTGTAGTTCCACCTAGTCTCAGAACATTGCATTGCAATATTTTGGGCGCCTTGCACTACGCTCGTCACTTGTACTCACGTATTACCCATACAAAAGACATCAACGCGCGCTTTAATAATTTTCTTGTTTGTCCTACAAAATTGTAAACTGTAGAAAAATACAAAAGATTCAGAAGAGTTGTGCGTAAACGACATTGCCAGAACAATCACGATATTTTCCTGTTTCCTCCACCAGAAATTTAACAAAACCATCGAATACATCAAAAAGCATTCCGGCGTCAACGTCTACAATTTCAATCAAGATCCGGTACCCGTAGACAAGGCACCTGAGTTCGTTGCCTTCCTCGATAGGGCTGACATCAGGGAGGCGATAGGAGCAGGGAACCTTGCCTTCCATTATAATAACCAGGATGTCTATCAGAAGATGCTGCCAGATATAATGAACACAACGAAGCCGTTTGTTGAAGAACTGCTGGAACATTATGGGGTTTTGTGCTATCAGTAAGTGATGTGTGACCATACGTGGTGCAAGAGTCTCTAGTATCTAACTACTATAGGATATAATTGAAATTACCGGGCATAGTATGAGACTTTAAAGCCGATGTCTCAGGGTGACCAGCGCAGTGCAGTGCCGCGCAAGATTATGCGATGCAGTGTTTTGGGTGGTGCTGTGACTGTTATGGGCAGGCGTAGCGCTTACCATCAGATGAAAGATTTGCTCGTCACGTCACTCAGTCAAATAAAAAAAAAATCTATCTTGTAAATAAATCTAATCTTGTAAATTACCTACAGTTTGGTACCTACTTATTTTGAATGTTCAAGCTAAATTGGATTCCTACATACAAAAAAATTGAAAGAGTTAGGACTATTCATTGCCGTTCCAGGCCTAAAATTATTTGAAGATATTGTTAAAATGTACTCCATACCACTTCAGCAAACTAAGTATTAATAAGGTGTTATTGTAAAGAAAGTTACACCGCCTTTGGCAGTGATATGCCAGCACTCGTGTCCACTTATTACTAAATAGTTTTATTTAATCACCACCGTGATCATTACCACCATCATAATTTGTTCTTGAGTCATCACCTCACCTCATTATCTATACATCTTTAGACTGTGGAAGCTTTAGAAAACATTAGCAATTCTACATCTTTCCAAATGCATTGTCACTTTCCAGGCTGAGACTGTGGGAAACTGTGGTTATACGCTAACCAATAAAGAAAAAAAACTTAGTATTTTTGCCTGTATTTCCAACAGCGGTCAATACGATATAATCGTGGCCTATAGCCTAGCGATCCACACATACAAAGCGTTAAGCTGGTCACGCCGACAAGAGTACATCAACGCTTCCCGGGAACACGTGCGGAACTCTGATGGACACGTCTTTGCGTAAGTTTAATCCAAATGAAGAGCTAGAGACACATTTGAAAAAGTTCAATTTTGCTTGCTTTCTAAACTTACGTTTAAATTGATTAGGCCGTATTTAGTCTTCCTAAGAGTCTGTACTGTAAACTGACGTGGGTCATCCGTAGCTATCGCCAGAAAAGCCGTGAGGACATTCAGCAACGCACTGACCGCGTTCAAACGGTTTCATAGCGACAGCTACGGACGACCGACGGACGTCAGTACTGAATTGACCGCCAAGATAAGACTAAATAATGGCCTAGAAATTCTCTTTTTATACCACCGACTGACGACACAAAAATTTTAAAGCTAAGTTTTCGAAGCTGGATTGAATTGCATAGAAAGCTCTTCATTATTGTCCTGTGACGGGAGTTAGGGCCCCCAGATATTAGTGTCTAGTAGTCTGTAGGACCCCCAAAATTCTATTCAAATTAAATCCAATGACGCCACGACAGTGTCCTTATTTTTAAAATTTCGCTAATCTTCAAACAGCAAATATTGATTCAAATATTGATACCAAATTTCTCACAACATACTTGATGATGCGATAAATGATAATGGTTTTGATTTTTAAAAACTTCAATATAATAGACACCTATTTGACTGTATTTTTTACAGTTACAAAAAGAGCGGTGGTAACTTCGTCGAAGTTCTCATCAGAGGCGCTGGTCACATGGTTCCGGGCGACCAGCCAGGACCCACGCAACGTATAGTCGACCAGTTCGTAAATAAATACAAATAAATATCAAACTAATAGTTATTTTTACCAGCAGCTCGTGCCCAGCAGTGGGACGTTATGGGTTGATGATGATGATGAGTAATTTTTAAACTTGAGGAACAATTTAGTGAGCTTATTAAATCATACCAGTTTATATTATTTTGTTACTGTTTATATTCTTTATTGACATCCTATAAAAATAAATTTAATGTTCACAAATTTTTGAAATCACATTTTTTTTGTAAAGTTATCTTAAAACAAATCCTATATAGCACCAACAAACAAATACAAGGTCACACAATTATCCAATGTAAATGGCAAGATCCTTTCATAAAAAAGAGCGTCATAATCACATTTAATGTTAACACCATAGCCGCATTTGTGATTCTGAGAAACTGTCCTACGAACCATGTAGATAGAGTTTGCTATATAATTTCAGCATCAGTCTTGTATGTTATGATCTGAGTTACTAATACTATTGAATTCGGAGAGAAACTTTTATCATCCTACTAATGTAATAAATGCGAAAGTGTGGATGTTTATTTGTAACTATTTTACACCAAAACGGCAAATTGGATTTTGATAAAAATGGAGATTATTTGGGATTGTAACATAGAATACTTTTTATTCCAAACAACTGCAAAAAATAAGAACACCGCGGGCTATGATTAATTAATATTCTGTGAGCATAGCTAAGACCTTCCAAGTTTCTCTGATACGCGTCAACTGTTTAGCTCTGTCTCCGCTGCATCTCTATTAACTAGCGGCAAATAAGGAAATTTCTCTGCACTTATACCTGACATATGTCAGCTCATAGTCAAAACACCTTCTGTAATGGACGTCTCTTCAACATTGTTGTACATAAACATTTCCGTTCTTCGCCTCCACCTGAGGCCGAAGACTACCCCGGCTAAAATAGCTAAGACTAATATCACGTTGATGAAGAGGCTGATTCCCATCACCACCGTCGTCCCTGAGGAACTATCCTCTACTTCGACAGGTAGCGCTCGTGGTAGAGCTATCTCCTTGAGTTCTGGAGTGAAGTCGTCTTGGACTTGGTAGTTGGAAGGTTGAGGCATGTCGAGTCCTCGGATGAAGTAGGAGATGAGATAGTAGAGCTCTTCCGGCTTGTCCATTGGTACCAAGTGGCCGGCGCCTCGAACAAGGACCTCGGTGAAACGGCCACCACTTTTCACGTATCTGGGGAAAAGACGGTCAAATTTCAACGAGGGCAACATTTTGCAAGCAAGCTTTTAATCATTTTCTCACCTGTTGATGTGATCAGTGAGTAAACATGTTCATGCTCTGCTCTTCATACATTATTTTCAGCTCTAAAGCTATTACTTACTGTAATTTAAGTTTCATTGGATACGAAAGCGGCAACAATTTTTTGTCCTTAAATTTTGACTAGTATGCAACAATTCTGTTGGACTAAAATGTTGGCTAGTTGGTCTCAATTCCATCGCCCGCAAATTGTGCCAACAGAATTGGCACTATTGACTATTTCTACCAACGATAAGTGAGTTTTTGTGTTGATATTTCCGAAAATGACTATTAAGAAACACAGTAGAACAGAAGTCATGCCAGATAACCACTTTGAGTCAGTTTGTTAACTTTAACGACGGATTAAGTTTATTGTTGTCTTTGACTAAACAAATGAAAAAATAAAACCTATATGGCTTTAAAAGCGAGTTGAATTTTTAATCCTTACCCAGCAACAGAATTGTTGTGCCACCATGGAGTCCGGGGAGCTCTCAGAAAGGCGTCCCGGTGGCTCCAGTGCCAGTTCTTCCTCCGATCCTGAGCATTGGGCACGCATGGAGCCGTCAGGTCCAACTGCCCACTAGAAAGTAGCGTAGTCATAGTATAAGAACGTACTGCAAATGTTTTTGCTAGACGCTTGAATAAAATCGTCAAGAATCTCAAACTTTAAAAACGGTGTGCTGAAATGATCCTACTGTACTTTTTGGAAGGGACGAGTAAGTGTATCATCGTAATTTGATAAAATGTTTATAATTATTAACTCTAAAATTTCTAAGACAGACTTCATATTAGTTAATTTCTACTACAAAATCTAAGGAACCAATTTTTTTGAAACCTTTCCATTTAAAAACAGAATCGGCCAAATTGGTTCAGAAACATTTTGAGGTATGTTAAATTTCCGGAAAAAACCACTGAATATACGAAAGAAAAATAAGAAAACTTACCAATAAATCAAGACCCGATAATGCTCTAGCAGTGTTTCCATCTTAGAGTTGACCTCGCTAAGGAAGTCAGGCGCCAGCTTCTTATTGGCAGTTGCATTGGAAAACGTGAACCGGATGTCTCCCGCGTGGATAGCGTCTATTATGAACGGATGAGTGATGAACTCTTCGAAACCCTTCAGCCGCTCCCCGACGTTGTCAGCTAGAGGGTTAAAGTTCTGAAGCTGCATCGTGATGTCGCTCAGGCGGTCCAGTAGATCGTTGCGGAGCTGGAAATCGTAAAAAAAACGTATCATAATTAAAAAGAGGTGGTGGTTACTCTTTTATGTAAAACCTTATTAATCTTCTTTTTGTTTAGTAGAATCCTTAGAATGCAGAACTTTTTTATGAATTAGTTAGGTACTAGACTTAGAATGGTAGGCATTTTAAGCAAGATACCGCCTGGGAAATTACCATACCTTTGCCAGATATTCATCCACAAATCCTCACGTTTCGTAATCGACTCATGACCATGAGCTTCAAAATAGGAACCTATCATGATCAATGGCAGTCAATAATTTTAAACACCACTGGGAAAAAAACAGCACAAGGTAGATAAATTGCATCTTACGTCATAGTTTTTATAGAAGTACAGTCAGCAACTTAACTCACTGAACATGTATACTTCGCTCGCAAAACACAATTTGCATAGAACAATGAATTGAATGTTTGGACTTGTTTAGTGGCTTTTGTTGCGGACTGTATCAATGTGTATTTTTCCTCGCTGTGATCTAATTATCTACAATTACACACGTTCTTATTGAATTGTTTTTCCTATTGCATCTCTGTTCATTGATTTCAATGGATGAATGGATACAATTAATTTTTAGGCTGGAATAACATTGTCATAGCAATATGACCAAATGCTCCAGGCCAAGACAAACTGGCATTTTTACAATATCTATTTTTAGTACATAATCGATACACATCACATATTACATAGGCCGTCATAAAGAAATGGAAAGGACGCGGGACACATTTATCGGAATAATGCAACAATGTTATAATATCGTATATTACCGATAATATCGTATCTAGGGTTTTACAGGTACCTCAGAACACTTTACAGAGAGAAGATTTCGAGTTCAAGGGTACCTATATTTGCATTTTTAAGCCGACTGACCGGTTTTCAGATTCATTGTCATAACCAGATAAAGGTACTCGTATCCTTGGAAATATTCGAAACATGTTTAATTAATTGGTGACATATATGCACATTAATAACTATTTTAATAGCTCGTTCTTTTATTTACTAAATAATTTTATTATTTATATCGATGGATGTTTCGGAAATGCTATTTATTTACCTACTATTAAAAAGTTAGCCAACAAAACTTTAAATTATTTTATTTATTAATGAATAAAATTAAATCATGTTTAGTTATAAAAGAATAAATACTTAACAGTATACTAGTAATCAGATTTTTAAAATGCAACAATAATTAACCTGTCAAGAAGAGAAGAGAGATAGATGCGGCGCAAGCGTACAACGAGCGTAACGGGACAATGAGCGTTACGGGACAAAGTGTCAACTTTTTCGTGCATGATTGATTGCTTGCTTTAAAAAACTATGGCATTAAGAAAATTTCTTTCAAATATCAAATGTCTAGGTCCAGCTGTTTAGTGTGTCCGGATTGTCCTTGTTCCCCAGAGGGCTGTACCTCATCTGCGCAGGATTTATAGATGATAGATCGGTGTTTACCTGCATGGCCTTAGCACTGTCTCCGTCTCGGATGGCTTTGGTATATCTGTCCTGTAGATTCTTGGCTGCCAGCACCCCTTGACTATCAATGAGGCCCCACTGCTGATATATGGCGCTATAATCAGCGATGATGTCTCGGTTCATCACTGGGTTGCCCATTATAAGGCCCTGAAAGAAGATAAAAAAATAGTAAGAAACTGACTAAGGACCGTTTATAGGTAAACTAATAGTCATATATTGTATGTTATAGAACAAGATATAGGACCATACTAAATAGGCGGTTCTCCCACTGCAGGAATCCGCTCCTAAACCGCACTAGACACGATTAAAAGGAAAGTTGTATGCAGCACACTACACAGCGCGGATACCCTCATTCAGAATCTGTTTTCTGAAAATCCCCCTCTAAGTAGTTCGATTTGATTTTACCGGCCTAGGGGGATGTCCGGAATAATCCAATTAGGTGTACCAAATATTACATTTGCTCGCTGCCAATTGGTAGTGGGTTAGAACATTTGGGTTATCTATGAGTCTGTAATAGGTTGTCCAACTATTGTGTGTAGTAGTTAGGTAGTTTTACGTTGTGTTACATATATTATAGTATTTATTAAAAAAATATATATTAAAGCGCCATAAAAGAATAAGGTTTGGGTCGACTGACATACAAGACAAGTATATTCTACAATAATACAAACTTAAATACATAATTCATCGAGAGTGATCAATCTGTCTTGGAAAAAATAGGTATGTCACTAGATATTTTATTAATGAGTTCTTTGAACTGTCTTTTGGTCTTGTGCAGAGACGAAAAAAATTGCCTAGTTATATGGATATACTATATATTTTCAACAACGTTAAGATGGTACATTCGACCTCAGAAGTCAATAACTAAATAAGGAATAAGGAAATATTTTTTTCGTGAGAAAGAAATATAACGATAGGAAACTTTCAGCTACTTCTGAGTCTGGCCGTATACTACCATAGGAATATTGGAACATGACAGTTTCAAAAAAATTTATGGTACCTAACTGATTTTTCTCACCATAGAGATATTTGGCATAAAAAAAAAGTATCTTCTATCTTCATTCTTCTTTTTAAGTTTTAGTTTTAGTTAGTAATCCTTTTATTTATATTGTTATTTAAGTTGTGTCAGTAAATATTTTATTAATATTCAGGATGAATTTATTCTAGATTTCAGATTATTACTTTAGTTTATCTATAAGTTATTTGAATTACTTGTTTATTACTTTGCAATTATTTATGGCCAACCTATTAAGAAATACTATCGCATCTGGCATTCAATACACGCCAAGATGCCGATGTCGATCGATATAAAATTCAGTGGAAGCGGGATTTTCCTATCGCAAGGAACTCCTTTGTTGTCAGGAAAAACCAATTCCAAGGTTTGTATAACTCACACAAATAAAACCAGCACCCACTGTATCCGTATTCAAAAATATGCAGATTTTTTACTTGTACTGTATTTTTCCCTATCGTATTTCTACCAGGAAACTTAAATGTCAGATTATATATACTATCAAACGGTAAAAACTACATTGCACTATGTGAAGTCGTTTTTACGTGACGTAAAAACAAACAGACATGCAAACACACCTTAAAAAAATTTATGATTATTTACAATGTACCGACTGTTTTTAATTTTGCTTTATTATAAGTATAGAATAATATAGATTGATATTTCGTAACGTATTTTTGGTTACCTACATATACTACACAGAATATAATAAGTTATCATTATGCAAGCATGTTCAATGACATTAGTTACGGTGAGTTTGGCACGAAATTACGATATACCTAGTCATATTTAAATACACATGTGCAGTGCAGTCGTAAAAACACAGGTAAACCACAACAAGAACTAAGCCAAAAACCAGTAATTAAAAACTGAAGAATTGAAGTTCAATTGCATCGTTACAAAGCAAAGATTATAAAGTCAATGTTTCAAAGAACACAATAAATATACATTAACCTAACATCACTGAACCAAACGATCCTTTTTTTTCCCGGGGAAATGCATTAGGCATACCACCCCAGCCCCGGGAGGGGGCGGGGTGGTTATGTGGGACTCCCCCGCCAGAACGCGGTCTGACGGGGTTTACCCACTAAAACCCCGGGGTGTTCTCCTCTCCGCATTGTGGAGGTGGCCACGGGTACGAACGGCGCTTCCGCGACCACCTCTGCGGGTGCCCTCTCGGGCTCGGCACGTGAGGCTTGGGCCTCTTTCTCCGCTGGGTGCGTCCCGGAACACACGGGCCGCACTTCAGCTCGGGAGTTCTGACTTGGGCGTTGGACCCCCCGATCCGCGGCCCAAAAGTCCCCGTTGTGGTCCTTCACTGTGCCCCCTGCTGATCAGGGGGACACGCGAAGGACCTCTTCCCGCCAGGTTATTTGCTACGGCCACCAATTCCCCTGGGAGAATTGCTGACCGAACCCCAGGGTGCACCGTCCCAGCTGCTGCCCTTCCCTCCGGATGCAACGCATCAAGAGGGACAAACAACAGCCGGGCACTCGTGGAGGTTACCTGGCCCGCACCCCGAACCAAATGATCCTACGACTTTCCTGTTTATCCTAAAATGTTTTGTTTGACTATAGTATTTCAAAATATTTTATTATATCAATTTTGTGTTTTATTTCATATATTTCGATATATACAATTAATAGAATAATATTAAGTGCGCGTCAAGCGCGAACCCGTTAATAAAAAAAAGCTTTTCAACAATCGTATTATTCGTTAATTCTTAATTTTACTGGGCTTGACTTTGTCTTTACTCATTGGCCTTACCTTACCCTTTACCTTTATCACCTTTTTTAACTATAGGTATATCGACCTACCTTTAATCATTAATTGGAACTTCTTATCTTGTTACTATGTTTATATTTGCTAAAAAGGCCTTATTTTGCCATGTATGAACTCATATTATGAGTACCGTACTCTACCCATTCTTTTTTTTTGTAATACCATATGTCATCAAAGGCCTGAGCTGTAAGTCAGCTTTGTGGTTTTACCTCAGCATTATGCCAAAGTAGAAATTGTGTTGAGGTCAAGCCTTTTCTTTTCACTGTACGCGCCGGCTATCAGCGTCCACAACATATTATTTTCGTGTGTTATATACATATTTATATAATATATAACTCTTGGCTTATTTTCTGATGTGTAAGTGTTTGTAGTTTTGACAAAATAAATGTTTTCTATATTTTATTACCTGTATATTGACATCGAGTGGTCCAAGCTCGATGTCTTGTTCGAGTATCTTTAATGCAAATGAGGGGATGTACCTCCCTGCGTATGACTCTCCGGCTATGTAGAGCGGAGCTTTGCGGTGCTCCGGAAACATGGTGAGGAACTGTTGGAGGACCTTGTAGAGGTGAGTGGCGCACTGAAAAATAAACACATGTTTTTTATGTTACAGAGTAACACCAAGCCGTTCACCAAGCGGCACGCCTGCCCGACAGTTGCAGTGCCACCCAGAACTTTGCATTGCACTTGTCAACTTGAGACATTGGTTCCAAGAGCGGTTCCGTACTACGTCCGACCAGAATCCGTGAAAATGCGTAAAAAAAAATAATGCGTGAAATGCCCCGCGTGCTTAGATTTTTTATGAAAAATTAAATGTTTCCTCAGCTTTTGTGTATAGCTCTGATAATCTAATAGTTCTATTTTATAGGCTCTTGTCAGTTTATTTTAAATACTTTGTGACCTTTTGCTCTGTGACAAACCGGCAAAATAATATGAGAATACGAGTCAAGTGCCAAAGTCAATAAAGAAGTTATTTTGATTCTATGATGCTTATACGGGAAATAGTACCAAATTATGTAAGCACTTGTTCCAAGGCAAGTGGTTAAAAGCACCAAATTTGTTTTGTTCCAATAAGTGGCGCTCCACTGAGTTTAGAGTTAGAGGTTAAAAAAATGTTCTTCTCAAACGTTTGTATATGATGTAGTAGGTACAGTCAATGGCTAAAGTTGCTGAACATTTTCTAACTTCCATTACGCACATTGATTGACCAAATCGAACAAATCTGTATATACCATGTCGGTTTTATGATTTATCAATAATTGCGTCTAGTCATCTTTAGTGTAAATTGTTACGTGACGTTAATCACTAACGAACGTTAAACATTTAGCGAAAATGTGAGTTAACTCGTACCTTTGCACGTAAAAACCCACTATTCATAAATACCATGATAATTAACAGGTACAGTCGACTTCAGATAGGTGAACTTTTTTAACTTTCAATTTGGTTTTACACGCAATATATTTCTCTCCATATACTCTGTATATATTTATTCGGCTATTTTTGAGGACTACCATACGTATCATAGGTGCATTGCATACTAAGTACATTATATATTCTCTTCTATAATATAGTGCGTAGGGTAGGTCTAGGCTAGCATAGCACGCGTAGCTTAGGCTATGCATCGTTCAAATCTTCATAGAGGTAAGAATAGGTAACTCACCGTGGTCATGTCTTCAATAAAACCATCGTTGCTGTCGGTAAAGCTGAAGCCGGCGCCAATAGGGTTGTCAATAAACAGCACGGAGTACTTCTTAGTCCACGACCACGTACGAACTGTTCAGGGTAATCAATTATTTAAAAAAAACCTGTCTTATCATGTACTTGACACAAACAGAATAAGTGTAAATATTAAGAAAATAGCTGTTACTGTGGGCCGATTAATCTCATCAGGTGACAAAATGACCCAATTCTCACCGATTTTTTAAAGAAAATCTGCCACTTTGGTGAAATTTTGTCGCTTGGTGAGATTTCAGGAATCTAAATGAAGTTCTTCGACTAGAACTAGTTTGGAGCCGGGAATTTTACGAGAACATGAATGTCTAGTACTTATTTATTGCGGGTACACTAACCATACTAAAATGTTAAGATAATACCACAATGTAAAGAATGGTGTAAGGTATTAGTTAGGCTGTGTAACGCAGTGGGTTTGAAGCTTAAGGTACCTACTTGTTTATTACCACCATCCTCAACACATTGCTAAGAACGCCTATCCTCTTGTTTTCGTGAGAAGTATTAGGCCATAATCCACTACGGGGACCACGGATTGGTGGATTACATACCTCCGATTCTCGGGCATGTAGGTTTCCTCACGATGTCGAAGTTATGTGTTACGACTGTCTAATTAACTCTGCAGACGGACAACAGATCAAGTTTGGAAAGTGTTTACATCAATCACCATTCGGTCATGTAGGTACCAAATTAAATTTCTTTCCAATTTATAGAGTCGTCATTCATTCTACCTACCGTTACAATCAAACATGAATTAAAAACAGGAAAGTATCAAGAAGTGAAAGCTAAGGAAACGCCTTGGACTGGACCTTATTGTGTGATTGGACAATATATAATGCGAATTTGTGACAGATCATGGTCTCTACCTGTCATGTGGGCATAGAAATAGGGACAAGTCCGTCTTAGGGTTGTCACTTTGTTACCTAACATACATATATTTTTTTAGAGTGGTTTTCTTATCGGCTGTCATACGAAACCAATCGATGATAATAACTGACTGAGCGGTAAAATGTGTCCATAGCAACCGAAAAATTCCGGCTTCAAGTCCTTAACCCTGCACTCATGGCTTTAATTTTCATGAGATAATTATATTTATGCTGACATATGTGCTGATTTGCATCGCCCCTTGCTTCAAACGGCAGGTTAAGCCATCGCTCCAAGTTGTTTTAGATTGATAAATGATAACAGTCGTTAAGTTAGGTCAGAGGCCCTTGGGCTTGGGCGGTCTAACAAAGTTAGACTTTTGAATAACTGAAGGCGGCAGCCCTATCTAGGTACGTGACTTGATCAGTCATGGCGAGACACGACATGAAATATGAAAACATAATTGAAAATAATGTAATGCGAGTGTTGAATTAATTCAAGTAGGTAGGTACAAATCAGCATTGCAATTCAACTGGGCAATGCCGGCAGCTAGTTGGGTACTAATGGATTAGCTGTAACGGGTTATTATTTATTTGACTGGGGAATGAGACGAGCACGTCGTCATAGGGTTTTAGGTAATCCAACTGTTGTCTATAGTAGTTGCATAGTTAGTTTTACGTTGTGGTAGTTCGTGTTACTAGTTAACTAGCTGCGCCCCGAAATTTCACCCACAGTTTTTTTTATTCTCTATAAGTATAGTAAAGTTTGACATCCCAATTCATCCTTCTAGGGGGTAGATTTTTTGAATTTAAAGTATCGTGTGGTAAATCTTACTATACAAATTTTGTTCCAAATTTCATTAACATTGTTCAGTCGTTTTGGCGTGATAATGATAGATAATAATATAACAAATAAAAAAAAACTGAAATAGTCTCCTAGGCACGCATCATTCATCACCTTCGGCCACATCATCGCTTCCCATCATGTGATATTAGTAAGCCTAGTAAGTTATAAAAAAAAAATATAGTAAACTAGCTGTACCCTGCCACGCTTCGCTGTGGCACATTCGCACATTCGCTGATATGTCACTGATGAAAAAATAGATAAAAACAATCCTTGATGCGGGTTATGCTAAAATTTCAGCTCGATCGGTGCAGAACTTTTTGAGTTTTTGAAGCGTACACAAACCAACATAACATTTTTATATATATAGAATTGGGATAGAGGCAGTAGAGTATTCGAGACAGAAAAATATATAGTTAATACTAGTTGTCAGTCGTGATCAATAGACTATTATCTATGTTGTTATTTGAATGAACCTCATTACCCAGATATGCTTTTTTCCTGGTAACTGGCCTTGGGTGCGCGCCTAGTGCCTTTTTTACTGGTATTCACAAGTATGTTGGTACCTACATATTTCAGCGAAATGTCTAAGGTGAAGGTGATGCTGACGAAATTGACAAAGTAATCGGATTTAAATAGAGGTAGGTAGGTAACTATAATTTCGATTAATCCTGTAAATAATGATGATTAAGTATTTTTGAATGTCAAGATCTTATGTTTACAATAAAATTAAACCTCATAGGTACTTTAATAAAACAGAGTGAATATTTTAATAATAAAATTATCATAGGGACACAACCCATCACTTACAAATATACTTTTAACGTCCAATTTATAGTTGAAAGATGAACAATCCCACAAAACAATTAAATAGGAACTAAGTAAGTATATATATACTAGCCGTACCCTGCCACGCTTCGCTGTAGCACATTCGCTGATATGTCACTGATGAAAAAAAAATAGATAAAAACAATCCTTGATATGGATTATATAACATGGTAAAATTTCAACTCGATCGGTGCAGAACTTTTTGAGTTTTTGAAGCGTACACAAACCAACATAACATTTATATATATATATAGATTAAGTACTTTATCGACTCTGAATTCAACTCTTTTACTATCATATTTTTTTAATGTTCAAACTTTCACATTGCTTCACCAGCATTTGTTTTGATGATATTAGAATGAATGTAGGTAGGTATACTAAAACGGATCATTTTGTTGTGGTGGCGACAGCGTGGCGGTTACGCTCTCACACCAAAAAAAAAAACATGCGACATCCGCCATACGCATTACGCAAGAACATAGGATCCCCGCGGAAATCTTAGACATCTTCTTAGCTACCAGTAGTGGTTGTTATATTACCTAAAACAGCACGAATAGACGGACTAGACAAAATACTCAAGTATTTTATGTTTGGTATCTAAAGGTAAGGTCAAACCGAAGCCTTCTGCTTGCGCAATCAATCCGCAAGACCGGTGTGAGCAAGCACGTTAGAAATTTTCATATGACGCAGCTCAAATATTTCGTGTGATCTTAGATTAAAGCTTTACAGGAAGATAAAAAAATGTTATTCCTTCATTACTTACGTTTTAACGAGCCATCAGCATATTCAAAAGGTCCAATCTCGTCAAACAGCCCTGCTATACTGGACGCTCCCGGTCCCCCTTGCAACCAGACGATCCACGGCGTGTCATCAAGCGGCATCCCTGCCACAGGGAAGTACCAAAAGAATACGTTGGAATTGTACTTCTCATCAACAGTGAAGAAGCCCGTGTGACTGGACACGTTCAAGAAGTTCTTGGAGTTGACGGCAGAAGCATTCCGGGCCAAGTCTATGTGGTTGCTTTTCAGAAACGGTGTGAGGATAAGGGCTGGAGACCTCGCGTCTGTCAGCACTGCGCTGGAAAGAGAAAAACGCGACAACTCCATTAGCTACCTATAGCTTGGTTGGATTTAAGACGTAATCGCTTCGCAGAATTTCAAGTCTTACGTGTGAAGTGTAGCAACGTTATTTGTTGTGGGAACTAGGTGTAGGTTTATTATCAAGCAGATAGAGATTACATTAAATATGCCTTGAACAATATTGTGATGACCTTTCATTAAAATAGGTGAATCTAGTCTCACGCGATTCAATCAGGTAAATTTACGAAGGCCCTACCTCAAAAACTGGAAAATAAACGTAAATTCAAATTTTATGGCATAAAATCATACATAATTGAGCCGGAGTTTTATGTAGCTTAATTATTATTTATTTATAGTGAGGTAGGTAGCAAGTATTTTGGCACCATTACTGTGCCTATGTACCGTTAAGCCATTGTGGCCTAGATTATTAGCATAGGAAACAGTGTTATTAGGCATTTATCTACCAAATACATCATTTGCACTTGATATTCAAATAGCCAAGGCGATTTATGGAAGTCTTTTTCAGATAGTCACCAGCTTAATAATATAATAACTAAGTAAATAACACAGCATGAAGGTTCCGTGGGTATGTGAAATGCTAAAAAATAGCAAAGTTACCTACTATGTAAATGAGTACATACGTGCCTTCATGCTTTGTTTTCACGGTTTTACGTCGTGAGTATAAACTCAAATATTTTATTGTAACTAAGCAAAATAAAGCACTTTTACAAGTCAAATACCCAATTCTCATATACATAATTAGAGAAAAATAAATCATATATGATCAATTAAACTAACTTCTCTGTCATCGGGCGTTTGTTAAATTATATATTTTAACTCATCACGGTCACATGGATTATCAACCCATATCGGCCCACCACTGAGTATGGGTTTCCTTCACTTTTGTGAGGAGGATTAGGTCATAATCATAACATAATTCACCAAGGGGGCCTGGTCCGGATTGGTTGATCACATACCTTCGAAATAATTCTCGGGTACGTTATGAATTATGGAACATGCATGGATCTTGACTCCTAATTCGTGACTAGGATTTGGACTGTATCTAGGGAACCAGGAACTATACGAGGACCGTGGTCTCAATAGTTCAAAAATCAATGTTAAACAAGATACTCTCCCTGGGACAGTCGAGTAAAGAATAACCTATTCAAAATCTTAACTCAGCACGTTTTTAATGATTCTGCCTATATTTTAAGTCCACCTGTTCAGTTATTGTAAAGCTACAAAACAATACAGTATCCTTATCAGTGCACGAGCCCTATCGAAAGCGAAATTTATCGTACAAACATAAAAACAATGAAATAAACTTACCTCACAACTAAAAATCCAGTCACAATCAAGAACATTTCACACTTGTTTACGTTCATTTTGTTCAACAATAAAATATATTGAAAGTTAATTTTTGTTGTTGGCCGTATAATGCGGAACGCGGTCGCGGCTCGCCCTAGCCGGCACTGAGAGCTACTGACTGACCTGACAGCTGGCTGTCGAACCGAGCCGATGAGGCAACTTCAAAGCGCATCTAGATAGCTATATGTACCGCATACTAGCAGCTGTAGGTATGAGAGACTGCTCCGGTAGAACTGCTAGGAGTAAAGGCTGGATAGCATTGTTCAAGTCTAGTACAGTGCCTTTTAAAGTCACTGTTTTAAGTAAGGTTCTGTGTTATTACACAGATGCAAGCAGTTGCTTTTCTAGTTGGATAGCAATCTACTAAAGACTAGCATAATGTAAACCGGCTATGTGCTAGTGGTCAGTTACAAAGTCACAACAATTGGTGGCCAATACTCGTACTTGTTTTGTTTTTGGAAAGGTGGTCATCAACGTATGCCGGGCCGATTAGAATGCAAGGACATGTTAAGCTCACAGTTAGAATGTCGCTCATAATGTCGATTAATTTAGTAGGAGTAATTGGGTTGTGCCGGTTTTTTGCATCATCATATCAGACCGTATCGGTCCACTGGACCTAGGCCTCTTCCTTAGCACACCAGTCTTTCCGGTCCTGCGCCGATCTCATCCAATTTTGTGTTTTTTTTTTGTAAATTGACCATACATTTTATTTCATTTTCTAATTGAGTTAGTTACCTATATAAAATGGTATGTACTGCAGCTCTTACCTATGACTTCGTTCACATTCTTTTTATATCAAACTTGGATGAAGATACTTGGTACTTTGGAAATTAAAGTAAGTTTAATCGGTACAGTTATTTAGTTAATTGATTTTAAATTACTTACCAACATTTTTGTTCGGTTTGTATCAATTACTAGACTTTATTCAATACTAATTAGAAAATTTTGAATTCATGTTTCTCAATCTTGGAAGATATTAAAATGGAACGCGACGAAAATTTAAGTCAAAATTGTTATTTGAATCTATGAAACCATTTCAGCGCCTATTCGAAAACTAAAAATTTTAAAAATAAATTAGTTATAAGTAACTATAGGTGTCGTATAAATAGCAAATTGTGCGGACACTTCAATTAAATTATGGGTATAGATTGACCTCAAGTTGATGAATTGACCTCCAGAAGTCATCAATTAGGATTAGAACCACTTTATTAAAATTAATTTTAATTACTGAATCCACTCACAGCAGTCGACTTTAAAGCTTCCATAAGAGTCCACCTGGGGAGGCGACACACCGTGTCTATACATATTCAACCGCCAAGCAATGGTGTTAGTTGTGGCATATTAGAGTTTAACTTCAAAGGGCACTGTTTCCAGCGAAATTATACAGGATATTAATAATAATAGGTATTAATAATTATCGTTTAAAGTAGTCTCTACAATACAACGTTCGGATGGACAAAGTAGATAGCAGGAATATGGTTAGGTCGGTCGACATCAGTTTAATAATTTATTACTAGGTACTATTGTGTCATTTTATTACATAATAAGTTTTTAAAGATCTTTATTGATTAAAATTAGATCACAGATAAATGTTAGTGCTGTTGCGTATAAACTGGATAAGCATGGAGTGTTCAAGCCAGCGGCGCATGGGCAGGGGCTGGGAGTGAGTCCATAATGACGCCAGGGTATGCGCGGCGGCCGGCCTGTCCAGGGGGACCATGTGCCCCGCGCCGCGGACCACGGCCCACGTTAGGCCTCCGCCGGACTTGAGGTACCTGGGAACATTGTTCATTAGTAAGAACCGTTCTTTTTAATGTGGAACATCTGTGCGGCGCGTGAGACCGACTGCTGGCTTGTTTTTTTTTTGCATTCAGCCAGTGTCAATACCGTATTTCAACATACAATATATTAAACCATAATAGACTATCCGTTCATGTATATTTTCTATACAAAATAGTTTTGATGTTATGCGACCTCTTTTTTTTCCTCTCATAATACGCACTCAAATAGTACTTATAGGTGCTAAATTAATAATTAGCAGCGTCTGCTACTGTCTCCACATCCACTTTATGCGGCACGAGTTGCGACTTTCGAGGTCGAACACAGACTGACTGACTCGCGGATGTGTGGACCGATCGCGGTCACGTCGGTGGACGCATCCGCAGAAGCATCTGCGGCAGCGTTGCCAGATGTCCCGATTTTGGCAAAACGTCCCGATTTTTAAATCAAAACTAAATGTCCCGCGCGGGACAGGCTCGGTCCCGCTTTTCGGAGATAATTCGACCGACTGTGATTTTTTTATTCAGAAAATGAATAAGAATCAACTATTTAACGATAAGGTAAATCTGATTTAAAATATTATATTTTTATTAAAATACATTTTCTATGGTTATTTTTGCTATCTATTATCACGTAAACGTAATTTGAATTGAAAGAAAAAAGATAAATATTTAAAAACTTCTGATTATATACGTTTTTTTAACTATGTCCCGCTTTCGACGAAAGAATCCCGCTTGTTTTCACTCAAAAAGTTCCAAAATCCCGACTTGGCAAAAAAAAGTGGCAACGCTGATCTGCGGATACATCAGTAGATGCGTAGTGACTTTAGACGAGTGATAGAATAGAATAGAATAGAATATATTTTTGTATTATTTTTTTTTATGATGATGATGATGGTGATGATGATGATGATGATGATGATGATGATGATGATGATGATGATGATGATGGTCTTTGTTATCGGCTTACCCAGCCACTTTCCCGTTCAGTATGAAAGGATCCCGCGTCGCGTGCTGGAACTCGTTGGAGGCACTCCACTTCCAGCTGCGATAGCTGTCCGACGAGAACGCGCACGGTAACATCTGGTCCAGTTGCCCGCTAGAAAATAAAGCGTACAGATAGTTTTTTAATTTTTATTCGACTGAGATACGAGTCGAGCAAGTCGTTCACCTGATGGTAAGCGCTACGCCTGTCCATTACAGCTAGTACCATGACAATTTAATAATGTCTCATGATTTTTAGCCGCAATGCCTGCCCAGGAAATCATAAAACTTTAATTCCGCTAAAGTCCAGATGAATAGGTAGAAAAAGTGATACGAAAAAAATTATATCCTCATCGCCATGACACCCTGATGATTTGACTGCGAAATGTCAGCTTGTGGGTTCGATTCCCGCGCAGGGCAAATATGTTGTAAGCCACAAATATTCCCTCTGAGTATGGGTGTTTGTAGGACCATGGTCCCCGTAGTTCCTGATTCCAAGAAACAGGGATCCTGGTTTGGCGGTCAAGAGCTATGTATGTTATGATGCAGTATTATTCACTTTATTTATTTTACTTCTTAAATTTAAATTTCTTTTACAATCCTTTACAAAACTAATAAAAATACAGTCTACTAAAAATATTATAAAAGAAACTTAAACCTAGGATACCACCGGTAGCGGAGCAAGGCCCAGGCTACCGATGGTTAGGGCTGCAGAGAGAGGACCCTCCTGACAATACGCGCCGTGTCGAGGAGTACTGCCTTCTGCATCCGACCCTTAATCCAGCCGTCTAGCGAAACCCTCTTAAGGAGCGAAAGCCTCTTAAGTATTATTATTATCATGCCAAGATAAGACGTAACGTAGTGTGGGACGCCCGCTGGCAAGGTGGAGTGACGACTCGCGGAAGACGGCTGACAAAGACTGGACGAGGAAAGCCGAAGATCGGGCTCAGTGGCGTTCATTGGGAGAGGCCTACGTCCAGCAGTGGACGAGTGTGGGCTGATGGTGATGATGTGATGAAGAAATCCCTACCAATAAGCCAGCACCCTGTAATGCTCCAGCAACTCTTCAAACATCGGCTTGGCACTGCTCAAGAAGTCCGGAGCTAGCATCGTGTTGACAGTGAAGTTGACGAAACTGAAGGAGATATCTCCCACGTGGAGAGCCCGCTTGACTTCAGCCTTCCTGAGGTGGACAGCATAGTGTCCCACCCCGAGTTCGTCCCGGAGGAAGTTGTAGGCGTGCGACTGGTGCGTAAGCGCCAGCAATATCGTGATCAGGGTGTTCCATCTCTGAGGAACAAACGAATCTATCATCATTAGAAGTATTAGAACTAATTCCACTGTTGAGCACGGGTCTCAATAAGATAGAAGAAGAAAGATAGAAGAGATAGATATGTATAAATAGAGGTTTATACTTGTTTGGCTTCGATGCTCCTGTTAGCCGCAATGTCGCTGTGAAAGGCGTCGATGAGCGGCTTCACGAGTTCTATCTGATCATTATCTAGCAGCCCGAAGTGGTAGAACGGGCGGACAACTTCGGATATCATGCTCGGATCTACGTACGCGTTGCCCACCATTAAACCCTGGAATATAAACATTGAATATTATAGGACTCAGGTAAGCACACCTCGACCAGCAGCAGAAGCAGTCCAGACTTGGCCTCGTCTGTAAGAGTCCACCTGGGGAAGTACCACATCTTTTTCAGATATTCATCCTCCAAGCAGAAGTATGCAAACATGTGTTCCCGTTTGAAGGGCACTGTTTCCAGCGAAATGGCTGGGCTTATGAGACTTTAGAGCCGATGTCTCAGGGTTACGAGCGCAATGCGGTGCCGCGCAAGGTTTGGTAATGTAAAGTTCAGGGTGGCACTGTAACTGTTATGGGCAGGTGTAGCGCTTACTATCAGGTGAATGACTTGCTCTTCTGGTTACTCAGCCAAATATAAACGCTTTTTTACCATTAAAATAATTACTATCTACTTTTTAGTTCGGCTTGTTATTAAAGCGTGTTTTTTAGTTTTTTTAAACCATAATTTATTTCTATGAGAATTTTTGTATCAACTCACGATTTGACATTTACTTTTTTTTTTAATTCTTCAGTTGTTTCTGTAGTTGCACACATGGGCTGTTTTGAACCTGGGAAATGCAAAGTTCCTGCGGGAGATTGGATTTACGCGGGAAAACAAATACACTTCAGTTGTTCTCACTTTTAAATTAATATCGCCGCCGGACTCGTTCTTATGTTGATGTATCTCCATAGCTAGGGCAGGTACGTATTTCCCGGCATAAGATTCCCCTGCGATGTACAGCGGTGCCACGCGAAGCTCCGGAAAGATTTGAACAAGCTGCTTCGTTGCTAGATGCAAGTGTTTTCCATACTGAAAATAGAAAACTCTTGCTACGGCACAATATAGACTGCGGTTGGTGATGAAGCCCCTGCGAAGCGTAAAGTTCCTGTTTCGATTTTTAAGGCAAAAGTTTGTATCAACCTAACACGTAACTAGGATTTCATGTATCAAGAGAATCAGGAACTACAAGGACCATGGTCCCACAAACACTCAGACTCAGAGGAAATACCCGTGGTTCGTACTAATCTTAGCCCTGTACGGGAATCGAACACGCAACCTCAAGCTTCGCAGTTGGCTCGTCGCCCACTCACGCCACGGAGGCTGTTAAACGTAGCTATAAATTATTTAACTTACAGAAGATCAACGAGTTCATATTTTATTAGAAAAAAGGGTTTTGATCTAACACACATCATTGAAACATTACTGTGTTTCGGTTTGAAGGGCATTGTTTCCTGCGAAATTACTTTACATAAGAGAATTTAGAGCCGATGTCTCAGGGTGACGAGCGCAGTACAGTGCCGCGCATGATTATGCAATGTAGTGTTCTGGGTGGTGCTGTGACTGTTATAGGCAGGCGTAGCGCTTACTATCAGGTGAACGACTTGCTCGGCTCGTCACTCAGTCAAATAAAAAAAAAAAGATTGACGGTGGTGATGAAAAGTTTGAAAAGTCCCACTTACAGTAGCCATGTCTTTGGCGAAGCCGTCAGGATGCTCTGTAAAG
Source organism: Campaea margaritaria (assembly GCA_912999815.1). Classification (NCBI taxonomy): domain Eukaryota; kingdom Metazoa; phylum Arthropoda; class Insecta; order Lepidoptera; family Geometridae; genus Campaea; species Campaea margaritaria. The sequence continues at coordinate 10,774,355 of OU538790.1, forward strand.
CTGAAACCTGTTCCCACGGGATTGTCTATGAACACCAGGGAATGGTCTTGGAGCCATGTGTATGGGTTCACTGAAAGAAAGAAAGAAAAAAAAAAACATTTGAATGGAACAACAACTGTACCCACAACATAGTAACAAATGTTACTATGTTGTGGGTACAGTAGTAATAAACTAGCTATTGAGCAAAACGGTCGTTTCATTACTATCCGACACATGCCATGTCATATTTATCCGCCAAGCAGTAGTGTGCAAACATTACTGTGTTCCGATTTGATGGGCACTGTTTCCAGTATAATTACTGGGCATAAGACTTTCGAACCGATGTCTCAGGGCCGCATTTGGCTGTAGCTGTTTTCGACAGGCGTGGGTGGCGCTTACCATCAAATGAACGACTTGCACGTCTCGTTATTTAGTAACATAAAAATACTTCCACACAAGGAATAGATTTTCACGACAGGATTAATTTCGAAAGGTATCGAGAGACACAGGACCGGAACAAATGGCGTGAAACAGAGGAGGCCTATACCCAGCAGTGGGTGGATACGGGCTGAATAGATAGATATATAGATAGATCGAGAGACGAGGTCGTATTACGTGACGTTCAACATTTTTCTCGTAGTTCGTTGTTCCCTGGGTTATGGTATGGCTAAGGTATGGTAGCCGTGTTCAAAAAACATTATTTATTCTCAAAAAGGTAGAGGTCAACTCACTTTTCAATGTCCTATTCGATACAGTAAAGGGTCCTATTTCGTCAAAGAGGCCGGTCATGCTCGAAGCACCGGGGCCGCCTTGGAGCCAGATCATCCACGGCGTGTCGTTACTCGGCTTCAGCGAGGGAAAGTACCAGAAGAACAGATGCGATTTGTACTCCTTGTCTACAGTGAGGAACCCTGAGTAACTCTCAAAGCCAAGAAACTGCTCCGGATCGACCCTGCTCGCGTTTCGAGCTTCCTCGAGCCGCCCTTCTTCGATATACGGTGACAATAACAACGCCGTCCCATTATCGACTCTAACTTCATCTACACAAGGACGAATTATTTCGTCTTTATCTATGTTATTATCGATGTCACTGAGACACGTTTTCCTAATGTTGTCTGTGACGGTCGTTTGTTCACTTTTTTTATCTTCGCTAAGTTTTGGCAATGAATTTAATATATCATTGTCCTTCAACGTGACTCTACCACCGACGCTGAAAACATATAAGTTAAGGGTTATTAGACATACTGTTGCACCTAGAGACGACAATTAACATTTAAGGTGGTAGTTACGTTTCGCGGGAAATGTAAACTTAACCCAGTTTTTTTGGTTTCTGGTGCTATACCGGATAACTCAATTAAATGATAATGGAATTTGCGATAAATGTAGATTATTCTTTACGATATTCTGTAGAGATATTTTCGCGAATTTCATTATCATTTACCATAGTTACGGTGTAGCTCCAAAAACTAAAAAAGACTGTTTAAAATTTAAATTTCCCGCCTAAAGTTAAACGAACCGCCTTATTACGATGTTTTTTTAGGGCTGTTTAATGCTCCGAGTAAATAAAAGTCTGTGAGTTCGACAAGAAAAAGTAAAACGGTAACAAATTAAATATTTGAGTTACGACACATTTTATAAAAAAACCTACTAAAAGATAACTTTTAACCTGTACACATTAAACATTAGGGACATACAATCTTAGCCACTAATTCAAGTGCTTAGTAGGTATATACAGCAGATCTTAAAAACTAGGTAGTAAACCTACTTCCCACGTTTGTTTTCGAAAGAGAGCGACTCCATGAATTACGTAAATATTCACTCAACATACAATCGAATAGTGAAAGTTTCATACTGCGGCAAATGTTACACTTAGAAATACGGGTGATGTAATGTAGATTGCACCATATCACTCTCATCATCATCATCGCCTACTGCTGAGCACGGGTTCACTTCACTTTCACGAGGATGAATAGGTCAGAATTCACCACGGGAGCCCGGTCCGGAGTATTGCATCACATAGTCCGAAATCCTTTTCAGACATTTTATATTATGGAATACATAATAAATTAACATTTCACCAACTAAAATAGGGAAGATAAATCGAAGACGAAACATTCGGCTAGACCGCAGACTTTCGAAATATTTCAACGCTGCACAATAACATTAACAACTAAGTAATAAAGAAAGCCAAGTTATATCAGCCCACTTACCTTACGACAGCTAAAACTAAGACACAGAACTTTTTCATCGTGGCACTGGACAATTTACTACATACGTACAAATTCATAGCGCCACTAAGCGCGAACCTCTGCGTATTTTATTGAATATCTGCTCCACGCTATCTGTGTGAACCACATGACCCTTCTCGATACTGTTTAGTTTTATTTCGCTATATTGCGTGCCGAAGCAAACACGACTAAGGTTGAGATGTAATGTAAGCTTTGCAGGTCGTAGGACTGGTAAATACCCCGACCCCGACGCTGTTACTGTGGCGCTCGGAAGCCTGACGATCATTATAAAACCTTGTCGTGCGCTTTCTTAAGCACACTACAGAAGTTTTTATAATAATAATGTTTTATGCTTTCTTCAGACCTACAAGTTTGTACGGAACCCTCAGTGCGCGAGTCCAACTCGCACTTGGGTGGTTTTTCCTTTTAGAGTTTCTGAATCAATGCGAATTATAAAGTGATCTGATACGGTCGAAATAGGCATATCGTTTAACGAAACACTCTCAACGTTGTGTTTATAATAATTTGTGCTTTTGAGGCCAAATTTTATATGAATTATGTGTTGTAAGATATCGCCGCGACATTGAGAGATAATAATTAATGTTATCGTCTCCCCGGTGGTACTCGGGGACCTCTAGTAAAAATTTAAGATCACATTGGAATCTCGTTCATTCATTCAAATTCTTTATCTATACGTATTCTTATACGTTTTCTTTTATTGATATGGGTCTTAGATTCGTATTTTAGTTGTTACTATCATGTTACCCGAAATATAGATATATTATTATTATACTAAAACAGGACAAAATAATAATTGTGAAATCCAAAAAAAAATGCCTGAGGGTCTTAGAAAAACTGCAGAACACGAGTACAATTATTTTATACTTATATTAGCTGCGCGCAGCGGTTTCACCCGCGTAGTTTCCGTTTTGTCGCACGGGAACATACTATCGGGATAAAAGTACCCTATTACTCAATCCTAGTTATAAACTATCTGTGTTCCAAATTTCATTTGAATCCGTTCAGTAGTTTTTGCGTCAAAGAGCAACACACATCTATCCATTCTAACAAACTTTCGCATTTATAATAATTCGTAGGAAGGATAATTTTTAAATAGTGTGACTGTCTGTTTATTTATGCTTTGCGTATAAACTATACTCAACCGATGGGATTCTGGTTTTCATTGGTAGCTTACAATCTGATTGCGTTGCATCTAAATCCATCAGGTAGAAAATAGTAGATTAGTTACATACTTAAAAAAAGGGCTTTTTTGTTTTTCTCCTTTTTTCTAATTTGGAAAATGAAGTCTTTCAAACTAAAAAGGTTTTCCCAACCAAAAAAGTTTGTTATATATAGAGGTTCGTGTCTCTTAGACTTTGGTTAAGATTTAGTTCCTAAGATCGATAACAGATGGCAGGTGGACTTGAGCGCCAAATTCCTGCATCGCGCAAGCGTTTCGTTCGAATAACAAATTCTATGCACCTCGATCTCGTTTGATTTGAGGGGGCTTTTTGGGACCTCGTACAGTAGCGATAAACTTTTACGCAACCTTGTTGGAAAGTCTCATTAGAAAAGTTTCACTTAAAAACAATTCGTTTTAGCATAAATGCGATCTAGGTTGAGCGCGCACTACGTTTGTCTCAGTAATTTCGATAAAAAATAAATATCACCGCGAACAGGTAATAGCTTGAAGAAACGCAGAAAGCAAACCCATACAAGTTGTATAAATATTTCATGGAAATGGGAAGTCTAGGGTGAAAGTAAGTTTTAAAATAAACATTGAAAGCAACTATAGTCTCATTTATTAAATAGTGACACAATAATATCATTAGAATCGGTAATCATTTAAGTACAGATACAAGTATTATCAAAATGCTGCAAAGTTGATGTAACTATTTATATTATAAAGTTCTTATCTCTAATTTCCATGGTTGTAAAATACAATAATTGTAATACAAATTAAAAATAATTGTAAAACTAATTAAAAATTTACGAGTATTTTGTAATAACTAATTAAGATTGACCGTATGGTCAATCTTAATTAGTTATTACAAAATACTCGTCTCTTTTCAATCGTAAGTTGGAACTTAGAAGGCATAGCGCCCAACTATTACTACAATAAGACAATTTAGCGAATATTTTCATTTCATTTCTTTTCACAGCAATAATACTGTCGATTGTAAAAATCTTTCCACGAAGTAAAATTCCTTAAAGATAAACGTGCTGCAAATATGGCTACTTATTTGTGACTAAAACCACGAAAATCTCCGTTCTTGACAAGTGCGCATCTAAACTGATTTCAAACCAGTATTAATAAAGTAGGAATTAGCCTTTTTTTCTACACTACAGGCTACTAGACTAATAAAGCATTTCCCAAACAAACCGGAATAAAATATAGTAAGGCCTTTAACATCAATTCATCATCATCAGCCTCTATTTTTCCACTGCTCTATGTAGCCCTCTGACACAGAACCACGCCCCGGACACTCCATACAAATAGTTAATTTAACATTTCACACATACAAATGACTTACGCGCCAAATGCCTGTACTAAGTACACAAACATACTATACAACCAAAACAAAAGACAGCCCGCTAGTATAAGGTCGCTTGTCTACTGTCATTTGTTATTTAGGCATGTAATATTGACTGACCTCCCTATTTACCTCCGTATTGCGGCTAGAGGTGCGGGGCGTTCATTCTGTGTGTATTACTAAATGTGACTCATGTATAACAAATTCAACAGTCACTCCAGTCTGGTACAGCCACCTGATTCCGTAGAGTGCTGTTAATTTTGGTTCAATGCTGTGTCCCAAATTCCGTGCCAACTACTTACTTAAACTGTGTCTTGATTGCCATTACACACCTGTGAAATCCACACAAAATTGATGAACCAAACTTAACACCACTCTTTACTTTCGCTCAACAGCGCCACCTGGCGTCTACTTACCATAGTGCTTAGTTTCAGTAACATAGATTGATAGATATAAAACCTTTTTTTTTAAATGTCTTTTGAGTTTCTCTTGCTCTTCTCGATTGGAAGCAATCTGACATATTTCAGTTCCTTATAGTTAAGTTTCATGGATGTAAGCTATAAAGACTAAAGATTTTTAGCTGAATTTATGGAATCAGGCGGCAGAAAACTACGATTTATTTCAACCTGTGCCCAATGACAGTAGTACAACTAAAGATTGTTTAAATTCTTTAGCTTCACAATTATGTCATAGTATGAAGTTTTTTTATCAAAACATCTCGTATTTCACCCATGATATCGGAGAGGTTGCATATTTCTAATGACATTCGACAAATGGACTCATGGATCTTCCTTGCATTTTCCAACTGCTTTTTTTCAATACGGAGGAACTGTGTGGTTTTGTCCTCTTCATCATTTTCTGTAATTGAATAATGCCATAATTTGAACTGTTTGTAATATATAACAGTCAAATTTGTAATTTAACCATAAAATATTTGTATGGAGTCCATACAAAAATATTTTTTACTGTCTACATTGTAGACAGAGCAAAAAAGATAAAGCAGCGGGCCGCCATACCCCTAAACGGGAATCGAACCCACAAACTCACTGTTCCCAGTCAGCTTATTGCTAACTTACGCCATGGAGGCTGTCGATTTTTAACTAAGGTCATTAATTACCTGACTCCTCTGCCTCTTCTTCACCTCTAGCCCTCTGTTCTGGTGGACTTCCTGCGTCACCACCATCATTGCCATCATCGTTATCGTCTTCATCATCATGATGATTAGATGGCTCAATTGCAGAAGCCCGTTGTCGCTTAATACCTCTAGATCGAGTCTCTGTAAACATTGTCAATAACTTGTTTTATTGGCAGAAGGCCAAATCTGTTTATTACACTACAAATTGAATGAAAGTTGAACAGACTGAGAGTTGAAATCGAGACTGAATTGTTAATTGAATAATAATGTCAAATTTATTTATTATTTATTTATTTATTTCAATATACAGTGCCTTAACAGGTGTTTCCAAAGCGACACCGTACTTACATGTAACTAAGAACCAACACATTTAAGGGCAACATCCGTAAATGTCACTAAAGAACATGTAAAAATGTCCAAATGTAATTACGATAGATTCACCATCCAGTAAGCATTTAATGAGGTGAAATTTCGAGACTCCTTTTTTTACATGTCACTTCAGTGAGATGGTGTGGGTTGGAACAAATAGAACACCATTTTGATACTAAATAAATAAAACCAAAACTAAAGTAAAAAAATCTAACATAAGATCACGATTCAATCTAACAAGTGTAGCTCGGAACTATATTTTGACAATATTTTGTTAATAGAATAAGGTATGGGACTTTTTGATTTGTGTGGGAGTACAGAATAGGCAAAACAATGCTTACCATAATACTGATTGTTAGTTTCGTCATTGGCATTTTGTACCTTATCTGTCTCTTCTTCATTTGAATCCTGAAATCATATGAAGCAATATGAATGTTCCAATCTGTAACTGTATTTAGGATGGCTTGCACTAAAAGGCATTCAGCCCAGGCGCACAGGTGGTCGCCACCAGTGGCCCAGCCGAGCCACTAGACATGACTACCAGTAACCAGTGCAGAACCCATATATTGTTTGGAGCGCCTGAGTGGCCACTTGAACGCTCAGTAAAAAAATCCATCTACACCTTGTGGTGACCACTGGACGTCGTGTCTAGTGGGTCATAGTGCGCTTGCACTTAATCTAAATTTCATTATTTTGAAATTTAAAGTCACCAGTCATGTTGACGTTTGCCTAAACTGATTTAAGCTACATTTAGCACTGAGTTGTGACATATATCCTCAAATTAACAAAATTTAAATTAAAGAGATTGTGTTGCAACTTCCAAAGCACCCTTTACAAAGTAATAAAAAAAAATGGGCTTGCATTTTTCTTAAAGCAAATATTAATGCAAAACATTTCCAACTAAAATCAGTAAAGAAAGGTTACCTCATCACCAAGAGGATCACTCTTGATCACCACTCCATCTATGGAGCTGTCACCGATGATGGACATTATCATCTGTTCTGTGGGAGACAGAGGTGTGATCTCTTCAGGGGGCACAGCTTTGGTATCCTGCGCCACCTTGATCTCTAGTGCATGTCTCCGGACTCGGTACTTCCAGTCACACCAATACTGGAATGAACAGGAAAAGTTTGCAATGGAACGTGTCAGGGTACAGGCTAGGTGCCTTATATATTTTTGATGGTTGTGTTCCGTACAATACAATTGTTCATCTGCACACTTGTTTCCTTTATATTTCTGTACACTACATAAACTTAGACACTGTTAGTATTTGAAACAAAAGAAGATGGATGCTTTAAAAAGCAGTGCTAGAGATTAATATTTATTTTATTTATTTAGTTCCTATCGCCATTAAATCAGCATCACTCAGCCTCTGTCAGCACTAATAGAGCATACTGAAGTTTTTTGGACACATTTTGAAGTAGGACTGTGACTCCATAAAGCGTCTTGATCAGGGCAGATTGCCAGGCACCAGATTTTGTGAAAGGTCACCTATGGGATGAACCAATCAGATCAAAAACAGCTTTAAGCAGCTTCTACGTGAGTGAAACAGCATGACAATAAAGAGAGACATCATTAGCCCCTCACACGATGCCTCAACATACAACCATTACAGCTAAGAGATTTTCAGAAGTAAAAGTTTTTGTTGTGGTTGATATTTACCTTAGACCAAGCCTTTCCATCCTTCACTGCTCCGTCCTTTATGGAATTCAGTGTACTAGCACAGGTATTCCATACTTTCACAGTCATAAGTTTACCACGCCTCCCTCGACTTAAACCCTTCGCCAACTCCGGGTGCTCCTTCATAAACTCTAGAAGTGTTTGAAGCTGCTCTACCGACACAAGTCGCCTTTTCAAATCTAACAAAAATAAAGGAATATGTTGATAAATTATTATAATTTATGAATTTCATTTGTTTTGTACCTAGGAGTACCTAGGTAAGTACATTTTAATGTTGGAATGTTTTAATAGTTTCTCTCTTCTTTTTTAGATGATGTGAATAATAAGGTAGGTGCCCATTAAATTTCATATTTATCAATCGAAGTTAATATGTACGCACCTATAATAATAGAAATAATTTTAACAATAAAATACTGTGAGCTTACCGGAATCCATTTTATATGAGTAATTAACACTTTGTGCCGTTCGTTTTGTTTGTTTTAACCAAACGAAAACACTGCAGTCAAATAAAATACAGCAGTTTACTTACATAAGCACAGAATTCATTAATTATTAATTTAACCAATCGATCGAACTCGAAATCAGCAGTTTGGAGTTCGGTTGCCGGCTGGCTTGATTGATCTGTGCTGCCACATGAAAAATTGTATTGAGCACTAAAATCAAAATTATTCTCTTTTTATAACTGGATGTAAGGAACCGGCTTGGTTAGAATTAGTTTATATTTTAATACTTTTCTGATAATATCATTATGTTTACTAACGAACACACGTCATACAGCTTCAAAGAATGCGATAGGTTCATATCTTTACTTGCAACATCTAACAACTTTCGGTAGAGGAGTGTAGTGTTTTCCTTGGACTGGACACCAAATATGCACTAGGTTATGCACTAGGCGCCAAATGCTTAGGTATGGTACCAAACGTGTTAAAAAAGAACTAGATCTAGTGCAGAAAGCACTAAAGTGGCAGCACTGGCTGGCTGCCACCCATAGATAAAAAAATATGGTACGATAAAACAGACACTGACAGGTAACAAGACAGACGAATTGTTATTTTGACTTTGACAATTACTCTTTGTTACCGATCTGCGCACTTTTCGCGGGTTTATCTGCGCGGCAATTTTAAAGGCAAAATACATGCGCGCGCATGTTGTAAGACGCTTTCAGCGCTACAACACTGTTTTTCAGGTTACAAGGTTCAACATTCAGTAATTAAATACTTAATTATTATAAATATTATCATAAAAAATGCTAACTTGATGTTTAAAGTGCATTATCAAATGATTTATTAGAATGGTGCTTGCAGATGCCTGCAGTCGATTAGATCCGAAGTCTGTAAAATAAAGTGCTGATGTATCTGAATTTACAAGCACCAATCCTGATTCTATCACAGCAAATATTTACATGCCTCCCCTCGTGAATGAATAACCGGGTAAATCATAATGAACGTTTTACCTTACGTAAAGCATGAAGGTAACGTTCTCCCTCATTTGGTCATCCATAAATCTTTTCGTGTTATTGACAGTTACCGACCGATTGCATTCAACATTGCTGTGAACTTGTGAATTGGTGAAATGAAAGTTAGATCAATATGTACTTGAAAATTTAACCACAATAATGTTATCTTCCATCGTCGTGTTTTTTAAGGGTCTGAAAAAGGTAAGTTAGTTGTGTTATGTGTATTGCAATTACATACGTCTACGTTACACTGAATAATTTATTATTACATTTAATTAAGTAAGTATAAGTACTTATATGAAATTTTAATAAGTTTTAAAAAACAAATGGTTACTAACGCATCGTTATTTTATAAATGTCAAGCAAGATGCTTGCGTAAAGCGTAAGTAAGTTATACCTACGTAAGTAGTTTCTGTCTAGAGTGAGAGTATTATATCATATCGAGCAAGTATAGGTACCAATACATATGAAGGTACGAATCGATTTTACAGGTTGGATGAACCGGTGTCGTGTCTCACTTATTAATAATTAAATACGTTTGTGGAATGTTCTATTTTCTTTTGTATTTTTTTTTGTTGGCCGGTTTGCAATGCCATGCAAGCACGTTTGTTACCGCAGTTGATCATTAGTATTATACTTTACTATACCTTATTAGGTATATATACTATATTCCTATATTATTATATAGGCCCCCATGTAGCGGAGCAAAAATATGGCGGTTATACCTACAAAATATGGTCACGCGTTTGAAACTTTGATTTTTGAGTTCTTTCTCATATTTCTTACTTATAAGAAACGAAACTCAATTCTGTCTTAGTAGATAGATAGATAGATAGATAAACTCTTTATTGAAACACCACAGAACAAAGAAAACTTAAAAACTAGAACAAAACAAATAGTAGTCTTTTTAGTATTTACTAAAAAGGAAAAAAAACACTATCTATTGGAATAACTTTTATAGTTTAAAAAACTTTCAAAGTGCTGCAACCTCCCCTTACCAACTAGTGTACGCTTGACACTCTAGGGCTCACCTACTCCACAGTTCTGAGAGCGATCGCACAATAATTTTAAGAAACCACTAATTTTTCGAGTCGCGAGTAAAAAAAGAATAAACTGTTCAAAACAAAAAAGGTTCCAAATAGATCAAATAATGTAGGTAAGTGAGTAGGCATACGGCATAGCTGGTATGTCTGTTAGGTACATCTATCTACGTGGGTTGTGTTAATTATACAAACTTATTTGTATTTATCCTGTTCCCTGTCTCGACGAACACCCAATAATAGAATGTAACCATATACCTACCTACAAAAAACAAACCCACTCGAACTAATTTGGGGCTCTTAGTAAATAGGAACTCCTTTTGCAAATAATAAACATTTCCCGCGCTAACTGCCTTTCCCGCCAATTTAGTGAAATTTATTTTTTTCCAATCGGCAAACAGCTGCGCCTAGCATATTAAACGCAAGGTTTTATGCTAAGGTTTTATGGTTTTGTTGATGAGGACTCATTCAGTTGACTGTCCACTCTTGAGCTGACCACTCGTGTCCAACAATTCCGAATTGTCCTTAGTCTCTTACGCGATGAAGTGAAAATATTATGTTTTACATATTTGTGAATGTGAACTTTTAATCTTCAATAATGGAGGTGAAGGTTGAAGTGGTGAGTGAATTAATATTCATAGATTTTAACTTACTTAACTAAATTAAATTAAATTATCGTCATTAAACCACGATTCTTTACGAATCCGCTGTACTTCATCCAACTTTTATTTAGACAAAGCAAGGAAAGTGCTTTGAGCTTAATTTAGAAAGAAACACATACCTATCGATAAGCGTCTTTAGGCTAACAATAACAATCCATAAGGCTCATCTCCTGTAGAGTATTATATAAAACATTTATTTGAAATTAAAACGGTTTGCATCAATTAAATTAATAATTTACATAATATAATAATAATATTATACACTACAAAATTTAAACAACATCCGATAAGCATCGATTTTAGACCCTCATCACAAGTCACAATCGCTGATATAATTATTCGTGTGATGTGAGCTTTACATATTATGTACTTGTACGTAATTATTTCTCGCTTTTCGGTTAAGGAAACGAAGAAACTCACATGGCCGAAAATTATTCGGAGGTAATGTGAACCGGACCATCTTGATTATCACGACCAGTGAGAAGAGACTCGTGCCCAGCAGTGGGCGTATATGGGCTGTGATCATGACGATGATGTGAGCTTTCCTACCCTGTTGAGTCTTTTCTTTCGTATTTTTTTAATAAATATTTTATTCCTGGTATGGTGATATTACATATCTATCAAACTACGAAACACAACTAACACGATGTTCTGGACCCTCTCCATCTCTTGAGGCCAAAATGCCATCTCATTATTTTAAAGTAATAACTTATTGAAGCTTTACGCACGCCAAAGGTTTTTTTTTGTGCACTTTGGGTAATGTTTAACAAATTTTGACACTTACTGTACCTCTATCGTAAGTACAATCTCCCCTCGTAAATACAGTTTTGCGTGTACGTAGAGTTGGTGACCATTAGGGCGATTTTCTTAAAACAGTCATCAGTGGCACGCTACTAAACTCTTCATTAACCTATATATTTATACCTGATAGATACTAATCTACTTTACTGTGTGGTAACCACCTAGGATGGAATAGAAAAGTATTTACTGTATACACTAAAAATAAAAACAGCGCCTAGTGATTATATGATATCGAAGTAGGGAGTACCTACAAGGTGTTCAAATAATTATACAAAAGAAAAGTTAAAAAAATCCAAAGTTCATACACTGCTTTTAGCAGTGAAGTTTCATAAAAACCGAGCCACGCCTTACCTAGTTTTTTCACTAATTAGAGAGCCACTTGAATATCCTACTAATATTATAAATGTGAAAGTAGGTGAGAATGGATGGATGGATGTTTGTTCCTCTTTCACGCACAAACTACTGAACGGATTTGAATGAAATTTGGAACACAGATAGTTTACAACCAGGATTGAGTAATAGGGTACTTTTTATCCTGATAGTATGTTCTCGAAAACGGGAACTACGCGGATGAAACCGAGGCGCGCAGCTGGTAAGTTAAAACAATGTTTCTAGGTCTACTGCTTGGTACTAGGTGCATACTTAGGGTAGGACTATTGTGGTTCTGATTAGAGTGATGGATGAGATGACTTAGCTAATTCGCAGTCACCTACTATACTTAATAACTATAACTAGCCGTTACTGGGTGGAACACTTTAGATAATCAAAAGTAAACAGTTGCCTACCTTATAAACTTCAGTTGCTAGCTAACTGTACTGTATAGAAATAATTAAAACAAATAGATAGCACTTATGCAACGTTAATACTAACTATTTCACCATGAATCCACTCATAAAAAAACAATTTTCTTTTCAAGCATAACTTAAAGGCTCTATGATGATCGGCAGTTCAACCGATTTCTGAAAAGACAGGGTATTATGGAAGACCTAATTTTCAAAAAAGACCCTAAAAACGCGGGTCGGAAAAGACTTGTTTTCGAGTTACTGCATTACATAGATTATTAATTTTCTTTTTTTGGACCTATGATTATTTTGTAAGCTTATTGTGAAAATTTTGTTTCTTGGAACTGAATTTATTCCTAATGTACGATATTCATACGTTTGTACCAAAAAGGGAAAAAGAAAATAATGAAAATATATAGCAAAGTAACCGCATCCACTGAGCAGTTATGTCCGATGACGATCGATGCCACGCAGCGGCACCGGCGATGCAAGGTCGGTCCCACAGCCATTAGCCTCCGCACCGCTGTGATTTGAATACGAAGGCGCCAATAAGTGCTTTCGTGATCGTAAACAATTAAATTATTATGGGCAACGACTCGACCCTATCATGAATAATGCAGAAACTGATTTTGTAGAGTGTGCCGGAATAAGTTTGACTGTAAAACAGATTAAGAACCCAAAGTGACTGCTCGTTGGTCATCATATTTATCACAGCCCATAACACGGAGTCACACCTCACTTTCGTCAGGAAGATTAGGCCATAATTCACCACTGGAGCCGTTAGTCCGCGTAATCACGCATCATATTAGACCACAAACAAAAGGAGATTGCTCAATCTCCTTTTGTTTGTATTGGAAAATTGGAAATCCAAAACCCAACGACACCAGATTTGAAATGACCTTTTAATCTCACATAAAGTGCAGAGTTCCATCGCTCTATGCTTCAGGGCACGTTAAGTCACCAGTTACGATTGGTGACTTTCGTTAAGCCACAACAGAGGTCCTTGAGCGGCTTATAAACCGACACCAGAGGCCCACGACACGACCACATGCAACAAACAACAACAGCATTGTGCAACATGCAAACGAATTCTGACTTTGTGCCGAAGAAATAGCTGAACTTATAACAGATTTAACGCCAACCTTTACCAGCCTATCGTCTTACCACATTAGTTTTCTCTACTATGCATCTAATCACAGAAATTTCTGGACCTTTTTAAAAGCGATTGCTCTAAATATAATACATACTATCAAGGATGGACATCGTTTATGAGTTATTCCTTTTATGACGACAGTATAATCGAACGTAAAACTACGTAGCATGGTCGCTCATTCGTCATTTAGAAAATTAGGGTGAATGGCCAACCATTAATCATTATTAATATTATAGTGTAAAGTAAAGTACATTTAATTGCAGTAGTTAATTATTTTTTTGTGTGTAGCTGTGTCTCGGAAGAAAGTGTGACTTTTTTCATAGATCTAAAAGAAAATCCTGATGTGGTTCCATACACGCTCCAAAATATTCTTGGAAAACTCAAGCAATCATTACTTTTGCAGCTAAAATAGGTTAACTTATAATGCACCTGATCTGATATTTGAAGATTTCTTAATTTTAGCACATAGTAAGAGACGCTTTATTTAAGCTGCCTTTGTTCATAGCACACTGTCCATCCATCATCGCCGGGTGTGAAGCTTGGCCCCGCAACTTCCAAAGAGTCCAACAAGCCATACGGTTCGTGGTGCACTCCTGATACCTCACCAATACGCCGCCCGTAAGTGTAGACTTTACACGATATTATGACTCGCGACCAGCCGTCCAAAAACTCAAGAATAAAACGAAAACAAATCTACGATTGATTCTTGTGTGTTTTCAGACAAAATAACCACAAACTCGCACAACACATGGAGGCATTTTGTGTGCCGCGTGTCAATTTTCTATACCTTACTAGAAGGAAAACTGCATCAAAGTAAGGATTTTTTCTTGTTTTGCAGACTAAAACAATCTAACATTGAGGCAAAAAGTCGATTCCGAGATGAAACCGAGCACAAAATAACGTAAGTAGAAATAATTTATTTACAGTAGATTAGATATTGAATGATCAGAAATATGATCATCAATTATTTTCTAGGGACTTGCAAAGTTCTCGTTAATTACAACTTCTAATTGACGAGACCAAGGCGAGTCCCTAAAAATTAATTGCTGTTCATATTTCCTTTTTCTCTGTTTGGTACGTAAATCTGAGACCATAACCGCATTCAATATCAAACATTGTCTATATTTTTTAATTTTCTCGGTAGATTAGTTAGCGCTTATAACAGTACAGAATCCACCTGCTTAATACATTTTAGTTGTTTTACCTTTACAGTGACCTTCGTTGTTTAATTTACTTTCAAACTGTAATATTAAAGTGTACTTAACTCTTTTTTGCAAATAAACGTATCATTATTATTATTATATAGATCGTTCCAGTTGCAAAAAATAGAGACTTTCGATGAATACAGCCCTTCACTAAAAGCCAAGTTCGCTGAAGCCGCTCAACTCGACGCCGAATTAGAAGATATCAAAAAGACCAAAGCATGCTTGGACGTAGCAGAAACGTATGTTACCTCTAATACCATAAAACAAAGTGTATTCCACTTGAACAATACCTAGTTCTTTATCTTTAGCTTGTAAGTGCAGTTTTTCTTCGGTACTACCAAAGTTTAAAAAGGGCATATACCAAGACGACACAAGGAGGAACGAGAGTACTTGGTATACCGGTTAGTTAGTTTGTCTAAAAGAGTAAGTTTTACAATTCGCAATAACTTTTATAAATTATAAATTGTATTTTTGAACTTTTTCCTCCTGTTACAAATAATTTGCTTTACCTATCTAGGCCTCCTCTAAAGGAAGAAAAACCAACATTACAAGCGGAGACACCGCAAAACCCTGTGCCATCACCGCCATCAAGAAACTGGAAGGGCAATGGGGTTGCACTTCTCTGCCATATCTGCGATCTCCTCTTACCTATAGATCCTCAAGGTGACGCCTGCCTTTACACAATAATAATTCTTGTCAGTAACACGTCTATACTTTGATTACATAACGTAAATAAATATTTTTTTACTTTAAGATCCAAATAAGATTTAATGTTTTCTCAACTAAATGGTCACTGGACACCGGACTAATTATATTTTTAATTTGTTTCCACGAGAATATAAGAGTAAACTAATCGAGCTTGTTTAATCCCTGTTGGGTGCCAATTTAAGATTGGCGCCCAACAGGGCCGAACATTTTTTGTGTACTAGTTCTAACGGTATAATACGCTTGTCTACAATGATTCTGACATCGTTCAAAATTACTATTAAGAAATGAAACATAAGTGTTCTGGCTTATTCTAGATACAACATTGTAACTCGAACTTTCTCATTTAGGTCGTCTCTACATCTCGTGGTTACTTCTAGTAACGTTCTGCTACAGCTACAATGCCTGGTGTATCCCTCTCCGCGCCACTTTCCCCTACCAAACTCCCAATAACTTGCCCGTGTGGCTGGTAATGGACTACTTCTGTGACCTGATATACCTACTGGATGTAGTGTTGGTCAAACCGAAGCTGATGTACCTTCACGAGGGTTTCTGGGTGGATGACCCAGTGGAGACAAGGAAACATTATATGATGAAGTTGCAGTATAAGGTGAAGCATTTATTTAGAATAACTTTCTAGCTATCTGTAATTCAAGGTAAAGCTCAAACTTTCGAATCTGAACCACTTATTCAGTGAAACCAAATAAAGTATGAAGAGTAAACATTGCAGCCTGAAGAGCCTTAATACATATTTAATTTCCAGTTCGACGTAATCTCCATGGTGCCTCTAGATATTCTTTACATATTCTTTGGACCAAAGATGGTGATCCTCCGATTTCCACGTTTGTTGAAGCTGCAGACGTTCTGGGAATTCCATCAGGCCATGGATCGCGTTTTGTCTTCCCCTTATGTGGTAAGTTTCTTTTATTTATAGAAAAACCGAGAATTATTTCGGAGGTAGGTATGTTATCCACCAATCCGGACTGGGCCCCCGTGGTGGATTATGGCCTAACCCTCCTCCCGAAAGTGAGGAGAGACCCGTGCCCAGCAGTGGGACGTTATGGTTTGATGATGATGATGATTGAAAAACAAGCTATTGCCAACGCCATCGTTATCCTCAAAAAAACACAATAAAAAGTGTTCTATGTCTTTCCCCAGGGTTTATATTACACTATCTCCATATTTTTTAACAAGATTCATTTAGCCGTGAATAGGGCGCTAACATAAAGAGCTACTTTACTTCTATAATATAATATTATAGTAGGACAGTTCACTAGAACGGATATTCTATGTCATGCATTTTGTAAAAAGTTCTGAATCAGTCCACCACGACTGAACAAACATTTACTTATCTGTATACGTGAAGTAGAATTTCTGTACAGACTTCATCTAATAGAATCAAAATACTGTTATTATTAACTATTACTAGTTTTTCTTCTATAGCCAAACTTCCGTCGATTTCACCAATCCAACCCGTTCCTTTCAGGTGCGAATCGGCAAAACCCTCTTCTACATCTTCTTTCTGATCCACCTCAACGCTTGTGCCTATTACGCCATGAGCGCTCATATCGGCCTCGGAACCAACGGCTGGGTGTACGATAACCAAGGAAACGCCTACATCCGATGCTTCTACTTCGCTACCAAGACCGCCACTTCCATAGGAAAGAATCCTAAGCCGGAGAATACGATTGAGTATCTGTTCATGACAGGTGCTTGGCTGATGGGAGTGTTTGTTTTCGCGTTGCTCATTGGACAGATCAGGGATATTATTGCTACGGCTACTAGGGCTAGGGTGAGTGCCTGCTTCTTCACTTACTTACACCAGCATTTATTCTGTTTGTGATTTCCACTAGCTCTTTAAGAACTATAGTGAAGCTTAGTTAGAGGGTACTTAACATGATATCCATGAATACCTATTTATCGCTTAGATTGTCAAGTCACTCAAATTTTGGATGCTTATAATACACACAACAACATTCTATAATCTATCTCTCCCTTTTTTCTGTCTCATCATTTTTTATTGTTTACTTGCTGCGCCCCGCGGTCTCACTTGCGTTATTCAAGTTTTCGGAAATGTTTTCGCTTTCCCTAGGTTAAAAACAACAATGTTACGTAAGAATAGCTGATGATTGCAAAAAAAAACAAACCTCAATTCGTGAGTACATGAACTCGAATAATCTCATAGAATTTTTTTTTCCGTTTTTCCCAAATTTTCCAATTCAACTTTTCAAATTTTACTCTTCATCAGAACCTTCTTCTGACTGAAACGCATATTTAAAAACAAACAAAAAACCCGAATCGGTTACGTCGTTCTCATGTTATGGCGTGACAATAGGGATTAATTTATAAATATATCGATTTCCAATGGCTATTGAAGGATGCTAATAGGTATACTGTGTATAGACGGAATATCGCAAGACGGTGGATAACTGCGTGCGCTACATGCGGCGCCTCAACATGCCGTCCTACTTACAACGCCGCGTCGGCTGCTGGTTCTACTACACCTGGACCAAGCAACGCTGCTTCGGTAAACAGCTCACCATTACTTTACTATACTGCTTAAATTGTGTTTTGTGGCATCAAATCTTATTTCATATCGTTCATTTGACAACTAGAAAGGCAAAAAAATCCAGCATTTAGACGTAATGGTGAGTTAATAAGCTATTAAAGTAACATGGTCACTAACGATTAAAATCGCTCAGAGTGACGAGCGCAATGCAGTGCCCATTATGTTTTAACAACTACAAGACATCAGTACGTCCGTACTGAGATTTGAACTCGCAACCCCTACTTGACGGGCTTCGGACTTCATCCCACTAGACGACCATTACCATATACAACCATTGAACGAAACGGTCAGACGTAACACCAAAAACGGTCACCCATCCAACTGAGTGCCACCAGGGATGATATCAAAAAGCCTGGTTATAGGATAAATATTTTTGTTTCAGATGAAGAAAAGATCTTAGACTCACTGCCTTTCAATATGAAACGAGACGTCGCCTTAGCCGTACATATGAGGACTCTAAGCAAGGTAGCATTGCATACTTCGAACAGTGTAGAAACTATTCTATCCCAAAAAGTGAGGTAGGAAGTCTTTTTTTTTAGACAGAGTGGCAAAGAAGCTGACGGCCTATCTGATAGTAAACAGTTACCGTAACCTATGGACACTTGCAACGCTCGATGCGTTGTCGATGTAATTGCCTACTCTCATGAGCTCATGTGCTCGTGAATCCTCTCCACCCAAAGGTTCTTCGAAAAAGATTACTGTTGATCAATAAGGCCGTTGTTTTGTATATTACTTGAATGTCTTGGAGTGCAATAAAGAGTTGTTATCGTATTTTAACTCTTGAACATGTTCCTCCTTAGGTGCAGCTGTTCCAAGACTGCTCCAAGTCTCTGTTGCGAGACCTGGTGCTGCAGCTGAAGCCGGTGACCTTCCTCCCCGGGGACCTGGTGGTGAGGAAAGGAGACGTCGGACACCACATGTACATCATCAAGTCTGGAGAATGCTGCGTGAGTTTATACCATAATTATCTTTATAGACAAAAGATAAATGAATGCTATTATTAACGCATTTCTTAGTAGACAAAAGATACATCAATACAATAATTATTAACATTCCATGTAAGTACGTGACAAAAGATAAATCTATGCAATTATCGTCGCATTTCCATAAATACGAAATCGGTGCAATTGCAAAAGATAAATCAATACAATAATTATGTTATTTCCTCGTATTCAGGTAATGTCACCGGATGAGAATGAAGTCCTAGCGACCCTGAAAGAGGGGTCGGTGTTTGGAGAGATCAGCCTTCTAGGCATCGACGGGCTACGGCGTAGAACAGCTACGGTTAGGTAAGAACATATATCATTAACCCCTCGACTGTCTCGCGTTCTAATTTCTTTTTTTTTATGACGTACTAGGCGACCGTTGAAGGAAAACATCGTGAGGAAACTCACATACCTGAGAATTATTTTGGAGATATGTGATCCACCAATCCGGAGCGGGCCCTCGTGGTGGATTATGCCCTAAACCTGCTAACGAAAGTGAGGGGAGAACCGGTGCTCAGCAGTGGGCTGATATAGGTTATCGATGGATGATGGAATATATTGTGTCTGTCTGTCTGTCTGTATAATTGTACAGGTGTCACGCTGAAACTACTGGACGGATTTCGATGCAGCTTAGGGGGTTATTTATATTTGGAATAATTAAACATATCCTTGTGTGCCATCAATATTTTAACCAAGCAGGAGTCCTCATTGTCAGGTCTCGAGGCTACTCCAACCTGTTCGCCTTGTCTCGTATGGATTTGGACGCCGCCTTGAAGCACCACAAAGAAGCAGCCAAGATCCTGCGTCTGCGAGCTGATCAGATCATCAGAGAAAATGCGGCGAGGTACCTATGCCTAACCCATTCCTAAAGGAAAGGGACATTTTATGAAATGCACTTTTTGGTAAAGGGAAAGTTTGGGTTAGGGTCATTTTGGGAAGGGATATTTTGGGTAAGGGTTGTTTTAGGAAGGGACGTTTTGGGAAGGGGTATTTCGGAAAAGGAAATTTTGGCATAGGGATAATTTGAGAAAGAGAGTTACGCGTGTGGCTTGTTCGATCTCATAGTGAACTTGTTAAAACAAAAATGTTTCTCAGGCACACGAAACAGCGGCTCGTAGAAATGGAAGTGAACAAGTCAGCGGAATCCGCGGGCAGCGACATCGGGGAGCGGCCGGCGGCGGCGGAGCGGCGGCGGCGCGCGTCCCTCGGCCGCCGCCGCAACCGCAGCTCGCACTCCAAGCGCCGCCTCTCCATCGTCACAGAGGTATTTAACAGGACTTTTTCATTTTCCCCATAAATATGATGGTAAAACAGTGGAAGCGATCTATTTGACTTGTAAAGTGCATTATTGAAGTAAAACTTATTTACGGAGGCTTGATTTGGGGGGTATCCTGGTGATTGCGTTACGAAAAATGTGACCGGGCGAGGCGAATGGAAGTTGAGAGGTAAGTTAGGTTAATAAGGTTAAAAGGTAGGGGGTAGGTAATAGGTGGTAGGTGGCAGATGACAGATGCCAGACGACAGATGACATGACAGCTGACAGGTGACATGTCAGGTGACAGATGACAGAAGACAGATAACAAATGATAAATGAGATATCGATATAATAAAAAAATAACAAAGAGAGGGCCAAAGAAGTTGTACTTCAGTCGTGTGGTCTAAAGCACACTTGTATTTTTTCCTACTTGCAATAAATGATTTGAGTTTTCAATTTTGAGTTTCACAAACTATAGAAATATTTAAATAGTTACTACAGTTACAGGTTCTGGAAAAATAATTCAGACTACTGAAAACTAAACAAAGTAATTAACCAACTTATGTAACTGAAAAACTATTACAACATAGATGTGTGTGTCTGTGTGTAGCTTAAAAAAAGATTATTGTTTATTTATTTGATGTAAGTATTGTTTATTGAAAGATTATTTGTGTTCCAGGCTTCATCGAACCCATCCATTTCACAATCGGAAGACCAAATCACAATTCTAGATGCGGCTAAAAGTCGCGAGACGCTGCGTCCAACACGCAGCGGTTCAACCGCCACGATACAACGCGCAGATGAAAATGAACCGCACCCCACCATACCGACAATAGTGTTTAGCTCAGAACAAGAGTGAAGAAACAACCATAGAAAGAATTACGTGTTATCAGTGAGAATTATGATATTTATTTGATATATAAATTTCAATAAACAGTGCGCAATAGCGCCCCGCTTACGTACCAATTTTTTACCAATAGCTTAGTTTTTACTCGTTGGATTTAGATGTAATACTTATTAATCATTTCAAACAATGAAAACCGCATTGCAATCGGTTCAGTAGTTTTTACGAGATGCGAAACCAAGCAGACTGGCAGACACTATTCTAAATGCAGACTTTTTAATATATTCTCGACTAGGTGCGTCCTACCAGCATAATTTCAGTATACCGAATTAACTGCATTTGCCAGGTTAAAAACCACATTGTTACTTAAGAATAGCTGAATATTTCGAAAAAAACATCTCTGAAAAGTCATAAAAAATCTCATAGAAAAGACCGTTTTTAGTTTACCCCAAATTTTCCAAATGATATTGGTAAAACAATAAAATGTTCTTAGGTATATAAAAAATATGCATATAAATAATAATACATTTTACTATCTACGTATTATAATAATTAACACGTTTTAAAAAGTCTTGATGTTAAAATACGAAATGTAGCTCAAATTATCTCTAGCAATATTCGATGTCTGAACTCAATGTCTATGTATACTTGATGTAACAATATACTAAACTTAATTTCTAACAGTATGAAAAAACAACATTTTACAATGCATCATTTTTTATTTTTTATTTTACTTACTTTTAAAATTAAATCTAAAGCCTTAAAAATCTACAAAAAACGCCACAATTCTTTTTGTGTCCATGGGGTTCAAGTACGAGGATTTTTTTAAGCAATTATTTCCTCGTTTAGCCGATGCCGCTGGTGACAAGAGGGCTGGCTCATTTCTCGCACAGAGAATAGCTATTGCTATTCAACGTGGATATGCAGCCAGTGTTCTTGGCACCGTGCCTCATGGACACCCTCTTTGGTTAGATTTTTAAGTTTCAGTTTTCTATTTGATTATTGTTCAATAAATATATCTCTTTTCATTTGGACTAATTGAAAATGTTTTTACCAAATAGTACCTAGATGTGACTATTTGCGTATGTCCCTATATCTGGACTAGGTAGGTACCATTTAAATCCTCACTTGTGTATACAAAAAGAATTTATCAGGTATATCTAAATGTGATATTTATCTATGTACTTATATACTTACATATACGAGTATATACCGGAAACATTATATAGTTACGATAGCAATTATGTGTGTATTAACTATGTTCGTATTGATGTAAACAAATATATATAACTTGTAGTGAAATATGAGTTTTATTTTCAAAGTCGCATTTAACTTAGTTCCACACGAGTTTTTTTCTAGTGGTAGGACTCTTCTGCGAGAGACCGCCTGGAGAAGTACCTTTACCAGATATTGACCCATCACGCTGTAGTGTGCAAACATTACTGTGTTCCTGTTTGAAGGGCACTGTTTCAATAGAAATTACTGGGCATATGACACTTTAGAACGGATGTCTCAGGGTGACGAGCGCAGTGCGGTGCCGCGCAAGATTATAGAATGAAAGTTCTGGGTGGCACTGTAAGTTTTATTGGCAGTAGTAGAGATTACCATCAGGTGAACGAATTGCTCGTCTATTCTACATAAGAATAGAATAGAAAAACTCTTTATTGTAACTCTTATATGTATTAGTTCCTGGAAGTTTCAATAAAGCATACACTAATTATATTGAATCGTGACGTTTACTGTATAACTTGACAAGACTACCAGACTAACTGGGACTTATACAGTATCCCACGGGAACCTTTAATTGTGTAAGAGATAAAAAGTATTTTAGGTTCTATGCCAGGACCTAAAGCATACCTACCAAATTTCACCAAAATCCGCGAAGAAAGAACAAAAACAAACGTTCGTATCTGTGTTAAAGTTTGTGTGTTGTGTGTTTGTCCTCTCTTCACGCCTAAATGAAAACAGATTTTGATGAAATTGATAGTATATTATAGATAGTTTAGGTCCTTTTTTTTTTTTTGCCCGGGGGAATGAACCTTATTCATACCTCGACCTCGGGGGAGGCCGGTTGGTTATGTGGGGCTCCCCCGCCAGTGCGCATCCTAGGGATGCGCCTGACTGGGTGTACCCACTAAAAACCCCGGGGTGTTCTCCTCTCCGCATGTTGGGGTGGACGCGGGCTCACGAGTGCGCTTCCGCGACCACCCCTGCGGACGTCCGGGCGACTGCCGCGGACCCTCCTCTAGGGGCACTCGGCCTCGCCTAGGTTGGATGCGCTCTGGAGAACACCTCAGAGCGCATCTCGCCTCGGGACTATGTGGTGGGGCGTTGGATCCCCCGATCCTCCGCCCCTAGCCCCTATCCGCAACCACCCCTTTTTTTTTTTTTTTTTTTTTTTCCCGGGGAAATGCATTAGGCATACCACCCGGCCCCGGGGGGGGCGGGGTGGTTATGTGGGACTCCCCCGCCAGCTGGTCGGGCGGGGTTTACCCACTAAAACCCCGGGGTGTTCTCCTCTCCGCACTATGGAGGTGGTTACGGGTTCGCACGGCGCTTCCGCGACCACCTCTGCGGGCGCCCTCCCGGGCTCGCCACGTGAGGCTTGGGCCTCTTTCTCCGCTGGGTGCGTCCCGGAACACACGGGCCGCACCTCAGCTCGGGACTTCTAACTTGGGCGTTGGACCCCCGATCCGCGGCCCAAAAGTCCCCGTTATTGGTCCCTCGCTGTGCCCTCTGCTGATCAGAGGGACACGCGAAGGACCTCTTCTCGCCAGGTTATTTGCTACGGCCACCAATTCCCCTAGGAGAATTGCTGACCGAACCCCAGGGTGCACCGTCCCAGCTGCTGCCCTTCCCTCCGGATGCAACGCATCAAGAGGGACGAACAACAGCCGGGCACTCGTGGAGGTTACCTGGCCCGCACCCCATCCGCAACCACCCCTGGCTTAAGTAACATAACACATGGTAAATATCCCGTGTTCAATGATTACACTGCCCTATCCTATGCTATTAATCAATTATGTTTTTATTTTTTCTTTCTTTCTTTCTTTCTGTATTCGATAAAAACCTCAAAAAAATAATTTGACTATTGAGTGATCTAGAAATTCTGTGGGTGGCCTAATAAATATGGGACTATTTCTAAGAATGACGAGCGAACCACTGTGTTGGCCTATATAAATGCCATGAGTACTCTTTAACATTTACCCACATAATGATGTAAGTACTTATCGTAATACTTATTCTTAAAAAAGTATCAAACGTCACTTAGTACTTGTGCAGCACAATATTGTAGTGCGCAATTTTACTAAGCATCATATAACTTTTTTATTATTATGGAGAGGTCCATAACTTGTTTACTGGTGAAATATATAGGCTCTCTCTCTGAGAAACTCGGAAGAGGAAGGATTTAAATCAAATATCATCTCGCCTCGGGACTATGTGGTGGGGCGTTGGATCCCCCGATCCTCCGCCCCTAGTCCCTGTTATGGTGGCAGGTGGTGGGCGTACGCAAGCCTCCTGCGGCCGGGCCTGCGGCGGCGGATCGGGAGCGAGAGGATGTCGTCCTCCCGCGCCCTTTCCGCCGTCTCCTTTTCGAGGACCACGCGCTCGGCGTACTCCACCACCGCCTCCCAAGCCTCTGGGCTGCCGACCATCTTGTGGATGATGGCCGGCAGCGAGAGGTCCCCGCCGATCACGGCCGTCAGGGCGGCGCGCTGCTCCGCCCAGGCGGGGCACACGGCGCGGGTGTAGATAGTTTAGGTCCTGGAATAGAATATAGGATATACATATATTACATTCATGTTGTTTTTGTATTAAGCTTTATTATTTTCCATTATTATTATTATTATTTTTTTCTTAATGAGATATTTTGATGCACGTCTACACCGTCTCTCCTTCACTATGGGTGGTTGACTGGTAGAAAATGCTCTTAGCGTTAAGTCCGCCATTTGTACTAGTTAGTTAATATGTGCAATAAAGTATTGAATAAATAAATAGGATACTTTTTATCCCGTATAAGCAAGCATAATGGTTAACGCGGGTAAAATCACGAGGCGCTGCTAGCTTATAATATTAGCAGGATTGGTACAAAATTAAATACAATTATAATAATAATAACTTTTTGTTTCGGGATTTTAGGGTTTATGGCTTGATAGCTTTTTTTTTGGATTAGTGCATTGGCGTCGTTTCATTATGTAAAATATTACGCGAGAGTAATATACGTGCAGACACGTACCAATGTGTTTTTGTAAAACATATGTACGTAATTATCACTCGCTTTACGGTGAAGGAAAACATCGCGAGGAAACCCACATACCTACCCGAGAATTATTTCGGAGGTAGGTAGGTGATCCACCAATCCGGATCTGGCCCCCGTGGTGGATTATGGCCTAACCCTCCTCACGAAAAGTGAGGGGAGACCCGTGCTCAGCAGTGGGACGTTATGGGTTGATGATGATGATGATGACGTGTTACGCACACAGAAATCCATCACTCCTGGCGCAGGTAGTGTAGGAAAAGTTTCGCTTCGTTTCAATTTATTTGATTGACCTAAATAAACAACTCGCTACTTATTTGCATACAAATTCGTTCGACTAATACAATTTCCATTAAGGGGAGTTCTCCCCCCTAATGCAATAATTATACGGCGACATTGCGTGCATCAAACTCTGTGACATTAAATTAGGAGTTCTGAAATTTCCTTTGGAAAAAAGAGAACCGCAATGTTTGGTGTTATCAAGAATTTTTAGCTGGTTATTACAGGAAAATTTTCCCTGTGACGTTTCTTGGTGCTATCTTCCCTGACGAGCGTATTTCCAAATTCGATTGTTTGCAGACTGATATAAACTGAGGTTGTAATAAACTTTACTGCATAAATGATACGGAACCTTCTGTGCATTTACGTTACTTGTATTTGACCGATTTTTATAAAACAAAAATACCTACTAGTAATAGTCTGCCATCAGGGAATATAAGTCCAATTATACCCCCGCGTTTAAATACAAGAGATTTGGTAGTAAATAAATTGTTTGTAATAATTGTAATACAAATTGCAGTTTTCAGTGTCAAAGACTTGGTAAACATTCCTTATTAAATGATTGCCTACTTTATAGTTAATTTTCAGAACATGAATATGTTTTCCCATTTTCTTTATATAAAACCCCGTTTGAAGAAATATACGTTCATTATAATATCTACGCCGTAGAAGTAACCGCTACAAGAACGAAGCGTAGGTATAATAAACCTCAAAGTTAATTTTCTTGCAAATTACTAACGAAAGCTAAGTTTGTTTCGTAAGCAAAACTGTCTAACCGATTACCGAGTCATTGATATTGCGTGATGTCGGGTATTCATTTCTTTATTGAAACAGACAAACGCTCGCAATGTGAACGAAGCAGAAAGCCAAACAAAAGTCTCATTTCGAAAGTTTTCATGGATTCGGTTTCTTTATTTAATTTTCGCAGTTCGCGTGGAATGCATCCCATGCTTTGAGCTATAAAGACCCCTACCTTGGTATGTACGCCTCTTTTGTCGGGCCAACCGCTGGCTTACACAACACATTTGCTTTCTAAATCATTTCTAAAAACATAAAAGATCAATTTATGTCTAGGTAATCTTTTTTTAAAGAAACAGCAGATCCTAACAATGTTTTAGCATCAGCGTTACGGGAAATTAAAGTTGTATATTTGAGATATATTATTATTAAAAATCATATTTCACAGTGTGAGGTTCTATTTTTAAAAACTCATAACAATTAGATAATTATTTTGACTTATCGCCAGACATCTCTTCGAAGATATCGTGCGTCGAAACCATCGCTCATTAGGGGTAACTTGAAACAACTTCAACTAGTTGCTGGCTCAGTCAGTAATCCACCCCGGTCGCGAATAATCCACTCTCTGCCTCCACAAAGTCGGAAAGAACGGACGAAGTAGATTCGTTTATTGAGAAAATACCTACTAAAGTACTACGGTATTAGTTCAGTAAGATTATTTACAACCTTGGTGATTAAGTTATAAAGTTTTTAGATACTAAAGAGTTTGCAAGTTTGAATACGATTTCAATGAAGATAATATCAAACAGTGTGCTGTGGTGACCCTTAGGGACTTGGCTTAATTTTAGATTTAAATAATTGATCGCACTAAAAGTGAAATGCAATCAGTGGTGGTAATTTCGAATTGTTAATGGACTTTTACTATTGAGAATATAAGGTAAGATTTGGATTTATGTAGGGCAAAACCGCAATGTAACAAAATGTTAAGGATCAAAACTTACAAGCACCTTACCTAACATTGTTTATATGTTACCTCATTTGCAAAGTAGAACTACTTCCCCTTTCTTCCTATTACCTAACATGAAAAACTCTAGGAACATTAATATACTGCTGCTGCCTGCAGTAGTTTAGATTTTCACACCAAAAGTTGATGCAGGAAATCGTATTCAATCACTGTTAAGTTAAACCAGCTGTTATACGCCCGTATCTTCATCTGACTAATATTATAAATGCTAAAGTGTCCGTCCTATCTTCACGCCGAAACGACTTTGGATCCTGGAATATAGCATAAGATTCATCTCGTAAAAGTTACTTCACAACGGGTCAAGTAGTATACGAGTAATATGAAATTTTGTAAATAGATACTTGAGGTCCTGGAATATTACATAGTATACATTTCCCGTAAAAATTGACAGCTCCTGTAGAATAATAGTTAACGCGGGTGAAACTGTGGGCCGTTGCTAGTAATTACAATAAAACAAATACTTCTACAATGGAGTGACAATTTGTGGAAAACCGCTGGAAAAGACTAAAAGGGGAAAGACGAACATCGTGCTGTAGGAGAGGCCTACGTCGAGCAGTGGATGAATGATATGCTGATGATGACGGTGATGAGATACGTTTAAATCTACCTAAGTACGCCCAATAACAAGCAGGCCACATTAGCTGATATCACTCTAAGTAGTCTAGAAGCGGATGCTATAAACCATTTTAAAGGCAAAATAATCGTTAATTTTATTATTTTCTTTGCCATAAACCGCGGTATTGTGGCATAGCGTGATTCACGGTCTGCTATTAGATTATACTTTTATCATTCCGAAATGAAGGAAAAATTTGATGCAGCTGTTTGCAAATACAGTAGGTAATGGCACAGGCTATGGCGAGGTAGAAACTGCAGTCACTGATTTTGTATTTATGTATTTATAGCTGCATTACACAGAGTTCGTTCTCCCTTAAAATCATATGAACAAACAGGGACTAGGATTAGAAACCCTGCAGGGATTTTTTATGACTGACTATTGACATGATTGGAAGCGACGATGTGACTAAAGGATATACTTAGCACATTACGTTTGCTTGCTTTCTATTCTTGACATGGTCATAACTTTTAAAGTTTTCTATTTGTCCCATATTACGGGAATGTCATTTTGTTTTTAAATTAAGTACCCCCAAAACGTTCGATTTGATTACGAAAAAACTCTTTGATAAATAAAGCCGGTTCCAGTCTATAAAGCATTTGTACATGTACTGCCACAGTATACACCCTGTCATAAGTTCAGCAACGACCGTAGTATAAGTAGATACCGGAGGAATAATTTATGCAATCGAGGATTACGGCATCATCGTTAATACGCCTGCATTGGGATCGCGTGGTTATTTATAATTAGGTAGGTAGGTTGAATTGGTAATTTGCTTTTCCATTAAAACGGGGAGTGAGCGATCGAATAATCAGTTTCATGATTACCTCAATCTCGTTTGTAAGAAGTTTTAACAAGCTTTTATTTATAGGACCAGCCACGGTCTGGATAGTAGTTGAAGATATTGTAATTTCCAATTTAAATACTTTATTATTTATACTTTAAACAAGTAAGTTTCAGACGATATAACACTAACGTAGCACTTAGGTGCTACGATGGTGCTACGCTCGTCCATAAGAATTGCCTGGTTGCCAAATCTAGTGTGGAAATGCACTGGGCTCGTCACTCTAACACCCTAGATTCTTGCCCAATATTTTCTCTGGAAACATTGCCCTTCCCGCCGGAACACGTAACGCTAACGCTAGTCCTTGCAACTACTGGTAAACTTACTTTGCCTCGATATTTTAACCATTTTGCTTTCATTTATATTGAGACAGACTATTTTGTTTAAAATATTTCGTGCATGGTGGTCGCGTATTAACCCACTAGTTCCATTACCCAAAAAAATGCTAAAATGAGAAATCTACGACCTACCTAAGTATTTTTCCTCGATTACGCATATTGATCATATTTATAACATATTGCATATTTCTGTACTGTGTTTATTTTTGTTTCTGGTGTACAATAAAGAGTTTTCTATTCTATTCTATTTCTATTATATTGATAATGGAAGGTTTGTTTTCAAAGAATCGTACATGCTTGTTACCAAAGCATATCATCCCTATAAATAATAGTATTTGGTTTGTACGTACCGCAAATTTATGCACCCCACCGTACGAACTCGTATACCTACGCCGATGATGACATTGGAGAAGATCTCGCGATAACCGATGGAGAAATAGACTTTCATCACGTAAGCACAGATGTAGGTAAGACAGTAGTCAGTGTACCTACATACAATTTTCCTACTATAATATAATAATAGTTCTGCTACAACGTCATCTGATAATACTCTAGTAGTCCGTACAGTCCATCTGCAATGTTTGTACATACATTTAAATCGCAATTAGTAAGAAAAAGCATTTTGAGACGCTACTTCGAGGCTCCAATCTTGCATGTAGTTTAGATAGCGCGTAAACACTTTGGTGAATGTTTGACATCCTACAAACTAAAAAAAAAACAAACGAATTGATAAACCTCTTCCTTTTTGAAGTCATTTAACAAACAACCCTCATTCCAATTCCAACTTCACTACAGACGCTACCACCTATACAGAAGCAAATGGAAACCGGGCCGTTTGAATTATCAGATCAGGCAAACGGCAGGCAGACACAATTTATGATCATCCACCCGATTGTAGGATACAACCCGCTGCGGTTGGCAGGCCCATCCGTCATGTGACGGTTCGGTATAGGCGCATATTTACCCGATATTCATTACATGGGCAGGTTTGTTTGCTTTTTGGGGCACTTTGCGCTATTAATCTTTTTATGGCTCTGATAGGATTTATGGATAGTAAAATTCCCTGTTTTTACTATTCCTGGCTTTGAATGAAATGCGACGTATAATTGTAGTCTATGACGCGAAATTCATCAACATAATTTGGAGATCGGACTTGAGAAAACTGCTCAGGATATTTTAGCTGGACTAGGTAATTTTATTTTAGATGATATGACCAAATTCTTATGGATTTAAAATAAGGGCTGTTTAAAATGCATATAATTGCGATTAGTTAATAAATTATGACTTTTGTTAAAATTATCAAAGTATATGATAAATTACATTCTTATAATTTCTCTTTCTTATTTTTCTTGTAATTTTTCTGTAATGTGTTTATTTTTGTTTCTGGCGTACAATAAAGAGTTTTCTATTCTATTCTATAAAATTGAGTTGTAAGTCGTTCATGGTCAAAAATCGATCGTTAGTTATAATTCATAGCGCTCTTGTAATAATTATGCTGCTTCTTAAAAAAAGCACGTGCTGCTTTTATAGGTACAAGTCGGTAGGTAGCTAAGTACAATAGCGAAATACCAGTATCTAAGTATTGAAAAATCCTCCTCACAAAAGTGAGGGGTCCCGTGCTCAGCAGCGGGCTGATATGGGTCGATGATGATGATTAAAAAATCCTCAAAAATATTTATTTTAATGCCATTAATTGCGCTGTTTCAGCACAAATAAAGTATGGGTCGCGGCAAAGAGCCAGAGCTGCCCACCAGCAATCCCGTGGAGGCGAAGAAGCACCGAGATGAAGCCACGGGACATCTGAAGAACGGGAACTATGACCGTGCCCATAACTCTCTAAACAAGGTTCGTTAGTCTCTATGACTATCATTATAATTATTATACAAGGACTTATTCGTTCGGTTGTATCAGCCATGACGAATGAATGCATTTAATTTTACAATAATCGGTTGTTCAAAATGTTGTAACCAACCAAAACCACAGCTAACCGTAATTCTGTTTTATTTTTTACTGGGTAGCTAGTAAGTAAGACGGTTACCTAGATCAAGGTACTATTTTTGCTTACATAGATACTTTGAATTTTCGTAGCAGACTCTACGACGACTTGTAGCGGCAATTCATAGATAAAATCTTTACAAACTTAGATTTTCAACGAAATGCCTAAGAATAATGTGAAAAAGCTCTTCAACTATTTTCCTGTAAAATATGCATCTGTTGCATAGGTTGGTATAATAGGTAGGGATTAGGTAAGTAATATGCTTAAATTAAAGCCATTCAATCCAGTCAAGTCAATGGAAATTACATCAAGAGGATCTAAAATTCTTGAGAAATCTGCGGGAAAATGTGACATTGCGGTGGGGATGGTGTCTTGAACATTTTGGGCACACGTGCTCTCCAAAGCCCGTTCCGAACACCACTAGTGTGAGCCCAAAGAGGGTGAGAAAACACATTTTGTCGCCATGACGACGACAGCTCGGGCGTCGATACTCACGCCTTTCCACACACCTTCACACATTACATCACACCTGCAGAAACCTTCTGCCAAATATGGATATCCAAGCCCAGGCTCGGTCCATCCTCGGACCGAACAAAGACGCCGAGTTCTTGCAAAGTTTCGTTCGCGTCGGCATCGGAGATGAGGAAGAAGAAGAGCCAGTACAGAAAGCCTCCATCAGCAAGAGGGCTCCGCCTCCTGTTGATAAAGGGGAGCCCCAGGTGGTTGAAGACAAACATTCGGCTAAAGAGAGAAAGGAATCCCTCAAGCCTAGGAAAAGGCGAGAACGGAAGCCGAAGCGAGAGAGAAGAAGGCGCGAAGAGGAACTCTACACGGACAAGGATCGAGCCGCAGCGGTGGTGATGGGATCAAAGGACATCAAGCACTCGCTATCTCTAAAGGACAAAGCCGAGAGGAGCAGCGCCTTGCAGTTGCCCGTGGAAGCCGATGCTGGAACGCTCTTGGCCCTAGCCAGGGCTGAGATGATGAGGGAGCGGTATCGAACTGCTGTGTTGTTTGTTAGTAAGGTAAGCAGTAACTATTATGATACGCCGTAACCGAACGGAAGGCCACAAGTTAAGGAGTTGTTTAGATATATTAAGCTTAGTTTTAAGGACAGTCAAACAGCATGGCATTAGAGAGTAGGGAGATCGACGTACGGAATTGATAGGAAGTTTGTAAAAATCTTGATATCGTTTGTTTTAGGCTATCGAACTTGCTCCTGAAGAGAAGGCGGCCTACGTAGCTCGCAGCAAATGCTACTTACTCCTTGGGGAGCCTCGCTTAGCGCTCGGTGACGCCGAAGCGGCCCTGAAGCTCGACCCTAAGGACGCCAAGTCGTTGCTCCGCAAGGCCGAGGCTCTGTACTACTGCGGCGAGTTCGAAATGAGCCTAGTGCACTACCATCGAGGACTACGCCAGAGGCCTGATTTGAACGACTTCAGACTTGGAGTCCAAAAGGCTCAGGTAAGGAGCCATGTTGATTAATCGCTCACTTCAAAAAACGCATGTATTTTGGATATAAATTGAACCAAGTAATGCATAATGTTTTTATTATCGAAAATCGAAGATTAAAATGAAAAAAATATCAGGTAGGTTCTAATACAATTGCATTTTCTAATCCAGGAAGCCATAGAAAACACAATTGGGTCAGTGAAGCCTTCAACCATCGCTTCTGCAGTAAAGAAGAAGCCCAAACGTGCTTCCTCAAAATCCTCGCGGCCTGCCTTGGGACAGCTAATGTCAGACAAGATCTACCTGGAGAACCTGCTGAAGAATCCAGACTTGGCGATTGCAGACAAAAAGAATGACATAGTGATGAAGCAGGCGGAGGAAGCCATCAGGTTCTTGGAAAACAGGGAAGAGTTCTGGCGGCAGCAGCAAACGCAGTGAAGTCGGAATTATTTTTTGTGTTTGTACCGCAAAATACGGGTGAAAAATACTTTACGACCAATTCGTCATCATATCTACCAAATACACAAAAAAAAACATTAAAATCGGTTGACCACAAACATCGTGACACGAGATTTTTATATAATACAAGATTTTGTATTAGATCCGTCCGTAATCCTAATGCTAAGTAGGTATTTTCTAACAATAATAAAACAAAATATTTATAAAAGAAATAGTTTTTTATTTGTTCCATCAGCTTGCGTCTCGTTACCAACGAACGTTACAATGACTCATCTTACGTAAATCTCGTTCCAGAGACGCATCATACTAAAATTTCAAATAAAATTCTCCATTTTCAACTTGAACAGACAATAAATCATCACTCGCATTATTTACAACAATATATTTACACTGAATCACATAATCATAACGAGATTAACATCTCGTCATCTCAAAACTATAAAATCATTTCATAATTTTTACGAATACATAGTAAAATTGAGTTCGATTTTGTTTCATTATGCTCGTTATGCTTATTAAAGACATACTTAATCACTCTTTGAATTAAACAAACTATTGTGTTAATTCCATCGGCGTCACAGAAACAATATGCAACACACAACTTAACACAACTCGAATACATAAGGACGCATCGCTCGCCTGATCCGATCTGATATCACTAACTATTATCCAATCTGTGCTGATACTGCCACATTCCTGCTAGTAAGTATTAAGACCATCGTGCATCCAAGCTGCCACGTTATCTAAGTTATATTTCTAATAACCTCACTGATCTATAAAATATAAGTACGCTGGACGGGCGGGATATAAATTGTGTCGGATTGATTCTCACTGATTCAACTCTGAGTCAGGTAAGCTATAGGTTGGGTAATTAAAATAAACATGTCTGTATTAGATAAAAAATTAAATTGAAAAAAAAAATGTAATAGGCAGCTACATTTCTTAGGGTAAATAAATATTATTGAATTTTAAATTGCATGATTTGGATTGTGCTGTGAAGCGCGCGTACTTGGCACGGCCAAGTGGCCGACGCCCGGTCAGCCGTCCCAGGTACCGCTGGATAGGTGAAGTAGGGAAATACTGGCGCAAGCTCCAGGCGGAGGACTGGCAGGAGGTGGCGTAACACAGGCCAAAATGGTGGCTCTTATTATCGAAGGTCAAGACTCATTTTGGGTCATTGCGCCATCCTTGTTCGTTAGATTATTATTTGGAATATTATATTGTCCGACGATTCTATCGAATACTGATAAGAACTGTAATTTTGATGATTTCAGCTGCCACCACATAGGAATGATAAATAATCGACAGATATATATCGCATGGATAGATATCGCAGCTTTATTCTGATAAGGCGTCCCGCGTCCGTTGTACCCCTTATATCACAGCGGTATCATCGCAGCAAATCCTTATACGAAACTAGCAGCACCCCGCGGTTTCACCCGCGTAGTTCCCGTTTTGCCCCACGGGAACATACTATCGGGATAAAAAGTACCCTATCACTCAATCCTGGTTATAAACTATTTGTGTGCCAAATTTCATCCAAATCCGTTCAGCAGTTTTTGCGTTATAGAGTAACAAAAATCCATCCATCCATTCTCACAAACTTCCTCATTTATCATATTAGTAGGATTAGGATGTTGTAAAAATATATATATATCGCAAAAACGCCTGCGATATAATTATAACGCGTCAGTTGGATAGGGTTTCCTCTAGTCTAGCGCACTTGTATTATAAATATCAGAGCTCAGTGGTTGTGTATCGGTTATCAAAAATATTGTAATAGATACACTAAAGTACATTTCACGTTGTTTACACCAATACCAGTGGTAGTGGTTTTTATCAGGTCGTGAGTTCAAATCCCAGTGCGGGCACGTACCAATGTGTTTCTATAAAACATATGTACGTAATTATCACTCGCTTTTCGGTGAAGGAAAACATCGTGAGGAAACCCACATACCTATCCGAGAATTATTTCGGAGGTAGGTATGTTATCCACCAATCCGGACTTGGCCCCCGTGGTGGAATATGGCCTAACCCTCCTCACGAAAGTGAGAGACCCGTGCCCAGCAGTGGGACGTTATGGGTTGATGATGATGATGATGACACCAATACAGCCACAGTTCACAGGACACAGTTCTATCGGTTATTCTGAACACACAAAAATACTAACGCGTCTATTTCAGATAAATAGTTTGTGATAATTTATGCAATACAATTATTAGAGTAAATTGACACTTTTTTTAAAGTTAATTCTGCGTTTTAGGCATAAAAATGTCCAGAATGAAGGGACACAGTAGTAAAGGGCACTGTTATTGGGCCCCTAAGAAGGGCACTTATTTATATCTATCATAATGTTTAGTCCGCACAATAAAAAAAGGAATCAAATACAGGTTTTTTTCTCTGCTTTTAAATTAAGTATTACGTTAAACAGCACTTTAGACTATTGAATTATAGTTGACAGGTCAGTTACTGACAGCTGACGTAATCACAAAACTAAACCTTTTTTTTTGTAATATTACTATAAGTAAAGAAGACAAAGGCTATAATATAATCAATTATGTTATATCAATGAAAGAAGCACACTCGATCATGTCATGCCTGTCTCTGTTACACTCATCGGTGTTCCCAAGCGAAAGAGAAAGACAGAGAGTATTTTCTTAACGCATATTAAAGGTGTGAAGTCCTATCTCACTCCACCAATCAAGTGATGCCGATTACTGTTGTGCCATCTTTGGACAATAAATCAAATTGGATGTTATCACAACTTACACACATACATCGAACCATTTACACACCCGTAACAAACTTATGTTTCACAGTAATACAGTAAAGTTGCATTATTCAACACTTTACTTATTTTGATTATCGAAAACGGAAAAGGCAATTTGAGGCTGTTTGCGCAATATGAAACTCAAATATATGTACAAGACACTATCAAAAATACGACAGTTATTCGTGTCAATTCTATTGGCTTACCATAGTCAACATTCTAGTTTCATCGTACTAAAAAGATTTGTCGACACTTTCAAACCTTATGAGAATGAAAGGGATAGCAATAAGTTTGGAGCTATCACCGCTTGTGAAATTACTCATTGGCAACCACTTCTTATAATATAAAAGACATTAAAATTGATTCTACGTCACTATTCACAATCTTCACTTTCAACAGTTGAATAAGCATCAACACACGTCAGTCCACTTAAACGGTATCAATAGAAACTATTTATAATACTGTGTACTTAAAACATTGTAGTTATTTAAGAACAACACTTATTATTATCATCATATAAAGTTCATATTCGAGCTCAAACAAAACACAGTTCTCGATAAAATCCCTCTGGAACTTAAGAGATCATAGTGCAATAAATAACTACAAAGAGATATACAAATAAACTTAAATATTCTATGAATTTCATCCGAAACAGACAGTCACTTATAAAACTAATTCACCTATTTTATTATTCCGAGTTTTTTTATTTACATTTGTTACTTAGGAAATGTTTCACAGTCATAAGGCGCCAGCGCTTTCGAGAAGGCCGTTGGAGCATTGAGCTTTCACGAGAGGAAATAATCGATTTTAAATCTTAATACCTTCAAACAAAGCGCAATTACAACTACTTTGTTTAGAGTTGACAAAAAGAATACTTTTGTCATTGAACAATGAACTTTATTCACAAATAATTCACATTTTTTTGAGGATTGTGAAATGGACTGAGGATACCCCGTTAAAAACTGGGGAATTATGAAAGTTGAAATAGCTAATGAGTTATTAGTATACTTTACTCTCTTACACAATAATTAGCACACTATACTTTTCACCTTCGTACGAATATGAAGGGACACAGAAAGGGGGCTTACCACAGTTGTGTAAGTAGTGCCTAAGATCCACTACAAGAGAAGGTAATTCTTAACACTATCTGGCCCAAAGCCAATCTCAAGGGTACATAGAATTTTGTCAAATGCCCACAGAAACTAGTTTTTTTTTCACATAATATTTTGAATAGAGTCTAGGTCATGGCCAGGTCGAAATAGAAGGTATTTGACCTTATTGTTCGATATCAGAACTGTCACAAAGCGTTTATTTTATACCTTAACACATTGTCATAAGAAGCATGCCAGGTCTATGCTTATAAAGATAAATGTCCACTCTGATGGCCATACTCTGAAATTACACATTATCTTAGCCTTCATTGCAGAGGATGCTACTATCGCATTCAATATCAATCCATCGGTTAAAATTTCGTAAATAGCGCCTAGGTTATAGCATTTTGAGTTAATTAACATTATCATGGTTTAATTATGATCTAACTTGACTTTCCGACTGTACCAATTTAATGTCAATCAAGCGGTAATTTTCTTTGTGAGTGCAGCCATTGCGAGAGTGAATGTTTATACTGAAATACGTTAAAACTAAACGGTTGATACAGTTATCCATTTGAAGACTGGGTAAAACTTACCTACAAACATTTTACAAACATCAAAATTGTCATTTCAACAAAACTTACACTTAAAACAGTTTTACTTCCACAGTTAAATTATTCTCTCACTGAGTTCGTACTTGGCTTCTTCTTAATTTGCACTCACTGAACAAAAAAGTGTACATTGCGATGCTTAAATGTCACAAGAAGCAACTCAATCACGCAATGAACATGACACTGGCTAAAATAATTGTGACAGCCAATTATGCCTTGCCCATAAAACTGCTTGCAGCGATGAAACCATTCCATTATCGTACAAGTGGTTGAAACCACTTGGGCTATGTATTAATCGGCTTCCTCGGGCGGCCTGTTGTACACCGGGCCAAACTTGGCCATATACTTCTTGACGAACGTCTTGGCTTTAGAACGTACCGAGTCCGTGACTATCAGCTCATCTACAGAGCGGCAGTGCTTCAGCTCTTTTAGCATCACGAAGTGTGTCAACTGGAAAATGCAATAGTATATTTAGGGTATAAGTTTATTGGCACATGAGCCCTTTAGGGTTTTATTTCAAGTGTCTGTCTGATTTTTAGTATAAGATAAGATATTTTGTCATAACAAAACTGCACAGTGATAAAACATAGCTGAAATAGCATTCGGAGTCTAATGTAGGTTGCTATTAGTTTTTTTTTATTACGAACTAGGCGAGCGTTTGACCAGAATCTCACCTGATGGAAAGTGACGATGTGGCCGAAGGTGAAGCACGCCCCACCTAGGATCTACTTATTCACTCTCCACTTGAACAACCCACGGTTAAATTTAGACAGATACACAGACGAAGGCAAACATTCCATTCCTTTGCACTTCATATAAGGAATGAAAAAGCATGACATGGTATCTCCACGATAAAAGGATGCCGCCTTGCCGTTTGTCTAGTTCGGGAATGGAATGGTGACACGGGAATCAGGTCGTATGAGTTCGTAGTCGTTAGTATTCGTATTAGTGAAAGAATTTTTTGAAGTTTAATATAATTTGAGTAGGACTTTAAGCAAAACACTCACCTTCCTCGCCAAATGTTTAAAATCAGCCGTACATGTGATCCTTCCAGCCGGCGCATCCGAATGCCTATACGGATTTAGGTGCTGCACCATAACCCGTGCCATGCTACTTCGGAACTGTTCCTTGATCTTCCTGGCTGCCTCAACAGGGTCCACGTCGGGCGAGGCCGGGGAGGGGGGTGCCTCGGGAGCCTCGAGCGGTGGGGAAACTTCCACCGCTGCTGGTACAGGTGAGGCGGGCCTTTCAATGGCTTGGATCGATTCCTCTTCATCATCATCCGCGTCGCTGTTCGAGTCGGCGATGTCTTCCAGCTGTGAGAAAAGCATCGGTTAGATAAAAGGGAATTGGAATACTAAGGCTCTGATTCAGAAACAATTGAGCTTGTACTTGGTAATAAAGAAATTCAAATTACCGACAGAGCAAAGCTTGATTTCTAGTCGGCTGTCATTTCTGAGTCTAACTTAAGGATGGGCGATA
Source organism: Campaea margaritaria (assembly GCA_912999815.1). Lineage (NCBI taxonomy): Eukaryota > Metazoa > Arthropoda > Insecta > Lepidoptera > Geometridae > Campaea > Campaea margaritaria. Next base: position 10,813,693 of record OU538790.1, read on the forward strand.
ATAATAAAATAGATCCAGTATTTATTTAAAGAACGCATAACAAAATGTAAAAATGTATCAAAGTTCAAAGGGTCGTCCGCAGTCATGAAATTGAACAACGGAAACTGAGTCAGTCTTGCAGAAAGTGCTTGCAAGATTTGACCTACAACATACTAACTTAAAAGAAAAGCTACATAAGAATTAGCAAAACAGAAGTACCTTAGCCTCCTGCTCGACCGCTTTGACCTTGGTCTTCTTGACGGAGAGCATGCGCACTTTCTGCAGGAGTTTCTCTTTCCGCCGCCTCAACTTCTCCTTGGTCTGCTTGTAACGCTTCACTTCCATTCTGCCGGCAAGCTTGTCTTCCTCCGTTCTCGGCTGTAGAAGGTAACATCATCCTTCTGTTAGTAGAAGCTCGCCCGGAACATAACTCAAATCGCGTTTATATATTTTATTACTTTTGCCGATTTTCCTCATATTCAAACTAAAAAATTATTTGTCGCGATAATAAGTTTCCTATGTCCTCACCCGGAGTTCAAGCTATCTCCATATCAATTTTGTTTATTTTTTGTTATTAAGTAACGAGCCGAGCAAGTCGTTCACCTAATGGTAAGTGCGCGCCTGCCCATAACAGTGTCATCCAGAATTTACGAAAACCAAATTCTGTGGGTCACTCTGAGACATCGGTTCTAAGTCTCATATACTAAGTAATTTCGCTGGAAACAGTGCCCTTCAAACCGGAACACAGTAAACGCCCGTTAAGCAGTTTAGCTATGAAAAGGGCGTAAACAGATAGTCAGTTTAACTTTCATAATATTAGTAGGATGAAAGACCACATAATTGCCTTACTGCCAAAAGACTGGGCTGAAGACTGAGGCCTTAAGTTACACGTAGGCTACTTACGCTGATGGGCCTCTCGGACACGAGGCCGGGGCGCCGCTTGCGCGGCTTCACGGTGAGCAGCGCGTGCTCCGGGATGAGGCCGCTCGCCTCCTCTTTGATCACTGCAACACACCACATCTTTAAACGAACGTTCCAAATATTACAGTAACATGTTGCGTGAAGCTGTTTTACTAAAAGAAAAAATTAACTTGAATCAATTAAAATGCCTTTTACGAGAGTACTTACGTTTTAAAGTTAAGTTTACGAAAGACTGACGCCAGCTGCATAATTATATGACGGTAGTTAACATGTCTACTCGAAATTTTGCATGCGTGTCCAGTTTCAATGACAACATTATAATTACGGTGACGGCGAGCTGATCCGATGATAGAGATGAAAGGTAGACGATGGAAATCCTCGGCGCCTAAGAGTGTTTGGGTTCATGTTGATTGTCTTACAGTATACAGTTTTAAAAAGATTGTCTGGAAAAGTGTATTTACTTACACAAAAAAGTTTTTTCAATCAACCTCTATTAATAGGTTATAGTAGTCAAAAGACAATTTTAAGAGAGCTTACCTTCATAAATTCCATTGACGCCTTCTACCATTTTGCCCATCGGCGCATTCCGCCTCACCACGGGGCTGTCTAGAGGATGCACTGGCTCCTCATCCTCTTCAGAAGAACTCTCGTCTGGAAGAAGAATACGTGATTGAGATGTAAGACTTCATTTGTTTTTGCACGTAACGATTGACAATGGCAATTGACCATCAGAAACCCCCTCAACACGTTCACTGCTGAAAACACAGACATTGTGTTTTTTATAAGTTTACGCAGGTGCGGGCAAAACACCTGTTGTGTTAGGCCAGTTAACGTGCCGGCTGTGCGGCGAAACACAGACGAGTGTGTTTATCGTGGCGCTACTGCAGGGCGGCTCATACAGACGGCACGCCATTGCTGGAAAACCTACACGGTCCGGAAAGGTGCCCAAATGAACAAACCGGTTCAGCAGTCAACACATTAAAGGATCCGTACCTGGTCCTTCAGCGGGCGGCGGCTGCCACTGCGGGCGGCGCAGCTTCACGTGGTAGTAGTAGCGACGGCCGCGCGGATCCTGCGCGCTGCGCCACAGCGACGGCAGCGCCGCCTCCTCCTGCCGAGGAACCACACACTGTTACATACATTTCATTACCACTAGATACGCAATTGTTGGATAAAAATACATCTAGATTGTGCACTATTTCTATGGGACTGTAGTTTTTTTTTTTATGCGTCGGATTGAGAATGAATTCGTGGGCATAGGATTCGAAAACCATCCGACGCTTGTGAATAGGGGCACTGATATCGGTCCCACTGCAATGTTCTGGCTTGCATCTGTCTAAAATAATAGATATATAATTCTCTAAAAGATTTATATAATTCTCGGGTAGATAATGTCGGTTTCCTCAGGATGTTTTCCTTCACCTATAAGCGAGTGATAACTACGTAATACATAGTTGTTTTCACAAGAAACAAATTGGTAAGTGCCCACACTGGGATTTTAACTCACAACCTCTCCTTGGCGGGCATTGTCCTATTATGCTACCACCGCATTCTGTATGTAATCCTACTTAATATTATAGATATGAGAGATTGTGAGGATGGATGGATCTTTGTTAATTTTTCACGCAAAATCTGCAGAACGGATTTGGACGAAAATTGGCACACAGATAGTTAAAACAAACAAAACCTGGATTAGCCCATAGGATAATTTTTAACCCGTAAAAACACGGTTTTTGTGGAATTGCACTAAGCACGGGTGAAACCGCGGGGCGCAGAACAAAAGTAATGATAGACCGAGGGCATCGGTCCCGAGAGTGAGTGAGTGCCCACCGTGGCGGGCGCGGGCGGGAAGGGCGCGGCGCCCAGCTGCTGGCCGAACATGAACCCGCTGAGGCCGTAGCCGCCCATGCTCAGCAAGCTGCAACAACAAACACAACGAGTTTTAGCGGGAATGCGAAAATGTCTCGTTTTTTTTCCAATGTGTGTGTGTGTGTGTATTGGAATATTAACTTCTACGCGCGACGGCAATGATACAAAGTAAAAAAATTCCATTTCGTGTTCTCCCTAAAACTCCCAAGAAGAATCGGTAATTACAGTACCCACCACTTTACTGAAACAGGACTTTACTGGGACTTGACATTTTGAGTTATATCTAAAAAAGGCTTGATTTTTTTAATATTTGACACTGGCTAAATGCAAAAAACACGCAGTGCAACAAATTCCGCCAATTCTTGCAAACTTCTATTTAATTTCGAAATGTTTGAAGCGATTATTGGTATTTCGTATTCAACTCACTTGGCTTGCGGCAAACAGAACTGCTGCGTCGGCTGGAATGGCGGACAGTACTGCGGTCCTTGGAACTCTAACCACTCCGGGGGCATATCTGTTGTCGTCATGCCAGGCGGCATCATCCCCGGCATCATAGTTCCCCCAGGCATCATATTGCCACCCGGCACCATACTGCCACCCGGCACCATACTGCCACTCGGCACCATGTTGCCACCCGGCATCATGTTGCCGCCCGGCATCATGTTGCCGCCCGGCATCATATTGCCACCCTGCATGTTGCCAGACGGCATTCCCGGCATCATCATGGACATGTTGTTGGGCCCACCCATCATGCCCGGTGGGAACATCTGTTGATAAAATAATTCTTGTAGATTCGATTATTTGCTAAATAAACATTCAACGCTATTCATCATGCAACATTTACCTTCGTCATGCCCTCAAGTTTAGCGTACTGTTAAAAAAGACAAACAGACAGTTACATAATTAGACAATGAATTATTTTCTATTGCTTATTACTGGCCGATTCAAAACATTCGAGGCTAAGACTTATTTTGACTAGGCAAGATTTCTTGCAAAAGTGAATAAGTCGATAGAGCTTGGATACTAAATCGGAAGAATTCTAACATAATCGAAATCATGAAGATTGGCATGATACCGATACAAAAGTCAGCTGCTGGCGCGATTAACAGTGATAGGAAGCGCTCCGCGGGCCTACCTGCGGGAACTGGTCGGGCGGCCAGTAGCGCGGCCAGGCGGCGCCGCGCTGGCGCCGCGCCTCGGCGTCGGCCGCCGCGGCCGCCTCGGCGAAGGCGCGCCGCCGCTCCTCCTTGGACACCGGCGGCACTGCGGCCAGCACGCGCTCGCTGAGCCTAAACCGATCCACTTCTTTATATAAACGTTAACCTGGATGCGACGAATTGGTAAGACCCCTACACGCGTCGTAGACGTTATCAGTCTTGGCATGATTACAAATTTAAATCTAAGTTTTCATCTGAACAATCTGAGCGAAGTCGATGGAAACTGGTTTTTAAGCTAAAATCAAGGTTTAACCGAGTGTCTGCTTTGTTTATTTATTTTCATAAAAGCGTTAAATGCCATTGAGATTTGATTTCATTTAATTATGAACTTGCCCACATTCACTTACCTAATACTTCTCCTGCCCTCCGGGCTTCTCCTCTTCCTCCGGTCGCGGTCGTCTCTATCTCGCTCTCTGTCCCGCTCCCGCTCCCTGTCTCGCTCCCTGTATCTATCTCTGTCCCGCTCCCGCTCGCGATCTCTATCTCTCTCCCTGTCCCGTTCCCGCTCGCGGTCCCGTTCTCTGTCCCGCTCCCTATCGCGCTCCTTCTCCCGCTCTCGCTCGCGGTCCCGCTCGTCCCTCCGCTCTCGGTCGCGGGATCCGCTAGAGTCGGCGGCGCGACGTTCCACGTTTGCTTGTCGTTCGTGCTCTTTCATTTGCTGTAAGCGCTCTTTCTTTGGAATTTTGAACACTTCCTAAAATGTACATTTTTAACTTTAGTAAATAATGGCCAACATTTTATAAAAAAAATACACATATTAAGGTAAGATAAGATAATGGGCGGTCTTATCGCTTAAAGCAATTTCTTCCAAATAAGCTTTGGATTGACAAAAAGTTACAGACATCTATTAAACACTAGCAAAAGACATTGATTAATTTATTTATAGCTAGCCCACCTAGGTTACACCTGCAGATTTCTTGTTTTCTATATTCATTTTGACACACCATTTCACCTTTAAAGAAATAGATAAAAGTATCCTATGTAAAATTACAACCTCAAACATAGTCTCGAGCTATAAGACCACCCAATGTGACACTTAATGTTTTTTTTATTGTTCTGTGGTGTTTCAACGAAGCCCCAAAAAAAAAAAAGACAAAAAAAAAAAAAAAAGTTCATAAAAAGTTATATGTTTCATAAAATCGCACACTACAATATTGCACTGAGCCGTACTGAGTGACATTTGGAACTCATTATGAATGAAACCGAACGAGTTTATATACAATTATATACTCTATTTTGTACACGTGAGAAACAGTGGACAAAAGTAGTGTTAATTCCGTGTTACCTTCAAGCTGGCCCATCGTTCCAACAGTTGATTACAGAGATCCTTGACTTTCTCAATAATAGCTGCATTGTCTTTACTCTTCTCGGGGCTCGGAACGACTTCGCGGATAGGCAACTCGACTGGTAATCCTGAAAGCAAATTTTTTTATAAACCTAAACATCATTCACTTGGTTATTTGATTTTATTCGTCGAGTGAGGCAGTGTCAGAGTGTGTCAGGCTACCAGAAAGGCCTCTGACATGGTATAACAACTGATTTCAATTGATGACAACCGGGACTGGAGACTAAACAAGCTTTTCGAAGCACAGAGCGATATAAACCCGCCTGAAAAGTCAGTGCTGAACCGCAGATCAATTCGGTATCGTTGATTTTCAAAGCACACAACCTTTTTTTTTATTTTACTGAGTAATGAGGCGAGCAAGTCTTTTGATGATAACAGTTACAGTGCCACCCAGAACTTTATATTGCATAATAATCTGCACAATAATTTGTAGTTTAAGTTGCCGTTCGGCTGCCACTTTTGAACCTACAGGATGAGTCGGAGTGTGAAGTACTAACCTTCTTCAGATGAATCAGCTGAATGGATGTGCACAAAAGAAAGGAGACACATAAGTCAACATTTCAACTTTACTCGACTTTACACAAGGTGTAATTTCAATTACAACTTGTATAGATTTCTTGTAGTCCCATTGTTGTGCAAAAATTTTGTTACATTTGCATATTTATGTTATTGGAAATTAACTATACTCTTTTGACAGTATAGAATATCGCATTCTTCTACAACAAGATTACTTCCAAATGTACCAACAAAACTAACCAACCTGTACCAATTAACAAAAGTGCCTCTCAGTGATTTCAAAATAAAAGCCATATTTTTATTTTTTATTTTAACATATTTTTTTTTATCTTTTTGTGCGATGCCTAATCAATTATAAATGACCGATTTTAGAATTTTCGTCCATCTGTTTGTCTTGTAAAGGCTCTAAAACAGCTCAACGGATATGAATGAAAATTACAGGGATCTTCTAAATTTTCGTTTATGTTTATCTTCTAGGGTTCAGAAGATATGATTAAAGTCCCGCTGTGACTAAGCCGAGGCTACAGCTGCTATAATAATAAAATATTTTTTAAATCCCAGTAAACCTTGTGCCATTCTTCTGTACTGTGTTTAATTTTGTTTCTGGTGTACAATAAAGAGTTTTTCTATTCTATTCTATTCTATTCATGACAGATATATGCAATGTTATATGAAGAAGCGTATTAACCTGTTGATTCGTCAATGAAGATGGGGTCGAATGGTGCATCTGTGGCGCTCAGCCAGCGCTCCACTACCGTGAAGAACCGGCTCTCCTGCACCATCGTCTTGTTGGGGATTGGCAGCCGGTCCACTGTCTGCAGTATCTCCCATCTACAAGTGTATTCATGGTTTTCGTTATCTCTGGACTAAACTGCCAAAAAATTAGATTAAAAAAAAGATATATAGATTGGACCCTCAATTCAATGCAACATCAACCTATATCGGCCCGCTACTGAGCAGACCTCTCCCCTAACTTTGGAATTAAGCTATAATCCACAACGAGGGCCCGGTCCGGATTGGTGGATATATATTGTGATAAATTATAGTTCAAAAAAATACAGAAATAGCCCTCAACCCCTAAGCAGTCCAAAATGTCAAAATCGGCTTGTTTGTACGGGAATCGCACCCGCAACGGAGGCCGTCGACAATACGAACGTTAAATCGATCATTAGCGACAAGAACGTGTTATCTGCTCAATACAATCGTCCATGAGCGCGATGTCCTCACTTGAAGTCGAGCGGCGCGTCGGTGCACCAGGGCGCCAGCAGGCGCAGGCCGCGGTAGTCCAGGAACAGGCGGCGGCACGGCAGGTCGGCGTCGCGCAGCAGCCGCAGCAGCGCCGCCTGCGCGCGCCGCGACTTGGCGCGCACCACCGTGCGCGACAGCCGCAACGTGTGCGACTGGTTCTTCACGCCCGTGCGGCTCAGGGCCTCCAAGTCCTCTTCGATCTGGAACGAGATGAATCATGACGGTCAGTTGAGATACCAACGCGAAAAGCTAAATCCGTGTTGTTGGCAAATGGTATAAGTCCGGAATTTTACGAACAAACTAACTAGGATGGCGTAACGACTCATGAAGAATCCTCTCCTCAAATAATAAGAGCCACCGCTTCGGCAAACATAATGGACAGCGGTCCGCGGATCGTCGGGTGCTTTGACCGGTTGGATTTTACAAGCGGTGTCATCATCGGTTCGATAAATTCGATCGGTCGGAGCAACCGATAATACCTAGGCTGACTAGGACTGGCCATTTTGACTATTTTGTAATATATAAAACTTGAAAATTATTAATACTTGACTATCACGTGACTTAGAGAATTCCTAGGATAGCAGGACTGAATGAATTAATGAATGATGTAATTGCGCAATCGTAGTGCTGCTCATGTGCTCATAACTCCTGTATAAAAAAACCTTCCCCTGACAGTCTCGCAGAAGAGGCCTGATAGTGCAAGTACTCACATCAGCATCTTGCACTAGGTCCGGCGCCTTGGGCTTGTACTTGCGATCTTTGCGCGGGGGGCGGGGCGCGCGCGGCACCTCGGCAGCGCCGGCGGCGGCTTCCTCTGACAACTCGGCGGCGCCGGCCTTGGATGTCGACACGTCTTCTTCCTCCTGAGAAACAAAAACATTGGTGTTGGTTAGCTCGCTAGCTGACTCTGGATGCGATTGAGTGTAGTCGCATTTTTCCATGAATACCGCTCTAGCTAACCTGTCTCAGCAACCGATGGAAAAATTCAATTCTGTGTAGTCGCGAGTAGTTTGTACTCCAAAAAAAAGAAAGAAAAATAGTAGTAGATAGAAAATACCATCAAGGATGGCTCTATTACTCCTTTGAGAAATTCAACTTGAGAACGCTAAAACAATGTCCATGTGTACGTGGGGTGCGGGCCAGGTAACCTCCACGAGTGCCCGGCTGTTGTTCGTCCCTCTTGATGCGTTGCATCCGGAGGGAAGGGCAGCAGCTGGGACGGTGCACCCTGGGGTTCGGTCAGCAATTCTCCTAGGGGAATTGGTGGCCGTAGCAAATAACCTGGCGAGAAGAGGTCCTTCGCGTGTCCCTCTGATCAGCAGAGGGCACAGCGAGGGACCAATAACGGGGACTTTTGGGCCGCGGATCGGGGGTCCAACGCCCAAGTTAGAAGTCCCGAGCTGAGGTGCGGCCCGTGTGTTCCGGGACGCACCCAGCGGAGAAAGAGGCCCAAGCCTCACGTGGTGAGCCCGGGAGGGCGCCCGCAGAGGTGGTCACGGAAGCGCCGTGCGAACCCGTGACCACCTCCATAATGCGGAGAGGAGAACACCCCGGGGTTTTAGTGGGTAAACCCCGCCAGACCAGCTGGCGGGGGAGTCCCACATAAACACCCCCCCGCCCCCGGGGGCCGGGTGGTATGCCTAATGCATTTCCCCGGGAAAAAAAAAAAAAAAAAAAAAAAAAAAAAAAAAAAAAAAAAAAAGTCCATGTGTACGTAACAACAATAATCATAGCAATGGACGTATTTTTATTATTTTTTCTTTTTCTAATAAAATAGATATCTGCAAATACATTATAGGTCATATCAGGGAAAGGTCCAAAGGAGTTACATACCTCGTCATCGTCTTCATCGTCGGAGTCAGGTTCTGCTCCGATCCAGCCGCGGCAGCTGTCGGCGCCGCAGTAGCAGCGCTGGGCGACCTTCCTGCACACCAACATTTCTTGTTACCGAGCGTATTGGACGCAACAGTGTCAAAATATCTATAAACTATTTTCTAACCTACACCCCGATATCGACCCATCGCCTCCTAAAGATAAATGTTAATTTTACTGATAATACTGCCAAGGAACTATACAAACCTAGAAATGCTAGTAAACGTGACACTACAAAGCCGAAGATCGGCGCAGGTGGCGACAACTTGTGGACGAATTTAGAAGGAGTCACAATCTTCAACAACGAGAGAAGGATTGAGGAATTAAGAAATTCCACTGCATCTGTGTCAAGAATTTACCTAATTTAGAGGTGACCGTTTCGATTTTGTACTAATGTTAGTCTAAACCGATGTTGTTCCGGTTTTTACCAATGTCCCAGATAACTTAATAGTACATAACATTATGTTTTTTTTTCCTAGAGAGTACCATAAAGGCTAATAAGTAATTTAATTATAACTTATGTTAGGGTTTGTAAATTTGTTACAATTAATCGATATCAATTAACTAAATAGTTACTACCTCTTTATGCTGACAACTTTTTGGTTGAGTAGTCGGACCTTAGTCGGACGAAAAGAAAAAGGAAAAAAAGGAGGAATGTATGTCAGTGCGGCATTCGAAAATTGGAATCGAGCGAACGAATTTGTTATTTGAAAGAATATATGATTGTCTTGAGAAAAAGAAATAAAAACAGTGAACGTGTTAAGTAACGTTTTATCTTTTAATAAACTTACTCCGACGGGGCCTAGAATAGTGATACCTAGTCTTACACTTAAAATTTTAAATTGTCTTCAACTAATAATGTGTCCAATAGCACTTTTCTTATTGTCTCTATTAAGGGGAAGGCACTTTTTACGTGGTTTTGGCAGCACTTGTACCTACTACATTACTTTAACTCACTAACACTACACTAACTCGAACGGTTTTGTTCTTTGAATCCTCTCATTATGTATGTGTGGTCGTGGAGCTGGATTGCCCCGACCGCTCACATGATGATGAAGTCTACGGCGTGAGGTGTCGTGTAAAACTAGAGGAGAGCTACCGCGCGTCAGTGACGCGAGAAGCAACAAACACACGCGGCAATAACGCGCGCCATTTTCAGCCATTTTCGCCTGTTTCAGCAGTACATTTTACAGTTCAATTTGTTTAGTATGCAGTCAAATATTGAATATTTACCTCCAATACCAAATACACTGTGGAACTTCTTCAATAAAAAACTTCATAATTGACCGTGGAAGTAGGAGAAATGGCTTAACGCCTTATTACGATGCCTATATAGAATTTGTTGTCCTCCCAAACAAAAAAGCACTAAATAACTTCTCAAATCTTATTATTTTTTTCAATTACTTCATAATGCAAAAGTATTTAAAACAAAAGAAATGCACTAGTACAAGATACTTTAAAATAACTACGCACTTTCTAATAAGATCAAAACGATACAGAGCCTACTACGCACTTTAACCACCACTGTAACAACAAAACCCTAAAAATTACAATGAAAACATTAAGTCGATTTCCCTAAAGAACTTTTATAAACACGTCCGCCTCAAGATTGAACTGCAACATGTATGCAAGGATCGATTTGTATCGTCGGTCAAGCCAAGATCCATTAAAAATGCAAGCCTTGCATTACAACCTTTACACGCGGTAGCAATAAGGAGGCAAAGGATCAAAAATACAATAACATGGGGGAGCTTCATTTAAACCCTAATTGAGGCTACCTGGGGAAATAGTACAAACAGCGTCTAACGTTCGTACAATTTGTAATGGTTAAGTTTTATGGTGGAAATACTACCTTTGAGAACGAAGCGCCATACGTCTTTATTTATTTAGGACCAGCAAAGGTCTGGAATGATTTGCCTTCGTCTGCGTTTTCTAGCAAATAAAACCCGGGTGTTTTTAAGTCCTTAGTTACCAAAGTGGTCCAGGTGGACCCCCAGGGGTCCACGGGAGACACGACGGGGGTCTACGTTGGCGTGACAAAAAATAGTATAAAGGTACGAAATAAATAGGAATATGGTAGAAATGTAGCTTCCGGGGATCCACCAGAACCAGCTTAATTTTTAAAGTGGTCTATGAGAAAAAACGTCAGGGAACATCTGGTTTAAGTCAACAATTAGGTATCTTTTAGGCAAGCAGGCTACATCTTCACCTACATTGTCGCTTTCCAACATGTGAGATTACAGTAAAAGCTGACGTATTAATAAAAAAAAATTAAAGCCCAACCAGCCATGCAAAAATGAGACTTCGATGAAGGAAAACATCGTAAGAAAACCGTGGTGGTAGGGATAAGCTAGATTAAAAATCGGCCGCTAAATGGAGTGTCCGGAAACAGTCCTTCAGCCAAACATTGTAGGCTTACCGAATAAGTGTTTCAAAGGGACGCGCCTAATCATTAATTACAGATTTAAAGTTTTTGTCTATCTGTCTGTCTGAAAATGTATCTCAAACTAGCAGGCCCGGTAGACGTTGTCCTGCACTGTATATCAAAAACCAAGAACCCGATTGCAGAACCGTCTACCGGACACAATTGTGTTCTCAAACCATCCAGGAACCGATTGAAATATACACTCAAAATTTCATCCAAATCGGTCCAGCCGGTTAGGAGTTAGGTGACACACATATACACATACACAAGAATTATATCCGAACTTAAAGAATTGACGGCTTAACGGATTTCAATGTAAATTTTAGAGATTAAAAGAGGATTTTTGACTTAAATTTTATATATCCTGCAGGGTTCACAAGATATAAAAATATAAGTCACAGACACAGCTAGTACAAAATAAGCGCACTCACCCAAACCGCTGGAACTGGTAGTCAAAGGTCAGCTCCTCTCCGGCCACAATATCCCTCTTGCTGAAGAATCCTATTCTGAGTTCTCCATTCACAGTCCACTTCTGCGTTTCAGCGTTGGGATCGCACGAGTGGTTGATGAACCGAGATATGTTTCCTTTGAGAGTTGCGTCAATGACTGTGTCTCCCTTCAGAGACATGAAGTAGTGGTGGAGGTTGTTATCATCGGAATAGGCCTGCGCCCGTTTGTAGAACTGCTCATAGTCTAGTACTTCACCAACGTATTCCATTAGGAATTCACCCCTGGAAAAGATAAATTGTAAATTCAATTCAATGAATAGATTTACATGGGAACTCATGAAAAATGCTGTGCCACCAGATTCAAAATATGTACAGGAAACTATACTTAGTTTGTGTTAACACATTCAGTGCTGAAAACACAACTTCCGTGTTTTTCATAACTTGCCGCGAGTGCGGGAAAACACAGCAGTTGTGTTTGATGTATGGGAAAACACTATAGTGTGTGCAGAGCCGCACCCGTGGCTAAACAAGCAAAACGGCACAGCAGTCAAAGTGTTAAGATAGTATAAACTAATGAGTTTAAAAAAGGAGTCTTTACTTAATATGACTGATACAACCATCCATTGTACCTATTATTTAGCTTAGTGGTTTACTTCTTGGTGTCAGTAGTGAGTTATAGAATATTAAAGGTGAAAAAGACTTGTATGGGGAGCATTATAGGTTAAACTACATTGCATACTCCATCACCAACACACGCAAAGCCAGTCGTAAGAGTCTCCGAGACAGTCAAATGCGATTGTGAAATTTGGATAAATGTATGTAAACAAGCAAAATAGAGACATGATTCTGTAAAAAATACCTATAGAGCTAAATGCTATTTTTAGAACTGAGTGTTGAAATCGAGCTGAATTTGTGGCAGCACTGGAGGCATACCATGACCTCTTATAGCGATTCAATTGAAGACCTAAACTGAACCGCGTCAACATAAACGGCAGCAACATAAAAAATAAGACGTCACGGTACGATTGTGCGACGCGGCTCAATTTAGGTCCTCAACTGAATCCTCAACTCAATCCGGAATCTCAGTTAGGGGTCAGGATATATTATGTATGTATAATTGTGACACATCATAAAAATTAATAATAATAATATGAATATGGTGATGATGACAACAATGGAATGATTGCCATCATCCTGAATCTTTCTTACACCTTCACAGTAAGCAATAAGCATTTGCCATTATTAACACACTCTTTTTACATATGATTGTAGTTAGTGCTCCGCAAATAATTTGAGACTTGACAAACAATGTTAGGGTTTTGTTCATAGTTTTGAACAAAGCCCCCCCCCCCCCCCACACACACACACACACACACATGCACAAACTCAGTCTCAAAATAAATTTTATGTATGGGCCGAGGAGCCGGTGAGCATGGAACTTTTGAATATTTGAATAATAAATCAAAAAACATATATCTGAACTTATTGGCTGAGCACTGTAGTCTTTTACACTTACACAGGAATGTCCACTGCAGCTTCAACACCACACCCCTTCTTGTCAGCGTAAAACACTTTTAGAACGGAATTTTCTTTTTTCTGAAATCTCCTATTGGTACACCGATCTCCGACTGGACATCGAGAATTACTGAAATAAATTACAGTAGGACTTGCATACCATGAAAAAACACAAATATCTCAATCTAGTACAATAGGCAAGCAATGTAGACGCCACAATATTATGTGGAAATAGAGACGGGTGTAAAAAATCAACAATATTAGCAAGGGGTAAAGTTTACCATAATTACCATTCAATCATGAGCAGCCTGTTCAAGCAGTCTTCCCCGCAAGCTAATTCGCCTCGCTCCAACTCTTCTTTGGTCATAAAACAGTCGCAGATCATTTTCTTAGTGTCTTTACTGATCATCCTCTCGCATAAATACTCATTCTCCTCTAAATGCAGGTACTGGTTCATTCTATCTTCTATAATTTTGTCATAAGCTTCTTTCGACAATGGAATAACTGGATGCTCCTCTTTTGAGTCATTTGACTCCGCCACAGGTGGCATTTTAGGCAAGCTGGGGCTGGCAAGTGGAGAACTGGCAGGTGAGATTGTTCCCAGAACTTGCTCCAGCTCACTGGACCTTCGCCATCGAGATTTTACTTTCACTGGCATCTCCGATGGAACTGGGAAGGATGGTGAGTTAGGTGCGTTGTTTGGCACCATGTCTCCTAGCTTCTCTTGACTGTCAGACCCCATTTCCTCTAGCTTGAGTTTGGTTTGTGTTATCAAAGCTTTCTTCAGAGGAGTTTTGACTAGACCATAACCTTTAGTTTTCTGTTTCAAATTGCTTATCGTTTTGATGCGGCTTGATCTCCTAACCCCAGTGGGAGACGACTCGGCAGAATCGTTGGCATGGAGTAGACCCAGCTCCACAACCCTTGAAGAATTACTATCATCGGACAATGTGGAGCTCGGTGTAATAGAAGGGTCAGGCCTGGCCACTTCATCTTTAGAAAATTGCAGATCTGGAGTCACGCAGGGTGGTGTAGTAATATCAATCACCTCGCATCCCATAGGATAGTGACGTTGGGGTTTCGGTTGAAGGTTCAAGCCTTCAAAATGCTTTTGAATATCACTTTCTTTGGAATCAATAGAAATGGTTTCTATTACATTTTGTTCTGAATTTTTTACATCCTCATTCACCTCAGCTGGTTCTTTAGGACTGTCAATTTTAATGTCATAGTAAAGTGTGTGATCTTCATCTTCAACAATCTGGACTACTGTGATGATTTCATCATCATCACCTCCATACATCATTTGTTCATCATCCAATGGAAGATCATGATTTGCTTCTTCATACAACTCTTCTTGCTGAATGCTCTGTTTAACGTGATTTTCTGCATTTTCTTCAGATTCTGGTTTGGTTGGTTCTTTTTGATGCACATCAAATTCTTGTATTGGAGAGCTCTGAACTGCAAATTCAGATACGTCTGATTCAGGTGCAATATAATAATTCTGATTCAAAAAAGGAATTTGCAGAATAGGGGATCCATCTCCTTGTTCGTCAGAGGGCAATGACTCCACTTGCACCGTAACAGGTGACATAACAGGGGATGCATATCTTGAGGTGCTCCGTGATATGCTCATGGCACTGTTCATAGGGCTGCAAGCTCCACTGTTAGTATCGGAAGTTGTGTCTACAGGAGTGTTGGAGTCAGACTCAGATGCAGCACAGGGATCAACAATCTTTATTTCCACACTACTATTGGTTTCACTGTCACTACCCATTTCATATTTTCTAGCAAAGGAGTTCTCACTGTTGAACAAGTATTTGCCAAACTTCTTGTGCAATGCCACGATTGGCACTTGACAAGGTTTTGTAACTGGAACATCTGTCTTTTGGGGTTCCGGAGCGTTGTCAACAGCTGGCGCGATGTTGTCAGCCGAGGCAGATGTGTCAGAGGGCGGCTCTTGGTTTGCATTATCGGAACAGGAGGGTTCCGTCGCAGTTGAACACTCGCCCTCGGACGCAGGCGCTTGCTTGCCGCGCCGTGTCGTCCGCCGAGCGGCCGCGGTCTTCGCTCCTGCCTTCTTTCGCTTCGCCATCGTTGTCTTTCGATGAAGCGACAATTGATCTATAAATTAACAGAAATTAATCGACATGTTTAGCCTACAATGACCTCTTTCGATCATTGTTTCTCATTACTGTCAATGCCACATGTTTGATACCAATATAACTAAAACAGATTATTCGAGTTTAATATCTCAGCTTATTATTTAGTTAAAGAACATCTTACAATAACAAGTAAAACAATGACAGTTTAAATAATTTAGTTTTGTAAAAGCATCCCTACCACCGGTTGGGCCCTAAAACATTGGTATCCAAACTATCCAACAAATTGTACAAACACACACCATTACTTTTCCAGTTACACAGTATTATTTAATACATTTTTGGTAACACTGTGTTATCAGAAACCCAAATTCAGACAAACAAATTGAATTATACACCAATCAACACTTCATTTTTCCATTTCTACAGTTCATTGCATTTTCGGAACCATGATGAATGAGAGTGGGAGGGCAAACACGCACGCTTGCGACTATTTACAATTATCGACTAAACATGAATTTTAGTCGATTCAATTTAGTGTTTCCGAACCACTGTTTATGTTGTTTTGTGCAATGCATAGAAAATCACCAAAACCCATTAGCCCGTTATTGCACAAATGTGCCCGCTTATGAATTTGCTGTATAGAATTTCGAAAATATACAAATTTTGATCAACGCAGTGGTAGTATTATTTGGTTTTACGTTGTAGTAGTTACTTAGATATTGAAGTACAACTTCTTAACGCACGCTTGCTTTGGGGAGTAAGCTGGTGAATGTGTTACGAAAAATGTGATCGGGCGAGGCGAACAGAAGTTCAGAGGGAGATAAAAATTAATGAAGTTAGTAAGAGAGAGAGAGAGAGTTACGTATTGTAATTTTTTTTAAATGAATTTTATTATATAATATTTGTTAAAGTTTTGACTTCTAATAAGTGTCCCAGCACACATTTCGTTTTTATGAATTGTAGGAGTTCATCTTCTGTTTTAAAAAAAAAATTTAATCGACTAAAAAATTTACTTCTTTAACGATTCAGTTGTCGGTTATAATTCTTATCGATCAGCATGTCCCGTCTATCAAAATTCAGGAAAGTCTGTCTTATCTGTGCTGTCACTTCTGTCATTCTCAAACTGGTCTCACAAACTCATTCACTTCATTCGTTCAGAAAAAAAAAGAACTGCCGCTTCCCAGGAAAGAAAACTAAAATTAATAATCTAAATTTTGAATAGTTTTTCTGCATTTACTTAAACGTAACGCAAAACATAAATAATGGCGGAGACCCAAGAGGTAATTACCACAAATTCATTTATAGTTTTCACTCGTTAGCCGAGAATTTCGTGTACTATTAGAAGGACACGTCACGATTCTCATTCTAAAGTACCTAAATAAATGGTTATTTTCTTCATACAGGCTGTTAAAATCAACAAGTGGGATGGTGCCGCTGCTAAAAACGCTATCGATGATGCTATCAGAGAGGTAAGTAGGTAATTTTGTTATGTACCTACCACGTAACATGCGTGCTGTTGGAAGATAGACACAATGTTCACACTTACAACTCAAATCAAGCCACGAGTATGAGATAGGTATGAGTTGGCTTCTGAAAACCATACGAATATTACAAGCTCATAAAGTATACCAGGATTTCATATTCGGCTCCATCATATTAGAGTGAAAAGTAGAAGCCTTCCAAGGAATAGGTCCTAGTCAAATTCCTAACTCCCCAAGTCTTAGTACTTGAGAATTTAACAGAAGTTTGATTATCAAATGGACATATTGAACTCTGCTTGTGAATTATGTAAAGTTAACAATTTTGTTAAAAATTCCAGGTACTGACGTTAGATCTGAAATGTAAGGAAAGCTTCGCTCTGATGGACGGAAGACTGTTCCTGTGTGCACTAGCTGTAGGAGTTGCTCTCTATGCCTTGCTGTGGGACTATCTGTACCCATTCCCGCAATCAAAGTAAGAAAAATATTATTTTTTTAAATATTTTTTTCTCTGCCGAAAATACGCCGAATGTGCGAACCCACACTGCTGTATTTACAATTTTATCACACCAGTTGTGTGCGCCCGCACAGCTGATTGAGTTGGGTTATGAAACAACACCAGTAAACAGTAAAGATTTTTATTTGATGTCTGTTGTGACTAAGCTCCCTTCAAGTTAATTTATAGATGAGCGGTATGGATGCTAACATATCTACATCAGTGTTGTAAGTCACTTCACAAATGTTCACTGTTGTAGCAATGAATTATTATTAGTGAGCCGATATGGGTTGACGATGATAATGATGATGCAATTTTAAAAATTACCTTCACAGGATAGTGCTGATTGTCTGCGTTACATCATACTTCATACTCATGGGTATCTTGACCCTGTACACCACATTCAAAGAGAAGGGAATCTTTGTCATCGCCAAGGAGAAGGTTGGGAATGGCAACAGGGTGTGGGAAGCAAGCTCCTATGTCAAAAAGTAAGTTTCCAAAAACTTTACACGGTTGCAGGAATTCACACCTGTTGTGTTAGCGCAGCTTACATGCCGACTGTGCGGTGAAACACAAACGTGTGTGTTTAACGCGGCGCTACAACAGACAGACGCGGCGTGACAGTGAGTGTGCGGCTCACATAAACGGCACGCCATTGTTGAAAACACACACGGTCCGTAACGGTGCCCAAATGTTAAAACCGGTTCAGCAGTGAATATGTTAACTTTGCAAGTCAATTTTAACCCTGTTCCTGTTTTTGAATTAGTTGAAATTTTTCATGCATGTCAAGTTCCGATGACAATACAATATTATGATGACAGCAAGCTGAGCTGATGATAGAGATCGAAGATAGACTCCTGAACTCCTGAGTGACTTACAGTAGGTTGATCGTGTCTAGACGTGTATAAACATTTGTTTGAGCGATATACATTTGTATTGTCAAGTACATCAATAGCTACGGCTGCAACCTACTTTGAGACTTTGACTCGAGTTTTAGCATATAAAATTTCAGATTTTAAGTTGAATATGTTCAAGTAAATATAACATTAAAGATGTTAAAATACATTTATCTTTCAGACATGACGACAAATACAATCTAGTGATTGCGATGCATGATGCTACCGGCAAGTACCGAGAAGCCTCCATCACCCGTTCCTTTGCCAACTTCATAGACACAAATGGCACTGTGGTCCAGAACCTGGTGCTCAACGACGTCACCAAGCTCTACAACTCACTGTCCTCGGAGAAAAAAGACAAATGATATGACACCACGACAGCTTAAAGTGGAGTCTAAAGAAGCAGTCTTGTTATAGTTCTAAGGATTGGTGTGAATGTTTGGACTTGTAATTTAATGAACTATGTCTCAAATTGTTCGATTTTAATGGAGGAATACCGGAAGATAACTTTTCTGAGACTGAGAAATTCTTTTCGACAACAAAGAATATATTGAAGTATGTGTGTTTGTTATTTTGAAGAAAGATGAGATACCTACGCCTCCCCAATAGGCGCAACAAGACTGTCCACTTACTGTCGTTTAATTGTTATGTATTCGATATTAAAATACATTGTCAAATTATATAACGTAAATTTAAAGAACACTTAAGCTACAGAAAGACCCGCCGCACATAGCGGCGCACGCCCACTACTACGTGTATGATTTGTTTGAACTATCGTCAAATATACATCCAACATCTTTCATTTTGTATAAAATCGTGGCCGTGCGCCGTTATGTGTAGCAGACTCAAAAATGGCACAAGATAAAAAAAGTAACCAAAAATTGCACAAGAATTGCAAAATAAAAGTAACTAAGAAGTCTAAATACTGTTAGAACTAAATTAAACAAAACTCTGTTGACTATGTTAAAAGGGTACCAATTTAAACTGTTTGCACCTACCAACACGCAATTGCAATATAATAATTGATATTTACTATGGATAGTAAGTTATTTAAAATGTTTGAAAATGGTCTCACTAAGTAAAGTTGTCTTCTCACTGTAGGTATGTAAACGTAACGTAGCCGATATCTCAGGGTGATGAGCGCAGTGCAGTGCCGCGCAGGATTATGCAATGCACAGTGGCACTGGAACTGTTATGGGCAGGCGTAGCGCTTCCCATCAGGTGAACGACTTGCTCGTCTCGTCACTTAGTCAAATAAAAAAATATATATACTTATATTTAAGTCAATGTTCTTATCACTTACTAATGATTTTGTGATTTTATCTAAAAATTGCTGTAAATTACTTAAGATTTTTGAATGTTTAGTTTTGAATGTGATTGTGCGTCATGAACTCTAATTCTCCGAATATTTATTTTATAATTTAATAGAAAGACTAGTTGTAAGTCCAAACATCTCCGTAGACTAAAGTGGATTATTAATAAAATATATATAATAAAAATTATGTTATTTTTCTAATACTTAGAATAACTTTTTCGAGCGAGTTGGTAATCTAAAAAATATTCTCCCATTCGATATAGGTAGGACTACTTTAAACACCCATATGAACAATAAAGCCAATGTTGGTACCAAGCAATCCTGTTAAGTTTGCACAAACTTAAGTAAAACTCAATTTCACAGCTCTAATGTTAATTTTGCCTTTCCTTTAGTTTTCATATGGTTGTAAAGTGACGACAAATCATTCGTCAGGACTAAACAAAAATTTCAGTAAGTATATTCTTTAATTTAGATTAGTTTGTATTACAAAAAAAGATAAAAATATATTGCACCATTGTGGCATAACATTCGACATGTCGGTATTTATATCTATGTTTTGTCTCGATATAACTCATGAAGCCTTAATATTATAATCCAAGATATACACCGACTTGGTAAATGTGTAATTCAAACTCTCGCCACTAGATGTCTCTGTTCAGTAAATGGTGGTTGTAAATATTTTATGCGCCCTTGCCCCTTTGGTATTTTACAGAAATTATTGAAAAAGCTTCCACAATAAAGTTCAAAATCGCTGACTCGACGGACATGCGCCTTCATGATAGCAGCACCCCATTTTAATTGGATTGTAGTGGTATAGATGTGAAGTTGGTGCGGGCTGTCAAGCGATCAGTGACTCATGCTCATGGGATCGAAGGAGTGAAACTAAGGTCAGTCAGTAGGTCGCCCGGTTTTACGCCGAGCGTCGCGTGCCGAGCCGCGGTACATTACGCAATAATGTGCCCTCAGTAGCTAACTAACACGATTAGTCAAAATAATAAATATATAAAACTAAATTAATTAAGTAGTGATCTAGAAATATTTCCAGTGCGTGATCTTAAAAATTTAATAAAAAAACGAGCGTACTAATTTTGCAAACCGCCGCGTTGCCCTTGCGTTACTAAAATTAGTTTTTGTAAAATAGATTACATGCATTCTTGTTAAATTTTCCTCGGATACTCTTTGTTAAAGGTGAGTTTCAGTGGAGCAAGGTCGAGTTTAAGTCATAATTATTTGTTTTTGTGTCTAAGTCACTGTTCATCAAGGTTATTTTATTCAAAACACTGAATTAGTAAAAACCCGTCGTCTTAACAACAAAAATATATTTATCGTAATTCTTTGTTTGGTTCAACCATAAAATATTGTTTTTGTAAAATAAGTAATATAATTTTAATTATTATATTATTCTAGATCTAATAAAAGCAAAGATGATTAGTTCATGGATGGCACGCCACACCTCTTATTGTACGTTCTATTATAGCAATTTTTTTACATATACAATAATAAATGTCTATAAGTTTTTATGTAAACAAAACCATGCCGATTCGAAACTATTAATCAAATCGACGCTCAGCTGTTAGCATCGTGAAAAAGGACGTAACTATTTCTAAGATAAAAATAGGCGTTTAAAAATTCGCGCTTTCAGTTGTTCTAAAGCATTGCAGATATTACACAATCCAAAAAGAACATTATATCGACATAACAATATATTATGGATTTTGAGCACGAACCGTGACGAAGTCGATAAAACAACCGACAACTATGACATCATCAAAGAAACCTGACTCAAGGATTTACCTAGCTACTAAGTTTATTATTTACCGCATTCATTAACCGTCCTTAGAGACTATGGCCGATTGTTGATAATAGATAAAATGTATGGAGAAACACAATTTATCTTTTGGTTTTCTCCAATCTATTATTTCTACTTTATGATTATTGGCTCAAAACCTTGACCCTTCCCTTCTTCTTCCTACAGGGTGCTACGAAACCCTGTTTCATATATAAATGAAGGGTGTGTACATACACTAGAAAGTATCCCTACAAAAAAAAAATAATTTAAATAATATCAAACATTGACACTGTGGTCTCTAAATTACGGTTAAACTGTTATAGTAGAGAATCCAGCGTAGATAAGCAGCTGATTACTCTACTAAAATAGTTTATGGTTAAAAAATTTCAACATGTCTCAAAGGAGGCAATCTAGACAGACTGCAATCATAATCTCAGTGGATTCAGTCACCTGACTTCACGCCGTTTCAGTGACCATTAAACCCATTTAACCGCACGACAAGCTCAGTCTATTTTAGTTCTGTCTACAACACTGGCTCTTGTATTCAGTACATTATACAATACGGCATGGGCACGATCGTGAAACTCACGCCGCGATCAGTGGGACCCGTGTTATATAAAATTGGAACTCAAATCGGTGAACGTCGAACAGCTGCCAAGTATCGGCTCTGTCTACTTGCGACGCGACATACTTTTTGACAATGTATAATGTAATGTTTGATGGGTTACCCTATAAGCCATACCTAGTAATAGGTGCGCTCTATGCTAAAATCAGAATCAAAAGTCTTTATTCGCATGGGCCTCAAAAGGGTTGGTTGACTCTACCATCGGATTTGGAATACATCGAAAAGAACCGGCAAGAAAGTCGAGGGTTAATTTGTTCAACACCTATCTAAGCATACTAAAAATTGGTAACACATGTCAACTGTGTGTATGCTAAAAAGGTCAGGATTTTATCTAATTTCGACGTAAGTACTTGTAAATCTTTAAAAACAAATAATTTACGTAATTATAAAAGGTTTCCATGTTTCAAAAGCTTTGAAGTCTCAAACAAGCCATTATGGGCGTAACTTCCAAAATACAAATTATAAGATACGGAATACAACTAGCTATCTTACCGCTAAAGAGCGATCTCTTTCACGCTATTAATTTTGGCGCGTTGCATTGAATAGTTCAACTACCAATTTATTAGTCCCGTCTTTCGGAACTTTCAGTTGATTTTATTCCATTCCATCATGATTAACTTAGAATTACCCATAGAGGGCCCATAGATCAGATTAGATAAATCAACACGTGTTGTAGAGCATACGATGGAAGACCTTGGCGTATCACGGATTCGCCGAGACGAGACAGACTCGGAAGAGATAACAACCATAATTAACATGCTGCAGCAATCTGTCTCTACTGATAAGTCGCACGTCACTGATAACGGCGGCGTGTAGTAGAGTAGTGGTAGCAACATAACAGTGCCTACACACGAAGGGGTTGTCTGATTGTTTTAATTGCATTATTCCTTGTAGGCCGGAGGTATTGATCCGTCTAAAAATCCGGATGTAAAGGGCGAACCGTGGATGGCCAGGATTAATAAAATAGAGCATTATTAGGCTTGTTATTAAAAAGGTTACATGTAAATTGTGCTTTTTCGGTTTTAGTGCCCTTTGATTCTTGCATTTACTGAAAACTCACAACCTCTTTTTCGGCAATATGTTAAAAATCATTGCTTGCTTGAACTCAAAATACGAATGATAAATCAAGGTGGACGTCTTTCATAATTGTCTTTTAACAAAAGACAATAAAATATTTATTTTCAATCAATATGTACCTACTTATTTATTAATGTCGTCAAGAAAACATGTAAATTGATGTCATAATCTAAATCAACTTTCAGAAAACACTTGACTTGTAAGAGATGGTGTGTACAGTTAGCTATGCCTACCTAATAAAAAACTTAAGTTTCGTTTTCCTGAAAAGTATGTCATACATAAGTATGTAGGCCCCTTTGGTATGAAGACAGCGATTGTTTCAAAATATTGAATGAACCGCCGCGGCGCCTACACACGTCCGGCCAAGTCCGTCAGTCTAAGACTGGATTGGATCGTGTGTAGACGCTGTAAACAAGTATACAGCATTGTATAGAAACAGTAATAATGGGTGCATATATTACGAAATTCGACAATATTAGCGGAATTTTTCATTTGAGCTCGTGAAGTGATTATTAAGGCGATAAGTATGATCCTTATCGTTATTTCAGTGATAAACGAAAAACCGGTTAGAATAGCTGTCGGCGTTTCGTTATCCACGTTATTTTAGCAGCCTATATCACTAGCAAACTTCTAAAATATTTATTCATTGTGGGCGTAAGACTGTACCATCGGATTCGGAATAAAATAAACCCGTTACTGCAGTACAGGCCTTTTATCCATCTCTATGCAAAGATCACGTCAATCCGTTGCCCTGTTGCTGGTTGCAAAAAGGACAGACACCTACAGACACTTTTACTTTTATAATAAACTAGCTGTGCCCTGCCACGCTTCGCTGTGGCACATTCGCACATTCGCTGATATGTCACTGATGAAAAAATAGATAAAAACAATCCTTGATGCGGATTATATATCATGCTGAAATTTCAGCTCGATCGGTGCAGAACTTTTTGAGATTTTGAAGCGTACACAAACCAACATAACATTTTTATATATATAGATAGAAATAATGGTAAAAAATATTTTTTGTTTGAAATTTTTTACTGATTCGCTATAATTACGAAAATACTTATCAAATAGCGCCAACTTGTATTAATATTTTGTTTTTGACTGAGTGACAAGACGAGCAAATAAATGTAAAATTGTTGAGCGATAAATAATACGAGTTATACTGATACTTTTAGTAGACTTAGTTTCTTTAGTCTTGTACTAGAAGGAAAGTCAGATTTTATCTTGTGCGTTAATTGGGTGTAAACTGTTTTGAATTCACTAATACACTGTGGTTGCATGTTGTTATGCTGCAAATAACCTGAAATAGCATTGTGTTGTGTAGCCGGCCATCCACGAAAACATGCATTATTCAATTTTATTCATTTATTCATGCACATGACTGCAGTATTGCACTATAGGCTTTACTGATATACCTTGACATAGATTTTTCCTGGCCACCTGTCTGTCATGCTTGATAAAGGTAAGAGTTTGTGTGCGGTATCTCCGATCTTTTAAAATGGCTCAGGTTAGTTATTAGAAAGCTTCCCAGTATTAATCTAGACACGTTATACCTAATAAGAAACTTTTAAAGGCTTTTGTATTCATATGAGCCCCAAGAAAACGCTCAAAAAGTTGATTGACTCTACAATCGGATTCGGATTACATCCATTAAGGAATGATTCGGAATACATTCATTCAGGAATGATTCGGAATACATCCATTCAGGAATGATTCGGAATACATCCATTTAGGAATGTTTCGCAATACATCCATTCAGGAATTCTGAAATCCGCCACTTGGGGGACGGTCATGAGAAATTTCCGGAATAATCCTTCTAGAACACACTGCAAGAAACACAATGTCAATTTTTTTGAAAATATGTGTTCTTTATTCAATATAATTATACACACCGGAAATCATTGATCGGCTTGTGTACTGTACGTATATTTACGAGGGGAAACGTCCTTGGTATGTAAACGATGACGATAAAAAAAAAGTCAAAAGTTATCTAAACACGCAATCATGTAAAATATTATCTTCATGACTAAAACGAATGGTTACTACTATACTAATAACTATTAGGTAATGTACGTGTCATTACTTTATCTACAGGGTGACTTCTTAGACTAGCCTTTCTTAGCACCTACGCAAGCCTGAAAAAAATTACACCCACCCACACCCAGTAGGCTAGCCTGACATTATACTAAGTTACTCTTATTATTTTCCTACCTAAAAACTTTAAAATTAATTTTTAAACAACCTGTATAACTTGAAACTAGTTTATGATAACCATGATATTTTTATCATAGATTAGATGCTAAATGTATTTAATTTAGATACAAGATTAGATAAAACTTTCTAAAATTAAAATATATCTCACTAATATCATAAATTCGAAAGTTTGTGTGTGTATGTTTGTCCTCTCTTCACACTGAAACGGCTGAACGGATTTTGATGAAATTTAGTATATAGATACTTTAGGTCCTGGACTAGAGCCTAGGATTATTTTTATCCCGCCAAAATAAACGGCTCGCGTGGGATAATAAATAACGCGGGTGAAACCGCAGTGCTCTGCTAGTAAATAAATACAATGATGTAATTTTCAAATGATAAGCGTAATTAAAATATCACTGTAAAAATATAATGATCCAGAGAGCGGCCAATTTGGTACTTTGGATGTAACATTTAGCTCTAAGAAAAAGACATACCATACTACAGCCTATACTAGAATTATAGTAATTAATTACAGAACACTATAAATTATAAATGATAACCCATTGAAAATCACGCAGGCCTTTGATGGTGTCATAAATGTAATCGATAAATTGGATTGCGGTCGCCATCCGATATGCATATCTAATGGGGGTTGTAAGTACCTAGTACTTACATAATTAATTGCTTTCAATTCAATCGTGCGTCGCATGACGCTCTCGGAAATACCTATTAACTAGAGTACATAATTATCCTATCTATTCAATATTCAATGGTAGAAATAACAGCGGTTTACTGAAGTGCATCAGCATTTGCAGGTTCGATAATAGATATATAGATAAACTCTTTATTGAAACGCCACAGAACAAAGAAAACTTAAAAATAAATTTAATAATTATAATATCTATGTGAACCACAGAAATTGGCTCTTGTCGATTTAGATCCCCCTATATAAGGGTATCCTAGTTAGAGGCCCGGGTCCTGAGTTCGGGTCTATGAAAAGAGCGATTAGAAAATGAATTTATTAGCAATATTCTATACTTTCTCTTTCGTGGAAGAAATCGGATCCCGTATAATTAAACTCAAGTGGCGATGGGCAGGACACTTGGCAAGATGTGGCGATGGCAGGTGGAGTAAGTCCCTGACAGAATGGTGGCCACGTGTGGGTAAGCGCAGCCGCGGAAGACCGATACAACGGTGGGTCGACGACATCAAAATGTTGTTGGGTAATGCATGGACCAGATCGGCCCAAAGCCGGGATGAATGGCGTAAGAGGGAGGAGGCTTATGCCCTGCAGTGGGTTGGATGAGCTGCATATGAGGATGATTGATTCTATACTTACTCTCATTTAAAACATGAAATTAATAAAGTATGTCAAAATCATCATCAACAACCTGGTCACACTGCTGAGTACGGGTCTCCCCTCACTTTCGTAAGGAGGGTTATGCCATCCGCCACAGGGGCCCGGTCCGAATTAGTGGATAACATACCTAGCTCTGAAATAATTCTCGGGTAAGGTGGATTTCCTTACAATGTTTTTCTTCACCGAAGAGCGGGTGATAATAGTTAAGTAAGCAGGTTAAAAAAATCCCTTTGCATAAAACTAAAAAGCAATAATACTAAATTACAAGTTTATATGTAAATAAAATGGTCGTCATCATTATGATTATTGACTTCGCATCAACGGATTTCTTATCACACAGCTAATCGGTCACGGTTGCGACACGTGCCTTTTTCTTGTCTCGAGGTAATGATAGCTAATTTCAAGATGTGGGATAAATATAGAAGAGTGCTTTTTTTGTTCGGGCTTTTTCAGTGTCGTTGCCTCGAGTGGGCGACTGAGATTACATAACTTCTGGTTATTCTGTGAATCTGCCGGCCGATTTTTGAATCTCATCGGGTGATAAATTTCACCGAAATGGCTGATTTTCTGAGTTCGGTGAGAATTAGCCATTTTGGATGGATGGATGGATGGATGTTTGTTCCTCTTTCACGCAAAAACTACCTAACGGATTCGAATGAAATTTGGAACACAGATAGTTTATAACCAGGATTGAGTAATAGGGTACTTTTTATCCCGATAGTATATTCCCGTGGGACGAAACGGGAACCACGCTGGTGAAACCGCGGGGCGCAGCTAGTTAAAAAATAAAAACAAAATCAACCGTAGCTTACGATCGGCTTTTGTTCACGTTACACAGCACTACACTATCTTTGTGTTAGTAGAAATACTAACGCCGATTATATTAGTTGGGTTATTTATATGTTTAGTAGGTATCTATAATTATGTACCAAGAAGTGTGAACTTATTCAACAAATGCCGAGTGCAAAAAAATTTGCACTCGTTGCCAGGTTATCTAGACGCGCGATGTTTTACTCTAAATAATGTTGTACATTCTATTCCAAATCGTCTTGACTGTGACCACATGTCTTTGAAATTTTTATTCTTCGACTTTCGTGACAATCGTGGTGAGTCATGTGGTTTGACTTGGAAAATTATAATAGCATATCATCTACCTATCTGCTTACAGTTACTTATTGTAGTTCTAGCAATTCTAGTTGCTTAGATATGTTGTCGATATCTATACCTAAGTCCATAAATTAATACCCTACCTTATTTGCTGTATACAAGGTTCTACGGTACTATAGTAAAATGTAAATTTATTGAATTCGTGTAACATCTAGGCACTGTGATAACATTTTGGTCATGTAGGTGTCTTTACCTTTCTTCACAAGACAATAAATAGGTGGGATAAGAAATATTATAAGTATCTTCTATAACCACGCCTAAAGAAGCTTGTAGGTACTTATTTAAGAAATTGACTGTAAATACGGAATGCCTCAAGATAGATAAAATTACGAGTTCCAATAAATAAAATCAAACTTCAAAGCAAAAAATACCAACATAATCTTATGGGTGTAAAATCTGTACAAACAGACAGACAGCGCGAACAATGAAGAGTCAACGTTAATAAGTAGAGATAAGTTTTGTTATGTTCATCACGGGGAGTTTTTTCATTTATTCATCATTTAGTTACTGTTATGTGATTTTCAGAAAATGTCTCGGCGAAGATTGTTGGTTGGCGGCGCGGGCGCCGCGGGCGCTGCGATTACAGCGTGGGCCCTATCTGCGGATGACTCACCTGTGGTGAGTAGGAACCGGGATTCACTGATAGCGTGCTGATAGATAGGGGGACTTATAACTAACCAAACCAACTACAAATCAACATTAGCTCTATGCTATACTTCCTGCGAAATATTTGACGTAACAGCCACGCTGAAGTGCGCGCTGACTTGGGCTTTATTTCAATAGTATTTTGCGCGATATTTGTGCTGAGCCGCGGCGAGTTGCCTGTAATCACATAACGCATGGTACGCAGAATGCTTTTTGAAGTAAAACTCGCTTGACTTGGGGAGTAAGCTGGTGAATGCGTTACGAAAACTGTGATCGGGCGAGGCGAACGAAGTTGAGAGGGAGATATAGAATAAGTTAGTGAAGATAGACAAAGGGAGAGTTAGGTTCGTTTCGTATATCTTTTATGATTTTTTTTTGTAATTGTTTTTTGTTATAATTTCTTAGTTGAAGTTTTACCTCTACCACAGAATCGTGTCCCAGCACACATTTAGTTTTTTTAAGGATTCTGTGTAGCGGCAGTTACACATGTCTGCGTAGCTGCGTAGCGACACTGCTACAATTTTTGTTGCCTCCCCACAATGACCTCTAGAGAATGGTACATTTGATTTGTCGGCTAAAGTATGAATAAATAAGGAAGAATAGGACACAAGTTTTGAACTTATGACTCAAAAAATCCAAATCGTCAATCGTAAGAGGAAAATAAAAATAATTATTATGAAGAGAATTAATAATTATTATGGTACGCTAATCCAGTACGAACGGCAATCCCATTTATATGTTATATCCATTCTAAACTATTAAAAATCGACTCTTTGAAATAATGTGGTGAGGTACGTTCTCACTGCTGGGACATAGTTTAGCATCTTTTAACGAGATAAACTGTAACATTAGCTTTATAATAATAAATAATTGTTTAACTACATCTAATCTAAATCTAAACAATAAAGTATGAAAGTAATAAGTAATTTTAGTTGTTTTTTTTTAAGTAATGAGTAATAAGTATTTTTCTGAACTGTGTTTATTTTTGTTTCTGGTGTACAATAAAGAGTTTTCTATTCTATTCTATTCTATGATAACGCTTTAAGTATGTTTAAATAAAAACGTGACTAAGCTCGTTTTTGTAGAGCGGCGCCATCTGTTGTACCATAATTCTACTTTATTTTTTATACACTTAAGTAAGAGGTTTGGTAATCAGCAAGCCAGACAAAAGATGGCGCAGCGCAGGTATTGTCACTGAGATACATTTTGAATGAGAAAAAAAGCACCGAGTGACACATTGCGTTGCGTTGATCTGTCAAACGCCTTTGCTTGTACCTAGGTTGTTCCTACGTACTAACTGTTGCTGATATTCCTCACATGAAAGATGACGATGCTTAGTCCATTTTAAACCGTTACCTACATAACTTCTGTGAACACTTACAAGTAAACAGCGAAGGTAACTGCAAATATGGTCTTCAATAATTATAAAAGGACGCAGTTAGACTATTCAAGGAAACATAGATAGATAGATAGATAAAATCTTTATTGAAACACGATAGAACAAAGAAAACTTTAAAACTAGAACAAAACAAGTTTAACAATTAGTGTCACAATGGGCGGTCTTATCGCTCAGAGCGATCTCTTCCAGACAATCATGCATAGAGAGCAGTAGCTAGGATCCATATCCTAGCTACTGCTAAAATAAAAAACTACTGTAAAATATGCCACCGTCCCATGACGGTGGCATATTTTACCTAGTTTAATTTTTCAGGAGTGGTACAAGCCTTCGACAGTATCGGCGAAAACAGAGCGCAAGAAGCGTCCTCTGCCGTCTCGAGCGGAGCAGGTGAAGAGCTTACAGGCAGGTCATCAGTATGACATCCTCATTGTGGGCGGGGGCGCCACTGGGGCTGGGTGTGCTCTCGATGCTACTACTAGAGGTAATTAACACTATGGTCACAAGAAATTTTGTACTATATACTATGATAGAAACAGCTAAAACCTTCGACCGAAAAGTTAGGTTTTTTATCGGACCATAGGACTCAAGAACCAAACTCTTTAGTATAATGGATAGTGACCATCCACGTATTAAATTATATAAACACCAGGGGAGGGGGGGGGTTATCAACCGGTTTTACAAACTAGTCTTTTAGTCTTGTCAAATGATTTGTTATCCCTTTTTAACCTTATGAAAACGAAAGGGATGCCAATGCGTTTGTAAGCAGTCTATTATTGCCTTTAGAAAACACTAGCTGTACTTATTACTTTATTTATCCACCTAGAACTCCTAGAAGATAATTCATGTGATTTATCTATCCACTTTACTTTTCCAGGACTCAAAACAGCCCTAGTGGAAGCCGATGACTTTGCTAGCGGAACGTCCAGTCGCAGCACCAAGCTCATCCATGGCGGCGTCAGATACCTCCAGAAAGCCATCCTGCAGCTCGACTACGATCAGTACAAGATGGTCAAGGAAGCGTTGCATGAAAGAGCCAACATGCTCGAAGTCGCTCCCCATCTCACTCGCCCATTACCTATATTGCTGCCAGTTTACAAGTAAGCAGGTTTATGCTTAGTGTCGTTTTATCGATAATTCGTTTACTAGTGTTTTCAGTTTACCGTCACTTGCCAAACAAAAACAAAAAGGCATCAAGCATAAGGCGAGAATTACCTAACAGTAAATGCTAGTATTAGTCAAACTTCACCTACTGGAAAGTTCGTTTGATTATTTAGAAATGGAGCTGGATTGGTTATTATAGCTTGGTTTATGGTTTTGGTCCTTCGAGCTGGGATTATAATCCAACCACAATATCAAAGTGATAGAAAATACCTTTAAATGAAAATATAATGTATATTAAACTTGAAAATTATGATGTACTGGACATTGGCTAAATGTACAAAACGGGCAAAGCCAATCTGAAGAAAAAATAAAGTATCTCTTCTTAGTTGTAACACACTGAAACTTTTTCCACTTAACTTTACTCTCTCTGCTCTCTTCAGTTTGTTATTTTCTCATTACAACTTTGTTAAGTGGTGCACAATAAAGCATTTTGTATTCTTTTTCACCGTTTACAGAACAAGTAAAAATACTTATTTCAACTCTCCTCAGTGGTAAAGAAAGCAACTTATGTTATGTTTTTTTCTTTCTTGTAGATGGTGGCAAGTTCCCTACTACTGGTTCGGCATCAAGATGTACGATTTGGTAGCGGGAGACAGAAACGTGAAGAGCTCTTACTATCTATCGAAGAAAAATACCCTCGAACTGTTCCCCATGTTGAAATCCGACAACCTCTGCGGCGGCATCGTGTATTATGATGGTAAGTATATTTTTTCAATCTGCTCGTTCTTTTCTTTCGCCTCTCAAATTTTCTTCAACCAAAGTATGGACGACTTGCACCAAAATCCCTTAATTCTAAATTAAGTTAATGCGAGACTCAGTGATAATCTCAGCGGTTTATTTGACATTTGCTTCAATTGACAATTACCTTAAACGGACGTCATGCAAAATGTCAAGCTACGTTTAAGCTTAAAGCGGAGTTTAACTTGGGCTAATTCAAAATGAGTTGACCATCAGTCTGTTGTTACTTATAGTCACTGAGGACTTCCGTTGTCTTCAGAAGGTATTCCGTCTCTATCTTCGGATCAGCTCGCTCGCTCAACTTTTGCATGTTTACTTGTGATTAAAAAATAAATTTGTCCTGTTTTCAATGACAAAGAGGGCCTTTTGAGTGATTTCATATGTTTCTAATTCTAGGCCAACAAGACGACGCTCGTATGAACCTAGCGATAGCACTAACGGCCGCGCGCCACGGAGCGACGATCGCCAACCACGTCAAAGTCACAAAACTACACAAAACTGCGGGAAAACTTACCGGAGCTTCGTTAAGGGTAAGTTACAACTTCACGACTTTTTTATAACTTCGTCTTGTATCCCCGATTTTTTTTTAAGCTCTGGGCAGACGAGGTACTTTTGTTTGCGGAGGACATAAGTCCCCGAAGCTTTCTGCTGGCGAATATTTTTTTGTACGCGGTAGCTTAAGTCCTTCGTGTGCATTATTCGATGCAGTTGTAAGCGACCGGTTTTGAAGGACAAAAAAATACCTCCAAGGACGAGGACCCTCGTCTGCGCAGGCCTTTATTTTTAGGAGTGGGTCTATTGTATTTTCCTGCTGTTATCTTTTGTCGAATGACTGGTGTCGGAATCTGTTGGGTCGTCCAAGGGCCTCTGCCGTGACTTAACGACTGCTATCAATCGATAACAAATGAGAGTGACGGCTTAACGTGCCTCTGAAGCACGGAGCGACGGAAATCCGCATATCACTTACGAGAATAAGTTATTGGCTGATGACCGAAGCCTGTCATTGGGTTGAGAAAGGTAAAAGCTACTGCTCGGCCACCATACTTTCACCTAAAAATACAAAACAAATCTAACTCTAAACAAAATTAATTAAGGTGCATTTTTCTTTAGGACGAACTGACTGGCAAGGAATGGGACATCAAAGCGAAATGCATCATCAACGCGACCGGCCCCTTTACCGACAGCATCAGGAAAATGGACGACCAGAGCGTCAAAGAGATCTGCTGTCCATCATCCGGAGTACATATCGTGCTGCCTGGATATTACAGGTATTTATGATTGATTGATTTCGTCGGTTTTTTTATGTAAATTTGTCTTTACGTTGCGCAATTTTTTGGAGGGTACAGATTGGGATAAAATTAAGTAGGTACTAGGCAACTCATCTCCGAAAGGAGATGAGGGGAAGCCCTCACACTGAGAAAATGTGCGATCTCCACTAAGACCTTTTGGCACTTTGTTCCTCCTCTATCCTTAGCTACTTTTAAGATTAATTAACCAGATAGTGCTAGGTACGGCCAATACGGCCCAATTCAATTGTCTGAAGCCAACTTTTTTCTTATAATAAGAAATTGAAAGTATGGACAATGTCAACTAGGTACTTCGAGGCCGACCGTACTAAGAGAACAAAGCTTTTATTATTATAGAAAGTTCCTAGTGCCGTTGTCGCAATATAGTGTTGACGACTCACCTTGGCCTTCTACAACTATTATAATAGTTATGCATAGTTTGGCTTCACAGCCAAATGGGTCGCTATTACAGTAATGTTTAGCGTGTTGACAGAACTATTAAGTGACATGAAAAAAACACGATATGCCCTAGTATTTAATTCGGCTGGCTCTGTTTCGAAAGATATTACTGTGCTATATTTATAAGAGACAACCTGTCACAGGACAACGAACTGCAATGCAGTGCCACGCAACGTTTCGCAATGCGAAGATCTGGGACCTACTAAATTTTAATTGTCGATGAAGAGACTAAACAGACTTCATGAAATAACATTTCTGTCATCATCATCGGGTTATATTCGTCCGCTGCTCGACGCAGGCCTCTCCTAGTGAAAGCTACTGAGCTCAATCTTCGGCTCTCCTCATACAGTCTTTGGCAGCCGTTTTCCGCAAGTCGTCACTCCACCTAGCCGGCGGGCGTCTTCACACAATGTTTGCCTACACGCAACATTTCTCTACGTATCTCTAACTAGATGTTATTTACAGTCCCGAGCACATGGGCCTCCTGGACCCGGCGACGTCGGACGGGCGCGTGATCTTCTTCCTCCCGTGGCTGAAGGGCACCATCGCCGGCACCACCGACTTGCCGTGCCAGGTCACGCACAGTCCCAAGCCGACGGAGGACGAGATCCTCTTCATCCTCACCGAGGTCAAGAACTACCTCAACCCGGACGTTGAAGGTAACTAGCATCATCAGCTCCACTCTACTCCACATTCCGTATCTAGTATAACCAATCCAGAGGTAAACTGACACATTTTTGGAGTATTATCTTTTACCCACACTCGTGCGCTTTAACCAAAATATTAACCACACGAAGAAACTCAAGTTTTAGAAAAATGAATACAAAAGCTTCAACGACACATTGTCGGTTTCCTGTCAAAATTCAATGTACTTACCTTCCTCTCAAAATGTGTATCTCCTTCTAACCCCCCATTCTCACTCCAGTGCGTCGCGGCGACGTCCTGTCAGCGTGGTCCGGCATCAGGCCCCTAGTATCGGACCCCAACAAGCCCGACACGCAGTCCCTGGCGCGCAACCACATCGTGCACGTCTCTCCGTCCGGCCTCGTCACCATCGCTGGTGGCAAGTGGACCACCTACCGCTCAATGGCGTTGGAAACGATCGACGCGGCGATCGAAAGTGAGTAACGAGGATTCGGAACTTTTCAATAAGGAAATGTGTTAGCGCGGCAGCTAAGCTGTATAGGCTGAGCGCGCCTCCAATGGCGGGGGAAGGATGGCTGGTAGAAGAGTAGTACAAAGGAACTTGGCGACTAACCTGGTCTCCATGCAACTGCAATCACCTCGGTTCGGGTCCGTCTCCAAGCTGCTTGTTCCTTCAGGATGTTATGACGTTCGATGTAGTGGACTGTATTTTTGGCGGTTGGTGCGTGTCGGCAAGGAGCGTTTACGCGGCGGGTTTATAGCGGGTTTTGTTTATATTTTCGCGTCGAATTCACGTGGACCACCACAGAGGAGCAGCAGATCCAGAACTTTGGATTCGGCGAGAGCGGCAGCCGCGAAGGACGAGGGTCGATCGCAGACTACTTGCGGCGGCAAGCAGTTTTCTCGTGGATACCACGATATGAGCGACAGAGATAGTCGCCAAAAAATGATAGGAATAGGAAGGTAGGAAGGTATTATGAGTGCCAATGTAAGTGGCGCGAACATTTGCCCCCGGCCTAAAAACCATTGGTTTTTAAAAGAAAGCGGGAAATAAAAAATATAAAAATAAGAGTTAAACTCTTAAGCCGTCAACGGGTTAAATATAACATAGCGGTTGACCGGGGAGCAAGGGGTTAAATTATTGGGTAGGTAAGATACATAAACGGACGACGGGTCTCTGGTAGACGCCGGTCGCCGTTTTTACTGACGCTATTCGACAGATGCCATCGCCGCCGACATGAGTGGCCACGACGACGCCGAGAGGCCAGGATAGCGGGGGAATATTATCAGTGATAATAAGAACAATAGAACCTATTGTAATGGGATTCGAAGGTGTATTCCATTTTCCTCTAGATTGAAGTAAGTGAAGATATTCCAACTTCCACCGTTTGGAAAATGATTGTACCATTTGATCCAATAAAGCGTACCGTTTCAATAAGTGTCCAGGTTCATCGGGAACCGTGCAAGCGGGTAAATGCTTCAGCGGTGCGGTCATTAAGAAATGTGAAGCACTCAGCGCGGTCGGCTCAGACGGATCTTCGCTCAATAACGTTACAGGACGAGAATTGATAACGCATTCTATCTGTGTGAGTACGGTTAACATTTCCTCATACGTGAGTAACTGTGAACCGATCGTCTTATGAAGATGACTTTTAAACGCTTTCACATATATTTCATAATTCCCCCCGAAGTGAGGACTTCGCGGTGGAT
Organism: Campaea margaritaria; assembly: GCA_912999815.1. Taxonomy (NCBI): domain Eukaryota; kingdom Metazoa; phylum Arthropoda; class Insecta; order Lepidoptera; family Geometridae; genus Campaea; species Campaea margaritaria. The sequence goes on from OU538790.1 coordinate 10,849,599, forward strand.
TGAATTTCCAGTGTATGCGATTAGCTGATAACTCATCTGAGATAGACTTATTATATTCGTCGGAATTTAAAAGATCCGTTAACGCATTTTTCGCATTTTTAACGCATTCCGTTAACGCAGAGACGGGAAGGGAGTCAAGGAGCGCGGGTGAGTTACTAGCCCATTTGACGAGATCGAAGCCCCCGGCCTTGAGCAACTCGCGGAGATCGTCTCTGAGTTGTAAACAAGCAGACAGAGTAGGCATGGAGTAGCACACGTCGTCCATGTATGTGTTGTCGCTGATAAGAGATGCTGCGAGTGGGAAGCGGGCACCGTCGGCGGCGCACAGCTGTCGCAACACTCGCATCGCAAGGAACGGACTGCTACGTAGACCAAAACAAACGCGGTTGAATTGGTAGGTATCAAGCGGAAAAACGGGATCGAATCGATACAGGAATTTTTGATATTTGCGGTGGTCCTTATTTATCAAAATTTGTAGGTACATCTGTTTAATATCGGATGTAAAAGCGATTGGGTAGAGGCGGAAATCCAAGAGGATTGAAAAAAGATCGTTTTGTAAATTATCCCCGGTATATAAAACTTGATTCAAGGAGAGGCCTGAGTCAGTTTCAGCACTGGCGTCCATCACTATACGCCATCGAGTTGTTGTTTTTTGTAGTCTCGCAATGGCGTGGTGTGGCACGTAATATCCAGTAAAAGGACTATCATTGTCGATCAGTGAAATGTAACCCTTCTGAATGTACTCTTTGATTATAGCATCGTACTCTAAGCGCAGAGCAGGTGTCGCGGCGAGCTTGCGTTCGAGATACATGAAGCGTTTTTTAGCGATAGGGTAAGAATTACCCAGAGCGGTCGCGGGATCGCGGGAGAAAGGTAACGCTACAGAATAGCGTCCCGTAGAATCGCGGGAAACGTTATTTGTAAAAATGCGTTCACATTCTATAGCGTCTGGGCTCAAAGTCGGCGTGCATTGCACCTCTTCAAGCTGCCAGAAGCGTTGGACAAGATTATCTAAACGTGGTCCTTCCGTAAAGGTACAGAGGGAAATATGAGAGCGGCATCTATCTTCAACCAAGGGGTCAGTGTTAGAAACAACGGTTTCAATATGAGCGGGCGTAACATGAGCGGGAGTAACGGGAGCGGTCCCGATTACGATAAAACCAAAAATGGTTTCAAAAGCGGTTGGAGTACCAGGCGGACCAGCGGCGCGGCCTGATAGCAATATTTCAGAAAAGAGCGGCGCGCCTATAAGTATGTCGATCTCGGAAGGCGAAGCGAAACTGTCGTCTGCCAGAGGCAGGCAGTTCAGGTATGAAAGGCAGGATACGTCAATTTTCACTGCCGGTAAATTGTCTGTTATGCGGTCGATAACATAGGCGTCAATTGCAATAAAATTATCATTTAGGCGGGAAGACAAAGTAGCAGAAACTGCTCCCTTGATTGGGTTAGATGCGGAACCTATCCCTTTAACAACGGTGTTCGTCACCTTATTGCATTTTAAATTTAATTTAGCGCAACATTTTGAAGTTAAAAAGTTACTTTGGGAAGCCGAATCAATTAAGGCGCGTACTACATGGCGGCGACCATTTAAATCCGTAGCATAAACTTGTACGGTTCCCAGTAAACAAGTAGTGTCATTAGGCTGCGAAGCGGGGCGTATATTACACAGCGACACCTGTTGTTGTGATGACTGATAAGCAGTTGTAGGTAAGTTCGTCAGCTGAGCGCTAGCGGAGCCCGCGACGGGCGGCGGCGATGCCGAAGGCGGCATGTGATCCCCGGCGGCGGAGAAGTTGCCAGTTCGCGCGCGCGGAGGCGGCGCGTGCGCCTGTGACGGAGCGCTAGGGTACGGGCGATTGTCTTCACGGGAAGATGATACTTTGCGGCATAACATAGAATGATGTTTACATCCACAATAACGGCAATTAAATTTAGAATTGCAAGCAGTATTTATATGCGTAGTGCTTAGACAATTAGTGCAACCTTTGCTTTGTTTTACAAAAGTGTACCTGTCGTCGATAGAAAGCTTATCAAATGCAGGGCATCTATATAAGTTAGCGTGATCGGCTTGTTTGCAAAGCGGACAGTGAGTGACGCATGATGCTGCAAAAGCCTGCGTAGACCTTGCAGTACGCGGCCTGTTATCACTGCGGCTAAGAGAATCGGTCGTAGTGCGTTCCAATATTTTGCTTTGTTCGCGGATGAATTTTAAAAGTTCATTGTATGTAGGCATAGATTTACCTCGCATGTGCATTTCAAACGACCGTGCAGTACTTGAATCTATTTTCTTCAAAGCGAGCGATAGTAAAATAAAATCAGACATGTTATCGAGCTTGAGAGACTTCAAACTTGACACAGCCGTGCAGAATTTATCTAGGAATAATTCTAAGTTTTTATTCGTCGCGGTGTTAAAAGATTTAAAATCAAGCATTTGATCAAGATAAGCGGAGGCTAGGTTACGTTTGTCGTTATACTTATCGACGAGCGTCTGCCATATGATCGGATAATTATCACCGTTAGGTACGATACCAGAACAAACTGCAAGGGCCCGGCCTGACAATTTATTAATTAAATATTGGACGCGTTCGTGATCAGTGAGATCGGGATTTTCGTGAATCGTGCGTTTGAATGACTCATAAAATATCCTCCAGGTCATCGGATCTCCATTGAAGACCATCAAATCGAGTTCAGGAATTCTGATGGATTTACGTTGCGGGGCAACATTGAAATCAGCGGTTTTTAAAGGCGGGTTAAGTTTATTATAAACAAACTGACAACGGCAAAACATATCTTCGAAGACGTTTATAGATTGGTAGTTTACCGTGTACGAAGCGTTGAGAGTCAACTCGGTGACATTTAATTTGTTCACAATTTCATTGAAATCGGAGCGTAAGCGGTCTAACGAGATCATTCCACATAGAAATAAATCTTTCTCAGTATCATCAGTGAAAGCCTTTAAAGATCGGTTAAAAATATGTTGTAAGCGAGAAAATATAATGTCACGTTTACCTATCAAGGTCAAACGTTCGATCTGTAACGTATCGAGCGCTTTTGCGTCCTCGTATACTTCACTATCTTTGCCTTTTGAACGAGTAGCCATAGCCATCTTAACAAAGTATAAAAAACTAGATAAAGTATGAAATTCCTAATTTACTGCAACTGCCTACAGCATTTACCTGCCGCGCGCGCGGCGTATTGAATACCCACGCGGAGACGCACGGGCGGTCGTTAGGAATACCTTCACTTTTTAATAAAATTAAGAATTACGGAAAAATCGTTATTTTTACTATTTAGGAATGCGGAATACACGAAATAAGTATATAAGAGCGTAGTAGGATAGTACAGGGTACTATCTGAACTGTAATTGCGGGCGGGAACACGATAATTATAGGAAATTATCGTTGGTAAAAATACCAATATAAAATTGCGGGCGGTTATAAAGAGGACTATATGAGGCCTAAGAGGGGCCAGAGAATAGCGGGAGGACCAGAGAAGATCCGGCGGCGGAGGACCAACAATATGTTAGCGCGGCAGCTAAGCTGTATAGGCTGAGCGCGCCTCCAATGGCGGGGGAAGGATGGCTGGTAGAAGAGTAGTACAAAGGAACTTGGCGACTAACCTGGTCTCCATGCAACTGCAATCACCTCGGTTCGGGTCCGTCTCCAAGCTGCTTGTTCCTTCAGGATGTTATGACGTTCGATGTAGTGGACTGTATTTTTGGCGGTTGGTGCGTGTCGGCAAGGAGCGTTTACGCGGCGGGTTTATAGCGGGTTTTGTTTATATTTTCGCGTCGAATTCACGTGGACCACCACAGAGGAGCAGCAGATCCAGAACTTTGGATTCGGCGAGAGCGGCAGCCGCGAAGGACGAGGGTCGATCGCAGACTACTTGCGGCGGCAAGCAGTTTTCTCGTGGATACCACGATATGAGCGACAGAGATAGTCGCCAAAAAATGATAGGAATAGGAAGGTAGGAAGGTATTATGAGTGCCAATGTAAGTGGCGCGAACAAAATGAATCGATTCGATTCGATATTATTCTCGTATCGAAAGTTTAATATTCAAGATCGATGAATCGATAATTTTTTTTTTTTGGTAACTTATGGAGTAAATAATCAAATCGGTGATATTTGTTTTATACTTATCTACTATCGATATTAAAAAATTACCGCCGAGAACGAATTCGCTGGTAGCAGAAGTTCAATAGGTACGTAGACACGTTATATTGTTAAATGTACCTAATTGTTTAATGTGAAATTAACCGCCGGTTTCTGGAACTAATAGCCGATAGAGTCTATTGCTGTCCTATTCTGCCACTAAGGAAAGGATAAAGACGTCAACAGACTTAAGCTGTTGTCAAAATTAACACATGTTCCAGAAATCGGCGGTAACTCTCATGAATTCTGTTCCAGGCGCGAATCTAAAACCGCTGTACAAGGAGTGCCAGACCGACGGATTCCTAATAGAGGGCGCGCACGGGTGGACGCCCACCATGTACATCCGGCTGGTGCAGGACTTCGGATTAGAGATGGAAGTAAGTCGCTGAAGTAGAGTTTATAAAGCACCGAGTGGCGGAAATGGGAATAAATAAAAAAAAAATGCCAACCAGCCGGCGGGCGTTAGAATTTTTAAAGACTTTTTAGACTTTTTAGATTAAAAGCTAGCTTAAAAAGCATTAAATTGATAGAAAAGGGGTGTTTGTTTGAGACTCCATAATGACAAGATTAGCAAGAAAACTGTGTCTGGAAATTCATTCATTCATTCGTTCATCAATATTCGCACGAGGTTGACAGGAAACTTGTGATTCCAGGTAGCGCAGCACTTAGCTAAGTCTTACGGAGATCGCGCGTTCGCCGTCGCTAAGATGGCGGCGATGACTGGCAAGAGGTGGCCCATCATTGGCAAGAAGGTGCACCCTGAGTTCCCGTACATTGACGCTGAAATTAGGTAATTGTGATTATTCAAAAACAAAAGAAAAAATCTGTCACAAATTCGTAAACTGCCTGTAAAATCTAATTCTATTCCCCAGGTACGGCGTGCGCGAATACGCGTGCACCGCAGTGGATATGATTGCGCGCCGCCTCCGCCTAGCCTTCCTCAATGTGCAGGCGGCGGCTGAAGCGCTACCCACCATCGTGGAGATCATGGCAGAGGAGCTTAAGTGGTCCGACGCTGAGAAAACGGTAAGAGCACAAGCCTGCTTATTTATTGAAAAAAAAATGTTTTATTTTGGTAAATTATCTTCTTCTTTTGTTCACATTCTTCTAAAGTAATAATGGCGCCCAACACGGGGCTATTGTCACTTGAATAAAACAAAACACCCTAAAAATAATTAAAATAACACGTTGATTATACACAATAGTAAATACTCGATTTTTAAAAGTTCTAAAGTTTCAAAAATCTAATATAAGCCAAATAATAATAATGGTGAAATAATGGCGCCCAACGCGGATCCATTGTCACTTGAAATAAATAAAACTAATAAAAGACGAACATTTTTAATACAGGTACAAATTTTAATTTTTAAATCGTCGCATGTCTCAATTGTGTGTAATCTTTTGTTTTCATTTGCTTAAAAGTCCGCGTTGGTCCTTCCAGAAACAAATGAAAATGGCCGGCGACTTCCTAGCAGCAGAGATGGGACAGATGGTGAACCGCGCCAGCCGCGACAAGATCCCCATCAACCTGAGCAAGGACGAGATCCAGACTTACATCAAACGGTTCCAAATCATCGACAAGGACCGCAAGGGCTTCGTCTCTATCAACGATATTAGGAGGAGTCTCAAGGTAAACGGTTGAAAAAGCTGGCCTTAGCCGATGCAACTTTTTTTTATTGATTATTAGATGACCCGTGACTTCGTTCACGGCAGCATTTGTTTTTATATCGATATTAAAACATAGTTCCTTACCAAACCCCGGTGGCCTAACAGATGCGCCACCTACAGGCTGTTTTTTATGTGTGGATTCCCATCGCTCCGTGCTTCGGATGGCATGTAAGTCGTCGGTCCTAGATGTTATCAAAATTGTCTCAGTGGTTACCAGTTGACAAAAAAAAGCTTAGTTTCTTCTCATCGAATTAAAATGTCACGCATATGTTAATGTATGTGCTCAAGTTATGTTCAAAGCATTACCAATACTGAAAACAGCATAGCAATTGGTGCAGTATTTTTTATATGATGCGAAAACAAACAAACACACAGACACCATTTTCTAAAAAGTTAGGTATATTCTGGTTCACTACTAATCTTATTGAAGTGACAGAAGAAAGCCACTGGAATTAGATGGAAAAACAATCTTTTGGAAGTAACAATTTCCTTTTGAATAACGCTTGATGGAAATAGATGAAAAAGCGGTGTTACCCAAATAAACTAGCATGGCCACTACGTGTACCATCGTCTGGTTGAATTTTAGAATAAAGCTTTATACTACTCTCTTTACAGGATATTTTATTTGTAGTAATAATGGGAATATGAAGCCCAGATTTTAATTTGAAATTAATTTATATTTTAACGACATTCGCCGATTGTAGAGCATGGGAGTGAAGCCGACAGAAGACGAAATCAGGTCCATTTTATCAGAAATCGACGTCACATATCACGGACAACTAGAAATCCAGGACTATCTGCAGGTAGCACCAGAGCGGCCTAAGGGCTGGGAAATGTCAACTTTATGTCTGTGGGATTAGTAGCCTGGGTACATGTCTGTCTTCGTGGGTCTAGTTTGTAGAGACTGTTTGGAACTATGTGGGAACATAATTTCAAATTGTGGGATTTTTTAGTATGGAATTTTTGTGAGAAATATGGCACATCTTGAAGGTTTAGTGCATGGCATGAAAAAAGGTCTCGTTTTAGATTTATTTGATTACTTATTAACGGTTGCGCGCGTAGTTTATTTTCGGGTCTTGTGTATTTTCCTCGATTGTTTTATAAATTAGGGACTAAGGCTACTGATTTACGATCGATATTTACCTGATACTGTATAAGGTGTAACAATCGGTATAAGAATACTTTCAAACCAATGGATCACTGACTACTATCGTGTGAGCGAAAACCATTTGATTAGATTGGTTCGTTAAAGGTGTAAACATTAATAAAAAAATACGGCATTCCTGCAGAGTTTTAGCTGCTACTAGGTTTAAAAAACCTAAATGGTCATAGTAATTCTCCAACCCACGATAAGACCGGAACCCCAAGACGCGCCATATTAACAGAACTTCAAAAAGCAAACCGAAAATTCCGTACTACCCGCATCTCGTCTAACCGCTCACGTGCCGTCTGCTAACCGTTGTCCCCAGAACTACGGCGAGGATGTCACCGGCGAGCAGCTGCACGACATCCTGCGAGAAATCGACACGAACATGAACGGACAAGTCGAGCTGGACGAGTACCTCCAGGTCGAGAGTGTGACGCGTGCCTTAGTTCTTGAGTCTTGACTTCTGTTAATGTGACATTTGTGGCTTTTTTATTATTAAAGTAGATGTTTAATCCATCATTGTAGTCGAGTTGGACTAATACCTAAAAGTTGATAGTGTGATGCGTGCCTTAGTTTTGGTACAAATTCTGTTGGTACAAACCAAACTAAAACTTAATTTGACAGGTTAGTTTTTGCCATTCCCGTCTCTTTCTTATCTTTGAAAAGAAACAGCACATAATGACAGCACTAAATTAAATTTAAGACTAGTCTGTAAACCAACAGAATTGAAACCAATTGGCTTCTATTATTCAAAAAGTCGAGAGTGTGATGCGTGCCTTAGTTTTGACTAGTATTTAGTGTGGTATTTTGCGTTGTTTTTTTTTGCATTTAGTTGTTTTTTTGATTACTTACTAGCATTTGACTACGATCTCAACCAATGGGAAGCGACGATATGACCAAAGGTGAAGCACGCTTGCCTAGAAGATATTCACTCTTGACTTAAACACGCCTGGTTTAATAGGTGTCACATAAAGTCTAGAATAGAGCTGGATTATCAGGATACTCAACAAAAAAAAAATGTTGTGCTCTATAAAAAAAGGAAGCACAATACTGCTTCAAATCGTGACAATTTTAAGTCCATTAACTACAGTCAAGATTTACAATATTATAATGGATTTTTTTCTCCCTTGGGAAACAGGTGTTCTGTGCTTATGGTTGTGCTTTATATATGCTTCTCTTGTATGTTTTGTCTTACGCTTCTGATTCTTTTTGCATGAGTTTTAACACCGCTAACTTTCATAACTAAGACTATAAGAGAGTCTATGGTCTAGACCAGAGGTTCCCAGACTTTTTTTTCTCATAGACCGCTTTCAAAATTTATAATTTTTTGTCACGTCTCGAGTCTTCCGTGGACCCCTGGGTCCACCTGGACCACTTTGGGAACTAAGGGTCTAGACTCTAGTTTCTAGTACTCTAAGATTCTAGATCAAGCAACTTTCTGTAAGTACAATAATAATTAGTGTTCCCAACGTGTCACATCCAATAGAGGTACAGTGTGCAGAAAAAAAAGCAGACAAATGTATTGGTGAATATTGAAATTGATATTCGAGTATATTACTAAGACCAAACACTATCAGTAAACTGACGTTCTATTTTTTTCTACGTATAAGTTGGTTGATCTGTATTCTATACCACTAATTTAAGTTTAACAAAATTAATACAAAGTTCTTGTGATACATTTTAGTTTTAAAAGTAATAAAACAGGTTTGCCCTTTAGCTTACCCAACTACCTGCACATTCAAAGCATGATTTTTCTAAGAACAGCTATTGTTTACTTAATAGTAAAGCCCTTTTTTTTGGTACTTTAATCCTAAATGGGAGATTGTAAAGTTACTTTGCAATACCGGCATGAGTATTCTTTAGTACACGAAATTGCTTCGGAGCACATTCTTTCGATTTCGATAGAAATACTGTATTTAGAAATAATCGATCTTAATCGAAATCTGTTCCTAATCATTTTGGTAGCGCCTTCACTTTCTCAACACTTTGAACAATATCAAACCATATCAATCTTTAAAGCAGTTACATTAAAGTTAAACATCGACTGCAGATGATGTCCGCAATCAAGTCGGGTCACGTGGCGTATTCCCGATTCGCGCGAATGGCTGAAATGGAAGAGGAACATCATGAGAAGGAGGTCTTGAAGAAGCAGATCACGGTCGAGAGGAGCGGTGGCGGCTTGTAAGCGGAGGCAGAGATTAGGTGAGATAATGACTTCTAAACTTACTGCTATGAAGAAATGCCCTGACCTCTTTTGATACTGAGTAAGTGTCTAAGGCTTCTTTGTGTCTTATGCGATCCTGGTACTTTTGGTCCGCCTTCTGTGTGTTAGCTCTAAAACACAGGCATAATATGGCACAAGAGATGATGCCTCCTTATGTTCTATGCTACCTTGGTACTTCTGGTCATCAGCCCACACTCGTCCACTGCTGGACGTAGTACTCTCTCAATGAACGCCACAGAGCCCGATCTTTGGCTCTCCTCATCCAGTCTTTGCTAGCCGCAAGTCGTCACTACACCGTGTCGGCAGGCGTCCTACACTACGTTTGCCTAAGCGCGGTCTCCACTCCAGAATTCGTGTACCCGGTTCTTCTAGAGATTCTAGAGACTTCTGGTCCGGCTTCTATGACAGTCATATACTGAGTGGCAAAAGAGATGAGGCCTCTTCGAGTTGGGTGATGACAGTAACTATTGTTATCTTTACCGCCCGACATTGAAATTATTTTTGGGAATTATGAGAGCTTGTTTTTGGAAATGTTCATAATTCCCCCAGCAGGGACAACTTAGTGGACATTAAACAATAAATTGTGATAAGTTAATTCCTTATTATTTTTGTTTCAGATAATTCGATTCATGGCAACAAAGTAGGCGCTAAGCACTCAAGTATTAGTTCTCAAATATAGACAACAAAAATTATTATACTGTAAATTATTAAAAATGTTAACAAACAAAATATATTTTAACGTCCATAATATTTATTTTTAAAAACATATTTTATTGTTATTTTGTGATGTTCATTTACATTATAATCGAAAGTATAGTAGAAACAGAATAGTAAGCTGTCTTTTTAGAACGGTACAAATGCGCCTTTTAGAATGGCCGAACCGTAGGCGCATATCCTGGGTAAATTTATACCCTTGTGTGCGTGCTTTATGCGCGCGCATGAGAGCCGCGTTTGATAGATACCGTTTTTCGAAGATACCTTTACTTAGTTAACTGTTTCTGCTATGTCAAAAGTATTAGACTATGTGAGTAGAACCATTTTTCTCTAAGGACAATGGATTTGACAATGTGATTTGTTTTTTAATTTGTAAGATATTTATTTGAACTACTATTTTTCTGTATTCTATACGAATTTTCTGTATAAAATGCTAAACCATTTTTGATCATCGCCAAGGCTTTACTAAAAGCGGTGTAGCATTTTTTTTTGACACTGATCATCTGGAAGACTATTAATTGTATAAATGCGGAATGTTCATGCACAGAAATCAATTTAAATCTCTACTTACGTAAGTGTATATTTTATAAGAAAGCATTATTTATTACATAATAAATTATTTCAACTTTCACGATAAAGAATTATTGTATATAATACTAAAGTAATTTTCCTTTTTTAAGGATTATTGCAGATAAATTATAACCAGAGTTAATTTCTGTGCTGAGAATTCTGATCTACCTACATTAATTTCTTAGAATTTCTTCATGTGGCGTAGCCTTAAAATAAAAGACATGCAACCTCAATTATTTATTCGTAAATACCTAATAATGGCTGTACAGTGTACACGAGGTGTTGTTTGACCAATTAATAACTTGTGAAATGGATAGCCTACGCAAATATCAATGTGCATGGCTAGCAAAACAGCAAAACTTTGTAAAATGTATAAAGTATGCGAAACTGTAACGGCATTGACGCGGACGTGTGGTCATAAAGGCGGAGCTCCACTGTGGCGTACGGCCACGGCTAGCGGCTAGTGCTACGATTTCATACAATAACAAAATATGTGTGTTAAACACAGTTATGTTCATGTTTGTATGAAATCGTAGGCGTGCTTGGTGGAGCAGCGGCTTAATAATGTAATAGGTATCTAATTAAAAGTTTCAACTACTTAAAAAAACCGCGTACAAGTTTAACTTTAAGTATTTTGAAGTTCTGTGTTCACGTGAATTAAAACGATTTTAAATCTACGATTGTTTTATTTACCAAGTAACTTAATATCAAAAATCGCAGAAAAAATAATATTATGTACACCTACCTACTACTCTGCACTCTTCTCTTTTTCTTCACAATATGAGCACTGAATTCTGCGTTACGTATAACTAGCATAGTAAGTAACTAATAAATAATACGTATGTCCTGTTAATAAAATAATATTTAAAAAAATACCTATCCTAAGTTATTTCAGAGCTAAAATATCTAAGAGTATCACAATCCATTCGTTAGAGAACTAGGATCTAGTACTTAATCTGTGCTGAAAACTGAGAGATTGGATCTTCTACTCTACCTTCAATTAATATTTACCTATTTAAAATTCCGTGAAGGTTGGAAATACACAAATAAGATATTATAATAACATGCATACTCAGGTATTAACCTAACGCTAAATGTTTAATGAAACTTATGGGACGAAATATACCTAGTATTATGATAAACTCATTTAGGTACTCATTTACCACGAGGTAGAGATTTGAGTACAAATTGAATTATACCGCGCTTTGAACGTCAATATTGCCTCCTAAATCTATGCCCAAAAGCGCCATCTGTCAATAGGTTTAGTCCGTTTAGTCTCGGTAATAGAAGCGACGGATGGCGCTTGTATCGCAAATTATATTATTTGTTAACTAGGCGCACGCCGAACCGAACAATTTAGTTTTTTGGCGCCAACGGTCCGCGGCAGTGATGAGACGGGCGCGGCGCGGCGCGGCGATATCTTTATACCTACCACAGATCACCTAATAGTTATCTCTACCCAACCCTTGCTATTGCATTGCTCTATCATACAATTAAATAATCGACGCATGCCCGTAGCCTCGGTTTGTTTTGCCTGCGATAGCGCCTTCACTTCGCTCACCGTGTTTAGTATTCAAAGAGGAAACTCGACATGAATGGCAAGATGATTGAACGTAAATAGCTTTAGGATGAATGAGTCTCATTTTCAACTTACTCGAACTACTTACACTTGTTATATGTGTCCATTGGGCCGCATGAATAGTTCAATTAATTAATTCAAGCCCGCTTTACATTTACGGTGGGTGACGTGCTAGTACTATAATATTTTTTATTTTAATTAGGTAACCACAGAATGCACACGATAGAAAATGCAAGTGAATTAAATTTTCATAGACAAAAACCACGACTAGAATAAATGAACAAATTAAAAAAGCTGGTTTCCGGTCAACAAAGAGTTTACTACCAAAATATAAAAAATACAATGATGTAAATATATGTGCCTCTAGATTACTTATTATTTTTGACCAACAATGAACAATTATGTTGTAGGAATGTATGACAAAACTATAGCGCATACTAAGCATAAAAATATATTTATAAATTGCATCCAGTAATATTGCGTGCGTAGTCGACTAGTGATCCCCACTAGTGGGGAGAATTTATGGGAAGAATAAACCCATAAACATCGTTCGAATGGCAATTCGAAATGCCATTTCACTGACGCTCGTCGTGTTGACAAAAGTTTTGGGCTAGTTGGCGGGAAAAAGTTCTAATGTTACATGGCCTCGGGCGCGGCGCGGCGTAGGGCGGCGGTTACGCCCCTGCGGGCCTTGTCGCGGGCGGGCGGTGGGTGGGCTCGGCTCTTCCGCATTCTTATGAATTTTTAAAACAGGAAATCAATGAAGAATTCGTTAATTTGATTTTTTCATAAATAGCTATGTCAGAAATTCATCATCAGTCCTGATAATTATTTATTATTTACACAGATGTATGAGCTGTAGAATCTCGAAATACAAGATGAAAATCTTTTTTATTTAAAACTGCATGGGTAAATCTAAACTAAAATGATCGCCGTTAAACTCAATTTATAATCCAATATTGGAGTGATTATCACCTCCTAGGCTGAATAACTACTCCATTAATGATAATAACAATAATGGCATTCGTATAATTATAAAATACCATTGGGAACTAATAAAGAAAGAATCATCATCATCATCACCAACCCATAACGTCCCACTGCTGGGCACGGGTCTCTCCTCACTTTCGTGAGAAGGGTCAGGCCACAAATCCACCACGGGGGCCCAGAAAGAAAGAGTAGTAGGTTTTAATGCAATCGTGCTGTTGGCCGTTATTACCGCTGTTCTAAATTATTATAGAAATTAGAGCCCTATCATATCATCTCATCAGCCCATATTGACTTGCTGCTGATCACAAGTCTCATAATTCTTTCGAACAAATTTTAGAAATGTGTGTTTCCTCGCCTTGTTTTTTTTTATTTAAAGCGAGTGACGTAGTAGATAATTATGGTTCACAAGAAAAGCATTAGTACCTGCCTGATATGAGAATATTAATCACAACCCGCTGCTTAGAATGTGGACGCACTCTTCACTAGGCTACCTCAGCTTGAATAAGAGCCTTGCCACTGTACAATATTCGATCCTGGGTGTAAAACATACTAGGTGTTAGACGATGTAGTATCTACTTTAAGTGCATGTTTTTTTTAATTAAAGTAGCCTATTGTATCCATTATGTTGGTACTAATTCTTATTTTGATAACTGTAAACAAATGCGTCGATGGCTGAACTGGCTTCGCAAGACAAAGATTCTAGTAGAAATACTTATTGTATTTCAATCGTACGTACCATGTAATCTTATCGTTGAACCATCGATAATCGACCAGTAAGATTGAAATAATAATAATATGCTTGAATTTTTCATGCAATTAATTTTGTTAGTAGATATAGCGCCATTAATGACAAAAAAAACAAGTCGTAAAAACATTTAAGAATGAGTCAGGCAAGAGCAGATCTATAGCTACACCCAGCAGTCGGTAGATAGATAATGACTAATGAAATAGGGAGCTACCAAGCTACGAACTAAAGTGAAATTAAAATATCCTTACCCATTTAGACGTATGGGGGCCACTCTTCGAAGTTGGAATGGTATCGTGCAAATTATAATAAACCACAAATAGTAGTGGTCTAAGTTTCGTGTGCGCTTACAAATTGGAAGACAGGGGTTTAAATTCCACCTAGGCCTCACTTCTTGGATTGGGTAGGTAATAAGATTGATATACAATGACGCAGCTAAACGTGAACTAACGCTTCAGATGTCATAATCCATTATTTTAACTTATGGAAGCGTTATTACACGCTTCGCTGCATCTCCATGTTGAGAAACAAAACACAAAATCTGACCATACAAGAAAAACGATACGAAGGAACTAGCATGTCCACTTCTACATCATTAGCATCATCTTGCATCAGGGCAGATCATGAAGGAATATGGCTTAACTGTATCTCTCTTCGAGATATGGCCTACGAGCGCCAAGAAAGTTATTTTACAGACGTGAAATAATTCATGTTGCAGTAATTCTCGTATTGTCCCAAATGTCCAAACACTGCTGTGCTGCGAGCTTAGGTTGCTCCTTTTCGTTGAAGGGCTGGAATGGTTATTGCCGGGCAATTGGGTAATAAGTTCGATGTCAGGTAATGATTATTGTGCTAATTAGTGTGAGATGCAACTTAACTTGTAAGAGCCAGGGCGTGTCAGGACGTGGGGGCGGGTGGCACGGGCGGTCCGGCCCGCCCACCGTTACTTCCGCTTCCGACAGATCTTGAGTTTCTTCAATCATCTGTCTAATCATCATGATTCCAACTTATGAGATATGAATGGGACATGCGGGCGAAGAAAGTCAAATCTGGGAGAGACAAGGAATAACACGTAAACCAATTGCTTTTGGGTTACTGGACACAAGATTTTTCCATAGCTCTATAGCGTAAATGGATTCAATGCATAGAGGGCTCATGTTTATTTGTATACCTAGTTACTTTACTGTAACTGAGTGGGACTAAAAGTAAATATTCGGTACTAGGCTGTAACTTTTTTAGTTATTGGAGATTTTATGCAGAGGTGGGCAATTGAGTTAATTTCTACAACAGACATTTTAAGATTCAGGCTATTGTAATTTTTTTTTGGGAAATTGGTCATTTGTGCACTAGCTGACCACTAACTAGGATAGGATCTGTAGCATATTGTAGTATTATTTACCCAGTATAGAATGGTATTGATACAAATAAATTTCACTTAGCAGTTTTAGATAGCACCTTTTAACAACAACAACACATCGACACACAAACACATATCAACGCATCGTACAAATTGCATAAGACTAGTAATTTCGTTTTGGAGGCCAATGAATTAGAGTGCACATTTTAGCAATAAATGTTTACAGACTGTATAACTTTGCATGAGTGATCGAACTAGTCAGGTTTTGTGTATGCAGAATCCAATTTAGGGAATTTTGGATCCATCATTATGGATGCAAAGTCTGCCAGAGTCCCTTTATAGCGTAGCCTGAGCTATTTAAACTTACTAATTACTTTCAAGGTAAGTATTCAAATTATTTATATGGAAATTTGTATATATAATACATAAAAAGACATCAACGAAAATGTATAAGAACGTTCAAGATCATAATATAAAATATTTAACACGGAATATTTATGAGGCCACGATAAAGAGGAAACAATTAGTCATGATCACAAGCGAGCATAAAGTTACGCGCAAAGGAACTGGTTTTGTGAGTAAATCTACATAGTATTTTAAACTTTGTAGTCTAGGTGTGATGCAGTCTTGTCTGAAGGTGATTCATTTCAAGAATTAACACTACAATGAGACACTTCCTTTATAATTATAATTAAAAACCAAGCGTACCCAATAAAAGGAACTTACTAGGTTCATGAGAAATAAGGAAACGTGGTGACTTCACCAGTTCTCTCCCATAAATCATCAGCTAATTAAATCGCTATACGCAAACAGTGTCACGTCACTCGGCTACTGCGTGCCGCACCACGCCGCGCCACAGAGGTACACCCATAATAGATCTATGTCATGCTAATAAAAACCTATGTCAATAACTTTGTTCGAGCTTTACCACACTTTATCGTGAAGATATAAGGTGTATATTGCAATGCGAGCTTGTATCTGTAATGCGAACTCAAGAATGCACACTTTAGATAATGTCGTATGGAAAACTAAGCTCTAACTCCTAATAATTTAGATCAAAAATCACTTGGTAGCCAGTAAAGATAATTAAGCGGGGACAGACGCTCTCTCGGGGCGGCTGCTTATTCGTGCATAATGGACTCGGGGCAACGCGACGCGACTGACGCTTGACAAAACGTGGTTCAACTTTCACTTTCGTTTCGAACCAGTCTAAGCCTAGAAGTAATGAGGTCGCTCTATCTTATCTAAATCTTAGAAATGGCTGGATAATTACTATATCCAAATTTTGTATTAACAAATACTGTGAATAAACCTTATCAAACTATCAAAACTAATACTCCATCCAAAAACTATAATACCTACCTACCTACCTATAAGTATACGTCCCGAAGCCTAGATGTAGTCGTTTTAGAAAAAAAAACAACTACAATACATTGATATTATTTTTAACCATTACGTATCGACGTAATTCTGGAACACAAACTAACTATCAGTTATTTGATAGGGACATTCAATATACTTGGAATTAAAAATACCCGAACATGAACCTGATACGCCAACACCTAGCAAAGTGATAAATTTCTCAGTGTCGTAATCTATACGATATGGCCGGAGTCATGTGAACAAAGACCGCCAAGTGCAACTGTGGACGCTTATCGTTTGTTTACGGCCACGTCTCGAAAGACGATGCGGCTGGCGCGCCGACCGGCACGACATGTGTGCATTTTTTGCCCGCCCAAGGAGGCCGCGGGCGCGAGGTTATACACCCATTATTACGTCCTTCCTACTTTCAATTATTATTATCGGGCGGCAGCACCGCACCCGCGACGGGGAGGAGGAGAGAGGCACAGCTGCGGCCTACCAATAATCAAAACCTGTCTCGCTTAGAGTGAGACGGAGTTAGCCCACGTAAATTAAAAAGTTCAATTTTTAGAAAGTTCTACCCAGTAAAAAGCGAATACACCTCAGAAGTAACTGTCACCATTAATTTAACTCCCTTGTTATCAAGTTCTATAACTCGTAAAACTTCGTAATATTCAAAAAACATCAAAATAACGAAACAAAATCAAATGCGATAGGAGGCGGATCTACGAGTATTCCCGAGCGCGTTCGGCCCGACTCACCAGTTCCCTCGCCGCAGTTTGGCGGCCGGTCGTGAGGATGGTGCGTTCTGTACGTGAACAAAGAAATAATATTGTTTTTAACTGTGTAGTAGATAATGTCGCCTGAGCCCGCAAAAGTGCAAGTGGAATACGTTAACGAGGACAAATCTGACAAGGTAAATAGTATCAAGTGAAAGGATGCAGTGTTATTGTGTAACTCAGCGGACGCTAGCGGGCAGCGGTCTCGTGTCGGTCGGCGCAGGGGGAGGGCGGGGCGAGTGCTGCCCCGGCCGTGTGGGGCCCGCCAGGCCACACGCAGGAGGTTGTGACCGTGTCGCAAGTAACTCCCTAGCCGAAATAGCATCAGCGTCCTCTTTTGCTTCATGAAGTCATTCCAGCCTTATTTTACAATTTTTAACTACGTAACTACAACTGCTAATAAGCTTGACAGGAGTGCATTATTTTTCAACATACGTGGTAGCCATTTTAAAGCAACATTAATTAGCACTCCTAGATATTTTTAAAACCAATGCTAAATACATTCGCTTTAACACTACATTGAAATGGGATTCACGTACCTACTTAATTAGCGCGTTCGATATGCTCAGATATTGTTCTGTTAGCAACTGCATGAAAATGATAGTCACGCGATCTGAGGTGGGTGGATCAAAGGGCGGCAGCGGTCTTGCGGACGACGCGACGACTCCCGGCACTTGTTAGGAAAAGGCGTGTCAATATTCAACTATCTATCTTGTTACAACTTTGTGGCAAAACAAACTTTGTTTGAAAACTGAAACTCCCAAACTTTCTGAAAGTGGCCACACCACACAGAAACTTTCTTAGTTCAAAGATCTTAACCGGAAGTGGACAAAAGGTCTAAATTGAATGAATGATTTGTCTATGTTCTAAAAATCCAAAATTAAAATAATATATGTCAATGTCACATTTGGTTCGGGATTTTTGAAATTTCAAAATCTTGTATTTTACTGTAAACGTTTTTGATTGTGTTGTGGCGACATTATTTCAAAGTTTATCTTTAAATTAGATGGTGCCTGTTAGTCATAAATATGATGTGAGTGAGTTAAAGTCCAAAGTAAATGTCTCGGTTCAGCTAAGATGCCGTTTCATGGGTTTATAAACAAGGACATTACGGCACGACCTTTACTATAGATGAAGGGCTGCTATTGACATTTCCCCTCCTAACTATCCACGCTCCTACCTAACTATTGTATTGAGCACGCAACGCAGTGCACAAAAAATGGGTAAAAAATCCTCCAAAATATCTTTATATTATAGAAAATTATCCCATCTGCTGATCTATATTAATTTATCTTATAATTTTGCTTTAATATAATTACAAATTTACTTTAACTTAACACCGAACCAACTGCTTGATCATCAGAAATTAAACATCTATACCACACCTATGCATTATATGTAATGTAATTCCATCATATTCATCATATTCTACATAGAGTTACAATTAAATTAAATCTTCGGTATCAGCCTATCAATTTTATTATAATAATGGTGGTGCTAATACAACTTCCATGATAACTATCCTGCTATTATACTATAACTTTATGTCTTAATTATTTCTTGGCAAATCCCGATCACGTCCCCACAATTGTTTTCAAACTGGCAAATTAACGAAATGTTTAATTTATAATTACCTAAGTATTCTAAATTTTCTTTATACGGCCAAATAAGAATAATTTTAGTGGCACATACTTTGCTCTTTGCGCATCTCAGTTATGTGGCATCTTTTGATTTCTTTCGATAATTAAACTCTATTTGTGATACAAGGAGTTATCTGGTGGAATAGGAGCTGGTTACTACCGCCACCCGCTATGGTAATGCACATATCTGAACAGTCCTCTATACTCACACTTCAGTTCAATAAGTGAGTGAGGGAAAGTTCTAGAAACGGAAAAAGAACATGAAAAACATGAATAATCTATAGGTGTTTATCACAGTCAGGGACATCATCTTCAGGAGTATTGATCATTGAGCATTGATGAATACACAAAGTAATTCACTTGAAACTTGTAAACTGACAGGTTATATCGATTGAGAAACAGACTCAAGCTAGGAATTCTACACCTAATAGGCTGCAAATTTTTCTTCTCTACACATTTTTAGTTTGTCGTTTTTTTCTTTTGGCTTTCTGTCCATGTTCCGTAACTGTTATGGGCTGGACATGTCTTGTTAGTGATTAATATAAATAAATTTTATATTACTGTCATGTCTTTAGTGACACTCGGAAGGTTAAGACGAATCCATTGATTTAACAATCATCATCGGCTTATGCTTTTGGTCTATAGAACGCTAGATAGTAATGAACATACATAGACTGATAAACACAATACCTTCCTTTATGTTGCGCAGGCAGTTAAAAAGTGCTTAATGATGGGCAATTTTGCTTGAAGCATCCACAGTGAGTGGATTGACAAGAAAATCTGGATGACGTAGCCCACCTGGCTGAAGCATCCCACTATTTTAATGTCCGGACCACCTAAATGAGCTTATAATTCTCATTTTCATTAAACCTAGACATTGACTAAAAGCGCACTAAAATTGAAAATTATTTATTTTAGTATTAATTTCCAAATCAACATTGTAATTTTAATTAGCAATTACAATTTTACGTCATGATCAAATAGATTCTGACCCCTAAGTAGGCTTCACTGAATCTCGGGAATCGGAGAATACGAGGACCATTTTGTTACATACCCAAAATCAGAGCACTGTTTCTTTCGAGTCTTTCCCCTGTGAGGGAACCTCAGGCCTCGCAATCGGCTTATTGACCGCTATGTCACAGAGCCCGGCAATTAAATGTAACTTAAAATAATAATGCTTCACAATCACAAAGATAGTTCCTGATCCCTAATAGGATTCCCTGTATATAGAACTAATATGCAACTAAGAAATAACGTGGACCATATTAGTTGTAGTACTGAATGATACCGCAAATGTAATTTAAGTGATACAGTAATGCCCAGGGTTAGTGAGAACAGGCATTAAGATCATAATGTTTCTCGGCCAAGCTCCTGTCCTGACAAATTTTTTTGAATACACAACAAAATACACCAAGCATCTCTACTAACAATGACCAAAATATTAAACCTTATTGCTGAAAGGTGAGAGAGTTCAAATTACAATGTTACACAGTCGTTCTGTTACAACTGAATGTGAATATTAATTTAATTAATATCATAACGTGTACTTCGCCTGGTCATTAACAATGAGGCTATGAAAAAAGTGTCCGATGCATTAATGACCTTATTTTTTTCATTTTATTTTTACTTGTCATAGTCTTCAACCTTTTGGATCCAGAAACTATGATGACATAAATCCATTAAACTGCAATTAATGGACAATTGTATTCTAGTTGCATTGTTAAGGTGTAGCACGTACCATTAAGAGAATGGCCTGTTCATCACATTACACAAATTAAATAAAAAAGTTACTTTTCTAGCCAGTGTCACAGATTAGCTGATGATAGTTTGTGGTAGAGGCCACTCCCACAACACAACAAATGAATGACGTCATGTTGACGCGTCGTCGTTCATACTTTCCAAAACACACCTTTTACTATAATAACTATTCTGTATTCTGTATTAATGATTATATTTTGTTGTCAGAGTTATATTGGCAGTGGCTGATTGAAGAGCTGAATCTGAAATACATTGTAATTTGATTTCAAAGTCTTGGCAATAAGGTGCAATGAAGTTTACACTGACACAGAATGGCTGTACCTATGTGTGTGTAAATGTATGGTGAGATCGATGCCTCATTGCCATGCTTGGATTGGGGGCGTTAGTGTACGCAGCTAGATGTGTATAGTATTGGAATAAGGTCCAGGATCTAGGTCATAAAAGAGTTATATTAATGGTGGTTAAAGTTTTGAGGAGCTAACACCGACATAGGCTATGCGTCGGGGTGTCGGGTTAGAAAGAAAACATTTATTCTGACAACAGCACACAAAACGAACACGTACACATCGGAAGACAAGACAAGAAAATGACAGGGCTATTGTGTTGTGTTTACTGTTTGTTTACCGGTATCGAGCTCTCAAAACACATCATAAAAAAAACGTCGAGAATTCGCTACTTTGCGGCAAGAATGTGTTATCTCACTTGCAAAATGTTGACGAGATAACACGTTCTTGTCAAATATGGTTAATACACATTTTGATCACCACAAAAAGTTTACTGTTCAGAACTTCAAACAAATGTACCCAGCTCAATTCGCAAACGTTTGAAAAATTTCGCGAATAAAGCCGATTAAAAAACAACGCGATAACAATGACAAAGAAAGTTCCTAATCCCTCTTGTGAGAAAATATAATTCTCAAACGTCTGTACACTTGACAGGGAAAACTCGGGAACGCTACCAGGGGGGCAGAGCGTGACCTTGCCCGGTCTGTCACCCCACACACCCCCAGCGGTGTTGCTCCCGTTCCCAGGGAAACGTCCAAACCGCCATCTCATCTTATTCTCAACTCTATGCTCTCGTTTACTAGGTTAAAATTTTATAGATTTGCAACTGAGCTTCCAATGATTATCGGAGACGAAAAATGTTTCGCTATTTGGTCTGTTGTCATCGCTTCTTTACGTCTTGCGAATGTTCGACGTTAGATGACTTGTTATCGAGTATTGCGTCCAGTATATCCTATAGTGCGCGTACTTTTTTAGATACTACTAGGTAGGTACCTTCTTGTCCTACTTAACCATATTGAACTGGGTCGTTTCGATGTGATTTTTTCTATAGATATTTGCTTTATTGAGTACATTCTCCATTTTCAGGCACATCAATATTCTATAATTGCCAGGGGGCATCCTGGGGCAGGCTTTTTTTAGTGACGACTGGTGTCGATTTACGTTTATGTATGCTAATCAAGCATTCAATAGCGTTATGTTGTATAGATTTAGATAAATAAGCATGTCTCAGTACAGCATCTAAATTGGACTACAAATCTCCTTGCGAGATAACGACCCCTACGGGGCTATGCAGCACGGTGCACGGTGTATTTCAATACAAATGACGAGCCCCGTGGCAATCAAACGTCAAAATGAAACGAACTCGCGCTGATCCGCACCGTGCTGCATAGCCCCGCTGCTATGTCAAAATTGATTTCATGCAATATGAAACTGACATTTTCCGAGATTACGCACACTTAAACAATGACCATGTACACATAACAATCATATACCAACGGACTTCGTGAGGTGGAATATCTAGCTGTTATTGCTGTGATTGTGTTGTGCTGTCCTCATTATGTTTTGGTAAAAGTGATTTTAGGATAGAGAGCGAACTGGTGGAATATTACTGTTGTATACTGTATTCAGCTAATGACCTGTACTCTGTAGTATTCTTCGATATATAATAAGAACGTTGTCTATCGTCTTTCAGCCAACAAATGACTTGGAAAGTCTTAACTGAAAAATAAACCCAACTTTAACGAGTCAAAGTTGATTTTAGCGTGAGTTTTTTGTCATCAGGAAGGATCACATTCGCCTCTCGCGCTTCTGGCGGCGACGTGCAGTCGCCTCGGTGCCGCCAACATGGGGCCTGAGCAACAACAGGATGTAAAAGAGCAGCAGCACTTCAGTAAGCTTACTTTCCTTTACGATGCCACAGAAAAAATAACTACTACATATCAAATGACCACGTTTCACCCCGCGCAACCCGCGTCTCCGCTCCTCTACCCGCATCCCGGCGCAATCAATACTACACGCCTAAATGTAATTGACAAACGGTTTGTATGAACTTTCATAATAACTGGTTGTCTTTTGTTTTGGTCGCGTAGTATATTTGTGTACTCGCACACACATTTGGGGCGTGTGCTATCGTCATTTATATGTGTGAGTTGTCATATCAGCTGATTTTTATGGAGTGTCCGGGGGGTAGTGATACGAAAGTTGAAAACAAGGTCCATTTAAAGATGTCCACACTAACAACGCTTTAGCGCGCGTGGCTATAGATAGTTATTGATATTGGCTTTTTGCTTCAAGGTTCCATGTCGTGCTCTGTTTTTTTTAATGCGTTTTTTGAGTGACTAAACCAGCAGGGTGGTCGTCAGATGGTAAGCGCCAGGCCTGCCCATAACTATTGTTCAAGTTACTTCTTAATGAGAACGAAATTAACCTTTGTGATTCAATATGTTTAAATAAATAATTTTTATAGGTCCACAACAACAACAGCAACAACAACTACAACAGCAATCTCCCGATGGTAAGCGCCGTGCCTGCTCATAACTATTTCTGAAATTACGTTTAATTGAGACTAACGACTATAGATTATATGCAACATATTTAAATAAATACTTTTTACAGGTCCACAACAACACCAACAACAACAGCAACAGCAACAGCAAGCGCAACAACAACAACAGCAGCAACAACAACAGGCCCAGCAACAACAGGCAGCACAGCAACAAGCTCAGCAACAGCAACAGGCACAACAACAAGCTCAGCAACAACAGGCACAGGCGCAGGCACAAGCACAGGCGCAGGCGCAAGCTCAGGCTCAGCAGCAAGCGCAGTTGATACAGCAACATGTGCAAGGCGACGCGGCGACGATAGCGGCGATACAGCAACAGTACTTGCAACAACAGCAGGCGCAACAACAGCCTCAGTTGAGAGTTATCAGCTCGGCTGTTGTGCAACAGTTGAGGGCACAGGGTTTATCGGTAATTGATTTCAAGTGTTTTTGGTAATGGCGGTTATGTCAGTTCAAAGTGACAGTAACTAACGTTCTACAAGTAAAAGTGATAAGGTGCTGAATGACTCTATTCTAGTTGTGTATTTTAGTGGCAGGCCTCTTCTGCCGGATATTCATCCGCCAGGTAGTGTGCCAATGTTATTGTGTTCCGGTTTGAAGAGCACTGTTTTCAGCGAAATTACTATGCATATGAGATTTTAGAACTGATCTCTAAGGGTGATGAGCGCAGTGTAGTGCCGCACAAGGTTTTGTAATGGAAGATACTGTAGCTTACCATCAGCTTACCATCTTTACTAATTGATTTGTTAGACTGGGTGGGTAGTCTGAACAACACAATGACCAATCGTAGATCTTTTTTTAGTTTATTCGACCGGCTGTTGGGTTACGCTATCTTAGTAGATTTGTAATTCTGTATGTTTGTGTTTTCAGGGCAACGAATTGTCAGCAGCTATAGTGAATGCAGCCAACACGGTGCCAAATGGCATTCAAGTGCAGCAACCACAGGTGAGATCATCGTAAATCTAGATTCTAGGATATGCAATACTATGCAATCATTATCATCAATCCATATCGTCCCACTGCCGAGTACGGGTCTACCCTAAATTCCGTGAAGAGGTTTAGGCCTTAATCCACCACGGGGGCCCAGTCCGGATTGGTGGATAACATACCTACGTCCGAAATAATTCTCGGGTAGGTATGTGAGTTTCCTCACGATGTTTTCCTTCACCGAAAAGCGAAGCGAGTGATAATTACGTACATATGCTTTTACAGAAACACATTTACACCGTTTATTATTACGAAATAAAAAGCATCACTGTCTATAAATACTGGGTGCACCAATGGTTCTAAAATTAGTATTATTATTGGTAACGGGATGTTTACCATGCATTCGAGATTCTAGTGACTTTTGCAACAGTGGTACTAGGGCGGACGGTAAACAGTGTGAGGGAAGTGGGGTAGATCGATATGTCTGCCCTTACTAACTATCCACTCGTACAACATACATTTTTAATTTCGTAAATGTGTTTAATCGGCGGTGGAGTTTTTATTTTAGTTTTGGAGTTAGATGAAGCTAAATGTTTGTGGTATACATTATTTAGGTATCAGTTTAATGGGTCGTCGAAGGCGTTCAAAATTCTTTCATTCTAAGTTTATTTTTCTTCAGTAACTCGTTAAATGTAAAAAGATTGCAACTTTCTCACACACATCTCTCGAGTATAAGTGGTATTGAAATATTCAACTTTTTTCTCAATAATAGTTATCACAATAGAATTCAAACAGAAATTAGACGTAACTTTGTGTATTTTTTATCAATAAATGTCTATTTTATCAATTTTGCGAGCGTAACTGGTCTTTACTGGTCATTTTCTGAATTTTTGTTTGTAATTTTGACATGATTTAGTGAAGGAAAATTCTGGTCTACGTAAGTCAATTTTGCTTTATTACTTGATTCTGTGTTCACCCAACAAAGCTTAATTTGAATTGGCAGTTTCAAAATTATCGGTATCTCTCTTATTTTGTTAATATTTAAAAGTGACAACAGCAATTTTAGACATGTCCTTTATTTGTCAAAACTGTATCCACATGCAGTGGTCAATACGTCAGGAATCTCTTGTACCGACGAGCACGGGTGGGGTGCAAGCTCTAGGAGGGATCAAATATTTGCGGATGCCTAACACTCGCTCTCTGGCGCATTTAACTACTGTCACGCACTGGACATTCCATACAAAAGATTATTTGACATATCAATGACGTTTGTACTGGCACAAAATGTGTTTGAAATATTCAAACATACTACGCGACCAAAACAAAAGGCTAGTATGATGGTTCATACTAACCCGTTTGTCCACTGTCATTTGGGGAATGTAATATTGTCTGACCTCCCGATTGCCCTCCGGATTGCGGGTAGAGATGCGGGGGAGGGGATCGCGGGTGGTGGAGTGTCCCTTCTGTATGTAGTACTGAATGTATTCTGTGCTGCCGCCCGAGTTCCCCTCGTTTTGTGGGCAGGTGTTAACTTCTCTGCCCTCGGCAGACGTTACACATTCAATCAAGTGTCAATCATGAAATGCGACCATTGCCGACGCGAACCCTCTGTTCCGATTTTCGACCTTATAATAATAAGCAATTGTTCATTGGAATGCTTTTCACCCGCGATTTTTTCATAAAAATACAGTATGTGTTAATCCAGGGTATTTCTCTATCTTAACATAATTTTTTATCAGAACTCCTTTAGCCGTTGCGGAGTAATGAGGGAACAAACACACAAACACATACACACACACGCGCGCGGAGAAGACTTTCGCATTTACAGGATTACTATTAAGTGTGGTTTCTTTATTCACGTAATTTGTTATGTTCAGGTCATATCCATGCAACAACTGCAGTCCCTGTTGGGAGGAGGTGGGATGGTGTCGGGTGACGGCGCCACCTACCAGAACTCGCCGCAACAACTGTTGCAGATACACCCGCAATTGTTACAGGTCCGTGTTGCAGCAACAATTAAATATTTCTTGAAAAATGTGATTTGTAGATACATGATTGATGTAACTTTTAAATGCACATTGCTTTTTTTGAGCGCATTCTTTTATGTCTGTATGTTATGTCTCTAAATGTCACTACTACATTCGTAGCAGTCTACAAATAGATTATTTGTACCACAAGGTAACTTAAATAACCTTGCTAAAATGGCCCAGCCACAGTGACCCAAAATAAGTCTTCTACCTTAGATAAAAAGAGTCAGTTTCTGTTGTTCCGTCTCCTGCCGGTCCGCTTCTTGGAGCTTTCATTTCGATGTTCAGCTGCGAGGACTGGGGTTAGCGATTGGACCGCGTTATCGCTGAAAATGCGCTTATAATGGCCAGTTTTATATAGGAAAACTTGAAATCAGCGACTTCAACAGCGAACGGCCTTGCGACCCTGTATACGGGACCTTAATAAGGCCACCAGACTTGTAATAGAGAGGAAGATGCAAAATGTATCTAGGATACAAATACAGGCAAGACGGAATATGAATAAGAAAGTACTAGAAGAATTAATGTGATCGCGTAGAATATTAAAAGTACATTAACTAAATACGTTCTTTTTGTAATTCCAGCAACAAGCGTATGGCGGCTGCATGCTGGGAGGGGTGGGGGGCGTCGCGCCGATGCAGGCCGTCACTGTGGACGGGCAGGACGCTCTGTTCATTCCCGCGCAACATGCCCAGGTAAGGTCGCAGTCCACTCAGGCGCCTCCTTCATCATCAACCCCGGCTTATGCCTGCTTTATGAATGTTCTAGGTGCGCCCTGCGGTTTCACCCGCTTTAAGTATTATTTCGCAAAAACTATTCATTATTACGGAATAAAAATTATTCTCAGCGTTAATCCAAATAATAAACTGTGTATGTGGCAAATTTCATCCGAATCAGATCTGTTGTTTTGGCGTGAAAGAGTAACAAACACCCATCCATCCACACAACATTTCACATTTATAATATTAAGTAGGATAAGATACCGCGATGGCAGCGATTGAGCTTGACAGAGCAATATCTCACAGAATCTTCGTCAACTTTCAGAATTTCTCCGGAATGGGTCAAGTGAGCCTTGTAAACGGGCAGCTTGTTAGGACTCCGGTGCTGCCCACTGGGTTCCTACAAAACGTCATGCATCTACCCACTGGTAAGTACCTATAGCGGAACATCTTGTAAAAACGTATCTAGAACGGAACATCTATTGTATTTGATACATCTGCTTCTTACAGAAGACTCAGCCAAACCAATGCGGTTCGAAGTACACGGTATAAAGTGTAATTATTGCGACTCTTGACCGTGATCGCGTTTGTTTTTTCCGCATTTTTTAAATGATACTGGATAGTTTGACAAGCAACGAAGATACACTAGAATGTGACAAATATCTGTCGGTATTATTTATAAACAAGTTCAAGGTAGAGTAGTGGAGTAAGCCAATGATAACACAGTCTCGGAGAGAGTGTAAACTCCCTATCTCTCTCAGACAGCTCTGGCTGAGTAATAAGTTGGGTACAGGTTGGTTTGTGGAAGTTAACGCGATCACAGTACTGAAACAAATTAATGTTTAGGAAACAATATTAAAAATACTAAACATATCAGCTTGAGACGTTTGTTGACTGAAAAGTATGATCGATTTGGATAAAAAGTAAATACCACCCTGTATTCCACAATGCTAGCAAAACCAGTAGTCTCTGTCACGCTCATAAGCGTGTCCACGTGCGAGAGAGAGACACAAAGTCTTATCATAATTCGTATTCATATCGTGAAAAGTCGTTCGTACCAGCTTTAGATAACCAAGCTTGAGATGTTGATTTAGTATTTCTGCAAAAACGTGTTTTTGGCGATAAAATAATAGGATATACTGTTTTTTCTAATTATGAACATAACTTTGAAAAATCGTTTATACTTAATTCATATTATATGGTCATTAGTTGTTCACAATCATCTACAATGGGGAAGGTAGTTTTTCATTCACACCCATAGAAAAATCACATAGCTTCAGGGTTGCTTTGGATTAATCTTCCATACATTTGTTCTGCTTAATCTTATTCCCAAAACTATTTTCACTTTTTTGTTCAAAATAAATTATTATAACCTACACTTAAAGGATATTATTTCTGATGCATGATATTTAAAGTTGTGGAATAAGAGCTAACTAGGTGCTTCTTTATTTATGACTCATGGTTCTGAAATCTTGATGTCGCCACGTTTATTCATACAAGTTTGAACTTTAACACAAGTGGTTATGTATCACAATACTTAGATCATTGAGCTCATGCTATTAAGCAAATGATGCCGTATTACATCCATGGTAATTGTAAGGGGCGCTAATGTTAGCTCTTGTTCTGACTTCTTCATTAGTAACATAACTTTCACTTAAATAACGTTGTAGTATGAACTACACAAGTGAAAGTATTCTATGGTCGCCTACGCAGAGTTTGCCATTATAATTTTATCTTAAAACGTGTATTTTCAAAGATGCCTTTGATCAGTGAAATATTGTACATAATGTTACAAAGAATTAACATTTGTTCGGAATTTTAATTTTTAAACATATTTCACCACTGCTGTCAAACCTACATCAATTCATAAAACACTCTAGAACTGCGTTTAATCCGAAAAACGATATTCAATACACCATTATAATTATAGATCTATTTTGAACTCTAATGCCTATAATTCGAATATCGTTTTTCGGAGTTGGAGCCTAAAGTTAACTATCAATCAGTAGATGAAACGCAAGCCTGCGTACCCGACACCCGATCACCGCATGCCACTATCGCTTAACTATACCATACTAATCTGTGTTTCCCCTCCCCTCCCGCCGCGCCTCACAGAGCAGCAGGCGACGGTGACGATCCCCGGCACTAACCTGTCAATTCCCCTCTCCGCCCTGACTGGGGGCCAACAGATGTTGAACGTGTCCAACGTTTTTCCGGGGCTACAGAGTATACAGAATATACAGATTCCCACGAGTCAGACGGTCACAATGTCGGCGCAGCCCCAGCCCCAGCAAGGGGGGGACAAGAATGGGAAGGAAACCAAGTCGCCGACCTCGTCGCCTGGAGAAGGTTGGTTGAAGGGCACAATGAGAGAATTTTCCTTTGTTTTGTGATAGCGAATGTGTATTGTAGTTGTCTTTTATGTAGGACGGTGCCAATTCTGTTGTTACAAACTAGTCAAAAATTTGTTTAATCCTTTTATGTCGTTTGTTGTCACTTTTCAACCTTCTGAAAATAAAAGGGACGGCAATAATTTTAGAGCTGTCAAATTTAGTTTCAGTTTAGTTTGTGCCTACAGGATTGGTACGAATAACTACATAATTTATAAAATTTATAGTTTACCTGTACAGTCAGTGCCAAAAGTCGCATAAAAATATCAGGCAATCTCTTTTTAGGCTTATGTACGTAAAATAGTCAAATGTTGCGTTGAATAGCAAATTGAAAGTATGAAGAAATTCAGAGACTTTTGATGCTAACTGTACATACATCTCATAAAACTGGAAAGAAAATTCTCTCTTACCAAAAGGACTCCTTAATTTCTCGTTCCCAAGCTTTCGATATCTCTCATGTTTACTTTGCTTGGTGTTTATTAATTTCTAACGCACTGTCACTACCATTGTCATGAATCACTTCATAGAAATAGATTTTAGATATTGTGTACCTTAGAGATCTATGGAAAAACAGTACTTTGAGTTTTTCATCGATTGCTATTTGATGCGGAATTAAAATGCACAATCATATTCATTGCACATTAACTGACAAGCACAGAGCAGTAAAGAGCATTGCAAGTAGATAGGCGCAATAAACCTGGACCAGATCGGCTTAAAGCCGGGGTGAATGGCGTAAGAGGGAGGAGGCTTATGCCCTTAAGTGGGTTGAATGAGCTGTCTATGATGATGACGAGGAACAATAAATCAAGACATTTCATATTTTTTTGTTGCAGCTGAGGTGTTATATCGCAAAAACGTTATTGTAGCTGGAAATAAGAGTTCCTCTTTAAAAAAAAAAACTACAAATCGCTAATCTGTGACAAGGGAGATAACATGTTAGACATACATTCTATAGTAAAAAATAGGTTTTATTTTGGTTTCACTGTCGTGCCAAGGCCTAAATCAAGACAAAAACTATTCTAACTATAAAATGTTTTAGAATTTTTTAAGATTTATTTACTATAACAGTTACAGTGCCACCTAGAAAATTATATTGCATAATCTTGCGCGGCACTGCACTGCGCTCGTCGCCCTGAGACATTGGTTCTAAAGTTTCATATGCCAGTAGTTTCACTGGAAACAGTGCCCTACAAACCGGAACCAAATATTGTTTTCACGCTACTGCTTGGCGGATGAATATCTGACTTCCCTAGACGGTCTCTTGCAGAAAAGGTGTACCACTACAAAACTTACGAGGTGAATGTAGGATTCTACAAGATCTGTGGACCAGCACCGGTTAAGTAGAAGTGTGGAAGAACCTGCTGTGTTACGATGCGGATGAACTAAGCGGAATTACACTATATGATACTTTAAATAAATTCCTCTGAGTTACGTTAGTGCTTCGTTCCGCAGGAGATTTCGATTGAGATTTGAGGAACACGTAGTTAATTAGTTATACATCGGTTAATTAGTTATAGGTATTGGTGATTTAATAAGCCAGGTCTTCCCATATCGTGACACCACTTTACTGGATTGCGGCATTGACTGCGACTTAACTAGACTACTTACTTTATGACCGACTAGAACTAATATTTTTGACCATTCAAACAAAAAAAGAAACACCTAAAACAAAAACTTTATAAAAAAATTTTTTTTTTTCGTCTAATTTATATTTTTAAAAGTAATTGTGATACTAAACAAATGCACAAATCGTGTGAAGTTTAAATATAAAAAAAGAAATTGAGTGGTAGTAAGCTAGAGTGCAAAAAGTTTCTTTAAGGACACGACACACTGACGTGAATACCGCCAGTCGACATGATTAAAGCTTAAATTAAGCGCTAGTACGCTTTGTAAGGTAGGTAGGTAGGACTTGTATATATGTGATTCACCAATCCTGACCGACTTAATCTTCGTCGGTAAGATTCCTGAGTTGGAACCCGTGCTCTGCTGTGGGCGGGTACGGGTGGAAGATGCCGACCTGTTATAGTGACAGGTACCGTTGTGTCCCCAGCAGGCGGCGGCGTGGCGGTGCGCGGCGGCGCCGGCATGGGCATGGTGCCGGTGCAGGTGCCGGTGAGCGTGGCCAACGGGCACACGGTGTACCAGACGGTGCACCTCCCGGTGCACGCGCCGCACCAGCTGCAGATCATCCCGCAGCTGCAGCAGGTGCGTGCTCCCCCCCCCCTGTGTCGGGTGACTGACTAGGGCTTCAAACTATTCGTCGAGTACTAGATTTCGATAGTTGCTGGATAATATTCGAATGTGTTTGGAACATTTTATTCGAATTATTCAAAAATTACTGATATTATTCGAATATTCCATCCATTGTACGGAGTGTAAATTTAGTTAAGTTTCTTACTTACAGAACCTTGAGTGTTTTGTAAACAGGTGTTCGATAAAGTATTTATTATTCGATTCTACTATCTATTAAAATAATAGAACAAAAATATAACTGTTTTAATAATAATGCCATTGTTCAAGGACCCTCAAAGCACACTTTGTTTATTAGCGATACTATGTGCCAGAGAAGGTAATTCATTAAAAGTTATAACAAAAGAATCGCTTTCAATTACAGATGCAAGCACAACCCCAAATGGCAAACGTCCTAACGCCCTCCGGTCAAATCCAGCAGATCCAAATAGCGTCCCTTGCTAACGTTCAGGTAAATATTGTACGATGTATCGTGGAAATTGATAAGAAAAGTTCTGGAACTGTGTATAAAATAATTAAATCTGACATGATTATTTTTAATTGTAAACTCGGGAGTTCCTGAGAAAGATTTATTACTTTGCAAAACATGTTTTTGATTGAGTCTAGCTGGTATTGAGCCGTCACTGTGTAGACATACAAATGTGATTTTAATTCGTTAAGGTATAAGATATATCATATAGTGAGTCCCCTCTAAGGTTGTACTCCTAAAAGTTGGTTATCAGGAAACAAGAGTGCAAAGGTGTTCCATATCGTCTTTGTTCGCATTAACTCTGTGAATAAGGCTGTATATACAATGCCGGTTGTGTTTGGTTCGGTAGCAGGGTAACGGTACGCAGACGGCGGCAAGTGGAGCATCTACTCCTGCCACCATCACCTTGCAGGTGAGCAAAACTTGTGCTTGGGGGTGTACGTTTGAGTTGTTTTGCACATGCACGTAGTTTTTCTTTTTTTTCTTTGGGTTTTCATTTAGTTTTAGGTTCTATTTTTATTTACAGTGAGTTGGTATTCATTTGTGTGGTTCTTTGCTCATTATTTTCTTTCTGCTTCTTTTTTAATTGGGTCATGCTTCTTTCATATAATAAGCGCACTAAGCGACTGCAATTCTCTTAATTCGACTGTATTTTTTTATGGATTTTACCTTACATCTCTGGGGTTTTTGAACTAATTCTGATGTTTATTTTTTTATTGATAAATTTTGATTTCCGTCTTATTATTTATAAATTTGATGAAAATTGTTCCAGTATTTTATTTCATAAATTCATTTCAAGTAATTTGATAAAATTTCTACGCCGCAAATCTAATAAGATGTTTTAATATAGAAGAAGTATATTTTATTTATTTGTGTGAATTTATTTTACATACAATAATTGGAGTAATTTAGTCTCAAACGGACAAACCGACCGACACGTAACTGCATCTACCTTCTACCTCCTGTCTCAATATGTTTTTTCTACCAACGCTCCAAAATCATTTAACACATGTTACTCGACAAGTATACACCTATGCATATAATTTCTTCCTGCTGCTTGGCTAAAATGGGAAGGCGGTATCGAACCCGATGCAAAATGACGGTAGCGGCATCCAGCAGCAGTCTTCGCAGGCCATCATCACCTCCACGCCGAACGGGCAGCAAGTGACCGTCATACCGGCCCAGAATAATGTACGCGCGGCCAATGTCGTCCAGGTACTTCGGCGATCTTCGGCTCCTCACGAATATTACCGAAGCGTACTTGTAGTGTAGTCTGCGTGTATGTTCTTTGTCTTGTGCTATGGATTAATCTATTTTGCTAAACTAAAAAGTCAGCAAGTGACCGTCACCGGTCAATGAACACCTGCCAATGTTTAGATACTTCGGCAATCTTCGGCCCTTGACGAATATTCCCGAATCGTACTTGTAGTGTAGTCTGTGTGTGTATTCTTTGTCTTGTATGTTGTCTACATTGGTTTAGGATAATCACGCCTACTGCAAGTGACCGTTAGACCGGGAAATGTTATCTTCACATTTCAACCCTTCGCGAATATTCCCGAATTGTATTAGTGTAGTAGCTGTCGATATTTCTAGTTTTGTCAGTAGTTTAATGTCTATTGCATGAGATTAAGACCCTGGGCCA
Source organism: Campaea margaritaria (assembly GCA_912999815.1). Classification (NCBI taxonomy): domain Eukaryota; kingdom Metazoa; phylum Arthropoda; class Insecta; order Lepidoptera; family Geometridae; genus Campaea; species Campaea margaritaria. Next base: position 10,883,558 of record OU538790.1, read on the forward strand.
GCGCAGCGGGTACTGCGGAGTGCTGTGGAGTAACATATCTGTTAGCAAGTTAAGATCTTTGATATCGTCGTTTGTGCATGCCGCTTTCATTATCTCTTCAATGGACAACGATTTGATGCTGTTTTTGTGGCTTACGGAAGTCGTTAGCATTATTCTATTGGTCAGATTGTAAAGCCAGTACCATACAGGCGTGATATTATCGGTTGATAATATCGCGGCGTTATTATGATAATGTGTCCCACGCCCCGTCCCACTTTTGTCACAGCTGTGAGTAAGACCGCGCGCGTTCTAATAAAAAATGTACTAAAAATGCAAAAACGCTTCTGATATTATAAACTGATAATAACGCATCGGTGGAGGAAGGCCTTATTCTTCATGTGCACCCAATCGTTGTTACTTCAAAATGTACATAAATTATAAATTCACGTTCAAGAGGGCACCATTTAAAGGAAAATTAATTAAACAAATTCAAAGAGGTTTTGAAAAGAGTTTCATAAGTAAAAAATACAAGAAGAATTTCATTATGAGCCTTTTATGTTCAAAGACAGAGTGGGTCATAATCAGCGGTGGTCCAGTGTGGGTTGGTGACGTCACATGTACTTTATTTCTCGGATGTCGGTTTCCTCACGATGTCAAAAGAACAGCCAACTAAAAAAAACACGCTTTCAGGTCCCAACACTGGGCGTGGGAGGGTTAGGCGGCGCAGTGCAGTTAGTCCCAGCGCTGGGCTTGGGACAGGGGTTACAGCTGGCACAATTGCAACAGCAACAACCACAACCCCAGCCTGTCATAGGTAAGTCAATTTAAACCTGCCAAAAATACAAGTAGTTTCGTTGGCACAAACTTAATCTTCTGATAGCTCATAAGTTGTTGCCATCCCTTTCGTTTTCATAAGGTTTGAAAGTGACAACAAATTATTTGACAGGATTATACTGAAATTTGGACTAGTTTGTGCCAACAGATTTCTACCAGATTGGTTTCAATTCTGATGTTATAATATGCATGATACGATGAAAATATCCGTAAGAGTGGTTTCCAATATTGCTCATGAAGTTTCTTAGTAACCGTACGAAATATTTATTATGCTTTTTTTCTCTGAAACATTATGATAGTGAATACAATAGATGTTTATTTTGCATTATGCATCTTAATACCATAGATGTTTGTCTGATTTTGCATTATACAAATTAATACCATAGATGTTTGTCTGATTTTTAATTGTGAAAATTTTTGTGTGCCGCCGCATGCGTCTCTGTGCTGTGCTTGTGAATTGGCATTAATGTCTAAATGCCGACAAGAATCACTTTTTCAGCACAACCGACTTCTCTCATAGGTCAACAAATCCAACAAGACCCGAACGAGCCTGGCAAGTGGCAGGTGGTGACAGTTAGCACCAGCGGTGGTGGTAATGGAGGCGGTAGTGCCACACCAGCTACGGAATGCGAAGCGAACAAACAACGATCCTCCAGCCCTAATAACTCTAAGAGGTTGATGAAAAGAGTCGCATGCACTTGCCCGAATTGTGATCAGGGAGAAAAGTGAGTCGTTTTTCCATGTCTTCTTTATAATTACAAGCTACTAGTCTCGTTGCTCAGTAACATAAAAAAATCCAGCTGATGTAACCAGCCGTTGCTACTCCTTATTCGTGGCAGTTAGGTGACATGATTGGACGAAGCATCCACCACTTTACTGAGTCGTGACGTTGACTGCGACTCGATTGACTTGGTTTTGACAGTTATACTTAACACTGGCTAAATACACTAATCGGCCGAAGCCATAAAATGGTAAAAAGAAAGGTGGATTACCATACGTGACTAAGCCTCGGTCCCAATCACGTGACCTAACTCTGAGTTAGACCAACATTATTATTAGGTCATGTTGGCGACTGTAGCTAGTTTCTGATTTGAGAATTTACAGGTTACCTTTGGATATTTTGGCCCAAGAATTTGAACCTTAATATAATGAGATTATGACTGATATCAATTCATCAAAACGAATAAAAGTGGTCTTAGTTGACTTTTGCTAGAATTCTCAGCTCAGAAACCAGTTTTAAGTCTTTTTTTTTTATAAAAATACACATGTTTTTTTTTAAATAAAGTAAATTGCCGACCCTGTAACTGAAACCAACAACTTTAACTAACAAATACTTGATTTTACCAATCCTTTTCTGAAACGTCAGACTGTACAATCTAGATTTTTCCTTTCAGAATATCAAGTAGAAGAAAGCTCTAGTATACCACAACAGACCATATACACTATTATAGCAACACACCAAGTTGTAATGTTTGAAGAGAGATTAGGTTCGCCAATGTTCTCATAGGTACTGATAGTGCATAGATATTACCGACCAGACCAGATTTAAAGAGATACTAGTAGATGTACGTACGTACGATTGGAGCAGGCAGTGTCTTATATCACAATTGTGACACAAATGGCGTGATATCTAGGTGATTCCGTCTTTCACAGGGCACGTTAAATGTCTGTCTTGGTTGTAACCTCGACAAACTAGCCCTAGAGGGCGCCACTACCTCATTCGAGATTGATCGATCTACTTTGTATAGCAAATTCTTGAGTGGCAGCACTCGTCACCCTGAGGCCTTTTTGAATATGATTTGCACAGTAATTTTGAACGCCATAGTGACCCTTTAATGCTTGAACTCTAGTGCTCATAATATCTGTCGAAATTCTTGAAGATGGTCTCATCTACAAGCGAAAATTAAAAAAATACAGACTCGAGACTAGATCCTTAAATCTGGTATGGTCGATAAACGACCGAAATAAAAACTACGTAAAAGGCTTTGACACACAGCGCGGTCACGGGCAGTGGATAAAGTGGCGCGCTTTGTTGCCCACTGCTTGCACTTTTATGTAGCGGATTAAACACATGCCATACACGGACAACTTGAAGCAGTCCGTCCGCTTCAAGCACCGACTGTATAGCAAACTAAAGTCTTCCTTGCATAGACATGCACGGGCCGTACGAGCATTCGACTAATAAACTGCTCGAGCAGTTGTAAGACATACTGACTGCTCTCGACCTCTCGCTGGCGACTGTTCACGTCTCGTCTGGCCCCGCGTTTTATTTTTTGCCGACAATTAAGGACAGCTCCAGCATTCGAATTTTCATCTGCTCAAACAGTTGACTCCGATTGCTCGAATGGTCCGTGGTTATTGTTCGACTGCTTGAACTGTCCGTGTACGGCCGGTCCAACTGTGACAGTGACAACTGGAGCAGTAGGTAATCGACTGCTGGAGCAGTCCATGTACTTATTTAGTTCGACAATCAAACGCTCTAGTTGACGTATACGGCCGGCCCGTTCGCGCGCTCTGTGTGTCGAAGGCTTCAACAACTCCATACAATACAACAGTCTCGTTTGTCCCCAGTCGGCTAGTGGACCGGAAGAAACAACACGTCTGTCACATAGCTGGTTGTAACAAGGTGTACGGAAAGACTTCGCATTTACGCGCCCACCTGCGGTGGCATTCTGGCGAGCGCCCGTTCTTGTGCAACTGGCTGTTCTGTGGCAAGAGGTAAGAGTCGAAGATCTTCTTAGCTGTGGACTTCACTAATGAAGTTCAAGGCTACCATGTGGATTCACGCATAACTTTTTGCACCAAGCTCTTCCAGGGTGTTCTGTTCCCGGCTGCTCTTATGGCATCAGGTATTGGTAGACCAGTGAGCGTCTTATCTCTGTTATCTTTCGCTCCCTTTCTATATGGCACGCGCTTTAGGTCTCAGGTTCACGCATTCAGTACTAAATTTGACCAAAAACTTTGTTTTCCTGTCAAAACACATCCAAGGGTATGTAATAGGGACCAATGTCAAAGAAGCTGATGAAAATTTTGCTTTACAACTCATGTTCATTTTCAGGTTTACCCGATCGGACGAGCTTCAAAGGCATCGACGAACGCACACTGGCGAGAAGCGGTTCGAATGTCCCGAGTGCAGTAAGAGGTTCATGCGTTCCGACCACCTCGCCAAACATGTGCGGATACACACGAAGAATAGGATTACGGTACGTTTCACCTGACACTCGAAAGCTATGATCCTAGTGTGTGTGAACAGGGCCTCAAGTCTGTTAGCTATTGAACTCAGTTATCACTGCAAATAGCTGTCAAATTTGCTGATTTTGTCAGTTTTCCCACACAAAAACTATCTCCATACCACTCCATTAAAATACTCCCCATAAATAGGTGCTCCTAGTTGATAGAATCAAGTATTACTTTGAGGGTGTGGTGTTAGGTAGGAGCTTTAATCGATAGGTAAGGCCTTATTGACCATTGGTTTCTTCATCATATACTCCTCAAATAACCGTTACAGTAACTTCTATTTCAGGAGGTGGCAACGTCAACTCAGAACATGTACTCTGATTCCGGCGAAGACAGCTGCGACGACAAAATGATGCTAACCATAGAGACGATGCACAACGAAGCCGACAGCGAGGACAAACTCGTTATGATCCGTCCAGGGAAAATCGAGCCCGAGCACATAGACAGCTAGGGCAGGCTGAAACGGATGAAGATCTTAAGACGTTCCAAATAGGGTCCACTTTGCAAATGATAGAAAGAAAATCGAACCAACGTTTTAGAACCAACCTGAACCAAAGATGGAATAAGAACTGAGGTGCAAAATGAAATCTTAACGTTTTCTAAATAAGACCTATTTTGCGTTATTGCTAGAGACAACAGGCTGCTAGACTGGGAGTGGGCGACAACGTTGGACTGAGTTAAAAATCTTATAACGCACAAAATAGAGTCTAATTTTACATAGCTGGTTGCAGGGTCAAATTTTTGTAGTGCTATGGCGGATGGAAACAATGGGGAAGACGGATGCCATTTTTATCGATATAGACGCCACTGCAAGAGTTTTTAATTAACTGTTAAAGAAAAGAACCTCTCATAAATCAGCTGGAATGAAAACAAGAGAGTAGCAATCTTGGGAACTGAATCCAAGGTTTTTCTAAGAAATATTGGCTCGATCAGCAGTGGCGCCCTCTAAGCTAAGCTTAGAGCCGCTTGCCTCATTGCAAAGAATTATTAGTGAAGTGGACAAACAATTTTGATCTTTATTCTGAAGACTATTGAGACATTTATAGTGTGTATGGTCTAATATAGTTGTACTTTATAAAATGTGAATGAACACTTAACTAGAAAGTAATGGTAGTTATAAATTAAATATATTATTGAGGGCTGGGACGTGAATTTAAAAAAAAAAAAAACAAGAAATAATGAAAGGAATTTAGTATTGTATTTCTAAAGTAATTCCATTTGTTACTTTTTATATATTTTTTAAGTTAACGTTTCACCGTTCGATGTAAAAGTATGTACTACTAGGTTTTATATTATTTTAATTATATTTAGGCCAATATTTATAATAAAAAGCCGCCTGTACGTTATAATGTGTAAATAGTAGGAATGTATAATGTAGAAAGAAATACGTGGTTGTGTATGGAATTATTGAGATTAATGTGTGGATAGAAATGTAGGTATGAGAATCACAGTTTTATGAAAATGTAATTCAAATGTAGTTGAACTTTGTAGTTGCAATCACAATCAATTAGCATTTCGTAAATTCTAGATTTTAGAAACACACTGAAACATTGAATTTGAGAATCTAGAATCTATTTTGACACAATAATAAATATGTAGATTGAGATGTTGCACTTCTATGAATATTATTATACCTTTTGAAATTGTGGAAAATATTTACCCTCTTGTTCATAAAAAGTTATCAAAAGTCATTTAGTACTGCGCAGTACAATATTGAAGTGCGCAATTTTGTGGAACGTCACGGTAACTTTCAATAAATAAGGGGCTAATTTTCCCTTAATCTTAATAAGTACCTATAAAACTATTTTAAAAACAAATTTGTACATAATAATTATGATGATATATTTATATATCGATCATTTGCGACAAGAACCTTTGCCAGATATTCTTCCGCCAAGCAGTGGTTTGCAAAAATTACTGTCTTCCGGTTTGAGGGGCATTGTTTCCAGCGAAATTACTGCGCATATGAGACTAGAGCCGATGTCTCTGGGTGACGAGCTCAGTGCGCCGCGCAGGATTATACAATGCAGTGTTCTTGGTGGTGCTGAGGCTGTTATGGGCGGGCGTAGCGCTTACCATCAGGTGAACGACTTGCTCGTCTCGTCACTCAGTCAAATAAAAAAAAACTGTTAAAGAGATAACACGTTCTTTTCGCAAATGAACGATATCAGCAAGTATGAACTAAATACATGTTAGGGCCGTCCATTGATCGCGTGATGATTTTTTTAGCATTTTACCCAAAAGCCCCCCCCCCCCCCCCCCCCCGTGTATTTTTTAGAACCTGCAAAGAACCTTAAAATTTTTAGATAATTGTATTTTTAATTTTTAGAATAGCCGCTTTTCGGTTTAGAAATCGCGCATTTGAGGAAAAAATATATACACGTGATATCTTACTACACCCCCCCTCCAGCCTTGTGTTGTTTCGTGATTTTTGCTAGACCTCCTCCCCCCCCTTTTCAAGCCCCACGTGATTGATGGACGGTGCCTTATTTAACACCATAGCTTATGAATTATTTTTGTATGTTTAAATATTGGGATTGTGAAAACGAAATTGTGCAGGAGCGTAATAAATTGTGTATGTATATAATTGTCAAGTTTTATCTGTGATCTAAATTCATGTTGGATGTTTTCTTGTTGTCTATTATACTTACTTATCATGAGTTTGTCGAATATTAATGAATTAAATATTCATAAATAAACCCAATATTAAAAACAAACAAACAATAAATAATGCTTTTCTAACATAAAAACTGCGTGGAAATGGAAAAAGTATTCAACATTTTTTAAAATAGTTAATTAAAGGTTTGGACATATTTCTTTTAAAGGCATTAAATAAATTAGAACTATTTAACAAACAAAAAATCTAACGTATCCAAAATGCCGGCTGCACTGCCACGTTGTATGGCAATGCTTGATCTTTGCCTGAAATAAAGGCCAGCATTTTGGTCACGAGGTCACAAGTAGTACTTTAAATTGTACGGGCTCCCGCTGCCTTATTGCGTATCTCAGGACAGGTTTGCTACCAATGCAAATCTCGCAATCTTTGATGTCCAACGACAGAACTGTTTCCATCTGCTGCAGTACTGTCGCTAGAGGTGCTATGACAAAGGTGCACTCTGTGACAGGCGGGGAGTTACGAGGGCGATCGGTTTTTGTGCTACAATTTCTAGTGACGTTGTGCGAACAATCGCGTAGTGGTTGCAGTCGCTTTGCTGCTGTTAACATTTACGTAATCAGGCAACCGATCTCCACAGTATTTCGACCCCAAAGGTTACCGCTATCAAGTGTTCTCCTTATCAAGGGGTTATTAAAACCGGTTTTACACGTGTCATGTAGAGTCATGCGAGTGCTTTTTCCATATTACCACATCACTATTCCAACTACATTAAGCTCTGTTCGCTTATCAGTTTTATATTGAATTGTTTTCCCTTAGTCTAGATTTTATAGCTTTCTAGGTTCTAGAAAGTTCTAGAAGTAATGAATATGCAGCTAATAACTATGGTTGTGTCAATGTACAGTCAGAACCAAAAGTCGGTGAATATTTCTGTTTCCTTTTTGTACATCCTAGTTGCGATTAGAATTTGTAATGTGATCGTGATGTGTTAATATTATTGTCATTTCCAAGCCCTCAATTTACTCTCTATAAAATCTATTTTGGGAGCCTGAGAGCTGAAATGGTTTAGTGACTTTTGTTACTGACTGTACAGTCTGTTTTTTTTTTGCCTTATATTTTCACTCGCAATTAATGCGTGGAAATTTATAAGATTAGCTTTGATAGTTGAGGGCACAAATCTCGTCTTGTGTGATATGCCAGGTCCAAACAGTCGTTTGTATATTTACCACCAATCATGATCGTATAGATTGGTTCAATCATGCTTTCAAGAATTTTTTTTTAATTAAATTTGGTTTAGGTCATATAAAATGCCCGACCTTTTTCTAGTGAACACTGCATGCAATTTTGTACCAATCGCAAGTGTTATGTAAATGTTTTGTATGGTACAAATATTAATGAAATTTATTTGGGACCAGTCTAAATGAATAATTCTGAAATACCAGGAATACGACAGTCATTATTATATATAAAATGTACAGTCGAACAAATATCCGAGTCCTGTTTGAAATATGTGAAAGGGTGGTCCCATTTCGTCACAGAATATCTATAGACATAAATAGGGCTAATTCGCGCACAAATAATTATTTCTATGTCTGTAGTGACACTTGCAGGGTGAAGACGAATCGATTGACGTAAGAATCATCAAAATCGGCCCACGCGTTTGGTCTATAGATCGCCAGATAGGAACAATCATACATAGACTGATAAACACAACACCTTCCTTTGCGTCGATCAGTTGGGTAATAAAAAGGGTGTTTGTAATAGTGTACACACGTAAGAAGTGAAACTATTCCTTCTTATTTGTTTCTCATTCCGAGCCGTGAATGTTCTGTCGAGGCCTTGTCGAGGCATAATGAAAATAGATTTTTTTTTCATAAAATACTCTTTTGATTATGGTTAAAGTCTATGGTCAAACATAACTGAGAAGAGATGTCAATACAAAACCTTTTTAAACCTTTGTATACTCTCTCTACCTCTTACTCCCGAACTCAAATTCTTTCAATAACCTTCACGTCAGTGTCAACTCTTACGTGACAGTCAAGCGTAACAGAACAGTGTGACGATTACTATAACATTTCTACCATACGTCGATAAAAAGTTTAACTTCAATAAAAATGTAAATCGAAAACACAGTACATGTTCATGATAAAATGTTTGCCCTATGAAGATTGATTAGATTTTTGTAATAATAATGTTTTTACAGAAAGTTAAAAATTTTCGAGCCATGGTCGTTTCTTTTGTCCTTAAGGTTTCGTGGTTGTGTCAGGCTAGGCCTTACACGTAATTATTATGTATCGAGTCATGTAAATATTTTCATTTATTGTACAGTGTTTATATTGTAAGTGTACATATTTTATTGTTGAAATAGTTGAATAAAATATTTTTATAATTTAATTTCTGATTTATTTTGCCAAAAATGTTATATCGTTTTTTTTCGTTCGTGTCTTGTTTCGTTGGTGTTATATCCTTAGTAAGATTGCGTTTTCCATTCTAAAATTATAAGGATTGAATAGATAGTTAGATAAACTCTTCATTGAAACACCACAGAACAAAGAAAACTTAAAAACTAAAACAAATGAAATTTAACAATTAGTGTCACAATATGAATGAAATGTGTGTGAATGCATAAGGACATAAAACTTAGCTGAAAGCGTTTACGTTGTAGCCTAAAAAAATATCTACCAGCAAAGCGGTACAAGAAGCATAAATGGAAATTGAATTTAATTATTTGATCAATTTTATAAAAACATATTTTTTATTTCGGCGCTATGCGTTGCATACGACCGCAATGACTTATAAGTCCTCGTAATCCAAAAAAAAAAACAATTCAACACAATGAACACCGAATTGAAAGCGTTTGCAAAATTGCGGCAGTTTATGGGAACGATCGTATTTTGTTTTATTCTTTCCTAAACAAGGAGTTATCCCAGTTCCTATATCCAACGCTTGAGCACGCAAGTTTTGCGGAAAAACTGCCCAACGCCTTACACAATTATAATTATTGTCTTTTAACTTCTATCCATGCACACAAACACACGTATCACATGTGCTACAAAGGCTACAATGTTTAACAAAGTGCCCTAGAGCACAGAATGAGCTTCAATTAGCCTCTGATTGGGCCGGAACAAGACTGTATAATCGCCTAGACTATTGCTTATTCTGTGCCATAATTACGTGGTTCTACATTGTACTTCTTAAGTACTTACTATTGCTTGTTCTGTGATTCTACTATCTAACCCTCCGCCGCTTTATAGTGGTGTTCCTTACTTTGTTATGTAGCGGCCCTAATGACCCATCGTTACATGTTTCAGCTGGTTTCGAAAGTATTCGATACATTCGAAAAAAATAATCAAAAAAGCGATTTTTTACCTTTACATAAAAAAGAGGTTACTATATATTTATCAGGGTGTAGGACGATACCTACAACTTGATCAGTAGCGGATTGAGGAGGGGCGGGGGGCCTGAAGAGCGGAAGCCCCTCTAAAGTTCGAATGTGAAGTAAATTTCGTCATCACTTATCTTTATTCAAATTTTAAATCCTTAGAAGTATCTGAACATTTAACTTCCAACATAATTTTACAAACGACAAATATTTTTTTCTTCTTAGATTAGAGAATTTTAATTATGAACATGTTTAGCTAGTTTCGAGATTAGATTTGAGATTTGAGATTCGAGATTAGATTAGACTTGAGACTCGATTCACATCTCTTAACTTAAATCATTAGAAATATGTATACACAACTAACTATAGTAGAATGTTGAATAAGTACGGTAGGTAATCAGAATCACACGTTGGACAGAATATTTGACGTGAATACATTTTCTTCATACAAATTCCACATCAAATTCTTGTACTCCCATTGAAATCAAAGCACATCCGTCACGACGATGTCGGGTCGTCGGCCGGCATCTAATGGCAGCCATTACCGCAGCTTAGCCAACAGTTACGAAGCCATTACCTCCCTGTGAAATCGTGATGCGCGACCACTGCCCACAAAACGTTAGTTCTCTATTTTTCATGAATTAGGTATTAATGGTGATTTTGTGAGCAATCGCTGGTTAGTATTTGGGACACAAATAATACCCTATTATATGTTTTTAACTTCCGCAAACTGAATTCCCGAATCAGCCCCATTTTTGTTGGCTTTGTAGTGACGGATGGCGCGATCCGTTTCCTTTTAGAATTTATCAAAGATTATGTCCACTGATCGAACCCGTGTCTAGTAAATATCAAATACTAGGTAGGGTATCACATTATTCGATTTCCATGTAGGTTCTCCCATGCTGCGGGTGCAGTTAGTGGTACGGACAAACTTTCTTCATGGCATTGATGTGTACATGTAGTTAGATGACAACTTGTAAGTGGGTGGTGGTAATGTGGTTAAGTCAGACAGTTATCAGAGCCTAAAAATAAATCCTGCATAATTCTACACTCTGCTATTTGGCTGACGGCATGATCACCTCACACGGTGAGCGCTATAATGTGATTAGGTATACCGTATAAATTCATCAACATCCTCATAAAAAGACTGAATAATTTGATACCACCATGCAACGAATGGTATTTCCATGTTCCCAGATTCAGATCCTACTTCCTGATCTTAGCAATTACTGCATTTGAGAAGAACCGACAAGAAACACAATGGCAACTTCTTTCAAAATAATTATTTTAGTAATTCTATTTGAATATAATAAAAATGCAAGTTAAATTTGGTTTTATTCGGATTTAGTCGCGAAAAGGTTTGAGCAGTTTGCATCCACGAAACATTGTCATTAGCATAGTCATTAATTTTACAAAATACCTAATATCATTGCCTACAGAATTAAATAAGTATTATTGTCTTAAAATAAATAAAAAAAACTTGTTCAATAAATCATTTTAATTATTATAAAAATTATGTTGCGGAAATTCTCAAGTAACTTAAAATGTTCATAAATTAGATACGAGTATACTTCCTTACAAGTAACTAGGGTTTTGAAACCTGAGCAGCCGGCGCAGTTATCTTCTTTGTTTATTTATGGCATAAAACTAGAACCGAACTAAGCATTATGGTGGTAAGATTTACCGTTGATAGTGAATGTAAGAGCGTAAAGAGCGGAGCGACCGGAGCAAGAAAGCAAGACATCGCTCCGCTCTGGTGGCGACCACTGAGCGTGGCTGCTTCTAATGAAAGATACGTGATAAATTTAATTATGGCAACCTACCTACCGTAATTACAGAGGATGGTAAAATGTGAATATGCACGGTAGCTATTGACTGGACATGGACAATTTGAGCTGTTCTTGACTTGATTGGTGACTTATGGTGGTCTGTGGTAGGGGACTAGAGTTTAATGGTATGGTCGATGCAGGTAGAGCGGCACGCTTTTGTTGAAACTTTGTCATCTGTGACTTTATTATGATAATGGACTCGACAGAAGGCAAGATACGCAAGTCCTAGGTTTATAAAACATAGTTATTAGGTTTGTAAGGGCAACGGCCCATATTATTGTTGGAGGAGATTCGCTTCTTGACTATTAATTTATAAAATTGCACTGTAGACACAATCGTGAGCAGGATCATATTTTGCACGGCATCAATAAATTTATTTCTAACTATTAGATGTGTATAATATTCGTATAACTTAGAACAGGTGAAGGAAAACACCGTGAGGAAACCCACATACCTACCCGAGAATTATTTCGGAGTTGGGTGTGTTATCCACCAATCCGGACAGGGCCCCCTTGGTGGATTATGGCCTGACCCTCCTCACGAAAGTGAGGGGAGACCGGTGCTCAGCTGTGGGACGTTATGGGTTTGATGATGATGATGATTACAGTATACATAGGGTTCCTGGACAGGAAAAATGTCTTTTAAAAGTTAATTAATTATTCTTGACTTTATTCTATCGGTGCCTAGAGATTCTTAGATCTTAAATTTAAGTGACACTTTTGTTAAAGTTGTTTTTAAACAATACGGATACCTACTTATTACTGCAATAGCGCCCTCAGAGAACCATTTATTATTGTTATTAATTAACGAGACGAGCAAGTCGGTCGCCTGATGGTAAACGCCACGCCTGTCAATAACAGGCCATCAAGATCTTTCCATTACAAAATCCTGTACTGCACTGCGCTCGTCACCTTGAGACGTCAGTTCTAAAGTCTCATACGCCCAGCTAATACAATGCTATTATCGCAGAGTGAGAGGAAGTTATTAAGGAATTCCAGAAGCCTAGTCCAGTTCACGAGTTCCTATCGAGAGGTGTGGAACGGATCTCGGTAATTGAGAGTACTTCCGCAATATAAACACCGTCGGAGACACCTGTAATATCTTAATAGGTGTACGAAGACGGATATTGATGACACGGATGTCCACCTCCGCCGGCCACCCAGAAGTATGCAGATTTACAACAAAATATTTTATGTCATTCAGTACAATTTTTAAGTCAGCTATGTAATTACTTACATACAAGGTAAACAATTGCCAAGATACTAAAACTTTTCGTTTAGATAATTTGCCGTTGACTGTACTTTTGCATTTGACACTATTTCATTTGTATTTTATTTATAATTTTTGTTTTGGTGTACAATAAATAGTGTTCTATTCTATTCTATACTATCAAGTTAGTATGATCTATGATGTCACTACAGTTTCATATAGTTGGTACTTAAATAACCACGTAATTTATGTACTTACCTATCTAAAACCCCATAGAACCTTATTTCCTTTTAATATTAAACAGAGGGCAAGTCATAAAACTCCACCATTCAGCTTGAAATTGCCTGAGATTTCCGGGAGAAATATTATTTACTAGCTGCTGCCAGAGGCGTTGCCCTCGGGGTCTTCACGACTGTTTCATAATAAACTTTGACACGCAATTGCAAACCCTGAATTTCAAAAGATCTTCGTTCATTAAGTATTTATAAAGAAAATTCTCTTCCACGCTTCTTGCTCTTACGGCATCTGTGTGTTTATAGTCAGTCAGTTACGGAATAGTTTTAAATACTTACCTACATATTTAAATAAACTAACCGATTAAGAATTAGACTAACACTCGGAGACGCAGGTGAGCAAAGGCGCAGCAAAGAGTAATGCTTCCATTTTGTGTGAAAACTTAGTAGCTTTTGACATAAGGAAGCATTTACGTGTAGTCTTCGCGTTTCTGAATCTTGGCTTTAAAACCTAAAGATAATTGTTACGACACGGTATTGACAGCCTTGGTAGAGAGTAAGTAGCATCACAGAGTCAGTAGATTGTCAACAACCATGTGAAAGCAGAATAATTCTTCCAGCGGTTCCCCTTTTTTTTATAAAAAAAGCAGTTACACAACGTTCGCCCCTCAAAAAGGTCAGAGCATTCCTTGACTCTTTCCAGGCAGGTGGCGGCTCACCTGTATGCCATGCACCTTACATTTACCACGGTGGATGCGCACGCGCCGACGCGTGGCAGGTCGACGGCTCCGTCTTACGACGGGCCAAGACGGTTCAGTAAAGAACAGTATGGTTTGGAAATTGTCGGGAAGTATGCTGTGGAAATAAAGTTACGTCGAAGTGTCGGTCTTGCGCTATAACCTCAGTAGCTATCAGTCACTATGCGCACACATATATACAAGCTCGTATCTATGTCACTAATCTATGTCTTGTCACTAATACATCGTGGGATCAGAGCTTTTAATAAAATATAATAATGTAACCTCACATAGAAATATTAATTTTTATTACTCAACGAAAACAAGGTAGTGTACTTACCTACATCTTCATAAAATATAGATAGATATAAAAAAACGGACTGTACCATATCTACAGATCTTTGCGAAATTGCCCTCATCCGGGCTTCCATGCAGTTATTTTTAGCATGCAGTATTTTTAACTACAGAGTTTAATTTTTCCTGTGCGAGATTCAGCCATAGTTGATTTATGAAACTTGAAAGGGAAATTTCCTTTTTCAATCTCAAACCATAATCAGTTAGTCATTATAATTACATTAGTTTAGCAATTTAGTAGATAATTTTAGATTTATTTGCAATTTTTCTCTATGTATATTTTTTGGCCTACGATACAATACAATACAATACAATAATTCTTTATTGAACACCATAAAGCTTCAGTAGACACAGTGCAGTAAACATTTGGTGTTAGTCAGTGGTGGCGTAGGTGGCCTACTTACAATAACAGATTTGAGTTTGAAGTTTTATCAAAGCTAACTTAGATTCAAAGGCCGCCGTTATTCTAGTAAACCCTAACATTCCAAAAACCATTCCGCCAGAGGAACCTGTTCAGTTAATTGCGGCTCCGTAAAGGTTACACGTAAACAGGAGGGTGCATAATGTGCCCTCGCGCCGTGACGGTTTGGTTCCTGTACGTCGGGAGGTACGGGAGTTTTAATCACGAGTACGGTTGGTTTGCAGAAGGAAATGCCCATTTGGGAGAAGGCTAGCTGGTGGTTTATATGTCATAGCGATTGTCCATCAGCTTTGGTTGTATGGTTTTGAGGAGTGGACTATTACAAATTGTGATATTGCGTCTGGTGCGTGCTTTCAACTTTGTTTTAGGTAACTCTTTCATCTTTCTTTTTTGTTCTATTTTGTCGAATTTTCTATTCTATTATATATTATTCTAATAACGTGTAGATGGATTGATTATAGATTGATTTATTAAAATAAATACGTTCAATGAACAAGTTCAACAAACTGCAGTAAGACAATAGAATTATGTTGGGTTCTCATTTAAAAATTCTAAAAGATTTTGGTTCAAATTATTCCATAATAAAGAAATGTACGAATATTTTTGGGAAATTATGTTAGGTATCTATTCTTTGTTTTCACGTATTATCTTGTCAGAAGCCCACTATACTTATTTTGCGGTGTTATCCAGTCTTACGTGCGCTCCCAGCCTATTGCAGGTTACTGGCATTTCCATGCAAATGCCAGTGATGAATTTTTTAAGCTCCCGAGTCCTGTCCTGTCGGTTGTAGCTACTTTCATCTAAGTGCAATTGCATTTTTCATTTCATACTATCTTACCTACTAACAGTATTAACATATGTGATGAAACACATAATAAAGTATCTTTAAATGCTTATATAGTAAAACCAATGCTGAAAATTTACGAAGTGACGATAAAAATCCTCGATCCTATCATTGTGCATTGTCAGCGGATTTGCCGGATATTATAATATAATTTCTTATCTTTATATCTTAAAAAGGTTTACTCAAACACGATATTTCCTGCCCAAACCTTTCATACATGAATAATTATTATTACAGTCATAAATCCGGTTATGAACGATTTAAATCCTCTAACCCAACGACTGCGGCTCGTCTTCGAGTCTTGCAGGAATGGTGAGCGCCGAGCCGTGACGGACCTCGGTTGATGACCGCTCTAACTCGCCACGGACGAAATTTTATACCAAATAGCTTCTGTAACTATTCAGAGTTATATAAAAAGTGTAAAAACTTGAAAAACATCCGCGTTTTTGGTAAAAACGAAACTGGCTGCGAGGCGAGGTGCTGAGAAAAGAGCATTCAATTCAACGATCTGATACTTAGGTAGGTACAGTATACTTCTACTTCCATCTATTCGTTCTCGAAGCTTTGCAGGTCACCTAGAGGCTTCACGTAGACCACTATTTCTGAATTTTTTTTTCTTTTATTCAATGTAAAGGGTGATCATCTGAGATTTCCTTTACGCAGGCGACGGCGGCGGCCCACGAGACAAATGCGATAATAATGTTATTACTATGATACCAACTTCGATGTGGAATATTTTCCATGGAGAATATAATTATTACCTACTATAATAAAATCCAAGTGGCTTTCCCAACATGTTCAGGTTTTCCCGAATGTAATGTGTTCAACGTGTGTCGCTGCCAGTTGGCAACAGGAAGGAATATTTTCCAAGAAAATTGGATTACTAAAATAATATCTTACAGTTAGAAGTATAGGTACATGCCTATAAAGTATTTTCAAGCGGTTTTATTTTTCGTCTTCGGTTTTAGTTATGTGCAAAGTGCATTGAGAATAACCGAAGTTATACACGCACGTTTCTCATAACTCCTTTTGACTTCTAAAAATGAGTAATTGCAAATTTCTATAGAATGCAATACTCATTTTCTTATGAAAATAGCGCCGCTAATGTTTGCTCTTTGTGCATCGTTGAGCTACCGACCAACGACCATTGAAACTGTCAACTTTCTATGCATTTGGTACCTTAAGCTTTTTAAAGGCAATCTATTCTGATCCAACTAAACAATACGAACTTTAAAACTCAGAAGTTAGAGTCAAAAATTCACTGATAATGAGAGTAAAACTGTAAGAAACTTGGGTTTTTGAGGCAATTTGCCGACACGAGTTTTCGTGATTTCGTAAGTATGGCTTTTATTCGTTTTGATTTTGGTCTGGGTTGTCAAAAGAAATGTCATTGGGGTCTATGGCCGAAGCGAGAAGCGTGACGGACCGCTACTGGGGGCCGGAGGAGGGACGTGGCTGATGATTACAATTCATAGAATAACTCAGACCAAAAATTGTTTTTGTGTAATTCGAAATAGAGTTTGAGAATTACGCAAAGGTTATTGAATATTTTTCTAAAAGGAAAGATGACTACCTGTGATGGTGGGATTGTCTGTAGGAACGTCGCGGCGCAGTTATGGTGTTAATAACGGAGGGAGCTATTTTTTCATAATATATAACTATAAAGTTTCAATATTCGCAGGAGTTTCAGTATTAGTGACACTTCTAACAAGAATGGAACTGTTGGGAACAAAAATTAGCATCAATTGATGCTAATTTGATTTAATGTTATTGATGCTTTTTTCATTTGCAAGTGAAGCTTTTTCTACGGCTTTTGAATTTCCCTAAATCACCCTAAACTTCAATTACACAATATGGCAGTACGTATAAGAATCATACATTACTACGAGTATTACCAACCTGCATGCCTTATAAAAATAAGTAGCAAAACCTAGAGAACCGTTCAATAACATCGATGTCATGAATCATGATGTAAGTTTCTCTAGGGTAAAAACAGTTGGTAGAACAAGTGACATTTCATAACAAGCTCTTTGCTCGAGTGGACAGCTAGCCAGTGCTTCGGACATGCTTCAGCACCTTGCATTTCCTTTCCTTTAATTGTTTGTTTCAAAGTCTGAAAGCGTGGCGGTTTGAAACGTAGCTCGAGTTGTCTGTCCTGAAATATGACCGACAGTGATGATGATGATGATGGTGACCTCCTTGTCGACCATGGAGATATTTTTTTCTTCTTTTTTTTTCACTTCCTAGCGTGCGGCTCCTTAGACCGAACTTTGTCTTAAATATGCGATCACATATACTGCAGTAGAGCTGACCAGCGCTATTAACTTATGTTTAACAAAACGAAATCATAGGTCGAGTTTTTCTTTAAATAAACCTTAAGCTTAATAGTTTTTAAGTTTTCTTTGTTCTGTGGTGTTTCAATAAAGAGTTTATCTATCTATCTATCTTAGTGATCGAGCAGTACCTTCCTCATGAACGCAACGAGAATAGAAATAGAATAGAATAGAAAGCTTTTTATTGTACACTAGAAAAAAATAAACACAGTACAGGCAAATTACAATAGGTAAACAAGGGCAGCACAATGGGCGGTGACTTTGTTCTAGGTTACAGTTTATCACTGGTGGTAATTGACATTTTCACTGAAGATTATAAAAAAGCAAAGTTTAGAAGTCTTGTTCCCTTAGATTCACAGCCCATTGTTGTCGAAAAATAAACTCCCAGGAACATTGGGGTTGGTTTGTATTCATGAGTGGCTAAATTAATCCCCAAGACCTGACAGATCTGTTTTTAGACATCTGAAAGTGGTGGTAGAGGTGGTCGCGGGTACGATTGGCGCTTCCGCAAACACCCTTGCGGGTGCCCTCTCGGGCTCGCCTCCTGAGGCTTGGGCCTCTTTCTCCACTGGGTGCGTCCCGGAACACACGGGCCGCACCTCAGCTCGGGACTTCTAACTTGGGCGTTGGACCCCCCGATCCGCGGCCCAAAAGTCCCCGTTATTGGTCCCTCGCTGTGCCCTCTGCTGATCAGAGGGACACGCGAAGGACCTCCTCTCGCCAGGTTATTTGCTAAGGCCACCAATTCCCCTAGGAGAATTGCTGACCGAACCCCAGGGTGCACCGTCCCAGCTGCTGCCCTTCCCTCCGGATGCTACGCATCAAGAGGGACGAACAACAGCCGGGCACTCGTGGAGGTTACCTGGCCCGCACCCCATTTCAAGTTAACCTTAGGTTATCTATTTTTTACTCCTAACGGTTACGTAATGAAATTGTGCGTATAGGTCAGCTATTATTATATAGTTTATGTTATTTTAAAACGATTAACTTTTTCTAAAACTGGACTTCATGGGAACCGTTGAAGGGTGGTAAAAGAGGGTCGTTTATCTGCGCAGGTGTCGGGGAAGGTCAGATCATACAGATGTACAAGTAAACAGTAATACTTCTGTACTGATATACTGATACTACTACCGCCAATTAAGCCACATATAAAACAAGCCAATCTTCAGTTAAGTCAACATTGTTATTGCATGATGTGGTCTTCTTTCCTCTAATTCAGATAAGACAATTATTAAGGCCTTGATTAGATTAGAGAAATTGAAACGTATCTAATTATACAATGATATTGTAATCTCTGTGGAGATACCCATTTATAAATATGTTACTTGACCGATTGGGAGTTGATGAGTTTAGTTGTTTTTTTTATTAACAAATAGATTTTGATCGAACTGATGTTAAGTGACAATGCGGTCTAAGATAGTGCACGCTTACCGAGAAATAACCTATTCACTCGTGACTTGAAGACTCCCAGGTTGGAACTATCGGGAAACACAGATACCGGCAAGGAGTTCCACTCCTTTGCGGTACGCATAATAAATGTGGAGGCAAACCGATTCTTATGTCAAAAACTAATGATAAACTTAAATTTTAATCTTAAATAATTTATAATTTAGGACACTTGCCTAAATGCAGAAATAATGCGAAACTAAAACTTAAAAAATAGTTGAATAAAGCTCAGCAATTTTTTTTTCTCAAAATAATAAAAACTACAATGGAATAACAGCTAAGGTATATACTTAGTACTTTTTTTATTGGTCCGTCTCCACAGACAGACTTAGAGCCGGGTAGCTGGATCGTAAATCACGTAGCAGGTTACCATGGCTGGTGGATTGCTGGTAATATTTTTTGTCGCGGAAGGTTGACTGCTTTTTGGTTTTAGAAAGTTCTCTGTTTCTGTACTGGTTGGTAAAATCTAGGTTTCCTGTCTCTCTGACCCGAAAATATATCATTAGTATGATTTATTCGCAATCAAAAAATTGGTAATAAGCAAACGTACCAACGATATCTGTTGCCAGGTTAACAATAGAAAACGTTATACCTAGCTTTGGCCCGTGACTTAGTTCGCGCGAACTACAGTTTGTAGCGAAAAAAAAAATTTTAAGTCCTTCCTTAGGGTTCAAACTATCTCCATAAATGTAGTATTCATCTATAACTTCCTTGGTATATACAGGGGAGGAGGAATCCAAGTTATGGGTCAGGAACTATGAATGTGATTGTGTCGCGCGTTACACATGTATTGTATAGTTCATATCTAAGTACCTACTTATAGAGTACCGACTAAGATATGAGACTTCATCATTGCAGTCAAGCTGCATAATCCTGATATTACAATCGATTGTGCCGAGATGGGCAGTTGCTGAGTTTGCAGCCTAGCTTAGGAGGCCTACCATGACATCTTACAGCGATTCAATTGAAGACCTAAACTGAACGCGTCGCATAATCGTCGACGCCTTATTTTTTATGTTGTTGCCATTTAATACCCAAACAGGATCCGGTTTAGGTTGAAAATGGCAGCAACCTAAATTGAGTCGCTAATAAGCCACCATACGATAGGCATGTTATAAGATGTCATGGTATGCCTCCAGGGCACAATAATTGAAACAAAAACATAAAATACGAATACTTTTTCATTCTTTGGTCTAGAAGAGTTCTCCTTAATTACCCCATGAATATGCAGAAGTGCATTACTACAGTACCTACCCGAGATAGCATCAGGTTTCCGTTAGAGAGATCCCTCGTTCGCAGCAATCAAGATTTACGCTCTACATAATCGAGTTACAACAAAGTCGGAGAATTATAATAATTTTACCGGAGCAGATACAGTATAATAAAAATAAAGAGCGACTTTAAAAGTAGGCACCTTTTCATTGTTATTTTCCAGTTTCCACTTTAGGTGTTGTGGTTTAATTTTGCAGGCCGTCAATAACTCCTTGTGTATTTCTGAACTGCTGAACAATAAAGTATTTTCTATTCTATTCTATTTTCTATTCTAACTCTTGCGATACAGCTAAGTTTTTTATTGCAAATATGCAACGGTCTAGAACTAGAAAGATGATAACATTTTGAAAATGGGGTCTGTACGCCGGTTTGTTTTTGAATCACGTAAAGATAGTTAAACCTAAAGAAGAAGAAAACTGTGGGGTACTGGGGGTAGAGAGCGCTGAACGGAAGTATAGTTTTTATCTACTCTAGTACTTTCCAATAGTTTCAGGCGGCGCGGCGGTTTGATACTGCACTTTGGGCAATCAGTTCTGACGTGTTTCGGCAGAATTTCCAACCTAGATTACTAGTTGCACCTCGCGGTTTCACTCACGTGGACAATGATCCCACGTTTGAGTGTGAGTGTGTTAAAATGGTAGAATTAGTATATTTATTTCTACTTACTACTTATCGCTGCGTAAAATGCACGTCGGTTTCTTACTTTTATTGCACGACAACCAGAAAGACTGGAAGAAAATGGCATAATAAGTATATCATTAGGCACTCCTCTAAAGTCCTCTGTATACTAGCGGCACACCGCGGTTTTACCCGCATAGACGATGAATTAACAGTACAATTTTCTAGGATAAAAAGCATTCCAAATTTTACTTTTCAGTCCTATAACTATCTCTATGCAAAAAATCATGTCAAGCCGTCGCTGCGTGAAAGAATGACAAACCAACCGACATACTTTCGATTTTTTTATAAAACTAGAATGAAATTTGCGCGACTCCTCAAAGACTCCTATTAGGTTTAGTTAAGTACTGCTAATTTAGCTGTTGGAGAAATTCAAGCAGTGATTTAAAGACTCTACAAATCAGGATCCTGAGTATCTATCTTCTCCCAGAGACGAACTATAATTAACCTAGTTCGAAAACACAATAGTATATACTATACACAACTGAAGGGTAAGGTAAGTTAGTTTATTGGAGACTGCAAGAGCTTATAGAAAGTATTATGGGGAATGTAAGTTACTGCTTAGTGGATCCGTGGTGAGTATTCATGCCTAACTTATC
This sequence comes from Campaea margaritaria, assembly GCA_912999815.1. NCBI lineage: Eukaryota > Metazoa > Arthropoda > Insecta > Lepidoptera > Geometridae > Campaea > Campaea margaritaria. The sequence goes on from OU538790.1 coordinate 10,905,559, forward strand.
TATAATTTTATTTCTGTGCCGGTTGCTCAACTGCCGTTTGTGAAAATTAGTTAGATGATGTATTTTACAATGCTTTTCGGTTTCTTACTTAGAACAATATTGTTCTTTCTGTAAATCTGTAAAAACAATTTGAACCTAAGTATTGCACATGTAAAACAAACAAATTAAAAATACGGGCTGATTCGCGCACTACGAACAATATTACACTGTGAGCAAAACAGTTGCCGCATCTTGTTTATAATTCCGCATTTTAATTTCGGGGAAATTAAATATGTAACGACTTAACTAAATCATTTATTTTCTTAAAAAATTACCTATCGAAATTACACATCCCTACCTATTTGTTTACGTATTTCTAGCGAGATGCAAGTTGAAACTTATACCTAAATAAGCCATAGCCATGCCAGCAATAAAAATTAAGCCAAATCTTGCATTTTATAGCAGTCTCCAAAACCGTTAGCACCACCGATTGCAAAGTGCAGTTCAAGTTTATCATCCAAGGCGAATGATCAATCAAAACCTGTCTCTTCAAATTTATGACTACCGTCAATTCGGCTTAGCCCATTACGGGGCGCTGTCACGTTCTTCTTGCAATCCAGTTTATAACCTATAAAGATAAGGGGATTAAGCTGTATGGGTGGGTTTTTGGAGATGCAACAGTATAATTTATAAACTGAGATACTTTTAAATATTACAAAGGAAGTGTTGAGGATGCCACTTACGCGCCGAGGGTGTTGAGGTTTCTTCCTGTTATCTTCAACTATTTTAGCTATACTCCAATTTACTATATACTTAAGGTGTCGGCGTTAATGTCGGCCCCTGCTTTCATATCGGCATCAGGTTCTGTGTCGGCGCTTGTTTCAATATCAGCGTCGTCAAGTTCTTTGTCGGCGTCGGCTTCACCGTCAGCGTCAGCCTCGGCGTATCTGTCATTTACTTTGGAGAATGGGAGATTTATCAGTAGATAAACATCAAACATCTCTTTCCTTTCCGTTTAATGACTATCGTATACCACTTCGGATGTTCTAATGCAAATATAATGTACCCACCTACTTAGCAAAGCACACACTTTGATTACAGCCAATTGCCAAATAAACACAGATAGTATTTACCTAATTGAACGGCGGGTATTATTTCAGTTGCTACAAAGCTAGACAAAAAACTTAGGCAGCAGGCATCATGAAGAGTTCATTGCACTAAGATGAGCACCTCGGCTCAATGAGACGAATCGATTGTCGAATCGAATAGCCCGATGTTCACAGATCGAATCGGAATGATAGGATGGTTGGATATATTTCGAATAGCTTCTTTTAATTGCTACGTTATCGGATGTACGCTTTCTAGTACTTATTATTATTTACTAGCTGCGCCCCCGGGCTTCACGCGTGGATGAAAAGTATGTTATTCTTACTTATTTTCGCATTTGAAATATAAGTAGTACCTGCTCATTTTAGTTTTTTGTTTATACGGCAGCTATTTATTTTTCTGCCAACTTCAAAACAGGATGAGGCATTCTTTTTTGTTTATGGTGGATTAAAGTTCTTTATTAGGGCATATCTCCAGGGTATCTCCGAATTATATGATACTATTTTTCACAGCTAATGGGTAACGCTGTTCCAGCTTTTGACATAGAACATACTTATTAACGGGAAAAATAGGAAAGATCGGGTAAGGAAAAATGGAATAGAAGGTTCAAGGAAAATTTTATCCACAATTGACTCAACACCTGTTTTGACAGAATGACTAAAGACAAGTTCAATTGGCCTACAAGGGATATGAACCTAAAAAATAATTGGATAATTCGCACCACTCAAACAGCTAACCTAAACGACCAGTCCAATAAAAGAATCGTGCTCCGTAGGCGGCACATTAAAACTATATCACACATCTATCACTTTGAGGATTTCAACACATTCTCTCACCGCATTTCCGTCGCATGCGCATGCTTCGGTAATGGTGGTCGCTACCATCGCTCATAGATCACAAGCGTGCGCAGCCGCAACGCGCATTCCCAGTGAAAGCGGTGGCAGACGAGCTACTTAGGTGAACTATTTAGCTATCGTCTTGTAATGGCATATGAAAGCGCGGGGGAACAGCTTGGCGGCTGGGTAAAGCGCACTGCTCACCATTTTTCCTTGCATACCTTGTAAATATCAAGGAAGAACTTCACGGTTTACAACTCAAAACAATATTACGTACACGAGCGTCGCCAGGATTGCTTTAAAGGAGCTGCATCTGCATTTACATATTATTATTATCCTTTTAACTAAAATAAAATATAGAATTATACACGTTTATTATGTAAATAAATGTAATTTGAAATTCAAACCGCGCAGCTACTTGATTTAATTTCGTTCATCCAAAACATACTTAATCTCAATTTTTCTTCATTTTTTTCTATGTATTTTATTTTAACATAAAGCTGCGTTTTTTACCACCACATCACAAGGAATTCATCATCATCGGTATGGAACTAACGCAGCGTACAAAAGATGTTGGCTTAGTTAATGATCCTATTTCACGAAGCTCCTTACGACAGTTGACACCAAAGTAGTTGACAAACAATCTTTCGTCTACTTCACCCCACCTATGCGCCACCGATAGGCCATTACACGAAGTGGCCAATCTGTCATCGCATCAATATATCGCTCGATTGTCGATCGATCACGGTATTGCTGGGCAACTTATAAATTGCCCTCGCTTTGTAATGCTGGATATTGCCGGACAACTTATAGGTTGCTCCGTTGATGTCTTATTTCCGTGGATTGCGTAGGAGTTTATTGTCTTCTAAACGTGTTTTGAACTACTACATTGAGATACTCATATCGATTCTTCTTTGTATCAATGACAAATACTTTATGAGTGATCAGTTGTTGTTTAAAGTAAATGTTATTGACTGGAGAATTATTTTGAAGATATGTGGTCTGCGGTGTGGATGTGTGGTATTACCACACCGGTGTGTTCCGGTTTGAAAGGCACTGTTTCCAGTGAAATTACTGGGCATATGAGACTTTAGAGCCGATGTCTCAGGGTGACGAGCGCAGTACAGTGTCGCGCAAGATTATGCAATGCATAGTTCTAGGTGGCACTGTTACTGTTATGGGCAGGAGTAGCACTTACCACCAAGTGAAAGACTTGCTCGTCTTGTTACTCAGTAAAAAAGAAACAGGAACTACGATGCAATATTATTAAGAGTAATAAAAAAATGACACTACAGTCATATAATTAAAGATATACAACATACGGTAATCTACGAGTACCATTCAAAAGCCATCCACCGGAAGGGAACAAAACGACGTCCATCAGATTCCAGTGTCTATCGGATTCCTGGTCCCATCAGACTCCGCCATTAGCTCGACCACGGAACAGCCCCGACGGAATACCGGCCATCCGTTCCGGCGGGACCAAAAAACGCAGGAATGCCGTTTACGCAATCGACGTGTCTTGGACACGGACAGTCACTCCGGCACTAGGGCTGCTCCAGATTAAAAAACGAGATCAAATCATTTCATAACAATACATAAAGCTATGGATTTACCGAAAATCTAAACTCATTTCCATAAAACGTGTGCCAGAATACCCAAGCGACACCCCAATATCGCGGATTGGGCAAGCATTTGACCGCAGTCTCACCTGGTGGTAAGTGTCGACATGGTCGATGATGGAGCACGCTGCTTCACTTTCAGCCACATCGTCGCTTCCAATCTAGTTCATCATAAAAAAGATACCCAGGCAAATTGCAAATATCTTTGCTTAACTGGAGCAAACCCACATATCGATATAATATATCCTTATCTATGTTTATCTATTTTATATTGTATTTATTAGTCTATTATAACGTTATATATTCAGTTGTATTATAATAAAATACTCTATCACTAAATATCTTTTAAATATACTCTTCTCTGCTCTCTCGTTTTGCCACACCACCACCATTTCAGTTACACCTCCAGGATGACTGGTAGAAAATGCTACTTAGCATTAAGTGCTCCTTGTACTCCATTTGTGTGCTAAAGAATAAATAAATAAATAAATAAATCCCGTATAAGCTTATTAAGTCTACATAGCTTCTAACCATTAGTCCTTTCTTTAATTTAATTTGGGACAACCCTAAGAAATTGTCTCACTCTATGATTGTTGGTGGAATGCTGTCATCGCACCAGGCTAGAGTGCTGACTTGAACTCTAATAACTAAGTCAATCATAAATCATAATACACCCACAGTAGAATGCCTTTTAAACATGATATACATTACTTAGATACTTATTTTATTACTATGTATGACAAAGTGGTAAAAGTAACGTCTAGAAAAAGTTATAGTAGGCAATTAATCTTTTATGGCACAGAAATTTTGGATGTTCAACTTCAGCTGTGATCCACCAATGCGGCCTGGGCTATCGTGGCCATGGCCTAATACACTTCACGAAAATGAGGTGGGATCGATCCTCAGCAGTTGGAAAATATAGGTTTATGATAAAAATGAATTGAAATTCAAAATTTTAATCATAATTATAAGTTTAGCTTTAAACAAATGCATCCTCAAATTAAAAACTTTTTATTGCCTATTGCTGTTTTTATGCATTGATACAGATGTAGATTACAGCTAGCGATGTCCCACGGTGGCGCACGTAAGTCAATCTCGAAGTAATTTCCAGCGGATTTCAATAAATGCGGTGGTTTAAACGTTATTGCACTTGGCATGGTGGGCTGCCGGGAAAATTCACACGGACTGTCTGTATAAAGGTACGAACATACCTACTAAAGTGGTGGCTATTAATAAATATTAAATTGAAATTTTCGATATAAGCATCAGGAATCATGAGAGCATTTCGTATTAGGGTTTTTGTTTATTTCACCGAGTGACGAGACGAGCAAGTCGTTCACCTGATGGTAAGCGCCACGCCTGCCCATAACAGATACAGCGCCACCCAGAACTTTGCACTGCATAATCCTGCGCGACACTACACTGCGCTCGTCACTCTTGAGACATCGACTCTAAAGTCTCTTAAGCCCAATAAGATCGTTTTATAATTACTAAAAGACTTAAAATTTACTCGTGATAAATGAACAGTTGTGTTGGTCCTCAAATATTCGACTTAAATATATTATCTTCATTCCCCCAAACCGTGGGAACTGGAAACACCTCCCCTTTGAGACCAATTAATCCCAAGCAGTCGCGCGTCCAGTTAGTTTTATTTGTTGACGCGATCTTCAAACAAATTACTTGAATGACCGCCAGGAGTGTTGCCCACGTAGTGGTTGAATTATACACTGTAATCACCTCCTTTAAGTTTGGGAAATTTAGGTCTTATTCTCTAAAAAATATCAAAACAACCCACTTTTAATCATTTGTGCAGTGTCAAGTGATTTTAGTATTTCATGTGACTGGGTTTCAAATTATACTTTACAATGAAAAACGAAATAATGAGTACAATTTTTAAATTAAGAAGATAATTACTTTTAATACTAATGACGTAGATATGTCAAAAAATATGGCTGGTTTTTCGCTACAAGAGGGCTGTTTTTGCCAAGTGAAACATTCAAATATGCGACTGCCAAAGAAAGAATATTGCTTATAATGTGGAGTACATAAAACTTAAAGGTCATATAGGAGTACGTAGGCACCTAGTGTCTTATCTTGTTAGAGAACGAAATAAATTGGTAAGATAATATCTGATAGTACATTTGTTAGTCATTTTGATATCGATTCCGTAACAGTTTCAAATATTTTAGAATTGGTAAGAATTTTTTTTTATTTTTCAAAATTATCTCTTTTTTTGAGGATTATTTTTCTAACTAGCAACACTAAGACTTTCATGCTTATGAAGTGCGAGTCATTGCTCATCAAGTCATTACCGAGAAAGAGTAATTATTGTGCAATATCAAATTTGTCGCAGCGGTTCTTTGAACAGGGCCCGTGGTAACGGTGACGGTAATTCGAACCCAGCCCACAGATTATATATGAGTGACAAGGCGTGCTGCATGAAGTCACAGAGATGCCTAATGCAGGGTTTACTTTAATGACGTTAGTTCACGTTCCGGGTATTTGAGGACTTTAAAATGGCAAAAAAAAAGTTTTTAAAGAAATTAGGCACCACTTAAAAGAAAATGGTGTCGAATCAGACAGAAACTAAATTTAACAGCATAATGAGGTTATAAAATTGATAAACATTTCAATTTTGTTTTTTTTATTATTTAATATTATATTGTTTGTAGCTCTTGTTTGAAATAGCCAAAATCTCGAGCGTCAGTTAGTCAAGTAGATATCAGTAGTCTAGGCGTATCGTTGTCAATGTCACGGTTCAGTAAAGTGGTGGATGCTTTAAGGCGTGTCTCCTGCGCGTGTTTTGGTCAACAGTCAACACACTACACAAAAACCTCTACATAAAACCTATTTTGTTGCTACACACATTTCGTCTCCCGCTCTGCGGTTTGATATGAAAACATCGGAACGTGCAAATAATCATTTGCATTTTCATGAACAAAAATGTGTATGGATACATTTGATTGTTTTGTGTAAAGGTTTTTGAGTAGCGTGCAGATAAAAACGCGGGCAAGAGAGACACCTTTAATTCACCGATATTGCATACAAAAAACAGGAACTTTTAAAAAAAACAAAAAGTATGTTACGTCAATGTCACATTTTTAGTTTCCCGCCAAACATCTTCATACGAGGCAGTACGGGCTAAAAAGTAATCTGAATTAAAAACTGATCATTTGACAGGGCCACTAAAAAAGTAAAAATCAGACATTATGTCGTGGTAACATATTGGCATGATTGGTAAATTTTTGTGACTATTTAGGATTATTTGTTGTAACTTAACCTTTGTACTTCGAGGAATTCACCAATAAAATTTAATCGTATACAATTTTAATAGCAGTGTCAGTTAATAGGCCTACTCGATTTCGAACTAAATCTTAGTAAGCAAATATGTTGTTTCGAAAAAATAAAGTTGGTCTCAGTAAACATTTCAATAAGTACTTAATAAATCTTTTTTGTAGATTTCAACTAAATAATTACCTATTAACTACATAATTAGCCGAATCTATATTTACCTATATTATGTGCAATTGGATAAGTCCCCTTTTACCACAGATAATTAATGAGTCCTAAAATATGATTGTCAAAATAAGATTTAGTAGGCAGTTATTTTTACTTCAAAATTATCACAGACTAAATACTTGAGAATTATTTTTGTCAACTTCAATTCTAAAGTTTTTGCAACACGCTATTTAAAAGCTGTATATCGCAGATTGACGTGCTTAGCTAACATTTGATACTTCGTCTCGTGGAGTTGAGTGACTTGTAACTTTAGTGTCATTTCGAGATGCAGTTATTCTGGTCATTATCATTACGCGTATGACTCAGCTATAGCCAACTATAAAAAAAGTATACGAACCTACCTTCTAGTTTATATGGAAACAGAACTATTTTTAATATTACCTCTTTGAACAGATTCTTGATATTTGCCTCTACAAACAGACTCTACCTAAGCTTCCATGCTCAAAGTTTATACTTAGATAAAAAGATGAATAATTATTTAGGCTGTGGTATGGTGTTAAGGTTTTTGTTGGCATGACACTATTTACCTATTCTGCCAGAGCCTTGTGAAGGTGGTCTAGATTTATGACTGAGGTAACAATTTCGATTCAGCCATTCTCAGTTTTCAGGATTTTATCCCAATAACTTTTTTTGTCTTGGTATAGCGTAATTTCCGTAATTTCGTAAATAATATAACACTCACATTTTCCGCTGGCTACCATGCCAATTAATCGCTTAGATGTCGCCGCTAAAATTAAATATTCAAGTAAATTCATTTATATTTTTCAGTTGCTATCTAACAGAACTATAATAACTCCCACATCGGCTGATCCACTTGACATTGTTTCAGCGAAGCTCCGCTCGCGGGAAAGTGCAACGACCGGACGGATTTTATCTTTTACGCTACATTTTGACGGCTAAAGAGTTTCGGCACGGAATGAAATTTTAATCAGTTTCTGAACGACTCGTGACGCCATGCCAGTCCGTTTTTGTTCTGATCACTTTCAGGGTTGCCACTCTCAACAGTTTACCTAATCCTATGAATGTAATAATTTGAGTTTACTTTTTTTATGCAGAAAAATCATTTACTTTTTTTACACTAACCTTTCTATAGTGTCTTCTACCAATTCGGACTGGGCCCCCCTTGTGGATTATGGCCTAACCGTCATCATGATAGTGAGGGGAGACCCGTGCTCAGCAGTGGGACGTTATGGGTTGATGATGAAGATGATGATTAAGTATGTAATTTCTACGTAAGATTAGACCACAGGTTAGACATAATAATTATGCGGTATTTTTTTCGAAAACCTTGCCCCATAGCTTACGCTTAATGGACTTTGTCCTTACTGTATTTAACATAGGTAAGCTTTTACAGTTGTTTCAAATAACTATTGACAACCCTACTCGAATCCCGTTTGTGAATTTTTATTTGGTACTAATTGAAGGAGCATCACCAGAACAATTCAGGTCAGAGCCTAACACGGGACGCCAATTTCAATCTTTAGTTTTACGACTACCCTCTTATCGATTACTTAATTTAATGGGACATTAAATTCATTCATTAAGTAGGTACTTATACGTGTTCAGATAATTGGAGGATCTCTGTTTTCGTCACATTACGTTATTATTTATTGAAATATACACAGTAAATTTTTAGTTTTTTTTTCTGTTACAATGTAACGTGACGAACAAGTCATTTACTTGATGGTAAGTGCTACGCCTGCCTTTAACAGCTACAGTGCCACCTGGAATCTGTTGCGGCACAGCACTGCGCTTGTCACTCTGAGACATGGTTCTAAAGTCTCATAAGCCCAGAAAATTAGGTGGAAACAATTAAATTGAAAATTTGGTTATGTAACATATTGGTTTACGGACGATACTTTAACGTGACAACGTCATAACAAAACATTGATGAAATGATTGCATACTTTTATGAATAAAATTTAATCTTTTTTTTATAATAAAAGAATCAATACTAGTAATCAGATTTTTAAAATACAAGAATAATTAACCTGCCAAGAAGAAAAGAGAGATAGATGCAGCGCAAGCGTACAATGAGCGTTACGGCACAATGTGTCAACTTTTTCGTGCATGCAGCCGGCGTTCATCGATTTATTAGACGTTGTCACGTCAAAATAAAACTTTGAGAATATAAGCTACAACTTAGGTATCTACCTAGTTACTTCGTGATAACTAAAGAATCCTGCAAAACTCGATTTAAAGCAGCCAGCGTAATGGGCTCTGCCAGTGGCTTGGATTTCTAAGAAACAATTGACGATTTTGATTAAATAAACCTACAAGTGTGAAGTAAATTATGTACTGTTTGATACAGTTATATGGGAAAATAACTTCCAAAAAATATAGCACTTAACAGAGTAGGTGACTATCACTATGATAATTAGTTCAATGTGGTTAAAGGTACACAGAAAATTAAACGTTCTCTCTTTCCTTAAAGAAAATTAATTTTAGGGTTAAACTCGCTTTTTTACATCTTTTATAAAAAAATCCATGCCTGGGAACTATTTTTCGGTCATTTGTATTTTGTTTATTTGATTGAGTGACGAGACGAGCAAGTCATCCACCTGATTGTAAGCGCTATGCCTGCCCATAACAGTTTCAGTGTCACCCATAACTACACTGCATTGCGTTCATCGCCCTAAGACATCGGCTCTAAAATTTCACGTGCCCAGTAATTTAGCTGGAAACAATGCCCTTTAAACCGAACAGTAATGTTTGCACACTACTGCTTGGCGGATGAATATCTGGCAACGGTACTTCCCCAGGCTGAAAATAATGCCCAGTAATGTTATCTTAACTTTTATACATATACCCAGTAGAAGTCACAGGCTAAAGTCAGTTAAAAACTGATATGATTCACCAACAAGGCCACCGATTGCGTTGTATATTGTATAAGCAGTTTTCTCACACATTGTCCAGTTTGGCCAATGCCTTGTAGGAGAAGTTGCTGTCGATAACTGTCCACTCGGCGACTTTGACGGTTTTCGGAATTGAATTCGTATTTGGAACACCCCGATTTCCGTTCAATCGAGATTCGTTTTATCGTATTATTCATAAACACTTCTTTAGTATTCGAACTTTTTTTTTAATGCAGATTGGCAAGGATTTGACTGCAGTCTCACCTGTTGGTAAGTGTCGACACGGTCGAGGGTGGAGCATCTTGCCTAGAAGATACCTATTCAGTCTCGACTTGCAGACTTTCAGATTATAGTTTTCGGGAAACACAGACACTGGCAAGGTGTTCAATTCCTTCGCTGTTCGGATTATAAATGTGGATGCAAATCGCTTCGTAAACTTATTCGTAACCGTCCAATTTTAGCGTTATAAAACTTAAAGCAGTGCTTTTTGAATAGCTGGCGGTTTAACATATACGCTGTGAATGTGGATGAAATGCGTAATATAGCAAATAGGAGTATTATAATAATTGACACGAATAAAATCAAAAACCTTCCAAATTTTCTTTGCATTCGAATTATTCGATCTTCATCAAATTTAGAAATGTCAAAAAGTATCTAATATAGCTGGGCAGTTTATTATGTAGAGCTATCGAGCATGAAATTAATATAATACTTACTATCAGACGAACAACCTGCTCGTCTCGTTAGTCAGTAAGTAAAAAAAAAAACTTTAATTTGATTCTAAATAAAAATAAAAATATTATGGGTTGAAAAATACAAACCTCGATAATAGACCAATTCGGCATCGATTATTTTCAAATAGGTACTGTATAATATAACCTATTCATCGTCTCTACGCTGTCCAGCTTCCAAATCAAATCCCTTCCCACCGCCAGCGAAGCCATTACTGTTTCGACAACGATTTAATCAAACTTTCTACAGCACAAAGCTAATGAATGCCTTAATCAAAACAACAATACGGGAGTGGATTCTCCGCCTAATTATTAACTCCAAATAATATTAATTACGAGCGTTGAGTGCAGGGCAGTGAACTCTGCATAGTGAATTAGTGAATTATATTATTTTGGTAGCTTACTGGTGAACGGTAGGCTGTGTTCGTAATTTACTGTAGTAAGCAGATCAACATTTACATTATTTTTGTTGGAAACGTGATATTAATCATATTTTTGTAACTTTCCATTGTATTTTGTTTGTTTTCAGTTTTGAGTTCCCGATATTTCGGCACAAAACAAATACGCAAAAAACACCAAGCAATTCAAATGTCAATGTCAACCAATGTCTCAGGTTGACGAGCGCAGTGCAGTGCGGCGGAAGATGATGCAAAGCAAAGTTCTGGGTGGCGCGGCGCTGTAACTGTTATGGGCAGGTGTAGCACTTACCATTAGGTGAACGACTTGCTCTTCTCATTACTTAGTCGAATAAAAAAAACATGGCGTCATGGCATGGCCTGGCACGGCATGACATAATACATGCATTTTGACTATAACTCCATTGATAAAAATGGGAAAAAACATCCAGGTAACCGATTTTTTATCTGCTCAGGACCTTCTTCGATATGCCACATGAGATTCCTTGCCGAAAATGCATGGTGTCATAATGCGCTTTAATCTTATTTTGAATCATAAACTTCTCGAACGCGCTAGCTTCCGGCACATTAGTTTGACAGTTCAAAATGAGTGCATTAGAAGTCTACGTGGCCATAACGAAAACTGGCTCAGGGTGGGTCACCACGTACTTATTCTTATTCCATGCAGTTTATTTAAGGCCTTAAATTGAACGGCCTAGATTGCCACCACACACTCATAAATGACAAACTTGACGTGATGTCACTCAAAAATAGACTGCAGAGAATGAGAGAGAAACAGAATGAGATGGAGCTATATAAACTCCCATAAATGCAAACAAATTGTACAGATCTCTTTGGATAAATGTGTCTGGTCGACTTATGAACGCTGAGCTATATTGGTGGTGACAGTAAGCAGGGCAGTTCAGTTTAAGGCTTTAAACTGGATGGATTTAACTGTTCGTGGTGAGGCCCCAAGTGATAAAATTGGTCGAATCACACCGATTTCTTAAAATAAGTAAATCATTCGATGAGATTGGAAAATCGACACCCATGTATCGAAATATTTTTGCGTAAATATATTTTGCCTCATTCACACGTACGCAAATGCTGTTATTTCTTACGAATTTTTGATTCAAAGATCGGTTTAATTCACGTCTCCAATTAATAACCCCTGGCATGTGTTTAGGCACGGCATAGCGCACGTAGTTCAGTAATTAAGCGTGCTCACCGCCTGTGAAGAGATCGTTCACCGCGTCTCGGACAATCTCGACCGAGGAATCGAGGGAGGTACTTAGACGCGGCCAACTTGCGAGAAGTGAATGAATATAGCCGTTGATAGTAGATTTTATTGACTAAGATTTGTGGATGCGCCATTTTTAACCGAGTGCAGAGATGAGGTCCGGGATTCCTGAAACTATTTTGGTGGTTCTTTTTTATTTCAAAGACTGACTTTTAGGGTCGCTGTGGCACATTCGCACATTCACGGATATGTCACTGATGAAAAAAATTGATAAAAACAATCCTCCATGCGGATTATATATCATGCTAAAATTTCAGCTAGATCGGTGCAGATCTTTTTGAGTTTTTGAAGCGTACACAAACCAAAATAACATTTTTATATATATAGATATCCATACTAACATCCCAACTAACACAGTGAGAACTTTACCAATTATTTTAGCGAAATAATGAGACCTAAGCTCAGCTACCTACACCAATTTGTTACGCAGATAGTATCGTGGTGATTATTCCGCTGATGTGGATGCTTCACCTTATAATGATTATGCTAATATACCTCATAATAAGGGTATTAGTGCATCCAGTGGGTTCTAAAAAAGGGGAGAAAGAGTGTTATAAATTGTTGCTAAAAATCCTATGGTATTTTTTTAATAGGGGTCTAGTTCCCTTTTTTAACTGTCAGGGCTCCTGTTAATTGGTCCTGTGCGGACTGCGAAGCGTGAGATTGCGGGTTTGATGCCCAAAAAAGGCTACAATTTGTATGAACCATAAAAATACTGACTAAAATTAAAAAAAAAACTTCACAGTTGTTAAGTGCAAGTTTATTCTTAATAGAGATTATAGAACAGGCATTTGTCAACATGACAAATGTACAGAAGACCACAAAAACGTGCTTTACATCAACTGCACTATAAACTGTAAAAAAAATAATTAATGTCTATATTTAAAGGCTGTTTGTCACTCAAGCCCACCTTTAAAAAGTTTATTATTTACGATCGCAGAAGCTTAAGGCCTTTTCTCATATAAGTCTTCATATTCCGTCCCATTTCTTCTTCAGGTGAACGAGGGGGAGGGAATATCCTTGTTAAAGAATAGAAGCCTTCGGGATGCCACCGGTCGACGACGACGGTGCGGCCCGCAACGGCGGCGGCGCGTGCGCAAGCCAGCTGCGAGGCAGATGTGGCGGCCCTACCGATCAGTCGCCAGCTGTAGGGGATGAATTGGCATCCTTGTTTTTTAAAGTGACTGACCGGAGTGGCATTTCAAAAGCTCTTTTTAGTCTTTGTGTTCGCTCACAAGCCCTAAGCGTGTCGTGAATGAAGTTGATGGTATAACAGTTCTTTCTATAGACACTAGCAGAAGTGACTAACTTTTTGTAAAGGGAGGTCAGTGATTTGATACTTGTGTAAATAATTATTAGAACCAAGAAACCTGCTTCAAATTCAGAATTAATTTTCATGAAATTTTTGTGACATTGCCGACATCTATCTACTTTCTAAATCTATGTATTTACTAGTAATAGGTACCAACATACCAGAATAAACAAAATACATTCAGATCCGTTCATAAATCCTAAAGATGTGAAGAAACATAGACAAAAAACACATTGTGAACTCCTTTTTGGAGTCCGTTAAATAAAACTAGCATATTTCTTTCTTTTTCAACTCCAATGAGGCCTTATTTAATCGCAAGGTGTACTCGACCACTTATCGAATAGCTTCAGGGTTCATTGCGTATTGCAAGGGTTAATTAAGGCAGTAAAGTTGTATAACCTCTTGTAAATACCCATAGGTAACTGCTCGACACGTGAACAAAGAAGAAAAAATATAATTACTAAGAGGAAATACGCCTTTAACTACAATACACTTGTGTTACCTCTTCATAAATATAATTAGAAAATCTTAAACCCTCTAAGTCACCAATAAAAAAAAACTTTAAGAAGTTCGAGGGAAAAAAGTTCAACTATCAAAATATTCTCGGGTTCTGCTATTTGAATTTAAATGCAAGCAAAGATCTTAAGATCTTTGAATGCAAGCTACTAAACAGCGAAAGTCGCGTAGCAATTAGTTCAGCAGTTTTTAGGTGATGTAGGAAAACAAATGGACGGAAGGAAAGCCACAATCTAAAAAAATTACACACTATTCAGTGGTATGTATATTTGAAGTCTTCTAGACAATTTGTTTTTAAGATATCCTTAAAATATACATTTTGTTTATAAATGGTTAAATTAGATCGTCGTCTTTACTTACAGTGTCCTTTTAAACACCTCTTATCAAACTAAGTAAAAACATCTTGCTTCAAATGTCGTTTGCGAGATGGCAAACATATTCCAGAAATTGCTTTCAACTATTCATAGGCGGGCAGCAGCTGAGCAGGTGGTCACATTACAAGTTACAATGAACATGTTCATGAACTTGTTGCAAGGTTAAAATAGCCATTACAGGTTGTTTTATTACTGTTTAGCTGATATAATTGACCATATTTAGCTTGTTAGTGTCTGTTAGAAAATATAGGTACAGGGATCTAGTCGTAAAGTTCTTGAGTTGTTAGTAGTTATAATAGAGATCTATAAGTTCTTATCAACAATGTACCCACCATGTTCGCTGTAACTTTTTATTCTTAAATAGATGATTAAAATACGGCGTTAACTCTTTTTCACGTTTTTTTTTATTTGACTGAGTAACGAGATGAGAAAGTCTTTCATCTAATGGTAAGCGCTACGCCTGCTTATAACAGTTACAGTGCCACCCAGACCTTTGCATTGCATAATATTCGCGCACTGCGCTCGTCACACTGAGACATCGTCTCTAAAGTCTCATATACCCAATAATTTCGCCGGAAACAGTGCCCTTTTAACCGGAACACAGTAACGTTTGCACACTACTGCTTGGCGGATGAATATCTGGCAAATAGTCATACTGCTGTGAAGAACATTGAAACACGAATTGGATGTGTTAATTTTTTGAGATTTCACAGATTGTTGACACAACATTATTTCACAATTTAGATGTCAGAGCAGAGGAACATAATCCATAAACAATACTCCTGTCCTGCCTGCCAGCAAGCTCTTGTTAGCTCTGAGGTGACAAGCCTAGATTTTGCAATCCGTTCACACTACGACAATACCGGCCTACCATGAATCTACAGAGTCCGCCCACGCATTGTGACGAAGTTTTGATTAACATTGGGTTATTGGTTGAATGGAATGGAAATGTCAATGTGGTTATTATACTGTAGTTGTTGTAACTGTGAGGATTCAATGCTTATAATTTCAATTATAATCTCAGTATCTTTCTATCTCTCTTTCTATTATAATTATAATTACCATTATAATCTCTTCTAACTTATAATATGTAGCTAAGAGCGGTTGTAATGGGTTAGGATTTAGGTAATAAACTTTTGAGGTTCTAAAATGAATAAAAGTAAAAAAAAGTCACTGAAATTCATAAAGAAAATATAGTTATGTTTTACTATTACTATTTATTATGAAAATATTGTTGTTGCAATAGATACATTTATATTTTAGTATATTTCTCCGTATTATCGATTGGGCGATTTGTTCGCTAATATTGACACATTAATGGCGGCGCCTGTGAATCATTTCACAGACGTATTGTGCTAACCTAGTTAGGTACGAATGTGAGTGATAGGTATATTTATCAGATAAGGTTTTCCGCGTATGCTGTAATATTTGCAACAAATAAGTCAAATAGTTACTGAACAACGTTAGTTGCGAGCTGTGAATCACCTTTACTTGTCTACGCAGGTAAGTCTAAAGTGCTAAGTTACTTGTTGTCCATCATTAGTAGGTATCGGCGCACCATCTTGTAGTTTTTTTATCCATAATCGTCATCAACCCATATCGTCCCTCTGCTGAGCATGGGTCTCCCCTCACTTTCGTGAGGAGGGTTAGGCCATATTCCACCACGGGGGCCTGGTCCAGATTGGTGGATAACATATCTTCCTGCGAAATAATTCTCGGGTACGTATGTGGGTTTCCTCACGATGCTTTCTATCACCGAAAAGACAGTGATAATTACGTACATATGTTTTACAAGAAACACATTGGTACTGGTTAGTTTTTATACATGACCGACTTGAAATGAATTTACAAAATAACAACAATGATGTAGGTCATTATCATGAAATTTGGGATGTTATGGAGTTATGTTTGAACTCTACATTTTCAAATAAAATAAGATAATCCAAATATCCAAATCGATTTAGAAATTCAGAACAATTTACAATTCAAAATCATTATTATGGATTATTATACCTTACACAGGGCATAAGTTTGATTCTTAATTCTTACTCTACCGGACAGTGGCCAGTATTGCATCAGGGACTTACTCTACCTGGTTACCATCGTTTAATATGAAACAATAATCAATTTTCATTAACAACAAAGGCATTTATTGATATGGCCTTAAACCTTAGTTGAGTCAAGCAAGAAATACCTAATAGCGTCATCATGGAATCCATTATTTCTGTAACAACGACACCGCGGGCCGGACGTGGTGTCATATCCGGCGTCCGCTGCAAAAACTAAACGCAGCCTCCGTTCGTCTAGATTGTCTATCTAGCTAGAATCTATCTAGCTCAGCTAGGTAGACCTAGGGGAAGTTAATATGAAGCAAGTAAAAATGAAGATCGGTAATATAGCAGCCATTCTAAATATAGACAGTGTTTTATCTGGGAACAATGCTGTAAGAAATATGGAAACGGCAGATGTAGTGACATAACCTACATGCATAGTGAAATTTAATGATCGGAAACCGAATCAAAATATCTCTTTCGATTTTTTCGAGTCTATCTATAAAAACAATAAAAAAACAATTCGGTTTTGTTCGGTTTGATTCCCATGATCCAGTATCGAATTTATTTTCTAATACCCATAAATAGTTATATAGATGTAAGAATAGATTTGACTAAGAAAAATTTAAAATATAGTTCATATTTTTTGAGGATATGGTTTTAATTTTCTTTGTCGACTGTATTAAATTAATCATTTACATTTTTATTCTAAAAGTAAACCTCTTCCATGCAGAAGATCATTTAGCAAAGGAAAGGCTATAAATGCTTACTGCAACGCTGTTATCACTAGCTGACGTGCTATCGACGCTTGCGCACTCGTCTCGACTTTATCACATTGTACATTATAATTCCAACAAACACACATAGATTACTGTGTTCCTGTTTGAAAGGCACTGTTTCCAGCGAAATTAATGGGCATATGAGACCTTAGAGCCGATGTGTCAGGGTGACGAGCGCGGTGCAGTGCCGCGCATGAATATGCAATGCATAGTTCTGGATGGCGCTGTATCTGTTATAAGCAGGCGTAGCGCTAACCATTAGATGAAAGACTTGCTCATCTCGTTACTCAGTCAAATAAAAAAAACGTGAAAAAGAGTTAACGCCGTATTTTAATCATCTATTTAAGAATAAAAAGGTACAGCGAAAATGGTGGGTACATTGTTGATAAGAACTTATAGATCTCTATTATAACTACTAACAGGCGTAACGCACACCACCAGGCGAACGACTGCTCGTCTCGTCACTTACTCAAATAAAAAAAAACAGGATTTAACGAAATCAGCAATGGACTGTTTTCTAAAACGGAATATGATAGATAAATAATGTAAAAATAAATATGATAATACTTAGCTATAATGCTGAATAAAGATAAAATCATCAAATTGATAGACTAAAAGAAATCATAAAAGGTTTACGTAGTAACATGTCTAATCATTGATTGGAAGACAGGAAATATTTAATCAGATTAAAATTACAAAACAAACATAACGATTTACAAACTAATAAACGGTTAACGTTTACGCATGGGTTGAACTATGATTCTCGTTCATGTAAGTTTTAAGAAAAAATTAACGTGTTAAAATTGAATTACATGAGTTTGGGTTAACAGTAGATACCTCCAAGTAAACTATAAAATGGATTATGGTAGTCGTATGTAAACACGTACATATACTTCAGGAAGTAGAGATAAGAACAATTGAAAAGCGGTAGCTAGAAACCGTGTTGCCTCAAGATAAGATAGAAAAAGACAAATAAGTACAATAGTCTGTACCCATTCAAACGTTAGGCGCTGTCATTGCCGAGGATTAGCTAGCGGTTGAAATCACGATAGGATATAATTATTATGGAGCTATTGGCCGCAGCGTTATCATATCGCTCGACGATACAGCCGATAACCGAAGAATAGCGGCCGCGGCCGACCGTTTACAAATAACACAGGAACACCCATTTGTAAATAAATTACAACGAAACCGAAACGGTGTTTGAAAAAACTACAAACCGGCCTCGGATGTCCACCCGGCGTTGACCATTGTTTGTATTTACGAGTACATCACGACAATTAGTTGAGCAATCATTCCGATCCGGCGGATTCAGCAGGTGACGAAGCGACGCCGCTGTGTCGACCATTTCTTTGTGTGTTCGCTTATCGCTAACTCGATTTGCATCGTCGTCGTCATCTTCAAATTGTGCTGCTTATTTAAAATGTCGTGAAAACGAAGCGCTCGCGTTTGTCGATTGTGTCATCGGGCGTCGTAAATCGTCGAGGACGATCAGCCGCGCGTGAGTCAGGTGTCGCGAGTAAACGGGCCAGGCCAGGGGTCGCGGCAAGCCCTCGGGACCCCGTGCCGGCCGGGAACGGTGGCGCGAACATTCGCAGCACGTCCTTTGTTGGCCGCTTTGTTTTGGAGTGCCATCCGGTTCCTGGTGGTGGAGGGGAGGGGACAGGTGGGCGCAGGTAGCGCGAGCGGCAGCCAACAGTCAGTCCACCTCGGTGCGTCGCGTTGCGCGAGCGCCTCGCCCGTTCACGACCACTATCTAATATGGAAATGGCCAGTCATTCCGCGACAGGTGCGCGGCCGCACCGACCGTGCACGTGTGCTGTTTGTGAGTGCGCCGGCGCTGCCTCTGCGCTTTTTGGCTGAATCACTGGTGAGTTCTTTCTCTTCTTGTAAAAATCTCTTACGGTCCACAAAACAAGCCGACGCGTTTTTGCCGGTTCTGTAATAACAGCGTCCGCGTCTGCCTGCTCGCGCGCATCTGCCGTTCCGTTCCGATGCAGCTGCTGGGTGTTGAATAGGTAGGATTGATCCAGTCGTGACGTTCACCTGAATGAGCTCGCCCTTCGGGATGTAAGAAGGGCTCGTGACACAATAAGTGAGTACGAGGAGCCCGGCGCGTTCACACGGTTACAAGCGCTTGTTTCGCGTGTTGCTGTTACTGTGTAAATATTGGTTCGATAACGCTGCGAGTGCGTGTACGCCACATACGCCAACAGTTATCGATTCCACACATGCGGCAACTTCGATGGTTATCTTCGTCGGATCTGGGTCATTGTTCTTTTGTATTTCATTTCTATTATATTTCAGAATTGACTACGCTTATCTTGGGTATTTTATAATATTTCTGCATTTGAGTAGTATTGAAATTAAATTGCCGTGGTAAATTAAAACACAAAGTAATTTGTTAAGCCAACCGCGTGAGAAACGATTCTAAATTAACATTTTTGCAAACGTAGGAATAGGTATCTCCACAGGATTAAGTACGGTTTAAAAGCTGAATTCATTATCGATAAAATGAAATCTGTGAATAACGTTGTTCCTAGAGAATCGACACGTATTAAAATTGATTCTGAATCGTAGCAAATCGATTTGATCGTGTTCAGGAACGAATCTTCGAAAATCCGAATCTTAATGTGAACCACTACACGCGAATAGAGACTTAGCAGTTTTAGATAACCATAAAATTGAAAAGATAGAAAAAAAATAACATCTATAGAAAGCCGCTAGCATGGCAAAACCATTTCATGATAAAGACTATACAGACAGAGAATATTTTGCAGCTTGCAATAGTCAGAGGTAGTGAAGAAACTTTTTAGGACGCTAAATTGGAATTCTAGGGCTCTAAAGCTGTCAATCTGTAGTCGTAAAGACTACAGCTCTGCTTTATTCACTTGAACAGTGTCATTATGATCATTAGGTGTAATGCCGCCTCCAAAGAGCAGTGACTCGGCCGGCACACCGGTTTTCATAGTCATGAAACTATTATGTAGGATAGGTAGGTACATTATACAAAGAATAGGTAGTTTTTTTCCCGCTCGCCTCGCTCTGCCGCGTTCGACGGTAGGTAGATATCTCATGAAGTCATGACTTCACAGAATTTCGAAATTAAGCTATTTTCCTCTATCAGAAGGCATTGTATTTTCATTGGTAGTAAATATTGCCAGTTCGATTCCCATGAGTTGGTCTTTGGTACAGTTAAAATCTTCTGTAATGTGAAGTCAAGGCACATTTGGTTTTCTACGAGCAACCATAGGAATGAAGCACGCTTAGACTACTAACAGCTAAAATTAGTTTCAAAATGACAAATGCGTACGATTACTAATAGCATTAGCAAAAAGTCTCTACAAAAACCTGAATTTGTCGAGATTCTCATTAGATACTTATTTAAACGAGTCACTGTAACTAAATGCTCGCGAAATTGTTGACCTTGTCAGATGTTAACATGTTGATACAAACTTCGAACTCGAACATTTTCAATGCTAAGGTCGTATCTATTTTCCACTTTATATCTTAATGGGTTACTTAATTCAAAATTTCAATCATTACAGAGTTGTCTAAAATATTGTGTGAATAGATATTCTAATATAACATTGGTATTAGGTATACTTTTCATCACATTATGGAAATTGACACGGGTATTCCCAAAACTATTCGGATTCTTTTCTTCTTAAGGATTTATTTCTGCTGGTGCAAGGTCTTTAACTCTATTGTATGATCTATTATTCAGTCTTTTATAGTGTTCATGATCTGGACTTGTAAAACCATCAATAGTATCATTGCCATCATCAATTTTTGGATCATTGCTGGATCTGTTAAGGTCTAGGGTAGAGTTCATTATTGAGATAGTCTATGTTGTCGTTTAACAGACTTACCCAGGTTGAAAGGATAATTGTAGAGTTGTAGATAATTCTAATATTAGATTGAACTTTTATAGTTATTCAGAATTTATATTCCATAGCATCCAATGCAATCTGAACAGTGACGCAGACAACGAAATTCTCAACAATTGTTAATCAGCCCACTATCACGGCTCGCTCGAGTTCTTTCAGACAGTTTATCTAATAAATACTGAGATAAGATCTACGTAATGAAAATATGACCGCTACGGAGGCGTCAGGGCAAGATTTTCTCGGCGGCAATGGCGTCGACCGAAAAAGGGCTTCATGCTTCGTGTCCGTCCGTCGGATCCAATCGCAGACGATAGGCATCGACATAGCACGGAGAAGTAAAGGTACAAACAGACCCGATACGTCATGTTACATTAAACAACTTAAGAAAAAACTAATGGCTGTTATATTACTTTAGATCACTCTATTAGCACAGCCTAACTGATTATTTTAGCTATCTACACTGCGCTATAAGGATTTGGGTAGATGTAGAAAACATGTAACTGAGACAGTGGTTTGGTAAACAAGTAATAGAATCCTACTAATATTATAAATACGAAAGTTTGTAAGAATGTATGAAATTTGAAACATAGATATGTAGTTTACAGGATTGAGTAATAGGGTACTTTTTATCCAGATAGTATGATCCCGTGGGACAAAACGGGAACTTCACGGGTGAAACCGCGGGGCACAGCTAGTAATTATATAAAAAATAAAAAATCCCAACTGTCAAGTTACCACACGTAATCATGACAAATACAATGATAGCTCATTTATCAAAATCCACCGAGCCGCTTAGAATAAAGGACGTGCCAATTCGATGAAAATTCAAAAATACCCAATAAATAAAATTTGATGAAAGGAAAGAAATAAGTATTGACCAGTATTAAGCAGTAGGTTGGTTTGTTGGAGTTTCTAGTCGGTTCGGGCAGCGGAACCAATTGCGGTTGATAAGTATTGAGCCGGCAGCTCTGAGATAGGGTTGGTACTATTTTCTTCTACTTGACGCTTCGTCAAATAAAATGTTACTAGGAACTTTACCAACCGTAATGTAGACAGGACAAGACATAGTGTTGTGTTAACCGTGTTTTGTGAAGCTGACTTGACAATTTCGCTTTACCCGTACATATTATGATAATAAATCGTTTTGCTAACTTTAAGCTTAGATTGAGTTTGAACAACGACCAGATAGACACGTCAAAACTCATTTTAATTAAACTATTCTCGTGTTTCCTTTTAATTATATAAATAAACAGTAGTTACAGTATAACTCGCGTTGTTAGCTCCACGGTGGTATTGTGACAAGTGACAGCCCTACAACCGTGAAAAAACTGATCGTGGTCCGCGACAAATCGAGCAGCAATGTGATGACTTGACGATCCACCGCGCTTTGTTCACAGGCACGGTTGAATGAACCCTCCATCGTCCAACCTGGCTCATTTGAACCACTTCCGAACCACAAATCAACCACAAAATTGGAGCTTCAGACTCAATAGACACAAACACGGCTTCCGATCTTTTAGAAATTGTTAGCGAAAGAAAGCTGTCGTTCGCAACAATTTGCTGTTCTTGTAGGTACAAAGATGCTGCTAATTGCTCGTAGTTATGAAGTTAAAGGAAATTTTATTTTATTGGAAGCAACTTAGGGATGGTTTTTGGATCTGTAGTAAAGTGCTTGTAGCAAACTTTAGTGAATAGATATACCAATAAACTCATCCCAGATGTAACGAACGAGCTATAAAGTTGAGCAGGTTGCGTCAATTGTGCAACGACCCGGCTCGGAGGTGGAGCTGAGCAATGGCTCGAGCGCAATCCCGTTCTCATAACCTTTCCTCGAGAAGTCGAGACTAATGTGCGCAAGCGCAAGATCATTGTCAGGGCCACAAGCCAGCCAGCCTTACAAATATCCACAAAAAATACCAATTAAACATAACTATAATAATTGAATTAAAGAGAATCATTAGTAACTTTTTTCTACACGCATTTAAACAGTCATTAGCCAGATTCTGTGCTATTAATTAATTTAATCTGCGGCAGATTCGCGTCGATGTTCGTGTTCGGGCATTGTTGGAAATATGACGAATCTAGAGTGTTCTTTGAGAAGTCGGAGCATGAAATTGTGTGCGCGAGGCGTATCGGCAATTTGCGTCAGATTTTTTTATCACAGTCACGACAGGCCGGATTCTTCGTGAGGCGGCCAATCGCGGGCTAGAGACGATGTAATTGGGAGAAACTACGTGGCCACCACAAATGCTTGAGATTCATTTACGACCAGTGCACAAAGAACTCTGAAATTTCACCTACACACCCCTATTTCGTCTTCGCTTCTTGAGTGATCGAAGGGGGAAGGAGATCTCAGTGGAATAGTTGCTCCATAATGACACGGTCTTATTCTGGTCGGTTGCAACAGAGAGTGTAACTGTTTCGGCCCTTTTGTCCGAGTGATGATTGTTGAGAGATGGTTTATAATTCCCTAGCGGATATTGCATAGTAGGTACAAAGTAGGTAAGTACTCTACTATCGTGTCTATTATATTTTTTGTTAGTAGCCTCCGTTTGAATGATGCCCATTGTTGCATTTGATTGAGCATGTGTGTTTCATGGTTTCAAAATCGTAAGAGACCAGCAAATCATATAGTTATCTCAGAATAAGCCCCTATGACCTTATAGCTTTAGCTATATCTGTACCTTTATCTACGATTTAATCCATACATTCCCAAAATATAAAATAATAATGTTTCTCCATTTTCGTTCAGAAATTGTTATGATATCACGGATTATTAACAATACTTTATTGTTGAAACACTATGAGTCTGTTTCTCTGTTAGCCGTCTCTGTAGTGTTAATACATATAACGTTTTATACCACCATCTTATTATTTGATAGCTTCATCTACCAGCGATAAAAATCTAATTATTTGTCACATATTATAAGTACTATGAGATGACTAGACAGTCTATAAACTGTCTTTAAGTTTATGTTCATAGGAATCTAGATAATAATTGAGTGGGTTTATGAAATTACGATTTTAGAAATCTGTTGTGAAACGCAAGGTATAACAGAAAATTCCAATGACTTTGAGTAATTATTTATTGCGCTGGTTCTTTACTTTCTAATCTAGACTGAATAAAATACTATCAATTGATACAAGTATAATAATAGTAGTAATTGACATATTTTACAATTATTTTAATCAAATTATGTTGTCACATACTTCGGAAATGAATAAACCGACTGTTCATTCATAGTATAATTGGAAGTTACTGTCATATTGTGTGATTCACCATCTATTTCTAACCTCGAAATGTTTCAATAAGTATTGCAAAGAAAAGCAATACTAACTGTAGAAGGTATTCGGAAACCTCTAAAAATACCATCGTGTTTCCTGTCTTTTCGTCGCCGAGAGTGGTGGAAACTCTGTAGAACCCACTAAACGTAGTTGAACAATAAAAATAAAGCCAGTAAAATTTCTACGAACTCCACAACTACACATTGCAGATAAATTAATTCCGTAATCTATCAATCTTTTACCGTTCGGCTATCACTGCATCGACCGCTGATTAGATATGATTGTTAATAACCTTAATCAACTGCAACTATATCTGAGCCCAGACCGTTAATTACACGACCTAGGAGGGCTGGCTTAGTAACTACCGTTGGTAACTGTTTAGGTGTGACCCAATTCCTGGGTTCTGAATTGGGTTATTTGGGTTGTTACCCAAGTCTGTTTATGCAAGTGCAAGTTTGGGTTATTCTAGAGACACTGAAGCTTCTGTCATTTTCAGTCCACGTTTTTCCCGACAAAAACAAACAAAAAAAAAACAATTTTGTGGAAATGAGTTTTAATTCTAGAAGCCCAAGTAGTCGATTTCTTGGAGCACAGTGGCATAAGCCGAGTATTTCTGTGCACATTAATAAGATACGAAATGATACCCATTTAAAAAAAAGTTTACTAATTACTAATTAAAAACATAAGTATTTATTAAAGTCGGACAATTAACGACCCTATACACATTAACTTACGATGCACTGGTATGTTACTGCACTACCAAAGATATAAGCACAGTAGGTATACATACGTACAATATAGCTGAAAAGGCTAGACCTCCCGCGCAGGCACATGGACGACAGCTTGCCATCGTTGCTATCTGATAGTACTAACTGTATTATACTGTGACAGAACAAGATGTACTAGATCTTAATCTCAATGATATATCCGAACTAAAGAGCTCACACAGCACCGCCCGTCGCCGCGGTGACCGGACACAATGCCTGGTGAGGTGAACATTGTACGCTACTAATTTATCGACAACTATGGTATGATTTTCAACAGTAACGCCTGCTTACTAAACCACAAGAAAAAAAATCGGATTAAACTCGCAAACCTCAATACCCGAACGTGATATATTGAGCTGTCGTAATAAATACTGAAATATATTTATCTAAAAAATTGAAATATATTTATATTTATCTAGATTTCTCAGAGTAGAAATCTAGATAAATATATTTCAGTATTCTCTCTCTTATTATTCTTCTTATGTATATAAAACTGGGGTCTTATCATGCCACGCGTAAATACTCTAATGGTTACTCGTAACATAGCGAAGCGATCCGCTCGACCACGCGGACGGCGCGCGGCGGGTGGTGCCGACAGCCGTGTGAGACTCGTCTAACTTCGGTACTTAAAATTCTGTATTATGCGATTCTGACTTGTTAACAAAATATGTTATTAAAGCGTTTATATACTTAGCAGTAAACTTTATATTTCGTAAAAATAAAGGCATAGAAAAATAGCTTTTAAATTTTTAATAGTTTCAGTAACTTTAAGACCTTATCGTTGTAAAAATATTGGTTTTACTTTGTCAGTTGAAGGATTCTTATTAATATTTAGTGATACAAAGTTGTAAAGTGTTGCACATTTTGCGATATCTGTTTGCTAAAATCATCAAAACTAAAGCCAATTTGAACACATGGTCTATGTAAATATTTGCGTAGTCTGACTTGTTTTGCAACTTATGATGGTAGTGCTAATAAACTAATGTAAAAGATAGCGATAAATACCTACTTAAAGTGACTCATACTCGTCATAAGTCTGCCTTAAATAAATTCGAGGTTAAATTCGAAGTAGCCGTCATTTATTTTTTCTAGTTTGCAGCTAGCACAACGAGTATATAATTAATATACTTATTATACTCGGTGTTAACTTAAGTGGACTTTTCACTACATTACACGAGAACCTTTAGGTAGGTACAATGTGAAAAAAAAAACACTTTATCTGTCTTCACCCTTTTTAGACAAAGATTAGGGGACCGATAATAACGAGAGAGGTTTTCATAAGATTTCATACCTTATAATGTAAAACCGGGCTTACATTATAAAGTTTCTTGAGTATGGAAAAATACTATCAATCCAGTTTTTCTACTTATTGAGCCATTTTCATGTATAAAAACACAATTAAAAAAAAACTTTAAGTTTAATTTGTGTCTTAACCTCATGTCAATGTCAAAATGGATACGTTCACCATTACCACAGCCATTTTTATATAAAAAAAAACAAAAGCCAATCACAGATTTAATTTTGGTTTCGCTCTAGAACTTTTTACGTCCTTTTATATTGCTCTATAGTTTGTTGTGATTTGTGAGTCTGTTATCTTACCATAGATAGTATTTTCTAAGACAACCGTTGATTATAATAATTATACGAAAGTACGCCTTTTCATTGATTGGAAATGGTTTACAGAAGCCGTATGCGCTCGTTACTCTCATAAATTTAACATGGACCGAGGTAGCGGCTCATTCTATTAATGTCATACGGTTAAGATATATACGGTAGTTAACTGCAGAAAACAACACTAGGGAATAGTTTTAAGTAGTTGAATGTAAATAACTAATTGTAGATAAAGATTTACGGCACCTTTTATGATTAAGGCATGGCGCTTCCGTAGATTTCCTAGGTGTTGAAATTCTATGGCAATCTGATTTATGTAAATACTTACACAAACTGTTTTAACAACATTAACTAAGATTAAGGTAGAGTTTGTTTTCTAGGACTAACCTCTGAAGCTACTGATCATTACTAAAACATCTTTTATTGATAGAAATCAACACTATTTCTGAGTGATTTTTTCCTAAGAAAATATATATTTCCTGCGGGAAAACAAATTATGGATCACGTGTCTTCGCTATAACATGTTATTGCTAGCTTGATTATAACAGTTAAACTAGTTTTTATTTCCACCATTTAATAAATGTATTAAAAAAATTGTTTATTTAAGTACTAAAATATAAATAATTTGCCACTGATTATTAAACATGTAGGCTACCACCGCGCGCTAGATCGAGCTGTTAATTATCAGCTTATTTTGTTAATTTGAAGTGATTTGTTTGTATTTATTATAATATTAATTATTTTTTCATTCATGGTCGACTAAACTGGCAAATAAACTAGGTTAAATAATGATCCTTGGACTTTACACTTGGGAGATGCGCACCGTGCCAACCTCAATCTATCTTCTCCCATTAATCCATAAGCCGTGGATCTGGTGGGAACCAAATTACGAATCTATAGGAATAAACATCAGTTCTTCACTGTCCCTGTTTTATCTTCTTCGCCATATACCATATTCTTCTTTGTAATGTCAACATATTATATGTTATTTTATCAGTGAAATTTACTCTCATCCGAAAAACAGCCATTCAACCTCAAACAGCCTTTACAACAATTATAGTAAAGCTTTCATGAAAACTAAATTTTCTAATTGTAATGGTAATGAAAAAAAAAACAATCCGGACCAGGAACCCGTGGTGGTTTATGGCCTAACCCTCCTCGCGAAAGTGAGGGGAGAGCCGTGCTCAGCAGTGGGACGATATGGGTTGATGATGATGAAAATGATGAATGGTAAGTGAAAATTCTTTCACCTTAATTTCGTGAAAATTTTTTGTAATTGATATTTTTCTTGTATTTATCTTTTACTTCAGTATGATCATCCCTGGATCATTTTTACCTTACTGCTCAAAGTAGGGTTATTACATTTTATTTTTGCCGTAGGTATACGTGTGAATTAACTGGCATTGGATATACGGTTGGCTTGGAACAGTTATGATATGCGGTGAACATCTTGGCCGGTGTAACGGGCTGGATAACTGCATGTGTGAATATTATACTGCAATGTTTGAGAATTTTGAATGTAGCGTTTTAACTCGGTTTTAACCGTTTTAAAAGTTTGGATTTAGTCGTTGTTTTTTTTTATAACTTACTAGGCGATTGCTTGACCATAATCTCACCTGATGGGAAGTGATGATGTGGCCGAAGGTGAAGCGCAACTGTTGCTAGTTTTGTAACTATACCGCAAGATTTATAAGGTTTTATTTCACTCCCTGTACAATTAAAATTACTGCCATTTGGACTTGTTCTCAAAAATATCTGAACACTCGTCAGTTTTCATAAAATAGCTTTAATTAATTAATTGTAACTGGAAAGGTGTAGGAAACAAACATTCAAACAGATAGACTGCAATTATAAAAACTTAGCATCATAATAATCATCATCAACCCATATTGGGCCATTACTGAGCATGGGTCGCCCCTCATTTTTGTTAGTAGGAATTGGGCTTAAGGTTATGGTTCTACTAAATGTTTGGTTTTAGTAGTGGTATTGATGGTTTCATCATCAACAATCAATGCCACTACTAGGTATTGATGGTTTGGTTGATGATGACTGAAAAGTATCCAGAAGTGTATGCATTCTCTATTGAATTATTAACTTGATCTATTTACGATATACAAAATACACCAAAAATTAAACATTACATTACTAAGATTTAAGTTGAATGGTCAAAATAAGAAGCTCTTCAATGTAACCTTTTGGAAAGCGAAACAATTAAATGTTACTTTAATTTAACCTTAATTTTAATTTGGATATACGTCAATAATAATAATATATGTCTATTTATGATAAATTCTATAAATCTCAAGCGTTTCTAAAGGAGAATGGACACTGCGGAAGCACTATTGAGTGATCTGGGACTGCGTTAACATTGTATACGCGAATAGGCCCAATATTTTCACAAACTTTACACGATTCCATGTTTCTCTACAAATGGATCGTCATTGCCATCTCACAAGTTTATAGCAGTACTAAGCACCTTGTATAGCATGTTGAGCATGGCCTTTACCGTCTCAGGCTATGTCCAGAGGCATTTTATTGGTGTAAAACGATAATCATTGCCGTTCGGTCGAAGAAAATGGCGCCTGTTACTTAGTTTTACATAGTGCAAGTGCAGTATACACGTAGGACATGACGTTCATGTAGATCAAATCCAAAGAAAGGTTGGCAACCCCTTACCTATCCCCATTAATACAAATTCTAAGAATTACGTTACCTTTTTCATGTTGGCTGCATTGTTTAGTTGTTGGATGTTCTTGGGATTAAATAGCGAACCTACCTAAAATAAAAGCCGTGGATCTAGTGGTCATAAAATTGTGGACTTATCGGAACAACTCTATCCACCATGACATTATTGTGTTTATGGGTTGTTGGTATTGCAGTATTATTGCAAACACCATGTGTTTGTTCACTTCTAAAAAGTTGTAAAAATAAAACTTAATTACGCTCTCTGTATTAAAGGAAATTGTAAAATTATATTATCCCACTGCCTGATTACGTAAAACTTTGCTGTAGCGATAGCAGTACCAATGCAACAGCAATCACTCCGCGAACAGTCACAAAATTTCACTAGAAATCAATCGCCCGCTATTGCAGAATAGACTTGGGTCATAGCGCCGACAGCGACAGGACTGGGATATATCGAGACAAAATAATAACAGTCGATTACTCTGTGACCAAAAGTAACGTTTGACAGCAAAGACCGCGGAATGTCCGTCAGTCGCAAACCTGTCGTAAGATTCGTAATAAGGCAGTGGATCTCAATTATAAAGGAATCATGCGAAGTCATCCATTGCTATTACCGTTATCGGAATGACAGTGCGTTCGACGATTCTGACAGTCAATGACTGTGTCGGGACAGTAAATCTCCCATCTAGCCAATTACATGTTCTTTGTTATGTAAAATGTAATAAAATTGTGATGTGCTGTCGTAAAATAAATTTTTATTACTAAATCTAAAAGTATATAAATGTTTTATGGTTGTGAAAATACGAACAGTAAGTAAGAAAGTATAATTTGTTTGTCGTTGAAAGTGGATAAGAGGGATGGCAATTTGTATTGTCATTTCGTTGTAAGTGGCTATTCAGATCAGAGTTCTCTATGCAATAGAAATATATAAGTTTCTTGTGCCATTAATGTCGATCAGGCTACTGGCTTTTATAACACAGTTTGTACTGTAGTTTAAGAGCCTATTCAAATTTGTAATTATTAATTTACGTTGTTTATTTTCAGTATTACATATTATGTTTGACTTACATAGTATTTTGAGGTACTTCTACTGTAAGTTTTTAATATATTTAAAGAAAAATTAAACCTTTTTGAGCGCCTGGGAGTCAATGTGTGCTCTTTGCAACACAAATACACCGATCTCGAAAGCACGACATAATTTCATAACTTACGTATGTGCGGAACTTCATCTCTCCGTGCTTCGAATGACCGGTAATTATCGATTGATACGTCAGACTGCAACAGACACTCATGTGGCTGGACAAACTACGACACCATAGACTAGCCGACACTAACTCCTTCGACAGCCAACAAACAACCTCTTTTATGAAGCCAATTAAAAATTGGTCACACCGAACCGTTGACAATAAACAACCGCCTCCAGACATTCGCATGTCTTTAAACACACATTAATCCGGACTTTTCCATTGGCTGAATCCCGTAATCACGGCAATCCCATAATCACGGCAATTTGAGAACAAAGCTAGGCGAACTGGCGGTCTCAAATATTTCCAGGCAATTAAATATTCATTACACGCCGCCCGCGGACGCGGACATTTTCTGTCATTACTGAATCACGAATGTGCTTTTGGTCTGTGTATAATAAATACATTTACCGAAACTAGAGTCTGCATCGTGATGATAATAGATACGGTTTTGTGTAAGTAAAATGGAAAAAAAAACTCTTATTTATAGTTGAAGCTTTTGGTTAGGGCATTTTGTCCACAGTGTCATTTTAAGACTTGCAAAAAACAGTGCTTATTAATTAATATTATTATTACAACTAAATAGGTATTTTTGCCCTAAATGGGTTAATTAGTGAAACTATTGTAGACAGATAAACCAGCTATACTGCTTGGAAACAATTAGTTGCTGAAAAATTTAAAGTATTGAACAAAATGCTGAGCTACCGTCCAAATGATAATACACCGAACAATGCGATCCAAATAGTGAAATTTCAACTCCGAAACCGAACCGGCTTCGGTTCCCACGTTCTCATACAAACGCTATTCTAATAGCAATTATACTATAATAGATGTTATCCATCCAATAATTGGCTTAATAAGCGTCTTATAATCATAATCAAACAGAATAATATGGACAAGTGTTATTTTTTTATTGGGCATTGTACGGAAGCCGAGCGATTGCCAATCAAGTGGTAGTGTATGGCCAGTATTGGTGTATTGGATGCGTAATTGTTTTCAAAGTGCGTTGTGTAAAACTAACCTTAGATTTATGAATAGTTGTCAAATTAAATTATTTTTTTATTTGAATAATGATTGTGATATTGTAATTAACTAGGATGTCGAAGATGAATTAAGAAACGAAAAGAAATTAGAATAAATCTTTATACTAGTCTTTCGATTAAAAAGATTTGGTTTAATTTTAAAGTCATAGTGATAGCCATATTAAAAACGTAATGGTGTACAGTTGCTTAGAATATTTAATACTTTGTTTTATACTTTAACTAGAGTACATTATTTTAATCATCAGTTTCTATGCCGCTGCCGTTGTTAAGAAAATAGATATTATTATGTAAGCAACTCAAACTTCATACCAACCTCAAACTTTATAAAACTTGTTTGCAGCAGGTAAACGATTCCCATATTTAATCATCTTCAGATAAGCTTCACTGATCGTCTTTGCTTAAAAAGCTTTCAATAAGCTACTAAATCTCAAGTCCATTATACTTGAGAAGGCGTCGCTTAATTTTTGAAGGTCAATGATCTTGATTTACATCAGAACAGCCTATGTTAGCTGAACTGATTTCGGCTCTTAAACATCTATAGCGGTTTTGCCGTTTTCACCTAAAAATAGAGATGTACAAATCCTAAATATACAACCAGTGACAAATGACGGACGTGCGGAGGCTTCGCGGGAGGTCGACGACCTCGCTCCCCCTAATTATCCTGCGCTAGCTCGTCTCTACCACAGCCTCAGAGATTCTAACTGCGATGCGGTTTCAGGCGATTTGATACCAAATTGCTGGCTGGAAAAAAATGTTTATTTTTAAGCGTGAGAAAAAGGTGCGAATGCTTTAAAATTTAGAATCATTTTAGGTGGTTTTGCACAAAAAAGTTTCAAGACAAAATTTGTTTATAAAAAGCGAGTAACAGTAAAACCTCTTCGCTGAACCAGAAAACAGGTAAACGTAGAGCTTAGTAGATTTTTGCACCATTAAAATTATGTACACATCGTGGCCATTCAGCATCGTCTGACAGAAAGCGAAGAAACGCATTAGTACGATTCCCTTCCCATGGCCGTTGCAGCGTGAGAAAGATTCTATCCCAACCGCCATTCCGCCATTTTTCGTGCAAAAACAGACAGCGGTCGGAAGCGACGGAAGGTCACACGAGAAATGCGCCTTTTTAATTAAAAATGTGTGGAAATACCGAGAATTCTCTAGATGGTGATGCTTACAGTTTTTTTGTTCATGAGTAAAGTGTTTAATAATTAAAACTCAAACCATTTATTGTAATTAAGCAATATATTAGCACTTTAACAAGTCAACCTATACTCTCACGAATAAAAACTTTAGCAATAGGTAGACTAAATTAAGAATAATTTAACTAAGTTACTGATTATGGTTACGTGTTTGAATGCAGAAATTTTACCTTTCATGGGCTGGTCCATGATTGAATCTCGCACTGGAAATGGAAACACCTCCAATTCTAGTAGAGTACCAAATACTGGTATATATGAGATAGCAACTAGAAACTCTACAAATGTAATTTTGTAATGGTAGCAAGCAGTGGTAGGAAGCGGTGGTAGCCGAGTGGGAGAACGTCCACCTTCCAAGCAGAAGGTCGTGAGTTCAAATCCCAGTGCAGGCACGTACCAATGTGTTTCTTGTAAAACATATGTACGTAATTATCACTCGCTTTTCGGTGAAGGAAAACATCGTGAGGAAACCCACATACCTACCCGAGAATTATTTCGGAGGTATGTATGTGATCCACCAATCCGGATCTGGCCCCCGTGGTGGGTTATGGCCTAATCCTCCTCACGAAAGTGAGGGGAGACCCGTGCCCAGCAGTGGGACGTTATGGGTTGTTGATGATGAGCAAGCAGTGATTCGGGCCAAGGTGTTCCTTGTATAAACTATCATTCTCTATTCACATTACAACTAATTCTTTTATTATTATTTATAGCGTCGTTCCATCTTAATAATTATCACACCTTCAAGCCTCCATTTATTTTCACAACCTCTAAGTAGTACCTTTAAGAATCCCAAATGAATCATTACACTAATGGTTGCAATAAGGTGCTGATTGATAAAGACTTCACCATTAGTTCAATGCTGTAGAACTGTTATATATGTACAGTCAACTACAAAACTCGATGAAAATGTTGAAACTTTGAAATCATTACCTACTGTTTCCGTCATTTTCCGTTTACCGTCGGGCTCGCGCGTTAGCTTATTTGCCATTAATTCAGAAAAAAATGCATTGATTAGAATACGTATAGTCAACTACAATTCTTGCTTAACATGTTCGATGTTTGAAATCATCAACTCATCACGAATGGTTACCGTCATTTATCGTTTTTAGGCAAACCGCCAGATTGTTTAGCAGTTGCCAATCTAACATAATTAAAAAAAAGGTATTGGCGGATTGACAACCCGTTTGCCACCTTTAAAGATAAAAAAATCAAAAGAACTCTAAACAGTTAGTCAAGTCGAAAGTTAGGTTATATGTTGAGCGAGTTTGGCCGCTGACTGTAACTTCGATACTCGCAACAATGCGGTATCGAAGGAAGGCATCGCTTGCCCGCGGACAATGCAATGAAAGCAGGGGATTTATTGTTCCAAACGCTAAAATAGGCTCGACAGAACATTTTCTACATGCCTATCTAATACAGAGAAACGTATGTGTATGTCCCATCCTTTCTACTAATATTATAAATGTGAAAGTTTGTGAGGATGGATGGATGTTTCACGCAAAAACTACTAAACGGATTTAGATGAAATTTGGCACACAGATTGTTAATTATACCTAGATTAAATTAAAAATAGAATACATTTTTTATCCAGTAAATTTGAGTAGTTGCAAGACAATACTTAACTAGTGGGCAAGTTACAAACCAAGTCGCAAGTTAACAGTAATTACCCACTTAGGAACTGAATTAGCTTAAAGGTAGTGAAGTCTAATAATTATCATGGCTATTGATATTCCATAATTAGATACTGCTAACGTTATGCAGTTTGATTCTTTGTTGCATGACACGTAAGTGACGTGACAATCGCCAAACTGGAAATGGGAGGTCATCCGACAACATTACATTTACCTGTTGAACTATATTCTATCTGTATCTGGGATTTATTTACAGGGTGTGACTATGTTTGAAATATTTGCATGAAAGAAGAATGTCACTTATGGTTGACCCACACGCCACTAGCGCCGCGCGTCACTGACGCTGGCACCAGAAGCTCCACAGTTTTACCACAGTATTAAAAATAGCGTTTCGAGCGTTCTGAAGTCAAAAAATCTCGATGATCGGAAGATTCGAAAGTGTACCTTTACGCACTGAAGACTCAATATAATAGGTACTCGTAGTACTGCAAACAGAAACCCTTCGCGATCCGCTTCCCTGCGCCTCTACCCGCAATCGGGAGGGCAATCGAGAGGCATGCAATATTACACGCCCAAATGTAATTAACCACTGGGTTAGTATTGAACCTTCATATTAGCCGGTCGTCTTTTGTTTCGGTCGCATAGTATGTTTGAACTTACACATGCATTTGGCGTGTGCACAAACGTCATTTATATGTGTGAGTTGTCAGTCGCATCACTTTTTATATGAAGTGTCCGAGTCTTAGGCCAAGTTATGGCTTGGTAAAGCACATAGAAATAACCAGCTCCTCCGCTCGGCTTGCAATGAAAATATTAAACTGAATTGCTCGATGTTATCGCCGTTCGTATTTCCAGGCCTATTTACGAACAATCGGTGCGGGCGCACCGCTATCACTAACCCGTGCAATGGACCTAAATCCTAATGAAGTTCTGATTTGTAAGGCAAAACGTACTACTAGTGGGCGTACTCAGGTATTGTTGAACTAAGGTTTTGTTTTTTTTTATTGCATAATTTTCAAGCTTTGACCGCGGTCTCACCTGGTGGTAAGTGTCGACACGGTCGATGATGGAGCATGCTTGCCTAGAAGATACCTATTCACACCCGACTTGAAGACTTTCAAATTATAGTTTTCGAGTTGAGTTCTATAACGCGATCATCTTCTTATAATAAAGCAGCAAATAATATCAAGTCTAAATGTACATTGAAGTTATCTATTAGGAGATTTAAAGTAACTTAATTATGAATTAAAATAAGCCAGACACTGAACAAGAATAGAGAAGATTTTAAACTGGCGTCTGTATGTTTGGTTGTCTTTACTTTAAGTAATAACCAGCGATTGCAATGGGGCTTTCATTGCTTGCTAGCTTAAAATCTGATCTATGTATAGATATAGGTACATGACAGATAAATCAATTTAGTAGAAAGCGAACTGTTAATAAAAACTGTATATGGGTGACGTGCTGGTATAGGTAGACCATCAGGATTTGATGCTACAGTCTTCTAATATCGGTCTAAAAACACCTTAAACAAAGTCACGGTTAATTACTACAGTATCATATCCCACGTTGCCTTTAAGTAAGTCCTACTTTAGCCCCCAGGGCAAGTCTTAATCTGGCCCCTAATGCCCCAACTCCTCTTACTAGCCTCCTGACTACGCCCATGGAATCGTTTGTTTTCCATCTATATGTATTTATACGCCAATTCAATAGTGCAATTTGCTGCAATATCAAAATGTTATCTAAAGGTTAGTTAGGCAAGTACGTAAGCAACCTCATTGGAAGTCGGCAGTCGGTGAGTATGGAAATTTCAGTTAGTAATGCATTCTGTGCTGTTATTCAATTTCAGCTAATAATGCAATGAGTTCGCGTGCCACTTTTGTTTTTTTTAAATTGTCTATGGAATTGCATTTGGTTGACACTTTTTTTTCTTAGTGATTATTGGCTTTGCGCTTTTTGTATTATGCAGCTAGGGTCAAGTTTTTATAATATTTCTAGATTTTTTTTAAATGTCGAGTCCGTGACAAAAGTTTAGTCAAGTAGGATTAACACACATAAGGCTGCTTATATTCACTAGAGACGTGAGTGAATCGTCTAAATAGAATAAAAAAGACCAATACAAATATTGAACCTTATTCTAACTCTTCTTGGAACACAAAATTAAGAGACTGTGTAAAGATAGAAAATCCTGATTGGGAGTCAGAAGGGTGTTACTCTCTTTGGGCGTAGAACCTATAATTTCGCTCGTATTTCCTGCTTCCTTGCTATCAGATGATCTCCACGGTTCACGGAGGTGGCGACTGCAACAATGCCCACCTGACTGCGCTGCCGGCGCCTGAGCAAGATAATGGACCGATAAATTTCAATCCAGAGTGTAATGACGCCTAACAATTGGTTGGTTCGTCTTTATCGAGGCTGTGTTGCCAATATGTACCTATCTACTTTTAAAATGGTACCTATGATAATATTATTTAATACGTGTGTTACCTTTTTTACTATGTCTCTTTATTAATATGGGCAAAATACCTCAACCTCTCAACCTTATACACATCACAACTAACTGGCTTTTCTCTGCACCGTCATCATGGGAGTACACAGAATATTTTTTTCGTATCTTTTGATTTTTAGTCTCCATCCTACGTCTCTATTTTTTCGTTTTGACTTGAGAGGATTAGTTCATTTAGATTTTGTTTATTTTTGCTTCGTCGTCGAGGTCCCCTTTATTTCTGTCCGACAGGGGTGACATGTGTTTGCGCGCGAACCTCCACAGTTTCGTTCGAAAACCTCTCGTGATATATTAGGCGTGAAAAATTCACGTCTATTAATTTGTTAACACTAATCGGTAAGATGTATAAAGAAAAAACCTGCGCTTAAAAATTTTAAGTCACACCTTTAATCAACTCAGCTATTCAGTTAGGTATACTTTTACATCAACGTAATGACTTAGTGCAAAGTACTTTCAAAACTTATTTGGTTAAGCCGTTATGATAATTATACCATCGATATTTATAAAATTCTCGCGCTGAACTAAAATATTTACACAAGGACGCGTGGCGCCATAACAATGTCATGGCGGCGTATTCTCCAGACAGGTATTTTACAACTACTTAGCATAAATTCACGTCATTTCAAACATACTCTCCTTTTGTTACAGAATTATTACGGACTGTCATGTCACCGCAAGAAGAAAATGGCGGCAATACGTAAGTTTTTGTTTAAACGTTTTGGCAATAGTAATCTAAAGTATTAACCAAATCATG
This sequence comes from Campaea margaritaria, assembly GCA_912999815.1. NCBI lineage: Eukaryota > Metazoa > Arthropoda > Insecta > Lepidoptera > Geometridae > Campaea > Campaea margaritaria. Next base: position 10,943,541 of record OU538790.1, read on the forward strand.
TGCCATTAACATTTGTATGCGGGCTTTAATTCCATTTATTTTTTATCACCTTTGCCACTGGCCACCAACAGTAAAAACCAACAGTTGTTAAATTATAAAAAGGGATCGCAAAATGCTGGCGGTTCACGTTTTATTTATCAGCTGCGTCGGGCATGTTCGAATTTTGAAGTGTAGACGAAAAAAATGGAATGAGGGCAAAGTACGGTTTTCAAGAAAATGCTTAGTAAATGTCACTACAGCAAGAATTACAGATTTTGCTGATTTTTATTGAAATTGATTTACAACATTTGATTACATTGGTATTTGATCTTATAAGTCATGACTTTGATAACTTACTAATATAGAGCAAAGTTACAACCGAGTTATACTAAATTTAAAAACATAATAAACAAGCCACTAAATACAAAAATACTAAGTAAGGGCTTATTAAGTAAGAAGCACCCAAATTTCAAGACAGTAATTTATTCAATCATCAAGGTGAGTAGATCGAAAAGTAGAAAATGGAAAAATAAAACGCGATTAGCATTGTTCGGAATTATTTAAATTGGGAAATCTTCAGGATTCACTGAGTAATTACATTGTTTGTTCTAAAACTCCTAAAACAATCCAAGTTTAATGTACATCTCACCTCTCCCGCTTCATAATTAAAATTATATTTTAAAACTAGATTTTTTCCCTAGGTGTCAATAAAAAAAAAAAACTTTTTGACGTAAGCAAGTACACTTTATCTCTCAATGTATCAATTCACTGCTATAATCAAAAATGCTCGACCAACGCTAGTTTTAGACGCTTCAGCAAGAATGATAATCAAGGAACATGGTAATTGCCGTGACGTGTCCAACCGTACCTAGCCGTCACGCAACGCCGGCTGCCCCTACCACGGGACTTTCGACTCGCATTCCGCCGCAGACCTCCCATTGCCGCCGCATACATCGCTCGGACTACACGTGTAGTGTCAGTGCTCTGTGAACTAACGCATACTAGTGCCGCAATGGATTGGGAACGAACTCGAAGTTTCTTTGTATAGTTCATGTGAAAATGTGCCCGGATAAGGCGTAAACGAAGTCCAAGGTCTTCGTGTTATTCCGTTTTCAGTTCATGTAAGTTTTGGGTAATTTTTGCTATTCTATTTTTGATACGTTTCGTGCTGTTTTATTGAATTGGTGCTATTAGTAACAGTAAAATATAATACAATGATTTAGTAATTAATAAATTTTTAGGCTATAAAATGTTTTCAAATATTTTTTTCAATAAAAGTTATTTCCGTATTGACCACACAAGAGTTTAAAGAAAAAATACCATTACATTCACGCTTAATGACACTAAATGAAACCAAATTAGCCACGCAAGTGTAAAAGCAAACATAATAACCGTCAATATTTCGAAAATGGAATATTAAGTTACAATTTAACGGTTGTCGCCACTGGACAGGGTTAATAAGGAAAGCTTACAAGTTTAAAAAGTAAATTAATACTGGCGCCTGCGTCGGTCGTCGAAATTCGATATTTAAATTCCGTTTTGGAAATAATCGCGTGAGGAAGGTCGGTGGCTCATCTCGTCTATTAATTTATTATCTATTTATGATAGAAAGGCTTAATTTTCTACTAATGATTTGAAATATGAATTGAAATAAAAATGCAGACTTATAAAAATAGAAAAATATGATTTAGTAATCTTACTTTAGACGAGTATTATAATTATTTTTGTAAGTAACAATATGATTTTCTGTAATATTCACTTAGTCTTGTTAAATTTCGCCTTGAATTATGTTGAAACATTTTCCTAATATGATTTTACCGTTATAAATGTAAGTATTATTACATTAAATTATTATTACTGAACTTTACTTAGCTTCTTTTATTTCATTTACTTACATGTTAATTACGAATAATTTGTAATAAAAGTATGTATTATATTATACTATATCATCAACAACCCATAACGTCCCACTGCTGGGCACGGGTCTCCCCTCACTTTCGTGGGGAGAATTGGGCTATATCCACCACGGGGCCCAGTCCGGATTGGTGGATCACATACCTACCTCCGAAATAATTCTCGGGTAGGTATGTGGGTTTGCTCACGATGCTTTCCTTCACCGAAAAGCGAGTGATAATTACTTACATATATTAAACTATAACATTTAAAAAACTTTTTGTAAATGTGTAAGGTATGTTATGATCCATAATAATTATTACGGTCTATATCATCTCTACCAGCTCTGTATTTTTAAGTTTTTACCTGTTATTATTATTATACTCGTATACTCGTACACGTTATAAATATTAATCCTAGATAAGCATTCATCATCTAATATTTCGAGCCTTTGAAATACTCAACAAAATGAATAAAAGAACTCGCGCTTGGCCCCCCTATTACGGAAAGTGTTAACAATAATCACCGCTTTAAAAATCATAAATGTATCGATTGCAATCTTGTATTAATATCAATAATTTTAATATAAAGCTCAGGCGGGATATTCAACGATGGGATATTAAATTTTTATTAAGGTGTGAACCGTTCGCGAAGGAATACAGCTTTACGAGAGTGTAAATGAGTGTTGAGGGCTTAAAGTTTGCAAACACTTTCTATTAGTTTAAAATAAAATAAAATTAAGTATATGGAAGTACACTTTGTAAAAATATTATCTAATTAACTTTTTGATAGCGTAATGCAGCAAACAGCGATGTACAACCAAAAAAATAGAAAATAGAAAATAATGCTTTTTATGGACGAATAAAAGAGGTGTCGTTTTGTAGGTTTTAATCATTATACAAATATTGCATTTTATTCACCAAAAATTAAGTCAAAAATATATAGATCTATGACAGAACGTGATTTTGTATTGAGAATAGTTTTATGATATAAGTACAAGGCAGTGTTACTGTTAGATAAAATCAATATTCACAGCACTAATATGACAGTTACTTCTTCATAGGTTCATATTTAATTTTATTATCATTTTATATTTCATTTCTCTCTACGTTTATATTGCAATAAGGCAGTAGCACCTGGTATTTCAAAGACTTTTTTCCACCATTAATCACACTGAACATAAATTATGCAGGCCATAAAACATAATATTACTAATACTGGAAGTGACAGGCGGAATAGGCGCGGCGAAAGCCAGTTTAGAGCCACCTTTTTGCTGTTTTTCCTCATTTTTTCAACCACCTCTTGCGGTAAAACTGTACACCTAAGTATGTCAGCAGCACATAGTGATAGCTAGTAACCTAGGCGGTAACTGATGCTGGTGCTAAGCCACAAAGAAGAAATAAGTGGATAGCGCAAAATGACTGTCAATGACACCAATTCTGTTGGCACCAACTATTTGACAGGTCGAAACTTTCCTGCGTTTGTTATCGGTTTTGTTTGTAGGTGAAAACGGGCTGTATGACAGGCCTAATCTAAAATTTAGTATGTAATCGCTTAAAAATATAAAAAATCGTAATAAACACAACTACAAAAAAAATTACTCCAAAATTACACAGCTATTTAAAAAAAAAGTATATTTTTTTCAAATCGGTTGCAGACTACCCGGAGGCATATGACAACGGGGTCATAATGGCCAGACTCAATTTATCGGTATTTTCAATCAAAGGAAACATAAGAAATAAAAATTGCCAAAGAGCATGCATTTATATCGGTAGGCGTTCGTTGCAGGTAAGTAAACATGGTTATGCAGCCAGCATCAGCGATATCACGAAACGGCGGTTTCCTAACGGCTAGTTTCAGCGTCGTATTTTCAAATTATCTTTACATTAGTTAGACGGGTTGTAGAGCAAGACTGATTTACACGTGAAGTTATCAAATTAGTTTGCACGAGAGAGCTGTAGTGAAGTGGTAATTTAGCCACTCAGCTTGCTTTATAGTCTTGGGAATGGCTGGGTTACCTAGTTTGCGTCTAATTCGAGCTTTGGCAGCAAATTTGTTGTATGTTTAGTACAGTGTTGGTTACCTACCTTTCTAATAAAATTTTATTCGTTCTATAAGTACCTACATTTTAGTCTAATTTAACACCCAGCTTCTGGCATCTAATAAAGGGTTTTAACTTATGGTATCATCATAAAATTATAATCGATTAGGGTAATCGATTTTACAGGTGAAATTTAACGCATCAATATAATTATAATTTATAATTATGATGAATCCAATTATACTGGAAACCAAATACATATATTTTGATTATTATGATGAATCCTAGTATTATTAGGGTTAAATGCTTATTCAGCCAGCAGGCAGCATGCAAATGTCCATCGAAGTTAAAAAAAAATTGTCTGTGGCACGTGCGAGTGGCAGAGGGCAGTAATATCGTGGCATGTGCAAGGTGCAAGTGCATTCGCAGGTGCGCATGCACCCGCCATCCAACTGCCCTTTCGCGCCCTTTTGCAGCCGCCATGTTGCGTGATGGCGGGAAATAGAAGTTCCGAAGGAAATGATAAAGAAGCTTCGAAAATGAGGATAATTGTAAAAGTTGCCATTTACGTTATGTTTTATTTACCTTTTTAATTACAGTTTGTAATTTTATTACATGTATTTTTCTTTTTTTGTCATTTTATATAATATTTTTAGCGTGAATTATGCACCGGCTGTGTAGTGTAAAACAGGCACTAGCAATCTAATAAAGCAGTCCATGAGGTTAATAAGTGACATAAATACCTTGGGTCACCTTATATAGGTACCTACCTTCTTTGGACACTTACCATGCAATGTTTTGGCAAATATCCCAAGGAAAACATATACCTGATCTATGCTCAAGGCATACTAAAAACCCAACCAAAACAAAAACCTTGCGATCTAGGTTAGGTATTCGAAAAGTACTTCTAATCCGTGACTAACATATCTAGGTATGGTAGACAATGGGTTTTGTAGTAAATTTTAGCATTAGAGTCCATTAAATTAAAGAAGACATAATTATAAGTCACCCTATGTCGCATTTAAATGAATATCTGTGATTCTAATATCGTCCAGCGTAACTTAGTTACGTATCACTTATTTCATGAAAACCATAATGACTAACAAAGCGCTTTTTCAAAATATTTTTATTACTTTCAGTATATACCTACTTGCAAATATTACTGACACTGAAGGTTCAGCTTTATTTTCATGACGATACTGTCGTTATGACTAAAGAGCAGGAAAAAGCAGCGAAAACGACACCAGTGACTTATCTGGTACAATTCTGCCACTTACGCAAGCAACACCTTTCCAACGCACAAACAGACCGACGTACCATCCCACCTGGCCGCAACGTGACTGAACTGCTGATTCAGGGACCACCTGCAAGTGATTAGCAATTACCGATAGGCCGATGCAAATGACACGGTTGTTCTAGTAGTGTCATTTTTGTGGTAGGTTGTTTTATGGTGACTGTCTGTTCTGTGGTAGGTTGTTTATGATGACTGTCTTTTCTGTGGTAGACTATTTATGATGACACTTTTTTTTCGGTTAGTTCCGGTCTTTCCTCTGACATGGCTCGAAGACATTGACTGACTGAAAGTTTTGCTTACGCATTATTTTAGTATTATTGATACCAGTCCCTTTTCATTTATGATGAGTTGGTGACTGTCTTTTCTATGGTATGTAGGTTGTTTTAGGATGACTGTATCTTTTTTGGTAGGTTGTTTTCTGATGATTGTCTTTTCTGTGCTAGTTTTTCAAAAGTGTGATTTATGAAGGTAATTTTGCGATCGATTTTGAAAGGTTTGAAACGTCTAACAGTTCACCTAGCAGTAGTTAATGTAGAATTTTCAATGTTAAAATTTATATCTCGACAAAATATTTATTATTTGGGCATTCCTATTTCCTACCGAACGCGATGCTAAAAAGATATTTATAACCAATATTTGAACTAATGTTATTAACTACGTTACACGTGTTTACTACTTTCTATTGATATGTTCACGAAACGATTTGTACCTAACTGAGAACAAATCGATGTTGACACCCGTATATAATTATACTAGCGTCTATGCCTTCGGGATAAGGATCAAAGTTCTCTACAGCTAGACCATAGAGTTTGGTTTGTAACTTTACTAAAGTTTACAAAGAGGTTAGCACTTTAATCGGTTTATCTCTTTAAGCTTGTTTGAAATGAGACAAGTTTACATTGTATTCGTATGTCACACTGTATTATATACGATTGATGCTACTTGCTTAAAAACTTAGCTTTCCAATAATAGAAAATTTTACCATCAACATCCGCATACAAAATCACGCATTTTTCCCGTTGGGGTAGGCAGAGACTACGTCTTTCCACGTGCTACGATCCTGACACCTCTTTTGCTTCTTCCACTTCATGAGTCCCTTCATACATGTTTGCCAGTTATAGATGCTTCCAGTGAAATTACTGGGCATATGAGACTTTAGTGCCGATGTCTCAGGGTGACGAGCGCAGTGCAGTACCGCGCGAGATAATGCAATGCAAAGTTCTGTCACTGTTATGGGCAGGCGTAGCATTTAGCATCAGGTGAACGACTTGCTTGTCTCATCACTCAGCTAAATAAAAAAAAGTAGGTACTCAGTGCTTTGATAAAACTCAGTGTACCAAACACCTACCTTACCTCACTCTTGTAACAACATAAGAGGTAATCTCTGACGCAATTTATATCGATCAGAGACAGCGACCGAGCGGGATCAGATCTTGACGAACGAGGAAATAGTACAATGCCGTGACTAAAGCTGTAACTATTTATATACATAGATAAGTTCGTATCTATTACTTCCTAAGTTATTGTTGTGAATTAAAAAAAATCGAGATACTGTTTCATTTGATACAGAGACGCCAGCGGGGCTATGCAGCACGGTGCGGATCAGTTCGAATTCGTTTCACTTTGACGTTTGATTGCCACGGGACTTGTCACATTCGTATTGAAATGACGAGTCCCGTGGCAATCAAACGTCAAAACCGTGCTGCATAGCCTCACAAGTCTAGGTTTTAAAACGTAAAAAAATAACGACATTTTTTTTAATACTTAATCTATTAGTTTATTTGAGTACTGGCTGTTACGCGTGACTGCGTTAATATTGGTACTGCTTTTATATCGATAGACGTTTAATTTTTTCATGGTTTGAAATTGTGTATAATATATTTAAAACAAGGTCTGTCTTTTAATCTGAAAAAACGTTTTGTTTATGATTAAGTATGTTACACTTTATTAGAAGTAAATATAGATTATTTGTAAAATTTCTATTATTTATATCCAATGTTTGATAATATAAAATAATTTCCTTTGCACACTACTATAAGAATCGATTTATACAATGAGCGCGTTGAAGTCTTTTACAACGAATAATTTATCATAATTTTTACGTAACTATTTTTACCTCCATAATTAATAATTAAGTCTAACAAAATCTTATTTGAATATTTTTACATCAGTGAAAAAGATAACAATAATAGGTAACAGTAACAGTAAATAACAGCAACAGGTAGCTTTTAACGACATTTTAAACTTGACAAAAATTTTAATTTTCCGAAAATTCGCGCATTCAATATCATTCCACAAAATTTAATTAGTCGGAAAATGCAATTAAAATTAATCAATTCGAAATACTGTCGGGCATGTCGGATTTCTCATTGAGGCGTGGGACCCTCAGACAATAGGGAGAGCAGTCGAGAGCTGCACCACTGTAGCCAACCAGTATGCTTGTCGAGAAATCGTGGGACTCTGCATGACTCTACGTAGAGTTATTCCATCCATTATATCACTAGGATAGCAATAGCAGGTTTATTGCTTTCAATATTTTAACGCGAGCACGTGACTGTACTCTGTAATGTCGGTTTATCGATATTTTGTGCGGGAAACCGAAATGCGATGTCATTTTGCAGATTTTTTTCAAATTTGTGTTTCTTCTGTGTAATATAAGTGGATTTTATAAGCTTGCAGTACCAAATAGTCCAAATACGTATTCTATAAAAAAAATGGCTGGAAATCAAATCCACAATAAAAATTATTATTATTGAGCTATTTATTATATCTGGAATTTAAAGTTGGTATAAAACTTACAAACATAAGCAAGCGACGATTTATAAGGGAACCATTATCTTATTAAATTTACCTCTCGGAGTTCTGAATGGCACTGTCACTATAATGGGCAGCGCTTATGCGTCACTCGTCTCGATACTCAGTAAATTAAAAAAAAAAACTTGTGAAATAATAGCTTAGCTAAAATCGATTTGAATTTCTACGCAATCGTTCTGAGTACTCGTATAATATAAACTGAATTCAATTGGTCAGTATTTCGTATTCATTGGCTCGCGTTGTCCAAATGACCTGTCCATCACCTGCGTACTGATTTGTTTATTTAATATGTACTTTAGTAATTTAATATGTAAGTAAAGTGACACATTTTATTAGTATTTTTACAGTACCGTGACTACTTGTTTAGGATTTGAAAAGTTATCTTTTTGCTTCAATTGGAACGTATTTTTGTTCACATTTTGTTCACAAACACTCACGCCTTTCTCCCATTGGGACAGGTAGAGATTACATCTTTCCACAAGCTACGATCCCAGCGGAAAGCAGTACACCAACCCCCTGACACCCTCAACTCGTTTACGATAACTTTTTGACCTCGAAATCTGTTGGTTGAATGAGGTAGCCCCGGCCTTTGGTCTCAGGAAAGGGCCTTCAAAAGAAAAATTTTAAGTGTTAGTTGATACGGTAAGCCTATAACAGGGCTGGCTCTCAAGTAAAAGTTATTAATAGGTATCACAAAAAGTATATATGCACTCATCACCTGCCTATACTAGGCGACTGCTCGACGTAAGTCTCTTCTATAGAACGCCGCTGAACCCAATCTTCTGCATCTCTCATTCAGTCTTTGTCAGCCGTTTTCCACAAGACGTCATACCGCCAATAAAATTACCTCCCAAGCCTGAACCTATAAATAAAAAAACAAACCACGGTGGCAGCGGTGGGTCTCAGCAGTTCTAAATCCAAATTAACAAAAATATGAAGCGGTCACTTGTCTCCAACACTTGTTCACATCCTACATACATACATTAGCATCGTAAGGAGCAGACGACCGTGAACTTGCGTCGTGTGAACGAACTCGTTTCGGAGTCGAAACGCCGCGGACGCTCTGTCCGCTCGTTCATCTATGAACGTGACTGCAAGGGACGGACGCAGGGTGCTAGAAGTGGGGCAAGATGTTACCATTAGTTTCATAGTAGGTTATATTTACGTTTTCAGTGACTAGGTTTCAATCTGATGTATTACTGGTGGGCTAGATAAGATTGATTTTACGATTTTGTTTATTCTACTAAGATATTTATAATCTGTGCAATAAAGTTTTAAATTAAATGAGATCAATTTTGACCACTACATGTGCCACCGCGCTATCCCAGTTAGTTTTTTTTAGTGTGAGCATGTTAACTTAAATTTAATTTCTCACTTTGCGACTACGTGTGGAGTCCTAATATTCTATGTATATGTGTAGATTTTCAATAAAAAAAAATCTTAATTCGACTCTGCATAGCTAGGATTTCTCTTCAAACCACTTGTATCTAGATCCTAATGTCAACGCTTTTTGCATCCTCTTCAGTGACATAGATGGCAATTTATATTTTTTTGTGATGATTCTCATTGTCAATGGTATCATTTCTGTTTTATTTTTATTTGATGACAACACATTACATATTCCCACTTTTTTATAACGTAGGTAACAAACCTATCATTCGTATTTTTTACGAGTTAAAGCCTCGTAGTACTTGAGATCACATGTTTTATTGATATAAAAAAAAAACTACTCGTGACGACCGTTTTATATTCAACTGTGCATATCATGATATCACTTGTCGAAGGTTTGGCTCACAAAATTCAATCCATGAATACAATACATGCCCCATCTTTTAGCCCTTAATGGGATCCTGCAACAATATCTCTTCGCGAGCTTTCTTCAATGTGTAGTATGCTATCATTGCGCCAATAAGATTTCCTGAGAACATAAACACGTCAGAAATAGTAACAGACTGCTTGAACATTAAAAATACAGTAAATAAGTTAATATCCATACAGTCTTAATCTATCTATTAATTGTTTCCGGTCTTGCCCTAAGTGAATCAACTGCCTTCCTACCTCCTTGATGACGTCATCTGAGCATCGGACAGGTGGTCTGCCTCTTAGCCTCCTTCCTTCTCTTGGCTACTATTTCGTCACTGCCCCTGTCCATCTGCCGTCTTTCCATCTGCCCATCCACTTATGCAAAATCACATCTACTTGCGCAAAATTATAATGCTTACACGAGGACCCAATTTCACCAGTTTGACGTTACATTTATTACAACTAAATTATTACAATTCTTCAGCAGCATCCTAAACTAGTCACGGCGCCGTACCGCACGTATATCCGACCGTGCAGCCGATAAATAATGTCATTGTCAAATAAACTTACAGAACGAAGCACTCCGATGTCCGACGCGTCTTAAATCGACTTTCCAGACGTGCTGAGAAGTCTATGTTTTAGATCGTGCGAGCCTCTAGCCTTGTCTGTATTCGTTGTGCTCTACCATGCCAATTTGATTTTGTTGATAATTTAACAACCTTTCGATGTCTTAGGGTTTAAATTGGTATTAAGACATGTTTTTGAACTCTTGGCGTAGGTTTCAGCGTAGTTAAAGGAACATGCACACTCTTTCTCTTCTCCCGTCCCGCTCCTACTCTTCTACTAAAGTTTTATGATCGACTGTTCTTATAACGGTAGTAAACTCGCGATCTCCAACAATTTTAATCGTCGTTGGTAGCAGATCCATAGAATATTTTATATAAAATGCCATTAGGTCGGTAGACGTTACTATGCAGGTATATTATGCATTGTTGCCTGCGTCATGTCTTGTTGGCTAGTTCTGTTACCATGCTTCAACCAAAAATGACATAGTGGTTGAAACATCGAAACGGAGCATGAACACCATTGTGCAAGAAAACTACAAATAAGAAAGAATAAATAAAGAACACCTAATGTTTAATTATCATTATCTTTTCGGTGAAGGAAAACATCGTGAGGAAACCCACATGCCTACCCGAGTATTATTATTTCGGAGGTATGTTATCCACCAATCCGGGCCCCCGTGGTATATTATGGCCTAATCCTTCTCACGAAAGTGAGGGGACACTCGTGCTCAGCAGTGGGCCAATATGGGTTGACGATGATGATGATGAATGTTTAATTTATACACGTTGTATGTTATTTACGTTTTTGTGTATCATATGTAGTAAGACATTTTTCAAAAATCCCGCAATAAAAAAAAAAACAGGTTTATTAGCATAGTTACTGTCACAGAAAGGACATTCATTCTAAAATATGGCTACATTTCTAACTAGAATTGTTATGGCAAATCCGGTCGACTGATGCAAATCACCCTTAGTTCCCATAGAGTTGCAACATTTATAAAATACAGAGCGTTCGCTTCGCTTCGTGACCGCGTTCACACGGTCTGCTCGAAGATTACCACCCGTCGGTAAAGCTGAGCGCACACACGTTACAGTCGCGACTGACGAATTAGGAACGTCTACCACGAGGTAAACATTCCCATATCTTAAAACGACAAATGAGTCCAGGAACTTATCACTACGCAGATCCTACGTAAACGATACTTTAACTTTCTGATAAAAAAAGTTGCATAGGAACGATGCAAGAAGTGCGTTTGCGATATGTTTCAGGCAGTTACTGCTTCCCCGATGACAGACCCTTCGGTCTCAGATGTGTGCGTACCCTTATTTATTCTTTGGCCAGATTTCAACCCGCGTGATTAATACTGCTGGCGCGAACTCACATCGGATTATACTTTTGTCTGTTCTGCGCTTTGTCTTTGGAACAGGGCTGTCACGGATTTTGGATTAGAAATGTTTTTTTTTTTCGGTTTAATCCTTTGTGCAATTTTGTAATGGATGAAGTGGTACTCACATTCAATATCTCTGAAGTCATCATAGCGTGAGCACAATAATTTTGTGTTTTTGATTTGAAGCTTTTAAGACACAAAATGCTTGTTTTTTCATGTCATTTGTACAGTTGGCAACACTTGGCAAAAGTCCACGATTTACTTTAGTATAAAACCGTTCGTATTACCAAACAAATTAATGATCAGGCTACGGCCCCATCAAATTTACAATATTATCGCAGGAATTTCTTAAATTAAAATAACTTATCGTACTCATAATCAGTGAGCAAACAACCTGGCTAATTTGTGCCAGAAGAAAGAAGACTTAAGTCTCATACGAAGGTATGGCAGTTAAGTCTCTTTACCCCTAACTGTACTAATTGAAGATTATTCGACGCCTACGTTCGGAAGATTATGTTTTTGTGAGAATATGTATGGGCGGCGGTGAGTAAAAACTTGTTAAAATTAAACATGATTTCAATGAACCTTCCAATGAAGTTCAAAGACACTTGCTTTTGGCTGATCCTTGAGAGGTATTTTTTAAATCATATTAAAACTTTTTCTATTTCTGTCGTACACTGCTTGTCTGTAAAATGCCTTGTATGCGTACGGAGAACATAAATTGTAAAGAGCGACAATCGGTTGAAAGTAGAAAAATAGTAAACAATAAAATGTAATTGCCATGTACTTAGATATTTCCTACTACACCAATAAAACTGAATAAGCATCAATAAAATTGAGCAAATCCGACCGTTATGTTATTTTTGCAAATATTTTCCTTATATGAGCAACCCTGAAGAAGACCCGTTACTTCACTTTCGGACGTAGTTACAACTTTTTACACACCATAATCAATAAAATAAACGTCTATTAATAAAACTGACAAAGCCCCATGATTCTACAAATAAACCAATAAAATAATTTAACAAAAAACTTTTGGGAAACTGGTTTAAAAGTCATAAATCATGGTAACACCTGGCCGAAAGAGTACCGAGTTGAATTCACATCGGTTATCGTACGAGATGACAGACGTTTAATTAATAAAATTAATTGCGATACAACTGTTGGGGTTTTCATCGGAAAGGGAGATTGTGATAGCGAGCGACGGAAAGTATGCTCCAATGAAAGGTTTGATGATTAATATCTCTTTAGACAGATTGAATTTTTCATTTATTTTAGCTCTCATTGCTTCGTCGCATTTAAAAGGTGTGAGAAAACAGCATGTTCTTGTGTAGAGGCATTCAAGTAGCGACTAGATCAGCTTATTCCGTGCCATTAGCCAAAAATGAATTACACGTACAATATGTACCGACAGTTCATCTCGAGTGCATCTAATTATTATATTTTCGGGCATTTACAATTTGTTATTCTTAGCCCTCGTCGACCTTTCAGTTTGAATAACGTTCTATTTTAAATCGTATTGTCAATTCTATACTTTACACAATACAGGGGCCTCACCACGAACAGTTAAATCGTGAAATTGTACTTCATCTTGACATAACGTTTTGGGTACACAATTTTAAACAGTACATCCTGTCAATACACAAAGCTTTGATAACCCACACATATAAATTATGTTGGTACACGCATCAAATGTGTGTGTAAAAACATACTACGCGACCAAAACAAAAGACAACCCGCTAGTATGAAGGTTCATACAAACCGTGTGTCTATTACATTTGGGCGTGTAATATTGAATGTCCTTCTAATTGTCCACCCGTTCCCGGGTAGAGATGCGGGACGAAGATTGGCTATTCTATATGTAGTGGTACTACATACTCTATGTTGTCTGTGGTAGAGGCCGTGTGTAGTTTTTTTCCAAGGTCCGGCCAAGTGCGTGACTTCCAGTGTCATAGTAACTATTATCTATACGTGGCTCCAGTTTTGTAGATGCCAATCGAACATGGCGACATAATAAGCTCTCATATAATACAACAAGATAATCTGTTGTAATACCTTGTTATTATTATAATGAGTAACTGTCAACGACACGGTTTGTACGAGATGGTGGCATGATTTAGCATAATGAGATTAATATCAGAGCAATAAATAAACAGGTACAATGTGTGTGATATTTCTATCATAAACTTGTCATAAAAACTTCTAAGTAGATCGTCATTTGTTTAATAAACTTTTTTTAGATTCATTTGTTTGTCTTTGATTTGAATTTAGTTAAGGATTCGAGTTAGTCGATTTAGACCCAGGTGCCGTTGTCTGATTGAGATCGGGTATGATCGATTCCTAGCAGACGTTAAGTCCTGTCAGCTGATGCCCTTGGGAGGTCTGATCAACTCTATCACCAGAGCACATCACTGTGTTCCCTTATTCGAGATCAATCGATTGAGATTCAAGATACAATTTTGAGTGCCTATCGAGTTTCGATCACAGCACTATATTATGGTAAAAGCGAGCTGACTTGATTATAGTGACGGAAGGTAGACAACGGAACTTCTCAGTGAGTAACAGTAGATTGACAGTGTTTCGGCTCTTTGCTAAAACATCTTTTAGTTCCGAATACGTATTTTATAAAGCTTGTCTAGAAAAAATAAATAAAGGAGTTATGCCAGCATGTTGCCAACTGATAGTGGATTAGAAACTTAGCACGCTTAAGTTACCTATGAGCCTATAACGGTTCGTAGGTTGTCGTAAACAGTTTTTTTTTTTAAATTAAACACAATATATATTTTATATTTTGTTACTTTTACGTGGGAGTAGTTAATGCAGAAAAAACTTTTGACTGTAAGCTAGCATCGTCTAGCAAATGGACGAGTCGATTGAGAGTTTCCGCGTCTAAGTAAACTAGACTCTAAAACGTTATTACCATAAACTGTAAATCTAAATAAATTGAAGTGAAAGTCAAGGAATATAAATATAATAATCTCCTAGTCATTTAAGTAACCCCGTTGCACGTACTTCTGCAGAAATCAATCAGTCGTTTGAAATCGATTTGAAAGCTCCATTACGGACGCTTGCGATTCGTATTATTGAATTAACTATTAATTGAAATTATTCGAAACTTTCTGCATGATAACTTTCTATATACAAATAATGTAATGTACAGTCGCGAGCTGTGAAATGTTAACGCATTATAGATTTTCTAATGTTACCTAATTGAATATGTTATTTGATTATGATGCTCAATAGTACATTTTTAGTATGTATACGTGAACGTAATTCTGTTTGGAGTCTTCTACCAGAGTCTGCCAAACGAGCACAGTGCAGTGCTGCGTAAAATCATACAATGCAAAATTCTGTGGCACTGTAACTGTTATGTGCGTGGCGTATACCATCAGGTGAATGAGTTCTCAACTCGTTACTCAGTATCATAAAAAAGTCACTTTACCAGGACCTCCGACATCAATAAAATCAGCAGTTGATTGCATACATAATTCTAATAAAATTTTTCTTTGTTTCAGGATTCAGGTGAAAAGTTACACGGAGCAAAAAATTACAGTAAGTTAAAGAATAATTGGTAATAGTAATAATGCGGTTCTACCAAAGGCAAATAATCTCAGTAGGCTCTTATTTTGATGTCATACAAATATTTCGGTTAGCATAATTTGTACGTTAAAACAGCTCAATCGTCCGATAGAACTATGTACAAAGAAAACGGCCGCGGTAAAATGCGGGCGCAACCGGGTGCTGTAAACAATACAACGGAACCACTTACGTGTGTACTTGTTTATCCACAGCAGCTCAATTTCCGAGAATACGTAACATTAGCGTGGCATCCACTATTCCCACATGTTTGTATTACAGTGAGCAGGCACATAAAAATGCCAGGTCGTGCCCCGCTGTGTATAACCATACTAAATATGGTATAATCAGTGATGGATAGTTAGTGAAGAAAAGGGTTTATAAACATACTAGTTTTTGCCCGCGATTTAGTCCACGCGGACTGCAGTTTATCGTAATAAAAAGTATCCTGTACCCTTCCCTAAGATCTCAACTATCTCCATCCCAAATTTCATTAAGATCGGTTCTACCGTTTAGCCGTGAAAAGGGAGTAAACAGACAGAGAGAACGACAGAGTTACGTTGTTTTATAATATTGTTATTAAACTGTAATTATCATAATCATTAACATAATTTACAGCTAAGAATAGGAGTTTTTCTCTAAGAGATAAAGTCTAGGCCATATTCCACCACGCTGACGAAGTCCAATAAAAAAAATAATGAAGATGAAGTCCGGTCTAAACGAAGTCTAATATAATAATGTTAGTATGATTAGTGCAGAGAAAAGGTCAATCCGGAATTCCGGATGTAAATCACAAAAGTAACGGTGCGCACTCATCAACTTCTGAACACCTTTCCCTCCCTAACCGTTCTAAGTACTCATACTCAACGTGAGAATAACGTGGAAAGAACACATTTTGGATTAGCCACAGAACATTAATTGGTTTCATTCGTTCATTCAAATTGTTTCGGTTTATGTTCAAACGTTTTACCGTTGTAACACCTTATTTTATTGTTTTGTTTAAATACAGCCTCACGAAGTTCACTTAACTTCTGTTAACTTCTTAACTTACAATGCTGTTGGCTTGGTTATAGCTTGGCATTTATTTTGATAGTAATTGATCTTATTTACCAAGTGAAGCATATAGTATAGATGATTAACTCATTATTGCACCGAATGATATTTGAATGACAGTAAGTTTTGCAGAAATAAATAATTTCTTGCAAGCTTTTATAAAATACGTATTCAGTACTGTAAGGTGATTGAAATGAGCCTAAACTCCTGAAGTAAGTCGCTGAGGAAATCCATTGCCTATTTTCTGTCTCCATCATCTGATCGTTGCCACTGGTTATTGGGACAGGATTGGCATATAAACTTTCAACTCAATTTCATCGAAAACTGGGTCGAAAGTGGCTTGTAAGATTTGAACAGTTTATTTTTAAGTCTATCTTCTCTCACGGACGTCTTTCCCAAACGCTGGTAGAGTTAATGGAGTTTCATTTTGATGTGAGAAATACAGGAATGAATCACCTCTTGTCCTTTTTAAATCTCAAACTATAATTATTAGTTTAGTTGATCATATTTGATTTATTTTTTTATTTCTCTCTATGTGTTTGACTTATAAAAGTCCATTATTTTTGCCTACTTTGCTTCGCTTTGTTTTTCTACTTTGACTCTAGTCAAAGATCATGTAAATGATGTCAATACCACAGTAACAACACTTGGCAACCCTGTCGTATTATCCAGCACTAGATAAAAGGCGTAACCGACACGGGACGAAAGCCCACATCCGTCCGGAAACCCTGAACTTGCCTACAACTGGTATTAACGTACAAACCGGTACTCCGACCGGGACAAGCCGTTTCCAAACGGAATGACCAATTTTGAATGGCGGCAGTCTGGTTTTGCCATTGATATTTTATCGAGAAAATTGTAGTATTTATAGATTGAGTGTAACTTATGGAAATTCTAGAGCAGTGTGCTGATTTAGAACTGTATAAAGCATTTTTTTAATGACGTACTAGGCCAGCCTTTGGCTACAATCTCAGGTGAGAAGCGATGAGCATGCTTAGAAGATATCTAGCAGTCTTCAAGTCCAGAGTAAATAGGTATCTTCTGGGCATAAGTCCATGGTGTTAAATTTGTTATTCCAGAAGAAAGCAGGTCTATATCTTATAATAATTCATCATCATTCATGTGAATATCTGTATTTTATTGCCTGACTTATTTTTATTTTATATTACAACTAGCTGCGCCCCGCTGTTTCACCCGTGTAGTTCCCGTTTTATCCCACGGAAACATACATCGGAATAAAAAGTGCCCTATCACTCAATCCTGGTTATAAACTATTTGTGTGCCAAAATTCATCCAAATCCGTTCAGTAGTTTTTGCGTGATAGTGTAACAAACATCCATCCATTCATTGTCACAAACTTTCACATTTATAATATTAAAATGATTTTCGACTTACAGTAATCCTATCTATTTGAACACAAAGCTAGGAAACGAATAGCCAAAAACAGCCTACGCAGTCAGAAAAAATATAAGCCACAGATATTTATAAGGCACAACCAATAATATACAAACCTACATCGTGATTAGAAAACCACACAAATATTTTATTAGCTATATACAGCTTGCAATTTTATGTATTCAAGAACGCAAAAGAATTATTTGACTAATTAAAACTTAGTAAATAAAATAAAATATGAATACATAAAAACCCAAAGATGGGCTAGTTAATAAATTGATCCGAAGCTTTGACCTCTATGAAAAAGCTATTATACTTTAGTGGAATATAAATATAAACCTTTACTGCTCACCTGACGTATCCACGCGTGTTTAAAGCCCAGGGAAAGCAACATGGTAATCCTAATAAATGGTGAACACAATGTATTTGCATATCAAGTATGTATTAAGCTATGTACTTACTGTACGGCTGACTAATGCTTCTATTATTTCATGTTGATGTTAGGGTAGTGACCCTACTAATTATTATAAATGTGTGCGTGTGTGTATGTAAAATTAGGCAGTGAATAGGTAAATAAGTATATATGATTTTTATGGGGAAGGTCTCAGGCCGATGCTGTCTCAGGGTGACGTGCGAAGAGCAGTGCCGCGCAGGATTATTATTATGCAATGCAAAGTTCTGGGTGGCACTGTAACTGTTATGGGCAGGCGTAGCACTTACTATCAGATGAACGACTTGCTCGTCTCGTCACTCAGACAAATAAATAAAAAATAACGAGTGTGCTTCAGACCACACGACTGTAGCAAAACTTCTTTAGCTCCATCCATTATAATTATATAACTGGCTATGAGAAAAAGAGAGAAAGAAAATGCGTGCTTGCGCCTCTCTCTCTTACCCTTACAGTAATACACGAAATCCTACCTACTTCCGTTTGCCTTGCCCGATCACACCTTTCGTAACGCTCTCATCATGCATTCATTAGCTTACTTCTCCAGAAGAGCGTGCGTAAGGAAGTGTTACTTAAAAAAATCCCCTTGGAATGCGGACGTTCTCCCACTAGGCTACCTCCGCTTGCAGTAATAAGGTAATAAAGGAACAGTTTCTTCTTAAATTTCTTTATAAAGCTTCCCAGGGGTCAGGTCCATCAAGTGAAATTCGTAGGCACACAATTACTCCCACACAAGGCCTTACATTTATTTTATCATGTTGCGACCGTGTGAAAATATACAATCGGTATTTGATGACTCATGAGCTGATTTCTCCTTAAAGGGTTTACAATTTATGTTACTAGCGACAAAGCACTGTAAAGTAGGAAGTATACTGATTGTCGTGTGTTTTAAAATTAATTCCGAACCTATTTATACTTATTTATGACATAGCATTAAAAAAAACAAGTCGCCATACTGATGACTAGCCACGCCGCGCGGTTTCACCTGCGTTGAGTATTATCTCATGGGAACCGTAAATTTTGATAGAGGGTATTCTATGTGTTAATCCAGGTGCGGGTAAGCTAATTGTGGGGGGTGGAGTGTCCATTCTGTATGTCGTACTATGTCTTCTATGACTAGACATAACAATAAACCTGTTCATCTAAAATCTCTGAGCCGTTATTTAGGTTGTTATGAACTTATGAATTATTGTTAGTTCGTTTTTTTTATTTTGCTGAGTGACAAGACGAGCCATTCGTTAAGTGAAGGTAAGCGCTACGCCTGCGCATAACAGTTACAGTGCCACCTAGAATTTCGCATTGCATAATCTTGCGTGCTCGTCACCCTGAGACATTGGTTCTGTAGTCTCATATTATTATGACCAGTAATGTCGCTGGAGACAGCGCCCTTGAAACCGTAACACGGTATGGTTTTCAAACTACTGCTTGGCGGATGAATATCGAAAAAAAAAAATTTGCTTTCAATTAACCTATTCAAGCGTCTGATATCAATTAAAATAGATAAAAATCCATGCCATTAAATAATGCATAGTCATTACTTTTTTCGAAATCAATCAACTGTTTGACGTCAATGGTTTAGTTAATTCATATAAGACAATAACATTATAATTACAATTATTCGTAGGTACTAATTCTAAATGTAATCTAGTAGGTATTCTAGTCATTGTAGAGTAAAAATCTCGAGTGGTTTGCATCGTTAGAGGTCAAGATGTCACTTCATACGTCACTAATAAAGTCTTATTCCATGCAGTTCATTTTGAGGCCTTAAACTGAACGGCCTAGATTGGCACCACACACTCATAAATGACAAACGTGACGTGAAGTTAGTCAAAAACATTATACATTTTAACCTTCTCAATTAATTCAGTCGTAAAGTATTACTTTCGGATTTTTCAGTTGAAAGTTTTTATTTTAAATCGTGATAATACATTTCGTATCCTTGCTCATAAATCTCGGACGCTGTTATCTATTTAATTTAATTTATTGCTAATTACTCAAGAGCAATTTATGAAATCTCGTCGATATATTTATGAGGTGGTCAAGGAAGAACCTTTGTTACACGTTCAGGGTCCCGTAGGTAAATATTGTATTTGGCTCAAGTACCTAATTATGGTGCTTTGATTAATATTTCATAATGTTTATTAAAATACAATGACGAAAACAGTTGTCGCTAATAAATGAGCATAATATTTGAATAAATACATTTTTCGTCATAATTAATAAAATAAGTCATCTACTTTACACAATAGATTATCGGCTGTCATCAGTTAAATAGGATTAACATTAAATTAAATCAGTGCGAAAAAAATAATTAATGAACTGTGAAGAACGTAATTTCGCCAGCTCATAACAACACATGGAATGCCATCAGACCGCTATAAACATGTTAAACTAGTAATCGGAGGATTTATTTCTTGAATACCTATTTTTTAACAGTAAAAGAAAGACGTTAATTGAAGCGGCAATTGATTTTATTCAGTTATACTTTACTAGCCTCGCGGTTTTACCCGCGTTGACTGTTATCCAGGTAATTTTGACGGGATAATAAGTATTCCATGTCCTATTCCAGGACTTAAAGTACCCGTATACATTTCATCAAAATCCGTTAAGCCGTATCGGCTTAAAGAGATGACAAACACACAACCATACAAACATTTGCATTTATAATATAAGTGGGATTGTCCAAAGTAATTATATTATGATTTTGATAAACCGATTATATACATTTTTATTTCACTTAATCTACTCGAATAATTAAAAAGCATAACACCTGTGTGACAAGACGACGTTTTTGTAATAATTACGTTTGGTGCTTGAGAACTACATACACACACACACACACACACACACACACCGACACAAACACACACAACATATTCACCCCTTTTGCTCAGCGTTAGGCCACCATCAAAAGGGCAAGGATCCCCGAACAACCCGTTCTGCGTCCGGCAGGGAAACGAACTTGCAATACCTGTGTGACAAGCTGACAACTCGCTGAGTAATGTCTCTTTGGACAGAGGGGGATTATTTACAACTGGGTATTTTTGGACTTGTCTTTTTAATTCCAATCTTAGATACTAAAACGATTTAGAATTTAGACTAGCGAGGATCAAAGCTGGCAGTTTTTGCCATAACTCATTTCATATTTAAAAACAAAGTATGGCTTTTCAGTAATTTATATAACCTATCCAGGTTATTTGGTTGTCTGGAAGAAATGGCTTTAAGCATTAAGAGCGTTAATTGTACTACCTTGTATTTTTTATTTGGTGTGTAAAAAGTTATTATATCTACCTAACAATAACCACAGAAGAATTCGTAAAAGATGATAATTATGTAAAAATCAAATAGTCAATAATATTACTTACACTACGAAGTTGCAAATACTAGAGTTAATTAAAGTAGCTCTAGACTAAATAATTCAACTGCGCAGACAATACACTAACAAAGTACTACATAAAAATATACTTGGCAACGATAAAACAAGTTAACTTGGTCACAATTGAGCGTTGTCACTGTAAAAGGTTTATTTATCTATCCGAAATTCATAGCTCATGCGGGCATGACTCACTCATCGCTTTGTAGTGTGTTTTTGTTCGAACCACAGAACATATAAGATAGTACTACATAATGGAACACTATTTACGACGTATAACCATCAACCACTTATATGGATAAGCCAATGTATACCAACGAATATTGGCAATTGATGACCTCCTATTAATTATTCTGTAGTTAAAAGTAATTTACTTTCGCCTACGAGAAATAGGGAAAAAAGAAAAATGGCACCCACACACACACACGTCACACACACACACACACACACACAGAACACGCGCGCGCGCGCATCTCAGTTTTTTTAAGTAGGCTCTTTTAAAGTTTTTAGTGCATGATCTACACTGGCGATTGGGTTTTAAGAATAAATCTATTGTAGTAGATATACGAAGTAGGTTTCATCTTTCATATTTATTGCAATGATTTAATTTGCCAATCTTTTATGAAAAAAAAAGTAAACTTTTGGCGCGCTTGTAGCTCTAATTTTGTGAGTTTAAAAATATTATGCAATTATTTCTCTTTTTTTTTAAGTGTGACGTCGATGCAGCACTATAACCAATTAATTACACAGTGGCATAAAACCTGTCCCTACAAATGGCTGTCACTTTTGCCATAAAAGTTACGGTTAATACCAGCTCTTTACTTCGTATAATTTGGTTATTTTTAACACAAAATTTAATGTTATTGCCAATTTTAACACATTTCAGTAAGGTATCCGATAACGGTGGCAACACTAAATACTTCCACTTTAAAAGTGTTGCCAAATTGCGGTTGTAATTTTACTGCGATTCTCATTAGTCATTAGTAAATGTTAAATGGAATAATCAGAGAGGATTAAACGTTGTTTTCGAAGGCATATCCACGTGAATAAATTTACATTTCATGTACGGTACTTTATCCACCGGTTGTTAATTGAGTTTAGTTTAGATGTTTTTATTGGTATCCTTTAGTATTGATTGTACTTAGGTATATTTTGCTTTAGTCAAGCAAATATCAACTTAATTACGTATCCTCAAATTACGGATGAATGGTTTAGGACGTCCGTCAAGCTTTATACCTGGCGATTAGAGGAAGGGGCACTAAATGGTACAACTTTTTTATGATTATATTATTTAACATCTGTCCAGTGCTATTAACTTGAGCCAAGCCTGTATGTACGTACGTCAAAAGTTGCAAAGCCAGTTTTGATGAATTTACTCGTGCTCCGTACCCTCTGTGATTTAACACTTGTTTAATTTTACTTTTTTGTAAGGAACGAGGTTTTTCACAGTTCACAAAACAAGTATGATTTTATCATCAAAGATTATAAACGATGTATAAAGCATGCCATAATTCTCAAAGTCCCTAAAGATATAAGGTTGTCGAGAATAAGCAATAAGGCCGCTCGTTGCACCATTTTGTTTTTTTCCTGAATTGTGTTCTTTTTGGTGGTAAATAATAGTTTTCTACTCTGTTCCATATAAAGTAGCCTTGATTAGGTAGATTATTTTGTAAATTTATTAATTATTAGTTTTACGCCTCGCGGTTTCATTCGCATAATTCCAGTTTTCCCGCAATAACTCCCATCAAAGAAATATTTTTCCCCCGTTTTTGCCACATTCTTCATTGATGCTCCGCTACCATTGATTGTAGCGTGATGTTATATAGCCTATAACCTTCCTCGATAAATAGACTAATCAACACCAAAAGAATTTTTCAATTCCAATCAGTAAATCTTGAGATTGTGGCGTTCAACCAAACAAACAAACAAACTCTTCAGCTTTATATATTAATGTAGATTGATGTTAATTTTGTTCAACACTTCGACAAGAATTTTCCTTACATATAAACTTAGGCTTCATGTTCATAGACTCTAAGCTTCCCAACGCTACCTACATACGTGTATTATGTCACCGGCTTCGGCCGTTGGCTCTGTACTCTATGAAACACAAGACAACCAGTTTGGAACCTGTTCGAGCGCTTACGATTTTTATACGCTTGACCTTAAAATAACTATTTGTTATAGAGTTTCAATCATAGGCTTTTGGGCCGGTTGTATTGGGAATGAGTGTTTGAGTAGTGAATTTTGCAAACTTGCAGAACGGTTACAGCTTAGATACGTGAGAAATAGACCCTTGAAAACAAGTTGAAATTAGTTTAGTAAATTAGTTAGGCTGTGGTTCGCCTATTGGCTATTGAAAAAACAAAACAACGTCAACTGAATACTAACCCCACAGCCTAATAATAAATCCTGCACTAATAAGGACCTAGCGGTGGTAGCCTAGTGGGAGAACGTCCGCCTTCCAACGCGAAGCAGGTGAGTTCAAATACCAGCGCGGGCACATAGCAATGTGTTTTTGTAAAAGCATAATTATGTACGTAATTATCACTCGCTTTTCGGTGAAGGAAAACATCGTGAGGAAACGTACCTCCCGAGAATTATTTCAGAGATAGGTATGTTATCCACCAATCCGGACCGGGCCCACGTGGTGGATTATCGCCTAACCCTCCACACGAAGATGAGGGGAGACCCGTGCTCAGCAGTGGGACGTTATGGGTTGATGATGATAATCATGATGATAATGAAAGAAGACCGTAAAATTTGGCGCAATAAAGAAGAGGCCCATGTCCAGATCATTAGATCATTAGATGATGATGATGATGGTGGTGAATGTAGTACGTGAGAGTACTCTCACGTACATTTTAATATTTGAATCCAATTGTATCATCCGGCATACCTTTGCCAATCTGCCTTGATCATCACAATTTAGATGAGTAATCCTGACCGGATTGTTGTTATTTCTTGCGATCACCACGATGTTTCAACCAAAACCAATCTCCAGACAAATTGATTGGAGAAATGATACTCTACTACAAACAAATACTTCAAAGTAACATTGCTACAACTTACCGACAAAACCCGGCAGGTGCTCTACCTATCTCAGTCAACTTGATGCCCCTAGAAGCTCCGGCGTCAGATTACAGCTTCAGTTTTCACCAAGCGCCTATGTAATACGATTATCCCACGATAACTCTACCGTAGAGTATGGTAAAGTATGGTAAAGTATGGTAGAGCGCTGTAGAGTGGCTAAAGAGTCACGCGCGGCTCTCAAACTGCGGTTAACTGTTGCCACACGATCTTTAAGTATCTTGGGAAATAAACTTTCATGCAGATTAGGACATGTAGAGTCTCGGATTCAGAGCTAGAGCAGTTCTATCACAGAATAATAGGGATTTTGAAGATTAGTGATTAATTTATTGAGATTTTATGACTTGTCTTCGCATAACTTGTTTGCTTTTTGTTTTTTATTCAATAAATAAAAACGCGTCACGATCGCATACATAAAACCTGACCTCTAACTTGGACTCCCTGTATTTATGAAATCAGGAACAACGAATGAATATCAAGTGTATTATTTTGTTAAAAAAAAAACAATATGTAGAGTCATAGTCAGTAGTCAAGTTTGTAAACGTCACGAATCTATAAATGCCTGAATGCTTTGCTACGCTCAAGCTTGTAAACGTCACGATTCTATAAATGCCCGAATGTTTTGAAGTACTACGCTTTCCGGTCTTTAATATGCTTGAACTCAAGACAACTATTTGAAATTCCATCTCAATGAAAATACCAAAACCTCTCCCGTCCTCAAAGATGGCATATTGTACAGCACCGTTCAGTTATTTATTTTATCATCGGAGATATGGCTCATTTGCTTAAAAGCGTGTCTGCTGGCGTGGGTGTCGAAGACAGCATCGCAGGGAGTGCCGGCGACAGGTACCTATATTACTATGATGTTTCTAACAACCTGACAACGGAAACTTCAAGGAAGTTTTACTAAATTAAAAGGAGTCCAAACTAAAGTGGCAAGTTGTTCACTTATTTTGTTCACCTAACTGTGGCATAATTAAGTAGCAAAGACAACCTGACCAATCTATCTTGTGGACCGTAATTGAAAAAATTAAAACCCCCGGAAAGTAGTCTGTTTCAGTCACTCTCATGTACGCTGAATTACTAGATGTGAATAAGAAAGCTGTGAGACAGTTTTTGCCTTTAATCTTCCTTCTATGACTTGTTTTTATTCTGAGGTAGCTACATACATCAGCATGACGTTTGTAATAACTTGTCAACGGATATTTGATTATTTTGCGTAAAATATCCTATCTTATAGCGGTAGTATGAATGAAGGAAACGGCGTAGATTGTTTTCAAGCGCAATTTCCGTGAATGTGGACTTTCAATAGGCAACTATTCTAGTTAAATTAAATGCATCATAACATTGTCATTTTAATAAGGTATATTGCAAAATACAATCATTATTTATTACTTGCATAAAATATTATAGTTTAGGGTTGTTCCCATTTACTCTTTATTGCTAAAAGGGTTGTTCCCATTTACTCTTTATTGCATTTCAAGACAGAACGAAAATACAAAATCACAACAGAAGTAAAGGTACCTTTACCGGTAGATATATTTTCCATTATAGAAATGTTGGCCGATTATAATATAAAATTAATTATTGCGTTCAATGCTGATCCTATTTTAATTAATGTTGCCAACAACGATTTTATTCTTAAGCCCAGTGCACACTGCAGAGAACTGCTGGTCTATAATTAAGCCTTACAGGAAGCTTACAGCTTGTTTGATTTTACACCGTCCGCGAGCTGTTAATTCCGACCGCTAATCGATTAATAAATTGAAAGTCTAAATAATACGCTCTTGTTAACAACACTTATAACACTACAAAACTTTATCGCATTTCCACCATTACTAAGCCTGCTAATTTTCAATTTATGACAGTCGTGCTGCTAAACCCGTGTTTTCACTGCCGGAAGCTTTCCAGACCGGCAGTATTTTTCAATCAACGCTCATAACCATTAAGTTGTTAACTTCAAGATAAACATAAACTTCTGAATGGGTAAGGCCGCGCCACCCCTGTTTGATTTCGCACACCTGGCGGGTAGTGTAAACGTCGCTTTATACTAGACTAGCTGTGCCCACGACTTGGTTCACGGTGGTATTTTATATCGATATTAGAAGACAGCTTCCCACTAAAGCCTGGTGGTCTGTGCCGTCACGCCGACTACTTACAGTTTTTTTATTAACAACTCTGTTTCTACTCGCTGGATTTCGATTATAATTTTTTTGGGCACACTCGAAACAGTGAAAAGAGCTTTGCAATCGCCGTTCAGTAATATTTATGTTAACAGTAACAAACAGACGAACATACATAGTTTTGAACAATGTTATCAATTATTGTTATTCAGTAGTCCCCTAAGCCATTTTTTTTTTAATACGCCTCTATTTTCAATGTCGGTACAAACTTTTTATCCTGTCCTGCTGTATGATAAGTATAGTCACACTCTTTGTTCTGTTGGTACTGTATTTTATTGTATGTATGAAGATTTTTTAATGTGTTCCGTTAGACCATCTTTTGTGATGATTTGTCCTTCAAACCGTTACCCTATGGGAAGATAAAGTCCTTTTAAAGTTTAGTTGAGTCGTGTAGTTTTGATTGGGCTAGCGACCAGGCGGGGAGCTCCTGTCAAAAATGACCTATATCCTTTATCTAAAAAAGTAACCGGGGTTTGTTGTCAAATTATAGAAAACAAATACTAAGGGTTCAGTGGACAAAATATGGGTTTAAAAATGTGTGTGTAAAAGGTATTAGTTTTTTTTTTATTTCTCGACTTAAGTTATTTATATTATCAAGAGAAGTTTATTGATCCGTCTCCAAAATCAATCCTTTGAATTACGATGCGAGTGTCAACTGTGACTTTTATCCGCGCCTTGTACTAAATTCGGACTGTTTAGGGTAAAAATACGTATTGGTGAACAAAAATAATAAGCCTGTAGAGTCAGCTGCAAAATTACCTGTGCTAAATTCGGTTGGAGTTGACAGAGAAATAGGGAAAACCGTTTCAATATGATTCTAATTCGGTATAATATACTACTACAAAAACGGTAAATATGAACACAATGATTTATCCAACCGTAAAACTTTACAAATTACTGTTTGGAAACTTCACTTGAAGAAAATTAGCATAACTTGGATAAATAAATAACCTCGGATTAACGTTAATTATGACAGTGCCGTTTTTCAGTACTTTACCTAATCGTTTTACCTTGTAAACTATTTAAAGGCAAACTTTTTCTTTAATACCGATGCAAATTAAAATAGAGACATGTCATAATGACTTTAAAAAAAATTATAATGTCATCGTTGATTTCCTATTAATTGTCCACGAATCATCTCCCATCGCGTATCTCACGTTCAGTGGCTTTTAGCCCGTGGGCCGTAATCCTTGGACCCACAATAAGCGTGACAGGAGGCCCTCGATATGCGTTACAAGATGGGTGGGCGTCCCAAAGCCGCGACCGCGATAATTAATTCCGCGCTCAATGGGGGACCGCTACCGGCCTACGCACGGTGGAATGCACCAGGCCGGGAGGTGAGTGTGCGCTTGCTTACCTTAGTTTAGTACCATCTTATTAGGGTACAACCCGAGGTCTATCAAAAAGTATACATAAACTCGATGAGACCTTCTTTTGTTTCTGTTTTTCAATCTATATACTCAATTAGTGTGTTGTCATTACTGCCTTTTGCGGTAGATCTCATTTCGTATAATAAGTTGCTATAGAAATTAATTCTTCATTCAGTACACACACGGATGGGTTATCTACTAGTGACTTAACTTCACAGAAACGATCTTAGCACGGACACTGCTGAGCCGTTTTACTTTTTTGGCTCTTTTGCTAATCTTCGCACTACGTGTATGTTAGTTACTGTCGTAACTAAACTCAATCAGCTGTGCGGGTGCACACAGCTGGTGTGATAAAATTGTTAATACACTAGTGCGGGTTGGCACGCAAGGCGTGTTTTCGCTTGCTGTTAAATTAAAAAAAAACACAGTGTGTGTTTTGCAGTGAACGAGTTAAATAAATGGAAGACATCATGAACTCACTGTCTGAAGAGTGGTAAGTTTTGTAACTAATACGAAACATTTTAATCTTAGCTCTACGGATATTTACATCTTAGCAGCACAGAGGCTGGATTTCCGTTCGACATTGGCTTCCAACATCATTAATTATCAAGACCAGTAGCAGCGTACAGTCAACATCAAAAGTAAATGACGACCAGACAAGTTTCAAAAACCATGACCAGTGTGCATTATTATTTCCAAAATTATCGCAATCCTTAAAAATTACATAACTCCTTCCTCTCTTCTCTATCCAACAGTTGATCCCAAATCTATTAATAGATTCAACAACAGCCACAATCAACAGCATTCAGAGAGGGACATAGGATTTGTAATTTTTAAGGAATCAGATTATATTGTTAACTAGCAGCGCCTCGCGGTTTCATCCGCATTAACTACTATCCTACAGCAACCGTAATTTGTTATAAGATAAAAAGTATCCCATGTTCTATTCTAGCACCTGAAGTATCTATATACGAAATTTTATCAAAATCAGCCGTTGTGGCGTGAAAAGAGCACAAACACACAAACATTCGCATTTATTATATTAATGAGATAATTATGACAAGCGTTGAATGCTCTCAGCACCGTTTATGGTTTATGAAACTTTTTGGATGATATTGTAATTTAATTTTGATGTTGACTGTATATGCGGTGTAAAGCCTCCGATTGGGGTGCGGGCGAATCATCAATTCGCTGCCCAGAGCATATTAGTCATCCGGAACACCTGACCTGCCTGCCGTCGCGGATATTAATTTACTTACTACATTTTAGCTGTTTAAATCTTAATTTGATTTGACTACAATTCTATATGTTATTATTTGTCTGTCTGTCGTTTTACCTGTATCTCATTTGATGGAAACCAAAAATTAAATCCTTTTTTTTTGGCAAAAATACTCATGATTATCGAATTGGGCGTTTGAAAAATAATGACGCTGATTGACTGATGACTACCGGACTATCTGGGACTCGACATTTTTTAACTCAGGTAAGTATTATAAAACAAAAACTTCAAATATAATGATTATTTACTTGACACAGTCTAAATAGACAAATAGTGTTTATTTCTTTAGTTTTTAACCAAATTGTGTTGAATGATACATGTTGAGCTAATATTTAAGCAGAGGTTAATTGTTTACCGTTGAAAAGTTTTTGTTTATTTCATTACTATTATAGTGGTAAAACAAAAAAGATCCATTACGCTAATTACTTGTCAAAAATCAGTATGTTTAACTGTAACCAAACTAGCTAGGTACATCTTTCCGATTACAAAAAGGAGGAAGAAGGTCCTCCTCAGGTATTATACTATTTAATATTATTACGTATGACCGTCAGTACTGACCGTCAGGCATAAGACTAAAACAGCCTAACGGTTTATGAGGAAGCACGCACCGCACGCCTGCTGAGTCTGCACAGTTCCACGCCAAAATTTATTAACTACATTACCCGCGTATAACTTCTTGAATAACCTGGAAACTGCGCTAACAATAAACATAATTTAGCTTCATGACAACAGCTGTCCCGGTTAGTTAAATTGGTAATGAAATAAATCTACTATGCCTACACAGGCAGCTAAAGCCGAATGTATAGTTGTAACTAAGCCGTACATTTTACCTGGGTTAATGGGCTTAAAAATGTTACGGATACAAATTTATACTGTCTAATACAAATTCACCTTTCACCTCTTTATAAAATCTACTTAATATTATAGATAATTTAGCACCATCAGATATATAAACGAGATTTATAGACATTCATTAAATCGATAAGATAAATTGAAACGCTTATTTATTGCCGTCCAGCTCTATTTATATTGATTAGGGGCATTCGTTCGGACAATGCAAATTCGTCCCTAGTTATTGCAAATTAATCATATTGATAACAATTTGCATTCAAATAACTGAGGACGAATTTACAATGCCCCTGATAATTTTATTAATTATTTCTTTTTAATTTCCTGCGCTGGCTACTGTAATGCCTACTTTGTAACATGTTACATTACACGCGAATGTTACAGCTCAGTTTGCTCCATAATGAAAACGTAGATATTAGGGTCCTTCCCATTGGTCCATGATTTTGTTCCCAGCCAGATCCAAAGCTTTTTGCTTGGTCTTGCGAGCGGGATCGTGATTCTGCGTTAGCAGGGTATTAAATCTTACCACGTCTATGGATGCTTTAGGAGTTAGAGCGTAGCCCGATGGGAAACGCTGTCAGGATTCCCATGCAATCGATTCGATTGCCTTCAACCTTCCATTTGCTTAATTGGAATTGTAATTGCCGATGATTCATGATTTGTGTTGTTTTGAAGCTTTGGGATGAGATGCGTGGGACGACAATAAAGTTTTACGATTGTCGCGTTAAATTATTCACTGGCTACACGTATGGGAGGCGAGATTTTGAATTTCACATGTAACAGAAACGAGAAACATTTTTAAAAAGGATTAGTTGAAATGATTCTAAAAGTATGTCAAATAATGCACATGATTCAATCATAAATTTCAAAAACAAATTTCGGTTTTAGAATTGAGATGATTCATTACGAAAAAAATCTTCAATAAATTCGTACAATGCGTACCTACCTACATAAAAAGCCTATGTTTATTATATTCTTTTAAGTTTTAGTCTACTATCAACGTAATTATGCTTTCTCAACTCCATTATAAATAAGTGTGTAAGTATGTGAACGCGTGGTTTTATTTCCCTTCAATGCTCTTCACTTGAGAGTACAAACCGAAAGATAATTTCAATATCTCAGATAGAGATCACGCGGCACTTTCTTACTACGAATATTTTCATCGCTATCTCTTGTCATATCAGCGCTTCGGTCTTTTTGCATTGATCGATCTCGATCAGCGCTTCGGTCTTTTTGCATTGATCGATCTCGAAGCGTGAGATGTTGTCAGCGGAAGCTGCAGAGTTACAAATGTACAAACCAATTATTGAGCTTAGAATGTTATAAATAGGATAATGAAAGATTTTTATAAATGTGTTTATTATAGTTAATAACTGCTAATTTAAAATGGGACTGAGCATGCAACCCGTATGCTCCCTACGTTTATTATTTGTTTTACCAATTTCCTCACATTATTTAAGTTTCATAAAGCTACGGTACCTAAAATTTAACGAACAGCAAAAAGGTAAAAACCATTTCGTGTTACGTTAGCTGAAATATCAGGTTATTGGGACAATGCTCATGGTAACAAAAGCTAGATAAAGTGAATTCTACACCCGAAAGACATCATTCGTTGAGTTCATTTTAAACCTTTTCGAGACAGTAAAACTTTACAAGAATGACTCGTGTAATATTGTACATTATCTATAGTTTAATCTGAGATTAATCCTAACTTATCGATAATGGCATGATCCTCCTCATGAAAGTGAGGAGAGACCTGTGCTCAGCAGTGAGCCGATATGGGTTGACGATGAAGACTAATCCATCGATAAATTAAAAGAAATAACAAAAAGCTAGAGCATACCAACACAACGCTAGAATGTAGTTTTTATTTATTTAGGACCTGGCCAAAAAGGTTGTTAACCAAGTATCATTCACGACAGAACTTTACTGCATACAAGACTGCAGATGATATACAACCAAATAGAATTTACTAATTGCCTTTCCCATACTAATAATTCTCATATTTTATGCATTGACATTACTATCTACCTGAGTAATAGACATCCGCTGGAGATCTACGATCATCGATCGGTTAGATATTATTAGGTCTGTACACGAAAGCAATTCTGGCCCTTTAATTTGCGTGTTGGTATTCTAGAGTCCACCGTGAGAGAGCATGAATTTCAAAGGTTAACAAAACATATTACCTACTGTTTGTTTTTACTAATTAGTGCGTTGTTGAATTGTTTGTAGAAATTGACTGTCTATTTGTTCTTTGAGTGCGGCAATGTTTAATTATCTTGGGTTTATTGAAATAATTATTAAACCCGTTTTATCAACTCTTAATAAAACTCTCGAATGGGGTAGATAAAGTTAACAATGATTAGATAATTAAGTCGCACTTTTTCAAATTTAATTTTTTTTTTCGCTATTTATGTTTACCGGTTTATCCGATGTGCCAATTTAACAATTTTTACATCTAAATAGGAAAAATATATTTTATAAAATCTTAGTTTTACCTTTGTATGTTATTTAAGTTTATCTAATTATTGTTTTATAAGTTCTATAAATAAAAAATAAGTACAATTATTATTTTAAAATAATTATATGTAGATGGAAAAGTAAGTCTCTACATATCTAAATAATGAAACACAATGTATAATTAGGAAGTAGTTATCTAATTATTGAAATAGGTATGATGCATGTTTTAAAGATAAGTTGGCTAGTCGAAGAAAGAAGAAAGAAACAGAAAAAGAAGAATTCAGAAGCAAGAAGAAGTAAAAAGAAGAATGAAAAGCTCGCACCATGCACAGGCAATGGCACTGGAAGAATTCACGGGTTTTGTTATAGTACCCCGTGGTCTCTTAGTGGCATCACTAGTGCTGGGCGATTCTTCAGAAAAGCTGCAAGAAGATAAAAGAAGAAAGAAGAAGTTGGAAACATGCATGTTCTAAATATAATTGAAATAGTAAGATAACTTATTAAGAGTATAGTCACGAGCTCTGATTATGTAAGGGCTCTTCATTTTCATATAAAGTAAACTACATTAAGTAAAAATAATGTTGCCAGTTTTGTTTAAAATTATATTACCATTCAAGAGCGTCAAAACGAGTTTCTAACACTTCTAACTTCAAATTCAAAATGCATGCTTTTTTGAGAAAATTGCATAACTTTATTATAAAGCAGATACTACCTATTTCGTGACTAAAATTTATTGCATAAATGTAACTAACACTACTACGTACTTAACTAAAAATGTATACTAAACTTAAATTTGCTTATTATAAATAGAACTTTGTCCACTTTCCGCAAAAGTACAAAATTTACATAAACAAGAAAGTCTGTA
Source organism: Campaea margaritaria (assembly GCA_912999815.1). NCBI lineage: Eukaryota > Metazoa > Arthropoda > Insecta > Lepidoptera > Geometridae > Campaea > Campaea margaritaria. Next base: position 10,977,260 of record OU538790.1, read on the forward strand.
CGGCTACATTTCAGGTATATACGCGTACCTACCTTATGAATTTATTTTTTATATAAAGCACCAGACGACGTTACTTTTAGCGATACCGAGTAAGCATTAATTAAGTTCATATTTTAACTTCGCAGTATCCAGATAAAATCATATTACCGTGTGTTTGTTTACCAGTATTTACCACTCGTCACAAAGCTTTTAATTCCCTTAGATAAGCAGCTGCAATGGTTGATACAAGCATTGTGCCAAGTGGTGCATATTGTTGGTCTCTGTAATATGAGAATTTGCGCTTTTACATCGTGAAATCGCTGTTGCCGTGTAGATTCAGGTGTTGGCTGGCGTTGGTGCAATTTAGGAACTTATTGCTAGTTATTTTTTTATCTTACCATTTTGTAGTTTAAATTTTAAGGTAAGGTGTTTCTTAAAAAATTATAAATAATCTTAAATACTAGATATTTTATAAAAAAACACAATGTATTATTATATTGTTATTACTGCTAGTAATGCACTTTATTTTTAAATATGTTAATGCATTTACTAACTAATAATTAGCTACAAAACGTACAACTAAATGAGTAACTAGGTAGCACCTACAACACTCGGACAACATACAAAGCATTACAGGCTCATAGGAAATAATTTTATTTAATGTATTACAGCAGCATATTAGCAGCATATTCATACTTTCATAAAAAATATATTTCCAAATAACATACGTCTGAAAAATGTATAATAAAAAGCATCCCAAACTTTTTTACAATACAATTTCCACTAGTAGTTCGTAGTTTTTAGTTCAGCTTGCTTTTGAAGTTTTTTTTAAACTATAAATTATTTGTATGGATTGGCACCACCACTGCACCCGCTACTGCTTATGGTAAAGCTCGCTGCTGCCTATAACTTACACCACCCGCTATCACAGCAGTGCTGAGATTTCTTTGATTACGCTTGGCACCCGCGGCCCAGTTCCACTGCTGTAGAAAGTCAGCCACTCAGCTTTTTACTATAGCTATTTTTTCTTTTAGTTTTTGTTGTAATTGTAAAAACTACTTGGGAAATAATGTTGCTGTTTTTCTTGATCGTCTTTTTATGTGGTCTTTCTTGTAGTGCGATTATGTGTTGTAAAGCGGCTGATAAATGGGGTCGTGGTTACGTTGTAAAGTAACTGGAGTTTTCTCTATTTAAATGGATTTTGAAGCAATGTCTACTTGAAACCGTTTTTTTTCGTTGGGTTTTTTTTCGGAGATAAAAAGCATCCTGTTACACAAATAAAAAAAAGCAGTTTTCCTAAAGGTGAGGACAGACACAAAAAACCAAACAATTATGATGAATTGAAGTCGAAGATTATTGAAATTATAAATATTTTTCAAATGTTTTTTAAAATTTTAATAAAACATATAAAAGTTGTAATGGTTTCTATATTATTAAACTATTGTACGTACGTAGCAATTAGTTATTTGTACTTCAAAGATTAATTAAAAAAAAACACTAGCCCGTTTAATAAAAAAATATTTTATAATAACTTAAGCTTTTAATTTTACTAAAATTACTGACAATCCCAATAAATATCTTACATGTGCCAACTCGTTAATAATATTGTCAAAATTAGTGCTAATAACGGTTATGTTAATACACGTGACAAATCATCCGCCACCAGCCTCGAATGAGTCACTTAACACCGGTGCACTTAATGTTTTCACTTTTTATAAAAAAAAATACATTTACCACTATAAACACTTCCAAAGAACGCAAGTTTTTAGGTGAACTTTCTTGAGTCACTTTTTTGTGGGATGGTGAAATCTGTGCCCAGAATTACTTTACTAAGCGTTTTTATAGAACTGTTTTTAGATAAATACACAGATAGATAGGATAGGATAGGTTGTCTGGAAGAAATCGCTTTTAGCGATAAGACCGCCCATTGTACTACCCTTGTTTACCTATTGTAATTTTTCCGTACTGTGTTTAATTTTGTTTCTGGTGTACAATAAAGAGTTTTCTATTCTATAGATAACTCATTATTGACACCAAAATGTATGAAACATAAAACACAGAGATAAAAAAACATAACATAATAATAAGTACAATGACCGATCTTATGTTATGTTGGTGTTAGTTTTGATGTTTATTTATTAATGTCAGCGCACTAATAAACCCATTGTACTACCCTTGTTTACCTATTGTAATTCTTCTGTAATGTGTTTATTTTTGTTTCTGGTGTACAATAAAGAGCTTTTCTATTCTATTCTAATAAACTGTAAAAGGAAAACTAAGTAGCGTTCTCTATCAGGTGGTGATGAGGAGGTGATATAAATAAATAACGCGTCACGATCACACACAGATCCTGACCCCTCACTATCATTTCCTGTATCTAAGGAATCAGAAACTACGAGGACCATGGTCCTACAAACACTCAGATTTAGAGCTAATACTTGTGGGTCACAAATCTTTGTCCAGTGCGGAAATCGAACCCCTTACCTCACGCAATATTTCTTAATGGCTAAGGAATGTGTCAGATTAAGGCAAATTTTAATGTGTTAGAAACTTTTATACCATTATAATTTATAAGCACATAGATTTTATCATAAATGTGCAGTAAAACATACTTAACAATTAATTGGTTAGTCAAGCTGCATTGCGAAAAGGCTTATATGGGAAAGCTATTTGTTAAGTATAATTAGGTACTTATCGCTGACAAGTTAATAGGTGGCATTGATAATGATAAGAGATAGTTACTGTAAGGTGTTAACAAATTGAGAAACCACCCATAAGTATAACGAATACAGGAATTGGTGCTCTCCTGATTTAAATGAAATGAAGATTCAGTTTATTGATTTGATTTTATGTGATGAGTAAACGACGGACAGGCGAAAGGCTGTGACACCACCACGCATGGAACTTACACAGTCTATTGGTTTGAAGTTCCAGAAGCAGTAAAGGGTGTCAGGGAGTTCGTGTACTGCTTTCCACTAGGATCATGGCATGTGGGAAGACGTAGTCTCTGCCTAACCAAGCGGAAGAAGGGCGTGACTCGTATGTTTTATACCGAATTTCCCAAAAGTATGTTAATAATATCTAAGGGTCTAGTCGAAAAATGCTAGCTTTTATTTTTGCCATTTAACATGGATATGCACTTATGCAGCCAGCATTTTGGGAACGTTACTCATTAGTAGCGGCTGTTAAGCTTGAATTAACTTTAAGTTTTTTAGTTATTTGTTTGACAAAATTTTTGAGCAATATAAATAAGAATTTAGACCACAGAATGCAGTAGAAAAAACTAGACTTTTTACCTATCTAAACTCGACTCTAAGTTACATCTAAGGACAATTCCCAAATAGGAGTTTCCGTCAGTGTAACATATTACGCCTCGTTCAGTACCCACCTTATATTTATTCGCTAAGCTGGTTTGGATCGGTTGACTTCTAGGGAAATATCTCCCAAGATCATCTGCAGTACAGGCACCTATTGCCAAACAGGACACCAGCTCTCGATCAATGTTAGTCGCGGACACGTGTTAACAACCATTCCCGCACTTGAAGGCGCGATAAGCGGATATTTATTGTCTTTCCACACTAAAACTACGGCTATTTATTGTTTTATTCCGGTAAATTTACAGTTATTGAATGGACGGATGATTTTATAGGACGATTATTACAAGTTGGCGTGTTTGCGCGATGCATTTTCAATTTATCTGATGAGAATGTAAATCTTATCTACTTTTTAAAAGTAAATATTCGTTTTTTTTGGTATAATGTTATTGGCTTTTGTATTATTAGTGCCATACGTCTCCTCACAGACTGCGCTAGCGTAAATGTGTTTCATTTTCCTGATCTTCACTAGCCAGTTTGATCTAACCAGGGTAGTTAGCTTCTTTCCTTCAAAAAGGAAACATTTACATACATTAAATTTCATACATAAAGATAAATAAAATATTTGCGTGTGTCATCATCATCATCAACCCATAACGTCCCACTGCTGGGCACGGGTCTCTCTTCACTTTCGTGAGGAGGGTTAGGCCATAATCCACCACGGGGGCCCAGTCCGGATTGGTGGATAACATACCTACCCGCGAAATAATTCTCGGGTAGGTATGTGGGTTTCCTCACGATGTTTTCCTTCACCGAAAAGCGAGTGATTTGCGTGTGTACTTAAATGAAAATAAGATATTAAAATAATTATGTTTAACTACTTCTTTAACTTCTTCTTTAGCGCAGCCGCGGAAGACCGATACAACGGTGGGTCGACGACATAAAAATGTTGTTGGGTAATGCATGGACCAGATCGGCCCAAAGCCGGGATGAATGGCGTAAGAGGGAGGAGGCTTATGCCCTGCAGTGGGTTGGATGAGCTGCATATGATGACGATGACTTCTTTAACTAACACCTAACTGGAACTGATCTTGACTGGAAGAGATCGCTTTTAGCGATAAGTCCGCCTATTGTACTATATTTATTTCAATAAGTTCAATTCCAGTACCTTGTGTATTTCTAAACTGGTGTTCAATAAAGTATTTTCTATTCTATCTCGTATAATTGAAATTTGGCATACGCTCCTAACGCAAATGAAAAAAAAAAAAACAAATGCACTTACATAATTATGCACTTACATACTTTCACATTTATAATATCACCTGGAAGTTAGTTTGCAAGTGCAAATGGCAAGGTGCAAATTTCTCTCCTAAAAAGTATCGCTTCCTTCCGGTCCCAGTTGAATAGGTTTCCTTTCCACTGGAAAGCTCAAGGGAACGACTCACTTATATAGTAAACAATGCAGCGTGAAGAATGATGTACACGCCTAACGGATAACTCAAACTCAAACTCAAATCATTTATTGTAAATAGGCAAAATATTGCACTTTTACACGTCAAAAAAAATAATATCTTATACATAAGTATAGAAATACAAAAAAAATTATCTGCGAAACTAATGATTATTATCTAATTATGGTTTGAGTTAGAAAAAGGATATTTCCCTTTCAAGTGGTGACTCATGCCTGAATCTCGCACAGGAAAAGGAAAACTCCATTGACTCTACCAGTGCTTCGGAAATACGCCCGTTAGAGAAGATAGCACCAAGAAACTCTACGGCGATGTCATTTTTTAAATTTTAGTCATACTTTTTTTTTAAAGCCATAATATACAATATAAAAATAAATTATTCTATTGACAATATTATGATATAACATCATTACCAAACTATTAAATTCCATTATTGAAATTGTATAAATTACGTTACTTATCATTATCATGGAGATTGGGACATTGAGGCCATGCATTTTTGTCTTTAACATAGTCATTAATAGTGTAATAGGCTTTCTTTGTGAGATTAAGCTTAATAAATGTTTTAAACTATAGATAAGCAAACTATAGATAAACAATGTTTTATATTTTTGTTGAACAATTATTGTTTTAGCTTAGCTTCTATTCGTTTAATAGAATTGGACATTACGTTGTAGAAATCCATATTCAACAAGAAAAAGTGGAATAATATAAATAGTTTTAATTTCGCCTAAGTTGTCATGAGAAATAAGAAAGAAAATAAATTAAAGATCCTATCAAAAAAAAGTCCTATAAAAGTCGTATCTTACATTCATGTAACAACTTAGGCGGAACTAAAACTATATATTTTCACTTTTTCTGTTCTATGTAATTCTTATTTGGTACTACAAGCTGATCAAAATAATCCCAAATACCTTCAATCTACTGTAAGCCATTGAGGAGTCCCGCTGTCTACTTCCTCATCTATCATTAAATTAACTCGTTTTCATATTAATAATGTATGTCATTGTAAATTGTAAAATCTCAACATAATTGAACAATGGAATCTGGGTCAAAATTCTGGGTTCTGGGCCCTGCAAACTGAAATTAAGCCAGTGCATTTATTATGTAACTACTGCAAAGGTTAACAAATTAAAAAGTAATACTTCTTACATTTCACTGTACGCACTTCCTTACTTACTATCTAATCGCGACCCCCGCTGGTTTAAGCCCCGTACCAATTAAGTTATCAATGTATTTAAGTTATTGCGTGAAGCCACCTGGGGCGAGGTATCCGGTATTACATATACATTTCTGTTATCAACTAGGTTACAAATATGTTTAATTTAAGTTTTTCTTTTATTTTATTTTATTTGTAAGTACCTGGATGACCGAGCTTTGCTCGGTAGTATTATTATTCGCCAATAGATGTCAGGAAGAGTCATATTTTTCAGTTTAAATTTGGACTACTCATACGCTTCAACGCTTTGTTATTTTTCTTCCAAGTATTTTTTTTTTTTTTTATATTCATTTTTTTAGTTTTTTTAGTTTTTTTTTAGTTTTGTTTTTTGATATAACACGAATAAAATGTCATTTTCTAAAAATGATTCCTAGCTAGATCGATTTATAGCCCCCGAACCCCGTATATACTAAATTTCATGAAAATCGTTGGAGCCGAATCCGAGATTCCAATTATATAAATATATACAAAAATTGCTCATTTAAAGATATAAGATTAACAACATTTTAAGTTCTTTTTTTTCATTCATTTTCTTATTCTTTTTATTATTGTTTAAACTACGCGCTACTCATATTGAAATTTGTTTTTTGCTCATCGAGCACCCACGGGGAATGTTATGTACGCCGTACTTGTCGTACACATCAGAATTGTACCTGGTCCATACTCATCTAATTAAGTATTAATACCTGGATGACCGAGCTTTGCTCGGTAGATTGTTTATAAGCGTTTTTTTCCAAGATCGTTTAGGCATTTTTAAGTGAACACGTTAAGAAAACACAAATAATATAAATAAACAATTAATTTTCTTAGTCAGGAAGATGTCAGGAAGAGTCATATTTTTCAGTTTAAATTTGGACTACTCAAACGCCTCCAACGCTTTGTTATTTTTCTTCCAAGTTTATATTTAATTTGATATAATACGAATAAAATAACATTTTTTAAAAATGATTCCTAGCTAGATCGATTTATCGCTCCCGAAACCCCCTATATACTAAATTTCATGAAAATCGTTGGAGCCGATTCCGAGATTCCAATTATATATATACAAGAATTGCTCATTTAAAAATATAAGATATATAAGATGTGTACGATGTGGCTGTGCTATATTAATAAATAAATAAATAGATACTTCTATGTCACGAAGACCGTTTGCCCACTGGCATGTGAGATGTGCAAACGAATGTCTCAAGGTTAAGAACGCATTACATGGCCGTGGAAGATTTGCAACCACGGTTCTAGCCTGGAATTGGGAATAGGAATGATATTCAGATTTCTGGTCTTGCGAAGGACTGCTCCTTTGAGGATAGAAAAGATATTCAGACTCCTGGAGGCCTACCGTGACGTCTTATAGCGATTCAGTTGAAGACCTAAACTGAGCCGCGTCGCAGAATCGTACCGTGACGTCTTATTTTTTATCTTGCTGCCATTTTCAACCTAAACTGGATATAGTTTAGGTTGAAAATGGCTTATTAGCGACTCAATTTAGGTTGCTACCATTTTCAACCTAACTGGAACTGGATTGAATCCCACGAGACAAATTAATAGTCTAGTTTGTGGCCCATAGTTAATTATTTTCTGTACTCTAATTAGTATTTTCTGTAAGTTCTAATTTAATTAATGCTTAAGTTTCAGACAGTTACGGGGAAATCTGGAACAAACCACTACGCGAAGGACCTGCTTATATCGTTCGGTATACGAATAACAAATAATATATTCGTTGATCTCGTTTATTAGGAAACAAAATACATAATTATAAATAGTTTTTATTGCATGAATTTATTTTGAAACCATAAATATCTGTTTAATAATATTCCCTTCAAACCAATTTTTGTGATTCATATTATTAAAAACTTGTTCATTTAATTTTTTTTGATAAATTACACATTCTGACCCATTATTTTTTGTGGACCGAATGATTTTATTAAAGGAAATTACAGAAAACAAAGCCGATGCAAAACGGATGTGGCACGGGTAGTACTCGTAGTGCAGACGTCCGCGCTGCGTCGTGGTCATTTTATTAATGACTGGTGGACTGTGGTTTTTCCATCATTACAGATAAATTAATTAAAATAAATGTTGTAAAAGTTTGATGCTCTACGTTGTTTTTGGCATTTTCCAATAAGTAAGATTTTTTCGGGTTGACCTTAAATAAAAGTAAGGCTCCTATGGTGATGATAATGAAGCGGTTTTAAAACTGTCTTGCATTAAATAGTTACTGTATTGTATTTAAAATTCGATAGTCTACTCGCATAATCAAATAAAATATCAAATAAATTTCATAGAACCTTTCATTATCACCATCCTCACCAACCTGCACCACCAGGTTGAAAACAATAGAGCCGTTTTGCGTGAAACATGATCCAGTTGTAGAAGAACCCAACATCGGTGTAGATAATAACGTTATCAGCCACGGAAGGGACCTTGTAAGACACCAGCCCGATCTGGATGTAGCCGCGGACTACCAACGCTGAGCCGGAATCTCCCCTAGAAAATAAATTATATTATTAAAGTTACACCTACCCGAGAATAATTTCGGAGGTAGGTGGAAAAAAACAGGTTTGTGAATACTATGAAACGAAATCGGAAAGTTTAAGATCTTTATACTTTATACTTACTCTATTCTTAATCTATATATATAAAAATGTTATGTTGGTTTGTGTACGCTTCAAAAACTCAAAAAGTTCTGCACCGATCGAGCTGAAATTTTAGCATGATATATAATCCACATCAAGGATTGTTTTTATCTATTTTTTTCATCAGTGACATATCAGCGAATGTGCGAATGTGCCACAGCGAAGCGTGCCAGGGCACAGCTAGTAACATATATAAAGCTGAAGAGTTTGTTTGTTTCAACGCTAGAATCTCAGGAACTACTGGTTCGAATTGAACAATTCTTTTTGTGTTGAATAGTCCATTTATCGAGGTAGGTTATAGGCTATATAACATCACGCTACAACTAATAGGAGCGGAGCATCAATGAAGAATGTGGCAAAAACGGGGAAAATATATTGCTTTTAAGAGAGTTATTGCGGGAAAGCTTGAATTATGCGGGTGAAACCGCAGGGCGCAGCTAGTTGACTTATAAAGATTTACTGAATTACGAGGACTAGTGAATTCATATTCAGTGCTGAAAACATAACTGTCGTGTTTTTCATAACTTGCCGCGAGGGCGGGAAAACACAATTGTGTTTGATGTATGGGAAAACACTATGGAGTGTGTAGAGCCGCACCTGTGGCTAGACAAAAAAATCGGCTCAGCGGTGAAAGTGTTAAATCTAAAGGGTACTTACTGTGCCGGATAATCCTCCAGTCTCTTACTGCTAGCACAAATAGTTCCAATAGGCATGTAGCCAAACATGTTCGAACAGTCGATATGCTTCCACACTTTTTGAGGCACATGCTTTAGTTTTACTGATGTTTCTTTGGTCCCTTCCTGAAAACATTTACTATACTGAATTTTATAGTTTTTTTTTCTTTTTATTTGACTGAGTGACGAGACGAGCAAGTCGTTCACCCGATGGTAAGCGCTACGCCTGCCCATAACAGACACAGCACCACCCATAATCCTGCATTGCATAATCTTGCACGCCACTGCACTGCGTTCGTCACCCTCGTCTCCTCGTTGTCTCGTCGGCTAAAGTCTCATATGCCCAGTAATTTCGCTGGGGACAATGCCCATCAAACCGGAACACAGTAATGTTTGCACACTAGCTGATGAATATCTGGTAAAGGTGTGGTGGTTCTTCCCCAGGCGGCCTCTTTCAGAAGAGGCCTCCCACTACTAGTAGTTGTGTGTGTTTGGGTATTTGTAGGACCATGGTCCTCGTAGTTCCTGATTCCCTAGATACAGGGAACCTTAGTCAGGGGCAGGATCTATGTATGTAATCGTGACGCCTTATTATTATTATACTCATGATATAAGTGATAATATTTATTATTTCAACAGCTACGATAATTACCTAAAACTATAATCACACCTTTGAAAACAACAAAAAATAAATGTCACTTCTGCACTCTACGTTGACGTCATTGAGACCTCTGAAATAATTGAGTAGTTCTCCCAACAAATGCGAACTCAAGTGGTTTAGGTAGAAATAGTTAATTTACTTACATCAAACAATCCCCACCCAGCTATTTGTGCCGATTCTCTGTACGGAGGATTCCTCAGCAGTGCCACCCGACTGATTCGCATGTTAAGCTTCACCGGCTGATAAAGCTTGACCAACGCTATATCGTAGCTGCTGCTCTTCGGGTCATATTTCTCATGAATGACGAAACTTCTTGAAGACCTTACCACACCTCCGTTTCTAAGTTCATCCCCTAGGTTGACTGTCACCTGCGACCCGACGGTGCAGCTGTGAACGCAGTGGGCAGCTGTGAGAAGCAGCCTTTGGTTTATTACTGAAGAACCGCAAATCCAGTTCGAACTCTCGCCTTCAGAATTGACACAAGCTACGGTTAAAAACGCCGAATGGGGATATCGCTTGATTCTAGCAAATTCCCCCCCTACTATAAAGCCTTCCATGTTGGCTTGAATAGCCACCACCAAGTTTAGAAGAAAAACACATCTCAACATAGCAAATGATCGCAAAAGATCGCGGAGTCGCGTTAGAACCTTATCGATTAATTAGGTTTGGATAAGGCAGTAACGTTTTAATAATCCAATCAAAATTATATTCCATACCATAAATTTTACTGCTGATCAGTACACTTAATTAGATATGGGCCCTTTTATAAATTCGTCTGATTTTGTTTACTAGACAAAACGCTAGGTCAGTCTTTTAGCGCCTTGTCATGTTTGGTAATAACGATTGTTAATTCAATTGATTTCATAGGATTGGCAATAATTAAATGACGTACCCACACGGTACCAGCCGCCGCTGGGGTGCACAGAGGCGGAGGAATGGAATTTGTGGCAACATCGCCGACCCGTGTAACTTAAGGCCATATTTAGTTGTATTCTGATGGTCAGTAGCTATGCTATGAAAACTGTGCGGATGCGGTCAGTCCACTGCTGCAGTCGTATACGCAACGGCCCGCTGTGAGAAGTAGGTTTTGGTTCATGGTGGACAATCCGCAACTCCAGTTCGTCTTTTCTTTGATAGTAGGAACACAGAATTGGGATGTCGTATGATTTTAGAATAGCTGCCTCCAAGTTTAGTTGTCATCGCCAGAATAAGAAATACAGCATATTCTTTCAGCTTTTTTTTTATTGCAGAATAGGCAAGCATTTGACCGCTTTTTGACCTGGTGGTATAAGTCTCGACACGGTCGAGATGGAGCATGCTGCCTAGAAGATACAAAGAACGAAAACGCATACTTGCAAAGTCGATATTGTAGACCCTTAACTCTTATTTCAGTTAGTTAAAAATTGTCGTTTCAACGGCTAATTGAAAATTACTGATTATTATTATTATTTTCATTTATATTTTATGATTAGTCTTAAGTCAAATAGCTTAGTGACAACGGTAATAATCTATAGAAAATTTATATATTAATAGAGACTACCCTTTATCACGTGTAAAACAATTAAGGTGTTTAGCATTCAAGCTGATCCAACGGTAGAAATAGCCCAGGTCGGTGTAGACGATTATATTAGGACCCACATAAGGCATTTTGTAAGACACCAGCCCAATCTGGATGTAGCCGCGAACCACCAGAGCAGAGCCCGAATCACCCCTAGAAACAAAAAGTGTCAAAAGTAATCAAAAATTAATTAAGTATTTAAGTTTTTTACTATACATAGTATTTATTGTGTAAGACTAGGTATCTCTATTTTAGGCCCCGTCGGAGTAAGTTTATTAAAAGATAAAACATTACTTAACACGTTCACTGTTTTTATTTCTTTTTCTCAAGACAATCATATATTCTTTTTAAATAACAAAGTCGTTCGCTCGATTCCAATTTTCGAATGCCGCACTGACATACATTCCTCCTTTTTTCCCTTTTTCTTTTCGTCCGACTAAGGTCCGACTACTCAACCAAAAAGATCTCAACCAAAAAGTTGTCAGCATAAAGAGGTATTAAGTAACTATTTAGTTAATTGATATCGATTAATTGTAACAAATTTACAAACCCTAACAATCGACCGTCCTGACAACGTGAGCGTCCCCGCACACGATCCCAGGTGGAACCCTAACAATCGGAATCTCTGACAGTGCGACATTGTATCAGTAACAGCAATTAAAATAATTATAACAAGGTGTAATACAGATTACATTACATTACATTATACAAAATCTATTTTCAAAATCTAGCGTTTTTACTAGAATAAAATTACTAAAACGTACAGTAATCAATCACATAAGTAGTGGTCATTTAATTTTTATATTCTGATCACTAATGATTTGAAAAACAATTGAACGAAACAATAAAATAACGAGTTTAGGCTTTTATACAATTTGCCTTCTGTATCTCGTTGAATCTATCGTACATGTATAGAACATTAAAAAGCGTACATTTATCCAACAAAAAAAACATCCTTCTATCGACTTCAACGATGGATTATTATAGATCAAGACACGGACCGATCGATACGGTACCATGTTCGATCGTCAAACTACCTACGTAAACAGTTAAAAACCACTGGCGTGCACAAGCCGATCGATTATGCTTGTGTCCGCGCAGTGAGACGATTTACTTTGGCACTGGGCGTATCAAAACATAGACCGATCGATTCAGTGCTATGCATGACCGTCGAGCTACCAATTCGAAACAAAACTATCAACACCAACCGACGTGCACTAGCCGATCGATTATGCTAGTGACGCGGTGGTGTGATGTCTACCTATCACGACACAGACCGATCGATTCGGTACTGTGCGTGATCGTCGAGTAAATAATTCGAATCAAAACTATCAACACCAACCGACGTGCACTAGCCGATCGATTATGCCAGTGACGCGGTGGTGTGATGTCTACCTATCACGACACAGACCGATCGATTCGGTACTGTGCGTGATCGTCGAGTAAATCATCATCATCGTCATATGCAGCTCATCCAACCCACTGCAGGGCATAAGCCTCCTTCCTCTTACGCCATTCATCCCGGCTTTGGGCCGATCTGGTCCATGCATTATCCAACAACATTTCGATGTCGTCGACCCACCGTTGTATCGGTCTTCCGCAGCTGCGCTTATCCACACGTGGCCACCATTCTGTCAGGGACTTACTCCACCTGCTATCGCCACATCTTGCCAAGTGTCCTGCCCATCGCCACTTGAGTTTAATTCTACGGGATCCGATGTCTTCCACTTTGGTTCTTCTTCGGATCTCCGTATTTCGAACGAGTCCGTATTTCGTTTTAGTCGAGTAAATAATTCGAATCAAAACTATCAACACCAACCGACGTGCACTAGCCGATCGATTATGCCAGTGACGCGGTAGTGTGATGTCTATCTATCACGACACAGACCGATCGATTCGGTACTGTGCGTGATCGTCGAATTACCAACTGAAAATAATAGATTAACACCAACTGACGTCCACAAATCGATCGATTATGCTTGTGGTAGAGCAGTGAGATGACTTGTTGCACCAAAACACGAACCAATCAATTCTCGTGTTCGATCTGAAAATTACAAAAACTGTTCTGTAGTTACATGCCTCTCAACATGAAAAAAAAAATAAAACTAACAAAATAAATGAAGAGGTAATTAAGAGAACAGTCGATTAGTTAATCTGAATTATCAGCATCGTCAATATCAGAACCGTTGTCGTGTACTTCTAAAGCAGCGATGTATATCCATGGCTTCATACGATCCGCTGCAACAGTAGTCGGGCGCTTATTTTGTGCTTCTCAGACCTGGGACAGGGGCTTCCTTATACCGGTCATTTCCTAGCACTTGATCGACACTATAGAGCCTCTAAATATGTAAGCATAAGTTTTTTGCTTTATGTGGGGCTGCTCCGTGTGCCCTATCGGCACAGGGTTGTCCAATAATTCATCATTCACAACCTTGCACACCACCTTAGCTTTCACTTCATCAATGCTTAACTCAAGTGACATCTTTCCTAACGACTGCACTATACCATTACCAAAACCTTTCATCGCGGTTGAAACATTATTGTGATGGAGTCCTAAACTATGCGCAATAGATTCTTTAATCAATGTGACGTCACTACCGAAATCAACAAAACCTTGAATGTTAATACCATTCACTGTCACTTCTTTAGTAAATTTTGAATTCGAAGTCAATTTTTGGTTACTGATTTAATCAATACACATTATTTGTTTGTACATCGGCTGCTTTAACTGTTTTGTCGTCCGGCTTAATATGACAGTTTTCAGCCGTATGCCCAACCATATACCAAAACACATTCGTTCACCTTCTTCAACCAAACATCAATACGTTGTCTTTGCAGACGAATCAAAATTTGGTAATATATTTTAATGATCAATCTTTTGAGATGATTGTTTTTGGTCAGGCGGTGACTTAAATTATCTCTCATACATTAAAGAATATCTGAAACATATTTTTGTAAATGAAGGGCTACGTGACCTTTCGAATGTCTGGCGTCGCCACGTGAACCTCGGTGATGCTCTGCTTGCCGCTCTGCGCAGTGGCCACCCTCAGACTGCAACATGCGACTGTTGACGGACAGCTCGCGGTGACGGCTCCCTTCACGAAGCTCGCTAGCGTGCAGCGGTGAACGGCTTGATCGTCGGGTGTCAACACATAATCCTCGGTGACGCTCAGCATCTCGCCATGCAAGGCGCTCCTTCTCCGACCGGCGTGTGATGACGAACGAGTCGTGGCGACGATGGCTCCCTTTACGAAGCTCTCTAGCACGTGACCGTGAACAGCGGCTTGGTTGTCCAGCTTCGACACGTGACCCTTGGCGACGTGCTTCTGCCAAAAATAATTTTTCACGTTCTCGTTGCAACTCATTTTCCAGAAGTTTAACTCGCTCACGGTATTCTTCTTCATGCTCACAGTTGCGCTCGGGTTGACTAGGGCTGTGAGGCAAAGCTCGGCTGCAACTGCGAGAAACAGTACGAAGATTTCTGGGTTCAGGTGTCTCACGCCTCCGACTGACCTGGTCCCGACTCCGCCGATCCATATCATCCATTGTGTGTTCTTATCCCACTTCTGATATGTAAGACTAGGTATCTCTATTTTAGGCCCCGTCGGAGTAAGTTTATTAAAAGATAAAACATTACTTAACACGTTCACTGTTTTTATTTCTTTTTCTCAAGACAATCATATATTCTTTTTAAATAACAAAGTCGTTCGCTCGATTCCAATTTTCGAATGCCGCACTGACATACATTCCTCCTTTTTTCCCTTTTTCTTTTCGTCCGACTAAGGTCCGACTGCTCAACCAAAAAGATCTCAACCAAAAAGTTGTCAGCATAAAGAGGTATTAAGTAACTATTTAGTTAATTGATATCGATTAATTGTAACAAATTTACAAACCCTAACAATTGTATTCAGCCTTCTCGACGTCCTACTTTCTAGCTCTATCTGTGATTAATTTACAGAAAAAATTCATATCTCTTCTTTGTTCATATCGAAGTTTCAACCATTACTTTTAGGACTTTTCCTTTATCCAGTGTTTCATTTAAATACTCACCCCGAGGGATAAGAATCCTTGTTTTTACTACTAGCACAGATAGTTCCCAGAGGCATACTGCCTAATTTGCTTAGACAGTCTTCATGTTTCCACACTGTTTGGTCTATGTGTTTCAGTACAGAAGAAGACTTCGAGGTCTTTTCCTGAATTAAAAAAAAAACGAGTTTGCTTTAGACCACACGACTTAAGTAAAACTTCGCTTTAAGAGAAAGAGAGAAAAAAATGTGTGCTCGCACTTCTCTATCTTGCTCCTACAGTAATATATGAAACGTAACTCTCTCTCTTTCTATCTTCACTAACTTATATCTCGCTCTCAACTTCATCGATCACACTTTTCGTAACGCTCTCGTCACGCATTCATATTCGGTTCATCCAACAGTTGGCCAGGCTTTAATTAACTAGTCGTATGTTTTGTTAAAGATCCCTGCAGACAACACTTAGGGGTAAAACAGGTCAATGTTACGAGGCGTGCGGCGCGCTGCATGATGTCATTCATCGTCTTTTCTTCGTCTTTAGTAGGAAGTGTAGTTGCAGTGGGAGGCTTCTTCTGCAAGAGACCGCCTAAGGAGTACCACACCTATGCCAGATATTCATTCGCCAAGCAGTAGTGTGCAGAACATCACTGTGTTCCAGTTCGAGGGGCACTGTTTCCAGCGAAATTACTGGGCATATGAAACTTTAGTGCCAATGTCTCAAGGTGACGAGCGCAGTGCAGTGCCGCCCAGGATTTTTCAATGCAAAGTTCTGGGTGGTACTCTAACTGTTATGGGCAGGCGTAGCGCTTACCATCGAGTGAATGACTTGCTCGTCTCGTCACTGGGCCAAATAAAAAATAAAGTAAGAAGTATGACTCAACTTTTTATCAACTTACGTTAATATAACCCCATCCAGCCACACGTGCCATTTCGTAATACGGAGGCTTTGACATTATCGCCACACGACTAAGCCAGGAGTTCAGTTTCATAGCTTTATTCACCCTGATCAGAGCTATGTCGAAATCACTCGACCTCTCTTTATATTTCTGGTGAATAACCAAAGTCGATACTCTCAAGTTGCCACCTGGTCGACCAGTCTCATCGAAATTTAGCACCATTTTCATTTCGTTTCCACCAGAGACGCAGTGGGCAGCCGTGAGAAGAATCTGTTGGTTTAGTACAGATGTTCCACATGCCCAGGTGGTCTTCACTTTTTCTACACTTTCCACCCACAAATGTACAGCATGGGGATATTTCGAGACATCAGTGGGGCCGCCTCCTACTATGTACGCTTCCATCTCAGCACGACTGGCCACTGCCAGATATACAAGTATACCATATACTCTGAACATAGCACACGTTCGTAAAGTCTCGATACGTAAATCGTAGTTTTTGTATGAACTTCATGCGGTTTCGGTGCGGTCATAACAATTTTAATAGCCTAATTATAATTTTGTTACATTGAAGTACTATGTTGTACACCTTTTACATAAAAAAGTTTTTGAAATTATGTGGAAATTTGTCCAGCAAAGTTAAACAAGAACCTCCTTCCATTACCATGTACCTACTCTTAGTTAGATTTTTTATTTATCTTCATTAAAGTTACATAAGGCAAAGTAATCTCCAAACGTGAACTGTCTGTATTCAGATTGTCCGTCTGAATATCTGTATCTTGAACACTTCATAAAGCTAAAATTTCGATACGGATTATAATGCCATTTGGCGTAGGGATAATTTCTAGTCCCAAATACAATTTTGACTATTTATGATCCCGAAAATTTCAATGATTTCTGCGGGATAGATAATAAAATTTAGTTAATATTGATGTAAATTTTGTTATATTATCGCAATGATCAATTCTGTTAGCAACACGGAATTAGTCTTAAAATAAAAATCTGATATACCATAGCAAAGGAAATAGCTAATTTTTGCAATTTTCTTACTCTATTGATCCTCAAAATTTCAACTAGATGACGTTAGTAGGTAAGATATCTCGTGGTGCCAATAGCATTATACGTTTTGCTTTGGTTCAGTACGGATTCAGCCTTAATAGAAGCCACTCTTTGGATTCGGCCAGAGAGCCATATTGCTCGCACCAACAGTGTGGCCGGACCATCATACACGGTAAGAGCGTATGAGACAAACCACCAAAAATAATACAAATGAATACAATAATACAAAAAGTTCCTTTAATTTGGTGACAAACAGAAAAGTCGGACGGCGTTTAAATTTATCCAGTTGTAGTAATATCCCACGTCGGTGTAGATAATGATGTCAGGAGCGATGTTAGGCACCTTGTAGGACACCAGCCCGATCTGGATGTAGCCACGGACCACCAGCGCAGAGCCCGAGTCACCCCTACAAATGCAATTAAATAATAATTAACATCATCATTAGCTCATATTCGTCCACTGCTCGACGTAGGCCTCTCCTAGTGAAGGCCATTGCGCCAGATTTTCGCGCCTCATTTCCCGTTTTCCTTAATTCGTCACTCCACCTAGCGGAGGGCACCTTATACTATATTTGCCCAAACGCAGTCTCCACTCTAGGACTCGTCTACCCCATCGGTTGTCGGTTCTTCTGGAGATGTGACCGGCCCGCTGCCAATTCAGCTTGCTTATATGTTATTTTGAGCTAATATTTGAATCTTGATATTTACGATCAACCAAGCGGTTTTATTTATTACAGATAGTGTACAAAACGTTGACTAAGCTCCTGTGCAATTATGTTAAATTGTAACTTACAACTTTTCTTTTTTAAATACCACGTGGCTTATGTTTTACTTACCGCGCGGGGTAGGCACCCGTTCTTCTATTGCTAGCACAAATAGTTCCCCTATGCACGGAGCCAAACATGTTTATATATTCGACACGTGTCCAAACTTTTTGATTCACTTGTTTCAATTTTATTGAAGTTATTTGGGTCTGTTCCTGTGAACATAATCATACAACAAATGTTATCGTGTTAGTTTCTCGGCGTTTGCGCTGAAATATTCTCTAACTCGGCCTATTTTATATGTATCATAACGAAGCCAGGTCTGAACCTTCAGACCACCTTAACTTCAACCTCATTCCTGCTTCTCAATTTTACAATTGTTATCCCCTTATCGTGAGAAATCCTAAATTGTAGATTCGCAGACCTCCCACTGATTGTCATTTTACACTACCGCTTCTAAACTTAACTGTAAGATGTGGAATGGCATTCCACCTGAGTGTTCACCATTTTTACATGAACTTGACAGGTACCGTAGCAATTAAAGCACAGGAGGCATACCATGCCATCTTATAGCGATTCAATTGAAGACCTAAACTGAACCGCATCGCATAATCGTACCGTAATGTCTTATTTTTTATGTTGCTGCCATTTTAAACCTAGGTTTAAGTTGAAAATGGCTTATTAGCGACAGTTAAGGCAAGCACTCTCTACGGAACTCTATACTGAAATCAACAGCACTCCATACGGATTCGAGGGTCAGGTCAAGATAATGGAATATGCTCTCTCTCTCTGGATAATGATGATAATGATTTTGATTTCTGAATAAAATACAATGTGTATGCGTTGTATGAAATTTGATGACTAACTTACATCGATTAGTCCCCATCCAGCAATTTGGGCCACTTCACCATACGGCGGCCTGTTCATTAACACCACCCGACTGATCTTCGAGTTGAATTTTAACGGTTGATATAACTTAAGCAACGCTATATCAAAATTGGTCGTGAACTCATCATATTTTTGGTGCAGAAGAAAACTGTTTGCAGACCTCATCACGCCGCGTTGCCTATTGTGGTCCCCAATAATAGCTGCTATATGCGTGCCGGTGCTGCAGCTGTGCACGCAGTGACCAGCCGTGAGAAGGATCATTTGGTTCAGTACTGAAGCTCCACACATCCACCTACGCGTCGTTTGTTCAGTACTTACACAAGCTACCTTTAGAAAAGCCGAATGAGGAAATTGTAGGATGTTTGCAAACCTGCCTCCTACTACGAAACCTTCCATTTCGGCTCGGATGGCCACCGCCAGGTTAAGAAGAACAGCATATTCTATCAGCATGTTACCCGTCTGTTAAGTCTCTTGAAGTCGTAGTTGTAAATCAACTCCACTTCAGCTCTTTGTAGCCTTTTTTTATTTATCTGTTTCGCTTTATTAGCTGACCAAAGTTATGAGTAAAGTTTGGAATTTTAAAAAGTTCGGGTAACCAACCGCTGATACGCGAAGAATAATATGAGTTGCTTAGTAATAATGTGTAAGTACAAGACAATCAGTTACTTTGAAATAAACTCTGGTATTAATAATGAATTATAAATCGAATATTCGTACAAATTCAACTCTGCTTTACAAATTAATTACCAAACACGTAACGTAATTTGAGTAGGTATTTTACACTAAAGCTAAACTAAAATGAACCTAATTTAGAAGATTGTGCTTATCAAAGACGTAATAATTGCATAATATGCATGTAAATTTTTATGGGTGTGACGTTCTGATATGCATCATGAAATCGCTGATGATTATTATTGATTTAATTGCGTCAATAAGTTTATACTTCTTGGATTAGTTAGCAAGCCCACCACACCACCACTACGTCTCATCACTTACCGTCGATCAGTGATATCCGAGCCACATACGCACCAATATGTAACTAAAATAATAAATTAAATACTTTTGTAGTAGTTTATCTATTATCATCATCAACACTTTCGTGAGGGGGGTTAGGCCATAATCTACCACGGGAGCCCGGGCCGGATTGGTAGATAACATACCTACCTGCGAAATAATTCTCGGGTAGGTATGTGGGTTTTCTCACGATGTTTTCCTTCACCGAAAAGCGAGTGATAATTACCTACATATGTTTTACAAGAAGCACATTGGTACGTGATTTGAACTCACGACCCTCTCCTTGGAAGGTATAGGTTCTCCAACTAGGCTTTGTTTATTTTAGGTCTCGTAGGCCCTTACATCGAGAATCGCAGGTTATGGAACGGAAGAAAAATCGAAGGTGGTCGTTACGGAAATGCTTTATTTATGTTAGCGACTAATTTATTCATTTTGGTATAAAACAGAAAAGCCGCGCAGCATTGAATTTAATCCATTCGTAGAAATATCCCACGTCAGTATAGACCACGACATCAACAGCGATGGGAGGCACCTTGTAGGACACAAGCCCAATCTGGATGTAGCCACGGACCACCAGCGCAGAGCCTGAATCACCCCTGAAAAAGGAATTAAATATTGAATCTCTTGCAAAATAATTGTAATAATCACTAATGGGACAGATCCAGGGCAAGGACACAACATCCTTTTTTTTTCTCCTTTTTAGTAAGTAGTTCCGATGTGCAACGAAACTGTATTAATGCATCAAAATGCCGCATGGAATCAAGGTGCAGCAATCTACTATAAGACCCAAACTGTTGCCATGCCGCATGATTCTCGCTACGGCGCGTGCGGCGCACGGGTACTGTTTACTTTATGAGTTTTGGCAAAAAATCAAAAATGTGCCGTAGGCACCAACATTTGTGTTAATGTGATATTGTTGGAATTGTGTTCGGTGACGTGAACGAGTGTGAACAAATTTTCCAAACCCAAAAAACGGAACTCATTCGTAAAGTCTCAGTAAAACATCCGCTGCTTAATGAATCGTGTGTATCTTGAATTCGGAATATTATTGCAATAAAAATGTTTTTATTAAACTTGACTGTAATTGTACTCACTGTCCAGGGTAACCGCTCTTATTTTTACTACTAGCACAGATAGTTCCCCTATGAAAAGAGCCAAACTTTCGAACACAATTGACCCGTTTCCAAACTTTTTGATCTACCTCTTTCAATTTCACGGATTGTTCCCTGGTGTGTTCCTGTGAACATAATACATTTCCTTTGTTTATTTTTCTTGTATAACCGGCCAACAGCATACGCAGAGAAGTTATAAAATCGAAGTTTGCGCTGAAACGTTGGTTCACTTAGCCTACTTCATAGGTATTATGAAGTTAGAATTCTTCAGCCTTCTCATGTCATCGTGAGGAACCTTAGTTGTAGATACGTGGACGCAACACAGGTGCTCGTTTTATACGATTGTTTCATATGTAATGAAAGATTATGAAATAATTTCTACAAGGGATCTGATAACCTAAGATCATCCATGAAAATACGACGGAAGCAGCTGTTTTGTTTTCCACCTTTAATTTTAAGGTTCAAAGGAAAAGAGCCTTCTCTGATTAAGGACGATCTTCTCTGATAAAATGTACTTGATATGAAATATTAAGAAGAAAGAAGAACATTAACAAGAAGAAAGAAGAAAATAAAGAACTTACATTGGTTAATCCCCATCCAGCGATTATTGCTTTTTCGCCATACGGCGGCGCCTTCATCAGCGCCACCCGACTAATTTTGGAGTCAAACTTTATCGGACGAGATATCTTAACCAACGCTATATCAAAGTTGCTCGTGAACTCTTCATACTTTTCGTGCAGGATGAAACTATTCGTATGCCTTACCAGCCCGTCTTTTCTATTATGATCTCCAATATTAACTGATATATTCGACCCGGTGATGCAGCTATGGACGCAGTGCCCAGCTGTGAGAAGCAGCTTTTGGTTCAATATAGAAGCTCCGCATATCCAGTTGCTCGCTGTTCGTGTGGTATCCATACAAGCTACGTTTAAACACGCCGAATGAGGATGTTTCCGGATATTAATAAAATTGCCTCCTATCACGAAAGCTTCCATTTGGGCTCGGACGGCCACCACCAGGCTTAGGAGAACAGCACATCCTATCAGCATAGCACTGGGATGTCTGGTCATTTGAAATCGTTGACATTGACCAGTTCCACAAAATAGGTTGTAGCCACTAGCTAAAGTTACGTTCGATGGTCAAATTTTTTTCATATCATTGATACACGGAGTGTGAATCGCTTAAGGAGAATAAATAGGCCCAAGAAGGCTCTTTTAATTTAGTCACTACTTTAGTATTTTACTGTAACGCCAAATTAAAATGAACCTACTTTAGGAGATTGAATTTACTAAAAAAGTTATTCATTTAAAATTCACGGATAGGTATAACGTTCCGTCTTGCATCATTAAGTTGATTTTGATTAATTTGATTGCTTCAATAGGTATTAGCTTCTTGAACTAAGTAATTCAAACTAAGCTAGTCCACGACACGACCACCATGTCATCGCCACATTCGAACCAAAACATATTATATTTTTGAAGCAATTTATAAATATAAAAAAACAATCAAAATCGGTTCATCCTTTCAGGATCTACGATGCCACAGACAGAGACACATACACACACACAGAAAAAGAGAGAGAGAGACACACACACAGATACGTCAAACTTATAACACCCCGTCGTTTTTGCGTCGGGAGTTAATAACGAATTTTAAGTCGCTTCGTTGATTGGTATTACCGACTTTCTTAAAACTTTGAAATTGACTCGAGAAATTGACAGATAACTCTATGATCCAATCCAATCCAATCGCATGATTCAATTAACTATCTTCATCATAATGATCAGCCGCAGCTTTTATCTTCCTACTGTTAGGTTTGCCTAGGCTATTTTATCCTGCCTTGTGCCTTGATCATGTGCCAATCGGATTCAGGATTTGATGATATCGTCGGCCCATATATATCGTCGGTCTTAATGCTGGACTCACTAAAAGCTGGATTAGATTATTAAAACGTTTAAATATCTTATTGACTAGGAGAAAGGTCAGTTAAACAAGTTGTATTAAAATTGTATTGTTTATTTTGCTTATTTTATGTATTTAATTAAATTACTTGATAGCGATACTTTTGTGCTGAATAGTCCCTTAGAAATATAAATGTCAGGGGTCTATAGACACAATAAAATATGCTATAGAGTCCCCCGATAAGAATGTGTAATTAGAAAAAAAAAAACCTTTTCCATCTCTCTTTCTAAATCAAATAACTTCAAGGTTTTTTTTAATTCATTTTTATATTCATACACCATATTGCATAACATAGATACGTTTTAGATACATTTTATTTCGTTTAGTAGAAAAAAATTTTTTTTTCTTTATTTTATCGTTCTTAATGACAGTACAACCTGCGGGTATGCTTAGTTATCCAGGGATAGTAGTACGACACATTGTTATACGCTACAAGGGTGCATGATCTGACGGTGTACGAAACGATGCCAATCTGGATGTATTTCTTGATTACCAGAGCGCCACCTGAATCTCCACTGAAAAAAAAACAATTATAAACTTATCTTTTATAAAATAAATAGCATATTACATAGCTGATAGGTCTGCTGTCATGCCCGCGCTGCTCCTACACGACGAACCTTTTGACTTTAACGATCTGAATGAGGCTTTTCCTCCTGGGGTGGCAACAGCTGAATATTGGGCCAAAGATATTTTACAGTTCAACTTATTCAACAGTCGCGTAGATACTGAACCATCAATACGACAAAGAAGAAGGCGTGGTAAACAAATCTATGATGTGGGCACGCCGCGACGCGGAAGTAACAAAAGCACGACAGTAAAGGTGGTCACTCACTCATACAGCACCGCTCCGACACAATTAAAAGCTTATCATCAACATGTGAGTTTTCATGTGAGTTTATATCGTGTTCCATAGTTACACTTAACAATTCCAAGACAAGTTAGCTGACTGCGCGTAGAAAGCGAGCTGTCTCCTCGCCCAAGGCTTGTGGAAAGCGATTTGTTTCTTCGCGGTGTTGGTAGCTAGCTCGAGGTAGTGCCACGGAAGCATAAAGCCGGAGCAGAACGGCTTACGTTGTGTCATGTGGGAGCGGTGCGGTATAAGTGAGTGACGACCTTAATGCTGCATACACAACCTATCTAAATAGTCAATATTAGAGTGATGGATCTCTTAATACATAATTACACTGACTATTTAGTAAGAGTTCATGTGGCAGTGGGCTGTACTGCCGCTGCAGTATATCCACTCCTTACTAGTCTAAATACTTCTTTTCTATATCTAACTAGCTGTGCCTCGCTGTTTCACCTATGTAATTCCAATCACCCGCAAGAACTGTATTTTATAAAAGCCTATCTCACACATTAAAATAAACAACTGAAGATCCCGAAAAAAAAACTTGGATAAAAACAAATGTCAAACCGTCAGTTCATTCAAAAATCACGTAGAAAAAAGCTCGTTCAGTTTTTCCCAATTTTCCTATTGTCCTGGCCACATTTCCAATTTTTCTCTTCACGAGAACCTATAATGGACTGAAACCGTATATTTGAAAAAAAATGTTGAATCGATTAAGTCGTTCTCAAGTTATGGCGTGGCCAAAGGAAATATGTATTTATATTTTATACAAATAGATAACAATTTATCTTACACTCCAGGGTTTCCCGGACCACTAAGAGGGCCAGCACAAAATGAACCCTTTGGTAGATTTAGCTGCGAACAAGCCCGAGCGTCCTGAATATCCTGCTTGGTATGTTTGAGAAAAGTCGAAGTATCCATATTTTCCTGCAAATTGAGTATTGAGTAGAAATATTTATTATCATCGTCATCAACCCATATTGTCCCACTGTTGAGCACGGGTCTCCCCTCACTTTCGTGAGGAGGGTTATGCTGTACGCCACCACGGGGGCCGGATTGGTGGATAACATACCCACCTCCAAAATAATTCTCGGGTAGATATGTGGGATTCCTCACGATATTTTCCTTCACCGGATACTTACGTACATGTGCTTTACAGAAACACGTGCCCGCACTGGCATTTGAACACACTGCCTTCTTCTTGGAACTAGGGAGAACGCCTGCCTCTAAGGAAGTCTAATGGCTACCACCGCTTATTATTCATTTACTTTTGCTTATGGGATTTAAAATACTTGTCAATCTCGACTTACATTTATAACTCCCCAGCCAGATACATAACCCGTTTTTGAGTTCGGTGGGGCTACCATGACGGCTACTTTCTTCCCAACACTCCCCAGTTGTATTGGAGTTTTACAACGCACCAACGCTATATCGCCGTACATTGTATCGAAGTTGTAATTCTCGTGTATTTTGTAGGAATTCACAACTGTCATCTGCATTTTAGTTAGGTCGTCGGATCCGTACTTCACAACGATCCTTTGGTTTTTGTTCCCTTTAAAGTCATCGAAGCAATGTGCAGCGGTCATTACGATTGCTTGATTCAAGATTGATCCGCCACAAATGCAATCGTATAAACCATGTATCTCTAAGTACACCTGGTGGGGATACCACTGTATTTTTGTAAAATCACCGTCCATTATAAATCCTTCCATTTCTGAGTCAACTAACTTAACTAATAGAAGTATTAGGAGAAATTCTTTGCGCATTATCAGACGAGTGATTTTGTTGAAAAGTCATTTTTAATTGAGCTCTTATGGAATGCAATTATTTTTTATGCCTTTTTTTTATTGTTAATTTGAGTACCCAAATGAAAAGTAATTTAGTATGCGATCGCAATTAAGGTTGTACGTTTCGCTTATGGCAAGATATTCAAATTTTTTGCAGTTTTTTGATTATTGGCCGTAGACCGAGACCGAGTTTATTGTTTTAGGAATATGACTAAAAATTTATTTTATTAAAATTAAAACCTAAAAAAAAACCTAACTGCCAACAAAATTGTATCGTGAAATTCAATCGAAAGCGTCACTAATAATTAATGTAATTTATTAAAATAATCATATATACATCATTATAAATAAAAAAAATTATACTTTTGCTAACCGCTATTTGGGACATGCTAGGTTCGAACCTCGTACACAGTTTTATTTATTATTACAAAAACCAGAGTCGAAGCTATCAAAAACAGTAAACTGCATTGCATTGTGTTCAGTAGTTTTTCCGCGATGGGAGAACAACCAGACTACAGAGAAACACAGTTTTCATAAATTACAATTTCTTCAAATTATCTTACTAGACTTTTTGTCCTGCACTGCTTTATTATAAGTTTTGAAGAAGAAGAAGATAAAGAAAAAGAAAGATTATTAATTTTAACGTCCCCCACGATTAGCACAGTACGTAAATGCAGCATTGTTTTTGATCCACGTGTAGTAGTAGGAAACATTAGTGTACACCACTAGAGATGCGTGCTGTTCTTTAAACGAAACTATTCCTATCTGAATGTATCTTTGCACCACGAGCGCAGCACCGGAGTCCCCTCTGAAATCAGAAACGGAAAATCATTTTGAAAGAACTTAGAATAGCGATGGAACGCTTTGACTTCGTCTGTGTTTCCTAGATGTCCCAGATGTTCAAGTCAAGAGTGAGTTTCTTCTATGCAACCGTGTTTCGCTTCCGGACACACGGTCGCTTTCCATAAGGTGAATACCTCTACCTGATATTCATCCGCCAAGCAGTAGTGTGCAAACATTACTGTGTTCCGGTTTGAAGGACATTGTTTCCAGCGAAATTACTGGGCATTATGAGACTTTAGAGCCGATGTCTCTGGGTGATGAGCGTAGTGCAGTGCCGCGCAGGATTATGCAATGCAGGGTTCAGTGTGGTGCTGCAGCTGTTATAGGCAGGCCTAGCGCTTACCATCAGGTGAACGACTTGCTCGTCTCGTCACTCAGTCTAATAAAAAAAAAAAGAGTTTGTGGTCAAACGCTGCACTAGTAACTTAAAAACTACAGTATTTTATCGCGTTTATTTACATAGACCTTGCCATCTAACAAGTCCCCTGTATCTAAGGGATCAGGAACAAGGACAATGGTTCCACAAACACTCTGAAACAGAGTAAATATACATGTGATTTCAGTAATATTATAATTTGCCCAGTTCGGAAACCTAACCCACATCGTCACGCTTCGCAGTTGGCCTATCATCATCTTAAAGCACGATAAATAATCATGCTGCGACAAAATGTTATATAAATAAGGATAACTTACATGGCCGGATGACCAGTTCCTTCAATAGGTCCCGCACAAAATGTCCCGGCTGGTATACTTAAATAACTCCTACAGGTACGACTAGTTTGAATTTTCTGCTTCGTTTGCTTTAATTTTTCTGGCATATCTTGGTTACTCTGTCGACATAAAACGCCTTTATGTATCTTAGGACAGAATAAAATAAAAAAACGTAAAATTTTCGTGATCAAAATCTAAAATTATTCAAGCAATTATTACCTAGTTTAGTCGACGCCGCTGGTGACAAGAGGGCTGGCTCATTTCTCGCACAGAGAATAGCTATTGCTATTCAACGTGAAAATGCAGCCAGTGTTCTTGGCACCATGCCTCATAGACCTCTTTTGTTATATTTTTAAGTTTTAGTTTGAATTAGTTTTCTTTTTTATTTATTTATATTTTAAGTGGTGTCAATAAATACATCCATTTCTTAAAAACTCTAACATTGGCAGGGAATCTATACTCACGTTTATAGTTCCCCACCCAGAAACATAAGCCATCGTTTCTCTTGGCGGCCGCTTCATAACAACTATTCTCTTTACCAATCTGCCGAGCTTTATTGGAGTCTTACATCGCAGTAGCGATATGTCACCCCTCATCGTTGCCTCGTTGTAGTCGTCGTGTAGCCGGTAGTAAAGCATGACTGTGCTGTCCAAAGAAGATAATGTAGTACTCCCATATTTTATAATCACTTTGTCACTCCGCCTCCCTTTGTACTCGTCGAAGCAATGCGCGGCCGATAGCACAATAGCTTGGTTCAAAATAGATCCTCCACAAACACAAGGGTAGTTCCCATTTATATCCAGAAACACCGAATGGGGATATTTAATAATATCTGTGTAATCCCCCCCCATTATGAATCCCTCCATTTCTGACTTCACATATTTTATCGTAAGTAGTATTAAAAATCTTTGGTACATTATTGAATTATTTCCACCGCAGAAACCGCATGATGAATGATTTGGCTTTGGAATTAATCAAGTTTTATGGATTCAAAACATCATTAATTTGCGTAGATATATTTCATTATAAAGACGAAGCACGAAAAAGTTGTTTAAAAACAAGGTAGTAAGTACCAAAGTGGAATTGTGCAGTGGTGAGGTTGTGGTTTCGATTTCAGATTTCAAGTGGGGTCCATAGGTATTTGCTCAGAGTCTCTAGAGGATCAGGACCTAAGAGGGCCATGGGGATACTAATTAGGAGTCAGGTCAGGGGCCTCATCACGAACAGTTAAATCCATCCAGTTTAAGGCCTCAAACTGAACTGCCCTGCTAACCTGGTTCGATGAAGACGATGGTTCTAAAGTCTCATATGCCCAGTAATTTCACTGGAAACCGGAACATAGTAATGAGTGAACATTACTGCTTGGCGGATGAATATCTGGCAGAGGTGTGGTACTTCCCCAGGCGGTCTCTCGCAGAAGAGGCCTCCCACTACACCACACTACATCTTGAATCTCGTTTAGGAAAAAAGTTAGAGCCACCGCTATTGGCGCATCGTGTTATCGTGAAACAACATTGGCTTATTAGCGACTCAATTACGATTATGCGACGCGGTTCAGTTTAGATCTTCAATTGAATCGCTATAAGAGGTCATGGTATGCCTCTGTTGTCTTCAATTGTACGATAACAATATTATGTCTAGCCATAAACTATCTTACAACGTCGCTCTAACGGTTTCATCGGTAGTCTGCTGGTTATTGAAGATTTTACGATAGACCTGATTTATACCAGCCTCGGTCGCCTCGGGGCTACGTCCGAGGCTACTTGAGGCAAACACAACGCTAATGACTTAATTCCATGTTGCACGTATAGATATTATGTGAAACCTGTTATTAATATGTGATAGGGATAGTTGAGGAGATCGAATCTGATCCGGCAGTGGGTGTTGGAGCGATGCTGTTAGTTTTATGGTATAATGTTTGTACAGATATTTGGATTAATTCCAATTTATCTAACCGCCCGATTGGTATGACGATGCATGAACAATATGCTGGTACTTATTTGGTTCATCGAATTTGCTCAACGTTATGGAGCAATGTCTTTAGCATCTCGTGGACACTGTCAACGGACAATACCACAATACCATGCAATAATTCTTTATTGAACACCATAAAAATTCTAATAAGTAGACCCAGTACAATATACATTTAATAAATAGGTGGTACAATGGGCGGCCTTATCGCTGAAAGCAATTTCTTCCAGGCAACCTTTGGATGGACAGGAACTAAGTCTTTAATGTGATGTGTAGAATGTGTCTTAGTGGGATAGAAAACTTAAGCTACCATAAGTCTTTGCATACTCCTCACCAGTCGATGAGATCAAAAATGCGCAGCCAATACGGACTGACCACATTTTAAATTTAGGTGTAATACAAAGTGTCTTAGCTAATCCAATGAGTGAAAGTCAAAAAAGTCTTAAAAGTACCAAAAAATAAAAGGGTTAAAAAAAGTCTTAATGACGCGTAGGTTGCCTAATTATTGGATGCAGTAGTTAATTAAAATCCTTAAATCTAAATACTCCCTTTCCTGATACTGACTGTATGCCTACAAAACCGAGTGGAGTTAGATCAATTTAAACTTCTAAAGCGAGTAGGTAGACACTAGATTATAAAAAATACTGTGAATTATTCTTAATTGCTTTTTCCATCGAATAAAAGAATATGATAACATCTTAAGCGGTTAACAGGAAGATTTACGTTCAAAACAAGTCCAAATAACGATCCTCATTGAGCAACCGACTCAGCATGGTGAATGCACTTCGGTTACAGCTACCATTGTCACGGAACTCGTTCCGTTCTCACTAGTGTGTTGTTTCTCGCAACTCGTGAACTCAAATTTAGTTTTGTGGCTCGTTTTGTGTTTGTTGATACAATGTAATATGTAGTGTACCATTGTTATACGATTTCACTGCCTACCAACTGATAAAAGTTGTACCTTCATATCACGTTTTTTGAAGGTGATTTACCTACAACCAAAGATGCAAAGAAGAAATAGTTTCGTAC
This sequence comes from Campaea margaritaria, assembly GCA_912999815.1. Classification (NCBI taxonomy): domain Eukaryota; kingdom Metazoa; phylum Arthropoda; class Insecta; order Lepidoptera; family Geometridae; genus Campaea; species Campaea margaritaria. Next base: position 11,007,674 of record OU538790.1, read on the forward strand.
AACCGACACAAATCAATCATTATAAGAGTCTTTGCCACTAAATTATAATACTTTGACAATATTCTGTCAATTCAATTAATTTAGGGCCAATGTTTATTCCTCAGATAAAAATCTATCCCATTGGTAGTACAATTTTTAAGTTTTTCAACAGTCAGAAAGAGATATTTAACGGAACATACCCGAGGAATTAAATTATGTGCTTCTTCATGCCTCAGACAGGCTTGTCTGTGTTGTTAAAGGAAGTTTTTGACGTTTCTTGATATTTAACTACTAAGAAGTTAGACACTAAGAAGTTACTAAGAAGTTATTGACACTGGCTGAAATAAAAAAAGTAAAACTGTATCCTCGCAAGAACCTAATAACTTATTCGCTCTACAGGTTATGAATCGTTTATCTGAGCAATGAAAAATTATCCCTTATTCACATAGTTATGTCACATTATTTTTATATTTATAGTTTACCGTCTTTGAAGAAGAAGTAAATTCCAAATTGGAAGGTGAGAACCAATCGAGTTCCACCACCGTAGTACTACCGTAATAGTGAAGCACAAAGAAAAAGTACTGCGAATGGTGGTACCGTTAGCCCGAGAAGAGAGGTATAACTGTCGTGTTCCGGTTCCGAGACTTTGCTCTCGGCTAGGCTTTGATTACGCTGCTTTAGACGTTTTTAGGGTTACGTACCTCAAAAGGAAAAAAGGGAACCCTTCTAGGATCACTTCGTTGTCTGTCTGTCTGTCCGTCAAGATCTTTTTATCAGGAACGCGTGGAGGTATCAAGTAGAAATTAATATAAAATGCTCAGGTTTGGATTCTTTTGAAGCTGTGAAAAAATCGAACTCTGAATCCCCGCTGTCAAAAGACACGGCCGTTTATGCCTCTTATTTTGATCCTCGTAAGGGTAGCCCTAAAACCTGTAATCGTGAAATTTGGCAAGAAGAAAGGTCTTATAGCACAAGTAAAGGGAAAAGAAATTTGATGTAACATTTAAAAAAAAAAGTAATGTGTTTCCAGTTAGGAAACTGACCACGACCTTGGGGACAACAGTTTTCGAACAACAAAGTTAAGTTTGTCGGAACTCTCGGCGCGCGAGTCCAACTCGCACTTGGCCGGTTTTTGAACCTGACTCTTTGTTTTCTGCTGAGATTGCGATCTGAGCTCCCACGGTAGTGTTCAGAATTACTTGACGTAGCTGTCTCAGAAATTAAAATTGGGGATATATAACTTAGGTAGCTGATTGGATGGGAATAGCCGGAGATCGGGTTCAGTGGCGCGCCATGACAGAGGCATATGGTCAGCAGTGTGTGCAGGCTATTGATGACAATAACCATATAAATTTAACTGATGTAAAGGCACATTAGAACTCTTCTATTCAATATTCCAAATTAATTAATCTCCGAAATTAGTCTTTAATGATGTCGAGATCCTTGGCTTGGATCTGATTGACCAATCTGGAAAGAGAAAATGCTTGAATAAATTCGGTATCGCCATCACTGTCTGTGTAGTTATCACTGCTTAAAGCACGTCACTGACTCCGGTCTTCGGCTTTAATTTGTGTGAAGTTAAGTAATAGTTCAATAGTTTTAGAAGTAGGAAAGGGCAAAATACTACGAAGCACTATAGATCTCCAGAGAGAGAGAGAGCTATCATCAGCATCCACGTGCAATACAAAACATACATTTGTAATTTTATACGCATTACAACTAGATAAATACGTAAACGAATTGGGAACTCTGAGTTAGAAGTACAGTTCAGCTCTTTTGCAGAGAGAGAGAGAGAGAGGGAGAGAGAGAGAGAGCGCTACTATCAGCATCCACGTGCAAGACAAAAGATACATTTGCAATATTATATGCATTACGACTAAATAAATACGAAAACGAATTGGGAAGTCTGAGTCAGAAGTGGATTTAACATCCTAAAGGTTGAAGAAAGACGTGGTTGCTCCTTTGTCATTCTTTACTCCAGCTCCTCATAAAAGTTGGCACCGCTAACATTTGGAGCTAGAGCGAGGAACAACCTACAATGTATTAGTGTCCATGGTTACAAGATTTAGTTTGGTTACATTATTATTGGCACCGCGATGGATACTTCCTGGTGCAGGTGACTGAACCAACCAGTTTCGTAGCACGGCGTTGCAACAACTGTGGTTGGGCGGTACACGACATGATTTGTGTTCACCTCGACAGCTTGTACCTTCCAAGACACTATCAGGTTGTTGTTAAAACGACAGCGTTTTCTTTTTCAACAAAAGAAAATGTAAAGTGTAAATAATGTACCGTCCAAAATTGCAGCGCCCCGTGAAGTGCATCTCAAATCTTCTAAAGAAGAAATTCATACAAATATTGGAAAATAAAAGTGAGTACAGATGAGTGTACGTGGACGCTGATTGTTATTGTAAATTATAAATACTTTCCGATAAAATAAGGGTGAAAAGATTGAGCACGTCTTTTTGGGTGGGGACCTACTTTATAAAAGAAACCGTTTAAAGTTGTCAAGAAAATCCTAAAATCCTTGATCAAGTTGTTTATGTTGCCTGTTCTGTATATTTCTTGAATGTAGGAATTGAGTTGAGTCTATGCAAAGCCGGGGAGGTAGTGATAAACCAGATAAACCAGGGGTCTGGGAACAGCCCAAGGATCCAACTCAAAAAACAGATATGCTATTCTCAATCCAAAGATCGACAATCGAATAGAATCGTCCGATCATTTAAGGGCATGCGTGGTGAATGTAAACATGGGCCACACTGCAACATTGCCTGATAATTTGAACCAACCTTTAAATTAAGCGCACAAGACTGCTTGGCGCCAGCAGTGGCCTAGATGACAGATACGTCTGACGTAACTTTACGGTTCATTAGACAGAGTTTGAGGCACACATATAAGAGGTTTTCGGCAACCAGATTTCCAAGTACCTCAAACGTATAAGTTATTCAGACAATAAAATATGCTGTAAAATTATTTTTCTATCTTATTAACCTGACATGTTTTAAATTCTGAATAAATTCACACTTACTCGTACCTTAACTTCAACTATAGGTAAAGAGTTAAGGACTGAATGGTATGTCGAATCATTGACAGACATTATTAAACAAATGTTGGAATTTTGAACAATTTCTTTGGTTTACCGCCAATTATCAGCTAACTGGAACCTGGGTAGATTTTTAGGAATGGTGAGAATCCACCACTTGCCAGGTCGGTTAGCCGTCAAAGGACCGAACGAATGTAACACATTTATTTACGTTGCTTCAATCCGATTGCAATGTTGAGTGGCAAATATTTATGCACTTGAGGTTTTTAATTGACTTGACGGTCGCCTGTGGCAAGCCACACTGAAGAGGCGTGGCGTGCGGCGTGCGGCATGCGGCGCGCTGCATGACGTCACCACTTCACTAGACACCTTTTTCATATAATATGTGAAGTAATATGTATCAAAGTTACAGCGCCGCGCTGCACGCTGCATGCTGCACTGCATTGCTCCTTCTTACGCCTTACAGAGATTAGACTATAATTCGGAGATCATTGAGGTTGATGAAACCGTTGTATGTAATTGTTAGTTAGTTTTAATCATTGGTTAATGAAGGCATTCATCTGTTAAAAAAAGCCTATCAAGATACTAATAGTAGGTAGGTAGATGTAGAGGTACAGTTGACTAATCGGCACCTTTGCAACGATATCGCGGTTCACTAGCTAACAGAGTTAAGGCGGTTAAGGCCCAGTTCACTTGTTCAGTGGGCGTTGTGCTCTACAAAGGGCAATATTCTATTGTAAGGGTAATTTCCATATAAAACACGTAATGTTTCGGCACACTATACGGTTATGAGATTGGAGCTATCGAGCCTTTTGTTGGCTCAATGGTTAGTGTGATATAAATTATTTGAGTAGAGCAAGCGTATTGAGTTTATATCGTGAGTATAAATTGTCATTATATTATGATTATAATAAAATTGATTATAATATTGAAGTTGGCATTCGGAATTGTTACTGTTTGTGTTTCATTGAGGATTTTTATCGAGTGTAAGTCAACAAAACACAGGATTCAAATGGTAATATTATTAGGGTTCTTTTTGGGTGAGCATCTACCAACCTACTTAAATATTTATCGGTCTTATTTTTTGTGAAAGGATAAAAAACTCTACCGAGCGATTGTCGTAATAGCTATATTGCAGCGCACGCTGTTATGATCCTTATTTCAATGACATTTCGTTTGATATTAGTGCCGACCCGCATCCAGCTGTTAATTTGAGTGGTGGCCACCTTAAGGATGACATAATACATCGCTTCTACACTTCCGGTTTCAATAAATTTACTAAACATAATGTGTGTCAGACTACTGGAAATCATGTCGCACTTTGATTTGTTATTATTTTAACAGTCCATTAAAGTGTTAAACTAAACGGAGCTTAAATTAAGTCATAGAGTCAACCTACGTCATGTACAATTTATTTAAAGAAGTTGCTTCACTTTAATTTGTCACGCCTGTTAACAGTAAACATGTGGGGTCACCGGTGGGGAGTCAGAGGACTTCTCGCTGGCTTCACGCCATATAATTTTGAGGAATGTCCTTGGTGGGCAAGGTCACACTCTTCCAGGTGTAGAGGGCCAAATAACACTCGAGCCTACCGCTGGGGCAAAGCCATTATGCCCTACCTTGGCGGAGAACTGCTCACGGGAGGGGGTATAGTGGACTCGAACCCCACTCACTTTCTTCGTGACACTCCGTCACCTAGTGGCGGAAATGACAGCGCGACAGCATTATACTTACTCAAAAAAAAGTTAAACATAGATTAGAAGTTGTAAGAACTGTAGAAAAATCGTGGTTCTTTGACAAAATAGTCACATGTAAACGCGGCTCCATTTACCCACGTCAGTTGAAATAGCGTACAGACAAATTAAATTAATACCATGCCTATCCAATCCACATAAACGGAGGCAAATATTACCTTTGCGGACACGCTGGAAACCAGTTAGATAGACGCCGGTCGATGGGCGATGCGAAATCAAACGGCTGATAGTCGAGCGTTATTTAAACTTACCGGTTAACGTAAATTACGGGTTGATACAACGGGCCTATTATGTGCTTACCTTGGTCGAAGTTGGAACGCGTCGGTATGTGTTAGTTAAGTGGGATGCTTAGGTGAAAAACAGATCAATGTAGCGCTGTGTGCAGCGCTCCGCACGGCGCTGTTACTTTGGTACATTTGCATGAATTTTACGAAAATGTATGACAGCGCCGCACGCCGCGCTTTGTTTTTCACGCTCGTGGCTAGGCACACTGAAGAAGTGCAGCGCACTGCATGACGCCTTGAAGCGCGCCGCATTACGACATTTGATGTTTTTTTATACAAATTACAGCAGTGACAGTGCCATGTGGCGCTGTAGAAATGTGTCAAATTGACAGAGCCGCGCGGCGTGCCGGACGCTGCGCTGCATCGATCTGTCTTTTACCTTACTGTACAGCAGATTATTTGCAACTGTTATAATGTTCTACACTGTAACCGCAATTTTGTTACTTACATTGTAGTACCGTGTATTTTCGTGCAAGTCACTACGAAACTTGCGCAAGTGATTACAATATAACCAAAAATAACTATAAAAATTTAATTCGCTTCCTGTTTTTATCTTCTACGCGAGAATCTATTGCAATTGTCATTCATTTTCAATGTACAAATTTATTTGCTCGCTTCGCTGACGCCTGAAAAGTCGTCACAATTATTATCTGATTTCAGAGACTCAGAACTTTCGTATCTCACGTGCAAGTGAGAAATTATCGTGTTCGCTTTGCTCGCGCATTTTGTTATATTATTTCTAATGACTGGATTTCTTGATATTCCCTCTATCATCTCTCTCCATGGCACGTTAGCTAGTTACGCCCTTGTCTTTACTCGTTATCGCTAACGATACGATCACGCTATGCTCGTTACATCGTGTTCGTTAACAATTAAGCTTCTAACAACCTATTAGTGATCAATTCAAAGCTGATGAGCGTCCGTTAAATTTGTTTATATGCCATAGATGTTTCAATCACTTTTGGCAGTCTTGATAACAATAAAAGGTTCATTTGAGTTGAGACCCGTGCTCAGTATTGGTGGACATGGCTTGGGATGATGATGATGATGAAAGAACTAGACCTATATCGAATCTAGACGATGTAGCAGCGACACAAGGTTCCATAATAGTGCTCCAGGTCGGAGGAGCGTTAGGTGGCCTCGTAAATAAGGTAGGCTCATTACGCGCTCCCTAACGAGCAGGCTGCGCACGCGCCGATCCACGATATATTAGCATAGGCAGCTGTTACATAGAAGCATATCGTTTATGCTTTATGCTTCTAAAAGAACCAAGAACGAACTTGGTAGAGTAGTTCTTGAGTGGAGACCGCGTTTAGCTAAAGGTAGCGTAGGATGCCCGTCGGCTACATAGAATGATTTGCCGAAAGACTAGATAAGGAGAGCCGAAGATCAGGCTCAGTGGCGTTGACTGAGAGAGGCCTACGTCCAGCAGTGGACGAATATAGATTGACGATGAAGAACATTATTTTCAAGCTCTATTACGAGATGGTGTAACAGTCAGCCACTATAAACGCATCGCGCAATTGTGACCAGTGGTTGTAATTATGGATTTCTTATGGAAACTACCACATGGGGATTTTACCATAACATACCGTGGCTATGGGGAAATTATGCAATAGTCATGGGGAAAGTATGATCGGCTTCATTACTCGGTGTTCTTGTTGGGTTTTAGTACAGTGCCTGATTAGCTACAAAGCTTACTCATTAAAATTAGTTTACAGTATTTTCTACGCTTGGACTTGCTTAGTATGTAGAGCAAAATAAAAAAAACAAGTGTTCTTTAGACCACACGACTGTAGTAAAACTTCTTTAGCTCCATCTATATGTATGTATATAAGCAGTGGTAGCCTAGTGGGAGAACGTCCGCCTTCCAATAAAAAGGTCATGAGTTCTAATCCCAGTGCGGGCACGCACCAATGTGTTTCTGTAAAAAATATGTACGTAATTATCACTCGCTTTTCGGTGAAGGAAAACATCGTGAGGAAACCCGAGAATACCTACCCGAGAATTATTTCGGAGGTAGGTATGTTATCCACCAATCCAGACTGGGCCCCCGTGGTGGATTATAGCCTAACCCTCCTCACGAAAGTGAGGAGAGACCCGTGCCCAGCAGTGGGACGTTATGGGTTGATGATGATGATGATATGTATGTATATAATTGGCTATGAGAGAAAGAGAGAAAGAAAATGTGTGCTCGGACCTCTCTCTCTCTTGACCCTACAGTTACATACGGAACGTATCTCAATATCTTTCTATCTTCACTAACTTATATCTCCCTCTCAACTTCTGTTCGCGTCTCCCGATCACACTTTTCGTAACGCTCACGTCACGCATTCACCAGCATACTCCTCAAGCATGCGTAAATAAGTTTTACCTCAAAAAGAATGATTTATAAATGAACTAGCTGCGCCCCGCGGTTTCACCCGCGTAGAATGTCATATTTATTTATATCTAATCAAAAGCCTAAAAACTAAATTTGAAGCTTCTATCTAAGACCGCCCATTGTACTACCCTTGTTTACCTATTGTAATTCTTCTGTACTGTGTTTAATTTTGTTTCTGGTGTACAATAAAGAGTTTTTCTATTCTATTCTATTCTATCTTTAAAAATGACGAAACTTCCATACAAACTTTCACCCCCTATTTCAAACCCTTAGAATATTTTTTCGGGATAAAAAGTACCCTATGTCCTTTCCTAGGCTCTAGACTATCTCTGTACCAAATTTTATTTCAATCGGTTCAGTAGTTTAGGCGTGAAAGAGCAACAGACAGACAGAGTTACTTTCGCATTTATAATATAAGTAGGGAGTAGGGATGAATGAACGATATTGGAATGTTAACTTAGGCAAAGATAATTTAAGTTTATTTATATTCTCTGAGGCCCTGTTAAACCGTATTGGGCTGTTGACGATTGTAATCGCTGTTCATGGCTAATCTAGGCTAGAAATCTAATCAGCAAGAAGCCGGCGGTGGGCTAAATGCAGCAATTTAGCGTTAGTCATGACTACATCACTAGTCATAATACGCCTACTGCGACGACATGCGCATAATTCAGACCAATCTGTTTATGTGTCAGTCCTTGGGTCATTTTACTACTTAAATACGTACTAACTGAGTCCTAATAATAAAAACGAACGCTTCTATAGATGAGTACGTTATCTATTATGTACCTACAATTGTACATTATCCGAAGATGTTACAAAGATGGCAAAAGAAGCTGAAAGAAGAAACTAGAAGATGGAAGCAGATGCTATGGAAAAAAAAACAAAATGTGTGCTGGGACACATAGTAGAAGTAAAAACTTTAAGAAAAAAATATTAAAAAAATATATATTCAAAAAAAACATTTATTTTTTTAATATACGAAATGTAACCTCTCTCTTTCTATCTTCACTAACCTATATATCTCCCTCTCAACTTCCGTTCCCCTCGCCCGATCACATTTTTCGTAACGCATTCACCAGCTTACTCCCCAAGTCAAGCGTGCGTAAAGAAGTTTTACTTCAAAAAATAAATTAGCTTTGAAAGAGAATCTCGTGCTAACTTAGATTAATAATTTACTAGCTACGCCATGCGGTTTCACCCGCATAATTCTGACTTCCCGCAATAACTCTGCATTATGGCGTGACCAAGGGAAATACGAATTTATTTATTATAGATGCATAGATAACTGATCACATTAGAGCTGATTGCATATACATAACCTATCTCGCCTGCATCTAGAGACATATAACAGACAATCCGGTCACCCAGGTGACCAAGCGGTCACGCCGACGACAAGATTCACAAAGTAGTAATGCTACGGAGCATCTTTTTAGACGCAAAAGCCAAGCTGCATCATAAAAACGCGAAAGAAACTAAGAAGCTCCAACTGCATTTAGATGCTCACGAGATAGTGGCTCCAATCAGGAAAACAGTTAACGTATGAACGTTAACTTAAACTCATGAGAGTTTAAGGCTTTTGTGAATAAACATTAATAAGTTAGTCATATTAAATATTAGAACTGCTCCATCCAATAAAACCTCCTCAAAGAAATTAAGGCTGCATCTGCCAGGCACGTGTTAAGGGCACATCCGTCGTTAGATAAATAGCTCTGCCCAATTAAGGGGAGTATCGCACCTGTTGCCATGAGATCGACGCGCTTCGCCGAGCGCGACGCTGCGCAACCGACCGCGCGCCCGGGAGCCGTTAAACATTGGTACAGTGTAAGTGGAACTCAGTGACTATACTTTACTCATATTTCTAGACCAAAAATGGGTCCAATTCGGACACGAAATAGCAATAATTTACTTCTATCGTGTTGTGTGCGTGTTCCCCCACTTGGTAGATAATGGCCTAATTCTCCTCACAAGAATTTGGATGGGACCCGTTCTCAACAGTGGACGGTATGGGCTGATGTGATCTGTGGTGTGTGTAATTTAATTGACAATTCAATTCCTTAAATAGGTTACTCAGAAACTCTAGCATTGACGTTTATTTTAGTAGAAAAATTATTGAGGTTAGGATTTCGGATTCTCTTCTCCTGCTTTAGAATGATCTTCTCCAAGCCCCTGGTGAAGGTAGATAGGTGCCCTTTTGCCAGATATTTTTTCGCTAAGTAGAAGTGTGCAAAAATTGCTGTATTCCAGCTCGCAGAGCACTACCGCTGCCACAAAGTTTATTGGTATATGTTTAAACTCCCGACTGCCAGTTTGCGTGTACCTTCATAACTGTCTTCCGACTACATTGTACCATAACTCCGATATTTATTTATATGTTGTGATTTCATATTTTATCTGTAATATATAGAAACGCGTGCCGTCACTCGACTTTTATTGCACTTAATTGTCAGTAGCAAAACTAGCAAATGAGGTTTACAGCCAATTTCTAATACCATTGTCTTTCTCTAATGCAATTCATTATACTAATGACGTTTATTGGCAATTATATTTCTGCAATGAATAAGAGAGATACAGCTAGAATGTGAACCTGTTTAGATTCCCTCCCTGAGAAGTTATAGGGTTCATAGGTTCATTTAATCTTTCTCACTACAACTGGTTTTAGTAGACATTTTTGAAAATTATATTTCTTCAAATAGAGGATCTAACACATCAGTATTAAGGTATACTATAATTAAAATCAGGTTGTCTGGTTTAAACTATCAACATTCTAGAAATCAACCGATTTACAACTTTCTTAGGACTTTTGCGAAATCTCAATGCTCCCTGAAAAGTATCCAAAATATTTGGCGAAAGCACGAAACTTTATCTCTTATAATTATCAGCTTTAATGTTGAAAGAGGAATAGAGAGAGGAGTTCACGAAAAATCAGGAATTGTAGACGAAGGTGAAAGGCCTATATCCCACAAAATATTTCATGACTCTGATGATGATGAATCACCCAAAAATATATCATCTGCTTCTGGGGCACATCCTCCAGTCTATCGCTCCCCTTGATTCATTCACAGTCTGTTCTTTTCAATTGCCAGAATATAATCTACGTTCAAATAATGTTGGACATAAAAAAAAATTAAAATTAAAATTATATCTTAAAACTGGCTCGACGTCTTGCCGACGAGGCTTCGAAGGTGTCTGACCGTGCCAAGCGGACCGCGGCGGAGGGCGACACGCTCCGCCGCCGCCGCCACGGGATAATGACATTGCTTCTTGGCAATCATATCTCACAAAGCAATTAGCTGGTGGTAGACGCTACTGGGGGAATGGTGGAACATGGTCTTTCTGTTTGTTTGATATTTTTGATGTCAGACTCCGTTTTCTTTGCTTTTGATGAAGACCTCCACTTTATTTCGTTATTTTCCAATTATATCTCACGAGGTGATAAGCTGGTTGCAAACATTGGGGGTAGTGGTGGAATATGATCTTTCTTTTTATTGACTTTTGATGGCAACCTCCGTTTTCTTTAATGATTTCCAATCATATCTCATAAGGTAATTAAGACCAAGCTGTTAGAACTCTATGTAGAAACAGTCTCTTCTTTTTTATCCAAACGTAGACTTTCAATCATTAGAAAATGTTTGGTTGAGAAACTGGATTGGAAACAAGAATGTCGTCATATTCGGTTCAAAAAACCGAATTCGGTCGGTTTCTAAAACGTTCGGTGGACTTCGGCGTCACCGAAGGTAACAGAGCGGAACTAGATGGTCGCGGTCTGATGCCCAAGTGTTCGAAACCGCGGCTAACCATCCTTCAATTTAGTTGGTGATATGTGGTATTTACTGGGATTTGTTATCACGACCCGAGCTTCAGCTTTGAGGTTGGACTGCTTAGTAATAGTATACTGAATACTACCGGTGTAATAGCCTTTAACATCGAACTCTAATGAGGGTGGCAGACATTGCGACACATGCGGAGTCACTGCAGATGTTCATCACCTTCTGGTGGATTGTATTCAGAGCTAGTCAATGAGATCACAAATGTGCAGTCAATACGGACTGAACCTTTTAAATATAGGTGTCATATTAGCTGATTAATATTATTATATTATTATTATTCTTAGCTGATTCACTGAGTGGAGCAACAAGAGCACTTTACACAATAGTTTTTTTAATTGAATTGATTAGATAAAAAAATATTGAGAGCGTTCACGGGGCCGGCAGTGTCGCTCATTGACTAAACGCCCCTTAAAATAAATCCCGCTCCCGGAAAATTCTGGATGCACCTTAATCGTGTCACCATGCAGTGTTTCGTTCTATTGGGAGGAACGCGTCGTGGAAGGAAAAACTGAACGAGCCGGCTGTGGACCACGATACGATTTGATATGTTGGACGAATTCCAACTCCGGTGGTAGACTCAGTGAACTTCTGTGACTGCACGCATTGGCTCCAAGTGAATTAAGATTTTTGACTTGACTTTGACATCGACTCAAAGAAGGAAGAGATAATATTTCGCCTTTTACAACATTTTGAAGAAGAATGGAAAAATTCTCATAATCGGCGGTCGTTAACTATGCGAGTCTCGGTCAACGTCCTACTCCTACGTACACGTTTGAGCATGTAATTAAACTAATTGTTATTTACGCACGTGGAGCCAAGATGAGCATTGTCTTGGAGCTAAGGTCCACGTGAGATGGCCAGTTAATGCAATGAGGAAGCGACAATTGGATTAGCCAACTATCTAGTTTTAGGGTTGCCTCACAATTCCCAATTTTCTAAGACCTTTGCCGACCATATTGATATAAAATAGACATCTATAGGTCTTATCAGCGAACATTGTGAATGTAGGTGGGTATTAACAACTATCGCAATCAGCAGAAATTCTATCACTTCCTTTCAGTCTGGTTGTCATTTGCTATCATCGTTAAAAATAAAGTCAGTAAATATACTTTGAACCAGCCATGATTTAGAAATTTCGAGGAAAGATGGCCGCCTACAAGATTTTGTGAAGTTTTTTTTTTATATTGCATTACTCGAAAATCATGACTTATTTTTCTTCCCAATAAGTTTTTTTCTATGCAATAGTAGGCTGAAATAAATAGCCTAAAAAGTAATGAACACAAAAAGTTTTTATGATCATAGAGTCCTCTAAAAGATTGACAACATTTGTTAATTAAAATCTATAAAAATCGTTAATTTGTATAACACGGTATTTTAAATCAAAGAGGTGACCCTAAATATACTATGTCTTTGTTAATAGGACAATAGGTATATGTGTCATCGGCGGCTGCAGGACGCGTAATCTCTCGCATTGAGTGGCCGAGCAACGCTGCCGGCCCATGTCCACTGGGCGTCGTCAGAAAAACAGTCCGCGATTTGTTACTAATTCAAAAGCGACACAAGCCAAAACTAACAAAAAAAAAACAATTTAACGTGCCAGTATTGTACAAATCTAGCCGATTCCTGATTAGAAAAGATCCAATTTCGGCCAACCTTTAAAAAAAGAACACAACTTTACTTCGTCAGATTCAATTTTTTCTGAAGTATTCGGAAAGTAACGTGGAGTGGACCAACTAAGGAGGTCTAGAATTCAATTTTGCTTGGATGTGGAACTTTTTGAGTCAAAACAAGCAGGTTGCTGCTATGCTCGGGCTGCTGACTGTAGCAGCCATCGTGGCCATCATCCTGGCCACCAGAGGGTCTAAACATATTGCAGCAGAAGATCCTTTAGCGGAGACAGAAGACATTAGTGATGAAGCACATGTATTTACTACTGACACGTGAGTAACATCTCTTTTAGCACAATTTATTATTAAAAAAAAAAAAATACATTGTAAAAGGTCATATTGAATAAGCAATTAACGCGTAGACAAGAACTCTCTAAGCGAAAAGTTTTGCGAAAACTCTGTTTATATAATTATGTGGTGACGTACTTGCTTATTACTTATCTAAGCAAGTTACAATGTTACAGCTTAAACTTGTTGTTAAATAGGATGTCATAAATTATTAACCGATCACCAAAGACATTTATTTATTTATTTATTTCTATAGACAGTGCCTTAACAGGTATTTCCTAAGTGACACCGTACTTAACATTCATATAACTAAGAACTAACATATTTAAGGGCAACATCCGTAAATGTCACTAAAGAACATGACTGTAAAAATGTCGACCTCGCTGTGCTCAGCGCAGATTCGATTCAGCAATCGAAGAGCCCTAGTAATAGATGCTTGGTGGAGCACATTTGGAGCACTCGGATGTGTTACTGTGTAATGCCATAACAACTAAGATCAGCTGTTATCTAAGAAAAGCAGTGATAAAGCCATTACAGATTCCCCTGGGTGGCTTTACAGACTACAAACACTGATACCAGATGTCTCTACCTCATTCAAAACCCTTTTTTTACAGGCTCCCATCCAATCCCCGCTTCATGCCTTCCATCGGAAATGGGCACCTCGCCGCCACTGTCTTCAGCGATACAGTCTACATGAACGGTCTCTATAACGGTAACAGCGGCAACAGCCACCGAGCTCGTATACCCAACTGGGGTAACATTAGGCTGAACTCAACCCTGACGCAGCATAAGAACCCACCCCTCTATAGCCTGGACACAAAAGAAGGGGTGTTCAAAGTGAAGGTCGATGGCGAACGGTCCGTGGTGACGCAAAGGGTTTACGCGCATCGCTATTATACGAGGTCTATTGTGAATCAGATAAAAGTGGAGCCGAAACCGCATGGTGAGTTATCTTTTTATGGCTATGAATACACAATATTAACTATACGAGGTTTATCTTTTAGCTGATTAAAAATAAATAAATAACGATTCACAAACAATCACACATTCAAGACAACAATCAGCAATCATTCACAAAACAATTCACATTTAAATATAAATACATAAATTTGGCATTCCTGTCTCCAGAGAATAAGGAACTGCGAGGACGAAAGATGAGGAGGAGGATTGTAAATTATGTACCTACTCGAATCTATTGAACGATTGTAAATCTGAAATATTAACAACAGTTACCGTGAGCTCATCCCGGATGCACTCACTAAGTTTCCTACTTTAGAGCAACAAATGCGTACGTAACTTAGTTAGATAAGGAATAATTTTACATTAAAAAAAATTGTAAGCGGTGGATATGGATGAATGGAATTGTGATTGGGATTAAACAATGTTCTGCAAATTGCAAATAAAGAAAAAAAATGCCAGCTATTTTAGAGTGTAGTTGGCGTTGTTCACTTCATCCAGTTTGATTTCCCGAGATAATCTTCCATCTATTTGAAATGGGTTAGGTATGACGCAAGAATTTCAATTATTGCTTCTTTCATGACTGCTACTGCAGCAGCTAAGTAATCATCATAAATGCTGTCGCGGTTATCAATCCAATGGATGATAACTGGACACTTAGGTAACTGGAGATTTTCTTAGCAATCTTAGCTGTTAGCTCGTTTTGTAGGAAATGCTAATTTAAATTTAACCTTGTGTTATAATATTAAATGTACTAATTTGAAACTAGGTAGGTGCCTGTTCAAGTGCTGACATCAGACTTGTAGGAGTTAAAACGTATCATAATGTCTGAGGTTACATTACATATACCAGCGAAATTACTGGGCATATGAGACTTTAGAGCCGATGTCTCAGGGTGACGAGCGCAGTGCAGTGCTGTGCAAGATTATGCAATGCAAGGTTCTGGATGGCACTGTAACTGTTATGGGCAGGCGTAACACTGACTATCAGGTGAATGACTTGCTCGTCTCGTCTCTCATTCAAATAAAAAAAAACCTAATGCCTACTCCTATGTTATGCTACCCTGATCAGATAAATACTACCCGGATCAGATCAGATCAGAAACTTATGATATCTCCTAAGATATTCGGTGAAATCAAATGATGTGAAGGACAATTTTGTTCAAAATTAAATACTTATGATAAATATTAGATATTATTATTGATTATTATTATTATTTATATTATAATATTATTATTTATATTCATTCGTATAAGGATTAATATCATGCTTATGAAAACACCTTTGCAAACAATGCATTACTTTAGAACAAATTTGATTACCTTATAAAAGTTTATAGAGAAGTAACCTTAAAATATAGACATATGTTACCGCGGATTTTTTTTAAAAACTTTTAAAGGGGAACAATTTCGTCATACATCATTTTTGCACAACTTTAAGCGTTTACGCAGCGCACGCAACAAAAACTCTTAAAAGCATATTTTTGTCCCGTTTTTGCCACATTCTTCGTTGATGCTCCGCTCCTATTCGTCGTAGCGTAATGTTTTATAGCCTATATAACCTTTCTCGATAAATGGACTATTTAACACAAAAATATTTTTTCAGTTCAAACCAGTACTTCCTGAGATCCTTGCGGGCAAACAAACAAACTCTTCAGCTTTATATATTACTATAGTTGAAACATATTTTCATAATGTTTTCTGTGTCCCATACTTCATTGATAGTTTGGTGAAGGTTTTCTTGATTTCATTTGAACCACTTGTAACTTTGTTTTGTGATTGTTGGATGACCTTTAAATTATTTTTATCTTCAAAACACAAATTTTCTTCTCAATTCCAACAGATCCAAACTTCATCCACGTCGAGATATGGATGGCTCTACAACTCCTGCCAGGGAACATGAGCACCGACATTATTTTCCACACTCCCCACCCTGAGATCATCGAAGGGCGCACCATTTGGAACACTTGTGGAAAGACTACAGAGTCAGAAGACCCGATATACCAGCCGCTGCCTGAGGTTGTCTGCGTCTACTGGACGTCCGTGCCTGATCATGTTGTGGTGCCGCAACATGGGTCGAGAGTGTTCACGTTTGTGATGACTGCAGATAAGAATAGGACCTTGGCCAGACAGGAGCTGATTGACGGTAAGTTTGGTTTTATGTAATGTTTGGTTTTGGTAGTGGTGGGCTTCTTCTGCAAGAATCCGCCTGGGGAAGTACCACAAATGTGCCAGATATTCATCCACCAAGCAATAGTAAGTAAATTATTACTGCGTTCCAGTTTGAAGGGCACTGTTTCTATTGAAATTACTGGGCATATGAGACTTAAGAATCAATGTCACAAGGTGACCAGCGCAGTGTAGTGCAGCAAGATTTTGCAATGCAAAGGTCTGGGTTGCACTGTAACTGTTATAGACAAGCATGACGCTTACCATTAAGTGAACGACTTGCTCGTCTCGTTACTTGCAGTAACACAAAAAGTAGGTATACTAGTTAATCTAGGAAGGCAAATTATTAAGATAAACTGCTTAGCGAAGGATGAAAATTCAAATTTCATGCAAAATTGTTAGAAGATGTCGTGGCTCATAATAATTGCATACATTTTAAATAATAAACTATTGATAATATAAACGTATGCGTAGTGTTGCAGGAAGAGGGCGAAGAACTGTTCGACAAACACGTAGAGCAATGGCAAAAGCACTACCAGCAGGGGAAGATGGAGATCGAAGGGAACTTGAAATTGGTGAGCATTAGAAAACTTACTTAAAGACGATTACCTTAGAGGTTACATTGAATCGTCATTTTTGTATGGATTTTGACAGAGCAGACGTCAATGCTAATGAGAAGTCTCTGAGCATAACAATTCGGTGGGAGCTCCATTCAGCGCGCGAATGGTGGGTGTATCGCGTGTTTGTCGCACTGATTGCACTATATTACATAGGTTAGGCTCTACGAAAGAAGTAGTAAGATAATGATATTCTCCTCCATATTGTAGGTGGGTAACTAGTAATAGCTCATTTGGGACAAGAACGTGTTATCTCGTTAATTGACGAATATCTTGTGTGTCCAAATTGGTTTAGTAGACGTCCCGGTAATATAAGACCTAACACAGACAAAAATTTCAGTCTGAGCAGTTGAGAATCTCCATTCAGTTGTTAAAAAGTTGCTTGCTAGAGTAAATTAACAGATCCTCTCTCACCCAGGCTAAGATAGTGAATGGCATCTGGTATTACTTCCTGAGCTCGTTGCCAGCGGAGCAGTCACACCAGCCATTGGACAGGTTCTACGGGCTGAGCCCAGTGGGACTCGCGAGTGGAGGAACCTATGATGACTATGAAGGTATGTGAAATATGAGAGAACTTATGTTTTATTTAGTTTAGTTTTTGCCAACAGAACTCTTTTGTCAGAAACTAACCAACCAACCTACCTTACCTTATAAGTACAAATTGGTATCAATGTATTTCTTTTCAAGCAGGTATATAACACTTTTTTCACCCGACGGTAAGCGCCAGGCCTGCTCATAGCAACTTTCATTAGCACTAAACGTAATGTTATAATTATATACACTGCGGTTTTACTTTATTAAAAACTATTCTAACGTTTTCAGGTCATAACTTTTGGGACACAGAAACGTGGATGTTCCCTTCCATCCTGCTGCTGTATCCGAAGTATGCGCAGAAGCTGCTGCAGTACCGACTGGACACGGCTTACGTGGCTGAGGAGCTGGCCAAGCTCACTGGACATAAAGGATATCGGTAATATACAATCTTCTTCTTCTAATGGCACAGACGTTTAGCGTGCGTTTAACCAAGCCAAGTTCCGAAGTAGATCTTAGAGGTTTTGCGCTAACTATAGTAGCAGAAACATCCCTCAGTGGTTAAGTGATTTTGGTCTTAGTTTAAATCTAAGCTTTAGATGGACAGGATGTTTACTCAATTAAGTTACTAACAATTTTGTTTACAGCAAATGTCCACATGCACAGAGATCGACTGTGAAAAAATATTGTGAAAGTCTCGCGCTGAGTCGAGTTTCTTGCCGATTCTTCTTGATTTTGATTTTGAACCGCACCATCCAGCAGTATGCCAAACTTTTTAAAAACCCATGACGTAGATTCATAGATTCTAAACCCATTGCTTTGGAACACCTATGTGTGACTTATAATCTTGATTGTTATACGTACATTCGCCGAGGATACACGAAGACCAAGAATGAGAATGTTGGCGGATTTTCGGTAATGTGTTACTTCGTATTCCAGTTTTCCTTGGGAGAGTGCATACACTGGAGTGGAAGTGACGCAGCCGTGCTGTCCTGAAGTGGCAGAATTTGAGCAGCACATCGGAGGATGCATAGCCTTTGCAGCCAGACAGTTCCTGGCCACCACGAGGGACGAGGAGTGGCTAGAGGTTTGCTCCTATTTTTCCTATCTATCT
This sequence comes from Campaea margaritaria, assembly GCA_912999815.1. Lineage (NCBI taxonomy): Eukaryota > Metazoa > Arthropoda > Insecta > Lepidoptera > Geometridae > Campaea > Campaea margaritaria. Next base: position 11,026,286 of record OU538790.1, read on the forward strand.
GTGAATGTGAAAGTGCGCTTTATATTTTTCTCGGTTCGTACTTTTTCTACAGCCCAATAAATCCTCCCAGTCTTTTGCTGCACTTTTTTTAAGTTTCCGTGGAAACTTGGATGCCTGTCAAGTACTGATAACAACACGAACTACTGGATATTTGATGGTAGAATATGGAAAACCTCAATGACTGACTGAACAGTGGATTGATGGTATTTGGGCTCATTTTGATCAGCTTGCAGTAGGTCCAACTACGTATTTTATAAAGATTTATCCAATTTATAGCAAACTAGCTGCGCCCCGCGGTTTCACAGGCGTAGTTCGTTTTGTCCCACGGGAATATACTATCGGGGTTAAAAGTACCCTATAACTTAATCCTGGTTATAAACTATCCGTGTTCCAAATTTCATTCGAATCCGTTCAGTAGTTTTTGCGTAAAAGAGGAACAAACATCCATCCATCCATGCTCACAAACTTTTGCATTTATGATATTAGTAGGAAATAGGGATGATAAGCTGTCCCCAGGAACCCCCGAGGGCCTCTTCAGAAGACACTACCAAATTTTCATGTCGGCATCGGCATCGTCGTCGGCGTCGGAGTCGGCGTCGGAGTCGGCGTCGGCGTCGGCGTCGGCGTCGGCGTCGGCGTCAGCGTCGGCATCAGAGTCGATGTCAAGGTAGCGGCCCGAGGTAACGGAATCGATAGCGGTAGCGGAATTGGAAGCGGAATCGGTAGTGGAATCAGTAGCGGAATCGGTAGCGGTAGGTTCCGTTTCCGACACCGACAACGACAGCGACACCGACACCGACACCGACACCGACACCGACACCGACGCCGACTCCGACACCGACACCGACACCGACGCCGACACCGACACCAACACAGACACAGACACCGACACCGACACAATTTTGTCATACATAATTTTTGCATAAACCGATGAAACGGGTTCTTCATATGTTTAGTTTCAAGTTTAATTTAACAAATTTCAGCATGGTGGATGTGATTTGGTCACACACATTGCAGACTTCTGGGCATCTCGGGCTATTATTAACTACACCAGCGGACTTTATGATATTCAAAGTAAGTTTTTCGTTGATCTTTGTCAAGTCAATTACTTAAAGCGTCTTGAGTCGGAGTTTGTAAGCCGCTAAAGAATTCTGGGATTTAAAGTTATACGTGCAGGGTCCGAAAAACAAAGCGGTGGAAATCCTTCCATAACTTACGAATAATGGTTTTGATCGAGCATCGAATTCGGTATTCTTACCGCTCGGTCACTATCCAGATTCTAGCTAGATAAATCTAATAAGATTTAACTTCATTTTAAGTAACCGAGTAAGTATCTATAGCGTAACTTCCTACAGTTATGGACTCTCCAATATAAGTTTTTATGTTCATACCTAGCTTCAACTTTTGCGTATTCCTTGCTAACTACCTGATCATTAAAATCAATTAAGAGTTTAAATTAGGAGGAATCCTTTCATCACGTCATCTGATTGTCCATATTCGACGTGCAAATTGAACTCTCGTGCCGTTTTGTTCTGTCATTTTAATATTTTCCAGACGTAATGGGACCCGATGAAGATCACTTCAACGTCACCAACTCCGCTTTCACCAATGTGATTGCTGGCTACTCACTTTATCTGGCTCAGTAAGTACCTTCAATGTCCATGTAGTGAATACCTACAAGTTCACCACACACCGGCAGGAGATATGAGACTTCTTCTTTTCTTCTTTTTTCTTAGTTCAATGTCTAAGGGTGACGAGCGCAGTGCAGTGACGCACAGGATTTTGTAATAGAAAGTTCTGGGTGGCAATGTACTCGTAGCTATAATGGGCAAGCGTGGCGCTTATCATCAGGAGAAAGAATTGATTGCTCGTCATATAAAAAAAAGGAAGGAGAAAAACACTCAGTTCTATTCAGTGTTATGTGAGCCAAGAGTACCTACTTATTTACTCGAAGTGTGGAGTCGGTGCCTTATAGTTTTTTAGAAACAAGGAATCGGGTAATCCTAGTCAGGGTCTATGTAGGTAAAAACAAAGGAAAAAAACAAAAAACACTAGATTTCCATCACATCTCTTTGAATGATTCCAGATACGTCTCCTGCCTCTGCAAGTCGTACTACATGGCCAAAGACCCAGAACACTATGCCGACATCGCTTGGAGCCTCGCCTTGCCTTACGACCAGGTCCTCGATTACCATCCTCAATTTGCAGGATATAAGAGAGGAGAGGGGATCAAACAAGCTGACGCTGTGCTGCTTGGATTTCCCCTCCAGTATGCTATGAATGAGTAAGTGCTTACTTAGTTTTGTGACAGTTTAGACTTTGATTTTTTATTACGGATAAGGATCAGCAACTATGCGGGCATCGCCCGGTGCACTCCACATTTTTTTATCCTTTTTTTACCTGGGGAAAGGCATACCACCCAGCCCGGGGGAGGGCCAAGTGGTTATCTGGGGTTCTCAGGCAGCTGCCTGGTGAAATGAAACCCAAGGGCGCTCCATAAGGATGCCTATTGTCGGAGCTATGGGCACGATAACGTCTTCCGCGGCTCGGACGGCGTTGGTCCTCTGAAGAGGACCCCAGCGCGTTGACAGGAGTGGAGTCTCTCCACTCCTTATATTTGTGAGAGGCGTGGGATTATCTATGAATTTAAGCTCTTGAACTGATTTGCCGCGAATGAGTGGCTCCAAAAAATAATGTATTGAATGAACACGAAGGATGTCATATTTTTTTGTTCTTATAGGCAGAAGAAAGAAAATAATTCTATATCCCTATCCAATTTGTTAAAGATCTACTCGAGCCAACGATCTCTCGTATTACGAGTCTGTGACCAGAAGCGACGGGCCTGCAATGACTTGGAGCATGCATACCATCGGACATCTCCACTTGGGAGACGCTGTAAAGGCTGCGTTCGCTTTTAACAACAGCTACCAGGACTATGTTAGAGAACCATTTAAGGTAACTATGTTTTATAGAGACTGTATGTACAAAACAAGAGTTAGAGTGAACTCTCAGCTTCAGATGTTAAAGGATTGCGTGAGCAAAACGCCTTCTCAGAATATTATCGCAAATAAAAAATAAACTACACCAAATCTACCTACTAACTTAGTACTGTAGATTTGAATAGTAGATAAAACGTATTTACTACATAGTAACTAGAATAACGTATGTGGTATTAATTAAAACAAACAAGGATTATGGAGTGTTCAATAAAATATCCAGGCGCCTGTCAAAAGTAAGAAAGCAAAAACCTTAAAATATGAATCAGTAGTCTTAAACCCAATTTCAGGTGTGGACTGAACTCCAGCGGCCACAAGTGGGCGCTGCCAACTTCTTCACTGGGATGGGCGGGTTCCTCCAAACTCTTATATTTGGATACGCTGGGATTAGTATACACTTGGACCGACTGGAGATAGCGAGACCGCAGCTGCCACCTGAGGCCACAAAGTTCAAGATTCGAGGTAAGTAAAAGTAAAATAAGAAGTTCTTCGTGTAGACCATTCGGTGATGTGGAACGGTTGTCAAGAATTAGTCTTCTATTCACATTTTTGACATGAAAGTTTCCCAGGCTGTAACTTAGGGCATTTCTTTGTGGGACACGGCGGTGCCTCTTCAGCGGAGGAACGCCTGTTGCGACCGCCCCAGATCGATGATGCTATCAATGTCAGTTAACACTTTCACTGCTGAGCCACTCACGACTGCTGCTGCTGGTGCGACTCTGCACACTCCATAGTGTTTTCCCATACAACGAACACAACAGTTGTGTTTTCCCGCGGTCGCTGCAAGTTATGAAAAACACCACAGTTGTGTTCTCAGCACTGAACGTGTTAAGGACCAACAGTAATCAATCATCATTCTTCCACAACATAATATTGGGAATGCACCTATATAGATCTACCGCAAGCTATAATTCTTTCTGAACTGGTGTCTGTGGGACCACGCTTCGCGTAGTTTGGTTAACAGGGAATCCTTAGAGGTCAGAAACGGTGTTATGTAATAGTGAGGCGTGTGGTATTATCTTATATTTTCTGTTTCAGGTATCAAGTACCTAGGAGCGGTTCTAGCTCTGGAGATACACCAAGACACTTCTACTCTTACAGTGTCTACAGTTGACGACAACAGGCCTCTGAACATGTTCAATGGAAAATACAATGTCACTTTGGTGCCGGGCATGACAGGTAGTTATTTTACTTTATTACATAAAGGCCTGGGGGACAGGAACCGTGGTACCAGTTGCCTGGCTTCTTCTTCAATCTTCTGCCTAGAACTCTATATAAACTATCATTGACTTACCTTAGAGATGATCAAAGTTCAGTGCTCATAGATCGATGGTGGTCTATTCAAGTGTTTCGTACCCACAGGCCTGCCCATAACAGTTAAAGCGCCACCCACAACTTTGCATTGCATAATCTTGCGCGGCACTGCACTGCGCTCGTCACTCTGAGACATTGGTTGTAAAGTCTCATTATGCCCAACTATTTCGCTGGACACAGTGTCCTTCAAAGCGAAACACAGCCATGCTTGCACACTATTGCTTGGCGGATGAATGTCTGGCAATGGGACTTCCACAGGCGCTTTCTTGCAGAAGAGGCCTGCCTACCACTAAAATCAATTCAATAATTGGCTGTGGTCAATTGTCGATAACGATAAGTCGTGGGCCTAACAAACGCCGATAACAGAGGTCAGCACTTCTTCATTCGAAAAACAACATTATAACACAGAACGAAAACAGTCTTGTTATAAACAATATTGGTAGATATCAAAAATCTCTTCATAATAAGATAAAAGAAGTTCACTATACATTATAATTACCTCCTATTATATTTGCCTGTGTTCATTTTTTCACCGAATTAAAATGGATTAGTACAATGGCAGGAAATTAAATTTATATTTATTTCTTTCTTTCGAAAGTGAGGGCAGACCCGTGCTCAGCAGCGCGACATTATGGGTTGATGATGATGATGATTTCTTTCTACAAATTACCTGATAAGTATTCTTCTTTACAGTGACACTGACCGGAGATGGTCCCTTCCCGATACGTTCAACGCCGTGGAAAGACTGCAAGCTTCCGGCCGATCTCATAGGAAACAACTACCTGAGACCTATAGATTCATAACCTAGGTCTTCTCGAGACATAAAAATAGTGTAGTTTCCTCAAATACATGCTTGGAAGTGTTCATGTTTCTATTCTAAACGCTTACAAAGTACACTCTAGTCGCCTGGTGACCTAGCGTCCAGTAACGTGATCTGGCATACCTAATGTTTATACCAAATAAAAAACCAATTAGTGGCAGCTTACGCGAGATCATTTCTCGTTATTTCGGTGAGCGCCCCAATAATTAAACAAACAATATACAGCCAACTGCCGCTACGAGGCTAACCTACATAATCTCTTTGAAAGAGGTTAGATGCCAATATTATACTTAATAATTATCAGTGTTAGTTTTTATTTACATCCTATCCTATTAACACGTTAACTGCTGAAAACACTACTGCTCTGTTTTGCCGTACTCGTGGCAAGTTATGAAAAACACAACAGTTGTGTTTTCAGTGTTCTGCGTTCGGTTTTGCTCGAGTCCTACAATGTGTAAATATTTGTGTGGAAGTGAATCAGACGCTCTTAGTGTAGGGCCATGGTCCTCGTGGTTCCGGGTTCTCTAGCTTTCGGCATTCACTAGCTTGATGATCAATATGTAAAACCCATTTTCAAAAGTAATATATAGTGTACTGCGCAGTACGAAGTGACGTTCGATATTTTTATATGAATAAAACCTTAGATGTCAGAGACGAATGGGATAAATCAAACTATGACAGTTGAACAAAACAATATTTTGTATTCAAACCACAAAAATCCCCAATTAGGAAATACATAGTAGGTAATAGTATTTAAAACACGTAACGCATTTTACATTACATTATTTTATGCATATTCTAATAATTATTATTTTAATTGTTTACAAAATAAACAAGTTTCTATCTAACTAATACAACGTTTCGTACTTTTAACAATATTGATAAAAGCTATTTTTATTACTTGATAGTAGCACCATTCAATTAATAAACAAAAAATTGTGACAAATAAAATATACCTTGGATAACAAAATATGTAGCAGTATAATAAAATAACATAAAACTTCGAGAAGTCAGCCACGTAATAAGTGAAACGGACACTGACAGCTAGAATTTAATAATCTATGCACCAACTGTACCTCTATTCCCAGTTTTGCTTAAGTTGTTTCCGAGTATAGTAAATCATTTGTATGAAATCCAGTGCAGCGATAATAAAATAATAGAGATATAAGAGTTACTGAAATCAAGTTTACATAATGTGTTAATAAATAATATAACATAATGTTTAAGTCATTAACACTGGCTGCTGAGCCGTTTTGCTTGTCTAGCCACGGGTGCGGCTCCGCACGCGCCGTAGTATTTTCCCATACAACAAACAAAACAGTTGTTTTCCCGTACTCGTGGCAAGATATGAAAAACACGACAGTTGTTGTTTGAATGTGTTAACACGTTGACTGCTGAAAATACACGTTTGTGTTTCTATAACGTTACGAAAAGTGAAAACACGCCTGGCGTGCGAACCCACACTGTTGTATTGACAATTTTGTCACAGCAGTTGTGTGCGCCCGCACAGCTGATTGAGTTTAGTTACGACACAACGCCAATAAACACACACGTTGCGTGAAGAGTCGCAAAAGTGCCAAAAATAAATAAAACGGTTCAGCAGTGAATGTGTTAATGATAACAACTCCAAAAGAGCTTTAAAACTATATACAGTTAAGACACAAACAAAAAAATTGGTTCAATAATTTAAAATTTTAAAAATGGCCACGCTAGATTCTGACTCTTCAAATGGATACGGAACCCGATTCGTGACACAATGACCTGCCACGCAATTGACCGCTTTTTTGCCTTTACCGCAGAAAAGTAAAACTGCAACATCCATAAAAGTGACATCACCATTAGCTCCTTTAGTGCCTCTTTACTTGTAAAAACAATATAAAATGCCTCGTGTAAAATATATTGTGTACAAAGTCAACCAGCATAGGCATCCCAATTAATTCGAAACACTTCGGAACACTCGGATTAGTAAAATGTACTTATGATGGGAAATTTAAACATTGAACTGTTTTCGCAGCTAGACCTGCTAAATATTTCTACAAAATAACGTAAAGAATGATCCACGATTGTCGTGAAATCTATTATCATTTACCCGGTCGAGAAAAGAAAAAACTGTTTGTACTTTTAATTTCAATATCCCGCGGTAACCACATTTTCTTAGACTACCTATCTATGCAGGCCGAAGTTTACACGCTTTCAAATGTATAACCGCAGGAGTGTTATCACAAAAGCACAAATTAATACATTGACTGCTGAAAACACACCTGTTGTGTTAGCGCAGCTTACGTGCAGTCTGTGCGGCGAAACACATACGTGTGTTTAACGCGGCGCTACTACTGTGCGGCTCACACAGGCGGCACGCCAGTGCTAGAAAACACACACCGTTCGTAACGATGCCGAAATGTAAAAACCGTTTCAGCAGTCATCGTGTTAAAGAAACGAAGAGTAGCTGACCTTGCATTTTATTAATAAATGAGAACACGATGTAACACTTGGAGGCTCTCTTGAAATGTTAGCAAATCTAGGCGCATGATTAAATGTAGATTTTGAAACAAAATGTATGAAAATATAATAAAAAAGTGCACACGCATCGATTTGTATATGTTGCCTATCTTACCGAAGTGCAAAGGCCAGTTTGCATTATACATCCTTAGTAGAGTGCGTTAGTTCAACTAGACAGGCTTTATACGTTTTTTACATAGAATTCTACTAAAGCGAGCAACGTTTACACGTTTCAAGTAAAGCACTCTACTAAAGACAATGTACACCGGCCTTTAATCCAATACCCAGCTACGTAACGTGGCGTATAATCTGACACGTTTGGTTAAAAATTGGGAGAGTTACAAATTACGCGCATATAGTTAATTTTTTTTTTAACAAATTATGTTCATTATAAATTTTAATTAAATAAAAAGGAAATTTCAATTAAAATCGTGTTACCGATAAATATAACAATAATTAAAATCGTAATATTAATAGAGCCCTTTTTATCAAATAAACTTCATTAAAAACCTTATCTCTGGCACACGTATATATACTGCAAGCAATTAATGTTATATACCTAATCAGAGAACTTATCACAGGGAGCTTTGGAATAATCATGGAATGCTAACTATACTAATAATGGAATGGTATACTCCACTGATTCATTGATGATAATAAATGCCTACCCGTGTTTAATAGACGTAACGCCTAACTATGCCATTTGAGAAACACTGGTAGAGTTAATGGAGTTTCCTTTTCCAGTGCAAGATTTCGCCATGAATCAGCACACGAAAGGGAAATATCATGTTTATTCAACCAACCACAATCAGTTTACTCATTAATTTAGTTGATCAAATTTGGTTTTTATTTTTCTTTTGTTTATGAGAGTTAAGAGTTGACTTGTAATAGTGTAGTGTAATAGTATTTTATTAAATACTTACAATAAATGATTTCAGATTTTGAGTTTTGTAGTTTCGGAAGATTTTTTGTAAACTATAAGTTTTTCTTTTTAATTACTCTGATGTAGGTCTTCACTTTAGGAAATGTCTGAACCATACGTCACCCCCAGCACTGTGCCATCGTGGCGCATCGGTGGATATACCTATGACGTCATTGGACGACAAACAGAAATATAAGTTTTTGTTTTTTTTTTGTATTGCCCCGAGACCTGTACACAGGTTGTTAGAGTTGATAATATCGATATTCCACAGATTAAAAAACTACTCATGGTTTTACAATAAACAAAGATATATATATCTACATGAATAAAAATAATGGATCCTGGAAAACCTTATCAGATCTATTCCAGCTAGAATAAAGCCAAGTTATACAATTCCAGTTATTTTATCATAATTTTATGCGATGCGCTAAATGTGCCCATACATGTATATGTGTATATATATATGTACCATGGCACGCTTCGCTGTGGCACATTCGCACATTCGCTGATATGTCACTGATGAAAAAAATAGATAAAAACAATCCATGATGAGGATTATATATCATGCTAAAATTTCAGCTCGATCGGTGCAGAACTTTTTGAGTTTTTGAAGCGTACACAAACCAACATAACATTTTTATATATGTAATAGATATATTACCAGACTACGGCAAAGCTTAAAGGATTGTTTATGTGTTTTTATAACAAATTTCCTACTGGAAACATACAAGTTGGCTTAGAAATACTTAAAATCGTATACACAGAAAATAAAAACTAAACAAAATACAATTTTTAATGTTCACAACACCAATGTTTTCAAAAACTAAAACATTGTCTTTTGAGAATGGACTAGGAGCCTATGCTCCTTTCATTTCAGTTACTATATTAATAAATGTATTAGACAAATTGAAAACTAAAAAAAATAGAACAAAGAGAACTTCTTATACTCCTGTCTAGCGGGTTACCGGATTTAGACAACGGTTCAGGGTCCAATAACTAAACTAAATTTTACAGCTCTTATACTATTGCGGTCCCTTTCGTTTTCGTACCGATCGAAAGGGACAACTATAAAGTTTAGATCTGTCAAATTTAGTCAATTTATAATAGACCTAGTTCAGTTTGAGCACCCAAAGGCGCCACCAATGCATTAGTCTAATAAAATTGATAAAACCCTAAGATAAATAATAAAACGGGAGATACGTACCCTGTTATATTAAGTTACATCTTACATTGCTACGATAATTACATTATGTAAAAAGATATGAATGTTTTCAAGTTTGCATCGAGCGTTCAAGGCCGCCGATCTTTCGGTTACCAATTTGCAGATATCGATATATAAAAAAAAAACACATAGACTTCTTTTAATAATCACTCGGACGATAAGACATTGTATCTTTATTGTGAGTATTAGGGAGTTGTTATCTTACATGCAATTTGCACTGTTGAAATAATAAGTGAACGTACCTATTCGTACCTAACTGAACAGAAATACAAACTTTTCATAAGTTATGTATATTTTTTTACTTTTTAAAATATGTATATATGGTTAATTATTATTATAAATTAATTCGGAAAATTTATTCCGAAAATTATTTCGGAGGTAGGTATGTTATCCACAAATCCGGACTTGGCCCCCGTGGTGGAATTTGGCCAAACCTTCCTCACGAAAGTGAGGAGACCCGTGCCCAGCAGTGGGACGTTATGGGTTGATGATGAGATGAGATATAGTTAATAATATATTTAAAATTTTGTAAGTATAGTCTTTTAATTTATTGTACGTCCTCTTGAAACCTATTATCGTAATAACAACTTAAATGTTTACGAAATTAACAAAACAAAAAATATTCTGATTCGGTAAATATCTATAATAATCTCACTATATTATAATTATTATATTATATAATTATTATCAAGATACAGAAATACGTTTTTTATGTGTAAAAAGTTTCTAAACTACACGACCTATATTTCAGAAACTATTTCCATGTGGAAAAGCTATATTATTTCTGATGGATCCCAAAACATATAAGTAATAACAAAGTCACCGTGAAATCTTAGCATAAAGTGTTGTAGAACTTAAATGCAAAACAACTTAGGGACTGTAAATTCCCGCGAAATATCAATAAAAGCGATGTTGGTAATATCATGTTTCTGTTAAGCACTGGCTCGTGAAGAAATGTAAATAAAAGTTTGATTAAATTTATAAGTACTAGAAGTACTTATAAATTTAATTCTTAATACGCATTTCTTAATACGCACTTATAATGTCTAATGCCCTATTTTTCCACTTCAAAAAATCCCAATAATCTTGTACCTATTTCGATTTCTAAAACTAAAAGAACTGTTCCACAAAATGATTAGAGAGTAGGATCTGAAACAATGTACTTTTTTACATTTCAATTTGTACGTAACATTACACAAACCAAAGACACAAAATTAAAACAAACTCTGTTGTAAAGTTACCGCCTAAGAAGTTTATTTATTTATTTATGAACTTCATAACAATGTACATATTCAATATAATCTATTATACATTGATTGGTAGTTACTGTTCAACCCTTCAAAAGAATCTTCAAACTGATGTAAAGTGACCCAACATGGTTCAGTGCTTCTTAAAATATGTTAAAAAGTGAACAAATTTAGTTCACTGCTTCTCAAAATACATTGAAAAGTGAACAAACTTAGTTCACGGCTTCTTAAAATAATTTAAAAAGTGAGCAAACTCAGTTATCCGATTCTTAAAGTACCCTAAAAAGTGACCAAACATAGTTCACTGCTTCTTAAAGTACATCCTTGAGCTTCGCGGACTTACCCCAGATCGAAACCAACAATATTATCCAGATCGTAATCGAATATCCTATAGTCGTGCTTGTACAGTTTATACAACCTCCTCACCAGAGGCAGTTCAAGTTGAGAGAAGTACTTGTGGAGCTTCTCAGAAGTTCCCGAGGTGTGGGCCAATCTTGGGAACTGGACGTAAGAAGCGTTGATGGTGTTTAGAGCTAGGAGAGAGTCGTCTAGGAGAGTCTCGTATTTACCTGAAAATAAGATAAAATACAATGATGGCTAGTTGTTTTTTTAAAATCAGATGTAACATTGCCGAAATCCGCGTCCAAAAATAAGCTAAAGATAACTATGTAGCAAAAAGTTAGACTACTGAAAGTTAGAAATGTGATGGACGACGTAGCTAATTTAGTTGCGCTAGCTTGGAAAATATAAATCCCAATACTAACTAACCTAATGCCTTGAAAAGTACAGAAATACGATATAATTATAATATAAATGTAAGAATTTTAGGTAGTGATTTGCAAAGATGGTACAGCAGTTATTTCCTATTAAAATTCTGCCAATGGTGGCATACAAATATTAATACAATTTAATTAATTTGATTATGCACAAAATCTATAGAAAATGTAACTGAAAATTGAGCTCATTATAAATAAGGATACATACTTAAAATTTAGGAAAAAATTTACGTCAAAGTCAATGGCAAAAGGCAATGTCAAATATCTTTATTCACGCTCGAGTCCTAAGCTCATGAAAGTTCACAGCCTGTACCTTCGGATTTTAAAAACATCTAATTGAGAAGAACCCGCAAGACCCTAAGGTAGAGCTGATTGTGGAAACGTAAAATAAGACAGAACCGAGTCTATGTAAGAACAAGGCACGTTATATCAAAACAATTGGATATTGGATTATAGAAGCGCAGATACAAATTACTCAACCACATTACGTGTAGTTTTAGTTACGTATTTCCAGTACCAACATTAATTTTAAATTGAAAATTACTGTGTGGCATTGCACTCAGAAATACCAGAAAATAATGGCCAGAACTTTCACTGTCTCGGTGTTTTAACTCAGTAACTGTCAGGAAAAATAATTAAAGCCAGTTAATTGTATTTGACGCACTGGCCAAGAACTAGTAATGAGGAGACAAGATGAGTCAAAGATGTCGGTAATAAAGAGCATGGAGAACAATTAAAAATTGTATTGTTTAAAAATAAATTAAATAGTATTATTGGACAAATAATACCGGGCCCCAGTGGTGGATTACGGACTAACCCTCCTCACAAAATTGAGGGGAGACCCGTGCTCAGCAGTGGGAACGTTATGGCTTGATGAAGATGATGATGATTGGACAAATGTTATTATGACCTTACTGAACAATCAAACGATTGTTAAATTGTTCTAATTGATTATTTAATATTATTATTTGTTTTTGTATCATCTATATATATATAAATGTTATGTTGGTTTGTGTACGCTTCAAAAACTCAAAAAGTTCTGCACCGATCGTGCTGAAATTTTAGCATTTTATATAATCCGCATCAAGGATTGTTTTTATCTATTTTTTTCATCAGTGACATATCAGCGAATGTGCGAATGTGCCACAGCGAAGCGTGCCAGGGTACAGCTAGTAATTTTACAATTATTGTGTCTTGGCCATTTGAATTTTATTTTGGATTTTATTTTTATTCAGTAGTTGGTAAGCAACAGTGCTACGATTATAAAACGCGTGTCGCAGCTTGAGCGCGTACTCTAGCTTAATAATTCAGCCACCACGATAATTTTAACCGAATTAGTCTATACAGGGCACAATAGATGAAATGTAGAAACGAAAGAAGAGAAAGAAAAACAAAAACACAGTAAATATGCTTTCAATGTGTTGATGACGTAGTGTGATTTAGGGTCGTTTAAAATATAAATAGTCACTAAGGATATGGATGAGTGAAATGAGAAGACCTTTGCTCAGCCGTGGGACACACTTTTAAAAAAAAATGCATTTATTATACTTTTTGGTCAGTTTCTATCCAGTTGGATTAGTTAGACACAACAAATGTAAAAATTATACAATTGCCTTATCAAATGTGGCTGCAAGTTTTTTTGAATAAAATTAATTATAGATGTAATTCCATTAATATATAAAGAAGTTCCTTGAATTTACTTTAAACGTGTCCATAACCTAAGCTTCGTCGAAAAGACCGTTAAACACAATGCTGCTTATAATACTTGGCTAATATTCCAGGAACCACAAAATCTGGATTCCAAAACAAGATCTCCTTCCGTCTCTTTCAGTTTTATATTAGAAACAATATATGCAACTCACTCTTTCTAAAGACGTGGACGTACCCGTGTGTGAAAATTAGCAACCGAGAATTTCTGAGAAGTATCCGATGTCTATTATTATGTCTAGAACAAAAATGCACCGATTCATCTTTTGCATAGCTCCTTGCACCTTTTTCTCAAGGGTCAAGTAGATAATTATCTATTTTTGGCTACTTGCAATCCAAGTTTCGAAAAGTTCATGATCAGCGAAACCCTCGCAGAGCGGAGCGGCATTTTGATATGACGATTGAGCGCACTGTTTCCAGCTAAATTACTGGGCATATGAGACATTAGAGCCGATGTCTCAGGGTGACGAGCGCAGTGCAGTGCCGCGCAGGATTATGCAATGCAAAGTTCTAGGTGGCACTGAAACTATTATGGGCAGGCGTTAAGTTTACCATCAAGGGACCGACCTGCTCGTCCCGTAACTCAATGAAATAAAAAAAAACCGAGGAATTTTTTTATGTACATATTTTGTAAGCAAAAGCGGCATTGACCAGTCTAAGATTATGTGAGAGACTTCACAGAAAGACCAGGCCCTTAAAAATCGTCAAGGCTCGTCAACGTAACCCAAACCACACCAGAACATCATTCGACTAGTACATTCCATGTTGAAATACAACTGATATCGTATTAAAAACCAGTTGAAGCAAACCTATTCATCACTGTACCAAATTAGAGGTTATGACGCAAGTCGCGTACGACTTTAATGAACGCAAAAAACTATGAGAAGAAAACATGAACCAAGCATGTAAGCTGACGACAGGATATTTGAATAATATTATAGTGACCATTTTTCAGTGTTTAGTTGGATAAAGACCCTCTCACAAAATACGTATAATACAACATGGCTTCTGTGGCATAAGTGGGTGATGAGCCGGCGAAGCGTGAGGTTGTAGGTTCGATCCCCGCGCAGGGCAAAGATTTGTGTGACCCACATGTATTTGCTCTGAGTCTGGGCGTTTGTGGGACCATGGTCCTCGTAATTCTTGATTGACCCAGATACAGGGAATCCTAGTTAGGTGTCAGGGATTTATGTATGTGATTGTGACGCATTATTCATTAATTGAGTACTCTCTTCCCTCCCGCGAACCGCTTCTCCCCACCTGTACCAGACGTTGGGCAATCATAAGGTGTATGGGGGGTGTCCGGAGTGGACCCAGTTCTGCTTCTTGGTAATTTTTCTGACATATTTTGGTAGATTGCTCTATACTGCTAAACAAACTAGTGTGATTGTGATTCATTACTTAAACTAACAAAAGGTTGAAATTACGGGAGACTTCACCAGCTGCTCCATTTTTATTTTATTTGAATAAGTGACGAAACAAGTAAGTCGTTCACCTGATGGTAAGCGCCACGCCCGGCACAGTATTGAATCTTTTGTTGACAGTTAAATTTGTATTGAGAATCATAGAAAATCGTTCTATTTTTTTCCGTGGCTACGGTTATCCTGGTTTTGTAAAAATGGTGGCGACCCTGTTTAATTTCAATTACGATGTAAAATACTCGCTATTTCCACGCCATTAATATATAAACATAATTATTATTCAAATATGTAAGCGTCGAGAAACACAGCTGCGATAATCTCGTACAAATGGACAGACACCAAATCCCGATTATTAAAAAGAGGTTATTTTTCCAAACTTTTATTTAGTTTCACCTGTCCCGGTGTTGCTTAACGAATCTTGCAAGTTAAATTTGACCCACTTCTTGGTGTAAGATTGAGTTGAAATTTCGCATAGTTATGTTTGCCGCATGTCGGACGAGCTGTGGGAAAAACCTGTAACCGTGGAGCCCACACAATGTTAGACGACGTCGTGGCAGCCCCAGAAGGAGACGGCGGGACGAGCTGGACGTCTTTTGGAATGACTGGCCGCAGAAGTCTATAAGCTGAGAGGAATGGAAGGAGGATAGGGACGCCTTTGCCCTGCAGTGGGACGACTGTGGCTGAATAATAAAAAATAATAATATGTAATTCTACTTAATACTAATATTCAGAACTCTATATGTAAGATAATAAAGTTGTTACTTCACGTCGTAAGACAATTGCTTGAAAAAAAAGTAATTAAGTACTAACATTTTTTTGGAAATTACTGCCTTACTTTTAGGTACAGGCAGGCTGTGGGTGGAACAAATGTGGTCATTAAATGACGGCGGTGAGTGTTTAAACTCTAGGGTTGGACCCGATTTATCCGTACAGTAGATAATATTTCTGTATACGCAATCTCTTAGGAGAAAGTGGACGATAAGCAAAACTCTTTCATATGGGATTGGTTCATACTGCAATAGACCGTAAAACTATAAGGTTTAGGAAGTCTTTGCGCATCAGTAGGACATTACAGTACCTATTCTTTACGTACAGTATAAATAAGTCTATGGGTTGAAATTGAAGTGAAATGAAGTTGAAAATTGTGAATCCAAGTGAATTGAATTGAAGTTGAATAAAGAAGTCTATGGTTCATTAAAAACGGGATATTTACCATATAACTTTAAAACTTTACAGAGCCGATATGGATAAAATTATCAATAAAATACATTATTTTCCTCATACATTGTGACAATTAGATTAGTTACTGAATTCAACAAACGGCACTGATAGGTACAGATTTACGGACAAAATGTTACGTGTGGACAAATTGAGGACAACCCTAACAGCCATGTAACTTTATTGTGTCGTTAAAGCTACAGTTGTTAAAATGCTTTATGAATTTGGGACAAAAGAATTGACTAGATTACAGATAACTGTTGTAGGTAGTTGTAGGTAGGTAAATGATTTTATTAAATCATGTATTACAACAAAAGAAGAGGCAAGTTCTCAGCCAAAAATCAGTCAAGGCCCAGAATATATATAAAATTACTGTCAAGGGTAAAAATTACTTTACAATGCCGAAAGACACAACATAAATTATGCAACTATTTGCTTAAAAACATTGTTGGATTTAAAAACAATAAGATAAAAGAGCCTTGGTTATCAGATCTCTTTCGGGATTTGGTACGTTGATAGACGAATTCTAAAAGAACGTGATTATTGGACTTAACATAGGAAGCTGTGAAGAAAATCCTAAAATAACCTTGTACATGTCGACTGATGCATTTCTTAGGTGTCCTTGAAGTCTAGTTGTATTTTATTCATAAGAAAGCTCGGATGGGAACAAAAATATGGATCTATGGAAATAGGTAGCCCCTTCATAAAATCAAAATTATGGCGAAAAAGATACTGTTGAACTTATTTATCTTTCCAGTGCATATATTATTTATTAAAAACCAAAATTCATAACTACCAATATAAAAGTTGATAAAGTACATTTTTTACATCGAGTACTTGAACTTTAAGCAATGATAAAATAAATTAACGATTACGAGTATAAAAAGCTGCAATAAATATTCGAAAACACCTTTTGCTCATATAATTATATCCTACTAATATTATAAATGCGAAAGTTTGTGAGAACGGATGGATAGATGTGTGTTCCTCTTTCACGCAAAAACTACTGAACGGATTTGAATGAAATTTGGAACACAGATAGTTTATAACCTGGATTGAGTGATAGGATACTTTTTAAAGCGAAGAAATGCTTGTAAGGTTTTGAAATAGGGGATGAAAGTTTGTATGGTAATATGTAAGATTTCGGCTAAACCACTGCACCGATTATAAAATATCTTTCACTAATGGAAAGCTACATTATCAACGAGTAACATAGGCTATATTTTATCCCCGTATTCCCACAGGAACAGGAACTACGCGAGTAAAACCACGGGGCGCAGCTAGTCATTACTAATTGAGTCCAACATTTTAAAGTTTAATTTACAGGAAAGCACCCACAACCATTGGGATAGCCGAGACTCTGTACAGATTGCGACATTCGGTACAAATTCTACGTATAGCAAACAAATAACAATGAGTCTTGTGCCAAAACGAACTGACCCAGCCTTGACTATTGTAACCCTCCTAACTCGTGTTCCATTTCTACGATGAATGATTATTAAAGTCAACTTTTAGTGGAGGTGAAGGACATTAAATCAACACGCGATCACCCCATGGCTGTTTATGAACGTTGAATGAAGTCACATAATAATTTTACAGCTCAATTAAAGGCAATATCGAAATTATGGGAACAAGCGACGCTGAACGACTGAGTTATAATAGTTGAATTGAACATCTATTGATATGATCAAAGACGAACTGAAATCTATTCTGTGACTGAAGGTAATCATCAACCTATTTGTTTTTAATACTGCTGGCTGGGATACATAAAGGAACTTAATCCCACACACTTGGTACGTGATGATAAGTATTATAAAGGGAGAGGCTGATGGGCCACAATTCACCACGCCTTCCTAGTTCAGAATGGTGGATGTCCCAAATCCTTAAATTTTGAGCTTCTTGGACATGCCGATTTCTTCACTGTTTGGTCTAGTCTGTACTGAACGCATTCTTAGAAGTGATGGCATACCAAGAAAGGGAACTGTTGACAGTGCCTGTCAGATGATCTGAAGATTTAAAACCGATTGTAAAACCAAATTGGATGGTAATAGGACAAACAAAACTTAGTGACGTAAATGAATAGGAGTCACCAAGTATGTTATATTACGAACCTGCCGTACAATTTTCTACAGCTAGTTTGAAAGGCTCATTTTAACGGTATAAAATGATCGTACAATTGGCAGTTAGTTGTAAAACCATCCAACGCCAGTGAAAAGCTTGGGATTAAATTGATGGTAAGCTAAGTTATGCGTAGAATGTTTTTTTTAAGTAATGTTTTTTAAAACGGACCTCGTTATGCTCATGTGTAACAATTATGGATTGTATGTTAAACAAAATTGAACACTAGTAAGCGTAGTAGAAAATCGTCTGTCGTCTGAGCATAGCTTTTTGTTCGACAGCCACAGAACAGATAATATCAACTACGCTGAGAACTAGATTTTTTTTTCGTTTTTTTTTGTAACCGTTTTATTTTTCGTCTGTGGCCTATGGAGTAACAAGAAATAAATCTGAGACGTTGGTTGTATAATTATTGCGTCACCATACAGGTTTTTGCGTCTACCATTAGCAGTCAGTAATTTGCTGTATCAATTCGTCAAGTGGTCCTTATGTCGACGCAGGATGATATAAATTCGTTTAGCTGATACTTACGGATATTTTCAAAACTTCAATACGTAGTTCTAAAACAAGATTTTATATGAAACAGCCTATAATTTGTATAAATAAGCTGTAACGAATTAATTACAGTACCGCTGCAGTATATTTCTGTTATTAACAAAATCTCGCTACTTTAATAAATTCGATAGTTTGTGTGTTTGTGTCCCCTCTTTTGATGAAATTTCGTATTTAGATACTTTACGTCCTGGATTAGAATATAGGATACTTTTAATCCCGTAAAAATTCACGGTTAGTGTGGCATACTATTTAAAGCGGGTGAAACTGCGGGGCGCTGCTAGTGATAAATAAACAGTTCTATATTTAAGAGAGGTTGTGCCTGAATCGACACAAATTACGCTAAACAACTCGACGGGCCCTGCACCAATGCTTTTGAAAGTTATGTGCAGTTCCAATTGCTTCTCTCAAGCGAGGTGAAGGAGTACATAGTGATGAAACCGGCATGTTCAAGAACAAAAACCCATCTCAAGGAAGGACATGCTACAGTTACCATCCCGCACTAACTAGCGTAGTGAATTATGAATGACCCATCCTACCCTACTAATATTCTAAATGTGACAGTTTGTGAGTATGTATGGATGTTTGTTACTCTTTCACGCAA
Organism: Campaea margaritaria; assembly: GCA_912999815.1. NCBI lineage: Eukaryota > Metazoa > Arthropoda > Insecta > Lepidoptera > Geometridae > Campaea > Campaea margaritaria. Next base: position 11,045,702 of record OU538790.1, read on the forward strand.
AAAATTACTGAACGGATTTTAATGAAATTTGGCACACAGATAGTTTATTACTTGGATTACCACATAGGTTACTTTTTATGCAGTCAAATTTAACAGTTAATACTCAACGCGGGTAAACCGCAAGGCCCAGCTTATCCTCTTTAGCAGAGACGTGTGTCCCAACTGTGGAAACGCAGTACCTAAGCTAAAGATGACAAATTTTGTAACTTATAGTTCCGTGCCAAACGTCACCAGCCTTATTAGTTAGGCTCATTATGCGGCAGGTCACAGGTCAAGTCTAGTTGACTGTCTATTAGCCACTAACACCCGGCAAGTAGCTTGCTTAGGTAAATACCTACACAACAAAATCTGTGAATGATTGCGCAAACGTCGCAGGAAACGAGGCAAGGCGTGGATTGACGCAGACGGGCAAACATTATGCAAAGTAAAAACGTGGAATCGGACTAATACTGCTTAAAATATGTTTATTTAAGTGGCGAAGTTCTATTTTGAGAAGAACGCTCATAATATCAGCTGATGTGACGGGAAATCCGTGCAGAAAATACCATGTCTGTAGCAACTCTACTGACAATCGCGATACCATGGATTCTATAGTGAAAGTGAGGGGAGACCCGTGCTCAGCAGTGGGACGATATGGGTTGTCGATGATGATGATGACATTATATATATATGAACTAAGTTTGTTAAAAGTTGAGGCTCAGCGGGCGTGGCTCTCACCGCCCCAAATCGAAATAACATTTGTCTTATTACGTTAAAAAAACCCCGATATTATTTACACATTATTACATAACTACCGATCGATATGCCCCAAAGTTGCGTATAAGCAGTCTGGGAAACACGTGTGAAATAAGATGAGACAGCAATCGGCTGGAGGTCGCCGACATTCCACGATACAAGACGAACCTATTACTTCTTTCTATATATCCAGTTTTGGAGACGTGAAAACCTTTTTAAACCGATTGTCCGACGGCTGTTTAGACCACAAATGATTCTTGAACTCTTGATAGATTGAAATTTTCATCAAAGATAGTTATCAATGTTTATAGTGATGAATTAGACTGGCGTGGGAGCCGACATACTATCCTACCAACCTTGTATACAATGTTCTAAAGGAGCTATTGATGTAATCATAGATAAGATAATGTCGATCGCAATTAATCCAACCGTAGTAGTTAATTTACCTCGTCATTTATTTGTCCATTTTAAAAAACCTCAAACCCTTATCTGACCTGATTTACCAAGTTTGTTTGGGCACGTCGATAACCTTCAATTGTCGCAGCCGAATTGATCTGGTAAGACCATTGAGGTAAGACGTTTCCAATTGTCACTAAAGGACGAGAGTAAATTTAACTCTAGTTGTAATGACAGAAAATATTTGTCCCAATAATAATGAGGAGTGAGGAGTTCGTTCTACCTAAATCTAGTTATTTTTCCTCTCTTCGAAGAAAACTAAGAGCGATTGGTACGAGAAAATACTTGATTTCTTTCAGAAGCTACATGAATGAAAGAGCTAATTTCAATCATAAATAATTTCAAATCAATTAGAAAACAATGGAAATTATAATTGGATTTTATTATTCGAACAGGCAATGCAAACGAGTTCAGCTGTAATTTACAAGTTAGCAAATTTACTAAATATTGAAGTCGCGATACGCAAAACTAGCTCAAACAGCTACGGTAGCCTATCGGTGACGTAGCCTTTATAATGTTTATATCTACTTGAGTTGAATGAAATCATATAAATTGGCATTGCGGATGTGCCGCCAACGCTTAATTGTCAATGGACCGTTATCAATTGAAACAAATAGGGCTATGTTATTTGCAGTGTGGAGGCAGATAGGGCGGACAGAGCGTCGAGGTCCTTTCATGATAAAGTCTGCAATGATGGTTGGACAAAGGTTTGACAATAATTTTGAGCATTTAAGTACAGAGTGATTGAGAAAGGGCCTGCAATCTTCGACCAGGAGTATATAGCTTGCTGACCACCACCCGCAAGTAGAAAATCAGGCATCAAACTCTTATCGGGGAGTTACGACAGCGGTATTTGAGACGCATTCTCATTTTAGGCTGCGGCACAGAATAGATAGTACTGCGTGCTGAGAAGGTTTATTAGCTTCCAGCACGTTATTTTGACAGTTCAAAACGAGCGCGTTACGAGTCTAGGTGGTCTTAGAGAGTAACTGGACTGGTGAAAATGTGGTTGAAAATGATAATGATAAACAGACTAACTGGCTCGCAGACTGCTTTTCCTTGAAAGAGGGCCTTTAAAAACTTTTTGAAGTAAAACTTCTTTACGCACGCTTGACTAGGGGAGTAAGCTGGTGAATGCGTGACGAGAGCGTTACGAAAAGTGTGATAGGTTGAGGCGAACGGAAGTTGAGAGGGAGATACAAGTTAGTGAAGATAGAAAGAGAAGGAGTTACTTTTCGTATAATATTACTGTAGGGGCAAGAGAGGTGCGAGCACACATTTTTTTCTCTCATTCTCAAATAGCCTGTAACGTTTCGTATATCTAAGAGACAGTGCAGGACTATTAAAGAAGTTTTACTTCAGTCGTATGGTCTCGTTTTTTTAGATTTATTATCAGGTTCTAACTGTTGAACACAATTTCTATTGCCATTGCAGAAAAAGTCAGATAAGTTGGTAAATAAAAATTAACTTACCAACTAATGTATATTTGATGAGACAGGGATGGCAGAGGCTCGTGATCGGCTGCCAGTGTTCGTTGTTGACCACGTCCGCCATCTCGTCAGACTTGTTTGTGAGGAAGAGCGCGAACTCTTTGAAGGTGACGTCATTGCCGTGCTCCAGCGACTCGTTCGACGGGTTGTCGCGGTAGGCTTTGATGATACGCCGCCCGACGCGGTTCTGGTGAAGTTGCAAACTTTTGAAAGATCCAAATGTTGAATATTCAAGGTATTTGTAAAATTTAATGCAGAGTTTTCAGCAAGTTATTTGAAAGATGCAATGTTGAATTTCAAGGTGTTAATGACCATTCATTTGAGATGTCTCCGAAAATATGGATTCTTATTGTATTAGCACAATGACGTCAAATTCACTAGTGCGAAATCTTGATATGGGTATGCCCTAGGTACTTAAGTATGACTCCTGACATTTCTGGATTATTTTATAAATTTGTTAAACACAAAATAATGAAGTTTTTTTTCATGGAACTTTATTCAAACACATCGGGATTGATAAAAATATCTTTGAAAACTTGAATACTTGTCTATGTTGAACACTAATGTAAATAAATCTATTTAGAACTTTAATCTTGGTTACTTAATAAATTATATTGAATTATTGTATTTTCCAATGAGGAGAAACGAAGCTAAAACTTACTTGAAAATACTTAGCACTCTGCGTCTCTCCTTCCAGCTTATTCCTAAATGCTGACAGCAGTCTCTCAAATGGATTCCGTACGATTATCATCTTGTGGTAGTTATCCAGCATATAGTCCCGTTCTAGCTTATTAACTGTGCTGAGGTTTCGGAACATTCCGGGAGCATGAGCCATGCTGGCCGGGATGGTCAGCACATCTGTGTTGTTCCATTTGCCAGCCAGTATCATTAGCACTCGCTTCCAATTGGTACAGGCCACCTACAAAAATAATTAAATGATAAAAACAGACAGTATTTTTCATCGGTGGCTTTCTTTTTTATTATTTTCCAGCCATTATGTTTAGCACACATTTCCAATTACTACTGGCCACCTACATTTTTTCTTTACATAAAATAATATAGTCAATCTATTCTTTTTTTATTTGTGGCCTTGTTTTATCTCTGAGGAAATGATGGAACAAAAAGCATAAGGTTAGCATGTCTATTAATATCTTAAATATTCTTTTTAAGATACCTTACCAAGATGTGACTTGAGTAATTCGACCTACTAATAGACTATCATTTATTCTGAAAATATAAGTCTGTGGTAGTAAGAAGTATGTGTTGGTTGATACTTGACTCCGTAATAGCTAAACAGATCTTTTTGGTATTTCATAGGTACCTACTTTTAGACCTGAAAATTTTTCATCTGAGTAAAACCGCTGAGCGCAGCTTGTAAACAATTAAGTTTCCATCCATAAAACTTCCTAAATCACACATTAGGTAGTTGACTTTGTAACAGTTTCTAGTCCATATCAGTGTTAATTAGATAGATAGGTCCCTACTAAGTACATAAGATGATTAGGTACATAATCATAATCTTTGTTTACCCTTCATTATAAGTAAACCTGAGGAGTTCTATTTATAAAAAAAATGTTTGTTACTGGTTGGCGATACTTACAGTACAAAAAGTTTCTTTTCAATTTAATATTAGTTGCTTTTTTAAATTTGCTGGTTTTATTAGAGTAATATTTGGCTCTAGCAAGGCCAATGGCATAGGAAGGAAATAATTATTATGTAAGTACTTCTCCTTCCTAATATAATTAACGGCGCAGCATTTGCATAACTTTAAAAACAATGTAACAACGGAATAGGTAAAAATATAAACTATTTCAGGAAGCTAGGTCTAGGTCATTAGTTAACCAGGAAGCACTTTACTTATCACACTAAATAATAAAAATGCGAAAGTTTAGGGGTTTGTTTCTTCCCTCTTCACGCCACAATGGCAGAACGGATTTGGATGTAATTTGGGGTAGAAAATAGTAGGTACCTTGGACCCTTAATTACTTTACAGCGCGGATGAAACCGCGAGGAACAAATTCTAGCATAATACTTTTAAAACATAGTAAGTAATTAAAATATGCCCCGGACGTTTAATTTCAGACTTCTTCGACGTGCGACGATGCTTTATACTTGTTTACCTTGAAAACTCACCTTTGGCACGTAGCAATAAAGCATTTTATGTTTCTCGTCCACCAAAATGTGCTCCAACTGCGACGGCGGGAGGACATCCAGAGAGTATTTGGGCGGCGATTGGCGGCATTTCTGCTGTATCAACTCTTGACGGGCCAAGTTCAAGGACTGGGTCAACTCCAAAGAATGCTCGCTTCCCTCACTCACTTCATTGTCATTGACACCGCCGTTCACCGAAAACAACACACTCGCGAACACTAAAACGTACTTTGAAAACTTCGTCGCTTGCATCTTTACGAAAACGCATTACAAACTTTCTTTAGAAATGTAACAACTTATAACCTTTTTTTTATGTAGGGCACACAAATTAAGCTGTGGTAACGTGGTATGTTTCACAAAGGTCCACTTATTTAATATTATATCCGCAATTTTAGTAATGAAGTTAGCATTAATTGCGTAAATTAAAATATTCACGATATTTTGCTGGGCACGAAACACACGTACATCCCAACTCACAACAAAATCAGAACTGAATGAACGCAATAAAAGTTTCGTTTTGTTTTGTTCGTTCGCCGAACGAGACGTAAAGAACTCTAGGACTGAATGAAGTTGTAATAGTGTTGTGGACTTGTGGTTTGTTTTTATCGAGAACAACACAGTGGAGAATGAAATAGATGGGTGCCTCCTACCTATTGGGGTTAGTAGGTAAACGTTCTGATTCACATAATATAATTCTGAATAAAAATAATGTATTCTTTTTAAATTTTTATTTATTTGAGTATACATTAATAATTATAGTAATACTACCTATTACAACTACTGAATAAATACTATTTTTTACGGTTCGATACAAGTTTTGCTCCACATTCTTAGAGCCTAAATAAGTAGATACAACATTAGATCTTGCACTAGAATAACCTGTGTTGCAAGATCTAGTTCTATAAGATAATGTAGGTATAGTAAAAAGATTATTATTATTATTATTATATAGGTAAAGGTTATGTTTATTATTATAATACGGATAATAATTATGAATTATGATTACATCATGATAAAGTGTAAGTATGTGAGGTGTTTGCGTGTATGTGCGAAAAGCTATGAGTATAATTATGATTGAATGCGTGATTTATGTAATGAGTGTGGTGTTGAGTATTTATTTGTGTGATGGTGTGTAAGTATAATTATGCGTGTTGCCCAAATTAAATTATGTAATAATAACGTTTATTTATTCAATCACATTTAACTTCTATAAAACAATAATCTTAAAAACGTTCACACCGCTTGATTTCCTTTTCTATTTTGTTGACAATGCTGAAAGTTTCTGTGGTATTAGATCCTGAAAATAAATAGGTATACTTAGTGACATAATGATTGGTCAACAACCACATTTTACTGTGAATATTTTATATAGATCTATAAATTAAGCTGAATCCGATTAATAAGTATAGGTACCTACCTACGTAATTGTTTTACCTAAATTATTGACAGTGTAGGTAGATAAAATGCAAGTATGTTATTATTATTTATTGTCATAATTATCATTATTTTCATGTTCATGGCACAATAATTTGGTTTGTACGAAGGAATCAAGGTCAATAATTGCAAAATTTCGTATACAAATACAATTTAAAACATAAAATTACGAAATACCAAAATTGGTATTGTATATTTTTGTGTTAGTTTATTTTGGACTAGTCATAGATAAACAGGTGTGCGTTGAAGCCTTAGTGAATATTGGTCAAGATTAAATGCTTATCTTAAAGGCTCCCAAAATGGTAGAATATTCTTAAAATGAATTGTTAACTTACTGACAAACTCCGAATAAAGAAGGCTTGATGGAATAAATTGATTCGGGCATAAGCTTCTTCAGCAATTTCACACTGATAATTTTTCCAAGATAATATCGCAAGACAGCCCCAAAGTTTATCGTCCCCCACATTACGGCACAGCTGAAAAATGTCAAAATGAATTCAATATTTAATTGTAAACGTAAACAGGTAGCACCCATTCATTAAAAAAATATTAAGACAGGTCGATTCATTTATACCTAGTTAAGTATTTAGACTTTCGTATCAAAAGAGTAAGCAAATATAATTTTCCGTTGCAATTTAATGTTACACGACACAAACCTTAGAATTACTACTGTATAATAAAATATAATTACCTGTAATGCATCCTGCCACGAATTTGAAGCGATATTTTTTAGAAGTTTCCCTGCAAACCCAGCCAACGCCACGTGAACTAAAGAGCCGTCTCCACGGTAGATGCTGACAACGCCTTCAGTCATGCTTAAGATTGAAGGGTTACGACCAAGGTCACTGAAAATTAAAAGAAGGGTGCCTTAAAGAAGTTTTAAAATAGCGAGACGGCTTGGCTGCAAGATAACAAATTTTTATCTAATGTCTTGGGGTTGTGTATATATTTAGGTACCTTGATAACTACTCTTCTAATAGTTATAGAAATAATATGTTTCTATTGCGTTATATTGCCCTAGATAACAAAAAACGTCTAGTTTAATTACAACAACAGTATTTCAAAAATAAAAAAAGGTTAATACTAATGCGCTACGAACTAATAACGGCAACGATAATCTGAGTGTAGGGAAGTCAAAAAATACGAGGACAATGGTCCTACAATCGTCTAAGCTCTGAGCAAATAAAACGTTAGCGTACCACATAATAAAGAAAAATGAAAGCTCGCAAACATTTTAGTACGGTACGCATAAAAAATGTAGGTACTTACAAAATTTCCCTGGTGATTGTGGTGGCCTGCAGCCATTCAGGCAGAAGTGCCGCTTTAGGACAGCACCAAGCCACGACAGCGTTTGCTTGCAAACCTATAAGAAGCTCAGCTTCGTCACTCCATAGTATGCTTAGAATTTGGGATCCTGGAAATAATCAACTTTATTAATTTAATAATAAGTTTTGTTACGTACAGATAATTATATCTATATTAAGATTAATCTCTATTTCCCTAGCCATATTTATTATTATTGGTAAAAGACATTACCAATTAATTTAGCAAATAAACTTAGATCGTTTGGTTTTTTCTTACCTAATTTCACAAAATGATTGGTATCCTTAATAGCTAGTAAATACAAATCTCTGTTATAGTCCAGCATAGCCAATTGCCTCTCCTCAACGGGGCCTGTTTGACTGAGAGCGACAGTTGATACGTTCATTTTATGCCGTAGCTTTGTTACATTGCTGTTTGGAGAACTGCGTACGATGATATTCGTGGGCAGATCGAATACTTGGATCACTAAAACATAATTAAAAGATAAATCACGATGCAGTTAATATTAAGAGCACTAATCCAGCTACAAAAATAATTATAACATTAGCATTTTATCATCCCTTCCTAAAAGTCATTGAGGATTATGAGTCCATCTGGTCCTTCCAGCTACATATATAATTTGTCTCCACGTTCTTCAGCTTTGTGGAGATACCACAATTAAATTATTATAATACGTATCGGCTGAATTAATGATTGCATATTTATAAAACTTAGGTAGGGATCTAGGTAGGTAATTACCATTCCGATCATTTTGATCAATGACAGCCAACACATCAGGACCTAAAGAAATAGATGCTCGGCCTAAATTCTCAGAACGACCGCCCCAGTTAGGACTGGCCAGTAAACGGCCCATAAAACTGTAGATTGACAGTCCAGCTCTCTCCACCACACAAATACACCTACAAACCAAAGTGTAAAATTAGCTTCTAAAATATATTTAAATAAGTTTTACTATATTGGCATAAACTAGCATAAATAGGCATTACCTTTCAGATATTAATATCATACTTAAAGTCCCTTCTTTCAGATCGAACGTAACTGGGGTATTAGCTACTTGTGATGTACTCAATTTGTGAATAAAACACTGCTTCACAGTTGCCACTACAAGGTAGCTAAATCCAATAGCTATTTGTATCACTCTGTCAGGATATTCCAGTATCTGATGTTGATCCCGTGACATGTCTTTGATAGAAAGCACTGTCCGACCAGTTTGAATGCACACATAATCCTTCCATCGGTGTTCTCTGTAAGATCATAATAAGCTAGTTTTAAAACTGGCACTGGTAGAGATATATAGAGTTTCCTTTCCCTTGCGAGATTCAGTCATGAATCAGCACATAAAACGGAAAGGTTCCTTTTCAAACCCTAACCTCAATCAGTTACTTGTGTTCATGAGCTATGTTTATAAAAGTACTATTTTATTGCCAACGATTAACGGTTTGAGTTTTTGAGTCATACACATGATTTCTCTTTGAGCAACATCACATATTCCGAATCTAATGTTAAGATTTAGAAGACGTAATTATAGTTGTTTACCTTTCTATAATATGGGCGAATAAAATATTATTGTCAGTACATCCAACAGCCAATTGTGTTCCATCCGAAGACCAAGAGATATTGTGGATGCTACCACTTGCCGGTCTATCCATACATTGAGACCACTGAAAACAAACATGTTGTATCTACTTACTTAATTGATTTATAAATATTAATTTAATTATATTTTAGCATCGAACGGTTGCCCGCGATTTAGTTCTCGCTACAATTTCCTTGTCTTCGGGTGAAGCATTAGTCACACTTAATGAGATAAAATAAAATCTAAACTTTCTACTTACGCCGTTTGCATTGCAAAGTCGGATGAGATTGAAGCAACCAATTGCAAACATATCTCCTGCAGGGGACCAACTCACACTTGTAATTGGTCTATCGTGCTTAACGCTTACTGATATTAGCTGCCCAAATGTGTCCCACACCTGCAAAAAAAAACATTATTGAACAGGATAAATACAAAAATATTATTATTTCATCAAAAAGATGAAGGTTGTACCTACCTTACAAGAACCATCCTCAGAACCGGAAATTATCAAATTGTTATTGGTATTCCATGCCACACATAAAATAAGATCTTCATGGGCTTTCCACTGGAAAAAAACACAAAATTATACGTGCATTCGGAATTCATAAATCCAATTGTAATTGAATAGGTTTTAATTCCACTGGCATACCCACAACAATAAAATGTGGTGTTTAGAAAGATACCTTAGTGACTTTATTGCTGGAATTCAACTGCTTGATGATAATAAAAAGCCCCGACAAGTGCAATATAGCAGAACTGTCCGCACTCCACACAGCACTAAAGCAGGGCTTGTCTGACTGCGCTATGGTGGAGCGTAGAAGTCCATTCCGTGACCAGACTTTGACAAATCCGTCTTCGCCAGCTAGAAAAGATAAAACAAAATTATGTAAAGTTTTTGATTTTCCTATACACTATTCAGTCAGGCATGCAAAATAATCAAAACTGTTGAGCAACGGTGGAAGAGTGGTAACGTTTGATGTGTGACACCATTGACTAATCTCTTTTTAATTGCCGATTTCAATGCCATTGCTCAAAACAATAACGGAAAACATCGTAAGGAAAATGGCATATTTATATCCTCAAAATCCAAGGGCACTGTTACATCTGATAACTCATTCTGGGCCAGCGTGGTGAATTATGGCCCATCCTGCGAGATAGAGCACGTGCCCTACCAGTGGGAACGGAATAGGACGATGATAATGAAATAACCTTCCTTCTTCCTTCCCCTTTTCCTTCTGGACTCTATTATCTCTCCCCCACAGGCATGTGCTGAGTCCATGAATAATCTTAAACAAGCCATCGTCGCGTCAAAACAGTTCACCATTACCTGTAAGAAGTCCAGCTCCATCAGGACTCCATTGAGCTTGTAGACATGCGCCCTGATGAGCGTTTACAGTCTTTTCTATGCGGCCGTTGTGGTTCACAATATGAAACCTGGATATATAAAATGCAGTTAACTTTGCTATTATTAGATACAATTTTATGGAATAAAAGCCGCTAGGATCCATTCTAGAATGCTAACAAACAAGGAATAGACTTGGTACGTTCATTATGTTATATTCTAAAAGCACCCTATTAAATACTTACTTGCCATCAGCGCATGCTATCAATATAACATCGTGCTGGTTTTTGTTCACATTGAGATTCGATTTTGGGAATAAATGTATTTCAAGTGGATGCAACTCTTCTTCGAAAGTCGTGATTACCATTGCACTGTTTTCGACAAGGTTCCATTTCACGAGTTTGTGGTCATCACTGAAGTAAAATAGTAAAAAAACTGGGTATAACAGACATACACAATTAAAGGTATCATTACAAACATCCTATGTTTCTTACGGATAAGCATTTATTAGGTACGACCAGCACACAATATTCTTATTTACAGACTTGGTTATCTTATCCAGGTAGGTACGTAACGTACATAAGAATACTTTTTTTTAAACGTTTTATTTCAGAATTATTTCAATTATACTTGATTAACAAATAAATGATTAAAAAATCGTGGTAAATATTCTGATTTAACACAAAAACTCTCTTAGAATTTTCCGATTTTAGCTCTCTGGACCCAAGACGATCATGCAACATGATGGACCACCAAATTCTATGCTTGGTATTAATCATTTTACAGTCAACTTTACAGTGAAGAGGTCGCCTGTACGCAAATAATTTGTTATATTGTTGAATGAAATATTCTTCTTGTATTTGTCCATGTATGTTTTTTCTTTTTTGAGTCCCATAATTATTGTGGACAATATTTATAAATTGATATCAATAACAGAACGAATTCCTTCGCGTCTGCGCTCACGTTCACGTCGTCATCGTTGGAAATCGGCGATCCGATGCCCGTGTCTATCGTGACGCAGTTTCTAAACGAAGTGAGCTGTTGCTGCTGTGTCATGCCAATCTGAAGACGATCATACGTGCATTGCAGTCATAGCTTGCATGATGAATAAATGGAATTGTCAATCAACTACCAGCACGTAGTTTGCATGTCATTCGCATCAATTACTACAATTACACGGTCATGCATGCATGACAGAATGTCAAGCATGATCGTCTAGGGTCCACTTTAAAGGGTCATGTTAAAACGATATTATTATTTTAAAAGAGGCTACATAATGACAAATCCTAATATTATAGAGTCATTTTGTAGAATAAATAACTGGCTGTAAAAATAATATAAAAAAGTGCAAGTGCAAATAAAACCTGTATGATATTCGCTAGAAATGTAATATTCGATATCTTTCAACGTCTAATAACAAAAAAAAATATTTTTGTCTCTTATTATTTAGTAATTGCAATTTTCTTACGAAGGAAATGATATTTAAAGATAATAAAATGGATGCCATTCCAGGGTATGAGGTATATCATCCTTAAGGCTTAGATTTGTTGATACAAAAATAGTTGAAACTACCCCCTTCAAATGACAAACATGCATGGCTGTAAACACACATGGCATGAACACACTGTATTATGTATAGTTATAGGTACCTACTCGTACTAACAGATATTGCCAAACGGAAATATTGAAATAGAATATAATTATGTGATCATTTTGTAAACCTATAATATTATTAACAGTAACTATGGTTGCTCACTGTCCCAAAAAAGCTACTATCGATAATGTTTTTTATATAAATAGGTAGGTACATCACTATAAGAAGTTTCTTCCTTCAGTCAGTCAGTAGGTACTAGTAGGTAGTACCTACCATAGTAGGAATTTCTACCATGGTAGTATTTCAGATAATCGTTTTCTGGTGAAGAGAGATATAATTATAACTTACCCACATGAGAATAATTCTTCTGTATTAATCCAACTCACACAAACCACACCCGTCGTATGCACAGTTTCTCGGAAATTATACATTTTTAGTTTCATTTCTAAAGGTTTCTATGTTGCGTTTTGTTGTGGAATTAGTGAATTCGAATGTCAAAAGTTGTCAAAACTGGTTGCTAAGGAACCAAAAAAGCACACAAAGTCTCAAAGAGGGTTCGATTACGAAAAGGTAGTAATCTCTTTAGGGATGTTTCAACGGGTCCAGAAAATCGATATATATATAGTGCTGCCAGAATGGAAAATTGATTTGAGTACTAGAACTGTGCAAAAAGCTAGACTTTCAGACTTCCACGAGTCAAAAAAGCGCTAGATTGAGCGCTAATTGTATGATACATAAAAATATGGAAAAAAACATAGGAAAATGTACATTCTACTTAGGTAGGGGTATGAAGTAGGTTTTAATGTATAGGTACTAGTTTAAATTGAACACTAGCTAGAGGGCAAAAATCAAGGTTAAAAACTTTGAGTATTGTGGTAAAAATCAACTGGAACACAAAATTAGTTAAAAAATATTCTTTAATAACTGCATGTAATGGACCAGCCTGGCTAGAAATTATCTAGCAGATTACGCTATCTTTTGTAGGAAATTTGCTGTAAATTTATAGTATTATAATCGGGACATTGTGCTGTTGGCTGTGGTTATAAATCTGTTTGTATCAGAAGGATGGCATTAATTGAGTGCAAATGTAACTAATTTTCTATTTGACGGTATTTAATATGCTCAACCCACGTCAGCTTAATCCTAAATGTGGTAGAGAGGGTCATATTTTTCTTTGAAGTGGATCCTAAAAAGCGCTAGATTATGCGCTAGGCGCTTAATTCTCAGATACGGCAACAAATTTATACGTCAAAGAAATACTAAAATGGCAGCACTGTAATGCTTTTTTTTGTTTTGGCTTCGTACGCTTTGTGCATTTAGCCAGTCTCAGAGTCAAGTAAGTTTTTGATGTGAAAGTTGGTTTTCACTTGATGTTTTCACTCAGAATAAAAACAAGCTAAGTATAGAAGAAGGAATATTAAAACTGCTGTCGCACAGCTTTGTTATTCACATCTAGTAATACAGCAATATGATCCCTAAAATGGATTAATCAATGGATTAATAATTTAAGCTCTGGGACGTGATCAGTTTGGTAAACAAAAAAGTGAATAACTAGTGAGAAAACTAAAGGCCAAGACAAGCTATTACTAATTAAGGATTCCTTTTACTCTAGTAAAACTTCTTTGGGTTTACATTCATTCTGCTGTCTGTACTGTTAGTGTCAATGTCAATGTCATTTTCTCACAAACAAGGACACTTGAATTCACATGACACGGTGTCACCTGTCACCTGACAGTTTGTGTTCACTCACTCACGTCTCACATGTTCAATTTCATCCATCTCGTTGTTTTGCGACTTGCAAGATAAAATACCTTTTTAATTCGTAAAACGTGTATAAAATAAGTAATTTACGTTAATATGTCCGACGTACCAGACCTAAGCAGTGACGAGGAGCACTTTGAAGAAGATGAGTGGCAAGAAATGGAGACGAGTAACACCTCTGTGACATGCTTGTTTTGCGTCAACCTTTTGCCGTCGATAGAAGAAGCTTTCACCCACTGTGAGGTCGTCCACAACTTCCTTTTAAACTCTCTAAAATCTAAGTTTAACATGGACTGTTACTCATACATAAAATTGATCAACTACATCAAAATTCACAAACCTACACCGAAAGATGTTATGGTCCTTAAACACGCTGTTTGGGAGGATGACAAGTATCTAAAGCCTGTAGATAATGACGAGTGGTTGATGTTCGACTTCGATTCACTCACAGATAAGGTTAGCTCCCCCACAACTTACCATGCCAATGTGGAAAATGGCTTAGTCACGCTTTCGCAAGCTCACTTCATTGAACTGCAAAGAACTATCCAGAATTTGACAGAGCAGCTGAAAGAAAGTCAAACCCATGTAGCTATGGCTAAGGAAGACATAAATACGATGCAGAATTCTATGAAAACTCTTGTCGAAGGTGGAACCTCAAACACATATGTTGAAGAAGATGATATGGTAGTGAATTGTGTATCAAAAGTCCCTCTTGAAAGTGATGAAGGATATTTCAATACTTATGCTCACTTTGGCATACATTACGATATGCTCTCAGATAAAATACGAACAGAAACTTACCGAGATGCCATTCTAAAAAACAAAGAAACTTTAAAGGATAAAGTTGTACTAGATCTGGGATGTGGCACAGGAATTCTGTCCATGTTCTGTGCGACAGCTGGTGCTAAAAAGGTTTATGCATTAGACCAATCTGAGGTCATCTACCATGCAATGGACATAATCAGAGAAAACAACTTGCAAGATGTCATAAAACCAGTTAAAGGCAGATTAGAGAATACGAAATTGGAGGAAAAAGTGGACATTATTGTTTCCGAATGGATGGGCTACTTTTTACTATTTGAAGGAATGTTAGACAGTGTGATATACGCTCGAGACAACTACCTCAACCCTGGAGGCCACCTGTTACCTAACAGATGCAACATCAGCCTCGTAGCCAGCGGAGATGTGGACACCCACAGAAAGCTTATTGAATTCTGGTCTGATGTTTACGGCTACAAAATGAATTGCATGAAGTCAGAAGTTGTGAGAGAAGGTAGCATAGACATTGTTGCGTCAAAGAATATTATATCAGAGCCATGCGTTGTTAAGGATATAGATATTAATACTTGTAATAATGATGTGATGGACTTTACATCCGATTTCAAGTTACTGATAACAAAGGACGGAGTATTGACTTCTTTAGTGGGTTACTTTGATACATTTTTTGATCTGCCTCAAAAGATTTCTTTCTCAACGGGACCGCACGCAACGTCTACACATTGGAAACAAACAGTGTTTTATTTCAGAGATTGTAAGGACGTTAAAAAAGGAGATGTTATAGAAGGCACAATCATCTGTAGTCGACAGAAAACGGATGTCAGAGCTCTATCGGTGCAAATAAATATATTTAGCAAGAGTTTCAAATATATTCTTAGCTAATTGTAATTACCAGTGCTATATTTTTAAGAGCTAATTCAGTGCCTAAATTTTTTATGCAAACTTTAGCTTGTAAAGCTATTTTATATTGTGATGCCAATTACTGTTGTACCATGTTAAAAATAAATCAAAGTAAACAAGTTTTCTACGAAAATCTTTATTTTTATTTTACATGCATAGTTTAATTTACACATAGTAACTAAAAAGTGTTATAGATCTATTTACACAACTAAACAATATTAATAAGGAAGGTGTTGAGATTTCACAACTTAACTTACACAGAGAAATGCAAGGATAAAGACAAGAATTTTTATTATTTAAATATATTAATTAATTTTACAAACAAGCGTGATTATAGGTATCCAATAAATGTTTCATAAAATACATTGAGATCCTGTTAAATACTGAAGAATTAAGTTCAACCACATAATTATATTATTCCACAGTAGATAATAATATAAAGTACCAATGCCTAACCGGCTTAAATTTTTAGGCCCCAGTTTCACAATGTCTGAATAAGTCATGAATAGATTTCAACTTGGGTCAACTATAATTTTAAATTCCAAGTTTCTTAAAACAATCATGTTAATAGAATTAAAACATCTCTAATTTATTTATTTTGTCTGCCATATTGGATCAGATAAGTAAGTATAATATTATTATATACTTTTAATTTAATCAGCAGCAGTGAAAAAGGGGTAAGTAAGTAATTCATTTTATTATTATGCCAGTCAACTATTATTATTTATACTTTGTAAATGCTAGGTAAACCTACAAGTATACCTACTAAGTACAATGTTTATAATTAAGTATATTTTTATTTGTGTGCTTCTGTAATGTGACCATATTTTTATTAACTTACTAGAAATTGTTAAATACGTGTTTGTGTATCACTGCTATTTCTAAACTTATGTTGCAATCGAGTTAAAACATTAGGAATGTTATTATACTATTTAAGATATATTTATAAATAAGTGATTTTATGCCTCGTTTACACGAATTTAGGATAAGCCAATGCAGTAAAGTTATTCCACTAAATTGGCTAGTATGAAATATGAAAGCTGAAGGTTCATTCAGTCTGTCTTATAAAAGAAACCCTTTCCCTAAGCAGCCTTACAGTACTATGCGAGCTCTTTGTCATTACTACATATTTTGTTTTCTGCGCCTTATGTCAAATTCGTAATTACACTGTCTCGACCGTGCACTAGTTAGTGTAAACAAGGCATGAAGTAAGTAAGGAAAACTAGCATACAGCCCCTAAATACTGTTGCAAGCTATTCGTTATTACAGAAACAACAATCGTTAATGTACATAAGGCTCATTATTCTAAATTCTACTTTTCATAAAGCTGTCCCCAATAAGAATGGCACTAAACTACATTCCCGATCCTAATTTGATTAATTCTTAATACAGTAAGAACCTACAACTATGAATAAGTATGTACACTAAATGTACAATAATTATACAGATTTCAATAATAAATATCTACTTAGTCATTTTAAATAGACGATAAATATATAAAAATCCATTGTTTTGTCTACATTATTATATAAGCGTCACCTGTTAGGTTAATACGTCTATAGTTATGTACAATCCCCGAAAGAGTAGGGACCGCTCTTATGATTATGGTATTTGTTTTTGATATTCAATGCGAATGGTCCCGTGTACCAATCAGGAAAACTAGGCCACTGATATTTGATCAAAAAGTTCCGAATGATATTGAAGCGTTTTTAGAAAATTTGGCATCTGTGAGTTAACACTTGGCCTTAAAGTTTTACAGTTATAAATTCAATTGCATACCCTCCATAGTCTAGATTGAAGGACGGTACGTTTACTTAAGGTCCTCCCCAAGGTTCATTCAAGCCTACCTAACTAGGTTTTCCTGTTCATTCCTAGGCAATTAGCCTTTACCATTCAGTCTAGAAGTATATAGTTGATCTGATAGATTCAAGTCTGCTTTGAGCATTAACTTTAACTTGAGATGTTAGACGATACACTCTTATTGTTAACTCTACTTTTTTATTCGTAACATTATAAACAAAACAGCTATTTTTACCTCCGACATAAAAATATTCTCCGGCAGTTTCTTACAAGGCCTGCGCGGCTTAAACTATCTATGAACTCATTGGTAGGTTTAGTTCAGAATTGTAAGCATTACTTTCGTAAATATTCTTACGAAATTAAACTAAACGATTAAGGCTGAAGTTTACAAAGTGTATGACAATTTAAACTTAAATGTGGTTTAAGTTCAACTATGAATTTAGTGTTGGTGAATTTTAGCTGGGGCTGAATTTCTCAGTTTACATAGGTACTTAAAGATGTTCACAAAATAAGTGTCGGAGGTATCTGAGTTTACAAAGTACTTAGTTATTAATAATTTAATGCTTATTAAATTTAATTCTATATCGTGAAGTTTACTAACTACAGGTATAAGTATACTATCTATCTATCTTCTAAAATTTGAGATGCCATATTTATTTAGAAAATAATTTCATATTAAATAACATTTGGTCAAGAATATCAAGACTCCAATTTCATCGGAAACATTAAAATTAATAAGCGTATTCTTCATATGGATTAACACTAATTAAGCTACAATTAGGTAATGTTATTAATAAGAAGTATATTTAGGTAAAGGATAACTACATTCAAAAAGGTTTTTTGATTGGATAGTGCACGCTTTGTTCGTGTTTAAATTATGTTTGCTCCATAACCAGCATTTTCATAATTATCTACAGATATAGCCCTTAATTACTAAACATATTTTGAAACTGAGTTCAGTACATTTTTACACAATAATATGAGTAGAAAATCTGTTACATTCAAACAGATTTTTATTACAAGTAATTTATATTTTAATAACGATAGTAACTAGATAAAGTTTAACGGAGATATTGTATGGTGTGCCGCAAGGGACCATTCTCCGTCCTCTTTATCTTAAAATGGCGTAAGACTATAGGTTAAGCTTTAAGATTAAAATTAGGCTAAGCTAAGAGTCTTAGCGGCGAATAATAATATACACTACTGGCGTAACACTTCACCGCCGTTTCGAATTAACTCACTATGTTGTCTTCCACATAATGTAACATACAGCCATATTGTGCTTCAACTCGCAATTTGTGCGACACAACATTAAATTTAATTAGCAACGAATGTTCAAAGCGTTCACGCACACTGAAATGTTTAACTTTTCTTCAACAACGAGTTAAACATGTTGCAACAACTAGTTCTAACACTATTTACAAAGGAGGCTAAATACTATTCTTCTGTTGTCGGTGGTGGGGGGTTGTTGGTCTCCTCCTCCTGCTTGGCGCGTGCTTCAGCATCTGAAAATCGGAAAAGACTGAATTATTCCATGGGAAAAGGCTCACATAAATCTGTCATCACTTCATTAATTTCTTTGTTGAGTTATGTATCCCACGGGGTAACTAAAATAATTAACAGATAAAAATATGATTATATTTGTGGAAGTCCGTGAAACTAAATTCTCGAGTTGGGAAGGAGGTTTCAGTAATCAGTTTTCCAGAAATCCCCTTTGAGGTAGCTCGATTTGAACAGGGGGATTTCCGAAAAAATCCGTAAATCCCCTTGAAGAGACGGACTAGGGGAATTTCCGGAATAATCCAACAGAATTCTTTTTTGTTTTGATACTTAAATTTAACTTCTGGTGACGATGTGGTCGAAGGTAGTACATCGTGGTTGACTAGGAATGTGTCCAATTGTTCCTAGTATATACATAGGTAGGTAGGTATATTTATGTATACAACTGTTCAGTATCAAGTGTTTTATTACCTTTAGTGGCTTGTTCTTTCCATATCTTCTTATTATCGCTGAGGCAAGCGATCCAAGGCTTTCGGATCTTGAATTTAGGAGTTTCGTTTGCTGAAACAAAAAATGCATTTGGTTTTAGTTCGGAACCTAAGAATCTTAAAGTGTTATTTTAACTTGTACCGTAATCATGTCCTAAGAAATAATTATGGTATTTTTATGTTCTGGTGCCGATTAGTAAATATTTTCCCTGATCTAGAGAATTCCCTTAATCTAGAGAATTTCCCTGATTCAGAATATCAAACTTGACAGCTCGACAATAAGGTCGATGAATCTCACCTGTGTTATCCTCGCTGATGGTCTCGCTTCCAGAAGTGCTGGTCGAATTCTTACTGCTGGAGTGCATGGGTCCCAGTACGCACTCCAGCATATCAGCACAAACACCCATGCTCGGCTCCACAATGAACTCTATGAACCCGATTTGGGATTCCGCCACTAAGGTGTTGTTTCTGTCGCAGAGGGGACTGAAGGGAAGTCCCAAGTCTCGCTCCTTGTCACCTTGTAGGAAGAACTCATCCAGGAGGCTCATTGTCCATCGGTGGTGAAGGTCCCATCTCTGAAATTTGTAGGAGGACTTTGAAATAATCTTTTGGTTTTGCAATGCGTGCAGTTTTTTGACATGACGATTTAAAATTTGCTGACTTACAACAACTATTAACGTTGTAAAGTACTGTCACTTTTGCTGCATTTGGGTGCATTCACTTGAATATTTAGCTTTTTTTTGTGTTGATGTTGAATAGGTAGGTATATAAAACCTAGTATTTATCTTATTTCTAAATTGCATTCTATATAAATGCAAACAGATACAAGAGATCAGGCCGTATTGTGGCCCGTAAATATAGGTAAGTTTCAATACATTTATGTTGTTTCATTAATGTTAGAGGGCTATCGAGTTAATTGGAATAGCTATTGGATTTGCTGACACAACTATTAGAACGATTGCAAGAGCTATAGGATTGATTACATCACCTATTAGATTGATTGCAGCTGCAGGAATAGGATTGGCTGCATGAGTTATCAAACTATGTATCTATATATACCTACATATTTATATATGTACTTATGCGATCGAAATGCGTAAAAAATGTTGGTATCACCTTAGCTGGATGCGAAATATCACAGCAATGCAGAACGAGTGACGCAGCCTTGCTCTTATCTACCGTCGGCTCTGCCAGCGTCAGCAGAGACCTCATGTTCTTCAGCTGCTGGAAGTGGAAGGACATGTCTGTGGCCAGCACCATGTCGATGACCAGGGTGCGGAACTCGCGGAACTCGTCCCGGGAGAGGTTCTGCAAGATGTTGCATTCCTCGTCGCGCATCAGTCTGGAAAACAATTAAGAAAAGCTGTAAGTAATGAATAGGGGGGCCTGTTGACGAGAACTTTTAGGTTATCTGTGACTTTTTCTTCTAAGTTATGTATTAGCGGATCTTAATCGTTTTCGGAGGGTTGGTTAAGCTGTCGGTCCCGATTGTTATCGATTGATATCAGTGGTTCAGCTACCTAGGTCTGAGGCACTTAGGCTGCCTGACTATCTAACTAACACCAGTCGCACTGTCTCATTCGATAAACAGCCTTATAACTCTATTGGTCAGTTGTACGGCAATTATAATTATAGAGATAAAATTCGATGATTTCTGCAAAGCATATAGGTAACTTTACCTTAATTATACCTTTGGTACATAATTAACCCTATTTACCTCAAAACATTGTTAGGAAATCTAATTACTATGGCTGCTAAACACAGGTTGTGCGACCTAATTTGGTCTGACACTGGAATTGCCGTCCGAATTACGGTTAACCCACATTAAACCAGTACGTGAACAGAGCAAGCTCTTTCGATGTAATTGACGTTGTTAAAATGTAAATTTATAGTAAACTGGCTTCGGAGTGCGGTTTTCTTCCCATTTTCCTTTTTTGGGGATAAATTATTCTATTATTAATAAAAATGAATGGCCAAATGTGTTGCTAAGCGCTAAACTAGAGAAAGGCTGAACCAATCCGGCAATTTTTTTCAAGAATTTGTTGAACGTTGTGGAAGGTTCTTATCAAGAGAAAATTTGGTAAAGTTACCCGAAAAATGGAGAATTTGGGAAAACAGAGTTATTTTTCCATGTGTGAGGTTTTTGTATGATCTCACGATTTGACGTTTATTAGAACTTTTGTTTTTTCCCCATCTTGATTGGTTTTTTTTCATGTGTGAGATGGGCTGTTTTTTTTTGGATTGGCAATGCAGAGTTCTTTCGCGATAACTGGAATTATGCTAATATTTTAATAAAAGTAGTTATCTTAGTCATTAGTATAAATATTATTACAATGTTTACGATAGGTTTTTTGATGTTCTTGCGGCGTAGTGAGCAAAGTAATGTTTTTGGGGGTATTCTTACTGGGGTTGGTTATGGCGCCTGAATCGGTCCTCAAATATAAAAAAAATCGATACAAACAACAGTAACTATCGCTAATATAGAATATTCTTCTCATCTATATTAATTACAATGCAGGCCCTGGGCAATTTATAGCGGTTTCTTGGCAAGGGCAGATTGATGGATGGCAAAGGGTGTAGAACCGCGATGAGTGGCCGTAAAGGGTATCACTTATTACGCAGTGGTAGCCTAGTGAGTGAAGGTCCACCTTGCAAGGAGAAGGACGTGAGTTCCAGTGCGGGCACGTACCAATATGTTTATGTAAAAAGCATAATTAATATAATTATGTACCTACGTAACTTATCACTCGCTTTTCGGTGAAGGAAAACATCATGAGGAAACCCACAGACCAACGCGAGAATTATTTCAGAGGTAGGTATGTTATCCACCAATCCGTCCCGATGGATTTTTGCCTCACGAAAGTGAGGGGAGACCCGTGCCCAGCAGTGGGACGATATAGGTTGTTGATGATGATGATAATGATGAAAACTAATTACAGGTGTTTATTTTTACCCGACTAGTTGGTCATATCGAATCTTTATTCGATTTCTTCTTTTTTTTTTTTTTTTTTTTTTATCTTTATTTACAAGGCCTTTGCCTTGTAGTCCCTAACAGCTATTCTGTGGAATAGGTATTAAAGGTAGTTGAGAAAATAAAATTTCAACTCATCCACAAAATAAAATAGGTAGGTATTCTAATGAAAATCATGTATTGAATTTCCATCTTTTCATCGTTCATCACTCACCCAGCGACGAGCGAAGATAGATTACTACATAGATATCTTCAAGAAAAATCGAGTTTACATAGGTAACCTTTACAAGAACCCTTCAGCAGTCTATTTGTATCGGTTCTAAGTAATATTTATTTAGGTTTGTAGGTCCCTAGACTCACTTCACTGTCAATATTGAATTAAGACGCTCATGAAATGATTTCAGCGTCTAGACGAGTCGATGGGATAACTCGTACACAGGGTCCAAGATAGCGCAATGAGGCGATCCGTATTATTACAAAACCGTTGCACGCTGAGAATAGCTAGCGATTCCAGTCACCTCGTTATTGGACAGAAAGCACCTAGTCTCGTCAAGCAACTGATCGCAAAACTTGGGAAGAGGGAAGGGAGGCCTTGGCCCAGCTGTGGGACGATATGAGCTGAAATAACAACAGTAATAATAATGTCGATGCCCAATATGGTGGACGCGTTGACTCAAAAGAGGTCCAATATCGAAATCAAAGAGTTAGATAAGAAAAAGATTTTTTTCGGATGAATAGTAGATAGTAGATTGGGACAGTAACTGAAAACCTATTTTTGTTGATTTCTGTTGTTATTCGATGGTGTTTACTTTAAGGTTAGCGTTTCTTTATAACAAGCTGCCAATCATCGGCCATTCAGAATGGTAAGTGCTAAAGGGCAACATGGCAGCCCCAGGGAAATTATATCGCATCCTAACGAGCCTCCTTCAGATCTTTTGTTAAAAAATACTCCGAATTTCCATCACGATCTTTTGTTGTATTTCATTTTTTGTAAGGCTTGTTGTCGGTTCCATTCTTAAGGTTCATATAAATGGTTTTATTGGAAAGTCGGTAGAAAACCGGAGGCTGATTGGTATATTTGGGTGGGTTATATTATGTATTATCATATCACTCGCTTTTCGTTGAAAGAAAACATCGTATAGAAACCCACATGCCCGAGAATAATTTCGGAGGTATGTGATGGACTAATGCGGACTTTTAATTGTTTTTGACATGATCTCTTACAATTAAAAACAAAAATAAAAAAAAAACCGATGGTGCTTGTGGAGATCCGGGTTACGCTTAATAGGACATTAAAGCGAAAACTTACGGATCAAGATGCCTAAGAATGGATAGTGGTCCGTACTAGGAATGTTACGGAGGTTCGACTCCGACTCCCACACCCACGTGCTTTCTTTTCTATTGTCGATTAGTTATTCACTTCTTGCTACGCAATAATAATTGTTTAGTTTTGTGCAAGCAGCGGCGCTTGGCGTTTCAATTTGGACAATGAAAACAAAAGAAATACTTCATTAAAGTTGACTGTTTTGCCACCACAACTGACTCCAACTCCGACTCCGGTTCCGAATCCAGCAAACCAAAATTAAAAATTCAGACTCCAACTTCAGTTCCCATAAAACCAACATCCCTAGTCCGTACCATACCTACCAATTAGCTAGACGAAAAAGTTGACCATGTTTACCATTTGGTATTGCGATCCTGATCGGAGTAGCCGTCGATTTTTAAGGATTGCCACCGTTTCAGCGTCCGGCGTGGCGCAGGTCGATAGAGATTGTCATGTTGTCCATACTAATTGAAAACATTACATTGTTTTGTTTCGAGCAATTTTTGTAAATAAACGTGCAAAATCCGCGGCGAGCCCTGACGGGGGTTGGACGGGGTATTTGATTAAAATGCAAATCTGCCGTCGGGTTGCAGCACTACACACGACACAGACAATCGAACAGTTCGACTAGTTTGCTCAGTGGCAATATTGGCGGCCGTGGGCGGCATTCTGAATACCAATTCTGTAGGCCAAACTAAACTAAAACTTAATTTAACAGGACTTGAGTTGATAGTTGATGGTTATTGAATCGATGTCAAGCAGTCTGTAGTTGTTTTGTTCGAGAAGGAATAGCTTTCAGCGCTTTGTTTCTTCCCGCTCTCTCTGTCCCTGGACATTGACTGTAAACGTAGATACCGTAGTTACAATACCGTAGTGCCGTAGTTGTAGTACGTATCCGAACCTATTACAACTCTAGTACCTACCAGTATCTATCATAAGACTAACTGCTTTACCTACCTTAATTTTTAAAGAACTATCATGCTGACCCTTATTTCGGACAAAGATTGGACGTTGTCATGCAACGTAGCAATTTAGTAAGCATTTTATAGCAGATTGTTAGATAGGTGTTAGTTATACATACCTATTTATGGATTTAGTTAGTTTGGAATATAGTTTTCTAGATTACCTAAGAGATAATCTTAGTAGGTACTTAGCAACTCTGTCAAAAAGTGTTTTTTTTTTCATATGTGTAACTTTAATGTATCTAAAACTCTACTGTTTATTCACTGTGGTCGCAGGATACTCTAGATACAGCCGGTGGCTGGCAGTGTTTTAATATTTCAGTACATAATTCGATTTGGCTGGTTTATTGTGGATTGCTGAACCGAAGAAAGTTGAAATTGCTACGGTTACTCTAAAGAATTCAAGTTTTGATTTCATACACACTGTGTTACTCCTGAGTCTCAAAACTAAGTTTTTTTTTATTTGACTGAGTTTCGAGACGAGCAAGCTCGTTCACCTGATGGTAAGCGCTACGCTTACCCATAACGGTAAAAGCACCACCCAGAACCCTGCACCCAGGAATCGCGCCTCAACTACCTAGGTAATTATGTTACGTGTTCCACATAACTAGGGAGTACTTTTTCAAGTCAAACAAACGTATAAACAATACACAATATAACCTCCAAAAAACAAAACAATACTAAAACCTCAGTTAACAATACTATCGCTCACGCGCTTTTACAAAACTCTTGAAGTAGTAATTATGTCGACACTGCATCGTGCTCGTTATGTCATTAGTTTTTGCGTATCATATGTGAAGTAATTTCGCTGAAAACAGTGCTCTTAAAGCCGGATTGCATATTACCGCTTGACGGATTAACATCTATCAAAAATGTAGTGTTACCTCAGACAGGCTCTTGCAGAATACGCCACCACGAAATGTAAATTAGTTTAAGAATTCCTATGAGAGACTTGCTAAAACCCACCACAAGATTGTTACTGACCTGAAAGCAGCGCTAATATGATGGTTTTCTAGGACAGCTCTATCATTGTAGAGGAGTGCAGTGTCAGACCCTGACATCACGTGGAAGTTGTTGGTGGTGCCGGTGTGCTCGAAGTCGTGGACCACAGCTGCTACCAGTGTCGCGAAGATCTCCAGGTCTGACAGCCAGTTCTAAAAGAAAATAGCATTTTAAGGATACATACTAGTTTGACCATGATTACGATGTTTCAACTAGAAGAAACCATTTCAAGGCTCAATGGTTGAAGCATGGATACGAAAGAAAAAGAAGAAGTAGAGTCGTCGACATCGTAAGAGTGCAGGACAGAACGTGGATAAGATCAGCGCACGACCGGAAAGAGTGGTTTGCTAAAGAAGAGACCTATGTCCAGTAGTGGCTCGATATAGGCTGATAAGGGCTTCTTGCGGTGCCTCCTGAAGGGTACAAAAGGTGGTCCATATTGGAGGTTGGCACTCTGCTCCGCGTATTCCTCTTTATTTTTCGTCATGCGCGTTCTTCTACACAATCAATCAATCTTCAATTTGGTTGCATCATCCAAATTAAAAGGCAAGTACATTTCAACACTGGCAAACGCTTTAGGATTTTTTATAATTTCCTGTAGTACACATCCAGCAAGGACCAGATGGAAGGAGATCGTCCAATCATCATCTACTCACCATGAGTCCAGTTTGACACAGCATGTAATGTACAGTCTGCGCCACGTCTGCAGCATGAAGGTTGTTGTGGTACGGATTGTAGAACTTGCAGTAGCCCTCTTCTATCCGACTGAGGAAGTTCTCGAGAATAGTAGGCGGGACCTGGTGATAGAGAACAAGTACAATTAATACTAAAGGTTGCCGCAGTAGCTGATGCAAAGACAGTCATAGACTTTGTAACAGAATTATGAAACAACAGCATTAAAAACTGTAACTTATGTAATTTATAATAGAGTATCAATAGGAGCACGTTGTATACATGAAATTGTAGTGCCATCCAGAGATTTTAAACCTTAAACAACAAACAACCTTAGATTTTAGACCTTAAACAAAATGTGCAGAAGTTTATACAAATTCTTCTTTATCTGTTCTTAAGTATAATAAATTCTATGGAACCTACATCGTTTCAAAATTGGGATGTTTCAAATCGCGAGAAGTTGGACACTGAAGAAAGAAAGAATAAAGAGGTTTACAGTTGAAACTAGGGCAATAACGTATCCTCCAAAAACTGTAGGTCTGAATTTCTGACCGGAGGATGAATAATGGATGTTAGTGTAGGTAAGGTATATAATTCGATAAAATAACCAAAGCACCGGCATAACCGTTAACTCCTTGTTAATGCAGGTTGCCGAAACTTTCGGGGCTTCCGTGAATATCATGCATAAAGCGGAACACTTTGGGAATACTCTTCAAGAGCAGTTTAAAACTTTTACAGGGCTGTATGGATATCAGTGATATGTTTTATTCTTTTTCATACCGAATAACGAAACGAGTAAATCGTTTACCTGATGGTAAGCGCACCTAAAACGTCTGCCTATAAAAGTTACAGTGCCACCCGGAACTTTGCATTGCATAATATATATGCGCTGTGCACGTCACCCTGCACCTTAGCTCTAAAGTCTCATATGTCCAGTAATTTCGCTGGAAACAGCGCCCTTCAAACCGAAACACAGTAATGTTTGTACACAACTGCTTTACCGGATGAATATCTGGCAAAGGTGTGGTCAGAGGTCTCTTGCAGAAGAGGCCTGCTACTACTGTGCCTACAGTAGAGTGGTGGATAATGCACCATGGACTCTGTGTTAAGGCCGATTTGATTGTACCTTTATTTTCTAATAGTTTACTGATTTAAAGTCACAGTAAAATACTGATTTTACTGTGACCTGTTACCTCACCACAACTGATTTTAGTTACGTGATGGACCGCTGCTATAATCGTCAATATATTTTTAATTCTTGTTCTAAGTTTTTAGCGCACCTAAAAGTGTATTTGCCAGAGAATAGAATAGAATAGAATAGAAAAACTCTTTATTGTACACCAGAAAAAAAAAATAAACACAGTACAGAAGAAATAAAGAATAGAAGTTAAAAAAAGAGAAAGAGGGAAGAAGTTGAGAATATGAGAATGAATAAAGAAGAGAGAAGAAGAGAGACTCTCTTCCAGAGTTTGTGAATATTACATAAAATTAGATATTGTTCAGTCTCAGCTGGAAATTAACTATATATTCCGGGAAACTGGAAGAAGTATTGAAAAGCGATCATGAAAGCAGTACCTTCTAACACAAAGTAATCAGCCATTGTAAAGGGCGAAACCAAACGCTCTCCCCTTTTATTTATCCAACCCAAACCTCCAACAGCGCTATCTATAGGCATTTATCCTTAGATAAACATTTCTTTGTAGTCTTTTATCAGTTCCTTAGACAAATGAAAAGAAAAATGTAAGGGAAAACTTTCCACAGGGGTAACAAACCGAGGAATTGGATTACAGGGGGTTGATTTTATTCGTCGTCAAAGCCAGTCTGATGATTGTAATTTGGTTCATTGGCGATACAAATCGACCTCACAAGTAGGAGAATTTTTATTAATTTAATCTTCTTATTATTTACTAGCTGTGCCGTGCCACGCTTCGCTGTGGCACATTCACACATTCGCCGATATGTCACTGATGAAAAAAATAGATAAAAACAATCCTTGATGTGGATTATATATCAAGCTAAAATTTTAGCTCGATCGGTGCAGAACTTTTTAAGTTTTTGAAGCGTACACAAACCAACATAACATTTTTATATATATAGATGTTGTTATTTTTATCAATGACTAGGTGCGCCCTGCGATTTCACCTGCAATGAGTATTACTATTAGTAATATTATTAGTAATCCTACAAGAAATTACGGAATCGAAGGTATCCTATGTGGTAATCCAGGTAGGAATAAACTATCTGTATGCCAAATTCCATCTAAATCCGTTCAGTAGTTTTGCGTGAAAATTTACAAACATCCATCTATTTTTACAAACTTTCACATTTATAGTAGTAGAAGGAAGTAGTTGTTGATATTGTATCGATTTTTGACAGAAAAAAAAGATATTTTTTTCCTGAAACGTTCCGTAGTTTTCATAAGGTTGGAAAACTAGAGGATATTCTACACCTATCATAGATCATTATTACAAATCCACTTTCTATTACATAACACAATCTACCCCGATCAAACTAAAAATAACACACCAGTGAAATAAATCTAAACATAATACCCAGAGAGGGATAAAATACCATAATCTCTCAAAGAGGAATCCGTGCATTATTATCTTACAAAGCTTTGTGCTCCGGTAACGATATGTTTCTTTGTTCTGAGAACATCTAGATATGTGGAGAGAAAGCTCAAGGTTTAGACGTATGTTTGGTATTATTGGCTAAGCTAATGGTTAAAGAGGCTAGTTGGTTGCCTACAATGTAAAAGTTTGTAGCGATTTTGTTGAAAAGGCTGCAACATTACCTAGCGGCTATAAAATCGGTTTGATGAACCTGCGCTAATGTTTGGTTAGACATTTTAATGTAACTTATCATTTTGTTCCTTGACCATATAAGTAGCGATAAAATATCAAACACTTTAGAGAAAGTAAAATAAAATTTTCTAGGCCTAGAAACTCATAAATATGGTCCATTTATCACAGGGATTTAGAAAGGTGTTTCATCGAGCATTTCTCAGCGGATGGAAATAGGGTTGCCGCACAAAATAGTAAGAAAAGTTAACTCAGAAATCCGATACGTATACTTCTAGTACAATACATACTAATAATTCCCGATAACGGCTGCGCCTGTTTTTCATAACTGTAGTTTTATTAATCCAACCATTTTTTTACAAGTGCGAAACTTTGTGAGTATAGATTATGGATGTATGTTTGTTACTCTTTCACGAAAAGATTACTGAACGGATTTGGATTAAATTCGGCACATAGATAGTTTTTATTCCGAAAAAAGGAGTGGTTCCTGTGGGATAATACTCAACGCGGGTGAAACCGCGGTGCGCAGCTAGTGAATAAATATTGTAAAGTTCGGCTCGCCAATGCACTATAATGTTGACATAATTAGTTTTGAATTTGGCATTAAATAAATTTAGTTGACAGAAAGAGACAGAAATTTTTTAAGATTTTGAAGTTTCAAGATGGAGTAAGGAAGACCGGTAAGGAAGACGGTGACAACCCTAGCAAGGAGTTTGTTATTATCGGTACATTATTGGCAACCTATTCGTTATATAACCGTTCTGAGGTAAAATGTTATTGCTTCCTTTTAGGTGTCAGAAGAAGAGTGTTTCCAGTGTATTAATGGTCGTTTCATTCACCTCAATATTTCAGGGTAAATGGAGGAAACGTTAATATAATCCGCTGCAATATTTATAAATGTACCTAACCTATTCATTTTTAAACATTTGCCCCTTGTTTTGATATGTTTGTGTTATGTCGCAGTGAATTTTTTTTATTTTATTTTTATTTTTCATTGATAAAAAGTTGTGTGAGGTTTCATAAAATAGCGCACTACAATTTTGTACTTTGTATTAAGTGATATTTAATAACTTTTTTGAATAAGGGGGTTACTTTTTAAGATAATAGTGTTTGTGTTATTTTGCAGTAAATATATATATATATATATTTTATAACCTCTATGAATTACGTTAGTGATAAAATATGCTCTAGAAAGATGTGCATTGTTACATCACGCATGGCTACACACAAAAAATATCTTTAACGAGGTGGGGTTTACTTTCATGCATTTTGATTGCATGGTGGTGACGCGACGCTACGAAGCAAGCTGATTCGTAACCAATTTACTGACCTTGAACTTATGTATCATGCCGTATCTGTTGAGGAGTTCGTATCCCAGGTACTTGACCGGCGCCCCGCCCGATGCGTCGTGGAGAGCGAACACGTCGAACGACCACTCGTCCAGGGTCTGTAACAAAAATTCATCACCATCAACAACCCATATCGTCTCACTGCTGAGAACGAGTCTCCCCTCACTTTCGTGAGGATTAAGCCAGAATCCACCACGGGGCCCAGTTCCGGATTGGTGGATCACATACCTACATCCAAAATAATTCTCGGGTAGGTATGTGGGTTTCTTAACTATGTTTACCTTCACCGAAAAGCGTGTGATAATTACGTACATTTGAGTATTTAGCTAGACTCAAATTTTATGATAATTTTAGGTATTTTATTACAGTTTTTTTTTAATTTGTCGAATATTGTGACCGCAGTCTCACCTGATATAAAATGTTGACGCGATATCGTGTGTTAAAGTAGTCGTAATATTGATTCCCAGTCATGACTGACTAGTAATCAGTTGGTAATTAAAAAAAAGTATATATCTCAATGTTTTACTTGAATTGATAAATTCGAAGATATATTTATCTGACTTTTAAAACAAGTCGTGAGTGAGTAGTTTGTACCCCTTTGATGGGACTGTGGGCACATAATAGATAGTAGTACTATACCTTACTGTGTTCATACGGATTACCTTTACCAATATGTTCTCTGCAGCTGATAGGTAATTAACGATACGTCGTTTATTTACACATTAACGTTCTAGCATATTGACTTTCCTTTGAAATGACCATACATTTACGTTACTGAATGAAATAAGCTCCACCCCCTGTTCGCATGAACATAATATATGTTTTACTAGCTGTACCCAGTCACGCTTCGCTGTGGCACATTCGCACATTCGCTGATATGTCACTGAAGAAAAAAATAGATAAAAACAATCCTTGATGCGGATTATATATCATGCTAAAATTTCAGCTCGATCGGTGCAGTACTTTTTGAGTTTTTGAAGCGTACACAAACCAACATAACATTTTTATATATATAGAATTCAGATAATAGAAAATGTCAGGTTTATATTGGTGTCAGGGAGTTGGTGTAATGCTTTCCGCTGGGATCGTAGCATGTGGAAATATGTAGTCTCCGCCTTTCCCAACGGAAGAAAGGCGTGAATGTATGTGTGTACAAAATGCCAGCAATGACTTGGTAGATACTGTGGAACAATCGACAGACTGTTCTCAAGTTATATCTATTTATTTGATCGACCTACTTGTAATTGTCTAAATCCAATATTAAGTTAGAATCCCTTAATCCCAGAACAAAGAGACAAACAATCAGTTATCCTTGAGCGGTTTCTAAAGTCAAACAAACAAAAGGTTGGGTATATAGCACAATATTCTTACTGGCAGTAAACGAACTTTTGATAAAATTACGCCATTCAATTTATAGCACAGCCTAAACTTTGTCATGTTTTTCAATGACTTACATAGCCCTTTTTTTACACGGAAAAGCGTGACTTAAATGCGAGTTTATGTCACAAATGCGATAAAATAGTATACGATGCTCGTGATTTAAGTTGTCAATAACGCTATAATGCTAAATCAACCCTCATTCATAAGATTTACTTGCGAAAGACATAGTGAAAAACCTCGTTTTAAGAATCTCAAAAAGCGACCGCTTGTACATACAAACAAATGTATGATTTACCTACAAGTAAAATATTTTTGTAGTTTACGTAGCTCTCTCCTTTTTTTGAAAGGCGTTAGTTACATTGTGTTTGAAGTTGCCCTTCTGTTAATATTATATAATACAAATAATGGAATTTACGGATATAATGAAATGACTCAATTTAAGTTGTCAGTTGGCAAATAGGTATATACAGACTGTGTGGTAGAAGCGAACAAGGTCTCATGTTTAAACTGTATAGGTTGAAACAAAGTTGAATCCACATTGGAGCTCCACCATCAGTGTTTAATTAAAAACTGTGACTTTCATTCGACTCGGTCACTTGGTTGCTGGAATTCACCTAACCCACAATTAACAGGCGAAAGGGAAATGATAACTTCGAATTAAACTGATACTAATTATTTATTGAACTTGTTTCATTATG
Source organism: Campaea margaritaria (assembly GCA_912999815.1). NCBI lineage: Eukaryota > Metazoa > Arthropoda > Insecta > Lepidoptera > Geometridae > Campaea > Campaea margaritaria. Next base: position 11,078,188 of record OU538790.1, read on the forward strand.
TAGTGAGCTAATCTGGGAGACGACTGTCGGCGGAGGCGGGTGCCCGGTCAGTTGCTTTTCAAATGTGCAATTCTGCAAATTGCATTTATTCTGTCATAACACGACTATGTAATTGAAATAAGAGTCCACGTCGTGTTTTGTTATCATCATTTCGTCTTTCTCAAAAGAAAATTTCAATGGATGATACGAACTGTGTGAATAAAGTAATTTAAAAGACAATAAAAGTAAAAGGCACCACTGACACCGGTAGTTTTCACAATAGATATAGGTACTAGCATATTATGTATTTTAGATTTTCTTAGATTGTGACTTTTTTACGAAATGGTAGATAGTCGTAATTTGTATTTCAACTATATCGAAAGACATGAAATTTTCAGTACGGTATCATGTCCATCCAAAGGTTTCTGGCAGAGATCGCTTTAAGCGATAAGACCGCCCCTTGTACCTATTATGAAGTTATGTTTTTTGTAATCTCTGTGTTTTTATACATTTTGGTGTCAATAAAGAGTCATCTATCTATCTATGACATTTCAGTCAGAAAATAACATATCACTAAATAGGGTCATCTTTAGGGTTTGCTGGAATAAAACTCTTCATAGGGTTAAGCTCGCCTTTGTACATTAATTAATTATTAAGTTAAAAAAAAAGAATAAAAAAAAAAAGAAAAAAAAAAAAAAAAAAAAGAAAAAAAAAAAAAAGGAAAAAAATAAGAATATAAATATTGATATAATGTGATATAAATGCTATATTCTTCTTATGTCCTTAGCCTAGCTTGCACAAATTGACTTCTGATTCTAGAAACTTACTACGTCGATGAAACTTTAGCAATATATCAGCTTTATTTCACCCGTAGCAACCTAGAAAGCAACAACGATAAAATCGGAAAGGGATTTTGTGGAACCACAAAGTGACATTGGTTATTCCCAAAGGAATAGAAAATACGATGTACGAAACTAGGTCGGGCGGTCTATTTTGGCAACAGGATTGAGCTCTGAAATTTAAGTACCTAAGTTACCTGTACTATATTTTCAAAGAGCTTTTTGAAGTGAAACTTTTTTATCGACGCATGGGAGAAATTTTATAGCAATCGTCACGCTGTTCAATTACGCTCGACGGTCACTCAAGAGTTGACTTTTCCTATTACTGTTTTGGTAAAAATAGACTTGCGGACGATTCTGTAAAATGAACAAATTACCTCCTTTAAATTTGTACGGGTCGCTAAATTTACTTCCTAGAATATACCACGTAACGCTGATTGAAACAAATGACCGCTTTCATACAATTTAATTTCCAGAGACTTAATTTCGACCCCTACATTGGGCCGAGCTGCTGAATTTTTGATGGAGAGAGGATTTATCCCTCGCTGGTCAGATTTATTGGGGTAATGATAACTTATAGTGCTCCCAGAATGTGCTTAGATTTGGGGAGATCATCTATTCTTTATCCTACAATTGTAGTTTTGGCTCCAACTCTACGAACGATATCATCGATATATCGCTACATATAAATCGCTATGCGGAGAAATTACCATAGAAATCTCTCACTGCATTTTACTTTCTTACTTAGGATGACGCTAGTGGAAGATACGACTTTTTTATTTTTTTTATCGCAGCATTGGCAAGCAATTGACCGCAGTCTCACCAGGTGGTAAGTGTCGACGCGGTCGATGGTGGAGCATACTTGCCTAGAAGATACCTATTTATTGTCAACTTGATTTGATATAGGCTTTTTTATTTTAGAATGTCTTATAGACACTAGGCACTATGTCACCCTTTAATAAGTGACGATATAGTCAAAGGTCAACAAGAAACACTTAAATTTCCACAGAAAGTTTTACACCAGCTCAATCTTTGTAATTATCCCGAAACCCTTTTCAGATAGAGAGTAACACTGTTACTGTAACAGTGAAATACGAATTTATCACCTAACTTTGTCTGCTTTCGCCCATCCTAGATTCCTCTGATTCCGTGTCTATATGCCTCACTAATTTTATTGGCATTTACTGACGGGTTAAGCTAACATGCCGCATTCCGGAAAATCTGTAGGGAACAAGATGAAAACAACCCACATTCCCACTAGCTTATAGGCTTTTCCTCATTAATTTTAAGGTTAATTTTAAATACTAATGCTGGTTCAGTTCCGCTGAAATTAGCTTAACCAGCAGCGAGAGAATAGTGTCACTTCAGTAAAAAAACATCGCCTTTCAAACAAAAATCTGTGTAATTTAAAAACCTATCAATAGACGAAAAGAGTGATCACAAAATAAAATCGGTAAATAAATCGACAAATGTCAAAATAGGTAGCTCAGTCGGCAGAATAATGGAAAGACTCCAAGGTCACAGATCTGTAATAACCTTTTTTCTTTTCTATATACTTAGAAAGACAGATATTAAGAAGCAAAGCACCCGCCTGATGATCAGGCAAGAGGTGCTGGAACGTAGTGGATTCGCTTAGCGTAGTACCGGAAAGAATGGCGTTCACGTAAGATGGCCTTTATCCAGCAGTGGGTTGATATAGGCTTATAGATAAGTACAATCATAGGTAGGATTATGCATGCAGACTTCTGGGTGGTGCTGTGACTGTTATGGGCAGGCGTAGCGCTTACCATCAGCTGAACGACTTGCTCGTCTCGTCACTCAGAGAAATAAAAATAAAAAAGGTACAAATAATAGAAGTCCTTCAATTTATTTAAAATAATACTAACCTTAAGCACTCTAACCACGTCCTGCGGGAACTGCATAAGCGCCGTACTCGTGACCCGCCTATAGATCCTATCCACGAAGATGCCCGCCCGGATCGCGTGGGCCACGGACCGGAACTTGGGCTTCTCGTCCGACTTCCGTTTCGCCGTCGCCAGCTGCCTCGTGAACGTCGAGGCGAGCCACTCCCGGACCTCTGGCGGGACGGCGTCCGGTTGCACTTCCGATAGCTCGTCATCTTCGTCAGCCAACCTCCTGTACAGAACAGTTCTATGTTAGCCATATCGGTGGTAGAAAGGGTACTGTTAAGCGTTAATTGTTACGGCTTGCACCAAGCCGTTGCTTGTTATTTCCATTGAAAGCTGCTGCGAAGTTAGACTGGTATTTTGGAGCAACGCTACATCGGACACTTACTTCTTTGATAACAAATGCAGTCACGGAGGCATACGGAGTTGTAAGCACACATTACCTTTCGCTCCTATTAAATATCTTTATGCTTATAGTTCTTGGTAATAACAAAATACTATTCTAGAGTCATACTCTAATGTTCCAGCTATTTCTGTACATTGTTAGTCTATCAAGATGTTAGTTTCTAGTTCTATATCTATTTCTTCAGTGTTCAAAACTGTCGAAGCTGCTAAAAGTATAAAAATTAGTGAATCTGAAAAAGAAAATGTTAATAAAAAAACGAAGATCCATTTAGTGCTATAGACGATAATGTTTGGACAATCACCTAAATGGAACCTCGGTGCTATTGTTTGAAAGATCGAGTTCAATTTGATTGTTCAGTAGTTGAGAAAATAAAAAATGCCACTGTGAAAATATAACAGAGAATATTTCGAAATCAGGATTCTGTTGTGAGAAATAAACGTTTGGAAAACAGACGTGGGAACGGATGCGGTGTCAAAAACTGTTAGACATAGGGTTGCCATTACAATTCAAAAACCGATAGCAAAAAATCTTATACATATTATATTATATTTCGATTGGATAGAGTCGCTTATAAGTAATAAAATAAATAATTGTATGATAAATAACATTTATGTAGATGGCAACCCTAAATTTAGGTTGAGCATGCTACACTTATCAGCTCTCAACGTATTGTAGAGGAGCATGCATCGTGCTGAATAAGGTTACATTGCTTTCCATTAAATTAACGCCACATAACTATGATAACGAATATTCATACAGTATTTAATTTGGGAACATTTTCCATTCAAGTAGATATAATACTTTTTTTTGCTGCTAACTTCTATTATTTTCAAATTCATGCTTCATTTAGTCTGGGATTAGAAGAGTACTTCAGTTTTGCTTTCTGTTTTTATGTTTCGTCTTTGAGAAGATCTTGAAATGGAATGAGATTATTGGCGTTTTTTTTTAATTGTTTGTTTTTAGTTGTTTTTAAGTGTTTTTTATATGATTGCCGATATAAAAATCTATATTTACTACTCTACTAAACTGATATTTTATACCTAAATTAAGTTTACCATGGCTACAAAAGTATTCCAACCCAATAGAATTCATACAATATGTTACATTCCATTCGAATTAATTTATGGATGCGGAACGGTGAGGACAGATGGCAAAAACGGTTTTAAGATTTTATGGTTTCATTCCAATTATTTTGTTTTTTTTTGTTACGCACAGTATAATTTAATGTTGATTTTAACATTACCGAAATCAAAGTGTATCACGAAGATTTATTTTTGTTTTATCTTGACGTTTATTAGCCTAATACTAGTTAGATAAAGAATAGCTGTTTTTGATTAGTAACTTATAAAATATTGTATATTAGTAGATAGCTAAGTGCTTTAGTAGATATGTCTAAACCAAACATTCCGAAGAATTTGTTCTTACATCCAGGAGGAACGAAAACAAAAATACGCTTCAATAATTTTTTAATATTCTAGTAATTCTAGTTCTTCTCAATTTAAGTATAAACTTTCCAATCTTGAACACACCGTTTGTTGTAGTTAATTGTTTTGTATACCTAGATAAGTTAAGATTAGTTATAGTTAAGTTAGTATCAGCAGTTACAATAGAAAGCAATATAGCTCACAACAGTTCACAACTTGAAGCAGGACATGACAGGGATGTTATGGGGAGTCCATTTCGATTGCCACTTGAACCGAACCAGAATTTGGACAATGCTAAATTGAACAATGTTCCGGACGAATAAACAGAACATGCGACGGTTGAACAAATTTAGAGAGATAAATAAGCCGCCTAAGGTGTTACCAATATCGAAACGTGTATGTTGAAAACAGAACGATGCAAATATATTCTATACGAAAATGAAATTGTAAATAAAAATCTAGCTTGAATGTAAGGATATATTTAAATATGTACATTTTATTATCGGATTTGGTTTTGGTAATTGTTAGTTACAAATTAAGTTTAGTTCTTAAAGAAGATGTACATTTTGAAAAATAGTCTGATCTAATTCAAGTGGCAACAGAATTAAATATAACTGGCAACATCGACACACCTAAACACCAGGGTTGGGGCCGACTGCTGACGCGCCACTGCCGGTCTAAAATGAAACACCACGTCAATGGGGTCATAGGGAACAAAACAAAAGGGATATATTCAGACAGGATGGAGGACACACCAAGGGACAGTTACATAGGTAGATAACAGAATACGGGTTGTCATTCATTAGAATAATAAAATAATTGATCTCCGCTAATTTTCTATTAAACAACGGTAATTTTTAAGTATATCTGTGATCTCTAACTAATCCTTTCGCAGAAAATATAAACTCTAATTCACGATGACAACCCGTATTTTAAATAAAACTATAGCATACACCATTTAAAATATATACAAATTTCATAAATTAAATTGGAAATATATACGATATAAATAAACTACTGTAAACCTAGAAAATCGTAATAAAAATCTTAAAAATAAAACTGAAAAATAAAATTGTGAAAGCGGGGGCAGCAGCTATAAAAAAACATGATGCTCTGAAAAAGAAATATCTCTTCACAAACAAAGAACAACAGTTATTGAAAGGAAGTATTGATAAAGAGTAAAAAACAAGCTTGATGATATGGTAAAGAGGGGTCACCCAAACGAAACACATGCCTAGAGAACAGAGACAGACGAGACAATAAAGAAACAAGGACGATCACAAAGACGGACGACATAGGGTAAAACGACACATGGGCACACATGAGGCTAAATTCCATGTCTAAATAAACGGAGAAAGTTACTACAGAAGAATAAGTTACGCTCAAAACACACGGAAAAAGCTCAGCGACTTAGCGTAGCTTATCCTCAAATCTTAATCACAATCAAAAAAGACCTAGAAAACAAAACCTCGAATAACAGCAACATAAACAGGGAAGAGACTAAACTAACAGTAGGACAGGTGAGAACTGAAGCGTCAACAGAACAGAAAGACCTAGCAGATTTCGGACAGAAGGGAGTCGCGACTACTTGGCCAATGTCGGCGGTGTTGTAACTGTATTAACTTTGCTTCGTTCGGTTTCTGTGGGCACCGCGCCCAGCAAGGAGTTCGAAGACGTCTCGTGCTGAGGGCGCTCTGCTGCGGCTGCGGCTGCTCGATGGCTCTCCTATCCCTGTGTGAGACAGAATCACTGGCGACGCGACGCAACACCCGCTCTCAAACTTTAAATCTCACCCTAGAATTGGTTGGTAATCAGGTGAATTCGACATCGATGTCACAGTTAGTAGCGATAATGGCGAGCGTTTTGAGCTTGATGTTGACTTACATAACAATAGTAAATAATCCATTAAGAATACAAATGATACAGAATATTTTGAGCGTGATATTGACTTAGATATAGAAAATAAAATTACTAAGGAATCTTAAAAGAAGTGAAATAATAAACCAATTAAACATGCCGGAGCGTTATTATATAAAGAAAGGAGTATAAAACATAATGAAATGTCTATTAAAATTATACGTAGCATTTTATGGGATTCCCAGTTTAATTTCGAATTCTATCGGCACGTGTATGGTACCTTTTGAAACGAAAACTGCAAAGCCTTTGAAAATGCGCGTCTGATTTAATTTTACCTCCCAATATTCGGTTCTTGGTATTGAGTATCGGGTAATATTTTCCGGTCATATTTACGAAGAACTCATGATACATTGTCATCAATTAATCAGCTTGTATTATCGAGCTGTGGATGATGGATGGATGGATGGATGATGATAATGACGAATGATCCCATCTCTATTTCCCCATTTTTTCACCAGATATTGCTAAACGGGCGTTAAATAAGACGCGATCTTTATAAATGGTAAATGAGGTACGCAATAATAAATTAATTTACAAAGTAAACAACGCTTTTACTTTACTTACGCTAGTTGTGTTTAGTTTCGATATTTGTTCGTGTGTTCCTCTACCGTTACAGTATCGGTTACCAAATTTACGACTCACTACTAAGATGAGTTGGAAAATGCGAAAGTGTGTTTGTGCAATTTGGACGCTGCAATGGAAAACCGTTTTAACGCTTTTTTTACACAGAGATGAAACAAGAGCTGAAAAGTGACATAGTACTTCCTCATCCTGCAACAATGTGCAGTTCCTGTGGGGTAATAGTCAACGTGGACGAACCCGCGGACGCAAGTCGCTAGTACACACAATTACTGTTAGTTTTGCTCTAACGTCATACCTTCGTCGACAACGGTCGACTAGTAGACAGAACATGTCAGCAAAATTCACCATTGTAATCATGACTCTTGAATGTAGTTGCTTTGAAAATGTATTTCGCTGTTGAAGTTAATTTGAATATGAATCAAAATGATGCAAAATGTTTCCAGCTTCCATTGGAATGCAAATTTCCTCATTTGCTTTGATATATCATTCCGCTCGAAATCGTAAGGCTCTAACAGAGTATTCAGTTTCCGAAATAGTTATTTGTATTTTTTCTTACAACAGTGAATCTATCAATCCATCTCAAGTTTGTCAGGCTGCCCAATTAACGTGGCTTAACGACTCCTATCTATCGACATGTCGCCAGCTTAATTACTGTTTATTTTATTAGCCTCGTTCCTAGTTCATAAAACTTTAGATTTTGAGAAAAAAACTTAGTTATCATGAATTTGCTCTAATATTATCTCTAATTTTCTTTTCTGTCAAAATGAACTTTCGAGTTCAATTCAGAACATAACGATAAAATTACTATAATCACAAAACCACCGGAGGTTCTTCCATTAAATTGCTCGTATCATCTAGACAGCGACCACGTCCAGTTACATAATCGGCATAGAGTTTTTAAGGTAAGTTTGTAAGGAAACCTATTTGAGTCGATTGCATTTCCGGACTACGTACCGCATCAGCGATATTTCATCTGCATCGCTGTTCCAAACTTTATTGGCAACATTACTCAGTTTTACAACTACTACGTCTTTAACGACATCTTCGTACACTGTAGATAGTTTCGTTACTTTATAAAGTTGTGAGCAAAGATAGCATTTAAACGGGTACGATGTGGGGCATGAATTTCGGGGTCGATCAACCACGCGATTGACGGACTAAATAAAGACTCTGATTTTGCAATACTTGATGCTATAAGAGCAGCTGAAGACATATCATCTTAGAGGAGTTTGGTGCAGAGAATGGTGCGTAAAGCTACATGTTAGACACTACCTTCAATAGTGAATAAAACGACTAAAAAGAACGGAAGAGGTGTTAAAATTCATGGTTTTCCTTTTATTTCTGACACCATGTTATTTAGCAAAAAATAATCCTTATAATGAAGCCTTTCGATCGGTATGATAAAGCTACAGGTTGATTATTTTTCTCGTGTAATGGGTTCGATTCCCGGTTCAACCATGTAATTAATTAAATATCTATGAATGCAGTTCAAATTGTTTTTTAAATGCAAATAATGTCTTATTTCAGTAAAATGTTCCATCTACAATATTCAAGGTACTTTCCCTCCAAGTGGTATATCCGTGGGACACCCTGTATACTCGTTTTATACGTTACTCATCTCACGATGATAAGCGCAATGTATTGTCCAGTATTGCGTTTACCATCAAGTAGTTGACCTGCTTAGTTTCTCGTCACTTAAACGCAGAAAAATTAGACAGGTTATTTAGAGTTGTAGCTTACTTCATAAGTTAAACAACATGTAATATTTAAGTAGAAATCTTTTGATTGAAGTGAGCCCTTGCTACCGCAACTTAAGGAATCTGTTGAAAGCTTTTCTATTAAATAATTAAGTGTTCTAATGGAACCCTGACATTTTGATTCAACACTAATTTAAAATTAAAATGGCGGGTAACTTTATCCAAACTTAATAATTCGCGTCTAAAGGCCACACTACCCGGGCGGTTCTCCCGCTACGGAATGCGATCCTGAACCGCACTAAATACAATTAAATATGAAAGTTGTGTACGGCGGCTGGAGAGCCGCTCGTGTAGTAAAGCTTATCATCATCATTTTAAACAACCCATATGGGCCCACAGCTAAACACGGTTCTCCTCTCATTTTCTTCCTCTCCTTATGGTCTATACAACTTTCACATTAAGTTCGATCTATTGCGATTCAGAATCGGGTTTTTCGCGGCGGAAGAACCGTTCGCTTAGCATGGCCCAAAGTGTTTTATTATAATTTCGAATGGATAGGACCGAATTGGGATGTAACCTGGACTTTTCTTATATTTACAAACATTTGTGTTCGTGATTTTACAGTAATGTACCAGATATAGCGAAATTACTGGGCATATTATGAGACTTTAGATCCGATGTTTCAAGATGACGAGCACAGTTCAGTGCCGCACAAGATTATGCAATGCAAAGTTCTGGGTGGCGCTGTAATTGTTATGGGCAGGCGTAGCGCTTACCATCAGATGAACAGCTTGCTTGTCTCGTCACTCAGTTAAATAAAAAAAAAGATACATGTCAATGGCTACACAAGTAATTTATAGGAGTACCAGTATGCTGTTTTACCAATTTCAGTAACGTTACAAGATTTCCAGAGCTTTGAAACCGCTCAGGAAGCAAGCGAGACAAATTGCTCTTTGCAAGCCGATTACGCAGACATAAAAGCGGCTTCAATCAAAATGTACGACTGAATGTTATGTTGTTTCATTTTTGAAAGGAATTTTAGTATACTAATGCTAATTGCCAATTTAATTCAAAATACGTACATCTCGAATATAACTCTAGTATCTTGGGTTTTGAAGAAATAATATTTGGGTCTTTTCTAAGCCTTCTCAGAATTTCGGTTAAATTCAAATTACTCTACCTCTATGAATACTAAAGACTAGATTCTGTCTACAAAATATCATTGCTTTTTAGATTCATACAAGAATGAGTCTTTTGCATGAGAGCAACCTTGCGAACTTGCGTATTATTTGCATATATTTAACAAGTATATTTACCAATGTTTGGGATTTTACAGTACAATGTTGTACCAGAAAAATGACAATGAAGGCATTGCTCGTCATTCGTATTGTAATGACGAGCCCCGTGGCAATCAAACGTTAAAATGAAAAGAACTCGAGCTCATCTGCACCATGCTGAATAGCCCCGCAGACCCTGTCGACCATCTATCTATACCCTCTCAGCGGCTAGTTGTTTTCGTCCGGGGTTAAAAATGTAATTAATTTTGGTTAAATTATAAATCGTAACTTTTTTTTTGGAAACAACATGCTTTCCCGGAAATTGGGGCCAGCCCCAAAACGTAAGCAGCATGTTTACAACTAGTTCCAAAATTGCTTCTCAAGGGCAAAATTAACCCGAAGCGCCGCTTGCCCCCTAATTAACCTGGATCCTTGTTCAGGCCCATGATTAAGGCTTCTCTAATTTGATCCACTTGATGGACGTAGTCAGGGGGGTTTGAGGGCTTTATCTTGAAACAAAAACATTTTACAGAGGAGTTCTAAAGTTACGGTGGTTCTAAAAATAGTGAGTACAAACATTTAAACAAATAGTAAAACAGTCATCAACATCATCATCTTCAACCCATATTGGCCCACTGCTAAGCACGGGTCTCCCCTCACTTTCACGAGGAGAGTTATGCCATAATTCACCCAGGGCCCGGTATAAATTGGTGGATAACATACCTCCGAAATAATTCTCTGGTAGGCATATGGGTTTCGTCACGATATTTTCCTTCACCGAAAAGCGAGTGATCAAAACTAAATCAAGACAGTAATGAAACTGTTGTAAAAAGTAATTAAAAAAATCATAACTATGTGTAAGAATGAGATAAGTTATACAACTGTATATATTTCTTCTATTTAACTCAAATAACTTTCCTAGTTTCTTTCCAACGATTCTTTCCATGTAATTATTTTTGATTGGTAAACTAATAATCAATCGCTTTTGAGTGACTTTACGTTCCAGATTTTGCAGTGCCCCTCCCCTTTTAATAAATCCTTACTACGTCCCCGGCCCACCTTTTAGGAATTCCCTAAACGGCTCTCATTACGTCTTCCTTGACTTTTACAACTGACCTTGATGAGTCGTCGCTCGATGTACAAAAGCTCAGTTTATTTATTAACTAAGAAAATGTAATTGGACCTTAATGCTGTAAATCAACTAATCCACTAAAACTCTTTCTTAGGTATCTTCCAACTTGAAATCTCTTAGAGAAATAAACCATCCAGTGCGGTGTTAGTAGCGGTTGGTGATGACGCTGTCATCAGCAGTCACCTACCGTTCTAAAGCCTATACTACAAGTTTAAGTACCTACTGATATACTGCTACATGGCAACTACAGGCTAAGAGTAGCTTAAATTTAATTAAAAACATCGCTGTAACAGTAGTGAGTATGTAAAGATTGCGGTAATAGTAGTAAATAGTTGCGGTATAGTAATAGTAGTAGTGGCATACTGTTACCGCAATCGCATCAGTTTTACAATTAGAGTTGTATAAACAAATGACAAGTGCATCTTGAGTTCCTTACAAACATGTAAAATTAAACCTAAGACTCTATTTCTAAAGCCATATTACCGATAATAAGGGATCCAAAATGTAATTGCTAAATTACATTACAAAAACCCACATCAATATAACCAGCAAACCCATTTGAGAAAATAACTTAAAAGACGCTTCGACATTCAACACAAAAGAATGGAAAAAGAAGCAAAACCGATATGCAAAATAAATTAATTCGAAAACCAATCTAAATTCCTTTAAAACTGTTCAAAGGAATAAATTAATATGGGACCTGTAGATCTCTCCGAATAAAATTTAAGACTATGAAGTAAATAACTCTTAAATAGCTGCTGAAATCTGAAACATAAAAGTTATGAAAGTAATTCTGGATTTGTTAATTAAAAGTGAACAAAGTTGACTACGCGTCACTTAATTTTTTAAGACCTGTTATAGTTTTTGGAGGTAACTAATTAAGCCTGAAACAAAGGAATCTCTGGCACCGTGAGGCTCTTTCAAGTAAACGTGAAGTTGCTTCGTACCCTTTATTAATTCCTATAAGGGAAAATGGATTTAATCTTAATAAAATTAATTTTTTCCTCTCTTTTTAATGAAATTGTTTATTTTTACTTTTGTTTGATTAGTTCGACAATAATGTAAGTATCATAATTTAGGTTGTAATGGTGCTACACTTTATTTTAAACAAAATTAGTAGGATTTGTCTTTGAGGAAATTAACTTCGATTATATTTTTGGCTTCGTGAACAGCTTAATTAATTTTCAAAAACATTATTAGTAATAATTAGTCATATTTGAGAAGCGTAGTCTCATTCCACAACACCATAGAGCTTAGTGCTTAGTGATTATAATTGAACTTACTTGGTCTCATCTATGTAGACGGCTTCTAATACTTTTGCAGCATACTGTAGATTTTTTTGCAAAGTCTCTGCTGATATTTCACCTCTGTTTAATTGTCTTAGGAGATATCGTAATCTGTGGACAAGGAGAAAGTGATGATTAGTAATTATAATTATGTTTAAGAAAAAGGCAGAATGATCCTGGCTTAGGTTTTCTTGGTCAACCAAAATCCTAAAAACCAAATATTATGTTGAGTGGGGCAAGGTCGTAGCGTGTAACGGTAAACATATTTTACCCGAGTTTTTTTAATACCGGAGATTTTATATATTTTTTTTTAATATCTCCGTTAATTCATTTGAAAAAGGCATTTTTTTTAAACTTTGTGACGAGACGAGAAAGTCATTCGCCTAATGGCAAGCGCTACGCTTGCCCATAACAGTTACAGCACCAACCAGAACCCTGCATTACATAATCCTGTGAGGCACTGCACTGCGCTTGTCACCCCAAGACATGGGCTCTAAAGTCTCATATGCCCAGTAATTTCGCCGGAAACAATGCCCTTCAAACCGGAACACAGTAATGCTTGCACACTACTGCTTGGCGGATGAATATCTGGCAAAGGTGTGGTACTTCTCCAGGCGGTCTCTTGCAGAAGAGGCCTCCCACTATAACTCCCAAGTTGGTCTCATATAAAAGTAGGACTTTGTTCAGTAGTTTTTAGCAAATACATGTTTTGTAGTCTGCATTTTTGGTTTAAGAAATATTTTGCTAGAAATCTAGGGCCCCGAAAAAAAGTCAACGTCTCACAATCGTCATCATCATCATGTATTTATTTATTTATTCAATTGAAACGGCCGCAGCCAATTACAACAATCGATTACACAAAACACAATAGAATACAGATATTACAAAATACACATTCCAAGATTCACTCTCACTCTCTTTCACAAAAACGCAAGCATTCTGACAATATGTCTGACCATCCATCCGCATACACATCGCAGCCTGGATTGGCGCGCAGGAGAGCGTTGAGTACGGAGAGGGTGCGAGGGAAAACATAACATCATCAACCGATAACGTCCCACTGCTGGGCACGGGTCTCTCCTCACTTTCGTGAGGAGGGTTAGGCCATAATCCACCACGGGGGCCCAGTCGCACAATACTCGTAGGTATATCTTAGAGAAAATAATAGACATACAACTTATTATTTAACTAAATTCACGGCAAAATCCAACATGGCTCAAGTATTATCTAAACAAGATACCTCAGATGCTTTCAAGTAATCTTGACGGGTAAACGCTGGAGTTCTTATTTCAACCTTGTATACACGAACACATAATTGTTAGCGAGATATCACGCGCAGTGTTTAAGTTGGCTAGTATTCAAAAACAAGCAAGAAAAAAGTAACGAAAGGTAGGCAGGAGGTAGGTAGGTAGGAAGTTGGCAGGTAGGAGAAGAATAGGTAGTTAGGAGGTAGGTAGGTAGTTAGGAAGTAGGTTGTTGGGAGGTTGGTAGCTAAGAGGTAGTTAGAAGGTACGCAGTTAGGAGGTAGCTGGGTTGGAAGTTGGTAGGATGTGGGTTGTTCGGAGGTAGGAGGTCAGTAGGCAGTAGGTAGGTAGATAGGTGCAGTTCAAGTTTGGATTTAACTTGGACTTTTTCACAATGCTAAATCTTTCTATCTGACATTGCCGAGTACAAAGTTCAAACTTAAAAATGTTCATGAACCCCTCACTAATTAGTGTTTCAGATACCTCTCCTCTCCATTAATTAAAAGTTTAGCTAGCATAATAATGATGTACCTAATTTAAAAATATGAAAGGGACCAGCTTCATATAATTAGCCCTAAAATATATGAAATTTAACATTAATTTTAATGATTGAAAACTTTACAATATAGGTAAAAAGTTTAAGGTACTTAGCCTGTGAAAACAATGTAATTCTATAATCTGTAATATAAACCAGAATTTATTATAAATTCTGTTATTTATGAGAAACATTATTAATCTCTATGTAAAATGAAAGTTATTTTAAAATGTAATCAATGCTTCGTATTTTAACTAAAAAAGTTTAAAATAATAACAAACTGATCAATTGATTCCAAATATTCGCGAAACCCTGTAAAAAACTACTGCAAAGTTGCTTTAATCTAATAACTAAAACTAAGTCCTAATAAGTTAAGTTATGGAAACTTATTTTGATTGACTCGGAAACGACTTTGGCACTTTTTCGATCTGGGGCCTCACCACGAACAGTTAAATCCATCCAGCTTAAGGCCCTTTAATGAACTGCCCAGCTAGCTGTCACCTCTAATATCGCTCAGCGTTCATAAGTCGATCAGAGACATTTATCCAAAGAGATCGTAACAGTTTGTTTACATTTATGGGAGTTTATATAACTCCATCTCATTCTCTTTTTGAGTGACATCACTACACGTTTGTCATTTATGAGTGTATGGTGCCAATTTAGGCTGTTCATTTTAACTGGTTAGAACAAATTTATTAAAAAGCAGCTAAAAGTGATAGTTCTTGCATTTGAAGTACCCAAGTAATAAACAGAGAGGGTTTTATAAATCATCGTAACGTTACTACTGAATCGAAAAACTAAAATTGGATAAAGAAATCAAAGATATTCACTTTACCCTTTATACTCTGACTCACATTTTATCACGGCGCGTGGGGATTTGAGGGCTAGTTCCGACCAAATGCAATTTGTACAGGCAGCGGGTCCCTAAAAGGGCACTGGGGGCCCAAAAGCGAATAAAGGTTACCCGAGATTGGTTGAGGCCGCACCCGACCAAATTGAATTGTGTGCTTCACACGGCCTCATCGAGATCCGATTGAATCGTTGGTATTTAGAATTTAAGCGGCCCGATTCAGTACGTACGACCGGGCCGCAGCAATCTATTTCAACGCTTAACACGTCTAAATAAAGTCGACTTTAACCTACTTTGGTTTAGCAGTAGCACTTTGTAATCAAGTGAGATATTTTGGAGAGGTTTCCACTTCGGGTTGTGGAATTATACAGATTCATCACTGACAAAAGTTGGGTTAGAAAAAACCAAACTAAACTTTCACGTAGGCAACACAATGAACTCTTGGACGTTACGCCATACTCGCCATGGAAGTTCTGCTATGTGACGGTGCGTTAAAAAACTTGTGTTATTAAATGTTATTCGTTCATGGTGGTATTTTTACCCGACTGCGCCAGAAGGGGTGTTATGTTTTTCGAGTATATGTAAAAGGTATGTATTTATGTATGTAAATTTCTTTAGCACAATCTGTAGCTGAAACACCTGGATGGATTTTAGCTTGAGAGGTGTTGTTCATTTTGCATGGATGTACTTGATACAATTAAAAACTAATCGTTGTCAGTACCAACGCGACTGTGAAGAACGTTATAACATTCATGGTAGTAATATGTAACCATAACAACATTACCGTAGGTAGACTTTACTGTCCGCTCCGTAGACTCTGTAGACTCTACGGTGACTCTGCTCGGTAGAATGAGGTAACTCTACGGTGTCCCTACGGCGTAGAGTATGTACTACGCCGTAGAGACAATTTGATCTACACTAAGCAAAGCTCTTTGTTTTGAGAAGTCATAGACATCATTTGTTTTTTACAAAAGCTATATAACTAGAACCCAAAACCGCAGTGTACCCTATTAAAAGGAAAATAGTTGCCAATTAGGTACAAAATCAAATTCATATATGCTTATCTAACAAAGGGTGATTTTTGCATGCTCAATGAACCGTGAATTTACAAAGCGTAAAAAATGGAACGGCAAAACGTAAATAGAACAAAAAAATAACAAAACATGAGAGTGGCAATTCAATCTCAATTGCTGGAGGGCTCTCGATATTGACTGCGCGAGAGAGAAAATACGAGCTTGAAGTAGAGCCGTAGAGTTTAATTGGCAGTAGAACGTCTACCATTCTTCTTGTAGGACAGTAACTGGACTCACTATCTATCACAAATACCAAAATTTAAGTTAAATAAAATCTTTATTGAAACGAAGGATTTTAAACCAACTCTGAGCTATGTTTAAAATTTCAAGTCTTTAGCTCACTAAGAAAGTAGTTAAAGGTCGATAGCAAAATTTGAACTGAACAGACAAACAAACAAACGGACCAACAAAAAAGCAAGCGATCAAAAACTGGATAAAATAAATGAAAAGTTGACCAACTGTCTTTATATGAACTGGGACTGTACTGAGTACATCTTCCTATTTTAGTATAATATTGTGGATAAGGAAAAAACTGGATTGGATCTCCAATTTATTGTTTTATTACTGTTTTTATAAGTAAAGTATTAGTTACTTTGTTTTTCATGTTAATTGGTCGTTATTATTCGTATAATATTGTCCGAAATAACCGAAATCATCACAAAAATAATGAATTTTGATATTAATTTGTTTTTGTAATTGAAAAAAAAATCAAAAGGAAATAGACGGCGATTGCGAGAGAATCACGCAATAAGGTTTCTCATGATTGATACATCTACCGATCACCAGAAACCTTTTTTTTTTCTTTTTATCCTTGCATGCCAATCTCCTTGATGATGACCAAGGAGATTGACATGCAAGGATAAAAAGAAAAAAAGAATAAAAAGGAGATAAAAGGCTAATAGATTCCATTAGGTTTATACTTAGCAGTGAGTTAAAGCTGTGGACAACGATGATGATCATCATCATCATTATCAACGCATAACGTCCCACTGCTTGGCATGGGTCTCTCCTCACTTTCGTGAGGAGAGTTAGGCCATAATCCACCACGGGGGCCCAATCCGGATTGGTGGATAACATACCTACCTCCGAAATAATTCTCGGGTAGGCATGTGGGTTTCCTCACGACGTTTTCCTTCACCGAAAAGCGAGTGATAATTACGTACATATGTTTTACAGAAACACATAGGTACGTGCCTGCACTGGGATTTGAACTCACGACCTTCTGATTGGAAGGCGGACGTACTTCCACGAGGCTACCACCGCTCCCGATGATGATGATGATGACGATTTAGACCAGTTCAATGAAATCCTTGTAGATTTAACTCATTATATCCCGCCTGCTGGTACACATAAAGCTGCATATTCATTAACAGACATTGCCACTCGCCGCACCTGCTTCGAGAGACGTACAAAGTAGGCAGAAACTCCACGACGTCGCCCGGCTTTGCAAGTTTTTCTCTGTCCAGATCGGGAACTTATTTGTGTTGTGTGATATTATCATCCCCGAAATACGTCTCTCCCTACTTTTTCCTACAGTCATTTTAATGTTATCCTCACAGTTGATATATGTATCAGCCTATACGAGTATAAGATAAGATAAGATAAGATAAACTCTTTATTGAAACACCACAGAACAACGAAAACTTAAAAACTAGAACAAAACAAATTTTACAAATTTTTTTATAGCTTATTCTATCTAATTCCTCAATAAGCTTGTATCGATTCATTATCCTAATGACCCATTTTAAACTATCAATGTTATTGATGATTGTGATATTATCAACAATAAATTTTTATTAAGGTTATAATCATAATTTTGACATCAGTAGGTACTGTTGAACTCGTGGAGTGATGTTGTCTTAACTACGGATAACCGAACGAAATATGGTTTAAATAACAAAAATAAAACACGCGTCAATAGCAAACTGAACTTTAAAGAGGAAAAATAATTAGTTTATGGTAAAAAACGTACGCACGGTTAAAAATATTGAAGCCACGCGCCTTGGATCGTGGGTTTCAAAAACGTTTTGAAATCCGTCAAAATTATCGCGATACCGTCAATACCATCAATATTATCATCAATACTGGATCACAATATCGAATATCGCGATATAATATTGATGGTGTGATATGCCCCGATGGGTTTTAGTAACGCTTCAATAGTGGAATACTAATTGGCAATAACAAAATGATCCGCATTTAAATCGCGGGGTGTCGTGCCAATAACAATTTAGGCGGAATTAGGTCAATTTGGTATTATTGTATGTTTGAGCTCTATTTCCAATGATTTATAAGAAAATCTTTCTGAATAGTTACGTAGTGTAGTCTTTATTCTATTGTTTTATTCATAGAAATCTGCAATACAAAACAAAAGCGGCGGCAGTTACGTAGAAATTCAATATTGGAGTGCAGCAGCTCTCACTTGTTTTCGTTTTTCCTTTCTCCGTAACTTTAGTTACGTCCACACCAATTATTTTAGTTAACGTCACTCGGGGAAGCTTTTGCACGTAATTATATGGAGAGCTTAAATATCTACACGTAAATTCTATAAGAAGTTAAACGCTTTGTTAAGTCCAATTCCACTTGACAAATGGAGGTGTGAATTTTAGTCCGCTACTAACATATTTTAATGAATGCCTATTAATGCTTGTGTCTTGTATTTAAATTTAACTGAAGCTAGTATTTCTGTTACGGACGCGAGGTCAAACCCGAGGCCGTCAATGCTTCAGTTGATCTTTCTAGTGCCTGTTTTCTTCAACTTTTTATTATTTTGTGTCGTAAAGCTCCTATCACTTCTTCTCTTTTCTTTGCTTAGCAAATCTTTGGCTTAGCTGAAGTATCACTATCTAACTTTTACGTGATACAATGTCTATTAACGATTTTCAGCACAGATGGACGTTTTTGTAGCGAAATAATGTTTAGGTTCTCATCAATCTTGCTTGGTCTCTAGAGATGTAGACAAGGGCCCTGAGCATTAAAAGACTAATCGGATTCTTTCCCCGGCTGTCAAAGAAGATAAAATATAATTCATTTGGTCAGCACTAGTAATTCAAGTCTTATTTCCAATCCCGGGATATCGAGGGTTTTACAAATATTGCCGGGATTCTGAGCCAACACTTAGATTCCAGAAAGAATATTAAGGCTTCTTTTGCTTTAACTTTCTTTTGCAATACTCTGCTGAAAAATGCAAGTGATTGGTTTCACATCCCCTTACGTAGTACTGAATTTACACCAGTGGATAAACATTTATTCGAAGATGGACACGAAAATTGCAAAAGAATTTGCAAAAAATTGCAAAGGAAATTAATTACTTGGAATACAGGATAAAATGAACGCATTCTCAGTATCCATGAATAAAAAAGGAATAAATTCAGGATTCCATCCCATCATGCAGCTGCATGAATATATGCTTCACAATACCTCTGTCAGCTGAGTCACTTTTCGAGTTGCACCGATGTTTGGTTCCACATTCGGTATGTTATACCGAAATTCGGTAGGTTCGGTAGGTTCCCGTTTTCGTCGAACTTGGACTCGGCTGAATTAACTTCAAAACTTTCGAATGTTGAGCTGTGAGACGAACTAACTGTGTAGACTTGACTGAAAGCCTAGGTAAGATATCTAGAGAGTCTGAGTTGAGAGAGGCTAAGGCTACTTAGTTACCTTGTAATTTTATGAAGTCGAACTACCTAAAACTTACCTGCTTACTCACCTAAATACTAATAATTTAATCATAAGAATGAGGGTAGCTGAGAGTAGGTGCACTAGTAAAATAGCAAGTGACCTTCATTTGTCACTGTCGCAACAGCATAGGAGAAACCGAAACTCGAACTAAATTTTAAACTAAACATTCGGCGGAATCAACATTCGGCAGAACCTGAATTTGGTGCATCCCTAGCATTTTCATTCCAGTTTATATTACATCGTTTTGCTTTGATAGGTCTTGAGTCCACGTTCCATTGTCTCGTCTTTTCAAACTCATTTTATCGCCATCATTTTATGGATTTTACTACCACTGCCGTAGTTTTGCTTCACTGTATTTATTTTGTCAGTCCCCAATTACAAGAATGAATTAGGCATTCTCTGGTTCCAAATTGCTTTGTTTCGGTTCTTAATTATACTCATAAGAGCTTCTCGGAAACTCTTACCTTTGAGATAATTATTTTGATTGAATAATTAGACAAAGTTTTGTTTTCTTTGATTTGTAGATTATTGGTTCGTCGAAGAAATTGTTTAAGATGAGGATACAAACAAGAAAGCAAGGGCGCGCCTATTTATGACAATACTACTTGAAATAACTGGGCATATGAGAATTTAGAATCAATATTTCAGGGTGATGAGCGCAGTGCAGTTCCACGCAAGATTATGCAATGCAAAGTTCTGGGTGGCGCTGTAACGCGTAGCACTTATCATCTCAGACTCAGTGAAATAAATAAGAAAAATAACTGTAACTGTATTTGTTATTTCAAACTTGATTATAATATCACAACCATCCAGTGTTGTCACGTGGCCGTCTCAGTCCCCCCTCCCAAAATTAGTGAAAATCTCCCATAATTTCAAGTTTTAAAAAAAAAACCCATAAACTTAAAAGAACTTTATTTATACATTTTGCTTGTTTTGCTATAGTTTATTAGCATAGTCATAGAGGCCTTATTATTCTAAAATTCCCAGAGCCAATAAGATAAAGACAGTTCTAATTACAGCTTAGCCATAATTCACAGAGAAGGTAATCACGTTTGGCAATAATGTAGGTTACCCTTATATTCACATAAAAAGATTTACTTGCGCTAAATTGTGACAGATTCCTCTAAAAAAAGGCATGTAATGCCCCAAATCCAGGCTTAGTAAACACCGGTTTAAATCTTAATAATGCCTTTGTTTTCCAAATAAAAATAATGCCCCTAAACTCTTTTGTTTCACGTAGAATTGAGGTAGAATGGACATTGAATTTTACATGAATTTCTACCCATGTCCATTACTAAAAAGACGCGTGTGACTTGCAGCTTAGTGGAAACGTTAAATTATGACTTAGCACCGTTATTTGATGTGTAAAGGGCTTACGGAGTCCTAAGCCATCCTAAACTAACAACAGTTTGTAGAGTTGTTTATTCTTACAAAATACGTATGGTATTTTCACGTGTAGATCTGTTTTTAGCCGTTTTCCCTTGGGCCGATTTCATTTTTGGACGTAGCTGATATTGTTGTTGATTTACTTTGTCATGGCGTTTGTATGTGGCATGATGGTTTGTTGTGAAGATACCTTAGGGATTTAAATACCGTTGGTTAAATAGAGTTAATATACAGAATACGTGAATTTGTGGGGAAGTAGCATAATATTTACCTGTGTACTTACGACACGTACCTAACATTTTAAGGTGCAGCTAAATAGAGAATAGACTCTATTATGTCTGTTTAGTTATTATAATTATGAAGATAGTGCGCCTTAGGGAGCTAGAAGGCGTCTAATTCTGTCACATTCCATGATTTACCGAAAATAATCTCAGGGTATATTGGTACAACGTTGTAGAGCTAGGCTTTTCTACAAGATCCCACCTGGGGAAGAAACCACCACAACTTTGTCAATATTCACCATTCAATCAGTAGTGTGCAAATGTTACTGTCCCGATTGAAGGGCACTGTGTCCAGTAAAATGATCGAGGGTCTAATATCTCAGAGTGACGAGAACAGTGCAATGCTGCTAAAGATTTTCCCATGCAAAGGTTTGGGCAGCATCTGCTAAGGGCAAGCGTGGCGAGATATACGGCCAGTTCGTTTCTTTACACAGTAACAAAAAAGAATAAACATGAAGGAAGAAGAGGTTTTAGTTGATGGAAGAGATTTTACCTAAGAGCGGCCTTATCGCAGGCGTCGGGCGTGTCGACGGCAGGCAAGTGCTCAGTATCGAGATCCAGCTGATCCAGCTGTTCGTCCGTAGGAGTCGGACAGCTCTCGGCTTTGCTCCGGCTCGAGGAGCGCCGGACGATTGTGAGGGCGCCTTGTTCTGGAAAGAAAAAGTTAATAAATAACGCGTTATGATCACATACATAGACCCTGAACTGTTCTCTATAAAGCCTGCACAGACAAGCGACAGTATTTTGTGTCCTTTGAAATAGATCGGTAACAACGACTTCGAATAACGCACGCGAGGGAGTTAAATTACCGCGTACAAAAGGAGAATGGCGCGCAGGATTTTTTTCCTTTACTGACAAAAGTCTCACGTCTGCGCAGGCCTATACACATCCACATAGACCCGAAACTGATCCCTTAGGACAGCCATATACATACTGCTGGAAGCAGTCGAGACCGACCGCAGCAGCGACTGCATAAAGCGAACAATACGCTTCAACACAAGGATTACTCGAGCAGTCGCTGACAATTGCGTCCGTGTAACATTACAAATCACAATACAATACATAGAGATACAATATCATGCTAAAAGACCATGTCTACATGCTTTAATCTAATTATAGCTATAGTTTCTACAACGATTAAAAAAATTACTTTGAATTAAAGAAACTGACTTTAAATTAAAAACTACTCAATCAATTTTCATAAAAATTGTGTAAGACCAACATAAAAATATTCCTTTTCAAATAAATAAAGAATTGTTTAAAATGACAAAGAAATTTTGGAGACATTATAAGACATTTACAATGTAGACCTATCAGCTCCACTTAGGTCTGTCAGTTATATTAAAAAACACAGTTTCACTGAAAACCTAGGACACAACTTAGAGGGACTATAAGGGACCCCGCGCACTATTCCTCCAAGTTTAAGACTACTAGCCACCTTAGAACAGATTTTATATGAAACTATGCAACTCTTCGATCATGATGCAACTGGACTAAGTCACCAAGTGCGCGGCCGAATTAATAGTTAACCCAATTCATTTTATAGAACATCTTGTCTAAAGCGGCCAGTAGTCGTGAACTTTAGTTAATCGTGCGCGAGGTCCCTAAGTGACAAGTGAATAGGTTACTTCTAGGTTAGTCTGCACCATCGTAGATGGTATCGTCAGGTAAGATCGATGTCAAACGTTGAGTAAAAAATAACCCCAGCTTTATGTCTATAAATAAAATGAGTCGCAAGCAGTAGTGTCTACATGCATATTATCTGCTTTATGAAACGTCCGAGTTATTCCGAGTTTTCCGACGACTGAATACCGCTCATTGAACATTCAACAGAGTCGGACTTGAATCCGGATAGCCCGGGCTATTCACACTTTGAAGTTAGGACTGCCTTTTTAGTATTCAAACTGCATTGCCGGAGTGGATTAAAGTGGCTATTGTTGTTTGAAAACTGTGATTTCTGTTCTTGTTCCTTTCTATTTGTGGAATAGGAAAGGCAACTTATTTTACTACGTATCCATATGCGTAGTAACAAAAGTTTTCTTTTCACTAACATATGTTAAAACGGTTCCAGAATGAAAATAAGAAGCCGGCGGCGACGGTGAATAGTTAGGCTAAAAAGTATTGTTTTTGTCTCGGGAAAAACTAATAATTCATTGGGGAAAACTATAAACTGACAAAACTGCGTAGAGGCGCGTTTAAAGGGCTTTGTGTCTTGGAAAACTGAATACAGACATGATGTCTAATTTATTTGTAAGAAGCTGGTTTGGTGAAACTTTACTTTTCTTGATAGGTACTAATTGAATTAAATTCTACAGTTTATTTTTTTTTCATTTGACCGCAGTCTCACCTGATGGTAAGCAATGAGGTGGTCAACGGTGAAGCATGTTGGTCAAGGAGATATTTACATATAGCTATTTACTCTTGACATGGAGACTCAAGTGTCGACCTGGGCAAAAGTGCGGGCCATTTAGTCTATTTTGAAGGTCTTTCAATAAAAACGACTTTCAAAACCAACCTTCGTTTTCTTATCACCGACAATATTACCCATTTCAAGGTGCCTCTTTCCCGTTACCAGAGTTTAAGTAATTGCTTTTTAGGCTGTGGTATTACCATCCGAGGCCATTGTTTCTGATATCTGCTGTAGGTTTTATTTCCACTTTGCAAGTCACTTTCACTTATTCTGTGGTTCTGTTGACTCTGCTGTTGCCATGGTGACGGGGTCGGAGTTTATTCGATAAGAGTGCGTAGAGTTACCAACGGTTATCTTCGAAATTATGGACTGTTATAATGTCATGAAATGGAGAAGACTTGAAATAGTAACCTTTATGTCTAAGGGAATTGGCGGCATGAATTGCCTAAAAATTTGATTCTGTTTTAGAAACACGGAGTTTTTTTTATCATTCAATATGTTTTTTTGTGTTTGCTGAGCACGGGTCTCCCCTCACTTTCGGGCACCTCTGAAATAATTTTCGGGTAGGTGTGTCAGTTTCTTCACGATGTTTTCTTTCATCGAAAAGTGAGTGATAATTACGTACATATATCTTACAAGAAACGCATTGGTAACCCCCACTGGGGTTTGAATTCTCGACCCTCTCTTTGAAACTTGGATGCTGATGATAAATCCTAAAATGTTAAGAGCATTGAGATACTATAAGAGTCGCGTTGATTCAGTTCTATTTTTTCATTATAGGTAAACTTGGTTTTTTGTATCGAAGAAAAAAAGACAGTAAAATTGTTAGGGAATCTAAAACGACCATCAAGATCCCATTTCGTTCTTTTTACAAACGCGAAAAACGTCTCGTGGAAATACCTATATTAGAGAACCTTAACATTCGACATAATTAAATAATTTTTTCATGTAAAGTTTTATGACTTCATTTACTGCCGCCAAGTTGTGTAAAACTTTTATAACCTTTGAAAAATATATAAGTACGTCTCGACTTTAAGTGACCGCTTTTTTGTAGTCTAACAAGATTTTTGTTGAAAACATTTTTCCTGTTAAGATTTTATAAAGTGTATATTTAAATTATTCTACTGCTTATCACTGAAGAGTTCCGTCGACTACCTTCCGTCTCTATCGTCATATCATTTAAAACAGATCTAATTCTTAAACTATTTTAAAACAAAAATGTACCCATGTCAAACCTTGTGAAATTACTGAATAAAAATCTGTACAATTGAGAAAACGTATGTGAGTAAACGTAAAAGTAAACAAGAAAAAGTGGAAATATGTAAAAACAAAATGTTAATAAAAAGAGAAATTACGCCTACCGAGTAAAAGTACGTGCTATATTTAAATTTGAACGTTTTATTAGGTAGTAAAAAACGTATTATTACCCAAAAAATACTACATAGAATATCATCATCTAAATACTTAAACGCTAATTTATTTTTAAGATACTTTTATACGAAACATTACAACATAAAAATGTAATTACAAACAACAGAATTACAATAAAACTATTAACAAACAACATACAATTACACAATTTAAAAATATCAACACCAATAACAAAGGACGCTCCTAACAAATAGATAGAAACGATAGTATCACAAAACGAAAAGTTACGACAAATTAGAACAACATTTAACAAAATAACAACAACATTCTATCATAACAACAGAAAATAGAAACAATTGACGACAAGCGTGAAAGATGCAAATGCAGTGTGTAAATTGAAAAGAGTTAACAAATAACAAAAAGGCGACGAACGTGCACGAAGAGGCATAGCGGTTATTACGACGACTGTTTTCTTCTTTAAATTATATTATGGCAATATTTGTAATAAAAAAAATATAGACACTGCCTCAGACTTTTCTAAAGTACTGTGGCCAAATATGAGTGACAGATTCATACAATAAAGGTCGGCTTTGTATTAAAAGTTTTTATTTCATCAAAACGAAGAATCTCAATAAATTAAAGTAGACAAGGCTACAGTTTCAAAGAACACTAATAAAGCTAAAAGTACTAAACCCAATAAATATCTCAGTATCATAATTTAGACTTTATTAATTCTATATTTAGTTTTACAGACCGTTTTTTCTATAATAATAGTATAAATAGTTGAAAGGCAAAATTAATGTAATCATGCCCGAACATACTGAATACATCTGAACCCAATCGTATATGAATTTTTATTAATCCGGATTGTCGACCATTACTATAATATCACTATAAATGCATTTCAAAATTACTGTTCTGAACGATTGCCATAATAAGTGAATTAATCGCAATAACCACTCGTCAGTAGGCCTAGTGTGAGTTTTCGGTACAAGATAATGAAGTCTACACACGCATAGTTTGTATGAAGAATATGTATGATTTAAGTACGCCAGGAGCCCCTACATACGCACAACATTATGACTATCATCATCCAGTGTAAATTTTCATAAAAACTACGCGTTTAAGGTGACTTTACGTCCGTTTATACTATACTTTCGTGGCGGCGCTATACATTTCGCTTATTTACGACAAGAACGTGTTATTTCCTCAACATATTGAACGTGATATAACACAAATTAATGATTTACATTGTCGCGCGCACAGAGCGCACACGTCACGCGCGTCAGTCGTATCGGCCGTGACCTATGGATGTCTACCGTCGCGGTTGCGGTTGAACGCGTTAATTGTACCAAAAACTCACAGTAAACCCCACCTGCCTAGGGTATCCTAGGCCTGTCTAGGAGTCTCCTAGAGTCAATGATGCCTAGAGGCGTGCTTACTGGGAGGGGTGCCGTTGCGGGGTGCGGGAGGCGGCGGAGGCCGCGGCGCCTCCTCGCGGGGTACACCCGCGCCACCTGGTGGGCTCGCCACTGCAACACCAACCGGAGGTTAGTCATCGGTGAGGAAGAGATGATGCCATGATTTGTGTATGACAATGTGTTGCAGTGTCATCTAGTGACAAACCATGTAAATAGAGGTAGAGTTTGAACCTGTGCGACTTGCGTCATGCGTCAAGCGATTTTACTTGCCGAGTGGTTCATGACGCATTGCTTGGAAATTATACAATTTAGCTAGAAGTCATTCTCAGTTCTCTGTTGACGAATGACGCAGGCAGTTTAATTTAATTAAAATTGTCTTCAATTGAAATAGTTTTTATTCACATAGGCCCCAAGACTGAGGTAAATTTCTGTGCAGAAAGACAGTGCGTCTATTGGATCATTGATGTGTAGTGAATGGTAGAAAACAATGGTGAATAAGTGTGTGGAAATGAGTTGACATTATTTCTTTCTTGTGAAGTATAGCAGTTAGCTCTAGTAAAAAAAGGTTTATGAATAGAAGGCTGAATCAAAAGTAGAGTACTTAATTTAAAAAAAGATATTGCCTCAATATATTTTTATTAAATGTTTTGTTAAATGTTATATCGTCGTAATGGTAAACCACCGTCCCATCTTTTTTGTTGCTCCTCTGCATGCATGGTTGTTTGGAAGAGATCGCTCTCAGCGATAAGACCGCCCATTGTGACACTAATTGTTAAATTTGATTTGATTTAGTTTTTTATGTTTCCTTTGTTCTGTGGTGTTCTATAAAGAGTTTATCAATCTCGCTCTTAAAATAATGGCACTTATAGAAGTCATACACATATGTCTCGTATACATGGACAAAAAATTTAAATAATATGAAATATCATCAACTAAAGTAATGCGTAACATATTACGGTTGGAGTTTGAAAAAGAAAATCTCCCTTTTAAGTGGTGATTCATGGCAAAATTCGTACCATACCATACCAGACCATAGACATACACTTGCAATAGGACTGCAATTTGAGGGACAGATTTTTGAATATTTATTAAGTGACATATGATCGCGAATTTCTGTCGCAAACCTGTCCCAAGATTCGCAATAAGGCACCTGGCCTCGTGTCGTACATAAGAAAGGCTTTGTTTTCTTTTGTCTAAACTGTGCTCACGACACTCAAGGGAAAGCTTAATCAGCATGCGAAATGTGCTTTGAACTGCGAATGTCAGTCACCGCTTCGCTAATTTGCTCAAAGCTGAAGAAACGAAGCGAAGTCGGCGAATTAACGGGGACTTTTAATGGGGTGAAAACCAGACGATTACGAACTACAAGACGGTCCGACCAGGCAGCTTTGCACTTAGTGATATAAAGACGGGAAAAGGGTTATCACATTTTATAAATAACGAGCTTTTGTTGATATAAATTGTGAGTAAACTTCATCAACATCCCTATTAATAGGTAAGCTTGTACTATGTTAGTGTCAACCCTATTTAAGGGGAAGTCGGTAGCTCATAAATCTTATTATTTTATCGAGTAATTTGAGCTGCTCTAGCATCGAGAGCTACTTAATCTTTTTTAAAACTGATAATAGAAGTTCATCATCATTAACCCATAACGTCCAACTGCTGAGCACGGATCTCCCCTCACTTTCGTGAAGAGGGTTAGGCCATAATCCACCACGGGGGCCCGGTCCGGATTGGTGGAAAATATACCTACCTCTGGCTAGGTATGTGAGTTTCCTCACGATGTTTTCCTTCACTGAAAAGCGAGTGATAATTACGTACATATGTTTTACAGAAACACATTGGTACGTGCCTGCACTGGGATTTGAACTAACGACCTTCTGATTAGAAGGCAGACGTTCTCCCACTACGCAACCACCGCTTCCTAATTACCACGCACCGCTTCCGCACCATGTAATCTATATAATGTTATTTTTTCAAAACAATATTATCAAGTTGTGTTACTTTATGATTCTTTAATAAAGAAATACTTTCATAAATTATAAATGCAAAGTACAGAGAACATTAGCGACCCTTATAAAAGAGGACAGCTTCTGATTACATATGTGCGCTAATGAGTACTTAGCTTTATACGCGACATATATGGAATTTAAACTAAGTTTTATTTTAAAGAAAGATTTGTTTATTTGATTCGTATCTAGGCACTCTTTTTTATTTGTCTAAGCTATGAGAAAAGCCAGTCGTTCACCTGATGGTAAGCACTACGCCTGTCCATAACAGTTACAGAACTTCGCATTGCACAATTTTGCGCGGTAATGCACTGCGCTCGTCACCCTGAGACGTTGGCTTGCTTTGGTATAGTTTGAATAAGCAATTTGTTCTGATCACTGACGTTAGTTCCTGGGGACACATTTATGGATACTTCCTTTTTCTTCACCAGTTGTTTCCCGCCAGTGAGTGTGAGTCAATGGGAAAAAAATATTTGGTAGCAGTAGACAGATTTCATATTTGTACATATACATGTTCCATTTGTGGTCAATTGTGATTATGAGCGTCAAATTTCATCTGCGTAGTGCCCGTTTTGTCCCACGGGAACATACTATCGGGATAAAAAGTACCCTATTACTTAATCCTGGTTATAAACTATCTGTGTTCCAAATTTCATTCGAATCGGTTCAGTAGTTTTTGTATGAAAGAGGAACGAACATCTATCTATCCATCCATCCATTCTCACAAACTTTCGCATTTATAATATTAGTAGGATATAGTAGGATGATAACTTTGATGGCAGTAATCATGATTGCTGTAAGGTGACTTTAGAAACGCGGTCGAATTTCAATGCCAATCACAATTTGTTCATTGTTTTCAATTATTAGTATTTCAATCGTAAAAATGCAATACGCTACAAAATGAGAGCTACGTTGGATTTGAAAGTACTCGAGTCGTCAGGCTTATTCAAAATTTCAGATTCGATTCAATTCCGATTGAGGGACTTTCATAACTATGCACCGTCCAGTTGAAATACCTATCCAATTCCATTTTTGTTCAAGAATAAGTCCACAGACCAGCAATTCACTCCGAATATAAAAAAAGCCTTGTAAAAAAGAAGTAAGACGGGATCCATTCTGTCCAAACTTTTCTTATGGTTACGTTCAATGGTGTACAGAATGGGCACGTTAAAATGTACGTAAAATCGCCGTAACGACCGAATTGCAAAGCTTTGCATGAATGAAATATTAGACCGAGCGCGCTGTGAACTGCTACTAAAATAATAAAATTGTAAATGTCTTGTAAAATGATAAGATAAAATTGTAGGAAAACTGAGAAACTTTTCACGTACAGCTGCGATATTACTTTGAAACGTATTCACACAAGATTGCTAGTAAATATTTATATTTTCCAGGTAAAGTCTTATGCAATGTATATTCGATACTGATTCGATCAAAATAAACCCAAACACGTTTAATTTCCTGTTAGTCATTCAGGAGTTCCGCTGTCTATCTTTCGTCTCTATCATCAGATCAGTATACTGTCATCTTAATATTGTATAAGAACTTGATAGGGATGTAAAATTTTAACTCAATTACATACATCCAGACTTAAAGCGCAGATCACCTAATAATTATTCTTACAGTAGAACAAGACGTACGGAAACACGGCATCCGTATACGGTTGACATTCCTTCGATTCGCAAAAAGCGATTTGCATTCACCTTTATAATTAGAACGGCGAAGGAATGGAACGCCTTACCAGTGTTTTTGTTTCTCGATAATTATAATCTGAAAGTCTTCACGACAAGAGTGTATATCTTTTTGGCAAGCATGCTCCACCATCGACCGCGTCGATGCTTACTATCAGGAATCTGTGGACAAATGCTTGCCCATAGATCATCATCAACCCATAATGTCCCACTGCTGAGCACGGGTCTCCCCTCACTTTCGTGAGGAGGGTAATCTACCATGAGGGCCCGGTCCGGATTGGTGGATTGCCGGATGCCCATACAACAATAAAAAAAAGATTTAAGAGTTCATACAAATATTGACCCGGCGCATGAACCAAACTCATAACCTCAGGGTTCGTAATTGACTCATCAGTAGCTTACGTCACGGAGACCCTCAAGAGGCCATCGGCAGCATTACGGACCCACATGATTATCAAACATACCATCATTACATTATTTTAAAAAAATATACGAATCCCTTTGAAGAGCTTTTATGGCAAACATTTATAAGGCGCCCCGGAAAACGTACACCTGTTTATCACCAGCCAAATCTCAGAAATATCTCGTATACAAAACAGTCGTACCTTGTCGCTACTAGAAATGTTCACATCTACATGGAGCAGTAAAACCTTGTACAAGTACATTTAATGCGACAAGGAACTACGGAGTGGATTGTTAGGTTACGGTACGGTTACGGTAGGTACGGTACATCAATATAATATGCTTCAGCGCTCGGAAATTCTATGAAATATTAAGCGCCTTTGAGTTGGGAGCAGTAAATCGTCACTGGAAGGTATATTAAATGCAATAACGCTGGAAAAAGCTACTTCTACCGAGTTTCCTAGGTCTTATTACTGAACAAACAGATTGGCTTTCAATTGCCAGGTTGTAGGCACGAGCTTGATAAATCTTGGTCTAGCAGTAAATACTATCCTGTAACCTTTATAAGTATAACATTGAAGCGTTGATTTTAGACTGAACATTGTTCAATTGAACAGGCGACGCGATAATTAACGAAAAATTGGATGAAGACATAAGTGAAGATATTATTGTTTAAAATTATAGTAATTTCTTATCCTATTAGATTTAGTTATTGTAATCATAATTATCAGCCATCATTATCACTGCTGGGTAGGTAGAAGCCTATTTTCTTTATTTTCGTATATTATGTTTATATATGATTCTATACAAAATTTTGCATCCATGTGCGACACTTGACTTTTGTTATTGTCGAAATGTCTCCATGCCGAATTACCAACACTTATTTAAGTTGTTTATGGCCATAATTCAGTGATAGCCTTAATTAATAGCCTGATAATTATGACCTTACTCCACCTACCATAATATAATCTTAATTAAAGTTAAATTTCGTTGGAAGAATTTGCTACAGGAGATAGGCACGATTGGTATCAAATATCTTTGTTTTTGAAACAACTTTGTCGATGAGTTTTGCCGTCATCCCAGATAATGGATAATTAATATTGCAACTGATCTCAAAAGTTAAGCGTAAGTGTAGCGCAGGCCTCTTTCGGAATTGACCCAATTCTCCTCATGACCCGTCTGGCAGAAGGAGGAAATAACCGTGAAACGAGTCAAACGAACTTTAAGCTCTTGATTCAGCAATTTCAAAAGCAGTATTTCATTACAACTTTTGACCGGCAATTACTAAGACTGGATTTCACTTTTCAGTTTATTTTTATTTATTTATTTAATACTTTATTGCACATGTTAAATAGCTAGTACAAATGGTGGACTTAACGCTGAGAGCATTTTCTACCAGTCAACCACACATAGGAAAAGAGAGAGGGGTGTAGGCGTGTATCAAAAATCTACTATGCAAAAAAAGTTGTGGAAAAATATCTTTCTAATAAGTATCTTTTACTAAGTTCTTGTTTAACATTAACTATTATAACACCCGCCTTCCAATCAAAAGATCACGAGTTCAAATCCCAGTGCAGGCACGTACCAATGTGTTTCTGTAAAACATATGCACGTAATTATCACTCGCTTTTCGGTGAAGGAAAACAGCGTGAGGTAAGCCACATCCCTACCCGAGAATTATTTCGGAGGTAGGTATGTTATCCACCAATCCGGACCGGGTCCCCGTGGTGGATTATGGCCTAACCCTCCTCACGAAAGTGAGGGGAGACCCGTGCTCAGCAGTGGGACGATATGGGTTGATGATGATTATGACATAAACGTATGTAAATCCACGTGCGCGAAACCCTGACCAAAAGCTAATGTTAACCGCCCTAGATATCAAAAGATAATTTTTAGAAAACTCTAAAATACGAGTAGCTCTTGTTGCGATCACGGATGATACAATATCGATTGACCTTTTCCGCGATTCTACTCGTCAAAAGTAACTTCCTTACCAACCTACTCGAAAGCCCACATGATTGCGTGGTATCGACAAATTAAGTTCATTAGACACACGAGATACTGAGCTCTTTGTAACCAGGTCAATGACCGATGTAGCTGCGATAACATCACAGGCTGGAAACAAACAATGCTGTAGTGTCGCGCTGAAGGCTCATTAATACCGCGTCGGGTGCCATTTATCAAGTTTGCTTCAACAGCCGCTCGTGCGTTGCTGTAACAAACGAGGTGTTGTTTTACGAACGTACCTGTAACGGGTGAGCTTAGCTAGTTTGTTAAAGGCCAAATCTTATCCCTAGTTGGCTCTGAAACTAACTAATGGAAGGCACTTAAAATAGGCTCAATTTTTTTAAGGATTGTGATTGCAAATCTTTTTTGAGGAATAGACTCATTGATACAACAGCTGTTATTGAAAACGAATCGCTAATTTCTAATATTTTTTTAATAAATATGATCAATCTTGATTTGCCTGTAATGACGTCAGCGTTGGCATTATTTTAAAATTTACCAAACCGGCAAACATGCCTAACCCACTCAAAAAAAATCTGCCATGTCATTAAACCATGGATGATATCTTTAGTTTTATTTTTTATTTTGGCAACGGCTCTAAATGGTAGTAGGTATGTTAATAGTGACGTCATTGGGTTAAAATCTTTAAGAAATATTTAAATATTTAATTAATCACTACCAATAATACCAAAATATTCAAGTTAGTTTCTCAAAATGGTCTATATTTAAAAAAAAATACATAAATCTACAGGTCGTAAAATTTTAACTACGCCCATTATACAATGTGATATAATTATGATTTATTATTGGTGTTTTATTTTTGTACAATCTTAATTTGATGTAAGTATAAAGATATGGCTGTACAACTATTCATCGTCTATTTATTAAGCTCGCTTGAATAAAAAGCTCACGTGTTTTGGGTGTACGAACCAGTGGTGTTTGTCAACCCTTTTTGTGGTGGTGACGTCGTTTGTTACGGCGTGCAAATATTTTGTAAACTTTTGTTATAAAGGCATGGATTTGTGGCTGCTTTAGGAATTTTTCCGTTCTTTGAGTGTGTGTGGGTTTAGGGAGCGTGGGGTGTTGGTTTGTGTCTTAAGGGGTTCTTTTGTGTGGCGTGGGGATATTCGTGTGGACCGGTAAAAAGACGGATCAACGTGTTATCACTGGTCTTGGAAATGTCTTTTTTGTAGAATTTTCTGACAGCAAGGCGTCACTATCTAAAAAAGACAGTGAAGAGATGTTTTCCGTTGAGGTTTCATTAGTTCCAACTATTGGTCGAACTATAACGGCTGTTAGGTGACAGTAAGGTGTCGGAATGACGGCGCAAGTTGTCGTTGCTGTAGAAACTTTCCGTTGGGGATTCGTAGCAGCCGTACCACTCGTAGCCGTAGCTCCTGTCTTTACGCCGTCTATATTGTCAAATATGGGTAGGTTGATTTGTCTAGTCGTGTTCAGTAAAAATGAGAGTAAAATAGAGAAAAAAAACCTGTAACAAACATATGACTAAAAGCTCGTATACTTATACTTGTCTCTCTGTGTGCTATATTGTAGTAAAGTTTGTGTGTGTTTCACTTACGAATGAAATGATTCCACATGCATTTGTCATTAGGGGGTGCTTACCTGGAACAGAAGAAGAAAGGAAAAATGTTAACACATTCAAAAATAGTCATTATGCTTATGAGAATTAGAGTTTTGGAAATAATTTCTTTCTATCTAAATATTAGCATTGTACTCCCTTTTAAACGACTTAAAAAAGGAGGAGGTTATCAATTCATCAGTATTTTTTTTATATTTGTTACCTCAAAACTTTCGACTGGGTGAACCGATTTTGATGATTAATTTTTTATTGCTTCGGTTTAACGCAGGTCGTACTTTGTATCATAAACATAGCACCAAACAAACACCAACAAACAAACAAATAGGTAGACAAACGGATGAACATGACGAATATAATAAAGGTTTCGTTATTTCTATTAATTTTTATTTTTTTAATTTTACTGAGTGACGAGACGAGAAAGCCGTTCACTCGATGGTGTATAGCTAATATATACCCTAAAAAGGTAAGGTCAATCACCCACGCGATGGACGGTCCAAATACAGACCCTCACTGGTCTACTAATACCTGATGCCATAAGAGCAGCCGGGGAAAGAGCATCCCGGAAGAGTTTGGTGCAGATAGTGATGCGTGAATCCACATGTTAGCCACGACCTTCATTAGAGACGTAAACGACTAAGAAGAGACCCTAACAAACATGCAGCGCAAATTCAATAATCATCAAAAAACTGACATCATTTAGCATGTCAAAATATTTGGCTGACATGTCATGTTATTTACGTAAAATATTTAAGTAGAACAGGACGTACAACGCAAAAAATCGACATGGACGATGCTTCAGACAACCTATCAATTTCGGAAACATCCCAAATGTTATAAAAAGTTTCCTTTACATAGGAAATTAGGAGCCACAGTGGGTATCTGGTTATTACATAAGAATCAATATTGAAGATTAAGCTTCAGCTACCATCTTTCAAAGATCCCTTATATCAAGGGATTGGGGTAGATTATCCCTTGTCACAGTATCTAAGAAGATAAGCTAACGACGGTCTCAGCTAATTTTACTTTCTTGAGATTTCCTGAGGAGGTTTATAAGAGGATTAACGACGGATATAAGTGTAAAGATATACAGACAGGACGCAGCAAAGAAATGAACAAACAAGGTTTTAGAAATGAATATTTTATAAAGGGGCTACTTAATCTACTTATATAATTATCTTAAGGTCTAAGTTTAGTCAATGTTTTCAAAGAAGATCAAGCACTTTAAGCTTTTTGTAGGTGAATACTAAGCCGATTTTGTGGGACGTTTTGTAAAAGGTTTTGACTAAGAAAGCGAAACATTATTAACTCACAGCTGAAATATAAGTTCAAATAATTGAAAATTTTATTTATAAATTGTATAATTTCAGGTTAGAGAAAAATATTAAGGTATAATTTTGGTAAATGATAATGGAATTAGCGAATATCTTATATTAATATGCACATTATTTCATATAGACATGTACTACATAATATGCACTTGTTTACTCAAATAAGTCAATAAACACTTTAGTCGTCAATTAATTGGATTATTGGATTCAATTGGATTATTTGAGCAACCTTGGGCATTAGTGTTAAATACGTCTACATAATACAGTCACAACATTTTTTTTTATTTGACTGAGTGACGAGACGAGCAGGTTGTTTACCTGATGGTAAGCGCTACGCCTGCCCTTAACAGTCACAACACCACCCATAACCCTGCGTTGCATAATCCTGCGCGGTACTGCACTGCGCTCATTAGAATTGCTCTATTATTTTATTTTTGATGCATTTTTTTTTAAACTGCCTTGCTAAGCACAAATAAAAACGAAAATCAAGAACAAATGCTTTCCTATTCAGCAATAATAATAGCGAGTTAAAAAAAGAGTGTATGTAATAGTGTACACACGTAAGAAATGAAATTATTCCTTCTTATTTATCTCTCATTCCGACCTGCCAATGTTCTATGCCGAGGCCTTGTCGAGACATAATGAAAGTAGCAAACACTTTTATAAAAATACTCTTTTGATTATGATTAAAGTCTGTGGTCAAACTGAGAACTGAGAAGAGATGTCAATATAAAACCTTTTTAAACCTTTGCATACTCTATGATTACCTCTTACTTCCGACCTCTTTGTCTTACATTAAACTTCTTTCAATAAACCTTAACGTCAAACTGTAAACTCTTACGTGACGTTCGAGCGTAAAAAAAAGGGTGACGATTGCTATAAAAAAAATCCCATACATCGATAAAAAACTTGGATGAAGAGTTATTGTGTGAGTTCTTCGTAGAACAATTTTGTGAGTTTTTCGTAGAGCCTATTACAGATTAAAAATTGACCAAAATTAACTCTTGAAACTGCCTAATATAGCCTATAAATACCTCAACCCTGTGAATTATTTATAACGAACCTCTAAAATAGACGAGAGTGTGGATTTTAAACTGCTCCCAGTTGGAAAACTAAATCTTGGTTTAAGCGACTTGCGAGCCGTGATTGCTTGCGTCCATAAAAATGTCTATAAACCTTTATCGATGTAGGGTTAGACCGCAGAATACTATACCTAGTAAATATATTATTCTCTTTATTTTTATCTTTATAAATACCTATACTGTTAGACAGTGACGTAGATTATAAAACTTACAAAAAATTGGTTGTCTGTAAAGTTGGTTTACGGACGATAATTATTTTTCATCCCATCTATTCGAAAAGAGGCATTGTGGTCCTCGATAAGTGCGACCAAAGTGGGTCATTTACGCGCACTCAATAACAGTGACGAAATGAGTTTTGAATTTGGAACACGGCTTAATATAAAAATTTTGAACGCAATTCGCTTCAATAAAGTCCTGGCCGGCAATAAAAAAACAGCGCGGGCCGACGCGGCATTGGCTATCCAAATTTAAAAAAAATTGGTTGCCTGTAAAGTTTGTTTATAACGGGACAACGTCATAACAAAACATTGATGAAATGATTGCATACTTTTATGAATAAAATGAATCATTTATTAATAATAAAAGAATAAATACTTGAAATTATAATATAGAATAATTATCCTATCAAGAAGAGAAGAGAGACAGATGCTGCGCAAGCGAACAATGAGCGTTACGGGACAATGTGTCAACTTATTCGTGCATGCAGCCGGCGTTCATCGATTAATTAGACGTTGTCGCGTCAAAAAAACGTACCGCCGTATTGAAAGCTCCGTCCTTTTTTGAATTCGGTTATAAACTGAACACGTGGTCAATTTCTTTCTGAACGCAAAAAATAATTAGAAAAGAGTATTTACTTAGTGATGGGTTGTGGGCATATGTATACTCCCATAGGTCCATAATTTTTTTTCCTCCAGCTCTACGGCCTTCTAGGTATTCAATTTAAGGACATCCTACAAAAACAGGGTTTTAAGCATTTTCTTGCAGGGTAAAGCCGGTCTCGGTGATGAAAATTTAATATTTCTACGAAGTTTAAATCTCTAGGAAGTTTAATAAAATTAAAACTGCTGAACCAATTTTGATGAAATTTTTATTAAATCAATCTGAAAGAATATTCCTTTCGCGTAAAAAATAAGTTTCCAAATAGGTTTATACATGGCGGAGTTTGTAGTTAACAAAACAAACAAAGAAGAAAAATACAACCGAATTGAGAATATCCTCTTGCTTTGAAGTCAGTTAAAAGTTATAGAATTTCATGGTGATGTAAAGGTATGGTGATGATGATGAAGATTCCATTTATGATGATAAACAACTAACGAGTACAATGAACTATGAACTATCTGCTTAAGAGATGATTGGACCATGCTTGCCAAGACCAAAATTTAATCCTTGCTTTGCTGTTGGCAGTCGCTGAGAGATGATGATGATGATGTTAATAACCATCAGAGCCTATAACTTCTGATGATGAAATACTCTACCGTTTAACTTTCCTAATATAAAGTTAACCTAGGAACCGTATTTCTTCTGAACAGTGAACACCCTCTAGAGTTTTAAACCGATCTTTACGAGATCCAAGCTTTATGTTACGGTGTATAATGGAAAAAGGTTTAAATTCTTCATCTAGACACCTAACATTTTTATAGTAGGGTTTATTCATGGTATAGTTTTCACATTTAACATATTTATATAATACATAGTCAAGATATTAACTAAAAATTCACTTAAATTAAATTAACTAGTCTAAGATAGGACACAATTTTGAAAGGAAGTAATTTTTTCTATGAAATGCAATTTTCCAGACAAGCTTTTATAAATTACGTACGTGTACAATATGTGTACTGCAAGCTTACTAGTGCTTAGTTGTAATTCTTACCTACTTCCAATTGACAGAAACTATATTAAAAAGTTCTATTCTATTCTAAAAAGTGTTTTGCGTACATAGTTGTACTTTTTAGAATAGAATAGAATAGAAGATACAAGAGTTGGACATGACAGAGCTTCCAGTTAATTTATAAACTGACCGTATATAGATCCTGACTAGGATACCCTGCATTTAGGAAATCAGAAACTAAGAGGACCACGTCTCCATGTTTCGAAAACTCAGAGACAATAGTTGAGTTGCACAGAAATATTTTCCCTGAGCGGGAATCGAATCTGCAACCTCACTCTTCGCATGCGGCTCATCGCCAGCTAACTTGAGAATGACAATACAATAAGAAATACTGCGATCTTTGCATCACCAAACAATATGTTTTGTATTTGAAAACAGGAATAAGGTCCTCGAAAGAAAAATCATGTGGTGCAAATCGACCGAGTATACGTTTTGTTTTGGCCGTTTCGCACCACGCCGAGAACCGACTGCGGTGCAAAATGCCCGTGATCGTGTAGACATCTTCTGAGGTTAGTGTTAGCCATAAATCAGCTCAAGGCCATAGCGGCCACTTTATCTCGTCCGAGGAGCTCGTAATGGGAACCGGGAGCGTATCGAATACGATATGTGAGAGCAAATGCGAGGGTCTTCTACTATAATGGTAAGGAAATTGCGTGGAAAATATTACCTATCTCTTAGACTATTCAACAAAGATATCGTGGTTTTCTGTAGGGTTGGCATTTGAGAGATTTTCCGAAAGTCGAAAACGCCAATAATACTGCAATCAGCAACGGTTACGAAGGACGACACTCGCTTGGGGAATATGCTTCTTTATGTTTTATGTTATTGTTTTTTATTAAGATAATATTCGTTATTTTATTCCTGGGAAATTGACACCAAAAATCAGCTAGTAATTTTTTTTTTCTGTCTCTCCTGTATCACTCGCAATAAAGACGAATCTCATGACACCACTCAAGCTAAAATCCATCAAGCCGTTAGGGCTCCAATGAATAGGGCAAAGCGTTCAAATGAAATAAATTTACATCAATATGTAGGTCGAAAAACATAACCCTCCTTCTGGCGCTGTCGGGTGAAAAACAAGCTGACACTTTTTCTCTCACGCTTCCTACTGTGTTGTTTCCCATTTATAATAATTTAGCAATTCGGAAGGCGTCCTTTCCCATCGGTTATTCGTCACCACCCACGCAGTGGTCCTGCGACAAACAACGCATCAATTTTAATAGTACAGAGGCCGTTAATGGTTTCTCAAATTGAGGACTATCGACGCGTATGGGGCCAATGGGAGCTCGTAGCTAAGAATAGCTAACAGTAGGTAGTAACGTAGTTGTACCCAGTGGATTTATGTGGAGAAGATTAACTTTTGGTTTGTTCATTTAACAGTGGTTTGTTCTTGTAGTGGTAGAGTGGTTGGGCTCTTTTGCGTTTAAGAGTCAGCTTGGAGAAGTACCACACCACAGCATGCCAGATATTCATTTTCCAAACAGTAGCGTGTAAGAAAAAGTACTGTTTTTATGAATGAAGGCCATTATTTTAGAAGGGTGAAGAACGCAGTCCATCAATCCTGCTCCACACATAGCATTGTTTTGTTCTATAAGTACCTATTTGTTTGCCTTTCTTGTCATTCTTGCAAAATATTGCCTGTTCTTCCAAAAAAAAAGGATTTTATCGACAGTTTCACTGCTGGCAACTATTTACTGTGTCCAAGAAGACCGGCAACCATGCCGCATGATCGTTAAGTAATTTATATTAGTTATTTGGCAAAGTCCTGATTGACTGCACTGATGTTATTCCTACTGCAGTAGTGTGCAAACACTACTTTATTCCAGATTGACGAGCGCAGTGCAGTGCCACATAGGATTTTGTAACGGAAAGTTCTGGGTGGCACTGTGGCTATTATGGACAGGCGTAGTGCTTACCATCAGGTGAAAAACTTACTTGTCTCGTTACTAAAGTTATATAAAAAAGTAACAGTCTCGTTATAGTAAATTCACTTATGTGAAATGACCGTAACGTCTTCGCAAACGCTCCGGCCAAACATTCACAAGCCCATCCCATTTAGAAGAGCTTAAGCTTATTACGCAGTACGGCTCTAAGCACCGCTTTGATGCTCCATGTCACAGTATAAGAATGATGACAGTAGCACAGCTCAATTGTAAGATGCTAAGAACTTTGTTTTTTTTTTATTTGACTAACAATGAGTGATGAAAAGAACCGCTCGTTCACCTGACGATAAGCGCTACGCCTGCCCATAACAGTTACAATGCCACCTAGAACTTTGCATTGCATTATCTTGCGCGGCACTGCACTACGATCGTCACCCCGAGACATTGGTTCTAAAGTCTCATGCCCAGTAATTTCGCTGAAAACATTGCCCTTCAAACCGAAATACAGTATTGTTTTCATACTACTGCGTGCTTGAGGGCTAACCATTATACTAGACTTTCCCTATAATTAACACGGTAAATGTCAATTTTGAAGCTTACGATTTGCAACTTTAGGAAACAATACAATACAATATTTTTTTATTGAACACCATAAAGCTTATATAAATAAATATAAATATACCCACATTTAAGCAACAGGTGGTACATTACATAAAAATGAAACGTTGGTCAAACGTAAGTTGGCCCAACACGAAAGACGACGAAGAATACTAGAAGAAAACGTAAGTTTATAATTTATAACCTTATAAAACTTCAGTTTCACTTCAGCTTTATAAAACGTCAGTTCATTACAATTTGCCGTTTTATTGTTAAATTAAATATAGTTAAATTGTTACTTTATTATTTAGAGCTTTACTTTATAATTTATAAGATTATATAATGTTCGTTCATTACGACTTTGCCGCTCTATAAAACAAGGATGGCGTAGATAATGTTATTTGTTTAGGGTAACCTAAACAAATAACATTATTCATTATTCAAGTAAGTCAGCTTCATACGTGTAAACGTATGAAGCTGACTTACTAGACTCTATGAGTTTCGCCTTTGATAGCCACTTTATGCCGTTGATTAGATAGCAGCTGGAAGACATTAATTACAATAGCCTATTCATCTTGCCGGTAATTCGCTGTAGTTAACAACTACACTTTGAAGTTGTTCACAAAAGAAGTAATTTGTGAAGTTCATTGGACCAGAATGAACTTTACTGTTTATACACTGTAGATTTTTAGTTATTTGACTTGCTTCAACAAGATTTTTAAATGAAATTTGTTTAAACAAATTTCATTTAAAAATCTTGTAAACATTAATGTTTATGTATGAGAAGGCGTTTTGCATGTAGATTGCATCGTCATTTTAAAATCTTATTTTACGTTAGGAATTAGAAAATACATTATTCAGTTGGTTGAAATATATGATGGGAAAGACCACTGCAGGAGGAGAACCAGATCATGAATATCCAAGAGTGGACCAGAATCGCAACGCGTAGAAAGTTGTTTTGCCTGGAGAGAAACAGAAAGAAGAGCGGTGAAAGGGGGAAGTTGGAGGTGGCATATTCGAAGGTGGCGGCCACCGTCCAATAGTAACATATAAAAAAGCACCGCAAAGAAAAGAAGATTTAAGCTTATCATTTTTTTTTCTTAATTTATAAACGTCAAACAACTTGTCAAATTACTTGCGGAAAACGGCTTGCAAAGATTGAACGAGGAGAGCTGAAGATTGGGCTCAGATGCATTTAATAGGAGAAGCCTACGTCGAGCAGTGGACGAATACTGCTAATGACGATGAAAATGGTCTAATGTTAAGTAAAATCCAATGTTAAACCTCTTCGGAACCATTGATGGGTTGGAACATGCCCGCCTAATTTACTCTGCTGCTAAATCGACAAAATATATGTCTGTATTAACAAGCTGCATATTAATTTAGCACAGAAGGGTGCGGTACGTATGCAATCGAGTTTTAAAAAAAGTTTTTTTTTTATAATACTGTAGCAACTCGATCTTTGATCTTTGTTAGCGCGGCAGCTAAGCTGTATAGGCTGAGCGCGCCTCCAATGGCGGGGGAAGGATGGCTGGTAGAAG
This sequence comes from Campaea margaritaria, assembly GCA_912999815.1. Lineage (NCBI taxonomy): Eukaryota > Metazoa > Arthropoda > Insecta > Lepidoptera > Geometridae > Campaea > Campaea margaritaria. Next base: position 11,120,914 of record OU538790.1, read on the forward strand.
AGTAGTACAAAGGAACTTGGCGACTAACCTGGTCTCCATGCAACTGCAATCACCTCGGTTCGGGTCCGTCTCCAAGCTGCTTGTTCCTTCAGGATGTTATGACGTTCGATGTAGTGGACTGTATTTTTGGCGGTTGGTGCGTGTCGGCAAGGAGCGTTTACGCGGCGGGTTTATAGCGGGTTTTGTTTATATTTTCGCGTCGAATTCACGTGGACCACCACAGAGGAGCAGCAGATCCAGTACTTTGGATTCGGCGAGAGCGGCAGCCGCGAAGGACGAGGGTCGATCGCAGACTACTTGCGGCGGCAAGCAGTTTTCTCGTGGATACCACGATATGAGCGACAGAGATAGTCGCCAAGAAATGATAGGAATAGGAAGGTAGGAAGGTATTATGAGTGCCAATGTAAGTGGCGCGAACATTTGCCCCCGGCCTAAAAACCATTGGTTTTTAAAAGAAAGCGGGAAATAAAAAAAATAAAAATAAGAGTTAAACTCTTAAGCGGTCAACGGGTTAATATAACATAGCGGTTGACCGGGAAGCAAGGGGTTAAATTATTGGGTAGGTAAGATACATAAACGGACGACGGGTCTCTGGTAGACGCCGGTCGCCGTTTTTACTGACGCTACTCGACAGATGCCATCGCCGCCGACATGAGTGGCCACGACGACGCCGAGAGGCCAGGATAGCGGGGGAATATTATCAGTGATAATAAGAACAATAGAACCTATTGTAATGGGATTCGAAGGTGTATTCCATTTTCCTCTAGATTGAAGTAAGTGAAGATATTCCAACTTCCACCGTTTGGAAAATGATTGTACCATTTGATCCAATAAAGCGTACCGTTTCAATAAGTGTCCAGGTTCATCGGGAACCGTGCAAGCGGGTAAATGCTTCAGCGGTGCGGTCATTAAGAAATGTGAAGCACTCAGCGCGGTCGGCTCAGACGGATCTTCGCTCAATAACGTTATAGGACGAGAATTGATAACGCATTCTATCTGTGTGAGTACGGTTAACATTTCCTCATAGGTGAGTAACTGTGAACCGATCGTCTTATGAAGATGACTTTTAAACGCTTTCACATATATTTCATAATTCCCCCCGAAGTGAGGACTTCGCGGTGGATTGAATTTCCAGTGTATGCGATTAGCTGATAACTCATCTAAGATAGACTTATTATATTCGTCGGAATTTAAAAGATCCGTTAACGCATTTTTCGCGCCTACGAAGTTCCGACCGTTGTCAGAATACATAAACAGAACAGTACCCCGACGCGCGAGAAACCTCTTGAAAGCGGACAGAAATGAGTTGGTACTCAGATCTGTGGTGAGTTCGACGTGCACTGCGCGAACCACCATACATACAAATATGCATAGGTAGGCCTTTATCGAGCGGACTCCGCGTTTTCTAAACGGAATTATAGATATAGGGCCGGCGTAGTCTACGGCGGTATGAATGAAAGGCTTGGCTTCATTCACACGGCAAGCGGGTAAATCTCCCATTAACGGGAACGTAGGTTTAGGTTTAGATTTAAAACAATAGTTACATTTGTGTATAACAGAACGAACTATATTGCGGCAGGAAAGGATCCAATATTTCTGTCTGAGTATAGACATAAGCGTAAGCGGGCCAGCGTGGCAGTGTCGACGGTGGTAATGTGTAATAATTAGTTCAACAATGCGGTCTTTGCGCGGCAACAGAATAGGATGCTGTTGGTCATAGGACAAGTCAGCATTTCGGAGCCGGCCTCCGACTCGTATGAGTCCGTTAGCGTCCAAAAATGGCACAAGCCGTTGAATTGCTCTTGAGCAGCTGTCATTTGACTTTAGGCATTTAAGTACGTCGTGAAAATAAAAATATTGTAATGATTTCAATATTTGAAATTCTGCGTAGTTAATATCGTCAGCGTTAAAGCAATTAGCACGATGTAATTTTTTAATGAAGCGGTAAATTAAAACGACTACGCGCAGGAGCATTAGCCAGGAAGATACGCGGGCGGGGAGATCTAGCAATGGGTTACAAATCTCATCGATTTTAGGAGTCAAGGGACTCACGGGCAAAGAAATGATTTTCTTTGTCTCAGATAACTCCGAGTCTACTTTAGACGGAGCTACTGAGGTAACTGGCCAATTACTTGGGTCTTGGCGCAGCCATGCGGGACCCGTGAACCACAGCGGGTGGTCCAGCAGTTGAGCGGGCGACAGTCCACGAGACAAGCAGTCACTGGGATTCTGAGAGCCAGAGACGTGCCGGAAACTGTCAGCGGGAATTGAGGTAACAATTTTTGTTATGCGCGTAGCGACGAAAGTTTTGAACCTATGCGGTGAAGCGATGATCCATTGTAGTGCTACCATGGAATCAGTAAAACAGTATATTTTATCAATGGAATGACGTTTTCCATACGTATCGATAACGCGGCGGGCTAGTTTTGACATAAGCAGGCAAGCACAGAGTTCTAGTCTGGCAATTGAAATAGTTTTTAGCGGAGCTACCTTTGATTTGGCGCAAACTAAGCGGGTGACTGGTGAAGAGTTCTCATCAGCCTGAGTTCTAATATAAATAACCGAACCGTAACCGTTCTGACTGGCATCTGCAAAGGCCACAATGGAAACCTTTGAGTTTTCTTTCACGTCTAGATGGCGTTGAAAGCGTAACTTTTGAATACAGGGTAGTTCTCGGGTATAGTTTTGCCAAACATTAGTTATATCTGACGGCGGTTGTTCATCCCAGTCGAGTTTCAATATGTGAAGTTTTTGCAAAATCAGTTTAGCGTATAAAATAACTGGGGCGATAAGACCGAGAACATCATACTGACGCGCAATTAACGATAACATATTGCGTTTCGTAGCTGGACGGTCTTCAATGTTCACTGTGAACATGAATGAGTCACAGCTGGGCGACCACTGCAAGCCTAAAACCTTTAAACTCGTGTCTGGCTCTTCAAAGTTTATGTTAGAGGTGTGACGATCAGAGACGGGAAGGGAGTCAAGGAGCGCGGGTGAGTTACTAGCCCATTTGACGAGATCGAAGCCCCCGGCCTTGAGCAACTCGCGGAGATCGTCTCTGAGTTGTAAACAAGCAGACAGAGTAGGCATGGAGTAGCACACGTCGTCCATGTATGTGTTGTCGCTGATAAGAGATGCTGCGAGTGGGAAGCGGGCACCGTCGGCGGCGCACAGCTGTCGCAACACTCGCATTGCAAGGAACGGACTGCTACGTAGACCAAAACAAACGCGGTTGAATTGGTAGGTATCAAGCGGAAAAACGGGATCGAATCGATACAGGAATTTTTGATATTTGCGGTGGTCCCTATTTATCAAAATTTGTAGGTACATCTGTTTAATATCGGATGTAAAAGCAATTGGGTAGAGGCGGAAATCCAAGAGGATTGTAAAAAGATCGTTTTGTAAATTATCCCCGGTATATAAAACTTGATTCAAGGAGAGGCCTGAGTCAGTTTCAGCACTGGCGTCCATCACCATACGCCATCGAGTTGTTGTTTTTTGTAGTCTCGCAATGGCGTGGTGTGGCACGTAATATCCAGTAAAAGGACTATCATTGTCGATCAGTGAAATGTAACCCTTCTGAATGTACTCTTTGATTATAGCAACGTACTCTAAGCGCAGAGCAGGTATCGCGGCGAGCTTACGTTCGAGATACATGAAGCGTTTTTTAGCGATAGGGTAAGAATTACCCAGAGAGGTCGCGGGATCGCGGGAGAAAGGTAACGCTACAGAATAGCGTCCCGTAGGATCGCGGGAAACGTTATTTGTAAAAATGCGTTCACATTCTATAGCGTCTGGGCTCAAGGTCGGCGTGCATTGCACCTCTTCAAGCTGCCAGAAGCGTTGGACAAGATTATCTAAACGTGGTCCTTCCGTAAAGGTACAGAGGGAAATATGAGAGCGGCATCTATCTTCAACCAAGGGGTCAGTGATAGAAACAACGGTTTCAATATGAGCGGGCGTAACATGAGCGGGAGTAACGGGAGCGGTCCCGATTACGATAAAACCAAAAATGGTTTCAAAAGCGGTTGGAGTACCAGGCGGACCAGCGGCGCGGCCTGATAGCAATATTTCAGAAAAGAGCGGCGCGCCTATAAGTATGTCGATCTCGGAAGGCGAAGCGAAACTGTCGTCTGCCAGAGGCAGGCAGTTCAGGTATGAAAGGCAGGATACGTCAATTTTCACTGCCGGTAAATTGTCTGTTATGCGGTCGATAACATAGGCGTCAATTGCAATAAAATTATCATTTAGGCGGGAAGACAAAGTAGCAGAAACTGCTCCCTTGATTGGGTTAGATGCGGAACCTATCCCTTTAACAACGGTGTTCGTCACCTTATTGCATTTTAAATTTAATTTAGCGCAACATTTTGAAGTTAAAAAGTTACTTTGGGAAGCCGAATCAATTAAGGCGCGTACTACATGGCGGCGACCATTTAAATCCGTAGCATAAACTTGTACGGTTCCCAGTAAACAAGTAGTGTCATTAGGCTGCGAAGCGGGGCGTATATTACACAGCGACACCTGTTGTTGTGATGACTGATAAGCAGTTGTAGGTAAGTTCGTCAGCTGAGCGCTAGCGGAGCCCGCGACGGGCGGCGGCGATGCCGAAGGCGGCATGTGATCCCCGGCGGCGGAGAAGTTGCCAGTTCGCGCGCGCGGAGGCGGCGCGTGCGCCTGTGACGGAGCGCTAGGGTACGGGCGATTGTCTTCACGGGAAGATGATACTTTGCGGCATAACATAGAATGATGTTTACATCCACAATAACGGCAATTAAATTTAGAATTGCAAGCAGTATTTATATGCGTAGTGCTTAGACAATTAGTGCAACCTTTGCTTTGTTTTACAAAAGTGTACCTGTCGTCGATAGAAAGCTTATCAAATGCAGGGCATCTATATAAGTTAGCGTGATCGGCTTGTTTGCAAAGCGGACAGTGAGTGACGCATGATGCTGCAAAAGACTGCGTAGACCTTGCAGTACCCGGCCTCTTATCACTGCGGCTAAGAGAAACGGTCGTAGTGCGTTCCAATATTTTGCTTTGTTCGCGGATGAATTTTAAAAGTTCATTGTATGTAGGCATAGATTTACCTCGCATGTGCATTTCAAACGACCGTGCAGTACTTGAATCTATTTTCTTCAAAGCGAGCGATAGTAAAATAAAATCAGACACGTTATCGAGCTTGAGAGACTTCAAACTTGACACAGCCGTGCAGAATTTATCTAGGAATAATTCTAAGTTTTTATTCGTCGCGGTGTTAAAAGATTTAAAATCAAGCATTTGATCAAGATAAGCGGAGGCTAGGTTACGTTTGTCGTTATACTTATCGACGAGCGTCTGCCATATGATCGGATAATTATCACCGTTAGGTACGATACCAGAACAAACTGCAAGGGCCCGGCCTGACAATTTATTAATTAAATATTGGACGCGTTCGTGATCAGTGAGATCGGGATTTTCGTGAATCGTGCGTTTGAATGACTCATAAAATATCCTCCAGTTCATCGGATCTCCATTGAAGACCATCAAATCGAGTTCAGGAATTCTGATAGATTTACGTTGCGGGGCAACATTGAAATCAGCGGTTTTTAAAGGCGGGTTAAGTTTATTATAAACAAACTGACAACGGCAAAACATATCTTCGAAGACGTTTATAGATTGGTAGTTTACCGTGTACGAAGCGTTGAGAGTCAACTCGGTGACATTTAATTTGTTCACAATTTCATTGAAATCGGAGCGTAAGCGGTCTAACGAGATCATTCCACATAGAAATAAATCCTTCTCAGTATCATCAGTGAAAGCCTTTAAAGATCGGTTAAAAATATCTTGTAAGCGAGAAAATATAATGTCACGTTTACCTATCAAGGTCAAACGTTCGACCTGTAACGTATCGAGCGCTTTTGCGTCCTCGTATACTTCACTATCTTTGTCTTTTGAACGAGTAGCCATAGCCATCTTAACAAAGTATAAAAAACTAGATAAAGTATGAAATTCCTAATTTACTGCAACTGCCTACAGCATTTACCTGTCGCGCGCGCGGCGTATTGAATACCCACGTGGAGACGCACGGGCGGTCGTTAGGAATACCTTCACTTTTTAATAAAAATTAAGAATTACGGAAAAATCGTTATTTTTACTATTTAGGAATGCGGAATACACGAAATAAGTATATAATAGCGTAGTAGGATAGTACAGGGTACTATCTGAACTGTAATTGCGGGCGGGAACACGATAATTATAGGAAATTATCGTTGGTAAAAATACCAATATAAAATTGCGGGCGGTTATAAAGAGGACTATATGAGGCCTAAGAGGGGCCAGAGAATAGCGGGAGGACCAGAGAAGATCCGGCGGCGGAGGACCAACAATATGTTAGCGCGGCAGCTAAGCTGTATAGGCTGAGCGCGCCTCCAATGGCGGGGGAAGGATGGCTGGTAGAAGAGTAGTACAAAGGAACTTGGCGACTAACCTGGTCTCCATGCAACTGCAATCACCTCGGTTCGGGTCCGTCTCCAAGCTGCTTGTTCCTTCAGGATGTTATGACGTTCGATGTAGTGGACTGTATTTTTGGCGGTTGGTGCGTGTCGGCAAGGAGCGTTTACGCGGCGGGTTTATAGCGGGTTTTGTTTATATTTTCGCGTCGAATTCACGTGGACCACCACAGAGGAGCAGCAGATCCAGTACTTTGGATTCGGCGAGAGCGGCAGCCGCGAAGGACGAGGGTCGATCGCAGACTACTTGCGGCGGCAAGCAGTTTTCTCGTGGATACCACGATATGAGCGACAGAGATAGTCGCCAAGAAATGATAGGAATAGGAAGGTAGGAAGGTATTATGAGTGCCAATGTAAGTGGCGCGAACAATCTTTGCCTAGTTCTTTGAACCCATGTGAAAACTTATATATAAATTAATTAGTATAAATACTGTAAGTTCCTGATTATTTTACCCAGTGGATTTGTCTCGGCTCTACAATTAAACACAAAATTCATAAAACAACCAACAAATATATAAAATCATAAATAAATTTTTTTTGCAGTCAAGTTCGAAAGAGTATACTTTCAATGCAAAATATTTAAAGACTAATCCCCTGATTCATAAAAAGTTACGTGACGTTTCATAAAATCGCGCACTAACAATTTTGTAGTGTGCAGTACTAAGTGACGTTCGATAACTTTTTATGAATAAGGGGGAAAATCAACTGACGCGACGTCGAATTCAAAACAAAACCAAACATGGAAAACAATAACACAGTTGTTATTTAACTTTTTCCCCCTTTTACAAAACTATAGTGCTGACGTCTACACACAAACGAACATAACCTCCAAGTTTTGTTCATTGTTAAAATTCACCTACCGCCATAAACGTTTGAAGTAAATAAAATAAGCCAACGTTTTTACTAACACGGGAAAACGCTGGCACTCCGACCAAGCCCTTAGGGATGGACCATTTTAAAAATTAATCTTCCCCGGCTACCCGGCTGGTAACGAAATAATGTTATCGCTAATACCAGCTCCGTTATGGTTCCGCAGACGATATTTTTAGCTTTTGCACCTTAGGTGTTATGGTTTATATTCCCTTTGTGTATCGTCATGTTGATTGTCATGATATGGTATCGTTAGATTGACCTCTAGGGCCGACAGTGATCATTCAGTGCAATTAACATAAAGAGCACAAACTTTTTTCGTTATATTCTATTCTCACATCCCCGAGAATCCGAATTATTGCCTTTCCGAATGAAATAATTAGAAAATCGTTATGTTTTGCACAACATACTTGTAACAAAAGAGGGAAAAGAATTAAGACAATATTATACTATATATTATTATTAAACAAAGCATAGTTAAAACGGTGGCCTTCGTTTGGGATAAAATAAAATTGCCATACCTAAGCGAGAATGATTCTGGATATATAAAGGGGCTTGCTGTAACAAGCTGTAATTGGTTGGTACTATTTAACACGTCATGTTCATGGCATATGTCATCTAAATTATGTAATTAAATACGTGTCGAGTAAATTAAATGAATATTGGTCGTAGATCACTCAGGTATGGTTTTTAGGAAATCTTATAAAGAAATTTACCATCTTTATAATTATTATTATGATAAGTTTCAGGGTCTTGTCAAAAGGACAGCGAAGTGAAAGCGATTTTAATTTGATGCGAATTGAACCATGCGACGGTCGTAACACAGTTCTTTTTTGCACAATTCTTGAGTACCGACGCTCATTTACCGCTCGACGTTTACCTATTTTATTGAGAACACCTTGCCAAACGTTTGGTTCGCTGTCTATCTGACAAGGTCCTAATAGTGAGCCTATTTACGTGTTTAATTTAGCTAAGGAAATGAGGCAAGATGGTCGACCGGATGTTGTCATGTTGCAGAGGGCAGGTAACAGGAAGTTAAACGTTCGCTGCTCTTCCGTCGGATCTTATAATAGGAGAAAGGTCTTTGCAACAGTTTATTTATAGAATGTGGGTTACTTAAAACCACTCCATAGAGAGGTATTGACGAAAAGTTTAGAGCAGATCTTTTTCGTTTTACTTAGAGCAGTGTTAGTACATTTTTTAGTAGATTTATTTTGTTTTTCTTAAATCAGTGTTGATGGTTAATGATGAGAAGAACTGATGTGGTCTGGGGAAGTTTTGTGTTTTTTTCGTTATCTTTTGAGTATATTTCTACAGGTAGGAAAAATGCCTTCTATGTGAAATCGAGAAGAAGTTTGCAGTGAGTTTGAAACTTCCACCACGCTGGCTTACCCTTTTAGCGAATATCCTTCATTCTTGGATTAACACTTTCACTGCTGAGCCGATTTGCTTGTCTAGCCACGGGTCTAGTCTAGTCTTGTCTAGTCTCTGCACACTCCATAGTGTTTTTCCATACAAAAAACACAATAGTTGTGTTTTCCCGCACCCGCGGCAAGTTATGAAAAGCACGACAGTTGTGTTTGCAGCACCGAAGGTGTTAAGATTTTTTGGAACATTGCGGATTTTCATGGTTTCCCTTTCTAGAAGTAACAGCTAAATTTAGCCTAACTTCCATGTTTGTTCTAAAAGCGCTTGAAATAGCTAAAATGATTGTGTAGAGGAACAATATAACCACAAGTGCTTACTCAACAGGTGGTTTGGAAATTCAACATAATTTTAGTCAACTTTGCCTAATTAAATGCTACATCCTATTAACGCCAAGCTTTGTAGAGTTAGATTATTATCTATTTAGTTTAAACTTAATATTTGTCTGGCAGAATAAATTAATTGTGGCCAGTTGTTTCTATGTTAATAATGAAAATGTTTTTTTTTAATCGACGTTATGGAGAAAGGCACGTAGTAGTTGAGACAGCGACATGAAGGTTTATTGAAAGAAGTTTGTAATAAGACAAAGAGTTCGGGAGTAAGAGATCGCCATAGACTATAAAAAGGCTTAAAATGTATTGTATTAACATGGACTGTTCTCAGTGGACTCTCTCTGTTCTGTTCAGTTTGACCACAGACTTTAATCATAAATAAAAGGGTATTTCATGATAATTTTTTTTACTATCATTATGCCTCGACAAGGCCTCGACATACGAGAACATTGACGGGTCGGAATGAGAGACAAATGAGAAGGAATAGTTTCACTTCTTACATGTGTACACTATACACAGACACCCTGTTTTTGATCACCTATAGTTAGAGGATGATCAGATCGTTCATCTTATAGTAAGCGCCACGCCTGCCCATAACAGAATATGCAGTGCCTCCCAGTACTTTGCATTGCAAAAAATGGAAATAAATAATTTATTTTTCATTATTATTACAAAAATATGATTCTCCAAAGTTATTGAAAATGATAACAAGGCAATTAGCACGTTTACCGCTGAAAACACAACTGTCGTGTTTTTCATAACTTGCCACGAGTACGGCAAAACACAACTGTTGTGTTTGATGTATGGGAAAACACTATGGCGAATGCAGAGCCGCACCCGTGGCTAGACAAGCAAAACGGCTTAGCAGTCAAAGTGTTAAGTATTTTTTCCGCATGATTATTCTATTTATTTGGAGTAACAACATAGTTACGGTGTAATTTTCTCTATGATGTTCTGTGTGTTTATTGTAGTAATTTGTGGGAACAATGTACAATCGAGCACTGAAAGCTTTGACTTTTGACGTTTCGTTCATCGCGTTCGCTTCGGCTGTGTAGAGCAGGCAATGTATGGAGTAAGTGGAATGACTTCACGTCACTAACTTCACTATACACTAATGTTTGAGCACTATCTGCCTAGTTACAATGTAGCAAATTTACACGGTAAGTTTAATGACATTAACAGGCAAGAAACATTATATTATTAGTCAAATGTGAGTCGGTAACTAAACATTTTCACACGTTCACTGCTGAAAACACAACTGTTGTGTTAGCGGTACGGGAAAACACAACGGTGTGAGCAGACCCGTAACCGTGGCTAGACAAGAAATCGGCTCAGCAGTCAAAATTTTAATATTTTTAGAAAAGTAAAATCATAATAAAAAGAATGTCAAACTGTCAACAAATTAACACTTAAAAGAACTTTTCTTCATGAGCTTACGTCGTGACATACGCGTGCCGCGCCCGACCATCCAATGTCCTGATATGGCGAGGAGTGTCTAAGCAATAACAACCTACCCTTAACAACATCCTGAAATCACACTTACACCTTCCACATAAAGTTGAAAATACAACACTTATCACAGATAATTCTCGCGTTGATGGGCTGTCGGACAAAAGACTTACACTTGTCAGCGCGAATGTACTATTCGCTAATACGATGTTATTATAAAAATGGTTGATCTTTACTTCAGTAGTGATAAAGTTATGGTATGGCAAAAAAAAACAGCCTGTATACAGTGGCTTTTAAATTTCTATGTCACCACTTTACTGAATCGTGACATTGACTGAATCTTTTTTATTTTTCGTTCTGACTTTTGCAAATGCAAACTAACTTTATACTGGCTAAATAGCCAGTATAAAGTAATAATAATTTTAATGTTTTATATTGTTCTCAAAATAGTCAAAGTGTCGAGTCCTAGTCAGTGAATATGTAGTCAGAGTCATGACTCACGATAGAACACGTAATGCCACGTTTTTTGGGTTTCCATAATTTACCCACACACGTACACGTTAACGAACCCTCATTGGTTAATATTATACTACACATTAAAACGCGAAAAAACACATTTTGAAAAAGAAAAAAAAAGAAAAACGTCGCATATTCGGTTTCCCGCCAAACCTCGACTACGCCTTGACTAGACAACTGACTACCTGTCTGACTAGGATTAAGTATTTTGTCTAATTAAAGAAATTAAGAGGGACTTTTGCCCTACAGTGCGACCATGGCTGAATAAATAATAAAAGAAAAAAATACAAAAATACTTGAAACTGGCTGAATGCACGAATCCTGCGAAGCCAGAACATTTAAAAAACAAGCAAACCTCGTCCGTCACGGCTTGCTGGTTAACTCTACTACAGCCTAATTGTGTGCTCTACGTTTGATTTAAAGCTAAAAGTGTAAAAAAAAAAGTAAAAAGTGTACTAAAACAGCTTTTATTTTTCATAGGAAATTATCGTTTTCACAAACGAATAATCCATATGTCTATTACGTATTTCAGAGCCACGTCACGTTCTAGCTGCCCGCGCGTACATATTAAATTTCAGTCCCATTGTGCGAACGTAAAATGCGATATGTTACGGTCTCACTATGTTAGTGTGATATGCCACAACAAAGAGAGAATGTAGGCATTGAAAGGGGATACAAGATGAAAAAAATGTTTTACAAACACATGCAATTTATAGACGGTCCACTTAAGTGGTGAATGCTTTAAGCCGTGTCTTATGCACGCGTTTTGGTTTACACACTACACACAAACATTTACACAAAACAGTTATATATTCACTTCAAAAACAAATAATTTAATTGAAATAAAAAATGTTAATTAAGGGGGGGCTCCCATACATTAAAGTACGGAACCCATCGTACGCGAGTCCGACTCGCACTTGGCAGGTTTTTAGTTAATAATTTATCATTCCAACAAAGAAACAAAACATTAAGAAAAAAAGCAAAATCAAAACCGTTACATTTTTTGGTTTTCCGATAAAAACTCCTTAGACCGATAAAGGCTCCAAAACATAGAAAAATAATTTTACTGACCAATTTTTATAAAAAATATAACGCCATATATTTTAAACGCTTACTGTATTATCCAATTCTAAAGGTTACAAAGTACATTATTTACAAATTAAAACTTAGTTTTCAATAGTGTACGATATTTAACTGTAACTTAGTTATATAACGAGTTGATACGAAGCAATTAAACTCAAAGTAGGGCGCTGTTCAATTTGTACTGCTCACTTGTAAGCGTTCAATTATATTAGAATGGATCGTAAGTGAAACGTAGATGTAAGTATTAAAGTCATGTGTGTTGACATCAAGTTTAATAATAAGTACTTAGAATAATAATAATTAGCTACAAGAAATTACATACTAGAAACCTAAATAATTAAGTTAAGACAACAATGATCTCCATTGTTAGTTTTAGTGATTTTGAATATACGGCAATGTGCCCAATATGCTGGTGGCATTGGCCCACGGTGTAGCAACTGAGGCCAGCATTTTGGTCACGCCTGGATTCAACAAGCCCCTCTAAATCTTTTATGTATGTTTGTATGTCTGTTCCTTTAGCGCGTCCCACAGCGTAAATGGCTTGATGGATTTTGATAAATGAGATATCATTGGATTCGTCATAATCACTTGAGTGTCATAGACTACATTGGATGTCGGATTATGTTTTTAAATTAACATTTAATAATTGTTACAAAGAGCGGTGGTAGCCTAGTGGGAGAACGTCCGCCTTCCAATGAAAAGGTCGTGAGTTCAAATCCCATTACAGGCACGTACCAATGTGTTTCTCGTTAGGAAACCCACATATGTACAACAAACATATGTACGTAATTATCACTCGCTTTTCGGTGAAGGAAAACATCGTGAGGAAACCCACATACACCTACCCGAGAATTATTTCGGAGGTAGGTATGTGATCCACCAATCCGGATCTGGCCCCCCTGATGGATTATGGCCTAAACCTACTCACGAAAGTGAGGGGAGACCCGTACTCAGCAGTGGAACGATATGGGTTGATGATGATAAATAACAGCACAACGCACGCGCATAACGTCACTTTCACACAAAATGTATCAGAGTCACAGCGCCGCGCGGCGCTGTAAGAATGTACAATATATATCAGTGGCAGCAGTGCCGTGCGGCGCTGCGTTGATCTGTCTTTAGCCTAAAATTCTTGCTGTAAAATATTCCCTTGGCTCCTCTCAGTAGACATTTCTTTGGAGCAATTTCTTTTTTAATTAATTAAAACCATAAAAACAGTAAAATGAAACCCCGAGGGTCTAATAAAAGTTGGTATTATTGCTTCCGGAGTGCTATCGAATGAAAGTTTTAATACCTACGTAATTTTTATGTAACAAGACTTTTAAAAGTAGAAAAATTTATAACGAGCTTAGTTTGCTCCTGAAATGTTTTTTAATAGTTATCTTTACATGATATTATAATGATGAGCTTTCTACCAGTGTCTAAAAAGTTACTAAGTACCTAGGCTTGGGTAGGTTCAACATTGGAAAAAAAATCAAGGATTTCGGAGAGAAGCTGATGAGACGAATCGCTCCTTAATATATAGTCAAAAAGTTCAGTCAATTGGGTTAGTCTAGTCATTGGTGCATTATAGGCTGATCCGATGTAACCATATCTGACAACAGATTCTATCCACGTTCATTATCCAGATAAAAACCTAAAAAAATATGTCTCAAACTTGAGGATTTTCAACTTTTGCAAACCGCTTACCAAAACATAGACTTAAGCTTAAACTTTTGCGCTTGCCATCAGGTGAACGGCTTGCTCGTCTCGTCACTCAGTTATATAAAAAAAAAAAACGAAATCACTCGATTTTTTGGCGACTCAAAGTCAAAGTCAAAAATGTATATTCTCATGAGCCTTTTAGGGCTCATGAAAGGTCTTTTGACTCTACCACCAAATTCGGAATACATCCACCCGAGAACAACCGGCAAGTATTTGTCGGCAATTTTTTTTCATTCGTCATAATGATTTTTTGATATTTGTCTGTGTGTAAATTAGGCCGTTGTCTAGTAAATATATCACAAACTATTCCAACGCAACGTCACTAAAATATCCTCCGAAAAATACACAGCAAAATGTTCCAAAGACATGTCCACATTAATCCTACCTCCTCAAGTAGGTCAACGGTTTCATTATATCGTTTATGTGAAGATTCTATCGCTATAGTAGGCGCAATAATATCGTAGTTTATTGCGATGGATCTTATTAGATGTTAATACAGTCTTCATAATATTTGTATTGGTGTCAACGTTTAATCTTGCAGAAGACGACGACGTCACGAATCTTCCTACTGAGTTATTATTATTTATTTAGAGCCTTATCTTTATTTATTATATCTTAAGATTAACTCCGAAATAGATCTACTTTTTCGGCTTCTAATATTCATGGCTCTATTTTCTTTACGATTTATCGTTATTTGAGGCAAACTCTTGATAACATTTATATGAAAACAATTCTACAATTAAAAATACAAAACGGTTACCTGAAAGTGGTACCTAAAAACTGATAAATAACTAACTATGTGAAAGCCGACCGGAACTTTTGAGATTAGGAGAATCGTACATACATTTTATTGTAGACAAGTGGAAAAAGCATACGGCCCGGTTTACGCGTTCGTTTCCACGTGCTTACAAGATGTGGGATAATCCCAGGTTTGTTCCCTGAATTACAGCATGCAGAATTATAAACAGCAAAAGTTATAAGAATCCTCTCTAAGTGGTGAGCCACACTGAAAATAACGTCACTCGCTCCTTTTTCAAACACAATGTATAAATGAGACAGTATCGACCTTTTTTCGCCTAATAAGCGAAAGCAACGCATTGCCCCTAACGTTGCGGATATCCATAGGCGGCGTTGACTTTCAGGTAGACCGTACGTTTTATTGTCACCAAGTTTATATAAAAAAAATATTTAAACCTACTCAATTACCTCAGAAATAGCGAGTCATAGAAACAAGCCTAATTTGAGTTCCGTCGTCATCCCGGCATAATCCACCTGTCTGCGTCACCCCGACAATACTATCTATTGTCCGAATGCCTTTGTGCGGCCTTGCTTTGTTACGTTTGTCTGTAGCCTCAGCCATTGTGAGCCCCAATTTACACTGAATGCTCAAACATTGATCTAAGCTAATTTAATTTATCAAGAGGTCCGTCAAAATGATACTTTGATATGAATCTGTGAGCGAATTAAAGCCGTCTTTGTCTTGGCACTAGACTCTAGTGCATATTATCTAGTGCATAGAAAAGAATAGAATAGAAAACTCCTTATTGGCTCTTTTTTTTTCTCTTTTCTCTTTTTTTGTGTGATAATTTGTTTCTCGTCCCGTAAAAATATACGTCGCTGTTTTAATTGTGGAGTTAACACACGTTAGAGAATAAAATACAAAACCAACAACGTCAGATTTCTTGGCTTTAAGCCATAACCTCTATAAGCTCTAATAGTTGGTTAACTTAGCTCTAATAGTCGTCAAAATCTTTAAAGTCATAACGCAATATATTATTGTTCTTTCTGATACGTCAGAAGTGACTTTGAGCATACTCTTAGGTCCCCAGAGCAGGTTGGCTTTGTAAAAGCCAAGTTGTACTTCATCATCATCATTATCATCATCAAGCCATATTGTCCCACAGCTAAGCACGGGTCTCCCCTAACTTTCGTGACGAGGTTAAAGCCCTAATCCACCACGGGGGCCCGGTTCGGATTGGTGGATAACATACCTACCTCCGAAACAATTCTCGGATAGGTACGTGGGTTTCCTCACGGTGTTTCCCTTCACCGAAAAGCGAGTGATAATTACGTACATATGTTTTACAGAAACACATTGGTGAGTGCCTGCACTGGGATTTGAACTCCCGATTGGAAGGCGGACGTTCTCCCACTAGGCTACCACCGCTTGTTGTACTTACCTAAAGACATTATCTTATTGCGGTTCCAGGTAAGTAATAGTGGACTTCTTCTATTGCAGTTTACTTAATGGAATACCTACTTGTTTTATTAGGTACGATTTATTTCATTACCGGATACGCTCTACATTTTCACTCGCATGAGTATTCCACAGGAACCGTTAATTATTACCGGATTAAAAGTATTGTTATGTGTTAATCTAGATAATTAATTATTTGTGTGCCCAAATTGATTGAGTAACTAACTTTCGAATATAGAAACTCTCACTTTGATCCTGTCCCCCAATTAGGATTCCCCGTATTAGGAACTACGAGGACCATGCTCCCACAAACAAGCTTAGAGCAAATACCTATGGTTCACATTAATCTTTGCTCTGTGCGGGAATAGAACGCGTAACCTCATGGCTCCCATTGACGTCACGGAGGCTGACGTTTAGGTTTGCCATCTCATTATCATAATGATCAGCTGGAAGATGTCCACTGCTGAACATAGCCCTAGCATAGAACGCCACAACGAGCGGTTGCTAGCTGTTTGCATCCGGCGGGTCCCCGCGACTCGCACCGGGTCTACGTTTGGTTTTAGCTTATTATGCACTTATTAATAAAGGTCACTTGTGCGTATAATTAGAAACGGTTGTGATTCAAGTTTTAAGTGCGACTAATTTGACTATTATAAGATATCACAAAATGTAAATAATATCCGTTTTATACTAAAAATAATGAGTCAAATTCACACACTTAAATTTTAATGTTTGGTATTTCACAAAATTATTAAAACCGGTTTATTTGCGTTAATCGCTTTCAATTAAATTTCGCAATAATTATGAATTATAAATTAAGCAAAATGTTAAAATTATGATTGGATATAATAGCAGGAAACATTGTTAAGCTCCCCGTTTGAATGGTAATCACAGCGCAATTGATACGGAGAGTTTATTAAATTAACTTATGTTATCTACCTATATATATAAAAATGTTATGTTGGTTTGTGTACGCTTCAAAAACTCAAAAAGTTCTGCATTGATCGAGCTGAAATTTTAGTATGATATATAATCCGCATCAAGGATTGTTTCTATCTATTTTTTTCATCAGTGACATATCAGCGAATGTGCGAATGTGCCACAGGGAAGCGTGGCAGGATACAGCTAGTTTATAATAATTATATTACGTTATTGTTGTAATGACGGTTAGGGTTTTGTTTTTTTATACAAAGTTACTATTCGTTTTATTTAAAAACACAACTTTTATCGAAACTAAACCTTGTAAATAGATTGAGCTATGGCTATGTTCGTACGTACTCTTTCTTTTTAAATATATTTTTACCAATTGACAGTACACATTTTTATTTATTTTTATTTTACGCTCTCATTCTATCAGAATATTTATTATGTATATTCTAAAAAATAAAACAATAAGGACATGGACTGGGCAAATCCCGATTTGTCTACTAAATAAAAGTTGAATCCGCATTGC
This sequence comes from Campaea margaritaria, assembly GCA_912999815.1. Lineage (NCBI taxonomy): Eukaryota > Metazoa > Arthropoda > Insecta > Lepidoptera > Geometridae > Campaea > Campaea margaritaria. The sequence continues at coordinate 11,138,434 of OU538790.1, forward strand.
GTTTTTTAAGCGTGAAATACACGTGCATAATGCACGTGCTCAGAGTTCCGCCAAGCAGTGGTGTGCAGTCTCAGGGTGACGAGCGGAGTGCAGTGCCGCGCAGGATTATGCAATGCAATGTTCTTGGTGGCACTGTAACTGTTATAGGCAGGCGTAGCGCTTACCATCAGGTGAACGACTTGCTCGTCTCGTCAGACAATCAACTTAAAAAAAAAAAACATTTGAAATTGTCATACATTTTCCCGTTCTAATGTTAATAATGATTTGTACGGATTTTATCTTAGCACAAACCCAGCTAATTCATCCTATAAAATATAACCATTGTAATGACCACATTGACAGGTAAATTTTATCGTTTTCCAACTTAAGCTCGACTGTGGACTAGACGGTAAATCCTAATGCAACTTGGTAATTTGTATGGACATATTTATTATTATGGTATTTGCGTAAATGGATAATGATGTGGAATTGATGTAATCACTGACATACACTAGTACTATGTTAAGTAGGAATATGTATGTTTATTACCTTGATAATAATCTCCGAGATTTCCACGCTTTCGTCCCACGCATTCCGTTTGGCAGAGTCAGTGTTTCGTCACTCAACTAAATAAAAAAAAGGTAAATGAATTGCTCGTCTCGTTTCTCAATTCATCATCATCAACCCATAACGTCCCACTGCTGGGCACGGGTCTCTCCTCACTTTCGTGAGGAGGGTTAGGCCATAATCCACCACGAGGGCCCAGTCCGGATTGGTGGATAACATACGTACCTCCGAAATAATTCTCGGGTAGGTATGTGGGTTTCCTCACGATATTTTCCTTCACCGAAAAGCGAGTGATAATTACGTACATATGTTTTACAGAAACACATTGGTACGTGCCCGCACTGAGATTTGAACTCACGACCTTCTGATGAGAAGGCGGACGTTCTTCCACTAGAAAAAATAGAAAAATATAGCTCCTATACCATAAACCTCAAAAAACCCAAAACTCATCTAGACCTTATTTTTTTTCTTTTTGCATAATCAACAAAATTTTAAGATTAACTTGTAAGGTATCTACCACGTACATAATATTATATTGACCTTTAAAAGCACGAAACACCTTGATAAGAATGATAAGTCACGTTTCGGCCCCCAAGACGTGTATCTCAAAAGTCAGGTATCTGCTTAAAAGTTTCCTTTTAGAAAAAAAAACTTGGAGGATTATGAAGGAATCTTTATTATTCTCGTCTTGGCAGCGAAATATGAATGCAAATCCCCACTTATATTATAAATGCGAAAAAGACTCTGTCTGTCTGTCTGTTACGCTTTCACGCCTAAACTACTGAACTGATTTAAATGAAATTTGGTCCAGTGATAGTCTAGAGCCTGAGAAAGGACATGAGCTACTTTTTAATGAGAAAAAAGGATTGTAAAAGGTTGAAATAGGGGATGAAAGCGTGGGGTGCGGGCCAGGTAACCTCCACGAGTGCCCGGCTGTTGTTCGTCCCTCTTGATGCGTTGCATCCGGAGGGAAGGGCAGCAGCTGGGACGGTGCACCCTGGGGTTCGGTCAGCAATTCTCCTAGGGGAATTGGTGGCCGTAGCAAATAACCTGGCGAGAAGAGGTCCTTCGCGTGTCCCTCTGATCAGCAGAGGGCACAGCGAGGGACCAATAACGGGGACTTTTGGGCTGCGGATCGGGGGTCCAACGCCCAAGTTAGAAGTCCCGAGCTGAGGTGCGGCCCGTGTGTTCCGGGACGCACCCAGAGGAGAAAGAGGCCCAAGCCTCACGTAGTGAGCCCGAGAGGGCGCCCGCAGAGGTGGTCGCGGAAGCGCCGTGCGAACCCGTGACCACCTCCATAATGCGGAGAGGAGAACACCCCGGGGTTTTAGTGGGTAAACCCCGCCATACCAGCTGGCGGGGGAGTCCCACATAACCACCCCGCCCCCCCCCGGGCGCCGGGTGGTATGCCTAATGCATTTCCCCGGGAAAAAAAAAAAAAAAAAAAAAAAAAAAAAAAAGGGATGAAAGCGTGAAGTGTGGAAGTTTCGTCATTTTTGAAGGTAGAAGCTTAAAACTTATTTTTTAGGCTTTTAATTAGATATCAATAAATATGACATTCAAAGTTTGTAAAATTTTATCCTTAAGGGGGTAAAGTAAAAATAGGGGATGAACGTTTATATGGAAATATGTAAGGTTTCAGCTAAACCACTGAACCGATTTTAAAAATTCTTTCACTAATGTAAAACTACATTATCCGCGAGTAACATAGGCTATATTTTATCCCCGTATTCCCGCGGGAACGGGAACTATGCGGGTAAAACCACGGGACGCAGCTAGTACTGAATAAATGGGGTTTTGGAAGTTTGTGAAAAAATATACAGAATAAGTGCTAGAATTTTTATTTTAAAGAAAGTTTACTGGCTGTTCACGTAGAAAACCAACGTATTTTTATGTTTTAATATTTGCAGCTTTATAAACAGATCTGTTTGAGTCTGTAAGGTTATCAACTTTTTTGATGCTAAAACCTATAGAGAAAACTTAGGTCGAGATAAATAGACGGTCTGAAATTTTCGCGAAACGGTACATTGTAAGTTCAATACGCATAAAACACATTGGTACGTGCCTGAACTGGGATTTGAACTTGCGACCTTCTGCTTGAAAGGCGGACGTTCTCCAACTAGGCTACCACCGCTTTATTTCTATACACATTTTTAAATTAAACATTTAGGTTTAACGAATAGAAGAATGAAAAAACAAAATATGATAAACTAAATGAACGAGAATTATTTCGGAGGTGGGTATGTTATCCACCAATCCGGACCGGGCCCCCGTGGTGGATTATGGCCTAATCCCGAGAGAGAGAGGAGACCCGTGTTCAAGAATGTGCCATTATGTGTTGATGATGAAATTAACGAGTAACAAATTAATTGGATGGACTTTGATAAATGTAATTTTTCTTTCAAGTGCTTACTTACGGGTTAATTTTGCATTGGAAAAGGAAACTCCAACTCTATCAGTATAGAAATACGCCGAGAGTTAGAGTAGAGCCTCGGTAATCTAGTTTCAACCAAAACCGCCTATCTCAGGGCATAATGGTTGAAACATCGCCATGAAAGAACAACATCAGAACAGATAAAACAGCTGGCGTTACATTCACTGCACAGTTATACGTTACTACCAAAATTATGTCGTGTTTAACGTAACTACGAAAATAGGCCTAAGTGTCTACAAAGTTTGCTGAGAGAATTTTTGTCACGTTTGCTCCATTAAGTGTACTTTAGGGACTATAATGACTATCTTCAGGTTAATAAACGGCCGCAAGGGGAATTAAAAGGCTGTTAAACGTCATTACGGAATCAACTGCGAGAATATAGCCTATTTTCTTCAAACTGACTTGAAAGTTCATAGTTTCATGTAAAAATAATTATAACTTTATGGACTTTATAAATTTATATCTAAACGTTGATGGTATGTCTGTTACTGATCGTCTAACATTAAGCAATTTTTTTTTTTTATCACACAGGTTTATCACCTACAGATCTATTAGTAAAGTGTCAACTCTGCAACAAACACATTATCTATGTATACTTTACATTAGGGATTACAGCAAAATTAGTAGAACATTAAGAGCCTTGACGAATATAGCCCATTCGTAGAAAATCAGGAATATGCCGAAACGCAATTACTATTTAATACACCAGAGTTGCGTGCGCTTGATAGGTGAAATTGGTTTACACGGCGGCTAAATAGATTCCCATTAGGTGGTTGACATAGTTTGACTGAGGGACCTTAATCGATTGCCAAAGTTATTAATGTCCCTAGTGCCACACACTTGGGTTTTAGTGGCGTGGCCCTAGGGCTTGGCGTAATATTCTAAGCGCTTCTGTGCATTGGAGGAGATGTTGTTATCGATTGTTGGAAGCCCTCGAGGGAAAACCACCGGGGTATGATGGTGAATGCTCGCGCGACCCTAGCATGCCCCATCACGGCGTAAGACTGTTCAAGGGAGGGTTTTAGTGGACTTGAGCGCCATATAACCTTTTTCGTCACCCGTGGCGGAGAGGATAGGGCGATGGCATTTCGCCCCTTAAAAACCCCTTAGATAGAAAATGTTAAAAAAGCTTTGTGTATCCACGCAAGGGTAAGCTTCTCAAAATTCTCATGAAACTCTTCTTAACAGAGAATGTCTCTTTACCAAAATTTATCATTATTCACACATCATTACCTATAAGCTACGAAAAACGCTTACATACTAAAAGCGGAGAACAGATAATATTTTGGAGGCCGCAAAAAGGGGATGTTTGAGACACTTTGGTGTACTTATTATACCTTCTTTTTCGTATGTTAATAACCTTATCTAATAAAAAATAAGGGTCATTCTTGGGAGCTCCGATACAATTGAACTCAAGAGAAAATCTTGTTCGAGTAATATATCAGAACAAAAAATAAATTACGTATACCATTTGTGAGGTAGCCTATGCTCTTTTTTAATTTAATAGATCTTATGAAATAACAGTAATATAGATTATTTTTGTTTAACAAGAGCTATGAAAATCTAGGTACGAGATCTTACGGAAGTAATTTTTTACGGATAAATTACGGAAGAGAACAAACTGGTACGATAAGAAGCTAACAATAAAACTTTTCAAGTTGGCAATATCAAACGCACTCGACACGCAATCTGACATGTTTCTAAAATAATATGAAAACATAAATTGGACGGAAACTTCACGGAACCAATTTAAAGTTCGATTAACTGTGTAGTGATTGAGGAACGGCAACATGGGCCCTACAAATTGCGTGTGGAGCTCGCCATCATTAAAATTTGATCATTGATTGATCAACGGCGCCTCCGTGATTAGGATCGAATCGTGGTGGATTATGACCTAATCCTCCTCATGAAAGTGAGGGGAGACCCGTGCCCAGCAGTGGGCTGATATGGGTTGATGATGATGATGATGATTATATGAAATATATATATAACAACGCGTTACGACGACATAACTAGGATTGTCTGCAACTAGGGAATTGGAAAAAACGAGGAACAGTGACTCACCAACGCCCGAAATCTGAGCAAATTACCTGTGGTTCACATAAATATGTGCTCTACGCGGGAATGGAACCCGAAACCCTACGTTGCAGTTGGTTCGTCAACTCATCGTCAACTTACGCCACGGAGATAGTTAAGTTTTCAACACAGCTTAATTGAAGCAATTGGCCACAACTGATCACTACCCTTAGCTGACCGACTATAGCAGCCAACGCTTTTTCAAGGGGTAAATTTAAAAAAAAAAAGTTTCTACCTCAAAGTTCGATTAACAATATACTCAATGTCACACAGCCATTGATAATACATAGTTACTATGCATATGTCGGATAGAACAGTCAAAAAACGCAACAAGAATTGCATCGGGTTCTGAGAACTGTATTATGAATTGAGCTTTCGAATTTTCTTGTTATTGTTGAAAATCCTTCATAACGATGAGAAACGAAAATACGTTCCGCGATTTCGTATGCATATCCATCTCGTCCTGGTTGACCCATTTAGATCTGTAGCTGTTTTCCATTAGAAAGCTATTAGTGAACGAATCCTTGTATCGTCAACACTAGCTCAAGGCCCTCTGAAATCAAGTTTAACATCGTTTTTCAAACACAAAAGCGTGCAATTTTCGCCTTTTAATTAAATCAAAATTTATTTATAATTATCGACCACAAAAGAGCACGCTCTACCTCTCGATTCGGAATACATCCAATCAAGAAGAACCAGCAAGAAACTTTAATTATAATACCCTTATTGTAATTTTGATTAGGAATTGAAATGAATATTGACTTTAGTAAGGGATTTTGTGTTGCGGACTTCTGGAACCGGATTCCTGGTCATCATGCGCAGCCTCAATCCTCCCACTGTTAGGTATAGGCCTTTCCTTTACAATGCCTTTTGCCACGGCCTTTTTTTTTACCTGGGGAATGCATTACGCATACCACCAGACCCGGGTGAGGGCCGGGTGGTTATGTGGGACTCCCCCGCCAGTCTGACGGGTATACCCACTAAACCCAAGGGTGTTCCACCGGGACGCCTTTGTTGGTTAGGTATAGGCCTTTCCTTTACAATGCCTTTTGCCACGGCCTTGTGCCAATCAGACCTATGATCACGATCGCAGCCTATATCGTCAACCCATGTTGCTGCTGATAACTGACGCTTCGCCGCCTCTGTCTTGTACGCCACTCGGTCACCACCAGATTGGTTGTGCTCAAATGTTTGAAATAGATTGTAATATGAATCTTTCAAAGAACTTTTTTGTGTTTTTTTTTTGTAACAGGCTATAGTTTGCCCACTAGTGCCTATGTTTTTGAAGGTGGTAGATAGACCAGTGATAATGGGATTAGCCTTAATATGAGTATACTCCAAATTATGGATCTTTTGGCTTCGTAAGTGGTTGCCTGGCCATTATTTACTAAGTGTCCTCAGAATACCCCGAAATTAGGTCGAAGATTTTCTTCTTTAGTAGTAGTAAGTCAGGTGGACACTATTCGGGGTCCTATTACCAAGCTTACCATCCACTAGCTTATTCAAAGGTAGGAAAATTCCTCACAAAATGGCATCTTTACTTCTAGATCGATACTGTTTACAAACCGCGAAAGGGTCTGCCAATCTCCTAGAGTGGAATACTCGAAGACTTGTAGGGTGGGGGTACGTACACCCCGGACACTTCATACAAAAGCTAATTTGACAACTCATACATTAAAATGGCGTTTGTACACGCGGCATTTAAATGCATGTGTTAATACTCAAACATACTACGCGGCCAAAACAAAAGTCAACCCGCCAGTACGAAGGCTCATCCAAAGAGTTTGACTATATTAGATTTGGGCGTATAATATTGACTGCCTCTCAATTGCACTCCCGATTGCGGGTAGAGGGGTGTAGAAGTGAATGGCGTAGGTGGAGAGTTTCCGTTCTGTATACTATAATAATGTATTCTGTGGTAAGATACTAACAACGTGTTGATGTATTTTTAATTGTTTTGGTACTTACCGCCTGTGACTGTCAAGATTGTGAAATATCTCAACTGGAAAAACTTGGAAACCACTTACTAAAAACGTGTTTTTTCACTGGTTGGCCTTTGACATTTAACCTCAGCGGAAAAGAAAACGTAAGAACTTAATTAGACCGTGTTACGAGTATATTTTTTAGGCTTAGGCCAAATTCTCTTAAAACATTTTGACCTAATTTCCGTTGTTCAATTGAGCTATAATTTTCCATGCGAATATTTCATTTTCTTTTAATGGGCTGAGGTAGTTTCGGTCCCTATTTATTAGACCAAAGACCTAGCTGAAAACTGCTATTAATTGGTAACATACTAAGCATAATTCAACGGGTCTACAGTGACATTGGATTGCAAAGCGCTCAAGTTACGACAACCAACAATTACGTTGAATATACAAAATACGTACTTCTTATTTCATTCATGCTACATTTTTTTTATTTGACTGAGTGACAAGGCAAGCAAGTCGTTCACCTGATGGTAAGCGCTACGCCTGCCCATAACAGTTACAACGCCACCCAGAACTTTGTATTGGATAATCCTGCGCGACACTGCACTGCGCTCGTCACCCTGAGATATCGGCTCTATAGTCTCATATGCCCAGTTATAATTAGAATTACCTACCATTTCGCTAAAAACAGAATCGAATACACCGTTTTATAACGAAATAAGCATATATGTGCACACAGTCAGTCGCAGCGCTCTTTTCGTACCACTGAATCTGTTTGAACATCGTAAAGGCAGCGCTGCAATATTTTATTTCAGTGAATACGTTTAATTTAACATTTTCAGAGAGACTCGACTCACTGTTTATGTTAACTAAACGAGATGCAAAATGGCAAGTTGCTTTTATTTACGCACTGAGTGAGATGGTGACACGGAATGGTGATATTGATCTACAAACTGAAGTAAAACAAGTTACGTACTTAACTACGGTTTTTATTTCTAAATTCTCGTTGGTTAGCCATTGATCATGGTCTACCACTATCTCACCCGATATTAGGTGACAATGCGGTCTAAAATTGTGCACGCTTATTTAGAAGTAACCTTTTTACTCGTGACTGGTAGACTCCCAGGCAGGTCATCTAGGTCCAGTTCCCTTGTTCTTTTACCAACTTTTGTTTTGTTCTAGTTTTTGAGCCTTGTTCTGTGGTGTTTCAATAAAGAGTTTATCTGTCTATTTACCTTGCTAAGAGACGACAGCTAGGTAACAGTATTTTAAAGCTATCCTAATCCATCTACCACAAACTTTTAAAATAATCGCTCAGTTTGTTTCAAGTTACTAGTAATAAAAAAATTTAAACTTTATACGTTTTCTTTTACAAATATTTGTTCCACTGCTCAAAATGTACCACGCGCAGTCTTCTTTTGTTTCTCGACAGCAGAGACGTCGAGAAAATTGCATTTTTTCTCGTGTTTTCTTTATATTTTCCTCGCGTCGCCACTCCGAAAGGCAGACAAGCTGACGCACTCATAAATTATTTGCAATTTTTAAACTTACGAGACAATGGGAAGGTTTTGTGTTTACTTAAACGTTAAGTTGTGTCTGGAGCGGTACATGAAATATTATGAATCGCCAATGAGGTTTGTTTTTTGTTTTAGCGTGGAAACTCAAACAAAAATGTACTACGAGTATCATAACTTTTGGAAAGATGAGCTATGAGTGATGCCTGTCTTTGCTTTTGGAATAGAAAACAGTTTTTAGGGGTTTCGTGACTAAAGGGCCGAAAAAATCCTATTGCTATCTGTATGTTTGGCCCAGATTTGTAGAGTCTAATCTAAATAAGATATTAAACACATCATTCGATTTAGCTCCATGAATATGAATGGAGAATTCTGATCTTAACACGTTCACTGCTGAAAACACAACTGTCGTGTTTTTCACAACTGGCTATGAGTCGGCAAAACACAACTGTTGTGTTTGTTGTATAGGAAAACACTATGGCGCGTGCAGAGCCGCACCCGTGGCTAGACAAGCTAAACGGCTCAGCAGTCAAAGTGTTAAAACAATTTTTTGCACTTTTTCGTGGTCTTCTAATCCAATCCTGTACCCAGTTACACCGAACAAAGTGATAAGCATATGTGGCAATCCATTACAATTAGATCAGTGATTTATTTGTCTTATAATACAGATCACTACCACGACCGCGTCTGTATGAAAACACCTTTAAAGCAAGGTAATTCACAGTATTTCACATCATACCAGCAATAGAAATTGCAAAATTGAGCTCCATCCGAGCGGCCAACAAGTTTTTAATGAACTGCATCGTAGCTGGAAAACTGTTTCCATTCGCGAATCTGATACGTTAGTCAAATTTGTACGTAAGAGGTACACTGAGCAATTTGACGTCCTTCGGACTCCATCGCCTGACTTCGATAAGTATAATGTGAATGTCTTATAATTTTATAGTAACGTTTTTAATTATATGTACATGAAACACAACGCACGCTATATGTAGATACGGTTATATTTTGATAATTTGTGCGCAAATTAGACTCGTTTTTGTCAAGTTAAGAGAACCTACGGTGTTATAGGGTCTGGATCTATTAAATTCATACTTATTGGCTTTTTGCGTAAGCACACGGCATATGATTTTAAATGGAACCGTTCACATTACCACGTCAAACGTAATTCACATAATTGCATTTGAGAACCAACGGGGATTTTGTCTTTGATGTTTGCCTTTAATTTTCAATGCGCATTTAATACATGAAGGCAAATGAAATAATATAATATCTCTACAATATTTTACTGGCATAAAATCCATTAAAATTACGAGGTATATTTCCGACGCGATGTTATTGGAAACGCGCACCCACCTTGCTTATTTAATTACAGCGGCACGGCTTCCTAATTAATAGCTTTTATTCTTAGGACTTACATTGCTCTTAAAATTTAATTTTCCAAGAACATTTTAGTATGTAATTTCACCGTATTCAAAGCAGTTGCGCAATGGGAATCTGCATCGGATTGTGTATTTTTATTCAGGTGAGTAATGTAGTGAATGGATGTTGATGAAATTTGGTACATGAATAAGCACCTTAGTCGTGGAATGACACGATTTACTGCGGTGAGGCCATGAAACGTAGTAGGTACCTACATAGCTACGGAGTTTAAAATCACTTTATATTATCAATTCACTATGCATTGAATTGCATTGAAGCGGTGGTAGCCTAGTGGGAGAACGTCCGCCTTCCAATCATAAGGTCGTGAGTTCAAATCCCAGTGCGGGCACGTACCAATGTGTTTCTGTAAAACATATGTACGTTATTATCACACGCTTTTCGGTGAAGGAAAACATCGTGAGGAAACCCACATACCTACCCGAGAATTATTTCGGAGGCAGGCAGGTGATCCACCAATCCGGATCTGGCCCCCGTGCTGGATTATGGCCTAACCCTCCTCACGAAAGTGAGGGGAGACCCGTGCTCAGCAGTGGGACGTTATGGGTTGATGATGATGATGATGATGATGCATTGTGAATTACGATAATATACTATTAATAAGTAATAATTTAATAAAAATCTTGGATGAATAAGATAATAATAATAATCTAGACGGCTGCATTAAGGGTCGGATGGAGAAGGCAGTACTGTTCGACACGGCGCGTATTGTCAGGAGGGTCCTCTCTCTGCAGCCCTAACCATCGGTAGCCTGGGCCTTGCTCCGCTACCGGTGGTACCCTAGGTTTAAGTTCGTTTTATAATATTTTTCCGAGTTCATTATTGTTAGTCTTCTTCTTCGTCGTGTCGAATTGTTAGTTGTTAGTTTTGTAGACGTATAAAAAAAAACAATTAAAATGAATGAAGTAAATAATAATAATTTTAATTTATTTTCCAAAAGGGTTTGTAAACTGGAATATTACACATGGAAGGTAGGTTAACAATGAAGGGGATCGCTGATTATACCTCTATTGTAATACAGGTATAATCAGCGAGCCCCAAACTAAGCCGAGGCCGTGCCTTGGGACTCTAGATTAGGTCAAAACTACTGCTATTTAGTTGGTATTAACCAACCATAAAATATTATACTTGAAAAGTATTAGCGTAATCGAAGACATCGCTAATAGTCCATCACAGTCAGATGTCACTGAAAAGTTTTCTTTTTTATTATTTTGTTTTTATACATTGCAATGTTTGTATGTATGTATGTATGTATGTTCGGATCCGATCTTGCAACTGAATTTGAAAGCAGTTATTCTAAAGCGATTGAAATGAAATTTCGAGCCTGTCAAGTTCTGATGACAATCCATTATTATGGTGACAGCGAGCTGATCTGATGATAGAGACTTAAGGTAGACACAGAACTCTTCAGCGATCAGTGACTAATAAAAGATTTGGGCTCATTTTGATTAGTTTGCAGTGCCGAATACATATTTTATAAAAAGCTTGTATGAAAAAAGAAAAATATTTTTACCTAAAACTATTTTGTTACAGGTTTCTTTTCTTTTCCTGATACTACAAGTATCTTTTGTTCGCCCACAAATGCTTGACGTCGCAAAGTTATTCGAAGCTGAAATGGGTATAAATATTTACATTGTATTATTCTAATTCATTCATAAATAATAAATTAAATATCGTACAAAACATATTTGGTGGATAAGAACAAGTTGTTTATTTTTCGATGTTTATTCCTATCTTACATTTTTTTTTGACTGAGTGACGAGACGAGCAAGCCGTTCCTGATGGTAAGCACCACGCCTGCCCGTCACAGACACAGCACCACCCAGAACCCTGCATTGCACAATCCTGCGCGTCACCCTGAGACATCGGCTCTAAAGTTTCATAATGCACAGTAATTTCGCTGGAACCTACATGATTACCTACGTTCGTCGCAGTGCGCAGTTCAAGTATCACGTTGTTTCACCCACCTTCCACCTACCTGATAGCAGGTCTTGCTTTAGAACGTAGTATACGTAATCAAAGTATATGATCGACTGTTCATATCACGGTAATAACAACTGCCTCATCCGCGTTCTCCGGCCATATTTTAATTGGTCTTTGTTTTTCGTAATCACAAGTGTAAAATTATGCCTTACTCATTTACCTGTCATAACCTCATAACTGTATTTTTTTTTAGTTAGCAGAGATAGATGTGTGTCGGGTCCGTTAAGTTATAAAACGTCCTTGGTTTTCCAACACTTTTCCGTGGATTAAATACCAAAAAACTGTGAAATAATGTAATAATCAATTATGGAGGTCTTCCAATTATTTTCATTGATTTTCCCTGCTTTTTTTCTTTTCTTAGACACTGCGATGCCGGGAGGTGCCTAGTGAGATACACCAGATTTATAGCTAGTCCAAGTTAATATTGTCTTTCATTACAGATGGGGAACTGGGCAGCGTATCATCTAGTGATAACAGTACCAGTGACAGTGCAATCGCATCCTCCTCAGTCGAATCCGATGAAATTAGCAAGGGTAAGAATTGAGGGTAAAACCTGTATCCTGCTTAACAATTTAACTAGAGGAAGTAGCTCTATCTGTTAGCTTTGTTTTACAGCTAAACGGCTGAGTAGAATTTGATAAAATTCCTTATGGCGATAGTTTGAACCCTAGGGAAGGACATGGGATAATTTTTATCGCGATAAAATTTCATGGCAGCCAAAAGCTAGTTAGAATAATTATGTATGACCAGGGGCTCTGATTGTTTCATATGAATGGTCAAAATGTAGGTATGGTAATTAACATTAGCTATTTTCATTTTACTATGAATGTAAAAATTTGGTCCTAAAAGATAATAAAGACGAAGTAAAATAAATAAAGGTATAATTTAAATTGCAGAAATGATGAAATATTACAAATATCTTGGTAAGTTATTTTTTTATTGATCTATCAATTTGTTTACCTTAACTTTAGTATTCTGTGAACTTTCGCGTATCATTATGATCTATTGTATTCATGATTTAAAGATGACATTATTTTTTCGCTAAAAGTACTCGTACCATGATGTTTTTTTACTGTTTTTAGCAACGTTGCCTGTTAAGTACTATAAAGAGGCGTTCAGTAAGCTACAACATTAATTGTTTTCTAATATTTTATTTTATTATCAAAGATTATTATAATTGGCCTGGAAAGACCCCTCTTTTTTATGCGCTTACCGTCAGGTAAACAACTTGCTCGTCTCGTCACACAGTCAAATAAAAAAAAAGATGGAAGTACGAGCTTGACGCCCATTCAAAAGATTTGTCCAACTCAAGACACAGATCGCAATAGTTGGGAAGAGGGAATGGAGGCCTTTGCCCATCAGTAGGACGAAATGGGGTGCAATAATAATATTATACAAAAGTCAAAATGTAAGCTTAATGCAGAAACACAAACTTTATAACGCTATCACTCACTTTAAGCGAATCAATTATCCACCAATTATTATAAAAGTTGTAAATAATTATTTCGTTCCACAGGCAAACAAATAAGTGAAGAAGGTAATGAGGAAGTCTTCTCAATCGAAATTTATGTTTACTCTAAAAATATATTTTACTAGACAATTAGTTTCATAAAAATATTCGGTTCTGATCAAAATGAGCTCAAACACCAACAATTTACTGTTTGTTACTGACGTGCTCCGTTGTCCATCTTCCGTCTCTATTATCAGATCAGCTCGCTGTTACCATGATACTGTATTGTCATCCAAACTTGACAAGTACGCCAAATTTCGACCCAATTTTTTCCCAGGTGAAACTGCGGTCAAATGCTTGCCTGTTCTGCAATAAAAAATAAATAACGAATATTTTACAGAAACAAAGTTATAATGGACTCGCTACCGAAATTGACTTAGCATCATTCAGTATCTATGCTAATTATAGAACTAAGATTAGACCTAAGTAAAGTCCTAAAACCTGTTACAGAGAAAGACGAAGTGAGCTACTATTCAAATATGCTGAAGAAAATAAAAATGCTGAACAGTAAGTTTTATGTTACACACTCCGGACGCTTCATACAAATAACTGATTTATCATTTGACACATAAATATAGGCTAATGACGTTTGTACACGTACCAAATGCTTGTGTCAGTACTCAAATATACTACGCGTCCAAAACAAAAGACAACCCGTTTGTATGAAGGTTCATAATAAAACGTTTGTCTTTTGTATATTGTCATTTGGGCGTGTAATAATGACTGACCTCCCAATTTCCCTCCGGATTGCGGGTAGAGGTACAGGGAAGCGGATCGTGGCGAGTGGAGACTGTCCATTCTGTATGTAGTACTGCACTCCTTCTGTGTTATAAGCTAAGTTTAGGGGTGTCATCACCTAAATTGCTAATACCGGACAACGATTTAAAAACCCCGGACATTTGGTTGAAATCCAGAAGTTTTCCCGGACCCGTTGAATGTATTAAAAAAAAACCTTCTTATTTAAATAGCCGTTAATACTTAGACGCCTCACGGCGTCCGGGGATTGTCCAGGCGCTTCTTAAAAACCCCGCCTTGACGTCCCCGGACGGCCCTCTAATGTATTTATTTGTTTTATAAAGTTGCGCATACACGTGCCATTTTAAAGCAATTCTAAGCCAGGCAACAGCAGTCTAGAACAATTAATTACTCTATATTGCTATTCCGTTTGCATGTTCCGTACCTATATGAATTATATACGTGAAGTTTGCTTCATATCGTGCCACACAGCGTTTAATTAGCAACTTAGGAGCAACAGTGAAAACGGTGGCTTATATTACTTGTCATGACGTCAAAGAAGCGTAGTCAATCAGAAGGTGACCAACGCATTTTGAGATACTGCCGTTTAAAGTACCAATATTCGCTGCTATTTTGTATATTTACTGTAAAAAAATATTTAAGTGTTACATTTGTGCAAAATAATACCTTAAGGGTAACAAAATAAGCTATTGAAACTACCAAAATAATGTATTCTTTGAATACATTTTTGAGGTAAACTTGTAGACGTCACATAAGTACGGGCGTGACTAAGAACGATAAGAGAGTTATATAAAAAAAAAAGTTGTTGTTCTAATTTTGATTTGTTTTTCTTTGCATTAAAAGCAAAGTTCTAAAACAATTTATGTATATTCAAATAAGGAACATTTCAGTCTGTGGTTCATTCAATTTACATTAATTAAACAGTTACTGTTGTAACAAAATTTGACAGGAACTGAGAAAAGTAAACCTCCTCGTTTGAGAGCAACTGTCCAATCAAGGTTTAAGTTATCTGACGACTTTGATGAGTCCATGAGCATACGCTTAAGAAAAAGAACCAACCAAGAGAATGAGAAAAGCGATAAAGCGCCGTGAAACTTCATACCAAGACGAATAAACTTCAATTTTAATCACTTTTTTTTATTTTAACCTAGCATTCTGTTTTTGACACCCCTAGACGAGAATCACCACACGTATAAAATAGGACATGTATATGTGTCTTTTGTGTAACTTTAACATCAGCTGAGGGGACATATTATTATATCAAACATAAATAAAAAAAAACGATAATCAGAAATTTTATTTTTATTCCACATTACAGAAGCAGGACGTAGGCGCGGACATTGATTTTTTTTCAATAAAGAACTTCCCGAGAATTTTAATTTTTATTTGCGGAATATTTCTCTGTACTTTGTTCTATTCAACATTTAGAACTTTATTTTAAGAAATTTTGTATTTAATATAATACCATTTATTCGTCATTCAAGTACATACTATAAGTATAGTTTCAAAACAAGCGATGGATTAAAATTGAATTCAATAACCAAAATCTAAGCTAAAAATAAAGCTCCTACTTGTCTAACAATGCACTACTAGTGTACAACATTCAAAAGTGCTGACTGCATTGCCACGTAGCATTGCAATGCTTAATCTTTGAGCGAATTAAAGGCAATACATAGATATAATATTATAAATTATAAAAGTGTATCAGCGGTGATGTCAGAACTTGAAAGGCCGCTTGTGATACGCACTACAGTATCATAATCACTTAAATCGTTTCTCTCACTATTAAAACCTAAGTATTTGGAATATCTTAGCATTAAAAGTGAGGAACAATTTAAATGATTGTAATATACAGTTACCTAGAAACACACAGAAAAACTAAGAATGCATCGTTTTATTTCCTATGTACAAGGTTTATCTAGTCAAAAGAACAGCTGTAACGAGGGCCAACCTTAGTTAAGAGTCCTTACCTTGCCGTTGACAAGTCTGCAGGGCCGGAACCTTTTTTAATTGTTTTCAGAGAGGATTATTTTAAAAAGAGAAAACAAAGAGAACAAAATTAAGAGTTTCCTATTCTATTCTATTATTTTATTCTTCACCATTTTTGGGGCCATATTACTTTGATGTTAAAACAAGATTATGGCTGGACATAATAGAATAGCGGATAGATATAAGCGGTGGTAGCCTAGTGGGAGAACGTCCGCCTTCCAATCAGAGTGTCGTGAGTTCAAATCCCAGTGCAGGCACGTGCCAATGTGTTTCTGTAAAACATATGTACATAATTATCACTCGCTTTTCGGTGAAGGAAAACATCGTGAGGAAACCCACATACCTACCCGAGAATTATTTCGGAGGTACGTATGTTATACACCAATCCGGACTGGGCCCCCGTGGTGGATTATGGCCTTACCCTCCTCACGAAAGTGAGGAGAGACCCGTGCCCAGCAGTGAGACGTTATGGGTTGATGATGCTAATAGAATAGAAGCGCTGACAAACTTTCAACGAATTTCTTAGGTTTGAAGTTCTACTTTTAGAAGGAACTCTCAGGTTGGAAGTTTTTACACCCTGTATATCCAAAAATCATACTTACTTACATACATACATCAAATAGGTTGCCAGACGTACCAAACTTTCAGAAAACTAAACTACTAATAATAATGACTGATGCGAAACTTTCGAGCCCATGCCTCAGGGTGACGAGCGCAGTGCAGTGCCGTGCAAGATTATGCAATGCAAAGTTCTGGATGGCGCTGTAACTGTTATGGGCAGGCGTAGCGCTTATCATCGTGTGAACGACTTGCTCGTGTCCTCACTCAGTCAAATAAAAAAAAAAAACTTAATAGGGTGGGCTGTGGGTTCTTCTCAATCAGCTTAAGGGTAGAAAATAATATCTAAAAATAATGTTTTTTTTTTTTTTTTTTAATTTTTTTTTATTCTATGTATATAAGGAAAGCCGCCGTCCGATGTCCTATTTACTCCTCTCCGTGCATGGTTGTCTGGAAAAGATCGCTCTGAGCGATAAGACCGCCCATTGTGACACTAATTGTAAAATTTGTCTTGTTCTAGTTTTAAGTTTTTTTGTTCTGTGGTGTTTCAATAAAGAGTTTATCTATCTATCTATCTATTACCAGGCTCCATTAAGAATTCGCATAAATATGATATGTTGATTCCCCAATTCATATAATTGGGGCGATTAGTTTGTGACAACACAAACATGAAATCCTATACCAGCCAATTAAGAGAGCATCGCCGAAGGTATCAATTATCGAATACACTCGTCTATTGATTGGTTGTCCTTAATCCGTGTTGTACACTCGGATAAATATTCAACCAAGTTATAAAGAAAGAAAAAAGAAATAACCCTCCGCTCTCAAGCAAGCACGTTATTAGATGACAGATCTTAAGGCTCCGACTCGCAATTATTTTAAGAAAAACAATTAATTAATATTCAATTAGTACCCACCAAAAGTGGCAGAAAGCGAAATGTTTCAAGATAGTAAAAAAAATGGAGGCACATTTTCTAATTAATGAGAATATTACAGTTTTTCATAAGTAAGTGGACGAGTTTTGTTCCAAAAAAAGCAATCATTAGTCAAATTATAATCTACGAGCTGTGCCTCGCGGTTTCACCTGTTAACTATTATTCCACTGGCACCATACATTTTTGGGACATGCAAAGTAGATAGATAGATAAACTCTTTATTGAAATACCACAGAACAAAGAAAAAATAAAAAACTAAAACAATTCAAATTTAACAATTATTGTCACAATGGGCGTTCTTATCGCTGAGAGCGATCGTAAGTATCTACACGAAGTACCTACTCGTAGGTATCAAATTTTATCAAAATCCGTCCAGCCGTTGCCGCTTGACGAGAGAATAAACAAACAAACACACAAAGATTCGCATTTATAACATTAGTGTGATATACTTTACATTATTTTCTTATAAAACTGTTTACTCATATTGTTACAAATTAGACATTATTATGAAGTAACCTCAGAACATAATATATTTGAATAATTAAGAGTTTTAACCTAATAGCGATGCAAAGGTAGGTAATTGTTCTTACTGCAGTCGCTAGCGATTCTAGTAAAAAAATCAAATGAAACCAGGCCTTTACGCGTAGTTACCGCTAGGGGCGCTGCGCTGGATTTCATACAAATATCTTACTAAACTCGCTATCGACTATAGTTAGCAAAACTCGTAATAGGGGCAGAAAAAAAGGTTTACAAGATCAGTCTTGCGAATGCTCGTGACTGTACCTACCCCAAACTATCTCTGAGCCACCCTCGCCGGTGTCGTTTTTCTACGTCGACACAATTATCGCGGTTCCCGGCTTGTTTGCTATGATTCTACACGATAACGAGAATCCTACCCGTTGACGTCAATAGAAGCTGAGAAATAAGAAGGTTTCGGAAAGGAAATATTTCGCAAAAAAGGCCATTACACGTGTATCAATTCAATGATAGTCAGTAAGCTACGTATATCTTCACTTTGCAACAACGCTCTAAGAAGTGACAGCCTCTAAACGAATGACACTTTTTATTTAAGGTCATATCTTAGACCTTTGAGACGTACTGAAAAAAAACGTTAACGGTTTGAAAATAGAGTGCAGGATTGCAGTAAAAGTTTTATAATAGGTGCCTCAATATTCAGAAGATAAAGAGGAATATCCTGGCAGCGTCTTTGTTACCCGGAGTAATCTAAGAGTTTTCAAGCCAAGATTGAATAAGCTTAACTTGACAAGCGTTTTCCACCGTCGAGCGTGTCGTGAAGTTAACACTTTGACTGCTGAGCCGATTTTCTTGTCTAGCCACGGTTGCGGCTCTGCACACTCCATAGTGTTTTCCCATACAACAAACGCAACGGTTGTGTTTTCCCGCACTCGCGGCAAGTTATGAAAAACACGACAGTTGTGTTTTCAGCACTGATGATGTTAAGCTCTATTAACTCTACTCTACTCGTACGAAAAAAGAAGAACACCAGAAAGCTGTTTTGAATTTACATTATTATCAACCATCTCTTCAAACAAGATACCGTTATAATACTAAATTAATCAGGGATAGTATTTCTCATTTCAAGTAGAAGGAGTATTCCACAAGCGTTTTCCGGAAATAAAATCCTCACCACTGTAACCTTAATCGAAAACACTTTTCTCACTTATAATGCAATTGGCACAGTAGAAAAGCAAACAGATGAAGTTACAACGACATGGTGGTAACAAAACACCGTCGCCGAAGTGGCAGAAGCATTTCGTACCGTGTCTAAATGCCAGACTTCCGCGTAAAGTTAATTCACTCAAGAGCTGTGGTAACGTCACGTATTCTGCAGCGGGTGGAAAAAGTTCCGAGTAAAGAGCTAGAACTTCATGGGTAGTGAATAAATACGTATAAATAACTAGGATAGTTAGCATAGTTAACACTTTGACTGCTGAGCCGATTTTCGTGTCTAGCCACGGGTGCGGCTCTGCACACTCCATAGTGTTTTCCCATACAACAAACACAATTGTGTTTTCACGCCCCCGCGGCAAGTTATGAAAAACACGACAGTTGTGTTTTCAGCACTGAAGGTATGAAACTTTTTTAGGAACCACTCTGGTCCCTTCGTACGAATTTCACTTTCTCGATTTGCGTGTTTGCGGCGGCCATTGAAAACGAATCGGACATTTCCTATAAGGCCGTATTTAGGCTCGTACTGCCTGCTGTTGTCTGTAGCTATTTTTTAAAACCGCGGAGACGCAGTCAGTGCGTGGCTAACTGCACGCACCTTTAAAACACTTAGGCAAACTGGTGCTGAGGCATCAACAACACAGGTCGAAATATTGCGGCACCAATCGAAAAAAAAAGAAAGATAGATCATACTACTGTCCTAGTTAAACATTTTTAACTCGCAAGTCCAAAATAAATCAATTCTGCATTTCAATTTTAACCCTTTTCAAATTTACAAGTAGGTTTCGAAGCGTGGAAGTCTCTGTCAAACCATTTCCTTCGAAGTTGAATTGGAATTCGGACGTGGTCTGGGTATTCTTGTTCCGATGCAAGTTTCAGCTATGCTTTCGAGCGGACGTATTGTGATTTCCCTTCAGATTTGATCATGAATTAAGGAATAAGTTTCCAAGATACTTTTGTAAAATGGATCTTGATTCGAAAAGAAGTTTGAATTAGTTTTAGGTTCGGACAGCATACTTTCGTTTGTAAGCGGCGCGCAGCTATAGGTCGCCGCTGGGCTTTGGTGAAAATTTCTTCTAAAATTTAAACAAAATACCACCGTGATTGAGGTCACGGGTACCTAGTACCTAGGTACGTAGGATTATGCAATGCCAAGTTCTGCGTGTCACTGTAACTGTAATGGGCAGGCGTAGCGCTTACCATCAGGTGAATGACTTGCTCGTTTCAAAATACCCACTTTCACAAATGTTTCAAAAAAATAGCTTATAATAAATACTCAATACGTGAATATTAATAAAATCCAAAAAATAAACAAAAATTTCCCCACGGGCAGGACAAACCTAAATACTTCATCAGTTCCTGAGTTGAATAGATATATAAACATGTAGCTGAAGTCTAAAATTCTGTAGATCTCTACAAACAAGCAGAACTGTATTTTCAGCTTAATTAAACAGGTTCAGTCGACGCTCTGTAAAACAGCGCATAAGCTACGTAGAAGAATGATAATAATCATATTTTCCAACAAATATTTGAAAGACACTTAGTACCCGATCACTATTTTTCAGATATTTTGTTTCATGCAACTTGCTATCCACATCTAATACCAACATCTTACCAAAAACTTTTTGACTTAAATTTGAATTTGAAACGCTTCATTTGCATCAATTTTGATCCAACTCCCGGGGTTGATGTGTGTACTTAGCTGGTATGGTAGGAACTTGAATTACTACAAATTTCTCTAGCTGTGCTGGCAGCTACCCCTTGGAAAAAAAAAAGTTTATCTTAAAAATATAATTTTCCCTATCTAGGTAACTTGTCTAGATAAGTTTTATTAATTGTGAATGAAGTACTCCAAGCTGAATCAAATAAGCCCAATTGCCATCAAACTAGGTACTGTTAGTCACCAGGGAGTTAGTAACTTCTGTCTCTGTCATCAGGTTAGCTTGCTGAAATATTTAACATGCGAGAAAACAACTCTACTGAGTCATATTCATGCATTGTTCTGTTTCCACACGTACATTATTAGGTATTATGAAAATTAATTCGGGAACTGGATTAAAACTAATTTGACTTAAACAAACATCTAGACTTCCAGCCTGTTTGCAAGCTTGGGTACTGACTCCATTGTACATTTACACAATTACTGGCACCACGAAGCTAGCGAGTGCTCTTTATGTTTACAAAACCAGCGCTCTTGACAAAACTACACGTATGGTATTTCCTTAATTAGAACTTGCTTCCTATAATTGTAAAGGATAAAAGTTATTTTTGGCTGTATTAATTATATGTCCTGAAAGGTAATTTAGGGTACCTAGCAACAATTTAACACCGTGGAAGAAACGGTTACAGATAAAGGATATTCCATTACAACAATAGACAATAATAACTTTCTAATAAATTTGACCAAATCTGAACTACAGTTCAGATTTGGTTCTTCTAATAAATGTCAACTTCAGAATCTGAGGGCGGATATTTCCGTAATGCTAGAACATCAGAAGTGGTAACATTGCAATGTTTTATTCAAGTGGCGTAATAAGGGAAATCTGATCGCTTTGAAGTCGATCGCAGACGACTGGTGAAGAATCAGGTCGAGTGAAGATCACAAATGTTGGAAATTGTAATAATGTGAAGGTTTGTGGAAAGAAATTTGTTTTAGTGACAGGTTGTGACAGTAGTAGGGGGTTTAAAAGTAGGAGGGAATTGATCGGAACTAAGTTGCTGATGCTGAAATATCTTACTTAAAACTATTATTTAAGGATCTAATGAATTTTTTTTTTTACTTTTATTCTTAATTGAATTTTCTTAATTTGAAGAGCACTGTTTCCAGCGAAATTATTGGGCATATGAGACTTTAGAGCCGATGTCTCAGGGTGACGAACGCAGTGCCGCACAGGATTATGCAATGCAAAGTTCTGGGTGGCACTGTTACTGTAATGGGCAGTTGTAGCGCTTACCATAATTTGAACGACTGGCTCGTCTTGTCACTAAGTCAAATAAAAAAAAAATAGACCTCAATTTGACAGTTTCAATGTTAATGCCTTCCAATTTGATTTCATAAGGTTGAAAAGTGATAACCAATAATTTGACAGGACGAAACTAAAAGATTAGTTTGTAAAGGGAAATGGCACCATTGTTTTTTGATGTAACATTCAATGTTGATTTGTCTCTAGAACTTTTATACTGTCTTGGTATGATATCATGGAAATGAGATGGGTTTATCATGTTTTATGTTTGAATTGAATTCGAGATATTTCGGCACTGTTGCGGGAACTCAAAACAAACATAATACGCATGATTAATATCCCGTTTCCTATGATAATAATCTTGTTAAAACAATATACTATTTATCACAGAATATGATATCTTAACTTCACTAATTACTACAGCTTAGACATAACAATGTTATACAAATCACTACCTATCGATGAACCTTCATGAGCACTCTATACAGAATAATTAGGAGGCGTTACGCACACATTACGGTCACATTACTGGATATAGCCTAAATTTCAGACCCCTAACTAGGATTCCATGTGTTTGGGAATCAGAGAAGAGGACTATGATCTCACAAACACCCATACTCAGAGCAATTGTCACGGGTTTAAACCAATATTTGCCCAAATATCTGCTGGCCTGGGCGGGAAACTGGACCCACAAGCTTACGCTTTGCAGTTGGCTCATCGTCATCAACAGGAGTTGATGAGGACCCTTCAAGGAATAGTAAGCAGAGTCGTACATTTGAATAGGTACCTAAATTACCAAGCTCTTTCGCAAATCGAGAATTCAAGACATCGAGAACACTCCGTTTATTCTCTTTTACAAATCGAGAATTTTAACCGAAATCCGTTTATTTAACCAGCCCGACTTCAGATTGCGGAATGCCCGCGCTATCTGCACGCGAGCTATTCAAATTATTGTTCCTGGAAACTATTTTGCTTATCCACAATCCACAACGTTGCGTTTGTTTACGAAGGGAAATGCCACGGAACATTGCGAATCAAAGTTTCTACCCTGAAAATAGTATTTTGTAGTAGTAGGCCTCTTCTTTAAGAGACCGCCTGGGAAAATACTACACCTTTGCCAGATATTCATCTGCCAAGCTGTAGTGTGCAAACATTACTGTGTTTCGGTTTGAAGGGCACTGTTTCCAGCAAACTTACTGGACATATGAGTCTTTAGATCCGATTTTTCAGGGTGACGAGCGCAGTGTAGTGCCGCACAAGATTGTGCAATGCAAAGTTCTGGGAGGCACTGTAACTGTTATGGGCAGTCGTAGCGCTTACCACCAAGTAAACGACATGCTCGCCTCGTTACTCAGTCAAATAAAAACAAAATAGTTATCGTCTTGATTGTATTGATTGTTTACGAGTCATCAGTGGTCGTCTCTCTGAGCAAAATTATTAATTAATTATGAAATCTACAATTCTGGATTCACGATTATCATTGTGTATTCTCTTTAGTATGAGTTTTAGTTTACTGGTTGCTGTAATTAAATCAGCAGCACGAAATACAAAGGAATTTATATAGCGATTACGAAATCCCAGCCTGTCTAACCTAACCGACAACAATACGGCAGCACAATACGAGTACAATGCTAAATTCCAAATGTACTATATTAAACGGACTGCATTTGGAACATTACTTACATTCCAAATACGGTCCGCTTAATATTAAATCGTGGTTCAAAGAACAGCTGCACCAGAAGGCAAAAATTATTCGTAAATCGTTTTTAAATCGGCGCTTCGTGCTGATATTCCACTTTAAGGCAATTCTACTGCGGCATTGCGAACCTACCGCATTGCACTCCTTGGGGATTGAGGGCTTTACAAACATGCAAATTTTCCTGTCTGGTCCGGCTTATCGAAATTTACAAGACTTGAGTTATTCAACGCAAACCTATTTATTAATAAAAAGAAGCTTTCGAATTAGAAGCAGTCCAGTTAAGTTACAAACGTTATCTGATGAGTTTTGCGTAGGATCTTTGGATGTTGTGTAAATGATTTATAGTTTTATAGCTCCTTCTTCTTCATACGTTTGCCCATTGCTGATTCTCGTAAAGTCCCCAACAACTTTTTCCTGCATGATCCGCCGCCATCTATAACGGTTTTGCGCGCTGTGGATTGCCACATAGATCTTTGTTTCCAACTGCTTGGACAATTGGTCAGATCATCTAATTGGTCTTCGACTCCTAGATCTCTTTTCTTATAACTAGAAAGTTATAAGGATAGGGGGAAAGAAAAAATTTAAACTGATTATCGGCGTGTCCATGTTTATCCGATTTACTTAGTGTTTGTTCTTGGCTTGTATAACCAGCCTTTCTAATGTCTGTTTGTTTTTATTTATTTCTATATCTTCATTGTGTGTCATTTTCTTGTCTTGACTTCCAATGTGTGCGTGTTCGTTGTTGTCTGCTGTTGTTTCAGAATAAATATTTTCTTTCATTTCAATGTATTAGTTTGTCTGGTGATGATTTTTATTTCACTGGCAAATACCATGATGGCAATTTTCACTTCCAATTTTTTTTTACTAAAGCACAGGTAGCGGTGATAACCGGAGATAAGCGGTGGTAGCCTAGTGGGAGAACGTCCGCCTTCCAATCAGAAGGTTGTGAGTTCAAATCCCAGTGCGCGCACGTACCAATGTGTTTCTGTAAAACATGTGTACGTAATTATCACTCGCCTTTCGGTGAAGGTAAACATCCTGAGGAAACCCACATACCTATCCGAGAATTATCACCAATCAGGACTGGGCCCCCGTGGTGGATTATGGCCTAACCCTGGAGACCCATGGAGAGACCCGTGCCCAGCAGTGGGACGTTATGGGTTGATGATGAAAGCACAGGTGGGTTATTCAACTATTTGTGTTTGGTGTTACTTTACAAGACTTGTATGTTTAGGGAAACAGCTCCTGATATCCTTCGTGCGGTTAGATTTATATCACTACGGGAACATTTTTACCGGGTTTTGCCTTTTGGATTTATTGTTCGTTGTTAGTCACGAGCAGAGCAGGTGTTTATTTGCGTGGGTGGTTGTTTCAACTTTAATGTACATTGCTGCTCCTCGAAGGCATGCCGTTTGCTTTAGCATTGATAATATAATAGTCCCTATTTGTTCTTATAGTTTTTCTAACCACAGAATACATAACAGTGTTACGGTTAATGAATACTTCAGAAAATCATCAAGTCATACGTCTCCGACTATACTGACTAGGTAGGTCTTTTTTAGAATTTTCAGCATGGTTCTTTAACACATCGATGAGCCGTTTTGTTTTCTGGATCGTGATTATTTTTATTTTTTAAATGGCCCATTAGTATCATAGCTAGAGAACATTGAAATTTATTGTTCTCAATAACAAGACAGAGGTTATAATTTATGGTTCTTCATTTTCTCCATAGATTATATATCATACGACGATTTTCAATTATGTCGGTTTATAATATTTGGAAAATTTTCATTGTTTTCAGATGCTGAGTGCTCAGTGCTGTAATCTACAAATAAAGAAGCAACGGTGTTGATTTACATAAATTACAAATTGTATACTGGTTACGTAAATTACAAATTATAAGCTTGTCTTTTTCATAGTAAAATGTTGGTAAGTATTTACGTCACGGACATTTTATTCCAGTGAACTATTTTAATGAAATGAATTACGTTAAGCTGGAATGAAATGAGTTCAGATTTTATAATTGCATGTTTAATGTGTAGGTTTTGAATTCAATGAAGAAGTTTCTTAATTAAAATATTAATTGCTAGCTGCACCGCGCGGTTTCACGCGCGTCAAATATTATACCATCGAAGCCGTCAATATTTACGGAATTAAAAGTATTCTATATTCTATTCCAAAAACTAATCAAAATCCATTCAGCGATTTCGGCGTGAAGAAAGAACAAACATACAAACTTTTACATTAGTACGATTTAACTTACTGTAGAGGCGTAAGGTCTACCTTACGCCTTCTTTTCTAGGTAGATATTCTGCAGGGTCTGGGGTGGTCCCGGCTAAATAACTCGAGGACTCGAGCCGATATCGATTATTATGCTTCACAGAACTGACTGCAGACGTTCAATATTATGTCTTACACACTTTTGCAATACAATGATACCCTATTGAATCGCGGCGTAGGAACTTCTCTAACAATAGGACCAAACATCCGCCTAGCGGATTCGCATCGGAACCGGCACCATTTCGTTTCCCCTCGCAAATAGAGGCATCACGAATAGTCACGAATGTAAACTATTGTTTCTTCCCCTTTAGTGTTGCTGGTGCAGGTTTAACTTTAAGCACAACTCCGACTTAACACAAATAAGCTGATTTACAAATGACAGATATAAATGACATTGGAACATGCGTGAAATGTGCGTGAGTACTCAAATGTACTACGCGACCAAAACAAAAGACATCCCGTTAGAATGAAGTTCATATAAGCCGTTTGTCTATTATATTTTAGCGTGTATTATTCACTGTCCACCCAATTGTCCACCCGATTGCAGGTAAAGGTGCGGGGAAGCGGATTGCGAAAGGCGGAGGCTGGCCATTCTGTAATTAGACTATGTACTATGATGTCTTAAGAGTTTACTGCCGAGAATTCTGTTTTTGAGAGTTTTCGAATCTTAATGTGTCAGTCCGTTTGCCTCCGAGGCAAGTTGATGATAAGCTAACTACGAAGTGTTAGTCTATTAAAGCCGCTAGACTAATCGATTTAAACCTACTCAACTGTAGACATCGATATTGTGGAGTAGATATTCAATCTGATTAGGATTCAAAGTTAGAATGGAATTTCTCAAATTCGAAATTAGATACTGTCTGCGGATTTGACATGCGGTTTTGGTCTTGAATTTGGAAGATGCCATGTTTTGGTTGAATGTTATGTTTGTGGAAGGAAAGGCATTCAGTTTCTTTTTGATAGATTCTAAACTCGCATCTCTGCGGTACCAGTTTACTCCCGACCCAACGTTATAGTATTTGATACTGGAATATGTTTACTGCTTTAGTCAATATCAAAGTCTCTTGTAACTAGATTCACTTCCCTACCTTTCAATTAGACGAAAATTGTATGTCACTTTGTATAAACCAACGTAAGAGTTAATAAAGTGCACTTAGCGGGTATCTTGTTCCTGGTTCCTCTTTCGTCTCTAATGACAGCGAAGAAATCTGAAATGTTGGAGCAAACAGTATTTTTACTAGGAACTAGCATAAATTATAATTTAGTATTTCAGTTTTCTTTTCTGAGTATTATCTACTTATTAATTATGTAACCTGGTGGCG
This sequence comes from Campaea margaritaria, assembly GCA_912999815.1. Classification (NCBI taxonomy): domain Eukaryota; kingdom Metazoa; phylum Arthropoda; class Insecta; order Lepidoptera; family Geometridae; genus Campaea; species Campaea margaritaria. The sequence continues at coordinate 11,166,056 of OU538790.1, forward strand.
CATAGTTCCTAGTAGACTAGCTTTTGTAAGAGCTAAATTTTAGTTTAGGTTTTATATGGTTTGTTTTGTGTTTTTTTTATTATTTGACGGGGTGACGAAACGAGCAAGTCGTTCTCCTGATGGTAAGCGCTACGCCTGCCTATAACAGTCACAGCACCACCCGGAACCCTGCATTGCATAATCCTGCACTGCGCTCGTCACCCTGACACATCGGCTCTAAAGTCTCATACGCCCAGTAATTTCGCTGGAAACAATGCCCTTTAAACCGGAACAAAGTAATATTTGCACACTACTGCTTGGCAGATGGTTGGTTTTATTTAAAGTTAGTCGTAGAAGTGGTTCAGTATTTTTATGTGTTTAGTTTTATATATTTTAAGATGAAATTGTGTTAGTTAGTTAGTTGATTTTTTTTTATTTGTTCATTGTTGTATGATGTATTTGTGTTGTAGGATGCTGTGTTTTTGTTCATTGTTCATTGTTCATCCACTAGACTGGTGATTTTATGAAGAAAAGCTATTTGACTCACTTAGAGCTGTTAACATTTTGGCTATTCTAACAAAAGTTGGTATTTAATGCACAAATCCCGGGAAGCTAAAATATAAAAAGAAAATTTACGCGCTGACAAGATTTAGGAAAAACGTTTCCTTATGTTGCGCACGTACACGGGACGTGTATAGTGGAAAAAGTTTCTCAGACGTAAATTGACAAACAAACAAAGAATAACTAAAGCTAATAAAAATGTTTATCTCATAATCACGTTTTCTAGAATTGCACGAGGACCCCTGATAAAGGAAAAATTCTTCCATCTTTGCACCATATGCACAAACGTTTCGTCATTTACGTTCAAAATCCTCAAGTAGGATCTTTGAAGACACTCCATAATCGGTAACCTTAGAAGTCAGCAAAGTGCACTCAGCTTGGATATCTGGCTGTGGTAATAGCTGCAAGCTGTCGTCTCGCCTCGCAGAACAACCATAAAATAACTAATAGCACGAGCGCCGAAGCGAAATTTCTAGCTGGGACAACAGTGATGTTTAATTTGCATGTTATGGAAGAGATTAGTAAGGAACGCTGACTCTACCTGTTTCGTTTTACTAAAGTTTGTACAGTACAGATCCCAGCTTAGTGAGAGATTTCTAGCAAAGCCAAGATCTTAAGAGGAATAAGTGCCTTAATTATCTAGATACTACAGGATAGGTTAGTACTTAACTATGTAGACCACTCGACCTCCTATCCACGATCACAGTTCTGTAGGTAACCCGTGTGATAGTGATTCAAGTAAAATTGGCTGTTTCGTTTTTCGTGGATTCATTTCGTGTCGAAATTTCAATCATAGTGCCTGGCCACTATTCAAGCCAATCTCAGGAGATTGGATTAAAAATCTTGATAGGGTTGAAAACAACATGGTAATGATTCTATAGTCTACTTCTAAGTAAGTCAGTGGAGACACAGAGACAGGAAAAAAAAAACATAGTTCCCACCAAAATATTAATTGGGACTCTGGGAATAGACCAATTTATTAAAACTACATCATTAGCTATATTAAAATTACACCAGAGTCATGGGGTTGCTTCTATCTTGCATTATAGTCTATTAAATAGATAGATAGTTAACCTTTTTATTAAAACACCATATAACATTAAAAAAATAATATTAACTTAACAATTAGTGTCATAATGAGCTCAGAGCGATCTCCAAACAGTAAATCTAGCAAGACACGCGTCAATCATCATCAATAACCCATATCATCCCACTGCTGAGTACGGGTCTCCCCTCACTTTTGTGAAGAGGATTCGGCCATAATCCACCACGGGGGCCAGATCCGGATTGGTGTGCAAGACAAGCGTACTTAATGAGAAACTTTTCAAATAACATATTTTTGAAGAGCTTTTGTCAGGCTATAAAAATTATGTAATAGGAGTTCTGGCAAGTTAAAAAATGGCTTTGATGATAAAAATAAAAATCTATGATATAGCGTGTGTAGGAACATAAAACAAAAGATATGCCTACTTGCCGCACGACGAGTTTTCGAACCCCCAACTTCCTCCGTTAACATCAATTTGGTCGCTTCGACGCTCCTTCGACTGCTTCTGTCCTGTAACCATGCTTTTTAATAATTCTCGGATATTTTGTTTTTTTTTCTCTATTATCAGCGTCATTCTCTTATTTGGGGTGAAAATAAATTTACCAGTTTTGCATCCTAGTCATGTTTACAGAGGATTGGAGTTTTTAATTATTTTTTTTATCTATACCATGTTAAATTTTCACGATACGAATCATACAATAAATATTATTTAGACAAGAAACAAATAGTAGAGTTCACAATTATACATACCTATTTACCTATAATCTAGTGCAATATACAACCTATAATATATCAATGGGTTATATCTTAATAATAGTAAAAATGTACATACTATTTTGAACTTTTTCGTAGAAGACAAAAATTACAAAATTACCATTCTAACTATTAAGGGACCCATTTACGTACGAAAATTGCCAGACGGTCACTAACAATATTGTCTATCAAAAACTTGGGCTACCCATGACCTTGTAATGGTGGCCCAATTGCTGTACGTGATAATCAGTTATTGGTTACTAAAAACACGTGACCATCCGTTTCAGTTTTTCATTTGTTTTAGTTTTTTAGTTTCCTTTGTTCTGTGGTGTTCCAATAAAGAGTTTATCTATCTATCTTTTTTCTTCCTCTTTTGTCCTACTTTATCATAAATCATTGTCATACTACACATGTGTCTGTTATCGTTCTTCGAATTGTTTTACCCCATTCCATGGGAAGTCTGATTGTGTTTGGTTACTGTGACTGCTCGATATGGGAGTTAAAGAGGTGGCGAAGAGGGAATGAAAGGAACTTATGTTGCGTATTGAATATAAAAGGGAGAGCTACTTTGATGATCGGTTTTCATGTGATGCTAGAATAGAATATAATACAAAACTCTTTATTGTGCACCAAAAATAAATACAAAGCAAACACAGAATGCTGTTAGATTTTAGTAGAGATTGAATTATGCATATAAAAATGCCTCAGCACAAAAAATATGAGGAATTGAAAAAACAAGAAATTCAATGTCCATGGAAAGTACATATGTTTTACCAATGTGTTTCTTGTAAAACATGTGTACGTAATTATCACTCGCATTTCGGTGAAGGAAAACATCGTGAGGAAACCCACATACCTACCCGAGAATTATTTCGGAGGCAGGTATGTGATCCACCAATCCGGATCTGGATCCCGTGGTGGATTATGGCCTAATCCTCCTCACGAAAGTGAGGGGAGACCCGTGCCCAGCAGTGGGAGGTTATGGGTTGTTGATGATGATGATGATGGAAAGTAAGAAAACAACATGGTGACCCGTTGGGATCAGTGCAGTAAATTATTGTTTGCTTAGATTTTTTCATCCATTTTTATGTATGTTACTGAACCATATTTGTCTGTTGAAGTTTTTTTTCAGCATCAGATATCTGCGATTTCGGTGTGAGATGATATTATAGTTAAACCATTAATTATTTAATGAAAAATAAATTCCGTACAAAATACGAGTATATCCAGTAGTATAGTTATAATGATGTCTTGCAAATAAATCCTGTTCAATTGAAATTCCTCCAATGATATAATAAAGCGGGGTCCCTAGCGTAGATAGAAATTATATCTGTATTAGAAGAAAATCCTTTCAAACAGCGCTTGCTATTCGAAGGCAAAGCAATATCAATATACCTCTGCCTCTTAATCAAACAGACATTTAACTCGTTTAAATAATTAAAAAATGTTGTCAAAGATTTCCCCATCAAGTTAGAGTGAGAACATAACAGTTCATTTCCTTAACGACTAGATGGAAAAGGGTTTCGTTGGAGAGCCATTAGAAAACGTATAACGAGCTCTAATTCAATTTGTTCACGGTCCCGTGAAGATAGCATGACGTTAATTGTGACGCTTTAGTACTTTTCCGACTTTTTGTATTGTTTTAGGCAATTACAGTGAGCCGGAATTCAAAGTCTGTTGCTATGAGCCGTTCTGAATTTCATGTTGTGATTAGCAGCAAGCCAAACTGATGAGGTGTGGCGTGCTGTATGACGTCGTGCGGCGCGTCACATGTGCCGCAAGCCAACCTAAAGAAGTGCTGGAGGCATACCATGACATCTTATAGCGATTCAATTGAAGACCTGAACTGAACCGTAGAATAGAATAGAATAGAAAACTCTTTATTGTACACCAGAAACAAAATTAAACACAGTACAGAAAAATTACAATAGGTAAACAAGGGTAGTACAATGGGCGGTCTTATCGCTGAAAGCGATTTCTTCCAGACAACCTTTGGATGGACAGTAAAAAACATTTTTCGATAGTAGGGTGGGTGGCGTACTTACAGTATTTAACAGTCACAATACATTTAATACTTATGTTTTAATAATACACATACACACTATACTCAATAAATAATAAATAATAATAATAATATACACATATTTATAATATACTACACACATGATTATTATAAAATATATACCGTACCGTGACGTCTTGTTTTTTATGTTGCTGCCATTTTTTACCTAAACTAGATACGGTTGAAAATGGGTTATACGCGACTCAATTTAGGTTGCTGCCATTTTGGTTGCTCCTGAGCGCCGTACATTATCACTCGCTGCCATTTTTAACCGGGGGTTAGGTTAGGTTAACCCCCGACGCAAAAATTACGGATAAGTTTGACGTGTCTGTTTATGTATACTGTGTGTGTGTGTGTGTGTAAGTCTGTATGTGGCATCTCATCGTAGCTACCCGAACGGACAAACCGATTCTGAATTTGTTACGGACAAACCGATTCTGATTTTGTTTTTTTTTTTCATACAAAATGTACTAAGGTGACAGCACCGCACGGCGTTATCAATGGGCGTCTATTCTATCTAACACATAAAAATTATCCATATTTTGTTTATAAATTTACTATGAAAATAATTAGCTTCGCGATTCTAACCGTTCAACTGTTTTGTGCGTTACAATAATAACTGTTTATTGGACGTTTAATAGCAATTATAATCGCATTTATGGCAGCTTTCTTTTTTAAGTAAGCTAACTTTCTATTTAAAACAAATGACAACCATATAGAAGCCCCATTATTCTAAAATAATGGCTCTGTCAGCCACAGTTCTGCCTTTATTCATCTTCCAAATTTTCTTAGCTGCATTTACCTAACATTTTACGATGCGCTGTCACAAGCTACGCGACACTTCATACGGTTCAGTAGCTCGTAAAGCACTCTACCTCTGGTACTCAGCAAGATTAACCTAACTTAGACGCCGGCTTGATCCGTCCATCCTTCCTTGTGAACAATTTCAGGCTTAGGAACAGAAGGGTTGACTCTTGAGCTGGTTTCACAGTTAATTAACTTGGTGTAAAATGGGCAACGGATAGTCCGGGAGAGAGTCAAAAGCATTATAAAGTAGCGAAGCAGTGTAACTGTATCTAGTTCTACTTGAGAAGGGAGTTGTTAGTGTTAGAGTTAATAGTTAGTTACGTTTGCGAATTGATTAATCGATGTTTAATTAGTCAGATTATCGACCACCATCGACCATCTTTAGATAAAATAAGATATAATTGTGATTTCCTGGGCTGGCAGTACTTAAGAATCATAGAATAGAATAGAACAGAACAGAACAGAACAGAACAGAACAGAACAGAACAGAACAGAACAGAACAGAAATTCTTTATTGTACACCGGAAACAAAAATAAACACATTACAGAAGACAACAACAACAACAACTCAACAACAACATCATGCAACTTAATTAATAACTATTTTATTTTATTTGACTGAGTTCCAATACGAGCAAGTCGTTAACCTTATGGTAAGCGCTATGTCTGCCCATAGCACTTACAGTGCCGCCCAGAACTCTGCATTTTATAGTCTTACGCAGCACTGCACAGCGTTCGTCATTCTGAGACATCGGTTCTAAAGTCTCACATACAAAGTAAATTCGATGGAAATAGTGCCCTTCAAATCGGAACACAGTATTGTTTTCACACTACTCTGTATTATCTATAGAATACACAGTACGCAGTGTAGGGCCACAGTATTGTCGGCATTACGTTGTATATTCTGTGTGTTTGTTTTCATATCAGAAGCACTAATTTGACAACGTTGCAAAATAGAACCTGGGTCTGTATCTATTCTGTCCATTGACTATGAGTATGAAGGCGTTACAATCATTGATTCTGTTTGAGTCTATTCTTCAATAGACAAGACCAACTTAGACAATCATGTTATAAATTCAAACAGCTTTCGCTCCGACTAGACAACTATGTAAGTGTAAACCGGCCCAGTAACTTCGTATAATCCAACTTGCCCTAAATTTTAGGCGATTTATGTGCGCATAAGGGATATTAATGACCCGTCTTGTAATCCGTCTATTTAATAACGTTAGGGCGGCACTATAACTACGCACTTTACAAGATGAATAGAAGATGTACATTGTAGATAGCTACTTTAAACTCCGTGGTAAACGTTAGCAAGAGAAACTGGATCTTAATCAAAACTAGAACTCAGAAACGGTATCCTATCCGGTACATACTAATATGGTGTAACCCCCCCCTTTCTTCTCTCCCCTGTTTAATAATACTCTACCTCATAACAATTTTTTTCGAAATTTAAAATAATTAATTAAACTAAATTAAACTTAAACTAACACAAATCTTAAACTCCTCGCCTCAACCTACTCTCTTCTACTCTCTCCTAATAATAATCATAATAATACTACATTTCAGTACAGTACTATAATAATAAGTTCAGTACAACTCCGTATAACTCCGCACCTAACTCACTCTCCTCTATTCTACTTTACCTTACTTTACTTTACTTTACTTTACCTTGTTTTACTTTACTTTGTTTTGGCCCGATGATCGTCTAGTAACCCTTCGTTGTGTTCCGCGTGTAGCAACCTAAATCCTTTGAATGTTCAGTATGGCTTCGCAATCCGTCAGTAGTCAATATTAAAAGAGATAAATAATTTGGATTTAGATTTCGCTGAATTGATACCATTTGTTTTCTACCTATCCTAAATTATTATATGGCGTCCCTAAATAAACTCAACCTAATATTCTCGTTCCGTTCTACCTCTTACCAAATCCGTATTATCTAAATATCTGACAAAGTAGATCTTAATCCTAGCCCTTCGTTGTCCCATATATAACCTTTCATTCAAAATTATAAATTAATAATCGTCAACCTTCCATCAACTTTTCATCGACCTTACATTTTTCGTAACTCATCAACCTTTCGCTCGACCTTATAGTTTTATAATTATCACGAGAGCCTATGATTAAAACTTCCATTCTGAATCTACGATCATGACAGCGGCTATGACTTAGAGCCCCGCCCCGCCCTAAGTTGTGAATTTCGTCGGACCAGACTTGGATATTCTCCACCGCTTGTCGGGATTAAGTACCGCCTCGCAGTTACGAAATCTCGACGGAAAGTATTTACTTTCATTTATTTTACTATGTTTGTCTATCTGTGGTCTTCCATCAAATCTCAATTCATCGTTCTATTGTCCGTCGCTCTCACAGGACAAATGACACTGACAACAGCTAACATCGCTCCATGACAATAAGCTTACTTGTCAAAGTCACCCGTCCGAACTCATTTAAACAGATGTGAAATCTTTATGTTATCGCTAGAAAATACCGTGAAACTCGCCTATTATAATAAGTCTAGTATGTCTAAGCAAGGGAACTTCATAAAGAGGGACTTCTTTTCTTTTATCTAAAGAGTATTCACGGTTCGATCTCATTCATACCCGGTTCGTAAACAATCTCACAACCTCCATTCATGATTCAACGAGGATGAAGGGTTATCAGCGGACATAACCCCCGCCATGGTCGAATTTCCCATCCTTCTTATCTAGTTCATGCGGTTCCTCAATCCCACTTACTTACTTTAGCAAAAGGGAAAGAGGCCCCAATATTTAGAGATCTAAAATCTCGTTAAACCTATCCTAGCTCTACCTACTAGGAGCAATTACATAATACATTAGGCTTTATTTACCCATCTGTACATACGCCTAGCTTATTTAGCTTAATATGGGACTATTGTCCAGGTTTCTATTTGTAGAATTATATTATGTGGCAAGAGGTCATATTTTTCCCCCGGTGTAATAATACTGGTTTTATTTAGTTAGTATTTCAGAAGCATTGTTCTAAGGTTTAAGGATATTTTTCCTTTAGGTGTAGGTAACAACAATTATTTATTGTTTCAGGTTATTTCTCATTGGAAAACCTAGGAATTGTTTTAATTCCAGAAAGTGACAGTTCGTCTAGATAATTCTGTAACACTAAGATTTCTAGTGTGGAGCTGTAGTTCTTTCCATATCTATTCATGGAAGAGTTCAACGATGGAACGATTCAAGTCAGAGGTAGGTCCCAGTTAGTGACTTTCGAAGAGCCTTATGGAGAATCTCACTCTTTTTTAGTCATAAGAAAATCCAGGGAAGGTAATAGGTCATTGCCCATAAGTAGTCAATCTAACAGAGACGAACTCATTCATATTTGTCGTTCGTTGTTTCTTGTAATTAATGTTAAGGACAGAATTATTCCTTTCGAACCATTTTTCTGGTGTAGTACTAGTCTTATTTAAATAGTATGTTAAGAAGCCTTGTTCTAAGGTCTGATGGTAGTTTCCATTAAGTATAATGTCAATTCTTTGTTGATTTCAGGTTATCTCTCTATCGGAGGATTTTTAGAAAGTTCTTCTAGATAATTCTGTAAACACTAGGAATTCTAGTGCCATAGTTAATACCATAACTATTGCATGGAAGGATTCAACATTGGAGCGATTCAAGTTGAAAGTAAGCCTCAGTTAGTGACTTTCGAAGAGCCTTATGGAGAATCTCACTCTTTTTTAGTCATAAGAAAATCCAGGGAAGGTAATAGGTCATTGCCCATAAGTAGCCAATCCAAAAGAGACAAACTTAGTCATATCTGTCGTCCATTGCCTTTATGCAATTAATTAATCTTGAAATCAGAATTATTCTTTCCGAACCAAGCCTAAGTTAAATTATAGTTAATTTGTCCAGATTATTACTTTATTTATAGGTAGGTTATATTTAATCCTTGTAGTTCCATTCAGTAGTCCTAACTATTGTGATTTAATTGATTATTTATCAGTTATGTTTAGTTTTCATCGTTCGTTTTCTTTCCGTCACAAATTATATTAATTTCTTAATTGTTTCCCCAGATGCTCACTTTATGAGTATGTAAAGCTAAATTTAGGCTCTATAGCATTGTTATGATGAATAATAAAATGATTAAACCATATTACAACTTCTTTCATTCAAAGTAGGTACATATGTAATGATTAGTCTTATTGATTTGATTGACGGATATAACATTGTTTAGATGTTTGCTTGTTCATGTTTGACCTAATAACTCTGTAAATCTATCACAATATAGTCTGTAGTATTACAATTGATTCCCAAGGAAGTTTATGTTTCACCAGTTCATTTCTTTGTCATAGTATCTTTAATTTCCCCGAGTGTTCGTTTTATATTTTGTTGTGTTGGCTTAATTTTATATAGTTTCCTATAGTTTAAGATGACCCTGTCTTACAGCATTAATACCTCCCTATCAGAAGAACCCCATGCTAAAGACATGTGTGCTGTGTGTGTGTGTGACCCCACTCTCTTATAATCCAGCCAGCCCATAGGCACCCACGAACTACCCATGATTAGCACCTCCAATCGACAACACTATAACCTTGCCAGCACACAGATACCTACGAACCTTCTAAGGCAACCATCTTCCATCGATAACACTATAACCTAGTCAGCACGCAGATACCTACGAACCTCCTACGACTAGCATCTCTTATTGATGTCACTATAACCTAGTCAGCACACAGATACCTACGAACCTCCTACGACTAGCATCTCTTATCGATGTCACTATCACATAGCCAGCTCACAGGTACATACGAACCTCCTATAGCTAGCATCTCTTATCGTCAACAATATAAACTAGCTCATAGGTACTTACGAATCTCCTGTGGATAGCTCCTCTTATTGATAACACTATAACCCAGGCAGCTCACAGGTACTTACGAATCTCCTATGGCTAGCTCCATTTCAACTCGCCATCCGACGCGCCCTATCAGTGTCAGTAAGAATCTGAACCTTCGCAATGCCACTCATACAAACCCTGGCCCTAATATCACTTCCCATCATCCCAGCACAGCTTTTAAAGATTACTAAATCTCCTCAGGAAGAGACCCGACGATCCACGGCCCATATTACTACGCACTTTTCACTGAACTTCACCATTTTCTTTCTCACTTTTCTCCGCGACCCCCGCTCACTTCAAGGACCTCCTACGCGACCGACCCTCACTTTTCCGCTCAAACTCCTACTTTCCACTCCACTTCACCATTTTGATTTTTTTCTTTTTCCACGCACGTCCGTTCTCCTAGCAGTTTCGCAAGCCCCGCCCAGAGACTCTCGCGCCTCTCTCCATAGACAAACTTCCTCCCCTTTGCCACCATAGAGTTTCTACCTGTGCAATAATTAGCTTTTTCCAAATTGAATGCAATATTTATGTGTAGCCAAAATCTCACTAATCTGTCAATGCAAATCTCAGTATTCTGCCAAAAATTGATAATTGTGTATTTTTATTTTGTGAAATGTAGCGAGTCCAATTCGGGACCGTTACAGCCAACCCCCAAAATATTCGCAGGTGTATTTATTTAAATCACCGAAGTAATATTTTTCCCTCTCTAGAATTACAACAGTAATTATTTCACAAACATAAGAATACCAAACAACCCCCATTTTTCCATTCTTTTATTCAGTCAAAATTGATAAATGTGTAACCCTCATCTTGTTAATGTGGCGAGTCCAAGTTGGGACCGTTACAGCCAACCCCCAAAATATTCGCAGGTGTATTTATTTAAATCGCCGAAGTAATATTTTCCTCTCCGGAATTACAGCAGTACCTATTTCTCAAACATAAGAATACCAAACAACCCCCATTTTATTTTTCATATTTTTATTTAATCAAAATCGATAAGTGTGTAACCCTCATCTTGTAAATGTGGCGAGTCCAAGGTGGGACCGTTACAGCCAACCCCCAAAATATGCGCAGGTGCGTTTATTTATATCACCGGAGTAATATTTTCCTTTCCGGAATTACCACAGTACCAGTTTTACAAACATAAGAATACTAAAAGGCCCCCTTACTTATTATTCATTCTAATTTGCTCGTATTTGACTTCAATCGTGTGTGTGTGTGTGTGTGTGTGTGTATAAATTGTAACAAGTACAACTGTGTATATGATAAATAGATAAATAAGTGTGTGTGTTTTTAAACTGTATCCTAAAACTTTATTATTAGAACCAGTACGTGAACATTCCCCGCATTGAACATCCCCAAAAATCGCTCTCATCACCTGGACATCCCAAAGCCCAGAAGAAAAGACGGTTGTGAGGCGTCTCTATCCTAATGATATTATGTAAGCGCTTATCCCCCAATCTACTTATTTTTCGATATAAGAGATACATACTTACATTACCCCTCTAAACTCGGACATGCCGTGCGCGGCTTAAGGTACATAAATTGTCGATGTTCGCAACTTTCCAGTTCACTCCCGAATTCTTGATAGTAAAGCTTATGATTCAGAGCATGTGTAGTGTGCCTTGGTCTTAGCCCCGGGACTAACGTGTGGAGTGGATTCTTTATGAAATCGGCTTATACCGATGATTTTTATCAGCTGATCTAACCTAACACCAAATTCTCCTTCATAAAGAAACGTTGTAAGTGTAGTGTGTCGATTTGAAGTCAAATCGTGACAAACCGTCTTAAACCCAGGTCGATGGTTTACTAAAGTCCTTCATTCGACTAAAATCCTTTTCATAAATCTCTCAGCAACCCCCCTTCCAAACAGCTTTCATTTTCAAAATAATTGCACACCTTTCAGAACGTAAACTCTCATCGGTTTTCACGCTACTCAAGCAAAGCACCAAACCCGCACGGATTATAAGACACGAATTATGAATTTATTTCAACAATGTAAAACAACCCCCCGAATTTAAATTTATGCAATAGTATTCTATTATGTTTGTTTCGTTTTATTACCGTTACCATTACCTCCTTTCATTTACCTTTACCTTTTTCAGTTACCTTTACCTTTCTTAGTTACCTTTACCATTTTACCTTTTATCTTTCTCAGTTACCGTTACCTTTTTCAATTACCAATTTTTTCCAAATAAAACTAGATATATATAATTTTTTTTTTGTTTTTATGATTATTTCATATTATTTTCTTACAGAGTTCTTTCAAACAATATTTCAACATCAACCTATCACGTCCCACTGCTGGGCACGGGCCCCTCCCCTCACGATGCTTTCCCTCACCGAAAAGCGAGCGACAACCACGCCCATACGTTCCACAGAAACACACCGGCACGTGCCCGCACTGGGATTCGAACCCACGACCCTCCGACTGAAAGGCGGACGCTCTCCCATTAGGCTACCACCGCTTCCATCTTATTAAATCTTATTTACCATCAGCTCTTATGATCCCTTTCTATATCTATTACAATCATTATATTTTTAAACAATATCCATTAGAACATTATTAATAAGTTATTAAAAGTCTGCTTTACAATCTTCTATTCCATTTTACATTTATGTTTCTTCTCTTTATGTTTATATTCCTTCTTCATTATAACAAATTTTTGTAAAAATTTATATTTCCTGCAACAGTTAATTTAGATAAGTTAACACCAAATCGTATTTATAGATGGTGACAACCCCCCGACATTTCCCCTCTGGTTAATCTAATAATTGTATATAATTTTTTTTTTTAATCTCTGCATATTTTCCTTACTAAGATTCGTGTATTCTATGATTTAGCCTTTTATTTTGCCTTTTCCCTAATTGTTTATTACATTATGGTATATATTAAGTTTATCTATTATGTTACTATGTATTTAAGTTTATTTTGTGTATAATATGTATCTATTTATTTATTTATTTTAATCTACGTATATAAAGAAAGCCACCGTCCGATGTCCTATTTACTCCTCTCCGCGCATGGTTGTCTGGAAGAGACCGCTCTGAGCGATAAGACCGCCCATTGTGACACTAATTGCAAAACTTGCCCCGTTCTAGTTTTAATTTTTCTTTGTTCTGCGTTGTTTCAATAAAGAGTCCATCTATATATCTATCTATTTATTCTATAATAATATATTTCCCTCCATAAACATCAACCACCTTCCGGATTACAATGCCATACCGAACACCATCCTATTTCACGGCAACAATTGTGACTAATTACTTAGTCACCGAAGACGAAGTTATATTGAACCTAATTACCTTCTAATAAATTTCCTTTAAAGATTCTAATCTAAATTGCAACTAATAATAATAATCATAACCAATAAGCTAATCCTAGTCATAAATGCAACCGATCCTGTTCTAAACTACCCTGTTCTTACAGCATTCTTATTTTACCTATCCTGGTCTTGACTATCCTGGTCACTCTATTCTTGTTTTGCCTATCCTGGTCTAAACTATCCTGGTTTTGTCCCATCCTGGTCACGGCACCAATTGTAACCCCCCCCTTTCTTCTCTCCCCTGTTTAATAATACTCTACCTCATAACAATTTTTTTCGAAATTTAAAATAATTAATTAAACTAAATTAAACTTAAACTAACACAAATCTTAAACTCCTCGCCTCAACCTACTCTCTTCTACTCTCTCCTAATAATAATCATAATAATACTACATTTCAGTACAGTACTATAATAATAAGTTCAGTACAACTCCGTATAACTCCGCACCTAACTCACTCTCCTCTATTCTACTTTACCTTACTTTACTTTACTTTACTTTACCTTGTTTTACTTTACTTTGTTTTGGCCCGATGATCGTCTAGTAACCCTTCGTTGTGTTCCGCGTGTAGCAACCTAAATCCTTTGAATGTTCAGTATGGCTTCGCAATCCGTCAGTAGTCAATATTAAAAGAGATAAATAATTTGGATTTAGATTTCGCTGAATTGATACCATTTGTTTTCTACCTATCCTAAATTATTATATGGCGTCCCTAAATAAACTCAACCTAATATTCTCGTTCCGTTCTACCTCTTACCAAATCCGTATTATCTAAATATCTGACAAAGTAGATCTTAATCCTAGCCCTTCGTTGTCCCATATATAACCTTTCATTCAAAATTATAAATTAATAATCGTCAACCTTCCATCAACTTTTCATCGACCTTACATTTTTCGTAACTCATCAACCTTTCGCTCGACCTTATAGTTTTATAATTATCACGAGAGCCTATGATTAAAACTTCCATTCTGAATCTACGATCATGACAGCGGCTATGACTTAGAGCCCCGCCCCGCCCTAAGTTGTGAATTTCGTCGGACCAGACTTGGATATTCTCCACCGCTTGTCGGGATTAAGTACCGCCTCGCAGTTACGAAATCTCGACGGAAAGTATTTACTTTCATTTATTTTACTATGTTTGTCTATCTGTGGTCTTCCATCAAATCTCAATTCATCGTTCTATTGTCCGTCGCTCTCACAGGACAAATGACACTGACAACAGCTAACATCGCTCCATGACAATAAGCTTACTTGTCAAAGTCACCCGTCCGAACTCATTTAAACAGATGTGAAATCTTTATGTTATCGCTAGAAAATACCGTGAAACTCGCCTATTATAATAAGTCTAGTATGTCTAAGCAAGGGAACTTCATAAAGAGGGACTTCTTTTCTTTTATCTAAAGAGTATTCACGGTTCGATCTCATTCATACCCGGTTCGTAAACAATCTCACAACCTCCATTCATGATTCAACGAGGATGAAGGGTTATCAGCGGACATAACCCCCGCCATGGTCGAATTTCCCATCCTTCTTATCTAGTTCATGCGGTTCCTCAATCCCACTTACTTACTTTAGCAAAAGGGAAAGAGGCCCCAATATTTAGAGATCTAAAATCTCGTTAAACCTATCCTAGCTCTACCTACTAGGAGCAATTACATAATACATTAGGCTTTATTTACCCATCTGTACATACGCCTAGCTTATTTAGCTTAATATGGGACTATTGTCCAGGTTTCTATTTGTAGAATTATATTATGTGGCAAGAGGTCATATTTTTCCCCCGGTGTAATAATACTGGTTTTATTTAGTTAGTATTTCAGAAGCATTGTTCTAAGGTTTAAGGATATTTTTCCTTTAGGTGTAGGTAACAACAATTATTTATTGTTTCAGGTTATTTCTCATTGGAAAACCTAGGAATTGTTTTAATTCCAGAAAGTGACAGTTCGTCTAGATAATTCTGTAACACTAAGATTTCTAGTGTGGAGCTGTAGTTCTTTCCATATCTATTCATGGAAGAGTTCAACGATGGAACGATTCAAGTCAGAGGTAGGTCCCAGTTAGTGACTTTCGAAGAGCCTTATGGAGAATCTCACTCTTTTTTAGTCATAAGAAAATCCAGGGAAGGTAATAGGTCATTGCCCATAAGTAGTCAATCTAACAGAGACGAACTCATTCATATTTGTCGTTCGTTGTTTCTTGTAATTAATGTTAAGGACAGAATTATTCCTTTCGAACCATTTTTCTGGTGTAGTACTAGTCTTATTTAAATAGTATGTTAAGAAGCCTTGTTCTAAGGTCTGATGGTAGTTTCCATTAAGTATAATGTCAATTCTTTGTTGATTTCAGGTTATCTCTCTATCGGAGGATTTTTAGAAAGTTCTTCTAGATAATTCTGTAAACACTAGGAATTCTAGTGCCATAGTTAATACCATAACTATTGCATGGAAGGATTCAACATTGGAGCGATTCAAGTTGAAAGTAAGCCTCAGTTAGTGACTTTCGAAGAGCCTTATGGAGAATCTCACTCTTTTTTAGTCATAAGAAAATCCAGGGAAGGTAATAGGTCATTGCCCATAAGTAGCCAATCCAAAAGAGACAAACTTAGTCATATCTGTCGTCCATTGCCTTTATGCAATTAATTAATCTTGAAATCAGAATTATTCTTTCCGAACCAAGCCTAAGTTAAATTATAGTTAATTTGTCCAGATTATTACTTTATTTATAGGTAGGTTATATTTAATCCTTGTAGTTCCATTCAGTAGTCCTAACTATTGTGATTTAATTGATTATTTATCAGTTATGTTTAGTTTTCATCGTTCGTTTTCTTTCCGTCACAAATTATATTAATTTCTTAATTGTTTCCCCAGATGCTCACTTTATGAGTATGTAAAGCTAAATTTAGGCTCTATAGCATTGTTATGATGAATAATAAAATGATTAAACCATATTACAACTTCTTTCATTCAAAGTAGGTACATATGTAATGATTAGTCTTATTGATTTGATTGACGGATATAACATTGTTTAGATGTTTGCTTGTTCATGTTTGACCTAATAACTCTGTAAATCTATCACAATATAGTCTGTAGTATTACAATTGATTCCCAAGGAAGTTTATGTTTCACCAGTTCATTTCTTTGTCATAGTATCTTTAATTTCCCCGAGTGTTCGTTTTATATTTTGTTGTGTTGGCTTAATTTTATATAGTTTCCTATAGTTTAAGATGACCCTGTCTTACAGCATTAATACCTCCCTATCAGAAGAACCCCATGCTAAAGACATGTGTGCTGTGTGTGTGTGTGACCCCACTCTCTTATAATCCAGCCAGCCCATAGGCACCCACGAACTACCCATGATTAGCACCTCCAATCGACAACACTATAACCTTGCCAGCACACAGATACCTACGAACCTTCTAAGGCAACCATCTTCCATCGATAACACTATAACCTAGTCAGCACGCAGATACCTACGAACCTCCTACGACTAGCATCTCTTATTGATGTCACTATAACCTAGTCAGCACACAGATACCTACGAACCTCCTACGACTAGCATCTCTTATCGATGTCACTATCACATAGCCAGCTCACAGGTACATACGAACCTCCTATAGCTAGCATCTCTTATCGTCAACAATATAAACTAGCTCATAGGTACTTACGAATCTCCTGTGGATAGCTCCTCTTATTGATAACACTATAACCCAGGCAGCTCACAGGTACTTACGAATCTCCTATGGCTAGCTCCATTTCAACTCGCCATCCGACGCGCCCTATCAGTGTCAGTAAGAATCTGAACCTTCGCAATGCCACTCATACAAACCCTGGCCCTAATATCACTTCCCATCATCCCAGCACAGCTTTTAAAGATTACTAAATCTCCTCAGGAAGAGACCCGACGATCCACGGCCCATATTACTACGCACTTTTCACTGAACTTCACCATTTTCTTTCTCACTTTTCTCCGCGACCCCCGCTCACTTCAAGGACCTCCTACGCGACCGACCCTCACTTTTCCGCTCAAACTCCTACTTTCCACTCCACTTCACCATTTTGATTTTTTTCTTTTTCCACGCACGTCCGTTCTCCTAGCAGTTTCGCAAGCCCCGCCCAGAGACTCTCGCGCCTCTCTCCATAGACAAACTTCCTCCCCTTTGCCACCATAGAGTTTCTACCTGTGCAATAATTAGCTTTTTCCAAATTGAATACAATATTTATGTGTAGCCAAAATCTCACTAATCTGTCAATGCAAATCTCAGTATTCTGCCAAAAATTGATAATTGTGTATTTTTATTTTGTGAAATGTAGCGAGTCCAATTCGGGACCGTTACAATGGATGGATCGATGGTTAGATGGATGGATTGACGGGTGGATGGATAGATTAATACAGAGGATACTTTTTATCCCGTAAAATTAACGGTTCTTGTGGGCCAATACTCAACACGAGTGAAACCGCGGGGCGCAACTAGTTATTTAGATTTGTCCATCTTACAAAAAGCGGCTAAAGAAACTATTTAGTTGAAAATTTGCAGAAATGTGGTTGGGTGTTCGAAAATAAATATAGCTCAGTTCGACCTATAGCTAGATAGTACAAACGACCCCCTCCCCTCTCCTAGAGAAACCGAAAATTCCCAGTAAAATCAGATCAAGAGATACTGATAAAAAATTTTTTTTTAAATACCAAAAGCCAATCAGTGAGAATTGTATGTAGAAATGTGGGCAGGTCAAACAAAGTTCCCGTTTAGTGAAAAGAAAAATAAAACCATAACTTTAGCAACTTTATATCCCAATTTCAAATCAATTTTATTAGTTCACAGCTGTCAAAACTTCCAACAAAACGAGGCAACTTTACCATTGAAAATTACCCCAATGGGGATAAAAGTATAAAAGTCTATTATATTGGTGACAAAGGGGATAAATTTCCTCCGCTGGGAGGAACTCGTTGCATCGGAGCAATATATTTCTACCAGCTTCTAAGATATTTTAGGTTTCATTTTTATACGGCAAAAACTAGTTTTTCAGACTGAGCGAAACGAGATTATCTTGGACAAAGCACAGTTTTCATGAACCTATTTATATTGGTCTGAAAATAGTTCTCACACCTTTGATTTGTTTTTCATAAAATTTGGTAAGTAGGTAAGTGACATGAGAATTTCCTGGATAATTTAAATCACACTATTATTTCCAAGTACCATTTCAAATTATAACAAATCTCCTTTTTTATGTAGTGATCAAATAAGCTTTGAACCCCACAAGCATATTTATCAGTTTCATATAAATGTACTTAAAAATATATGTATATACGTGATAAAAAATCGATACAAGACGCAGTTTCTGATTCCCTAGATACAGGGAATTAAATAGTAGTTAAGGGTTAGGATTTATTATAATGTGTAATCATGACAAAACAAAAACATTGTATTTCTTTCTACTTGTAAGTTAAAATTACCAGAAAAGATAATGAAATCTGTGATATTACAATTTAAAACATTTTCATCCGACTGCGCCAGAAGGCTTATAATTTTGTACAAAGAAAAACTGGTATTATAAATTGCCACGGGTTTTTAAATATTCGTAGTCGCCAAGAGCTCATTTAATTCCACGAAAATTAGGTATTATTATATTATTTATAACCAATTTCTCTCGTCTCTAGGAAGCTGTTACAATGACCTAATTAATCATTTCTCTGAAGTTACACCGCAATTTGAATTTTCGTGCAAACAATGCGATAAAATATTTGAAGATTTCTGAAATAACTAGACTTACTGACTGTTTGTTTTAGTTTAAAGCGAAGCAGCTTACCTGAAAAAGAAAATTATTGCAATTAAAATCAATCCAGTTCCAGACCAATATTCAGACAGACAGACACACATTCAAGAAAAGGTAATTTGTAGGCATCGCATAAATAGCAGTTTTCGCTTATTTGTCATTTGTTTTGAATTCACCGATATTTTTTTAATTAATTGGTTTACTTGGTAAATAGATCATTATTATTAGATTATTTCATTTCAAGGTCATAAAAGATTATCAATAAAGATCGTGACGCGTTATTAAAATTTATTAATATCTAAAAGGGCCATTATTAGCTATGATCAGCTAGATTCGTAACGTGCTCGTTTTGAACTGTCAAAATAACGCGCTGGAAGCTAGCGGGTTTAAGGCACGTTTTGAATTTTTTTGCGGTTATAAACAAGTTTAAAGCGCGTTATGACATCACGCGTTTTCAGCAAGGAATCTCACGTCACATTATAGCGAATAAGGGCTCTGAAAAATTACAATAACTGTTGTCGGTTCATTATGACATGTCTTGAATAGAATTGAAATAGGTAGTTATTATTGTAACATCTAAATGTTTTCAAATATAATTTTAGACAAAGGCTATTATTTTTATTAATATATAATAAAAAGAACGGACAAACACGATCAGTTGTCTCGGGTATTTCAGGAGGAAAAGGTGATTGGGACGGTGTCCGTTTTATAACACTAAGTGAAGTGCAATTTTTTTTTATATTCGGTTTCGCTTACTGTTGTCTAAGTTCATTTTCCATTGTTTTTAGGCTGGTTAATACGTTGACTGCTGAAAACACAGACGCTTGTGTTTTTATAACGTTACGCAAGTGCGGGAAAACACGCCTGTTGTGTTAGCGCAGTTTACGTGCCGGCTGTGCGGTGAAACACAGACGTGTGTGTATAACGCAGCGGTACTACAGTGCGGCTGACACAGACGGCACGCTAGTGCTGGAAAACACCCACGGTTCGTAACGGCGCCCAGATGTAATAATCGGTTCAGCAGTCAACATGTTAAAATGAAAATATTTACTACATTTCTAACGAAACTTGAAGCGACAATAAATAGGCAGTGCCTAGGAGACCTTAGCTCTCTTTCTTATGATATTTTCAGTGATTTCTCGAGAGGAAGGCAATTCTCTCAAGTTTTATACAACAAAAGTAAAAAGTTTGCTATAAACTCCTAGAATTCTAGACGGACGTATAGTTTTAGAGAAGTTTCTTAATGCACTTTACTCTTGTAGCTGATAAAGTGGTACGTATTCAATTTTTCCAGTGCACATATAGTTCTAATAAATCTCGGACATCCCATACAAATAACTGATCTGACATTTCACTAAGTACATAAATGACGTTTTTGCACGCGCCATGCGTGTGTCACTCAAAGATAATATGCGACCAAAAAAAAGATACCCGCAATTTCTTACTAACCCGTTTGTCTATCGTTATTTGTCATTTGGGTGTGTAATATTGATTGACTTCCCAAGTGGCATCCGTATTGCGGGCAGAGGTGCGGGGAAGCGAATCGCACGGGGTGGAGTGTTCATTCTGTATTTATAAGTACTATATTTCTTTTGTTTTTCTGGTTCCAGTTGGCTGTTTAATATTTTATAGATAGTTAACTCTGATGACATTTCATTTCATTCTTTAGCGTGTGCTAGTGTCTTGGGGTGATTCACAAACTCTGACACCATGGAAAGCCACTACTATATTTGAGAATTATCGATAGAATACATTACATTTTTGTTTATTTATAATTTGTTATTATCGTCACCTTAACAAATGATGTTCCCGCTGACTAGATGAGAGAGGGTGTCCTTTCGGAGAAACACTTGAGCGGAGTAAACGTTGGCCTATTTATAGAATTCCTGAAAGCTTTATTTATTAACGCGAAGACTATACGAGTAGTATCTACCTATTATTTTACCTTCGCATGTTCTCTTTAATTTCAGTCTTCATTTTGCTCTATTATCTATAAATAGCTTCTACTTTTCCATCCTCACATTTTCATGTAAATTAAAACACCACTACATTATATTATTGTTTACAATGTGAAAGTTTGTTAGTGTGCGTGTGTGTGTTATTTTTTTGTCCTCTCTTTATGACACAACGGATGATCGGTTTTGACCTAATTTAGTATATAGTATAGAGGCAAAACCCCTAGGCGTAGCTAGTGTTTAATTAACTTAAATCATTAACAGAAAACAACAGTTAACTGATTCCTTACAAAGTTTTCTTAACATTTCCTATTCATTCTTCCGTTCGCGACTCAAAATATTATGACACCATTATAAAACAACTTTGCTTGTTAAATAAGGTCGTCCTGGCTTCTTCGGCTCTTTCATTATCTTCGTGAACAATGTTTAGAGTGCTACCCGTTGAATTTCAATATTAATGTAGATTGAAGTGATGGTGTAATAAAATTATAAGGGTCGTTTTATGGTACAGAAGAGGTTTGCGAATCAATAATTGTAGAAAACGAGAAAAGCGGTTTTATTTCGGAGATAACGATTTAGAAAACGTTGAATATTTTAGTGTGTATAATAGAGTAATTTGAATTTGTCATTAGACTATTTTTTATGCCTGTAGATCGTATTATTTAACATGTTAACTGCTGAACCGATTTTTACATTTGGGCACCGTTACGGAACGTGGGTGTTTTCCAGCAATAGCGTGCCGTCGATGTGAGACAGAATGTAGTAGCCCCGCGTTAAACACACACGTCTGTGTTTCGCCGCACAGCCGGCACGTAAGCTGTACAACAAGTGTGTTTTCCCGCACCCGCGTTAAGTTTTAAAAAACACAACGTCTGTGTTTGCAGCGGTGAACGTGTTAAAGAAAATTGTGGTCTTTATTATCGTTGTCAAGTATAGTTAATAATTGTTTGTGACGATTTTAGTGAGAGACTTCTATATTTATGTAATCGTGATTTATTAATATAATAGTATTTATTTATTTTCAGTAATGTGGCAGTTTATATTGCTCTGTGTCTTAGTGGTGACTAGTGACGCAAGGTATGAAAATGTTAAGGTTAAATCAGACTGGTGGGAATCTGCAGTTTTCTACCAGATCTACACTAGGTCTTTCATGGACAGCAATGGTGACGGCATCGGTGATCTCAATGGTATATGGCCTTATATTTTGTGTAGAAGTAGTATTTTTCAGCGTACGTCTATCACGATGGTAAGTGATGATGCGGTTGAGGATGTTGACACGACTACATAGAAGAGATACCTGTTCATATCTGTACATCTAGTACAGTTATTCAACCGCCAAGCAGTTGTATCCAAACAGTACAGTGGACTGGTTTGAAACACTGTTTTTAGCGATATTAATAAGGTCACTAAAGAACCTAGGGTGACGCGTGCAATGCAGTGCATGATTTTGCTGCCAAAGTACAGCAAAGTTCTGCAACTATTATGGCTAGGCGTGGAGCTTAACATCAAATGAACGATTTCCTCGCCTCATTACTTTGTTCTTCATCATCAACAACCCATAACGTCCCACTGCTGGGCACGGGTCTCCCCTCACTTTCGTGAGGAGGATTAGGCCATAATCCACCACGGGGGCCAGATCCGGATTGGTGGAACACATACCTACCTGCGAAATAATTCTCGGGTAGGTATGTGGGTTTCCTCACGATGTTTACCTGTGAAGGTGACGAAAAGCGAGAGATAATTACGTACATATGTTTTACAAGAAACACATTGGTACGTGCCCGCATTGGGATTTGAACTCACGACCTTCTGATTGGAAGGCGGACGTTCTCCCACTAGGCTACCACCGCTTGTACTTTGTACTTAGTTTAAAAAAAACTGTAAGCGTAATTTGATCCGAGCTTGATCGCTTAATCTACTTTCAGGCATAACAACGCGACTCGGCTACTTGAAAGAACTTGGAGTAGACGCAGCATGGCTCTCGTCAATCTTCAAATCCCCTCAGCAGGACTTCGGCTACGACGTCTCTGACTTTTACAGCATCCATCCCGAGTACGGCACCATGGACGACTTCGAGCAACTCCTCAGAAAAGCCAGCGATCTCAGTAAGAGCCACATTAATATTCATTGCTCATTACGCAAATTTATGCGTTTGCCGGGAACACCCGAAATTCTCTTACTTCCACGTTCCTAACAAGATTTCAAGCTGAACGTCGAACGATGAAAGACATCTCGATGAATGGTACCTCTTGTACTGCTATATTGTTTGTTTATTATGTCGATTCCTTATCAAAGATTTCGAGCTTGATGGGCTCCATTGAAATAATTATTTCATTCGATGAGCAGGAAAGTAATCTGGATGCCTAATTGAAGAGCGTTTCGAGTTGTTGTTCAATTTAATAACAATGAGATACTTCGATGCCTATTTTGTGTTTCTTACAGATATCAAGATTGTCTTGGACATGGTGATGAACCATTCTAGCAATGAGAGTGACTGGTTTATTAGGTCTATGCACCATGACGAGTACTACAGCGACTGGTACATTTGGGAACAGGGGCATCTTGATGCAACTGGTATTAGGAAACCACCAAATAATTGGGTAACTACAAGCATTCATTAGATTAAGCCTATAAATCCTAAAATTGGAAACTTGGCAAAGTATTCGGATATGAAGTCTTCTTATGTCATCTGCATTGGTAGTTCATTTTCTTCTACTGATAAGGAAATTCCTTTTAGAGCTATTACAGTTGCAGATATATTTTGTGCCTTAGTCAACCCCAAATCCCAACATGTAGTTCAGTCTAAATTCGAAACCATGATTTTCGTCATAAAACCTGTCTACTGATACCTTTTCTGGTAAGGATTCTAAAATTATAAACAGTTATAACTGCAGTTTTATATGATTGTATTAATTTAACAGGTCAGTTTATTCAGGAAGAGCGCCTGGACCTATTCCATGATTCGGGACCAGTTTTACCTTCATCAGTTTGGTGAAGCTCAACCCGATCTAAACTATAGAAATCCTGTTGTTGTTGACGAAATGAAGGTAAGAATTTTAACTGGCTGATAATAAATAATTAACTTGTATTGCTGTTTTCGTTTGTTTGTTTGTGTAGTAACCTACAGAGATCACCAACAACAATTTGAACCATTCATAAAGTGAGAATTTGTTATACATTGATGCCAATTCTATTTTTACTATTATTTCAAATTTAAATTTACACCTGTCAAAATAATAGTTTTTTTTTAATTTTACTACTTCATGAGACGAACACGCCGTTCATCTGATGGTAAGCGCCACGCCGGTCCATAACAGCTACAGTACCACCCAGAATTTGTTGCGGCATTGCACTGCGCTCGTTATTCAGAGACATTGGTTGTAAGGTCTCAAATGCCCAGTAATTTCGCTGGAAACGGTGGCCTTCAAGCCGTTTTAATTTAAAAAAAAGATGAACCTTAACGAAATTTGTGTCATTTTATCTTGTTTTCAGAATATAATTAAGTTCTGGCTAGAAAAGGGTGTAGGTGGTATGGTCATCAGCTCTGTCAATCATCTGTTTGAAGTCGACAAGGATCTCTACGGAGGCAGATATCCTGATGAGCCGTTGACAGGCAAGCCTGGCCAATTCCCAGAAGACTATGGATACTTGGAACATGAGTATACGAAAGACCAAGAAGAAAATTATGAAATGGTGTCGCAACTCAGAGATGTGTTTGATGCTATCAGTCTACGCGATAATATGACAAGGTTGTTACATTTTTTAATGTTCTAATTTTTTTTTCTGTTCGGGGTATAAATGTGGATGCAAATCGATGCAATCGGAAGAATGTCAACCATATACGGATGACGTGTTTCAGTACGCCTTGTTGTCCGATGATGGAAATGAGATGGAGGAATCAAGTTGTGCAACTCCATCGCACACTCTCCATTTTAAACCCAAATATCGATAATTTTACTTCATGAAGGTAAACAGTATCTAACAATAAAATAAGAAAAGTCTTTTTAATTTAATATTTCTTTGACTTCAGAGTTTTAATAACAGTCGGCTCCCAAACCGGTATAAAAAACGCAGTCCGATACTATGGGGAGAACAACCACAACGGTGCCCATGTGCCTCTAAACACGGTACTTCTCGATGAATTGAATCACGAGTCCGATGCAAGAGACGTCAAGTATACTACAGACAGATGGTTGACTTACAAACCTTTGAGGATGCAAGCTAACTGGATGGTAAGATATCCTTGACTCGAGACAATAATATCCACTCACCAAGCAGTGCGCGGATGTAGGCTGATGCAATGATCACGATGAGGAATTTAATGTGCACAATTACTTTACGCTCAAGTATGAACGTCCATTTGATTTGGAAGTTCCATTACTTTTTAAGTTATAAAACCTCTAAACAGTTGTAGAAGTAGCTTGCCCAAAAGCATACCATCTACAGCATGTGATTACGGTGTGCCAACTACCAATTGTTGATATGTTAAGCATGTAAGCTATTGGCATTTTCACTGTAGCTTTTGGAAACAAGAGGTGGCAGTTAGTCTGTGATTTGCAAGTTACTGTTCATACAAAATTTCCAGTAAAAGTTTCAAAGCTCTTGACTGTATGAATCATTGAGCATGTTAAGGTGTTTAGATTAATGAAGACAATGCAGTTCATACTGAAGATACTGTAATTTCTTTGCTTTCAGATTGGAAACCATGACAGGAGCAGAGTATCATCGCGTTTTAGAGGCGCACTGGTAGATGCCTTCAACATGCTTGTGCTGCTTTCGCCTGGAATTGCAATAACTTATATGGTAAACCCTTAAATACTCGATTGAAGCCTTTTTACTTTAACACTTTGACTGCTGAGCCGTTTTGCTTGTCTAGCCACGGGCGCGGCTCTGCACGCACCATAGTGTTTCCCATACAACAAACACAACAGTTGTGTTTTGTCGTACTCTTTGCAAGTTATGAAAAACACAACAGTTGTGTTTTCAGCAGTGAACGTGTTAACCTGATTTGCTTTCAATATTTTGGCGTCACACTTCTTTTTGTATATAGTGCTGGTGTCAACTTTAGACCGAAACTTCTTATGGTTACCGTAAAAATATGAAATTCGTAATTTTTCACATAAAAAATAACATCACAACACACACACACATACAAGGAATTCCTGGTTAGGGGTCCAGATCCATGTATGTGATCGTGATTCGTTATTTTTTTTACTATCATCATCCTCATTAACAGTTATAAAATAATAATGTTATTTTGAGCCAACTCAAAGGCAATATTTTAGTAATCGAAAAGTTGGTACAGGAGTTAAAACAATTACGAAGTTTTAGGGTAAAAGTTAACAAAGTTTGTTCTATTGAAACATCAACTAGAATTAACAATGTGAATGTAATTAGAAGAAATTTAGTTTCCTTTTTTTTCTAGAACATAACGTTGATAACCAAGTAATAACTGAAAAGAGAAATAAAATACTGTGACATCTAGAGTAGTGATTACTCTAGTAATACGTTCTCTGGATTTGATGTGATGCGTCCTAAGATTCTACTCTTGAACACAGTTAAAATATGATCAATATTGGATTTTCGTTTTTAACTCACTCTCAGCTCAGACTGAACGAAAAACTGCCAACTCACACTTTATCGAAAAAATTTAAAATCAATAGGTCCAAAGCTCTCCGTCGAACTTTGTAAAAAAGTAATCTGCGGCAATTTATAGCAATGAAAAAATCAATGTATTCATAAAACAGTTACAAAATAATAAGAAAAAACAACTGATGGATTAAACTCTCTTCTGTAGCGTAAATCGTTGATAAATTATTAAAAGAAAACAATCCCACAATCTCTAACAAACAGCCGTCAAATATTTCCAATACAAACCAACCCGCAATTTCTGAACCTTTCTCAAACCGCCGACTAACCCCACGTCAACAAAACAAACGAAACTGCCTATACATTATTCAGGGCGAGGAAATCGGCATGGTCAACGGATTTGTTCCCTGGAGCGAGACAAAGGACCCTCTTGCTTGTGGTACGGATGACCCTGTCAATTTTATCGAGGTTTCCCGCGACCCTGTACGTACGCCCTTCCAGTGGAATAATGGGAAGAATGCAGGTATGGACTTGAATTTATTATTTTTGCTGTTCTAAGCCTATATTAATTTACCTACTAGATGACGACAAATCGAGGACGTACTAAAGAAAGGCCAAGTCTAAATTACCTATAACCAGCGAGCATGTATAAAGGGACTCATGAGAGCGGAACAAACGAAAAAGGTGTGCCAGGATCGTAGCACGTGGAAAAGTCTAGCCTCTGCCTACCCCAACAGGAAAAAGGCGTGACTATATTATTATGTATGTACTAAATGTGCACCCGCTTTGACTTATCTTATAACCCACAAGAATCATTCATTTTTCGGGATAAAAAGTAATGAATGTCCTAATGCCAATAATAAACTATTCGCGTGCCAAACTTCATCTAATTACGTTCAGCCGTTGCAAGGTGAGAAAATAAACAAACAAATACATAAACTTTCGCATTTATAATATTTGGGAGAAGACCAAAAGTTATTAATGGTCCTCCTAGAAGTCATATGGAATAAAACTGTACATTCTGAAGGCATGACAGTGATGATATGACAACAAGGCCATGACGTTTTACCTTTTTTTTTTCGAAGAAATTTGACTTTGTGAGCCTTATAATTATTACATTATTAAGTGTTTACGTAAAGCTACAATTTCCAAGCGAACACATTTTTGTCCAGTATGCTAGCATAATCTTTCACAAGTTCTGACGCTTACCTAAGCCTGTTTAAAATGTAGGAAGATATAATATGCATAGGCTCCCGACGAAATCTTTAGTGAGGAGACCGAATAAGAAATACTGATGAGAACTCATCACAAAATTTACATGTAAGTAACGTATCATGTAAAATTCAGTTTCCAAGAAACGGGTTTCATGGCAAACCTTTTTGAGCAACTTGTTTTTTATTTTTTTATTTTATTATGACTAAAAGGGACACCATTGCACCACATTATAAGGAAAATTTACTTTACGATCCCTTATCAGACTAAGCATACTTTTAAACGTAATGTGCTAAAGGCAGTACTTGAACTCACGTGATACCGCTGGGCTTAGTTGAATCTAGTGCTAGTTAAATTAAATATCTCAGTTTAGTTAACTAACTCGTTAAGTTTGAAAAATATAACTTAAAAATATTTCATTGTGGCAAAAATAACCAAAGCAGTTTCGTTTATTCTTAACATTATTGCATATCATGATAAATGGCCTTAATAATTGTATTGGATTGTTCAGTACTTAAAAAGGACCCCAAATAAAATAACAGACTTAAGAGGTATTATAAGGTTCAAATTACTTTACCTAAAACAGTCTCTCGCGGATAAGGCGTTATCTCCACGAGTAACAATATTGAAATCATCGACTTAAACGTCTTATTAAAGTCACTCTTTGTACATTGCGTTAATATCGCCGTGTGGAGATTGATTCATTCGATAGATATTAAGTTTGATGACAACAATAACACCACCGCGATATTGTCGCCTCTAGAATTGACCCCAAGGGGAAGAACCTGAGTCACTGTTTTACAGCGTCCATTTATTCACTGACCCGACGACCCTTCTGAATATTTTGCGTTTCCGTGTGAATAAAACACTGGCGCCCCGTGACGTCAGGTTAGCAGAACGTTGAAATGTCATGACTTTTACGAATGCTTTGTACATTTTTAATGTGTTTTGTTTGTGTAAACAAACGAGCGAGTTGTATTGCCATTTGTAAAATTAATTAATTTTACACTTTTTCAGTTTTGGTTGCCACACTTAGACTTTGTTTATACTGTGTATATAATAGTCGAGATCGGGGTTTAACACATGAAAAATTGCAATTTATAGACCATTAGCTGCGCCTTGCGGTTTCATCCGCCTTGAGTAACATTACACAGAAACCATACATAGCCACGCTTTGTCCCATTGGAGTAGACAGAGACTACATCTTTCCACATGCTACGATCCTGACACACCTACTGACAAAACTAAGAAAGAATGGGATACGCATCTGCTAAGATTGAAATTTAAACTTTGCCATATTGTAATTCAGTTTATTTTGAATTAAAAAGCTGGATACTTACATACATTAACCCGTCGCCGACTTATTCTTAATCCACGCGGAATAGAGTAGATTACGAATAATCCTCTAATCTTATGACATAACGCAGACTCGAGGCGCGCGCTAAATTTGCATCATTTTGGGTAGAATATGAATAAGATGGCAATACTTTCGGAGAGCGTTTGTAATGCTGATAAGGATAACTTTGGCAATGTTTTTTAATATTTTAAAATGCAAAACAGTAAATATTATATCTATTTGTCTTTTGTTTTTTTTTTTCTTACCAATCGGTCATCACAGCTCTTTCATATTAATGCTGACCTAAATTTTAGGGAAGAATTAGCATACAAAATGTATTGTTTAGACCTCTGAATATTAAGTATGTTCGACCATGAATAAAATATTTTTATAAGGAAAATCATAAATGATTCATCTTTTATCTAAGTAGTACAGGCGGCCTCAGAAGTAACTGAATAGGTCCTAATTTCCAATTTAATTTCGCAAAATATACTTTTTGGACAATCTTTTGAAGAGGACTGTACTAAGTATGTATTGAATCCATCAATTAACCAATCAAATATCATTATTCAATTTACCATCTCTGTATTCACAGTTTAAGCAATAAATATGATTCTGATTCTGATTCTGATTGTGAATGTTTCATTATTCTCTTTAAGATGGATATGTTAAATTCTAAACGTTACATTCTAATCTCTATTGAAAATAATGTTTACAATTTATTTATTTGAGCTCAATACAAATATCGAATCCAATAAATTGTTATATCCTTTGTTTTTACTATGCAACCCAATTTCATGGAGTCTTGATTAATGCTGCCCAATATCATAAATCTGGTGCCAAAAGTATTATATTAGATTAGTTTTGTATCTACATTGACGTCACGTCTATGTTGCGGTGATAGATTTCTCTTATTTTTGGAAAGGAACAGTTAGCAGTTAAATATGGCTACGGACAGACACAGTTATTAGTTCATAGTTCTTAGTTATTTCGTTAGTTTTAGTTTTTAAGTTTTCTTTGTTCCGTGGTGTTTCAATAAAGAGTTTATATATCTATCTATCTAGTTCTATGAACCAAAAAACTGGCTTCGAATGGGTTTACTAAAAATCAAACTATTGAACCGATTTTGATGAATAACGTGTTAAATAAAAAGAATATGCAAATCAGTTTATAAGTAATGGAGTTCTGAGGTAACAAACATTATAAATAGACCTCCTATGAGCGCAGTCGGGTGAAAAAATACAATTAAATTGAGAACCTGACCCTTTTTTGAAGTCAGTTAAAAGTTGGATCGATGAATTCGATTCGGAAACTTTCCAATACTCGTGAATAGAGGGATTTTCTATTTTGATAAATGTTTGATCATATTTTGTTTTGACTCAACTTTACAATATAGTGAAATACCATTTTCAGGTTTTTCATCGAACGATAACACTTGGCTACCAGTGACCGACGGCTTCGAACATTTGAACGTAGCGAACCAGAGGTCGTCTGTCCGTTCTCACTACCAAGTGTACAAAACCCTGGCGGCCCTGCGAATGCGGCCCGCCTTCCGACTGGGGAAATACGAATCTCTGGCACTAAACAGCGATGTATTCGCGTTTAAGAGGTATTAAGAAGCGATGGGCGATTCTGAGATGTTGACGATTGTTTCGATTGTTCAAAAATCTCGATTGTTCTCGATTAATTTCTCTCGGTTTTAAGTAAATCAGAGTTGTTTTTGGACACCCAAAAAAAAACGAATCATTCTTTCGAGTTAAAAGCGAATTGAGTAATAGAAAGCGAGCGAAGAACTCAGCGGTGAGTCACTTGAATTGGGACATCAGGAAACATCTCGATGGTTCAGTTAGGGATGACAACCGAGATGTTGAGAGATTCGATTGTAATTTTCCATCGAATGCGATTCTGTCGATTGCGTAAACGTCTCGGGCTTGCCTATCATTAGTATTAATATTCCCATTAGTCTTGTTGTTGGGGTGAATGGATACAAAATTGTTATTTTATTAACTTCCCGCATGTCCCATTAGAGGGGAGACGACATGACAGTAGGTACGGGACTAGTGGGAAAAACTTGATTACAGCTTCGTTTTCAAAGATCCATTTCAAGATAGAAAATATTAAAACTCGTCATCCCTACGTAGCTCTGTCCTTTATAAATTCTTTAACTCAAAGATATTAAAAAGTTAAACAACTATTTTCAATTTATATAAACCGGTACCGCCACCGCCAGCTAAAAGTCGGTGTGTTCGAAACTTTAATATCCAGTATTTTTATTGGTTTCTCAAAATAATAAGAAAAATGAGATTTCAAAAGAATTTTATAGAAGGATTCTTCCCACAAAGTTTACCTAGAAAGTTTTAATGAAATTTCTCATTTTTCGTTGTTTTACTGACATTTCTTGGAGAAGATTCGGGTGCTTTCTTTACTGTAAGAAATTTCATGTCATTGGATAAGCTTTGTGTGTCTATATATTGTGTGTTTATTTATTTATTTATTCTTTAGCACACAAATGGAGTACAAGGAGTCCTTAATGCTAAGTAGCATTTTCTACCAGTCATCCATGTGTTTGTGCCTTTCAAAACAATTTAAATTAGAATCTCAAAACTATTGTTTACAACTAATCATAATCTATAAATAATAAGAGCTACGACCTGTGGTTATAATTACTTTTCTTTCACTACCATTATGTAGGTCTTAACCTACTCCACCTATTGACAATTGGTAATACAGTATTCCTTCTAAGTTACTAGTGGTTTTTTATTTAATTTTCCAATAATGTTTCGGGTTATTCTTTCATTGGGCAGTGATCAAACAATTGTTATGACTTCAGGTGGTTCAACGACGACACATACATCGTTGTGATGAACGTCGGCAAAACCTATCGAGTAGTCAACCTTACTGCTTTCGACCTGGTCTTCGGACAACTTGAAGTTGAAGTTAGCAGCGTTTTGTCTTCTAGAGTTTTCAAGTGAGCAATCTTTTAGATCTTTAATCTTTTAGCCTTTGCTCTGCAGTGGTATGATCGCGGATAAAAACAATAATGATATAAAATCATCATTATCATTATCCCATTTAGGCCCACTGCTGAGCTCGGGTCTCCCCTCATCACTTCGATAAGGTGGTTCATTTCATTTATGACGGGAAATTTTAAATTCAAACTGTGTCTCGTTTTTGGATCAAGGCCGGGAATGTAAATGAGAATGTATTTCGCGACAACCGTAGATCATAGGCATATGTGTCAAATATTTAACATAACATATCATATTTATGTGTAATATAACACGTGATGGTAAGCGCTACGCCTGTCCACAACAAATAAAGTGCTGTCCGGAACTTTGCTCTACTCTGCCCTTTGCTTTACCATGCACTGCGCTCGTCACCCTGAGACATCGGCTCTAAAGTCTCATATACCCCTCAAACCGGAACACAGTAATCTTTGCACACTACTGCTTGGCGGATGAATATCTGGCAAACGTGTGGTATTCCCCAGGTGGTCTCTTGCAGAAGAGGCCTCCCACTACAAAGACTAAATTTGTATATACTATACAAATAATTATTGTTTTGCTTGCAGTGATAATCTTCAAGCGAATTATTTGGACCTTGCTGCAGATGAAGCTTTAGTACTGCGAATGCAAGTTTAAGCGAAAATATACTTGCTAATTTCAATATATTATTGTATAATAATAATATTATTAATATTCACATCACCTGTCTAAATACGTACGAGTATATAATTAGTTCTCACGCTTTCAAATGATAATAACTAATTGATTTTTTATTATAATTATAATACATAAATAACACGCAATAAATACAAGTAACTAATTCTTAGAACCGTTGTTTCATTGCAATGTTAGTTTTTTTTTATCTATATATATAAAAATGTTATGTTGGTTTGTGTACGCTTCAAAAACTCAAAAAGTTCTGCACCGATCGAGCTGAAATTTTAGCATGATATATAATCCGCATCAAGGATTGTTTTTATCTATTTTTTTCATCAGTGACATATCAGCGAATGTGCGAATGTGCCACAGCGAAGCGTGGCAGGGTACAGCTAGTTATTTATAGTTTTCTATTACTTGTCAAAGTCAAAAATATTTATACACATGTTCCCTTACTCATGACTATTAAAAACCTGGAAAGAAACTCGATGGATATTTTTAACTGACTGATTGAATTTTTTACTAACGTTACCTATTAAAATTAAATGTAGGTAGATAGATAGATAAAAAATAAACTCTTTATTGAAACACCACAGAACAATGTAATCTTAAAAACTAGAACAAAATAAATTAAACAATTATTGTCACAATGGGCGGTCGTATCGCTCAGAACGATCTCTTACAGACAACCATGCGTGGAGAAAAGTAACGAGAAGATGGGACAGTGGTTTTCCGTTCATGTAAATAAATAGGAACTAAGGTATTCACGCTCGATAGCGAAACTTGGGAAGGCATCCTATTTTTAACCAAAAGAATGGACTATTTATGCTCATCCTCTCATAAGCCTGCAAATCCTACACCATATCATAAAAGATTCCATCGAAGTTCCACATCGTCACTTCGATAAGGTTGTTTGTTTGTCAGTTATCAGAACCTCTGGTTAGCGAGATAACGGTTCACTTGTGGCTATCGACATAGAAATTGACAGACAGTCAGATACGAACACGTCGACACCAGCCAAGGCTACGTCAAAGGGATTTGTTTTGAGATAGCAATTGCCTAATAATAGTTGAGATCAGAGAGGCCGGGGTTCTAGCCTCTTCGTAGTACATTACGTAACGTAAATATATTTTGTTAGCATTGAACTCTATCACTGGATTCGGAATACATCCCATCGATACTCGATACAGTTTTTAGAAACTCGATTTTATTTTTAAGTTATAATTTTAATTTTACAAAGTTTTTATTTTATTTCACAGAGTGACGAGACGAGCAATTCGTTCACCTGATGGTAAGCGCTACGCCTGCCCAAACAGAAAAAAAATTAAATCAAATCCGTTGTTTTGTATTTTTGGTAGTTTTCAAAGATTACAAATTTTCCAGTAATCCGTTGTTCCTTTGTAAAGAACTTCCAGCACCATTTCCAGTTTCAGAGAGTAAAGGCACTGAGGATGTCCAAATTTTTATTTACTATTTCACGTTTGGTATTAAACTTTCATGAGTGTCCTCGTCAGGCCCATTTGCAATAAAATCTTGATGTCTACGCCAAATGGCAATATTTTGCGTGCTTTAAGTTAAATACCTGGATGACCGAGCTTTGCTCGGTATTATTAATTTAAAGATATAAGATTTTGACCAAGGAACTAGTTCCATTTGTCGCTGACTGTATCTGAACTTGAAACAATGATACTTACTGGAAATTCCTGTAAATATTAATGTATTTGTTTTGGATAAATTGAATCACTGAAGTGTTTATTTTCAAGGGCGAGGGTTCTAGTGGGAAATACCTAATTACCGGCACGAGTACTACCATACCAAGTTTATTATGTTATCCTCAAAAGGACGTTGAGTATTTCGAATGTTTGGTTAGACATGTTACATGGGAAGTTTGTATACTAGTTTGTCTGAGTGTTATTGAATCATAATATAAAACAGTATTGTATTCGCCCAAACTCTTTTTTGCGAGTTATCAGTGTTTTTTTTAAATATATAGGTATACAGATAGATAAACTCTTTATTGAAACACCACAGAACAAAGAAAACTTAAAACTAGAACAAAACAAATTTTACAATTAGTGTCACAATGGGCGGTCTTATCGCTCAGAGCGATCTCTTCCAGACAACCATGCACGGAGAGGAGTAATTAGGACATCGGGCGGTGGCTTTCCTTATATACATAGAATAAAATAAATAAATAAATAGATACATATTATACACAAAATTAACTTAAATACATAGTGACATAATAGATAAACTTAATATATACCATAATATATTAAACATACATACTAATACAAATATATTATTAAATAGATTTGAATTAATTGATAACGGGTCCATTGATATCATGAAGTTTATTTATTCATCATCATTATTATAGATTGCGGTCGTCACAAGGGGATATTAGTAGTAATTCCACTAAATACGCAATCTTTACCTACGAAAATTTAAAACCAATAAAAAGTACCTCTTCAATAGTTTCCATCTTCAGAAATTTCAATATCATGCTATTTTGTTCAAGGTCAAGTGACTTCTATGATTATCTAAGCATTGTAAGGGCGTGATAAATAGACGTTTCTTAGACAAAACACTTTATTGACCCGCTTATCGGCACGTGATTTGACTTTTTGTGCCACAACAAAACATAACATTGCATTACTATTGTTTTTCTTTAGGTAGACAACGTAACAAACGTGATGGTAAGCGCAGCCGTGGAAGACCGATCCAACGGTGGGTAGACTAGGTTTTTTTAGGAAAGTCCTGGAGCAGATCGGCTCAAAACCGGTTTGCATGGCGTAAGAGCGAGGAGGCTTATGCCCTGCAGTAGGTTGAATAAGCTGTCTATAATGATGATGATGATAAACAAAATGATCGAAGTCGGGATTGATACAGATAAATTAAGTTGGAACTAGGCAGGTCACGTAGTTCAAATGTATCTGGCGAGATAGGCGAAGATCATCACTTAATAGGAGCACAGACTACTAGATAGGTGGACAAGATAAACGGTAGGTAAGTCGTGGCCAGCCTCGAAAAAGGTGGCGTGATGATTTAATAGCTTTTCAAGCTGATTGGCCCCAATTAGCAAAAATTGGCACGCATGGAAAGAAATGGGAAGACCTTTTCTCAGCAGTAGGAGACATAAATTCACAAAAAACGACAAAACGCCCAATATAATAAAGATGCGCTTCATTTCGCTTAGCATCCGCTTCGAAACTCTATGTATCTCAGGCAAAGACATGATCGCAGACACGTAAAACCAACTAGCTTAGACGTTATCAGACCACTTGTCCAGGATTATCTTGATTCCGATAACAAAGATACTATGGAACTTCTTTATATAAATCTAGACAATTCTCTCGATAACATAAGTTCGGTAGCATTTGGTCTCACAACTACCATTAAAAATATTTTCAAAATGAAGGTAGTATTCTTACTACCGTTAGTAGTAGCTTTAAGTTGTGCTAATGTTGTTAAAAGTAACGAGAAAGACTTGGAATGGTGGGAATCGACTATCTTTTACCAGATCTATCCAAGGTCTTTTGCTGACAGTGATGGTGATGGCATTGGAGACTTGAACGGTAAGAGATTTTTTAAATAATAAATAGGGTCCTTAGTTTCCGGCAGCCGTGGTATTCCTGATCAAGGTGGTGGTCATGGTGATGGTACAGTAAGCGGTGTGAGGAATGTCCGGGGTAATTAGGCCACAACGCTAAAGTAAGAAGAGCCAAAGGACTCAGTGATGTTTAGTCGTACGTTGATCAGTAGACCAGAATAGGCAGATGATAAATAATTTAAAATAGACCATAATTAATATCATGGATGCTGGATTGAGACAATAAACAACAGATTTTTAAGGCAGATATTAATATAAAGCTATTTTTAATAGTCTTAGTAGGTGCATAGACATCAGATCTAGGTAGTATAGTTCTTCCTAGCTTAGATATCATCTCATTTATCTCAATGGCTGTAATTATCAGCATTATACTCCCACATTGAGAGCCGACTTTCATTTAGATAAAAATTATGGGCCATATTCACCGCGCTGCTGTCATCGACATATAAAGTTACTAGCAGCGCCCTGCGGTTTCATTCGCGTTAACTGTTATACCATAGGAACCGTCAATGTTTAGTAGATAAAAGTATCCTTTATTATATTTCAGGACCTTAAGTATCTTTTAACAAAATTTCATATTATTATACACTGTTTGATATGTTATGAAGTAAACTGGGAATTGTTATATTTAATTTTAACCCTTAATTTTTATGGGATCAAAAGTACCCTATATTCTATTCTAGGACCTAAAGTATCTTTATACTCATATTCATCCAAATCCGTTCAGTCGCTTCGGCGTGAAAACGAGGACAAATACACAAACGCGAATATTTGTGTATTTGTAATATTAGTGAAATTATTAAGATATCTCACATTCTATACCGGCAGAATGACCTCGTCATAGAATCTCACTTTCCAATGAATTGCATTGATTTAATAAACCTAGCAATAATAGAGGTTTATCATGTGGACGGTAGATTAAATAACTCTCTGTTATTTTAGGCATAACATCAAAACTGGAATACATCAAAGCATTGGGCGTCGGAGCAATCTGGTTATCGCCAATGTTTCAATCACCAATGTATGATTTTGGATACGATATATCTGATTTTTACGCTGTTCACGATGAATACGGAACGATGGAAGATTTCGAGAGTCTTATCGCCACCGCCACCGACCTTGGTAAGTTTGTCCTTTATAAGACTCTACATTTAGTCAAATATTAGAAAACTTGTTCATAATCTTTACAAAAAAATATTCAGACGAAATTTGAGGATTATTCTAAATCACTTATTGACTTCGTAGGTATAAAAGTCGTTTTGGACCTGGTACCAAATCACTCATCAAACGAAAGCGTGTGGTTCCAAGAAGCCCTAAATGGTAATGAGAAATATTACAACTACTTTGTATGGGATGATGGTATCATTGACGAGGAAGGCAACAGGCAGCCTCCAAATAATTGGGTAAGGGAAATTGAATTATTGATAATATTTATGGTAAACTAGCGACAAGCCCCAACCATGCGAGAAGGAAGTAAAGATTTACAAATTCTGACGTTTATTTTTTTGTAGTTAAGCCATTTCCGCGGCAGTGCATGGGAGTATAGAGAAGAAGTTGGTCAATACTATTTGCATCAATTTGTTGTCGGACAACCTGATTTGAACTACCGTAACCCTGATGTTGTTGAAGAAATGAAGGTGAGATTATCGACAAACCTAATAGTTGCCCCAAATAAACTGGTTACGAAGAATAAACGTGAAACGAAATTTTCTTACAGAACATCATACGCTTTTGGTTGGATAGAGGCGTTGCTGGATTCAGAGTAGATGCTGTCAATTGCTTATATGAGGTTGACAAAGAACTATACGGAGGAGTGTACCCTGATGAACCTCGCTCGGGCCAAATCGACGTGGACCCTGAATCTCACGACTACCTCAACCACATCTACACAAAAGACAGGAATGAAACCTACTACATGGTTTACGAATGGAGAGACGTCCTTGAAGAGTTCACTGCTGTCGATGGAATGCCAAGAGTCATGATGACCGAAGTTTACGCTTCTATTGAGAATGTGGTCCAATATTTCGGTGAAGGCGACCTGCAAGGAGCTCAAATGCCGTTCAATTTTGATCTTATCACAGATGTGGACGCTTCATCTTCAGCCGCTGATATCAAACGGGCGGTTGACAAATTCTTGACATACATGCCTGTTGATAAAAACAGTAACTGGGTGGTAAGTGTTGTGTAACTATTTGGAAATTTGTGTAGGATTATAATCGAAATAGTAGATACAGTTGTTGTTTTCTTTAATACAATATTTGTTATTGTTGTGGGTGCTTCCAGGTCGGTAATCATGACAATAGTAGAATGGCTACAAGGTATGGATCGTCTTTGGTTGATGGCATCAATATGCTTGTGCTGTTACTTCCTGGAGTTGGAGTGACTTACATGGTAAATATAACTTAGATTTTTATAATTTTATATGAATCGTTATTTGAACTTTGTCGTGGTAGACCTCTTTGGCCAGTCGCCTTCCAAGGTTCTCTTTAACATATTTTAATTAAAAAATAATTATGTTCATTATAAATTTTCCAGTTAAGAAGAAAATAATAGACCAATGTCTCTATAAATCAGTATTTAAAAGAAAAACGTAAACTTCTTAATATGTCAAACCATTAATAACTTTCATAACTCTAGGGCGAAGAAATCGGTCTTCTTGATGGTTACGTAAGCTGGGAAGATACCGTTGACCCAGGTGGCTGCAACACCAATGACCCTATCAACTACTACAAATCGTCTAGGGACCCTGAGAGGACCCCCTTCCAGTGGAATGCTGAGAAAAATGCTGGTATGTTCTACTAAAAAGCAAAAAAAAAAAGAGACTTCAATAAAATTAAATAACTAAATGTATCATCTTATTTTTGCTCAGGTTTTTCTTCGGGAGATACAACCTGGCTACCAGTTGCTGATAACTACCAAACTTTGAACGTGGAAGCTCAGGAAGCTGCTGAGAGGTCCCACCTGAATATTTACAAGGCTTTGGCTACCCTTCGTCAGGACAAGGTGTTCAGATATGGACGTTATGACTCCCTGGCAATGAACAAGGACGTATTTGTATTTAGGAGGTAAGATTTTTTCGTTGTCTTTTAATGTTGTCCTAGCAGGAATCTTTTTGCAACAATAAACACTATACTTAATTTTCCCTCTCAATTCAAGAGCTTTCCCATTAAATTAGAATATTTTGTTTCCCGAAATCATCGCCCTCCATTACATAATTTCTCACCTAACAAGAAAAATAGAGGGAGGGAGATTGTTTACTTCAGTCATTTTGGCTTTTCGCGAAATATTATTCCACAATAATAAATCATCTCGCTAACTGGATTACGTTTTTAGAATTACAAGCAATGAAAGTGCTTTTACGCGTATTTTTAATTTTCCTAATGTACCCTTGGACACTTTACATAATGTTTTTTTTTTTTAAATTTTAGGTGGTACAAAAAAGAGACATACTTGGTTTTGGTGAACATGCGAGATACGGAACACGTCATTGACTTGACTTACTTTGAGAATGTTAGCGGCAAAGTAAAAGTGGTGTTAAGAAGCGTCCAGTCACCGAAGAGTGAAGGGTAAGTTTCTTAATTAGGCTTTATAACAAAATTATTTAGAAAAGAAAAAAAAATTGGTTGTCCGAAGCTATTGTCACGAGTATACGATTAGCTATAGTCACGACTAACGAAATGTTTAGCTGATGGTAAGCGTCACGCCTTACTATAACAGTTACAGTGCTCTACATTGCAAAATGCGACACTGCCTTGCGGTCGTTACTCTGCATTACAGTGTTCATACACCCAGTAATTTCGCTAAAAACACTGTCACCTAACTACAGTACTTACGGTATTAGTTAACACGTTCACTGCTCAACCGTTTTATTTTTATTGTCTCTTTTGCGAATCTTCACACAACACGTGTGTTTACTATTTAACGGTGTTGTGTCGTAACAACTCAATCAGCAGTGCGGGCGCACACAACTGCTGTGATAAAATGGTCAATACAGCAGTGCGAGTTCGCACGCCCGGCGTATTTTCGCTTGCCGTAAAATTATAAAAACAGACGTGTGTGTTTCAACAGTAAACGTATCAAGCAGTAGCACCTGCTCCCAAAAAAATTAAAACTAAATAATAAACACATGGCCCGCTGCCCTCACAGCGGGCTGCGCAGCCCGCTGGTCGAACGACCTTGTCAAGTTAGTCGGAAGACAGTGGATACGTCTCGCACAGGACCGGAATAAGTAGCGTGAAGGAGAGAAGGCCTATACCCAACAGTGGGTTGATACGGGCTGAGATGATGATGATGAATAAACATATTTTCCTTTACAGAGACAAGATCGATGCATCATCTTTGCCCGTCGCCGGCTACGAAGGACTCGTCCTCAAGTTGCAATGAACACTGAAGAAATTGAGAAGATAACATTTTTAATATAATATTATACTGAACCGATAGGCTACAAACACGCAGATTAGTATTTTGAAATAAACGATTTTTCAGACCAGATATTTTTTTATTTTTTTTTTGTGATGGCAAGCAATGGTGCTTGGCATGGGCTTATCCCCGCCTAAACCTTCTGCACTTTATTATAGTAAAACTA
The DNA here is from genome assembly GCA_912999815.1 of Campaea margaritaria. Classification (NCBI taxonomy): domain Eukaryota; kingdom Metazoa; phylum Arthropoda; class Insecta; order Lepidoptera; family Geometridae; genus Campaea; species Campaea margaritaria. Next base: position 11,207,172 of record OU538790.1, read on the forward strand.
GCTGCGCCCCGCGGTTTCACCCGCGCAGTTCCCGATCCCGCAGGAATACGGGGATAAAATATTGTTAAAATGGCTTTTAAAAAATAGGGGTTGGTGATAAATGGTATTTTTTAATGCGACATAATAAAAAAAAAAAAATGAACATAAAAAAAAACTAAAAATGAAAGAAAAATGTTAAGGGTGGACAACTTATCACTAAGGGGTATGAAAAATAGATGTTGGCCGATTCTCAGACCTACTCAATATGCTCACAAAATTTCATGAGAATCGGTCAAGCCGTTTCGGAGGAGTACGGGAACGAACATTGTGACACGAGAATTTTATATATAAGATTAATATTAGATCAAGACCTTTACCTTTTAATTCAACAAGTAATATGTCACACTATTTGGAATAATTATAACTATGGTTTCGCTTGACTCCTTTTGCAACGACTGGACCACTAAAGCTCTCAACCGCGAGAAATGGAAAGAGGGAAGAGAGGCCTTTGCCCTGCAGTGGGATAAGCGTGGCTAATAACATATTTTTTTTTAACATGGTTTCACAAGCTGTAGTCCATAAAGAGATACATAAACGTTGTACAAGTTACGGCTAATCTCTGAAACTTCAGGTATTCCCGAGTAACAACATAAATTAGTGAAACCGCCGGATGCACCAAGTGTTTTGATATATTTTGATAGGACTAAAGGCCCCACCATATCACGTAATTCTATACCATTTGTTATAAAAATACGAATGGATTTCCATATCCAATTTTGAAATTCACTTGCATCTCTCTATCAAGTCTTTCTTAATAGAGAGTACTGCCTCATTCGACCAGCAAGCAGCATCGACTGACTGGTCAATCATGCGTTTCTGCCGCTGCATCTCCTTGAAGTAAACTCAGTAACAAGCACAATGGAGGAGATTTCTCTGGGCGCCACCAGACTTTCGCTAATGTCACATATTAAGTTATGGTAAGATTATGATGAGAGAAAAGAAGTAGAGCAAAAGATTGTACAAATGACGCGTTGGAAGGAGACAGAACTAACTAAACATCCACAAGTAGACATAATATTGCCAGCCTAGAAAAACAAGTTCCCTTGGCACAGATTAAAAATAAATTTGCTGACGGCCAACCTCCAGTAGTGGAGGGGCACTAGGAGAAGAAAACGATATGATAACCCTAAGATGTATGACAGTATGCAAAGAGGAAAGGTATTGCTACTACCAAATTCTCAAAGAGGGAAATACAATACAAAGCTGATAGATAAATCGTCGTGCGAGTACGGGAGTTTTATATCGTTCAGGGTTTATTTTTGATTACCAGGTTCAGAGTTTTTTTTGACTGAGTGACGAGACGGGCATGTCGTTCATCTGATGGTAAAAGCTAGGCCTGCCTATAACAGTAACAGTACCTAAAACTTTGCATAATCCTGCGCGGACTGCGCTCTTCAACCTGAGACATCTGCTCTGAAGTCTCATATGCCCAGTAATTTCGCTGAAAACAGTGCCCTTGAAACCAGAACACCAATCCACATTGAATATAGAGATGCAAAGGACGGGAAAATTAAATTTTATCTTTTTTTTTTTTTGGTGCGAGACTGGGCAACGAATTTACATGATAATGGAGTTTGCGACTATCATAGATCCTTCTTTACGATCTTATGTAGAGACATTTAACTCTAATGCAGCTGATTAATCAAAACGATCAATAAACACTTCAGTCGTCAGTTTCACGGTTAATTGGCTTATTTGAGAAATCTTGTCCATAAATTTTAAATATCTTTACAGAATATTATAGAAAAATGGTTTAGTATAGTCGCAAATTTCATTACCATTTTAATTAAATTAGTTACACAACGCAGGGTCAAACACCAAAAAATTGCTTAAAATTTATTTTCCCGCTTTAAGTGAAACGTACCAATCTATCTATATATCTATAAATTCAGCCCGTATCCACCCACTGTTGGGTATATAATAGGCCTCTTCTGTTTCACGCCATTTGTTCCGCTTCTGTACCAGTCTCAAACGTACCACCTTAAAGAAAAGGTAGAAACTATGAATAATGCTTCTAACCAAAGGACCCCCCCCCCGCAATGAGCGGGCGTTGTGTCTAGATATCGTTTAAGGGCTTAAACCACAAGTCAGGTCATGTATCTTGATAATAGAATCGAGCTCAAGTGTCATCATCGTAAATTTTTATCAATCGTATTATCTCGGATTAGATATGCTTCGGTATAAAATGGTAAACATCAGCATATCGTAGATCTTCACAGCCATTAAGGATGAGGTAAGGTGCTTTTGTTGAATTTTATTAAAAATAGTTACATCACCTTCGTGAATGTTTTTCTCATCGCGGTTGTCAATGTATCGGTAGAACAAACGTTGTTTCTTTCAGTTTAGGGACTTTTATTCTACCTAGTAAGTTTTCAGATTATTCTATTGTGCAGTAAAAATTAACTGCTCGTTTGTTGTGTTTTTAATATTGTATTTAAATAGTTGCTAAACACAAGTGTTTCAATAATTTAAACATTTTCAAAAAAATAATTTGTATAAAGTTCTTCGATAACTGTTGATTATTCTTATTAATTTTTTTTTCTCTTCTTCATCGCCAGCGAGTTCAAATAGATGAGTGGGTAGCGCTTTTAATACTTATATCAAATTATTTTTTGCTTTTGAGTGCCTATTTTTTTGTTTGAAGTCGGTTTTTTTTTATTGTTTTATTGTTTTTTTTTAATACATGTTACACCTGTTAATGGAGATAGGCACTAAGCAAAGATCTAGAACTCGTATAGATCTGACGCCATGACCTTAGAAAAAAACAAAGATCACCATCCAAAATAGTTTTTAATCAAATGTTGTTATTGATTATTCCGCAAAATAGGACCAGTTTACCAGAAAATAAAAGTAGAACGACGATAAAAGGAGATAATAAGGATCATGACCTAACTAGCCAAAGAAGCCGAATAGTTTATGCCGTCATAGTAGGTATAGAAGTCAGGGTAATAAAAATAAAAATGAAATAGGAATTTTGAGGAAAACAATTAAAAATATGATTATGTTGTTTTGGCTACTGATTCAGTCGGCAGTGGCTGTGTGGTTGTGGTAACGTGTGATGGAAGTTCATAGCTTTTTTTAATCAACTCGTGACTTATCAACATTTGGCTTAAGACAAAATTATATCTATGCGTCTATGAAACGTGCATTTTGGAAAAATTTTACTTCAACTATTGGCGTAAAAGTGTGATCGATAATTTTGGTATGTTTACACCTTATTCGTTATACAATAAGATGTTATTCTATTATTAATTCTTCGTAAAATTCCAATGCCACAAATACTGATTGTTACTGCGAGTGCATAATAATGCTTTGACAAAAAATTCTATGAACTGTGAATAATTTAATATTACCAGTATTGAAAATTCTTTAAACACAAAACATGTTTACCAGTAGACTTTATATATAGATTTAAAGTCTACTTGTAAACATGTTTTGTATCTATACCCATATTATAGCCATAGTCATATTACGGTATGCATTTTGAATTCCAAACCTTTCGAGTAGGAACGTTTCGAACCACGGTAGATACAAAATCTAGGTACCACTTAAAATACTTTTTCAAATTTATTTCGTATACTACAGACAAATAAACATAATAATTATAAATTTATTAAAAAAAAAGCTAAACTATTTTAAATACTGTTTAATTTAGTATCTGACATTTTGCGAGTAAACCGTTGCCAAAACTCCCAGGCACAATTATTTATATTTTTTTTGCAGAGTTATGAAGAGTCTGGTGTTTTTACCGTTCCTATTCCTCCTGGCTGTATCAGGCCACGAGGACCTGGAATGGTGGGAGACAAGCATCTTCTATCAGATCTATCCAAGATCTTTCAAGGACAGCGATGGTGATGGCATTGGAGATTTGAACGGTAAGAAAACATGTAGTTATTTTTTAATGCTTTACCAGTAACCCAGCGATAAAGTGTATAAATAAAAATATTCTCAAGAGCGATACGACTAGTAACTTAAAACATTATGTTTGTAATGATATTCCAAATATTTTGAATCATATTTAGTATATTTTTTACGAGTTTACTTTACTTTTTAACTTAAAATTGTCTTTAATAAAATAGATAGACAAAAAATAGGAATATAGTAAATAAAAAATATGTATGCCCCAGATTGAAAAAATCTATTTAATAGGAATCACCGAGAGTCTGGAATATATTAAGGAGCTAGGAGTTGATGCAGTTTGGCTGTCACCAATCTTCAAATCGCCCATGTATGATTTTGGATACGATATTGCTGATTTCTATGCTATACAAGAAGAGTATGGTACTATGGAAGATTTTGACAGGCTGGTAGCCAGAGCTGAAGATCTAGGTAAGTTAACTAGTGCCTCATAATATATTAAACCCATATTATTATGCTCTGGTTATTTTGGACAGAACCTATCCAACCAGATTTATCCTCATGTTGTCTTTCCAGGTATTAAGATAATTTTAGATTTCGTACCGAACCACTCAAGTAATGAAAGCGTATGGTTTGAAGCAGCTTTGAGAGGTGACGAGAAATATTACAAATACTTCGTGTGGGAAGATCCTGTCGTTGATGAGCAGGGGAACTTGCATCCACCTAACAACTGGGTAATTGCTTAAGAATTGGATGAATATTTTATAATAGTGATTTGGCATTCTTTCAAATGAAAAGAATTACTAGAGACACTAAGTGTGCTGTGAGGCATGACAATTTATAAAAGTCTTGTCAGGATTTTTGGGAATTGCAAGTAGTCACTTTTTGGTTTTTTGTTGGTATAGCATTGATAGCTGGAATATAAATGTAAATCACGCATTGAACTTGTAAAATTTTCAGATCAGTGTATTCCGCAAGAGCGCATGGGAGTACAGACCAGAAGTCGGCAAGTACTACCTCCACCAGTTTGTCATTGGTCAGCCAGATCTCGACTACCGCAACCCTGACGTCGTTGAAGAAATGAAAAATGTCCTGCGATTCTGGCTTAACAAAAAAGTTGCTGGCTTTAGGGTTGACGCCATCTCTCATCTTTTTGAAGTTGATAAGGAACTTTACGGAGGCAAATACCCTGATGAGCCAAGAGCGGCTAACACTGAAACAGACCCCGAAAAACATTCATACCTAGACCATATCTACACCACAGACCAGAGTGAGACCTACGATATGGTGTATCAATGGAGAGAACTGTTTAATGAAGTAGAAGCGCAGGACGGCCTTTCTAGAGTTATGATGACGGAAGCTTACTCTAGTCCACAAAAGACTATGAGGTATTTTGGCGAAGGTAACAGAGATGGTGCTCATATGCCGTTCAACTTTGCCTTAATTTCTGATGTTGATGGGTCATCTTCAGCCCATGAAATCAAATATGCACTCGAGAAGTTCCTTACATTCAAGCCTATTGATAAAACTGCTAACTGGGTGGTAAGTAAATAAGAAAGAGTTTTTAGACAAATTGAAGTGGGTCCAACTCACAACCGCTGGCATGGTCGGCGGCATAACGGATAGTGTAGAGTTTTATTATATATCAAGGTGGAAAGCAGCATAAACCAGCGGCCTGTGTCGGTGGCATAGTGTGTAGGCCATTAAAGCAATAAGTTCGTCTATTGATATTGTTCAATTCAAAATGGTATATTGTTTTAGGCTGGAAACCATGATAACAGCAGAGTCGCTTCAAGATTTAGTCCAGAGATGGTAGATGGAATAAACATGATTGTTCTTCTGATGCCCGGTGTAGCTGTTACCTACATGGTGAGTATATTTTACTCTTGTGAGACAGTTTAATATAGTTTTTAATTTTTTTTTGTTTTTTTTTTCTTTTTTTTTTATTGTTTTAGTTTTAGTTACTTTTCCTTTTATTTATTTTGTTATTTAAGTTCACTCTTGTTTAGCATTACACACTTCATTTGCAAATCCTCTAATTATTTTACGATAACATAAAGATTGTATAAAACATTCTATCTTTAAATACTGGTACAATTATATCAATTTCATGGTGACATCCGATTAATTTGATACCTTTCTTCGATATAGCGTTAGAAGGTTTTCTTGGTAAAGAGTAAATGTTATATTTCCCCAGGGTGAAGAATTAGGGATGGTAAACGGATTCGTAAGCTGGGAAGATACTGTTGACCCTAGTGGCTGCAACACGGACGACCCTGAAAATTACTGGACTGTCTCCAGGGATCCTGAACGTACACCTTTCCAGTGGAGTCCTGACAAAAATGCCGGTAAGTTTCACTATCTTGATGTTTTCCCTTTTTGTGAACCAGACAAGAACGATTAGTGTCTGGACAGTACTGTAGTGGACAGCTTCTATGTTTAGTAAAGTATCTTTTGAACTTACGAACAGTGATATTTTAAATAGCTAAACTCATCTGATGAACGGTTGAAAATAATACACCCAGTTCCAGTCTATTCTAACGTTCTTTGGCCACCAGTATTGTTTTGCACCTTTTCACACATGAACCTTTAACTTCTAGCTCTAAGATTCTGGCCCTAACAGCTCTGTTCTAATTCTGCAAAACCGCGAGTTGTTTACGAGTGTTTGTTTTATGACCGACCTTTACTTTCGGTCGCATGTTAAGACCATTAAGTAATTGGCACATGTAAACATAAGTATAATTACGCTGGAAGGAACTGGAATTCAGTAAGATAAGCAATTGCCTGGGCGTCATAACCAATGTATATTAATATTACTAAACAAAACAAAATCGGTTACAGACGGAATTTGAATACGCAACCATCTATAGCTCTTCACGGCTCGTGCTCTGGTGCAATTCATTGTTCATAAAATTTTATGGGCAGGCGTTCAAAGAATCATACTGTTCTTATCTGTTGAATGAGATAGTGCCGGCCTCTGGTGTTTGAGTTTGTCAGGCCACCCAACTCTGACGTGGTAACAAAAAAAAATGACGGTTCAAAGTGCCCTCTGAAATTCGGCATAGTGAACACATACATATAGCCACGCCTTTCTCCCGTTGGGTTAGGCAAAGAGTACGTTTTTTCATATGCTACGATCCCAGTGAAAATCACTACGCTTACTCCCTGACATCCTTTACTGGTTTCTGGAACTCCAGGCTAATAGGCTGTTCAAGGTCCATGCGTGGTGGTGTCACATCCTTTTCGCTAAAATTAAGTTCTTGATGGTCAAATTAATTAATTAAGGTTACACCAATTTTAAGGCCAAAGTAACTCAAAAACTCTTTTCCAACAGGTTTCTCTACTGCTGACAAAACCTGGCTTCCAGTTGCTAGCGGATACGAGGAGACTAACGTACAAGTTCAGGGTCAGAATGAGAGATCCCACCTCGTCGTTTACCGCAACCTAGCTAAACTCCGTACTGAGCCAGCGTTCAGATACGGCAGATACGAATCCGCTGCTTTTAACGAAGGAGTATTCGCTTTTAAAAGGTTAGCAAATCTTAATTTCTTAATAAGGTATAAGTGTTTATAATTATTAAAACAGGTTCATCGTTTTGTAACAAGACGAAAAAATATAACATAACTAAAGGTACAATGGGCGGCCTTATTAAGCTTGGCTTTTAGCCAAAAAATAGACTTCTGTAAGACTTCCAAGAATACTCGACAAAATACTAAGAAAGGAAAACAAATTAGAATACAAACCGAGGTATCTCCACCACTTATAAAAAAGAATAAACCTCCTCATTTTCAACTTTAATAAGTCGATTCTAACAAGTAGAACCCACTTGAAACTCCGAGTTTCTTAGAACCGATCGGGATCTATAAGATAGGAAAAATAACTTGTTAACTTATAAGAGGATTGAGTTGGAAGAGTTGGTATTTCTTAAATGTATTTCTGTATAGATACTATTGCTGGCAAATTTATTAAAGTAAAATAAATCCGTACTAAATCGGCAACTTGTCATTAGTTGTTCACTTGTTTTATTCGGCGAACCGACCAACAAGCTTTTACAAGCATTACCAAGCCATGACATATTTTAGTAGCAAATAGACGAACCTAGAGACAACCTTACCAAAACTATCTTGTGGTACACATTTGTTATAATAAAAACCACAGAAAGTTTTCTGTTTCACTTTTTCTCGTATACGCAGTATAACTAGATGTGAACTGTTTGCCTCAAATCTTAAGCTTAGGTACTATTGCTTCTTACTTCGTGCTTATTTTTTTATTTCTAGTTCTTATTCTGAAGTTCTGAGGGTTAATACTTCGTTGTTTTGTTTTTGTAATCCTTTACGAGTTTCGATCCTCTACCGTTAAAAACGAATAAATATTCTAGTCATCATCTTCATCATCATCAACCCATATTGTCCCACTGCTGAGCACGGGTCTTCCCTCATTCAATTAATAATAGGTATTCAAAACCGATGAAATCACTGAACATAGTCTATATATATATAAAAATGTTATGTTGGTTTGTGTACGCTTCAAAAACTCAAAAAGTTCTACACCGAAGGAGCTGAAATTTTAGCATGATATATAACCCGCATGAAGGATTGTTTTTATCTATTATTTTCATCAGTGACATATCAGCGAATGTGCCACAGCGAAGCGTGGCAGGGTACAGCTTGTATTCTATAATATAATAGATATACAATATATTTTCACGTGATAATGGCAAAGTAAATTGAAACAAAACTTGTTTCATAGTTGACAGAGATATTTTCAATCTTCTGTTTTGTTTTTCTAAAAAATAACTCTCAATGAGCCCCTAAACCATGAACAATTTCATCATATAACCTGTCAATATAATCTGGAATTGGGAAAAATTAATTTATTCATCATTGGTTTATTTTTATTTTTCTCTATGTATATGAGACTAAAGTGTTGACTTGTTGTTGCATTAATTTTGCCTATTTCCAATAAATGAATTGAAATTTGAAGATAAAATTGCCAGTTGTATAAGGTACTGGGCTCTTTTTCCCAAAATTTAAATTTGTGCTACTCATTGTCATGTTTAAATAATTGTTTTGACTAGTAATATTTTATTGTGTCATTATATTCTATTTTTCTTTTCAGGTGGCATAACAATGAAATTTATATCGTCGTGGTAAACTTCAGAGATGAAGCGTATGTAATTAACTTGAACTATTTCGAAAACGTCGGAGCTCAGGTTCAAATAGTGCAGTTGAATGTTCAGTCGCCGAAGACTATCGGGTAAGCTATTGGCCTCTTTTTTATGGTTTGGCTTCGCATCTTTTCTGCACTCAGCCAGTGTCATGTAATATTTTAATTCAAGCCAGCATTTACAAAATAGAAAATACTTCATCGTACACCAGTCAAACTGAAACTGTCAATGTCAAACGTCAATGAGTTAAACTGTCAAGTCTCAGACAGGCAGTTAGTAATTCTGTGGACTAAAGGTGTAAGTTGCAGTCAACGTCACGATTCAATAAAGTGGTGGATAATTTAAAGCTTTCTGAAAAGATTTGGATATACTATGAATTACCTACATGTTTTTTGTGTTTGTATTATTGTTCCAGCAATATTTTTAAACGATTCAGTTTCCAGAATATTAATGTTTCATTATTCTGCTTACAGAAACGTCATCGACGCGGCCACAGTCGAAGTGGTCAACAAAGAAGCCTTAGTTTTGAAAGTTTTACAGTAAACAGTAGCTTGTTAAAATAAAGAATTCTTAATACAGATATTTCTAAATGGTTTTCTTTTGAATTACTCAACAAGGAATAGTTTGGCATGACTTGATAGATGGCGTTTAAGTACTTTTTTTATAAATTTTTGCCTAAGTGACGAGACGAGCAAATCGTTCACATGACGGTAAGCGCTACGCCTGCCAATAGCAGTTACAGTGCCACTCAGAACTTTGCATTGCATAATCATGCGTGGCACTGCACTGTGCTCGTCATCCTCAGACATCGGCTCTAAAGTCTCATATGCCCAGTACTTTCGTTGGAAACAGTGTCCTTCAAACGGGAACATAGAATGTTTGCACGCTACTGCTTGGCGGATAAATATCTGGCAATATCTCATTGTCACATTTGATAATAATGACAATAACTGTCAAACAAATAAATACTTGATTGAATTTTTGTCTTTTTTACAATTTGACAGACAACGTATAACGCCATCTATGATTCAGATTTAAAAAGATAATTACATTACAAACATGTCGTGTGAAACTCGTGGATGTTGGGAATGGATCACAAAGTTGAAGTGGGGGTGGGCAGGTCATTTGGCTAGAAGGTAAGACGGCAGATGGACTAGGGCAGTGACGGAATGGTGGTCAACAAATGGTCGGAGAGGTAGACCACATAGTCGATGGTCAGACGACATCACTAAGGTTGCAGGAAGGCAGTGGATTCGTCTGGCGCTGGACCGAAACGATTGCCGTGAACATGAAGAGGCCTATACCCAACAGTGGGTTGATGTGGGTTGAAATAGATAGACAGATAGAGAGATAAAAACATGCCAGCGCAGTAGAGCGATCTATTTCTATCCATCATAATTTGCCGGACCTCTTTCATTTTTAGGTATGGACATTCCGCGAATGTGCATTGGTGCCCAGATGAGAAAAACAAAATAGTTGAAAAACTAATCTTACAACGACAAAATGAAATTATTCACAGAGCGGAAAGTTTTTGTACGAAACTGGGTTACCTCATCCAGCGTTATTTTTATTTTATTATCACTGTTTTTAGGAATTCTCCTCGTTACCTAGAGAAAGGAAGGAAGATGAATAAAATTTCAATAAAAGTCTGCGAATTGTAGGATAGAATGCTTTTTTCTGAAATTGGTGTTGAGAATTAACATAACGCTTGCAGGAAACAGTTTAGTAACGAGTTATTGTATCGTTATTACTGGGGATATGTTAATTACATGCTATAGTTAAAATATATCTAGAATTCTAAATATGCTCAGACTTAAGTTACCTCAGTCGGTGCTGACCTAAAACTGACCTTAACTTGGGTTTATCGTCTTTTTTTACTGAGGAAAGAGACGAGCAAGGCGTTCACCCGATGGTAAGCGCTACGTCTGTCCAAAACAGTTACAGTGCCACCCAGAACTTAGCATTTCATAATCTTGCACGGACGATCCTACAAGCTCCAGCTTAAAATTAGTAGCAGGAATAAAGCTGACGAAAATTTAAGTACTACCTAATTGTTTGTGTCGATTGCTCACTTGGTAATGAGGCCGGACACCACATTGCAGGTCATGGGTTCAAAACCAGTAAAACGCGCAAAAATTAACACGAGCTTTGATTTAGAAAAACAGATAAAATTAAACTTATGGTGGACACCAACGTAACCACTTGGCTAGCTACCACCCTGAAATTGAATTGAACCACTTCTATTCTAGGTTTAAGGTGTGTTTAGTTAAATTTTGACCGCACCAAGAATACGTTAGCTAACATACCACGTAACATGTATAACAAAATTACGAACGTAATGTTATTTTGCACAGCGTATCCTCTGTTTGCTGACAGACATACGCCAAGGCCGTCGTATTGGCAAGTTCCTCTATTTATCAATAAGGTATTGTTGAATATTAATTAACAATAATAACCTCAAGCTATCCATAATTCATGAAAGCAAATTATTTCGCTTTGAACGAAGAACTTTGGTATGCTAATCTTAAACGGAGTGTGAATTATCATTAGCTGAAGTTGTAGAATCAATTAAGATTTATCAATTACAAATTTAAGTGCTAATTGAAAAGGATAAGGTTTTTCTTTTATTTGACTGAGTGGCGAGACGAGCAAATCGATCACCTGATGGTAAACGCTGCCCATAACAGTTACACGTCCATTTAAAATTACCTTGGCAGACAAGCGCTATGCATTTACCTTTAATTAACAAAAAAGGTCAGCGCGGTGTAATTAATAAATTAAACAGACGAAAGATAAATAGCCCTTTCCTTCACAAGCCTTTGTATCGTCTTTGTTACGAAGGATGATTTGTATTGATGTCTGTTTGTATAACCTCTTTTCTGATGGACTAAGGTTCAATCTCTACGAATGACGCCTACACCCCTCTCTCCTTCACTATGGGTGGTTGACTGGTAGAAAATGCTCTTAGCGTTAAGTCCAATAATGTGCAATATAATGTGCAATAATGTGCAATAAAGTATTAAATAAATAAATAAATGACAAGGCTATATTCTAGGTATTTAAGCTGCTATTTTAGGATTTCTTGAACCGCAAAACCACAGCCTAATAAATCCTCTCTACTTTACACTTTGATATCACATATAATATGTATTAAAAAGTCCCTAACTGCTTTCTCACGAATTGAGCTTTGCGCAACTGTCTACTTTAAGATTAAAAAAAATACACAAGATTTTTATGGTATTTTTAACAATATTTAAAAAATATTGGGAGAATACCTTTGCCCAGCAGTAGGACATCACCTAAACCAAACACATTTTTTCTTCTAATATCGATTAAAAAATACCATGTACTTGATGGTATGTTTAATCGATATTTATCGATAAGCCGAGAGTAGTAAAAAAAAACACCCGAAAATCATCGTGCGCAGTCCAAAACCACAAACAAAAGAATACGTGAAATATCACACGTCATGTGAAACACGCAACCATAAGTTTAGTGGCCCACACTAAAATTACCTACTAGTAAACACATAGGTAGTATCTAATGCGGCATTCAGACTACGAGCAATTACTGCCGCAATAACTAGTAGAAGCCCCACTTAACACGGTACTAATTGCTTGTTGAAGTCAACTTCAGTTAATCTTGCTTCTAGTCTAAACTTAGATTAAGAACCAGAAAGGCCAAGCTTAGGGCGGCTTGCACCAAAATCTTTTATTGTTTAGTGTAAATTCGAGATATAGTGTTAAACTCACTCACCAGTCAAGTTTTAGGTTTGTTTAAATCGAGATTTACACTAAACGGACGTCGTGCAAGATGTTAAACTAAGTTTAAACTAAAGCGGAGTTTAAATTGGGTTTATTCTAGATTTAATGAGTTGGTGCTTGCCGTCCATAACTTCATTTAAGAACCAGAATAAGGCTGAGGATAGATAGACGTTACTTAGCGGATACTAAGTAAAAAATACCGCTATTCTATTAGTTACTAGCTGCGCCCCGCGGTTTCACCCGCGTAGTTCCTGTTCCCGCGGGAATATTGGGATAAAATATAGCCTATGTTACTCGCTGTCAATGTAGATATCCATTAGTGAAATAATTTTGGTGCAGTGGTTTAGCCGAAACCTTACATATTTCCATACAAACTTTTATCCTCTATTTCAAACCCTTACAATGCTTTTTTCGCATTAAAAAGTACCCTATGTCCTTACTTAAGCTCTAGACTATACCTGTACCAAATTTCATTTCAATCGGTTCAGTAGTTTAGGCGTGAAAGAGCAACAGACAGACAGAGTTACTTTCGCATTTATTATATAAGTAAGGAATATTTTTGGCATTATTGTCTGAAGACAAGCCTAACAAAAACTTATTCGAAAAACTGAGTTTTTGTGGCGAACGAAATCAATGCGTGAATTAAGTTAATTAATAAGCGGATGTGGATACCCTCCAAGGGTATCCACATCCGGTTGTTGCCTCAATAGTTACATTATTTCTTAGAATATTAACCAAAGATGCTTCAAAGAAAATGTTTGACTGTCTCTTGTTAAATACGTATAGTCACGCCTTTCGCCGTCCGATTTCCTAGTTACCGCTCTCCATGCAGGTCGTCTGGAAGAGATCACTCTGAGCGATAGGACCGCCCATTGCAACACTAATTGTTAAACTTGTATGGTTCTAGTTTTTAGGTTTCGTTTGTTCTGTTCTGTGGTGTTTCAATAAAGAGTTTATCTATCTATCTATCTACAGTCACGTATTTTTCCTCTTGAGATAGGCAAAGACAAGTGATTGACTTTCCACCACACCCTTCATATTTTCTTTTTCTATCTCTTATTAAATTTAAAACGACCGGAGTTCGAGAGTGTTATCGAAGTAAATCATATTAGTTTGGCTGAGGGGTAATAAGCGTGCATGCTCCTTTAGTTAGATCGTTTAGGCTTATAAGCACCGGGAGTAAGAACCGGCCGTGTGCCTAACTTATCTATATTTCCTGAGTTCCTTTAACAAGCGTTCAAGAGTTCTAAATCAAAACACCGTCTTTATATGGTGCGAATAACCGGTTGATGCTTCGTTAAAAGTTTCGGCTCACGACTTTGTCACCGATTATGTGGCCCTTAAAGGGACGTAATGTTTATGAAGAAACCTCGTTAGGACTATGTTCCTATAAATATAGAAATGGTTTATGTTATAGGTACCTACCTATAACATAAACCATTTCTATAAGGATAAGGTTCATAAGGATTTTTGAACATGTTATCTCACGTTCGTCGAACCTACCTAGGTTCGACGAACGTGAGATAACATGTTCAAATGAAATGATGTGTGAGGATCGTGTTACGCTTTCGTAGTGATCTGGCTGTATCGGAGGAAACAAGTGATAAAGCAAGTGCAAAATTGGACTGAATTTGATTATCAGTTAGACGTTCGTTCACGTGGTTTGACTAAGAGATCAGCATAGCTTAAGAGATCACGGCCGCAGCGTTACACATTTTGGATGGGTGACCGCTTAGTCGCATAAAATTTAGGCGCTTCTGTGCTCCAGAGGTTAAGTCGTTGGTACTGGTTGTAATTGATTGATAACGGTTGGTTAAGAATGTCAGAGACCCTCGGATGGAACTGTCGCCGGATGACGCCACTCGGCGCTGCCTTAATCGAAATCGATCAATCGATTGTTAAAATTTCTTAGTGATGATCAGATGGTGAAGAAATAAGAAAGAAATAAATTTATATAAGAATGCTTAAGTTGGCTTATTTATTATTATAATTTTCTGTAAACTACAATAACAGCACACAAATATAAATCATAGGACTGTATTCTCATCAATATTTTACTTTAAATTATCTAGATCATGAGCATCCAAGAAAAGCTGATTCTGAATACAAGTGCCTATCAAAGTTTCTTGAAACTGCTTGTGTTATTGAATTAATTGAAGTTCCTGCAGTTCCAGCGAATATAATAAAAAACTAAGTATAACTCAGATACGCTTCCTAAAAGCAAATATTAGTTTTTAAAATCCCATGGAAAATTATTTTCTAAGCGCCTGATAAAAATATGCTGCGGAGTTGCAAACTAGAGATATAGAATAAAACTTTGTATATGAGAATCTTTTTGTTTTGAGAGATTGTTAGTATTACGATTGATGGTGTTTGATAGGCGGTGGTAGCTTAGTGGGAGAACGTCCACTTTAGACGGAGAGGGTCGTCAGTTCAAATCCCAGTGCGGACAGGTACCAATGTGTTTCTTGTAAAACATACGTACGTAATTGTCACTGGCTTGTCGGTGAAGGAAAACATCGTAAGGAAACTCACATATCTACCCGAGAATTATTTCGGAGGTAGGTGATATCCAACAACCCAAACCGGGCGCCTCATAATGATTATGGCCTAACCCTCCTCATGAAAGCGAGAGGAGACCCATGCTCAGCAGTGGGCCGATATGGGTTGACGATGATAATGATGATTGTAGATATTTTAACAGCTTTGTTTTGACCACTCTCTCGTCATCTCATGTTAAACGATGATGCGGCTAAGCTTTATATCTAAAAGATAGGTCAGAAGAGCTTAGGTAGGTACCTACAAGCAAAATTTCCAATGATTACACATAATTATCGCAGACGAGAATAAAGATTACTTGTTACTGATGTATGGTTAGCTATAAGAATGTAAACCAGAAGATAGGAATAACTTTGATGCTACGGAAAAAGATTCCATAAGGTCTGTAACATCATTTCAATATTATTAATAGAGTTCTGTAGCAGCTTCTATAACAAAAAACAAATAGAACTTCGAATAAATTGTCTCCAATTCCGTCACTAAAATTAATAAGAACCAAAGATGTTTGCCCTTGATTTGCAGAATAAACCGCCTTAGGTTTTGGCCAAAAGAACCTTACAAATTGCTCCGCTAATAAAAAGATATTTGTAGAAAAAAATACTTTTTTTTTCATAAAATTATTTAAGTTATATTTGGTATTTCAAAATACGTCCAATCATCGTTTGTCTTTCGTCACTGAAGAAATCTTTTATCTACGTGCCATTTCTATCGTCAGATCAGGTCGTTGTCACCATAATACTGTATAGAAACTTGACCGGCATGTAATATCAACTCGGCACAGCGGAAATTGGGTATAAAGCGATGATACTCTATCTTTGTGAGAAGGCATAGAAGCAGCGATGAAGATACCTGCAAAATAACTAATATTTGATGCACAACAACCTTCAATCTCTCAGTTCCTTCTTCCATTGATCCGGTGTACAAACATTACTGTGTTCCGGTTTGAAGGGCATTGTTTCCAGCTAAATTACTGGGCATATCAGACTTGGTGACGAACGCAGTGCAGAGCCACACAGAATTTTGTATCAGAAAATTTTGAAAGGCACTGTCGCTGTTATGGGCAGGCATGCCGCTTACCATCAAATGAACGACTTGCTCGCCCCGTTACTTAGAACATAAAAAATTTATTTCAAAATCGGTATATTTTTTTATTTTCCTATTAACTTGACCACTCTCAAATACGACATTTCTGTGAAGTGCATCATAACCATCAGCCTAGGCTATAAACTGTCCATTCCGTTTATGACCATAAACGTACTTTGCTAATGGCCTGTCACTACAGCATCTTTCCACCCTTCGAAACTTTGGAACAGCTATATTTTTACTCCTTTTTGCACCTTATGTGTGTGTAATATGAGCACCTTATAGCAGCAGATTTCGGAGTCTGGCTACAGATATTTCAGTGACGTTTTGAGTCTTATTCTGCCGAAAATATGAGCTAGATAGAGTGACTTCTGATATCTCGTTTCCGTTTGACGATTTTGATCTTTAACTTGAGCGTAATAAGAATTGAGGATGGAAGGCTGGAGCTTTATGGGCAATGGTATATCGTTCAGTATTCTAAATAAAAAAAACCTATATAAATTGTAATATTGACCTAGTTTTGCAATCCAATATTTAGAACACAAACAAAACACACAAAGAAGTTTATGTCTTTGTGTGTATTAAATATAATAAAACAAAAACACAAGAAGGCATTATAAATATTAACAATCATCCATTTTAATTCATTAAACTGTCGGATAACAAAGTTGTAATTTAAAAAGCCGGAACTCTTGTATTTTTGAAATTGAACTCTATTTCAGAACCGGTAACATTACACTGTACTTTAATAGTTCCAGCAGCAGTCCTTAAGAGCCAGTCCAATCATAGGCTTCGCAGGTTATCTATCTTTTACAACATCGTTACTGAACTCCAAGCGAGATAGTGGTTAAAGTCTAACCTATAAATTAAAGAAACATACCCCGATGGCACGAAATCTTAATCTATGCAAGCATTTCAACGGTCGATAGTTGGATACAAACCAGTCAACAGAGATTAGCTCGCGGTAACCTCGTAACATATTCAATCAATGGACTATATGCACCATTCACAAACAGTAATTGGTTACATTTCATCGTTGCGAAACGAGACTGGCTTCATATGATGTATTGTCATTGATCAATAGAAAGGTAAGATTAGATAGAATCCAGTTGTTGGATATAATGTCATTGAATTATTGAGTACTATGATTAGGTGTTTCAGGGGCTTCTACTAGAGAACCGTGTTTTATATTCGAGCTCATGTAAGTAACATGTGTAATAGGTTACTTCTAGATAAGCGTGGACTATCGAAGACCGCTTTGTCACGCAACATCTGGTAAGATAGTGGTCAAACGCGAACTATTTAAAAATATAAAAAAAATAAAAATATATAACATTTTCGAGAAAAGTTTAGAATCATCTGAAAGAGTATGTCAAATGAAGAGCTAACCGTTGCTCATGCTTGATTTTCGGGTCCTACTGTTGGATCCCTACTAAAATATCTAATATTTTTATTTTTTCATGCAGTGTCGCTGATATTTGCAGTGCCACGCAGATTTCGCAAACAGAAGTTCAGGATGGCACTGCAATTTGTTACGAGCAGGCAAATATGTTATAGAAATAACACTGCGAAAGAATTCATAGTAAGGCACAGTGTCTTTAATTGCAAACGCCCAGATATTATTAAGTAAACCTGCTCGCTAACAGAGTCATTACGCTTACCCAAACATTTACCGCGACCGATACATACCAGCTTATACCACTTCACAATCCAGAATCATTTACGGAGCAACTAGTATCTATTCTACTAGTATCAACTAGTAGCAACTAGTATCTGTGGGATCAAATGGAGCCGGTCTCATGCTTGCTCTGTTTACCTTTCACGCCTGACGCCTAATCTTTGACGCAACGCCAACCCAGCTGTTTTAAAACGGCCATCAAACAAACCAACTGACGTAGGTTCAATTACTTCACATAATTTTACAGCACAGTCCAATCGGCCGCACCTCAGCGCTTGGAAATTACAAAATAGTTCGGACCACTCTAATTAAGACCCATTATGCAGTTAAGTGTTATTGATGCGGAGTTCATTCATCAATAGATAATTTTAATTGCCGCGAACGTGTCTGTATTGGAGCGGTGGCAGATAAATTGGTTATTTATAGAGGTTTTGTTATAAACGAATCGCTGGGAACATTTTTAACTTTTGATGCTCTTTTGTTTTGTTCTTTTAATTTGGTAGCAGTATTGTGAGTGAGTTCGCTTTTAAATTTTGCAATGAATGAATTTTGTTTTTCTTGTTTTCTGTTTTCATTTGTTTTCCTTTGTGACTGCGTTGCTTTATCAAACAGCTTAGTTAAATACGTACTCGGCAGGTAAAAAATACGAATTGTTAGGTGGTTAATGATTATGATTGAAATAATTGGTATGTTTGCTTTTTTTTGTTCAGTTTGTTTTTGTATGACAATGATATCTACAAGTTTAATTCCGCTTTTGTATTGTTATATTTTTGAATGTTATTTACTTCCTTGTTATGGGCACGGACAACTGTGGAACGAATTGAGGTAGATTCGATACAGTGCCGGCTCGTTTAAATGAATAATCATAATGTTAATAAATGTCATTTTTTATCATTAATCAAAGGCTTATTTAAAGGAAAAATGTTTTGGTTCACAGACATACCAAATCATAAAGTTATATTATAAAAATCAACTAAAATATCGATGAAGAATTCCTTCCAGTCAGAAGTCCAAAGGGATTGAGAGATGGCTATTGCAAAGAGAGGTAGAAAAATTATGTATTTTTTCTGTGAAACCTTTTTTGTTTGATATATTTACAGTGTGGCCCGTCCAATGATGTTTTTTGTCGATTAATTATCACATAATAGTATCCAGGGTTTTTTGTTCAAATTTAAACGGTACTCTATGTAGATATTATCACGTGTATTATATTTTGCCACATTCTTTATTGATGCTCCGCTCCTATTAGTTGTAGCGTGATGTTATTATAGCCAATAACCTTCCTCGATAAATGGACTATTCAACACAAAAATATTTTTTCATTTCCAACCAGCAGTTCCTGAGATCCTAGCGTTCAAACAAACAAACAAACTCTTCAGTTTTATATACTAAGTATAGATAAGCTTTCTATCATTGGCAGATAATAGGGGAAACTAAAAGTGTGGTAGGTACACTCAGCGACAAAATTTACCGAACATTTCCAATATTTTAATATACTTACTGTTTCATGCCAAATTTGAGTCCTTTAATTAAATATTTACGAGTAATACTTAAGAATAGAATAGAATAGAATAGAAAAACTCTTTATTGTACACAAGAAACAAAAATAAACACAGTACAGAAGAATTACGATAGGAAAACAAGGTTAGTGCAATGGGCAGTCTTATCGCTGAAGGCGATTTCTTCCAGACAACCTTTGGATGGACAGTAAAAAACATTTTTCGATAGTAGGGTGGGTGGCTTAAGATACGAAACGAGCAGTCTGTTTAAGAGGGTATCATTCATTAGTATTATCATTATTTGATTCTGTTTCATTACTTACTTTACTTGCAAATAAATGATTTGAGTTCAGTTTTTAATGAATTAAGTATAAAAAAGCTAAACCAAACTAACTAATTAGCAGTCTGACCGACTGAAAGTATCCCTCATGAGTAATATTATTCGAAATGAGATATTTACCATTGATTTATGACATCTCGATAATTCGGTAGCAAAGTAATTGAATCTATACTTAATATATAAAGCTGAAGAGTTTGTTTGTTTGAACGCTAGGATCTCTGGAACTACTGGTTCGAATTGAACAATTCTTTTTGTGTTGAATAGTCCATTTATCGGGGAAGGCTATAAGCTATTTTATATAACGCTACAACCAATAGGAGCGGAGTATCAATGAAGAATGTGGCAAAAACAGGGACAATATATTGATTTAAAGATAGTTATGCGGGAAAACTTGAATTATGCGGGTGAAACTGCGGGGCGCAGCTAGTCAATAATAAACAATTAGGTACAAATGTTAGTAGTGAGAATACTTAATCTAACTGCCACTTACCTACATACAAATTATATGTGAGCATTGGTGGTTTTGATGTGTGTATTGGTAGTGTGGTTGGTTGTGTGTGTGTTTGGTGTGTGGTAGTGGTATTGGTTGTGTGTATTGGAGTGATCTGGAATTCTAAACACTAGTAGAGGGTGTCAGGGACTCGGTTTGCTGATTTCTACTGGGATCGTGGCATGTGGAAAGATGTAATCTCTGCCTATCTCAACGGGAGAAAGGCGCGACTGTATGTATGTATGTATAGAATAGAATAGAATAGAAAACTCTTTATTGTACACAAAAAAAAAAACAATACATAAAATTGTAATTGTGTATGTATGTGTGTATGTTTGTATTGGTAGTGTTAGGATCAAACCTGACCTTTCGCTGACATTTTCCGCGTGGTTATAGGTCAGTGGCAGTCGGATCAACCGAGCTAGATTGACAATTACAACCGCTAGCAAGCGACCCTGTTTGTTTTGCTGATTTTGTATACAGAACCCGACGTGACGTGAACGTGACGGCTTGAACTGTTACAAGCGTTTGGAATGGTGAAATTTCGAAACAGTTTTGTTTTTTAGGGGTTCCGTACCTTGGAAAAAAAAGAAACCTTAATAGGATCACTTTGCTGTCCGTCTGTCTATCTGTCAAGATCTCTTTTTTCAGGAACGCGTGCAGATTCCGAATTTTTTATTATATTAGTAGCTGTTAATGACTGGCCGGTCGATTCATATCTCCTGAGAATAACTTGTATTTTTTTGTGTCAATGCGGAAATGCAGTCAGTTTTCAGGTTACCATGCTTCATGAACACCATTTTTTGTCATTAGTAAGTATCAATCATTTTCTTAATGTATTATTAACTAACAACGTCCTGCGGTTTCACTCGCTTTAATCACTATCCCACAAGAGCCCTTCATTTTTTACGAGATAAAAAGTTTCCTTTGTTCTATTCCAGGACCTAAAGTATCTCTAAGCACAGTAGCATTTTGGTATGTAAAGGAATTCGTGGCTTAAATTCATAAAGTGAAAGCTCAGTTTCACACAACAGGTCACTCAATACGTATTTCCGTCAAAATGTACTCAATCAAAACACATTTATTGTTTGTTCTCTGCGATACCGTTGATTAATTGGAATGGCAATTAAATTATTTCCAGTTATAATAATGGAATTGATTTCATAAAGTATCGTCGCTTTTGTAAATGTGCATCGCAATTAGTGAGGTTTCTATTATTACACTGTCAATTTAGGCATGAATGCACTCCACGCGTTTGGGCTTTAAATAATATCGGTTTGTTCAAACTAAAGCAAAGTAAATATTATATTAACGGAATTCATTTGACCGCTATTAACATTGACATATATTATAAATTACTAGCTACGCCCCGTGGTTTCATCCGCGTCAACTATTCTTCCATAGGAACTGGTTTGCAAATTAATAAATTCTTGACCAATGCCACTAAAAACTGAAAATAAACAGATGCACAATTAAGTATGCATATAGATTGGAACTAAAAGATAAATTAAAAAAAAGACAACGCGTCACGATCACACAATTACACAACACTTACACAACACCATAACTAGGATTCCTGTATCTAGGAAATCAGGAACTACGAGGACCATGGCCCTACAAACACCCAGTCTCAGAGCAAATACACGTGGTTTACACAAATCTTTACCCTGCGCGGGAATTGAACCTCATGTTTCGCAGGCGGCTCATCACACACTAACGCCATGGAGGCCGTCAGTTGAATATTTTTTTAATTTTGCTACACTGCCACCATTTTAACTGCACCTCCAGGATGATTGATAGAAAATATCAATTAGTATTAAATACTCTTTTTTCATATTATTTGTGTGCTAAAACATAAATAACTAAATAATTAAAATAATTAAAAAAAAGTGTTGAAAGGCTATTTAGGTTGACTGTACACCCCGTCCATAACCAGTGTAACCGGAAACCAGATCCTTTAGTAAACCTGACAACCTGATTGACGCGTTCTAGGCCTATCATGGCATAGCATCTCGTTAACTCGTTTTAACATACAATGTGTTGTCAGGCTGACATAATTAAGTAACTTGACATACGTAACTTGTATTGACGTAGCTATGTAGACATGACGCCAAACAAGCGCCAAATCTGTCAATAACATTGTAAAATGTCATGTAATTATAAATATGATAAATACTATGTTACACATTTTAAATGTCATGTTATAATGTGTGTAACATGTTGTTTATAACATACATTCTGTTGTCAGACTGACATAATTAAATACTTTGACACGCATAACATTTAACTTTATGGAATTTTGACGTAGCTTTATTGTTATGGCGCCAAACAAGTCCAAAACTATCAATAACATAGGAAAATTACATGTAATTTTATGATAAAATATCATGTGATACATTTTAAATGTCATGTTATAATATAATATGTAACTTCGTGTGTAACAATTGCATTTAAATTATATTTTATTATTTTTAGTAAACATAGCTTGAAAAGTCAATAGAATTTCAAATTTATCATGTTGTTTTGAATATTAATAAGAAAAAAATTCCACTACTAAAAAGAAGTAGGAAGCTTGAGTTTGTGGGTTCGATTCCGCACAAGGCAAAGTTTTGTGTGAAGGCCAAGTTTGCTCTTAGTCTAAGTGTTAGTGTTGGAAGGACCATGGTCCTCATAGTTTCTGATTCCTTAGATATTGGGAATCCTAGTCAAGGGTCAGGATCTGTGCATGCGATCGTATCGCTTTCATCATCAACCCATAACGTCCCACTGCTGGGCACGGGTCTCTCCTCACTTTCGTGAGGAGGGTAAGGCCATAATCCACCACGGGGGCCCAGTCCGGATTGGTGGATAACATACCTACCTCCGAAATAATTCTCGGGTAGGTATGTGGGTTTCCTCACGATGTTTTCCTTCACCGAAAAGCGAGTGATAATTACGTACATATATTTTACAGAAACAAATTGGTACGTGCCTGCACTGGGATTTGAACTCACGACCTTCTGATTGGACGGCGGACGTTCTCCCACTAGGCTACCACCGCCACCACCGGTACCACCGGTATCGCTTTATTAATATAAAATTGTAGGTCCTAGAATAAAACATAGGATATTTATTATCGCGTATTAATCAGCGATTCCGTTTGAAGTGCACTATTTCCAGCGAAATTACTGGGCATATGAGACTTTAGAGCCGATGTCTCAGGGTGACGAGCGCAGTGCGGTGCCGCGCAATGCAAAGTTCTGAGAGGCACTGTAACTGTTATGGGCAGGCGTAGCGGTTACCATCAGGTGAACAACTTGCTCGTCTCGTCACTCAGTCACATAAAATAAATCTTAAGGGGATAATAGTATATTTATGCGGATAAAACAACGGAGCGCAGCTTGTAAAAATAATATATTTTCTTAGAGATTACAAGAAAAAATTCAAACAATTAACTTAATGAGCCGTCCTAATCCGCGCTCGTCAACAAATAAACAAGCTTGATGGATGAGCCGCCCATTTCTCATCGCCTTGAAGCAAATTTTATTGTTCAAACAAAATAATAGTCAAAAACAATGTTTATTGTACAGGAAATTAAATAAGTAAGTTGTTACTTCACATGACTCTTTTTAATAAATGGTGGGTTGTTCCGAGACATCCGTAACCCATTGTTCTGGAAAAATAAACATTCATGCATTTATTACTCCTGACGTCCATGAAAATTGAAAGTAAAATAACTTAATACTGTTTTCATTTTAAATTAAATAACATTTTGGAATTATAAAAATGTTTATGAGTCACTTTTTTCTATAAATACGATAAAGTGGTTTATGGCCTAATCATCTTCACGAAATTGAAGAGTGTAGATTTTAAACGAAATCCAAAACTAAGCGAGTGAAATCCCAATTAATTATTATGATGTATATTAAAATTTGTTACGTAACACTATCATTATATTAAATTCGATTAATATGTCAAAATAAAAATTTATAATAACAATAACAATATAACAAAACAAAAAAACATTCATCGACTTAATAAAACGTTTGCTCAAAAAGCCATATTTCAAGTATATTTTTGAACGCACTCTCGTTCAGAAACAACTTCTATGATCTTTGACATTATGTAGTTGGTTTCTATTAGTCACGCCAGCAATGCGCCCACGGCTAGGTTGTTGTATAAAAACTTCGATCATGGATACTTTTATACAAAATTCCCAGCATGTCAACATCTTTAATGATATCTTTAGAACCATTGTTGCGAATCTAGATGAATTCTTAACAAGTTTCCTAAAATTATTACTATAAACGATAAGTAAATAAATTAGAGATCGCTCTGAGCCAGAAGACCGCTCATTGTGATATTATTTGTTAAATTTTGCTTTGTTTTTGGGTTTCCCTTGTTCTGTGGTGTTTCAATAAAGAGTTTATCTCCTATCACTCTAATTCTATCTATTATATCTATTCACCTAACGTAGAGTTTCAATGCCTAAACCAGGCCATAGAACTAGTGACGCTTCGTAATGCTCCTACGAGTACATACGAGTATATAATCCTTACTAATCTTATTAATGCGAATGTGAGTATGTTTGTTCGCTACGCTTTCACGCCTAAACCACTAAACCGATTTTAAAAATCTTTTCACTAATGGAAAGCTACATTATCAGCGAGTAACATAGGCTATATTTTATTTCCGTATTCCTACGGGAACGGGAACTACGTAGGTGAAACCGCGGGGGTAAGCAGCGCTCACATAGGATACAACATAATAATATTAGTGACACAGGATACGTTTTATCGCGATAGACTGTAGTCTGCGCGGACCAAGTCGCGGTCGAAAGCTAGTAAGCTATAATAGTCCTAGTAAAGCATTAGTATAGAATACTACGGCATTGTTACAGACACGTTACCATTCACGGAGCGCCGTATTGTCCCTTAACCGGTTCGATTAGAATTACCTTACCTACGAACTTCGCAATGACCATACAGGTATGGTAATCGTCATTTATGAAATTGTAGGTAAATTTATATTGAAGTGGAAACATGTGAGCAGAGTAGAGTTAAGTTTTAAGTTTCATGAATGAATAAACTTAACTCCTGAATCTGCTCTCTAGCGAAAAAAAAAACAATTAAGCACACGTGCTTTGGTATATAATCCGGATCTTACCATTAAAGCTTATAATACTAAACCATGTAAGGATTATGTTCTGTTTTTTTTATCTTACTGATTGACGAGACGAGCAATTCGTTCACGTGATGGTAAGCGCTACGCCTGCCCATAACAGTTATAGTGCCACCCAGAATTTTGCATTGCATAATCCTGCGCGGAACTGCAATGCGCTCGTCACCCTGCAACGCGCCGCAGATACATGCAGCGTACGGCGCGCTGCATGACGACACTCCATGCCCTTTTCATAAAAAATCTTTTAATTTAAAAGCCGCATTTATCTGTTTTACGACTTACAGGCTTATAAGTACAACGTTGGTGGTTTATTTTATAGTTATTTTACTCTTTTTTAATGTACATCCAGTGTAAACTGAACAAGCGGTTACCTAGCATTACGCAGCAATTTCCAAGTATGACGTAAAACACAGTTACTACGTATGAATTAAAACTCTCAAATGCGGATAATAATCCGGTAATAGACATACCAATAACAAATACCTATAGCAAAAAAAGCTCTGTATTATCTAGTACAAGCCGTACCAGAACAACAAATGCTTTCGATTAATGATACATCACTGTTATCCGATAACGAATTATCAGTCGTTATCATCAGCGAACAATATGACGTCACCACTGTAACATCATGTCGGCGACGACACGATGTCAGATTTCAGTCAACATAGATACTGAAGTGAAACGGTGACGGTTGAGTAAGCTACTATGAG
This sequence comes from Campaea margaritaria, assembly GCA_912999815.1. NCBI lineage: Eukaryota > Metazoa > Arthropoda > Insecta > Lepidoptera > Geometridae > Campaea > Campaea margaritaria. The sequence goes on from OU538790.1 coordinate 11,233,519, forward strand.
TTTAAATGAACCGCCTTATAGGGGCTGTGGATCTAAGGGAACATGCCAGCTGAACAGGCTTTTAATTTATCATCATCATCATCAACTCATATTGACCCACTGCTGAAAACGAGTTTCACCTCACGTTCGTGAGGATTTCGTGAGGCATTTAATTTCGTTGAGATTGAGAGATTTTACGCATAAGGGCAGAATTTGTTCTTAAAACTTTAGAACCGTTAACTTAAACGGGATCAAAAATATCCTGTTTTTTACAAGATTTTATCAACAGCCACTCTGCCGTTTCGGCATTAATAGTTAACAAACACACGTCCACACACGCACGCACGCACGCATGCACGCACGCACGCACGCACGCGTGCACTTCCGCATTTATAATATTAGTGACATGACTCAATAATCTCTTAAGTCGTCAGCCTCGCAATATTTAAGATTTTAAGTGCCCAATAACGAATGTCCTCCGTCAAAGAAATAATCCAATAATCCTCGTAATGACACATTTGTCGCTATAAAAAAGTTGGGAACTCCGCATGTACCAAAATATCAAGAATTAGGTCATCTTTATTGCTGAAGGATGTCTTATTATTGGATACCCTTGAAAGTCTACCACGTGGTAGAACTATTTAGCTAAAGTTAGGTATTTAATTAGGCCACCTATGAAACTATGATTTCTCAGCTATTTGCGTGGTTGGATTAGCACACCGTAGATAGTGAGGTCAAAGTCAACCAAAAATTTGAGTTTTGGAAGAAATTTTGATTAAAGGCCTTCTGGTTAAGTACTACGATCTGACAGGCAGTAAGTAGTACTCATCATTATCATCGACCCATATCGGCCCACTGCTGAGCACGGGTCTCCCCTCACTTTCCTGAGGAGGCTTAGGCCATAATTCACCACGGCGGCCCGGTCCGGATTGGTGGATCACATACCTCAAAATACTTCTCGGGTTTGTTTCGATAAGTGGGTATAGTTTTAGTATGCGTATTTTGATTGAATTATTAGTTTGAAAAGAAGGACAAATAAAAAAAAAAACATTAGCGATAACAGTATTTGTTGCCCACGTTTTAGAGAGAAAACAGAAAAATCTTTCAATCACTTTATCAATAAGTACTTATATAATCTCAGGTTTTTTTCTTCCAAATACTTTGAGGGAGAAAAACAAACATCAAAGACAATATTATTTGAGCGATTCCAAGACCTTCTAACAAGACAGGAGGATTAAAATCCTCCAAATGTACTTACTATCAATTTAATGAAGCCAGAATTGCTATGTCATGACCCTAAAGCTGGGTTTACGTCTGTCACCGCGACTCCGGGACGACAAGGAATACGTGTGACTAAACATAAGTATAGACAAGCTTTGTCACGCATATTTGTTACAGTTTTGGAGTTACGATCTAATGTCAGACAGCGATCCAATTAGGGGCCTCCGGAGGGGGTCATGATAAGATGTCACAGCCATCGTCAATATTTAGCGTAGGAAATATCGTCGGTCACAGTCACAGATATAGACCCAGCTTAAGCCAGCATTAGCAAATTACAATTGATGGTATACGCACGTTCTGCTTAAGTGATCCCTTTGACGCACATCGCATATATATACCTGTGTAGGTATGTGGTTCTGATTATACTTGCATACTGATCAGGCTCATGATGTGTATCCAATTGTGAACAATAGGTGTGCATGTAAATTTATGTAACATAACTGAAGAACTTTTTTAATATTCCTACTTAAAGTTCTAACGCAGAATCATATTGAAACAAAAAGGTAATAAATCAAATTTATCTATATTTGAAAAGTAGCCTTTCAAATAGTAAACACAGTTGTTATTGACAAACCACAAAAATATGACACGTGTATTCAAAATTAAATGCGTACATCAGCATGTTTGCCGCAATGTTATGAAGTGCTCCAAAGTGTGGTATATGCACGAATACATGAATATAAACCTATAAAGCATTCACAGTGCATAAAATGTCATCTTAGTTTTTTGGACTGTTGATAACATGCCACGATATCGTATTTAATACATGTTGACGAAGCCGATTTTTTTTAGAATAATAATCAGAAAAGATTATATTAACCATTTTACTAAACTACCAAAACATGTTAATTTTAACCATAGCGTTCAAATAAAACAACCGAAAAAACTCCGTCACGAGTGCGTGAAATCGAGCATGACGCATGCGTTCCACTTCCAACGAAACACACCTACAGGAAAGAAGCCAAAACAACTCCGTACAACTCAATATTGTTGACACGTGTTTCTCTGCACGTGGCTCTAAGAACCAAAGAGTTTGAACTCGAGACTCAAACGCTTGGCATAGGCTACGTATCATATATCTTCGCCAAGTACACAATAATTATGTGTAGGCTTCGCACAATATTTGCATTCAGCCAGTGTCAAATTTTTCAATAGACAAAATGTTACCCACCCAGTTTACTGACTGGGTGGGTAACATTTTGTCTTTGGCTTTTGTCATTTTGTCAACTGTAAAGTTGACTGCCACTTGACTATACTACTGTATAATCAAGTAGCAGTCAACCTTACGGTTCAGTTAAGTGGTAGATGCTTTACTGTTTTTTTTTTGCAAAATAGTCAAGCAATTGACCGTAGTTTCACCTGGTGGTAAGTGTCAACGCGGTCGATGTTGGAGCATGCGTGCCTAGAAGATACCTATTCACTCTAGACTGAAGATTGAACACTTCCCGGGCAGTTAGGGAGAGAGCACGAAATTTCATGTTTAATGTGTTTTTATCCTTTTGCCCACAGCTATGCACGTTAAAAGGAATCTAATGACTAAAATTTCACTAGTTTTACATATTAACACACGAAGAAATACAAGGAAAGTGGTTACTGACATATTGGACCCTGTGATATCGAGGGTATTACTGAAGCGTTGGCTATTCCTGTTTGATCACCTTATCTACTTTCAACAGCCCTTTAGAAACGTTCTATGTTGCAGCTCAACTAAAAAACCGCAGCTGAAAGCCTGCTCCATATTTTGCAGCTCAACCGCAGAAATGATTGCAAAAATGTCATAAGGTGTATTTTCATGATTTCATTTTTGTACCTAAAACATTGAGTTTTTCAATATTCATTTACTCTATGGATTATGGCTAAAAAACAATTGAGCACCGTTGTGTAATATTGAAAATAAAGAAAAATTTATGGACAACTTTTTTTTTAATGGTACTACGAGTATTATTGGTAGAGTTAAAGCTGTTTCCTTTTCCGGTACGAAATTTGGCTGAAAACCAACGCATGCAAGGGTAACTTCATTTTCAAACTCAGAGGAGTAAAATCACTTTTTAATCTAATATAGTTTAAGTTTCTAATCTTGGTTATGTTTATGACAGTTGTAAAATTGCTTTATATAATTCAAGATTTGATTTTTGAATGAGAACAGTTAGGTACCTACTGGAGATCATTTGGTTTCATAATAAGCAGAAAGAAATACAATAGTTTGCGGCAGATTTAAGTTTCTAACGCAAAAAGGATATGGAGAAAATTTGAACCTACTTAGTTATAAACGGAAACCTAAAACCTTTTTAATGGATTCTCCTTGAAGCTGTTACGTGGCAAAGCGTAAAAAATTTACGTGCTCTAGTGGTTGCTTTTATTTGCAAACAAAAAGGCGCGTTATTAATAATGTTTTGTACCCAAAGCCCTTTTAATTAATGTTCGGATTCGCGAGGCACATGGAACGACTGACAGGGGAATAATTAAGGTATAATTCTAGCGGTGACAGCTAAACTAGCTCTGATTCCTCTGACATGCCCGACCGCAAATTTTGTCTGACAGTAATCATATAACCTTGATGTCAGATGGCTAATGTTTGCAATCTCTCACTAAATCTCTAGCTGTAGGGTGTGGAATTGCAATCAGGTGTGGCTTGGAAAATGAAACGATATTCTGCAGTAAATTTTGGTTGAAAGGACAGTTTGGTGCGTCTTCATTGTTTTTATAAAACTGTTTTTTTAGGAGAGACAATTAAAATGTAATGGAATCAAGGCGTTCATACTTCTATTAACATGGATTTTTGATCAAAGCGTTCATAAGTGTATTAAATGGTAGGCCCGGATCCAGCCAGGCACTAAAAGCTATTTTTTCTGTAAATGCCACGCGAGAGTATTCTGGTATATTAGTTATCCCAAGAAAACGCTAAGGCCACTCACCAATAACATAAGAGTACCCATCAAGCGTGAGCACACATTTCCTGGGCGCACCCGAAGCGGATCGATGCCTGTGTGTCCGCGGCGCTGCGCCCAGTGCCCTGCCACCTCCAGGGTCACTGTGGCACTTATGCACCAACTCCTTATCGTTAGCCACCGCCTTGCCGTCGACCGAGCCCTGCCTGCTGCCTTCCAGCAACGCTTTGCCGCGCCGCATCATCACATCATACGATATCTCCCACTGTGTCACTCAGAACACTATATGTCACTCAGAACACAATACGTCACTTGGAACACGATACGTCACTCAGAACACGATACGTCACTCAAAACACGGTTCGTCGCTCAGAACAGGATACATGAATCGGAACGAAAAAACATCACTCGGAACAATCTCGTTTAGGAGAACCGATGCGTCAAATATAATAAAACAAAAATGCTCTGAGCTCACACGAATCCGTAAGAATCCAACTCAGAGTTTTCACCTGAGATCCTCTCACGTCACGGATTTCTACGCCACTCAATATCCTCAATTTATCACACAGTTATTTTGAAAAGTAATTCAGCCACGACAGCTGATCAATCACTCGAAAAAAATTCAGATATGTTTACGTTTACCACACTGTGTTTTGATATGCTTCAGCCCAAGATCATAAATTAGTGGTTCGTTTTAGGCATTTTCATTGCCCCGTCGGTCTTGAACTAATAAATCGAGAATTATTAGTTTTATAGCTCTCTTTATACATTTAACGTCCGATCAAATTGTATCCGTTATCGATGATGACTTCTGCTATTACGTATCGGAATTTTTCGACCGCAACATTACATTAACGACGCTGAGATAAGGGAGGACGTTTGTGCGAAGATAAATGACCAATGAAGATTGTGTAAACTATGCCTAATTTAAGCTATTTTGATCACAAAACACGGAATATTTGAAGTATAGATTAATCGCGTTATCTAAAGGGTATTTATACAATGATTTATGGCGTTTAAATCCTAATGGGGCCGTCAAATTTGGGCAGATAGGAACGTGAGGTACATAGAAATGAGACTGTTAAAGGTTGATTCGGCTTTTTTTTATCGCCCAATTTTCTTCAATTCTCGCCTTGAGTTACGCTAAACGCTGCGGTAAATGAACTCCTCAATCAACGGAGTCTTTGTCAAACAGCTATTAGCATTTCATGAATATTTTCCTACGTTTTCTGCATTGTCAGTCGGTCATAATACAATAGTTTGTATCGTGTTTAGAGTTGGTGTTATATAGTTGAAGTGCTTAAACAAAAACCACGGTATTGTGTTTTACACGCATGGAAACTTCTTAAATGATTATTGTTTAGTTTTCTATAAGTTTGGGGCGGGAAAAAGGTAGTACTACTGTAATGAAACATTGACTCCTATTACCAGAAGCCAAGACTCAATTTGTGTCTCTGCTCCTTCCTAGTTAGCTAGTGAAATTCGCAAGATTTCAAATGCTCATATCCACTAGAAATTATTATTGAATGTTGTGGAGAGTGGAGATCACGCACACGGGACTGACTAGGTTTTACAGCTCGTAATTTACCCGAGTGCGGCTGGACCGTAATGAATGTTTGGTTGTTTGACTTTACGCAGGTGGGAACACGGAAATCTATTTTGAAACTGCGACGACTGTTGTTTTTCCACCATAGTAACGCACGGGGAGCCCATAAAGCGTTGCGTCATTGCTCACGGTCGAGGGTGGCCGTCCCCCCTGCTTGTAAACAGATTGTGACGCTGTCCACCGGACTATGTCAAATCGGGACCACCTGTTGGTCCCGTCTCAATTTCAAACACAAGACCTCACAAGACCGACGAAGCAAGAAAAAAAGTTTTACAAAAAAATTTCGAAATTTAAATCTCGCGGTCAATTTTTACCGTAGATATGATCGACAGTCAACATGCACGGACGGAGGTGCGTTCGGAGCGGCTCAGTGCGACATGACGCGACCGCGCAACCGTACCGCGTGGAAGCCTGCGCGCGACTGTCCTCTGTGCCACATGCTCTACCCGCTACAGGTAGCCGCTGATTAGTATACCAAGTTCCAAATTCGAAATCTCCGGGATATTGTGCAATTTCTTTTTCTAAATACGGCATTAGGTTCTTAATCCAGTTTTGCTTTCGGCCAGTTGCACGACCTTAGTAGGTTGCAATAATTAATAGAAATGAGCTGATTAAGTTAACTTTGTATTAGAACCTACGTAGACAAAGTTTTATGATGACAGTTCCGATTTTTTTCTAAGTGAATGGATGTGGGTCGGACGAAGGCAGTTGCTGATTAATCATTTGTCTGAAATAAACATAGAAATTGTTTTCACGCTTGACAGGGTAAATCTTTTTATTGTAACAGAAGTGTAAAGAGATGAAAGGATACTGGATCCTACAAGCGTGTGGTACATTGCGTAGGTACAATAAAAAGGTCGTATATCTATATTTCCGTCGGATCCATCCTCCTGGCCTAATTCAAGCGGGATGTTTACAAAGCTGCAAGCTTTTTTCGTAAAAGCCTTTTACTTTATGTTAGTTCACGTCATAGTGACTGCGTATTTTTGTGCTAAGAATAACCCGTGCAGTGGGAGATGTAAAAGAATATTTAGATATATAGATAAAGTAATTATTGAAACACCACAGAACAAGGAAAATTTAAAAACTGCTTCTCAACTCTTTTTTTTCCTTTTTTATTTGTCGTACGACAAAACAAAATTTAACAATTAGGGTTTGCTACGAGCTTACATGGACGGTCTTATCGCTCAGGGTCTCATCGCTTCCAGTTTACCAGAGAGAGAGAGAGAGAGAATGAGAGAGCGAGTTCTAAGGGTTTGTCTTATAGGTTTATATCTTTTTGGTTGCTGAAGCGAAACTCAATGAAAATATTTTTTTATCGACATTATTGTGACACACAAAAATTGTCCAAAGATTTTCCAATTATGGGCATTGTTGATAATTTCCATCATAAACAAATATGTTTAAATAAAAAATTAAAAAATGGCGCCTGTCAGTGAGTTCACTTGCTAACTAACTAATTAGAGGTTTTATTACACGCTTGACAATGATTTTTTTTTTAAAACTTCGGATCGCCCTCTTAAAACTTTGACTGCTGAGCCGATTTTCTTGCCTAGCCATAGGTTACGGATCTGCACACACTGTTGTGTTTTCCCGTACTCGGAGCAAGTTATGTCGCAAGTACTTGCGGCACGTTCACTTCTGAAAACACAACAGTTGTGTTTTCAGCGATTCTACAATAATTGTAGAATATTTTTGACCGCCTTTTTGCGCGAGAGCGGCAACGGGTATCCCGGGTCTGACTAAAGGCAAGCTGCTAAAAGGTAATTGATTGCAAGTTTGCATCAAAAAACTATACATCATATTGATAACCGAAGAGATTTTATAAAAAAAAAAAACTATTTTAACACTGTTTTACGCAAACTCAGCTTATAATAAATATTAATTAACGAGCAAAAACTATTTTGTTACGTCTTTTGATCTCAGCTGAGGCATGTGGGAGAAGTTTTAATAACAAGGCGTAAGTAATGGTGCAAGTTTTGTAGAAAAACATATTTAACAAGTTCAGTGCTAAGAACACAACTGTCGTGTTTTTCATAACATGCCGCTAGCGCGGGAAAACACAGCTGTTGTGTTTGTTGTATGGGAAAACGCTATGGAGTGTGCAGACCCGCACCCGTGGCTAGACAAGCAAATTGGTCCAGCAGTGAAAGTGCTAATACGACTATTCTAAACTTTAGTTTATGCCCAATTTGAGTAGATAATATAATAACTCTCTATTAAACACTAAAATAATAACATAATAAAAGTAAACGTAGGCAAGAAAACATGGGCGTAAGTACGTAAAGCCGTTCCGTAAGTTACGTACGCATGTTATACGTAAGTTCCGTACCGGATTACGTAAAACATTTTTTTTAAATAAATGAAAATTAAGTGGAAAAATTATAGTGATAAAAAATTTTTGGAATTCATCAACTCTAATGAACGATTTATAATCTTGCGGTTTACATTATCATCAAAGCACCATTAAAGGCAAGACGATGGAGGCAATTAAACGTTAATACACGTTAGATGGCGTCAGCCAGTTAATTGTGCAAAGAGTACTAATGGGCGACCATTTCTTAATAACCACACAACGGGTATTGTCGTGCAAACAAACATACTAAAAGACACGCACTGTAAGACTGTGTATTCATGCATTTGGGCCGAGAGCTATAGGCGGCTTTGATTAAGGTGTTTGGAGATTTCCAGTCGTTGTTAAAACTGTTGTATTTTGAAGAAGCGCTCATCATTTGATTGCAAAGGTGATAATATTCTGTAAGATATCATTTATTTATTTACGTGACTATTGAGGAGGATTTTATTAAAGCTAGGCCCGATGCAGTTTTTTTTTTTTCGAAATTTGACTTCTATAAGAAATTAATATTAATTCTTTAAAGTTAAGTATCTTAACACCTGAAAAAGTTTGGCAAATAAAAAATAACAGGATTATTGGTAACTACCAATAATCCTGTTATTTTTTATTTGCCAAACTTTTTCAGGTGTTTCATAAATCTCCTTCATGTAGTTACATGTAGGAGATTTATTCTCAGGGTGGGTCTGAGACACTTAACATGATGACCCCTAAGTAAAAAGTTTATTAAAAAAAATTAAAGTTATTTTTATCAATAACCTAATTTGATATTTCATTATCAGTCTATTACGTCAAGTGCTGTCAAACAGGTCATAAAAAGCGAAAGTTAAAAGTAAATATAATAAAAAACATATTTTGTATAATGTTTTAAAGTAACATGGCCACTAACATTAGTATCATTAATACCGATAATGACTGCCGCTGATGATACCGAGAATAAACATTTCTAATTTTTGCACCTTTGACTGGTTGACTGCTAGCTCTTATCCTAACTGGCAATAATTGGATGGACGTCGGCCGGTAAGGTAGCGATCGCGTGACGTCGCGTTTTAACTCGGCCTACACTAGCAATTTGTTGTATTGTACGAACTTTGTCAAAATAAAACAACGTGAATGTGTTTGTGTTGTTTTTCTTTATTTCTGTTCTTAAAATAGCCTTTAAATGTAAATTTCATAAGGCCCATCATGGCATTTAATAAGTGCTTCAATGCTGAATTAAACTCGTAAAAACAAAAGAAGATTTCCTCATCTTATTAATATTATTGTAAGCGACACGAACCTCTTTAGTATAACAAACCTTTTTTGATTAGGAAAACCTTTTTAGTTTGAAACACTTTATTTTTGAAATTAGAAAAAAGAAGAAAAACAAAAAAGGTCTTTTTTATGCAGTCTTTTAGTCATTGTTTTATTTTCGCCAAACGAAAGTTCTTTTCTGATTATATATATTTTACTTCCTGAATAACCTGTTTTTCATTTGAGACCTGCGTCTTCTACAATTATAAATGCGAAAAGTTTGTGTGTTTGTCCTCTCTTCACGCAACACAACAAACTTTATTCCTTAGCGATAAGTATTATTCGCAACTAGCTGCGCCCCGCAGTTTCACTAGCGTAAACTCGGCATTTCCCGGGTTAAAAACAGCCATGAGTTCATACAAAAATCACGCTAAGAAAAAAGCACTTTCAATTTTACCCAAATTTTCCAATAATTTTTTCTAAAAACATAACTATTGCAATTATTTTGAAACCAAAAATAGTCAAGCCGTTACAGATTTTTGCGCTGACCAACACATTGAGGCATTCATTTTTATTTATATACATAGATAGGGTCGGCGCTAAGTTAGCGCTCGCGTGACGTGGTCGCTTCAACTCGGCGCCAGTAATTTGTTTTATCGCCCAGATAACCGGGGGTTGGGAAAACTACCCTGTTTTTGAATGTTATTACTTTAGGTTTGAGCACAATAACATTTTAAACTTGGTTCAACCACAATTTCTGGTCTTATATTGAATCTACTGTTAGTTCTTAATTATTACGTACCTACCGTCTGCTATTTTGGTGGAGGTGACGTGTAACCAGAATGCTGGCTCCTATTGAGGCTAAAAACCAGCACTGCTATTCAGCGTGGCAATGATGCCAGCATTTTTTTTTATTATTACTGGCAGCATTCTTGGCACTACCTGCGGGGCTATGCAGCATGGTGCAGATGAGCTCGAATTCTTTTCATTTTGACGTTTGATTGCCACGGGGCTCGTCATTCGTATTATAATGACGAGCCCCGCTGGTCTTTTAGTTTTCAAAGAATTTTTTTTTTTTTAATATCTGTTTTATAAGCTTCTTCCGTGTAAATACTGCACTAATGTCACATAATCTAATCTCAATATCCATTCAAAGGCGATAATATTGTCGTGAAGGCTATGAACAGTGTTTGAAACAAAGAAACTTATAAAATTTAAAAACCCCCGACACTTATGAAACGTAGCTAAAATATTATCTGTCAAGTCACTTTTGAAATTAAAAAAAAAACTAAATTAACGTCGGTCTATCTGATTGGGAGCTACGATGTATAGATAGACACACTTATATCACCCCTCTTTTGGCATCGGAGGTTAAACATAAGTACTTAATCGTACTTAACAATCTTTATACGTCTGTATCATTTTTATAAAAAAGAGAGTTCATTCAAGATTAATTCCCATACTATATTTAGCATCCAGTTATATCTGAATAAATAAGCACATCGGCGCCCTGACTCTTTAAAAAGTTTGCACCGCTCACGCGGAGTCGTTATCATGGAAATATAAACACTACGTCAAACTCAATACAAACATTAGCAGCGCCACTGAAACTTGGACGGTGGAAAACGGTACTAAAATAAAACAAGCTTTCAGCTGCAAGACTCACCAATAGTGTACGTGGCGCCATCTATCTGGAAAGTGGCACTTTTGCACTTCTTAAAGACTTTCCCGCTGACGACTTGCCGAGTTGCGCTGCCGTGCGTCGCTGGGTTCGACGCAATTTCCCTCCGCACCACGTGGGTCGTGGCGGCGCTAGTGTCGAATCGGTTCCTCAACTCCTCAAACGACAAGTCGGTTGCAAAGTCTGCTGACAGGTCGGGGGTTCTGTCCCGACGTCGCACTTGCCCGCAAAGTCGGCCCTTACTCGACTCGGCCGCCTTTTTGTCCATCTTGACAGATCACTCGCACTCACTGTGTCACTTATTGTCACTGGCTAGTGTCATTGTTTTTACAGTCTAGTTTACAGAAACAATTGAAAAACAGTTGTTTATTAATTGGAGTGTAGAATAAAATAAAAAATAAAAACACTTTATAGGTAGGTACCTACTAAATATTAAAAAAAACAAATGTAAGAAAACCCAAAAATATTTTGATAAACGGTTTATAGTCTTATTGAAATAGCTTCCAAAGTACTTATTCGGCTTTTTGTTTCTAGAGCTGCTATAAATAATACGAACAAAATATTATATTATAACAAAATATATAATCATTAATTTAAATTACCTACAAGTTGTTTTTCGATTAAAATATGTGATTTATCAACTTACCTATCAACTGACCTTTCAAATAAAGTGGCTAGATAAATGATACAAAATCACAAAACATGGGCCTTCAGGTACACTGTAAAATCTTTTTAATGTACTCGTATTAATTCAGAACTACACTTTTTAAAAAACAATATTATATTAAAAAAAAAAGCCACGATTTACGACAAAATAATTGTTCCTGATATTGAATCGAAAAACCTGATAAATGATAGAAATTTAGTAGCCAATAAATTTTAATTGTGCCGTTATTCAAATTCCTACGTCCTGGGTGCGAAGTCGTTTTAATTTTCTCGAATCGGTCGTATTTAACGAACAAAATTAATTTTACTTCAAGGGTCTACTGAGAAAAATGATTTGTAAGAAGAATTCCTTTAGAAAATGTAATTGAAAATGGTAATGGTAAAAATCGTATACCCAAGTGGAAAAAAGATAATTGGGTATTTATTTCATTCAAATTGTGGTTTCTTTAATTCAGACAACCAGAATTATCGCACCAAAAAATTATTCAAATTCTGTCAAACAACTTGGAACACCCACCTGTACCCATTAACAATAAAGTTTATGAAAATCATGTACTTCGTAAAGTACGATAAATTTTATTTGAAGGCATTACACTGAAATGTACATTGGATACTTACAAAGAATCCCTGCAAATAAAATGTGCAGGAACAAATTATCTCGCACGACAAAACGACACACTGATAATGACAACCGCAATTCCTTTTACGAAAACCCTTTAGCAGCGCACACACAAAAATAAAAGAAAAGATAAAAATACCCGTTCCAATACTCGCAATATGGTAATACAATTGAATTGAAAAAGGAACGCACGTGCGCCTCACTCCGGTCACGGTATTTGTGGAAACGGAACGACACGAACACTCTGCATTCTTTAATTTGATGTGTAGGGATGGGGCGCGGGAAAATATAAAAAATTAAATAGTCTTGAAAATCAAAAACCTTCCTAACTTACTAATCACAATAATTAATTAGAATAGAAACACACTTACACACCTCACTAATACCACACTATTATTTGATATGCGAAAGTTTGTGTGTTGGTTGCCATTGCGCGATGAAACCATTGATTGGATTTTTGATGACATTTGCTACACAGTAAACGAAATAACATATAATTATAATACTTTCATCATCGTCATTCACAGTTGATCATCATAGACAATGCGGATGAAGCCGTGGGGCACAGAAAGTGTGTTCAATCATCGATGATGATATCAAATCGGTGAATAGTTTAAATATTTTCGGCTGTCTATAATACTGTACCGATGTAATTACACTATAAGTACAACACAAATGCATGGCATGGACTATCAATTCCGTTCCTTTTTTACAAATTGATGACACCCCATTACATCACTAATAAAATTCACAATTACTAATTAAACCAGACCACAAAGTAGAATATTTTTAAACTGATAATTTTATTTTAAATTAATTACGTAAATAAGGCTTGAGCACTTACAGTCTTTTCACACCACTATTTGTTTTGACGTTGAGAAAAGCTTGAAAGACATTTATTGGATTTCATACTTAACAAATATAAATTCTCGTGTTGATTTTTGTTCTGTTATTTACAAACTTATCTGACTTTAAATGCCTACTACTAAGCATTTAAAGCTGTAAAAGTAAAACGATTTACTGTTGCGAGTACAAATAAACGGAATAGTTTCCTAAACTTCCCGAAGCATACCGGTAAATTTATTGTGAGAAAAAAAGCATATAATTTACATAAATAATAATGTTAGTACACTCGAAAAAAATTGAGGAAAAAAATTCGCAGAAGTAAAAACCGAAGGTTTAGATAATTATATTTTTTTTTTGCAAAGTTTTGTCACTAATTTTTGAATAGGTACGAGAGTATAGTAGCACTTTTTATGAATCATCGTCATCATCATCAACAACCCATAACGTCCCACGGCTGGGCACGGGTCTCCCCTCACTTTCGTGAGGAGGATAAGGACTTTTTATGAATACCGCCGCGGAAAAGGCAAATTAAGATATCAAGCTGTCGAGCTTTTACTCATTTTAACCTGCAGAGGCTTCTGTTCGCACTCAACAATACGTAATTAATATTTCTAGGTTCTATATTATATTTAAATGTCCACGGTAACTTTTATAAAATTTCCACGATGAGTTCAAGACTCATATCATTGATTCTAAATAGGCAATATCACTTTAAAAAAAACATAAATGATAAAGTAAATTAATAAGAACTGATTATAATTACCCTTACATGTGATCATTCACGAATGAATCTCGCACAGGAAAAGGAAACACCATAAACTCTACCAGTGCTTCAGGATACGTCGTTGATGGGAGTTAGTTACTTAAATAGTTCTTAGTTAGTTTAGTTGTGTTTAAGTTGGGCAAATAGTTTCCAAAAATACATGGAAGACTAATTTACCAACGAGTATTTTTTTAGAGAAATGATTATAATTAGTTTAACCTAGGATTATCCGACATAAAACGTTTTACGAACGAGTTTAAACTATTCAATATAACTTCTAGAATCATCAAAGATTATAATGCTTTATTCAGAATACTAATTGCCGATTCTTATTCTCAGAATCGATTGTGGGAGTTCTTTGATGGTAATCAAAGAAAGCCAAAAGTGACGTTTTTAGTCCTCGTCCGATAACAAAGCCCCTGATAGATGGAGTGTCAGATGGAAAATCGATATCGTTTGAAACAGGAGTTTTTATTCAAATTCTTTTATAAAAAGTCTTTTGTTTTTTATTAGAGACTTTATTGGCGTTTGTGAATATAAGGCCCATTTACGTAATCTGTGAATATTCAAAGTTAATATAAAAAGACCGTGGAGCTTTTAGCGATCAGGGGCCTCACCACGAACAGTTAACTCCATCCAGTTTAAGGCCTTAAATTGAACTGCCCCGCTTACTGTCACCACCAATATCGCTCAGCACTTTGAGTGACGCGACGTCAAACAAAAATATGAAAAAAAAATATATGTGGGATGCTACACGTGTATACATGGGTTTCAAAATAAGGTAAGTTCGACAACTGAAGCAGAGATATTCAAAAGAAGCTAAAATAGTCAACTCGATGAACCATTTCTATTTTAAAAAGTAACGTATAGCAGAAGCTTTAAAGATATTAAAATTTTGTTGGCAGGTATATTTTACTTTTGTTATTGTAAACACCTAAAATACGCATTTATTATTACAAAACGTGCCGAAAGCGTTCTATATTCGTCCCAAACGTGATTCGATAAACAAACGTTTTAATCACCCAAACTAATATAACGAGGAGTTACCGAGTGGTAACCCCTAGTCGTTTCCAAGCATCGCATGCCTACCCGTTCGCGTGTTCAGCGGAACTCAAACAAACGGTTTTCTTCGCAGTTTGAAGGCATTTCGTATTCATGATCTGGGTCTCGCAGGTCCACAGACAAACCACGTGAATTTGGCGAATTGATTGCGGTAAATAAGGTTAGGCCTGCAGAGGATTGTGACTGCTAATAATCATAATAATAAAGTATGGTAGAGGTACTAGGAATTGACACCCACACAATACTCATTCAACTATGACCTTTTCAGGCATGCTTTTATAAGTGGGTTTTCGGTACTGCAAGGTGAGCCCGAATATCATTAACCTACAATTAGTTAACATGTTCACGGCTGAAAACACACACGTGTCTCAGTTTTTATAATTTTACGGCAAGCGAAAACATGCGTGGCGTGCGAACTCGCACTACTGTATTAACAATTTTATCACACCAGTCTGTTGTGTGCGCCCGCACTGCTGATTGAGTTAAGTTACGACGCAATGCCAGTAAACAGTAAACACACACGTTGTGTAAAGATTCGCAAAAGAGCCAAAAATAGTAAAACGGTTCAGCTGAGAACGTGTTAGTGAAGATCCGTTGTCCACCTTCCGTCTTTATCATCAATTCAACACAATAATATTGCATAATATAATTTCAACTCAATTGAACAACGGAAACTGTGCTAAAATTTACTTCCATAATTTGACCCCGACACAGTGAAGTGAAAATGAAGTTGAAACAAAAAATCTACCTGTTACTAAACAATTTATTGGAGTAACTAAAAACCTAGATTAAACTCAATGTAATCTTCTTATTCTTTCTTCAATTTCTATCAAGTTCTTTAGCCTAGGTAAGCTTCCCATTGAGTACTAAACCCTGCGACATCCTTTATTTGAAACTTTTACGTTCCGCATGCGGGCACAAGGTAAAGGATTTTATACCAACAAGCTTGAGTTTGAACCCGGGTATCCGGTTTACTGAGAAGATTATAAACCAATTTAACGCGACGACGGAGTATAAAATTATAAGTATAAATTGGCGTCGCCCAGACGACGCTTGCAGGCGTTAACATAATCAAGTCAAAGTAGCGAGTTATGTGAAATAGGACGGTGGAAACTTTATGCTTAAGGTGGTACATTTCGCTTTTAGCGGAAAATTTAAATTTATAGCAGTTTTTTTTTTTTGTTTTTGGACTTAGATTGGATCTGCATTTGGATTTTAAATCAATATAATTTAACTATGTTTATCCGACAAGGTAAGAATCGTCGTTATTGTTTTGTTAATTCAAATGATGAATTGAGTTCGAAAATAGATTTTGATAAAGCCCATTATAATCTAAGCACTTTGTTACAAACCATACACTATAAACTAAAAAATTTGGGTGAAAATAGCCCGTCCACAAGAAGTAAGATAAATAGAAAGCTAAAAGTCGAGTAAACGTACCTAATGAAATAACAAATGGGCTTCTTGAAAGAAATTTCGAGCAAAAACTGTCGGACGTTGAAAGTTGGAAAGTCAGCACTGAAGAAGCTAAAACCTATTGGATTGGAAGGTATATTTTTGCGATGAAACTTTGGAAGATCTAACGTACAATCTGGGTTAGTCTCTATAATTTTTTTATTAGAAAATAAGAAAAACTAAATGTAAGAAACACAAGATAATTAAAAGGGATATTTATTTTACTTTATTGGCTGGCTACTAATGAGAAATATGTCCTTGTTTTTCTGAGCATAGCTTCTCAAAATCTTAAGTTTGCAAAAGGGCACTCTCATTTCTTTCTCTAAATTTACTATCGGTTTGTTCTTGTTCTTTATTACTGCAAGTTCAGAAAAACGGGTTTCGCACAATTTCGATGTCGGTAAAGTAATAAAACCCTCAATGCTGCAATCAGCACTGCAACATACGTTATAGCATACGATAGCAGACGATATTCATGAGAAACTGAGCTCCAAAATCCTCCAAGCCTCAAGACGTCCCTGAGATAATGCCGCGCAACCCCAGAGCGTCGCGACATATAAAAATATATAAAAAAAATGTTTTAACAAAATTTGTAGAGAATTTAATCCTCTACAATATTCCTGTAAATACAAATAGCGTAAAACCTACAAGAAACGAGATATTTGCAATAAATGTGTAATAATCGATTTTAAGACCATTGACCTTGAAATATCCGAGGTCACGGACACATTACGATAAGTAGGTTTTGAGACAAGTTTTAGGGTGCCTATATAAAGGTTTGTACATGTCTACAGCCTACAGCGAGATTCTTGCCCCTTTTTTGACTGATTTTCCTGGACCTCTACACGAACAGTTAAATCCGTCCAGTTTAAGGCCTTAAACTGAACTGCCCTACTAACTGTCTCCACCAATATCGCTCAGCGTTCATAAGTCGACCAGAGACATGTATCCAAAGAGATCGGAACAATTTGTTTGCACTTATAGAAATTTATATAGCTTCATCTCATTCTCTTTCTCTCTCATTCTCTTCGGTCTATTTTTGAGTGACGTCACGTCATGTTTGTCATTTATGAGTGTGTGGTGTCAATCTAGGCCGTTCAGTTTAAGGCTTTAAAACGAACTGCATGGAATAAGAATAAGTACGTGTGACCCCCTTGGACTAGTACAGTTAGAGAAGCCCCGATCTAGGTATTAATGAAGCTTTCCACCCGTGCGCCAACAAAAACATTTCGTAAAGAAAACAAACCACAATTCTAAATTGAAAACGGGGACTTGAATACAAACAATGCCGCTGATTAATAATGTTTGTGATGAATCTGAAGGAATGATTTAGGGTTTGGGAGTAAAACTCAGGTTGGAAATAAACGTAAACTAAAGTAAAAGAAAATGTAAATAAGCTTTTGACTGTCTGAAAGAGAACCGGCATGACTGAATTTTAAGCTGTGGTTTATTGGTAAACTAACTAATAAAAAATAATTAAGATGGCGCATTGATCCAAAATGAGTATTGGGTTTCGAAAACAAGAGTAACGTAGAATATAAAACATTATAAAATAGATGAAACACACGAGACACAACTAAACTTTAACTTCGGTTACAACGCTCTGTCAGAAATAATAAGACCATGATGGATTTATTAGACTGTGACTCTATTCTTCATAACATTAAAAAATGCTCTCAAAATTACGATGAGTTAAATACATTTGATAGATATTACCAAAAAGGTTTTTCAAATTAAATTAATACAAGATGTAAGCAAGTGTCTTAGATGTAGGCTTGCAAGGTAATAGCAAATCTAAAAAAAAATACTATTGAAATAAAAGTTTGTAGAAAAAAAAGAAAAAGAAAAAGATGACGTAAAACCATTGGTAGTCGTGTTGTCTGAGTAAGAATACATAATAATATATGCAATGACATGTGTTCCCTTTTGCGACAAAATACATTTCGGTGTAAAAGATCTCATAACATTTTATATTCAAACAGACAGACAGAGATCACTGTCTTGTTTATGTTAGCAAATAAACACAGTGAGCAGTTCTCTTTAAAGAATTTAAATATAAATGGAACCCTTTGCTAGTCTCGGGCGGTAATGAATTTGGATAAAAACTGAAAGGTTTTAGTTTTAACAAATTTGTTTGAAACGTTCTAGTTTGAACAAATTCATTTGGGACGTTTTTGTGAGGCTTAGATGAAGTCATTAAGGTTGAAGATTTAGACTGTTCTGCTGTTGATGACGGCAATAAAACTTTGGGAAAGTTCACCGACCTATTTATGTAATGGTTGATTTTGTTCTGCACAAAAGCAACGGAAAATTCGTTAAAACTGAAATATGACCCGTATCTACAGACTTAAATACTGCATTAGACATTGGAGTTATAATTTTACTATTAGAGTAAGCTACGTGTAATTTTTTATAGTGCTTTAAAATGTATTAAATAGTATCCATTATAACTATTTCGTCACTTACTTTAATAAGCAAAAACAATTTAAGAAATAAAATGTAACGCACTTTCACATAAAACGGATACACTTAAGCGCTTGGTCACGTGGCATGTTAGATGTGACGTCAGAAGTGATGCTTCGCGGATTTCACTTTAGTATGGTGGCATCATGCGCGCAATGATCCAAACAATAATGATTAAACAAAAAGCACAATTACAAATGACCTACTTCCGTTTCCCTGAAAGAAATATTGATTTATTTTCCCCTAAATGTTTTGCGAAAGTTGAGCTCGGTCAATTACCCAGTGTTTTCTACACCAATCAATCTTAATCACAAACCAATTGGTAGAGTTAAATCCACGTCTAAAGTAACGTATCACTGACAGTGGATATAGGATGTAAACATATTTATACTCAAACCAGCACTTTGGAATATTCTGTGGTACTGACGAAAAGGAAATAGTAGGCGTCTCTGTGTACTAAATAGATGATTGATTGATGGATTGGCGTTTACTGCTCTATCTCAATTGTTTCTTTTTCTGTTTGTGTAACTGTGGGTTATTTTCTTGATGCTTCCATGTTGGTGCGGAAATATCAGCTGACCAATTTTAATCACCACTTTTGCGCGAAATCTTTAGTTTAACTTCTTGCGCTACCATGTTGTGATTTTTATTATGAAAAATATATTAGAGTTTTTTTTTATTAATTGCAGTATAGGCAAGCATTTGACTACAGTCTCATCTGAAGATAAGTGTCGACGCGGTGGAGCAAGCTTGCCTTGAAGAAAGACTGAATGACTTCCAGATTATAGTTATCGATGAAACAAAGACGCTGATAAGGGCGTTGTATTCCTTCGGTGTTGTAATTATAAAGGTGGATGCAAATGGCTTTGTGCAAATTGGAGGAAAGTCAACTATATACGGATGCCGTGTTTCCGTACGTCTTCTTATCCGATGATGCAAAGGGGATGGAGGAATTAAGTTGTGCATTTCCATCACACATTCTCCAAAATTTATTTTTTATTTAATAACTTATACTAAGTAACGAGATGAGCACTTCGTTCGCCCGATGGTAAGCCTTAAACCTGCCCACAACAGCTACAGTACTACCCAGAATCTGTTGAGGCACTGAACTGCACTAGTCGCCCTGTGACATTGGTTCTTAAGTCTCAAATGCCCAGCAATTTTATAGGAAACCGACAAACTAGCAACTTTGCGGTGATGCTCAAGGCTTCACTAGTGCATAGCAGCCGTTAATTTTTTTTTGCACGGTTTTTACTTATCCATTTATCAATTCAAAAGCCGCTTTCATAAGTTTAAATTTAAAAATATTACAACAATCAGCATACAAAGGGTACCTGCCTTGCGCCCGCAAGATTACCACTAAGCCTAACCGGACAGTATGAATATTTTACGCTGTTTAGTATGGAAACAGGTCCCAGTAGAATTGGGGCACCTTTGGGGACTGAATAATTTTTAGGGACGAAGTATATTGCTGTATAACAGTCACATCAAGGTTACACACAAAAACAAATTATGTCTTAAGGTAAGATAGGTAACTGTAGGCTGATAAATATGATTTCAAACACGCATTTGTGGATTGTGATGGCTGCGCTTACCATCAGGCGAATGACTTGCTCGTCTCACTACTCGGTAACACAAATAACAAATTGTGAATCATGTTAGTTGAGGCTAAACTCCAAAAACTAACTTTATTGACTAGAAAAGGGGCTGTCAAAAACAAAGATAAGTATAGTTATAAGTTTAAAATCTGCTTGTAGTTTGAGCTTGCACAGGATACACCTACTCACCTACCTACCTACCTGCCTACCTACAACAGCCTACCTACTACCCACTACCAACCTACCTACCTACCTGCCTACCTACAACAGCCTACCTACTACCCACTACCAACCTACCTACCTACCTGCCTACCTACAACAGCCTACCTACTACCCACTACCTACCTACCTACCTACCTGCCTACCTACAACAGCCTACCTACTACCCACTACCAACCTACCTACCTACCTGCCTACCTACAACAGCCTACCTACTACCCACTACCTACCTACCTACCTACCTGCCTACCTACAACAGCCTACCTACTACCCACTACCAACCTACCTACCTACCTGCCTACCTACAACAGCCTACCTACTACCCACTACCAACCTACCTACCTACCTGCCTACCTACAACAGCCTACCTACTACCCACTACCAACCTACCTACCTACCTGCCTACCTACAACAGCCTACCTACTACCCACTACCTACCTACCTACCTACCTGCCTACCTACAACAGCCTACCTACTACCCACTACCTACCTACCTACCTATCTACCTACCTACCTACACTCGTGGTTTATTTTGTGTACCTACCTACCTGCCTACTAGAGCCTCTCCGAGAAACTCCGCTCTCTCTGGCAAAGCTCTGTGTAAAGCTCTTTGTATAAAGTTCTACACCTACTGATATTGAAAGCATCATCAAATTCTTCGATGACTCCATAGTGTTTAATTCTCATACAATTTACATAGAAAATAGCACTGCAAAATGAAGTTAATCAAAAGTTTATAACTAGTTCCCAATGAAAATACCGTAATGTTACCGCATGCTACCTATAGGCTCACTCGTATAATGGTATGGGTAAGTATCTATATCTGACTTTCAGTCATATTCATGTGCACAATGCCCCGGCCCGTATAGAATTTCCATTGGAAATGACAATGAGACTCAGACTCGATGGGTTCTGTATGTGTGTATATTGAGTTAGATATCTATAAGACAAATGGCTCTTACTATTGATGTAGATATTGACATAGATTATAAAGTATAACACAGAAAGCTCTGTTCAACCATGTGATAGGACGGAAATGAAAAAAAAAATATTCACTGCAAAATAATACAAGCATATCTTAAAACTAAGTGCTTAAACATATCTTAACTAGATGTTTGAAAATGGTGTTGGATACATTTAGAAATATTGCAGTGGAAGGTATTAAATTCTAACCGAAAACATGACGGCTACCTCACTAGGCAAGCCTGTATCGAGGTAACCTACACTACCAACCTGGATGTCCACCTTATTAGAATCGAATATAATAGAAAACTCTTTATTGTACACCAGAAACAAAAATAAACACTGTACAGAAAAATTACAATAGGTAAACAAGGGTAGTACAATGGGCGGTCTTA
This sequence comes from Campaea margaritaria, assembly GCA_912999815.1. Lineage (NCBI taxonomy): Eukaryota > Metazoa > Arthropoda > Insecta > Lepidoptera > Geometridae > Campaea > Campaea margaritaria. Next base: position 11,255,589 of record OU538790.1, read on the forward strand.
TCGCTGAAAGCGATTTCTTCCAGACAACCTTTGGATGGACAGTAAAAAACATTAACTTATTGTAATGAAGAGCAAGACATATTTCTGCCCTCATAATAGGAAAAATTTTACGTGCAAGATTTTTTTGATGGAAAGTATGAAACCTCTATCGTTGTACTAATGTACCTCCCAACTAACATCTGAATAGGTCGTCAGTATATCACTATAATAAACCTTCAACGCTAAAACGGTTGGAGACGGCCGATCGTTTTCATCCTCCTCATTTGTTAGATAAAAAGATTATGTCCCACTTTACAGAAAATAGAAAAGAAATTCCATCATCGGACGCTAACAGAGCATCGGTTTAGAGATAAATCTTTTTCTCGGGGCTTTTACCAGTTTTCCGCGATTTTCTATCACAATTTACCGAATGCCTTTCATGGAAAAATGCCGATACCTATCGAGGGCCGTTTTGGATTTTTTATCTTAATAAGTTGTCGACCTTGTCTTCGACGGTTCTGGAAGCTCCTTTTTTGACGGATAGAGGATCGGAAATGAATTTATGAGCCAATTTATGTTTGAAATTGAATTGGTAACCGGTTTGCTTGAAATTTTCATTGAGGTTGTAACTCAAGCTGTTTGTTTGAAATAAGCACGTCTATCGGTTGGTGGTTTGCGTTGATTGGCTTGATGACTTTACGTAGTTATATATTTCCATTGAAGTACCTCCAGCAGTGAGCTTAGCTCCAAATTAAGGCAACTATATTCGTAAAGGAAGTGCCATATAATGACATGTATATATGACGAGTATTAAAGACGACGGCAGTTACCACTGACTTTAATAAAACACCGTTTTTCTGTACAATCTAGTTCAATTTACTATTTTACATCCATGTAAACCTATCTGCATTGTTTCAATCAAGATTGATACTTTTAACCTACTCAATATTCCGAGCAGACATCCCGAATCCCAAACACTCGTGACCTCAGATCTTCGACGGTTTGACTCCAAATAATTCAACGAGTTGACCAGTTTTAGGGTATAGCTAAAAACCATCGGGTCTCCGGCAGTCTAGGCCCAGTAAATCAGTTGCTTAGTCTTTGTTCGGAAAACGATTTCAATTGTTTACCTTATCTTTTCATGCAGACAGAAGTAACAAACGTTGCATTTATCATATGGTACCATCATTAGTCGCTTTTTAAAAGTAACACAATAGGCATAATTATGTAGTATTTGCCTATTCCATCAGGAGAATGGCGTTACTGTATGTATAATTGTATATAACACAATAAATTTACAATTGATATGTCATTTTTGAGTTTGGTTTAAGTTCATCATCATCATCAACCCATTTCGGCCCGCTGCTGAGCACGGGTATTCCCTCACTTTCATGAGGAGGAGTTCATAATGACCCGTAAAATTAAAAAAACTTGATTGTCGCCTTCAATGTTATGTAGCATGATATTTACACGAAATATGTACGCAGTTGCAGCTATTAATATTTACTAGGTGTTTAGTAATAGACAGAACTGAAAATAACCTATTTTGAGGTTATTCCATCTATATGCTACCAAATTGTGGTTGGATGTCGAGCACCACTCTAAAGCGTAATTAAACGATGAGTGCAAGTGATTTGAAGAGTAAAATTTGCGATAAGAATATCTTGTATATCCATACAACAACAGTCCCTAAAAATGTGTTTGATTTTTCAACAAATAAACTGCATCCGATAACTGTACAATAAGCATGAACTATTATGTTCTCCGGGTTTGCCCCATAACCAGTAATTCCGATTCCAATTTCCGTTTCCCACAGTAGCTCTGCATTTTCCTGGGATAAAAAATAATGAACCGCACTCCATGATAATATTATAGATTATTATAGATTCCTATTAGATCATTGAAAGATTTTTTAGATTTGGTTCAGACGCTCCGGAGATTACGTCCTTACAAGCAATCTTTAGCACTTTGAAAAATTTGCGTACTAGATTATAAATGGGGAGTATCATATTCTGAATACAGAAATAGATATAGTACGGTGTTATGATTTAAACGAGATCTAATGCAATTACTTAAGAAAAGTTTAGGAGTTAAAACCGAATATTTGTTTAGAGCTCCGGTTGCTTTGAAATCAAATATAACTTAGTAACAAAAGGTTTATCTGTACTTAAAAGTTTTCGTAATATTACCATTTGGTATAGGTTTTTGTGAAGTTTTTAAAACGTGTATCGTACAAATTATATATTGGTATTTTTATCTACGTTAATGTGTTACCGATTCCCATACCTCTCTAGCGTTATCTGATAAATATTAGCGAGAAACGCGCATGTAAAGCAAATAGGGTCGTTGAGAGCTAATAAAATCTTGTTCCACTTGGCACCAACACAAATAACCACAAACATTACAATAACGATCGGAACAATAGCCACAGTGGTAGCAAAAAGAAGGTTCATTCAGTTCATTCTGAAGTTTAGTGAGAAAAGAACGAGATAAAGTTTAGTTGACTTCCTTTATTCCGTATCAGTGAGTAAAGAAACTGTGCAGAGGCGAAGTATTTGACTCGATAGAGTGAACATCGCCATCCCGTTCTTTGAACCTTGAGCCTTCCTAAGGACGGTTAAAGGATTGCCGCCTGGAGACTAGAGAAGTGCACCATATAGTTTCCAACTTAACTTGAACTCAAACTTGACCCCGACCTCAAACTTGACTCTGACCTCAAACTTGAACCTTAATTAACATATTTTTATAGTTTACTTCCAATCGTGCGTTGTCGTTTTTCTGTCTCAAATCCAATACATGAACAATGCCGAATGAGAGAAATAAAATGTCGGTTTTCATTACGGAAGATGGCTGAGCTACTTCCATGGCATTAATTTATATAAAGTGACATCGTAAGCAGCTGCAAGCTACATGTAATGTATTTACAACATGCATGAAACTCTATTATAACGCTGTATTAACGGCACTTGCGCAATGTTGGAGATTGTGAGTTCCATTTTCGCAAAGGATAAATATTTGTTTGAATTACAGGTATTTACTCTGAATCCGGGTTATTAATAATAATAATGACCGCAATATAGGTAATTCCTGAAACTCTGGATACAGGGAATCTAAGATATAGGGGCGATCCCCACGCATTACGGATATAGACTGACGTATGTGACCAATGTGCGATTTCCAAGGGACTTAAACTTGAATCCTGTAGTTAGTTACTATCTCGATGACTAATGAAAAATATAAGCTAAAATATGATCACCGAAAAGCGGCCTATTTTTCTGAACCGTGTTTTTTTTTTGGTCTACAATAAAGAGTTTTCTAGAGGTATATCATTCATCAATTCAATCATGAAAGTATTATGTGTTGTAATAAACTGTCTAAATAAAAACATAAAGATGGCTGCAATCCATACACACATAAGTGACATATCAAAGTAAAGGTATTGTACAAGGCCATTCCAAAAATATATTATAATACTTATACATCAACAGCCTATTTACTAGAAGGTAAACTAAAAAAAAGCCTTCAATTACCTCTAATCTGTAACCAATCTTGATCTTGGGTTTCCAATGTTCCAAAGTTAAAAATCAAGCTTTCATCAAAAGTTCTCAACTCAATTTATAATTAAATCTCTGATTCAATCAAAACATTATCTTTTCGAAACTTCTAATTCAGATTTAATGCCGTCTGAGCGAAAGACCCTCGACCCGCATGTCCCTTTGTGATAGAACTTGAAGTTATGAAAGTTACAACCATAGATATGCATGTATCCATTCAAAGGCAAATGAATGGGTTCGGTAGAGTTAGTTTAGTACGGTGAAGTCAACTAATCCGCCGGTGATGGTTTAGAATTTGATCATTCAACTCGTCATGCAGACATACTCAAACGTAATCAGTATTAATATCATTTAAATATCAAACATTTACCACCACTTCTTTTCATTTTCATATTAAAATTAAAAAAAAAAATGTTTTATTCTAGTTTTAAGTTTCCTTTGTTCTGTGGTGTTTCAATAAAGAGTTTATCTATCTATCTGTCTAACTGTATGTATTTCTAATGATCTTGATATTTACAAGGCATCGGCCAAACCGCAAAAAAAGTTCAAAAATTATTTAAGTGTATTATCTAATTGAGTATTGAGTGTGAACAATTTGTATGCATGTTGTGTTCGCGTCTCGAAATACATCAGCCGAATATGGTTCAAGCAAAACAGATAAAAAAAAACGAAAGCAAAGCCATCCTAAATAACTTCACTCTATTCAATTCGCAGATCAAGGGCTTTATTCTGAACAAAGGTGGGGTAGGTATTGAACTCTTCTCAAGTAAAAGTAGGCCCTGAACTTTCTAAACAAGTCTTTGAGTTCCGAGTTGGCAGCAACGAATTTGCAATTCAGTCAAGTCTCTACTACTTGATCATGTTTAGTGAATTTTAAATGGTGAACTTTGTCACTGCTTCCGTGAGCTTTTGTTACTATATTATTTTATAGAAGAAAAATACTTGTTCTAACTTAGAGATCCAGAAATAATGTTTGGATGAAAGTCATATTTTTCTGCGTAACATTTTAGGAGCATTATATTTTTTGGGTGTCATTGTAGCTTTTACAGACAGGAGCAGCGCTTACCTTCAGGCGAACGACTCAATCGCCTCGCTGCCTAGTGACAAAAAACTTGTTTTTGAATTTCAACTGTTTTTTTTTATCGATGTAAATATAATGATCAAGGTCCGCCCTAGGAATGATTCTGATCAACTTGTGGGTTCAAACTCGAAATTGTAATCCGATCATAGCCTGATATTTTTCTATCGAAGGTGTGATCTAATGTCTTCAGAATAAATCGATCGATATATAATAAATCGATATATTATGAAACAAGAACTTCAGGATAAATAATCCTAGGGATAATCCTGGTCAACTTGTAAACTGAAACTCGAAAATAATTCTAAATCTCAGCCTAAGTTCCAAGAACATTATTGAAAATTTTAATTCACTGATTGGAGTTAAAGTAATCAGCTTCTAGAATGATGTGAGTTTAAACTGTTGTCTCATGGGGTTACGAGGACAGAAGAGAGCTCCACAGGTTTGAGATTTAATGTTCGGAGTGGCACTTAAATTATAGTGGACTGTCATGGCGGTGTCCATTAGCCAAATTACCAGTTAGTGATGTCACAAAATTGTAAAACACTAAAATAGAGTACGATGAATTTAGCCTCAATGTATTTATAGATGTAGCATTTTATTCATAGATACAGTGTTAATAAATCACTTCCGTAAAGGCCAAGTTATTTATTTAAAAGTTTATATTATCTATCTCCACACACATTACACACACATACAAACGCATGCATTCACAATCATTATTAATTAGTGAAATTACAAAAGGCGAAACTATGTTTTAAAAAGTGTTAAATATTATATTAAAAAATAACAGAAATAAATCTACAAAAAATACCACAAATCTGGTAGCAACGTATGGAATAGCTATTTCTACCCAAACCTAGGAAACAAGGAATTCTGAGCTATGTGACGAATGTCACATTGTATGTACTTGAACCTTACCCTGTCTATACAAATATTGGCACCGAATTTAATCGAGTACCAGATCTGGAAGCAAACAAACTTACGTGATTAAAGCTTACACAAACCCAACTCAATTTCCTCCTGGGGTCTCTTTAATTAATCTTCAGAGACAAATTCGCGGACCGTCTAGTAAATATTCTCACTTTGAAGTATGTAAAATTGTGGGAATTTTAGAAATACCTCGAACTTATAATTGGCTGAAGGTTTCGCTTATAATTTCTGACTGTGTTTAATTATCACTATATATTTTGTTTGAAATAAAGGTTATTTAAATTACTGTTGTCGTGACGACGATAGGTTGTGGCCAAGCGATAATCTGTGCTTTTTGCGACTCAAGCTCCGTGCTCTAGAAGTCATGTTAAGCCGTCGGTCAGTCAGTAAGCCACGTCAGGAACCCCTGGGCGGCCTCAAAAACTGACACTTAAGGCTTTTGTTATAGAATATGTATACTCTCTTTTGTCCAAATAATAATGTCCTTAAGTTCTAAGGAATAGTGACGCTTACGATGACCCTAAGCATGTATTTCTGCTAAGCATCTACTTAGTACTTAGTAACGTCTATAATAACTCTTCTTCCAAGCATTTCTGCAACTGCCTAAACGTAAAACTAACTAACTACTCCTTCTACTACTATTGTAATTCTTCTGTACTGTGTTTATTTTTGTTTCTGGTGTACAATAAAGAGTTTTTCTATTCTATTCTATTCTATTCTACTCGTTACAACAGTTGTAACAACCTGCAAACAATTACAGGCGCATAGGTACCCCAGCTTTGTCAGATATCCGCCAAGCAAACAAACAAACAAAGTGTGCAAACATTACTGTGTTACGATTTGAAGGGCATTGTTTTCAGCGAAATTACTGAGCATATGAGACATCAGAACCGAATTCTCAGGGTGACGAGCGCAGTGCAGGATTATGCAATGCAGAGTTCTGGGTGGTGTTGTGACTGTTACGGGCAGGCGTATCGCTTACCATCAGGTGAACGACTGGCTCGTCTCGCCACTCAATAAAATTAAAAAAAAAACCCAACTGTTCTAACCTACTACCAGTTGGCAGAGTTTGCTTCATTTCCAATAGACGCATCATTAAATGGGTTCAATTCATTCTGCAGGTAGATGTCCATTGCAGATCTTGGAACAAAGCTGCTGGCAATTATCTAGACAAACAACAAAGCGTTGTTTTATAGCTATTTTAAGATATTCCCATTGAAAGCGAGTTGAATAGGTGGCAAATGTCACGGGCATGCAACTAAACTGTTCCACGTTGGTATAATAGTGATTTTACTAGTTATAAACATATTTCCACCCAAAATGTGTCGATAAAAAAAAATCGACAAATTTATACTTAGCTTATTTATTTCTTCTCGAGGCATCTTTTAACATTTATGATTGTGCAGTTTCTTTATACTGATAAAAATCCTTAAACTTGTTGTTACAAGCTTTTATTTAACTCACTGTGTAGTTAGTATGGATGGGTGGATCAAAATATGTTTAAGTCATATAATGCAATATAATTTTGATCCAATTTTCAATGTTAAATTGACAACAAGCTAATCTGATGCTAGAGACGGATGATAGACAACGGAATTCTCATTAAATAACAGAAGATTGATGCGGCTTGGCCAACTTTTGCTCTGCTGCCAGAACCAAAAGCTGTTAAGGAAAAAAATTTCAACCATAAAACTTCTGAATTTCACGAAATATTTAAGCCAATAGCCAATAATTTATTTTAATTTAATAATATTAATTTAATAGGTATAGGTAAGCGGTGGTAGCCTAGTGGGAGAACGTCCGCCTTCCAAGCAGAAGGTCGTGAGTTCAAATCCCAATGTAGGCATGTACCAATGTGTTTCTTGTAAAACATATGTACGTAATTATCACTCGCTTTTCGATGAAGGAAAACGTCGTGAGGAAACCCACATACCTACCCGAGAATTATTTCGGAGGTAGGTATGTGATCCACCAATCCGGATCTGGCCCCCGTGATGGATTATGGCCTAATCCTCCTCACGAAAGTGAGGGGAGACCCGTGCCCAGCAGTGGGACGTTATGGGTTGTTGATGATATAATAATTAGGATAGTGACCCTCAAAAAAATTATCAAGCAAATAAATTTAATCTCTAAGCTCCTTCTTGCTTTACACTGACCTGACCTACTCACATCACCCAACGTAACTAAAACGATTCGCAACTAAAACCATACTTAACGAAATTACTTCCATGCATTAACGTAATATTCAAAAAGTGGGCCGTAGTCCAAACTCAGCCTATTGATGGGCCATTACATTAGATAATTAGTTTGTCCCGGTCAAAAATAGCTCATAGGTAAGCAATAAAGCGAACCCTTTGCTAATGAACTATCAGCGAATTACATTGAGGTACTAGGGTGCAGTTCATTATGAAAATTAGGAAAACACGTTCCTACGTAATGTGAAAAGTTGATAAGCGGAAATTGCACCGTAAAGCGATAGAATACAGCCATCCGGAAAAGTGCTTCTAGTTTTGACTTTATGAAAAATATTCTTTTGTAACCCGAGAATTATTTCTAAGGTAGGTATGTTACCCACCGATGTGGCCCGGGCCCTCCTGGTGTATTATGGCCTAACGGTCTCCCCTCATTTTCGTGAGAGACCCGTGCTCAGCAGTGGGCCGATATGGGTTGATGATTATAACCAAGTGTAGGTGAAAGTCATGCTGTGCTTATATTTTGTATATTATGAGTCCATTTAGGTGAAAACTTAAGCACATTTTGGTTGAAAAGCCTACTAGTTTTAAGATAAAAAGTCAATTAGGTATGTACTTACTTTTCTTTACTTTGTTAGTATGTGAGTGAAACCTCCAAAATTAGCAAAAATATAGCATAATACTATGTCAAAGAAATGCTTAGCACCCTTCTAAATGCCACTAATCCATGATTTTATCCAATCATTTTGGCATTATTATTTGGTCAAACGCATAACCTAAGCTTTTCTAAAAAATCTTTGATAAAGATAAGTTTTGTAATGTGATGAACGCTATTAAATTAGTGTTCAGGACATGCTAAGCCAAAGTGTGTACCTCAGCTAACCAACATCCATTAATCTCAGTTCAAGTAAATTGTTGACTTCAAAACCGTGCACGACAGAAATAATTCCATAAAATACCACGAAAAAACGTAGCGTCTCGTTCCTAATCACTCAGCCTCGAGAAAACTTCTTTTAATCTCTCTTCCGCAGACTTAGTAACTTTGCCAAGCGAAATTCATTTCAGGCGAAATAAGCTTCATACATTTCTCGACAAAAAATGTTCGAGGTAAGGAGGCATTACGCTAAAACGTGGGAACTTACAGATGTAAGTCTCGAGGCAATTCCGTAGATTTATTTGAAGAATACGACATGCGACCTACTGCTTTGTATTTATGGCCTGCGAAATGTAAGCACGGTATGATATTTTTAGTCCGTGTGGACTGATTTGCGGTGGTTTCTGTTACATCATGTTGTTTGATTAATTAGGTAGTACCGGGTTGCAGTATCAGTTTGTTAGGGCTTTTTTTGGTGCAGATGCACCGGATTGTCTACTTTTTAGACAATATTTTACTAGCTTCTCCGGTTCCTCTTCTTCACGCAAATCACAGTGTAAGAAATAAAGTTCACATGCTGTTAATTTATCTATCCAAAATATATAAATGAATCCCCATTTTCCTTGGCCAAGTCATGACTCGAGAACAACTGAACCAATTCAGCTATTTATTTTATTAACATTTTTGTTGAGGTCCGAGGAAAGTTCTTATGAAAAGAAAAATTGGAAAAGTGCCTCGGAAAATTAGTAAATTTGGGAAATACTGAAATAATATTCTATCAGATTTTCGTATGAACTCACACTTTAACATTTGGTTTTTTCGTGATCTACAGGTATTCCTAGGTAACATGGTAGTTTTAACCTGATAAATGCAGAGTTGTTGCGGGAAAACAGGAATACGCTGGTGAAACTGCGGGGCGCAGCTAGTAGCCAATAAAACTGTATTGTATGAACTGTTCCAACTCAAGTACCGCATGTATTGGCCCTGTTTCTCAAATATTCAAACGAGAGTGACCTTTAACGCTCACCTCCGTGTTTGTTTAGTCAGCTGACAGTTCATGAAGCGAAACATGTGTTTATTATTGTGTCACTGAGTTTTTGTAGTTTTTGTTTCACCGTTTTTCTGTGTCAGTCATGTGAGAGGCAGGTAGATAGTCACTGAGCTGTCCCTTTATAAAAGTCTTAAAAATGCCAATATTACTTATTTATATGTTTATATTTATTTTATACCGTATTTTATACCAACTGCTATGTTAATATTGATGGATGGTAGGTGAAATCGAATCTTGCGAAGGCATTTTGACCCAGTTCCCGTTGTTTAATTGAGTTGAAATTTTGGATGCGTGTCAAGTTCTGAAGACGATATGATATTATGGTGAGAGCGAGCTGATCTGATTTTAGATATTAAAGGTAGGCAACGAAGCTGGATTGAGATTGGTGGTGTTTGAGCCCATTTTGATCAGCTTGCAGCACCGAATGTGTATTTTATGAAAATTTGATATTATAATATTTTTTTCAACCAAAAACTTTATATTTATTTTAAAAGGTATTATTCTGAACATCTATTTGGTTTAGTAGGTAGTTGTTTTTAATAAGTCTACTAAAATTTTATTTTGTTCTGGTTTGTTAAAACCCAATGATTAACTGTAATTTACGCAACACAAGTCTATTACGCAATTAACACGGTTACCAAATGAAGACCTTAAACTTCCTCACCACTAAACCAACAAGTCACTATTTGTACGCCGCCATAAAAAGTGCTAAACAGGCTAAGCACATAACATAAAGTTAACTAATCCGCTTTCGAAGCTATAACTTTAAAAGCTATGTGGAAAAACCTGGTATCCGCACGCGATCCAACGTAGTCTGGAATAAGACATATTAATAGGCGCAACTTAGTAGCTGTAATAGCTTGAAAACAACCTCAATAGTAATGTTTAACATCATAATCATAATTCTCAGTTCCCACTGTCGAGACAAAACTTCTCTCAGAGAGACCTATACGAGTAGTGGTATAGAGAGAAAGAGACAGAGAGAGAGAAGACTTTTTGGACGGACAGCTACCACCCAGCAACTCGCTACGGTTTTATCCACATAAACAATTATCTCACAAGAACCATACAAAGGAAATGCTTGCCTATTCTGCAATAAAAAAAAGCGGTCTCCACTTTAGAACTAGTCTACCCCATCGGTGGTCAGTTCTTTTAGATGTGACCAGCCCATTGCCACTTAGCTTAAACATATAATGTAAGAACCTGCCTATTAGTGACTCGTCATTACAAACATTTGTCCAATACCATGTTGTGGACTATAATTTTTGTTTACGACTTTAGGTGGTTCTAATAACAGTTAAGTTGAAGAATGGGTAAATTGTTTGCGGGTGTAATTGGAGAAGTTTGATGGCTGTTTGTTTTTGAAACCTACGTAAAATATTAATATTCCGTAATAATGATTTTCTGTTCAATTTCTGTTTTCAAATTCAGCGTTTTGTCCCGTTTTGGGCCTAATGGAGTGTGCGAAATGAATGAACCTGTGTTATAAGTCATTTAAGGAATAACACACACACAGTCACACCTTTCTCCCGTTGGGATAGGCAGAGACTACATCTTTCCACATGCTACGATCCCAGCGGAAAGCAGTACACCAACTCCCTGACACCTACTGGTTTCTGGAACTCCAGGCCAATAGGCTGCATAGGGTCCATGCGTGATGGTGTCACCTCATTTATACAAATGGTTTGACCACAGCATTATGCTGAGCTCAGGCCTTGTCTGACATCACTGCGCGCCGGCTATCTGCGTACGCTATTATGTTCATCGTGTGTTTTCATTTTCTTGTCTTGTCTCTAAATAAGTACGTTGTTCGCTGTTGTGTGCAGTTGTGTCAGAATAAATGTTTTTTCTTTCTTTCTTTCTTTCTATACAAAGAACATCAACCCGTCTTTTACTCATCATCTTGCATACTTACCAACTCTTATCTTTCATGCGTCCTCTAATATTCATCGTAGCAAACCAGTGGCAAATGTTTAAAGAGTTGCCAAGTGGTTATTATTTACGCTAGGAGACACAATTTACTGTTTTGTTTTTATCTATAATATAAGATTATTCTACGTGCGCTGCACACCCATACGTACCAAATTGAATTTTACAAATCGCTTCATTATGAAACGGTACCCTAATTTTACGGACACATGCGGTTTTTATGACAGGTATCTGCATGGTCGAACAAAAAGCTCTACAAATTATTATTTTACTGGTATTTTGTAGCCTTCTAATAAAAACATGAGAAGAAAAAAAAAAGACTGTAAGTATACTTATAAAGAAGATCCATCAGTTTAACAAGAAAATTATATTTATTGTATTACTTTTTCAGTTTCTTGTGTTAAAGCTAGTCCACGCTTTTATCGTAATTTAATCCTAAAATTACAAAAATGACAAAAATCGACCAATTATTCCGTAACCTCATACTCCTATGAGGTTGCGGAATAATTGGTCGATTTTTGACATAGTTTCACTCATGGATAATCACCAAAGTTAAGCCCCCAGCGGCAGACACTTGGATGCGTGACCGCTTAGTGACATAACATCTGAACGGGTTGGTGGTCTGGAGAGCACGTTAAACCATCACTCCCGGTTGTGATCGATTGATATCGTTAGCCACTGAAGACCCTTTGTCGGGCTAATAAAGTCAAACTCCAGAAGCTGCTAGTACTTCATAATGGATTCATAGATCAAATACACCAAAGTACTTGGTAAGCAAGCGTGGTTGGCCTCAAAAGCAGCAAAACATTTTTTTTAACCAGTTTTTTTAAATTTTTAATAAGTTCACGTTTGACCACAATCTCACCTGATGTTAAGTGACAATGCGGTCTATGATAGTGTACGCTGTTTAGAAGTAACCTATTCACTCGTGGCTTGAAGACTCTCAGGTTGTAACTATCCGTAAACACAGACTAAAGCACTTCTTTGCGGTACGCATAATGAATGTGGAGGCAAACCGCTTCGTGCGTACCGATGGAACGTCCACCATGTAACGGTGGTGCATCACCGTACGTCTAAAAATGGCAGATGCCAAATTTAAATTGGAAATCCATAATCCAATTAATCCATGTTCAACTTCTTTTGAGGTTGACTGTACCCATTCCTGTTGGCAGAGCTTGATCGACTGATCGTCTTAACAAAATCCTTCACACCGTAAACACTTCCATCGGCATGCCAAAAAACTTTAAACCACAAATGGTTTATTCATGCAAATATTCAACAAAAGACAGATGAGGATAACAGGCCAGCGCTTGTTTTTTATTATTTGCCAAGGTAAAAACGTGTATAAACTCCCTCTTCGTTAAATGTCTCTTGAAATCGTATCTCACCGTTCTGGGTTTGTTTTCTTTTTATAAATGGACGTGGAATTTGGAATTTGTACTCGGGTGAATTCCTGTCTATACCTACGTCACAGAATAGATAGTAGGTATACTACGTGTTATCTGGGACTTATTTTGTAATTGCTTCTGAAATCACTTGTTTTAACTGGAAATAGGCTCGTATTCGACTGTTCGTAAAGAAATATCTAACTCTTCCGGATAAAATAATGATTGATAGGGTGCCTTGAATTGCAATGAAGTTTCAACTTTTTCTTTCGAATTAATACAAAATACAAAACAAAAATGTATTTATTAAGTTGACCGATTAGCGATCGTATGTCTCATATGTGTATAAATGTATTATTTTTATGGTTCCGTACCAAAAAAGGAAAAAGGAATCCTTTGCTACCGTCTATCTGTCTGTCTGTCTAGACAGACAAAACAAAAAGGGGTCTTGGACGCCAAGACCCCTTTTTGTTTTGTTCAAATGAACCACGCACGTGTCCCGCCACAAATTATCTTTAGTCTTGTTTTGGTATATAACCCATGAAACTATGATAAGATTCAATAATATTGTGCATCAGTTACCATACCACTGATTAGCAGTACAAGTAGTACCAATTAGTAGGCAAGTATTTATTTATTTTTAATTATAATACGCAAAAACGCGGAGCTAGTCTCTCCAATATTATAAATGCGAAAGTTTGTGTGGCAGTGCGTTTCTGTGTTTGTCATCTCTTCATGCCGAAACGGCTGATCGGATATGGATGAAATTTTGTATATAGATACTTTAGATCCTGGAATAGAACATAGGATACTTTTAATATAAAAAAAAACAAGCTAAATGAATATACAAATGCAACACAAAAAGTTAGTTCATTTTCACTCTTACTTCTAATGCAAAAAGTTTAATTTCAAATAACATTACACCTACAACACGTATTGTGCACATGCAAAAAACTCCTTTATTATCATCCTTATTTACTATACATAAGGTTACAAAATCAATGTAACAATCGAATGAAGAGATATCTCTCTACCTAGAGTAATAAGTTCCGGTTGAGCAGATAATCTCACGAAGGAAATGAGGCAAGGATGTTAATTAATGTAAGTCGCTTTGTGATTGATACAGAATAGGGTGGCAAGAAAATGTTATGGTGGTACGTTTCCCTTATGGAAGAAAATTCAATTTTAAGCCGTTTTTTGGTTTTTGGCGTTAGGCCGGCTAACTAATTTAAATGATAATGAAATTCGCGATCATGGCAGATCATTCTTAGAGTCTAATTATTAAATATGTAACTCAATAATTATGTATTATAATGAAATTTTCTATTCCATTCTATTAAAGGTACGTTGTCCAGTCCAAATTTATTCAAAATGGTGACTTCAAAACAATCCCTTCTAATCTAAATTTCCAAGCGTAGTGATATTTTGCTCGAATTATAGAAATATACAGTGCTAGTTAAATGCTTGATCCCAATTAGTTTATAAAAAATAATAGTAGGCATTTTAAATGTACAGGCAGGCATGGTTCAGTTCAGTTTTATTATACGGATTTCACCCAACATTAGGAACAAATTAATTTAAAAAGGAAATAATGTTTAATGCTATATTAACTCGAGAATATGAGTACGCAGTCACTCAGTCGCCGCTAAACGTTAAAACGCCTTTTTATACCCGCTTAAACCTTAACAAAGTCTAAATGCTTAATTATTCCTTAATGGCGACACGGCTTTAAAGCTGAAACTTTTTCAGGGGACCTAAATGGCACTTTTTCACGTAATTCTGTAACATTTAAAATAATAATTTTGTTTTAAAAAATATGCCTTTTGCTTTCATTTTACTAGGTCACTTTAAGCTCTAAGTATTTATTTTCATAAAAGATCTTTAGAATAAAAGTATCTAAAATAGTATATACCTATTAGTATGGTGCCGCTTTTGATGGTAAGTGACATTGCAGATAAAGTAAGTACAAAAAGAAATGGATCTGCTAACTCTATCGGGAAAAAGAAACACTGCTTAACTATTTTAGTTCACAATACAGACTTGTCACAACAAACTGCAGAATTGAATAAGATCTAGGATCCATTGTATCTCATGTCACCTTGTCGGTACCACCAAAAATCCAGCCAATTTTTACTATAGCGTCCCATATTTTATATCACAAACAATTTTGTGGCCGTCGTCGGAAGGGTCGGCTCTATCTATGGAATGAAATCTATTTCTCACTCTCGAGGCTTCCTGTATTGGCTATTTCAGCTGAAGTACCTATTCCCAATTTTCTGACAAAATATCGACGACATAGGAACAAGTATTTTGACTTTATCTATCACAGTTTTGCTGCAAACACAATCAAAAAGTGTGTTTATCTACAAATGACAATAACGAACATGTTTGCTTTCCGGTCTGACGGATATTGTTGCCAAAGAGTATAATTATTAACAGATTAGAGCCAGCCAAATCACTAGACATTTCATTTTATTCGTTTATTAGTTCTACCAAAATGTCACCAAATGCCTAGCTAATATTATTCTCTATTCCAATATATCTAACAAAAAAGTAGGTCGGTGTAGCATTACACAATATACATAGAAGACTAGTTCTAATACTGGCATTTACCTCAAATTATTATTAATAATTGGTAATTAGCCAAAAATACCTCATAACTTATTTACAAATTACCGTTGAAAATACTAATTCAGTACCAAGTTCAGTAGCAACAACCATCCGCAAACAGACATAAACAAAGGCTGATGAGGCGCCAATGGATGTGCTCTTATTTAGATTACATCTGCGTAAAGCCACTAAATGTTTTCTATTTTTCTATCTACGTAAGCACGTAAGCTGTAGACGTAAGCCGCGTACTGCCAAAGGTCGCGCTTACGGATATCACGTAACTCAAAGTGAGATAGCTTATGCAGCGCTATAAAAATGTATCTTGAGATTCAGCGCCGAGCCAGTGTTCTTTACTTGGAATAAGTCATCCAATTTTCATACGGCGTCATAAAGATTTGTGATGTTACGCTAAAGTTCCACATTTTTTTTCGTTGCGTACTTTGGGCGTTATTTTAATGTTTGTATGTTATTTTTTTTAAATGCTCTAAATTTCGAGTGTCTGGTTGTTGAAAAGTCAATGGTCACACTTTATAGTTGTAAATAGCCAAAGAGTGCCAAAATTAAAGTAAAATACTATTTAGACGTTGCATAAATGACCGTTTTTAGAATGTTTGTCCATCTGCCTCTCTGAAAGTTTGACTTGAATTAGCTTCGAAACAGTTTAATGGATTTAAATGAAAATTACAGGCAATAAAAAATAAATAGTTACCTAAATTTTCATGTACGATATCGTGCAGTGGTCAGAAGATAAATATTTTCAAGGACGAACGAAGCCACGGGCACAGTTTTTCCAAATTAGAATAAGACAGAACTTCATAAAGTGATATTATTACCAGAAATAACTTCACTTACGTCTTTCGCGCCTTCACATACGCTATCGAATCTGAATCCCGTTAGCAGCTGCCATTACACGTTGTATATGTCTCGCGCACGTGCAGATACGTTATTTACGATGCTGCTTCTGATAATCGATTCGATTGCGAGATTGAAGTGCTCCAAAATAAGCATACGGTAGTACGATAAATTCTGTCTCAATTTGGATAGCTAACTGAAAGACTCGATGAAGGAGTTATCGCAATTTTGTTGATGGGTTTTTGTAGGTTTTGTAGGAAAGTGCCTTAACTAAGCGGGAGTAGTGTAGAAGGTTGTTACTGTGTTGAATGATCTTAATAATTTTTTTGGTATTTTAGTGACATTACTGGGCATATGAGACTTGATGAGCATAGAAAGCGCAGTGCAGTGCCGCGCAGGGATATGCAATGCAGTGTTCTGGGTGGTGCTGTGACTGTTATGGGCAGGTGTTGCGCTTACCATCAGGCGAACGACTTGCTCGTCTTGTCACACAGTCAAATTAAAAAAAATTGTAAAATAGCCATTTACATGGCGATAACACTGTAAAAATACAAGACAGTAATTTGGAATACAAAATACTAAATGAACCAATACGTCGAATATAAATGTTACATTATAATTGCAATAGAAATAAGAAACTTTTTTTACACAGATCAACGAAAGAGCATGTCGTTTAACTCAAACTCAAACTCAAATCATTTATTTTAAATCGGCAAAATATTGCATGTATACACGTCAAAAAAAAAAACCTTATACATAAGTATAGAAATACAAAATAAGTCAAAATATTATGATCTACGAAACTAATGATTATTATGTAATTATGGTTTGAGTTAAAAAAAGGATATTTTCCTTTCAAGTGGTGACTCATGCCTGTTCACCTGGTAAAGAGAACTTCACTGGCGCCCGACTCATAGCTGCAGTGTTACCCAGAACTATTTATTTTCTTAATTCGAAAGAAGTCTAGGAGTTATAATGAAAAATCCAGTAACAATATCTTGTTACTGGTTTTTCTCCTCCTATGGGCAGTTGGGTAAAAAGAAATGCACTGAATTAAAACTACTTCTGTCTCCATAGCAGGTGTCACAAACTTTACAAATAAGTTTTAGCCGGATCATTTCGATGTCAAAAACTTGGTTCGGGCAGAGCGTTATAACTAGAAACTATATTTATAATACTTATCAAATAATTAATATGTGGGTAAAACCTAACTAAGCATGGTAATAACACTATACATCCTCCAACCCGTAAGTAAATGTACGAGTAATCCATGTACAAGGGAGAATCCTATTTCACAGTGAATGGTCCCATCTGGTCTAGTAATTAGTCCTTTCATGAAAGCGAATTGTATGGAGCGGAAAACTAGTGTAGTTCTGAATGCTGGAAATTTAAAATTCAAGCAGTTTTTTTTGTGTTTGGAGCTAGACCGGATAATTATTGTAAATGATAATAGAATTTGCCTTAAACCACATATTCATCTAATTACTCAAATAAGTCAATAAGCACTTCAATCGACCTGGGGAATAGTGTTAAATATTTCTACATAATATCGTAAAAAACTATCTGCTATTCAAATTCCATTATTATTTAAATTAGTTACCCAGTTAAGCACAAAAAAAAAACTACTGAAGATTTTAATTTCCCACCATAAACAAAACGTACCACCTTAAAGCAGCTAATAAAACCAGCTTTACTTATTTTATACAATGTTCTGGTTTGTGGCTCAAAAGGACTGTATACAAGTGTTTTCTTTCTTTCTGTCGAAAAGCTTTTTATTTTATTAAAAAACCGTCTTTTGCCCACGATTTTTCGCGTGTAGAAATACAGTGTGTTTTGCGATATGTGACGTCATAGTGGCCGCAAAAATTCTGTAGTTTTGGCAACAGTTTTTTAGTTTTTGTTTTTGCAGTTTATCTTTAGTTGCCAATATCCATAGCCCGTGGATCATGATGGGTCTCGTCAGGTCATCAAAGTCAACCAATATTACGTGGTTGGCATTTCCGTGGGTGAACGGCCACCAGTTAATGGCGTGAGTTTTTATCGATGTCTTATTTTTGGATTGACCTAACTTACGGAAAATCTTAAGAAATGTTTCGACGTTTTTCACAATTTACACTTTTAAAACTAGTAGACATTAAAATCGTGATATTGTTTAGGATTAAATTTCACTTCCAATCTCAATCAGTAAGATGCTCAAATTTAGCTGAGTTATGGACGTAAAATTTAGCGAGCCTTGTTAAAATTTTCCAAAAGCTTTAACAATCTGACCTTCCTTCTTCAGAATTAAGGAGGACTTTTAAACAACCGGTATTATCAACCAGTTGACGAAGATAATGGACAGCGGCTTTGAAGATTGTCATCTTGTTTAAACTCGATTCTGTTAAAAGTCAAGTTTATTTACTATCCATTTATAATATGTCATGTAAGCAAAGATGGGCGCCAGCAACAACCTGCCCCACTTTTGGGCGCCACTTTGAATGGTCAAAAATATTATTATTCTTTTTCAGTAGTTTATTTGTCCCAAAACGATTTTTTATAAGATTTTATTTTCAATGGACGGTTTTAACTCCATCGCCGCTTTCTCATAAGATAAAAAATAGAACAAAAATCACTTCCGAACAGATTTATTGACACAAAAAAGGACGAGCCCAAATTGGACACAATATGAATAACAAACAAGATTTTCTTTCTCTACTGTTCGAAACTAACTTGAAAATATTCGTATTCCGACCCGCAAGCAAATTTCGCGTGAAATAGAAGGGGCCGTCTGTAATCCCGAAGGACCAACAACAAAAAATGGGCCAGATCTGGTCTTACGTGGTGTTAAGTGTGTAGCTAAGGGCCCATTGTGGACAGAGTTGTGACCTTTGGGGTCGCTTTGGGCCCGGCCCTATTATGGGATTATGAGGGACCAGCCCAATCTACGCCGCTGACATTAGCTTAAGAAAAGTGACGATTTGGAACAACAGAATTAAGGACTTAATTTATATGGTTACAGTGTCTACACACCCTCAAAAGACTCAGAAAAATATATGTTTTTTTTAGCAGAAACGTAAACGGGAAAATTGGAACTATCTTCAGCCATGAACAGTCACAATCCGCAATAAAACTACTTAATTTTATATCCTGGATAACTGGATATACTATGTTCTGATCTAAAGTGCAGCTCGTATTCTAAGCTCTATTTATTGGCATATATTTCTCACATGATATTTTTTATTAGTTCGCCAGCATTTCTAAATGATGTCCTCTTAAAGCAATCATTTGTTAGAAAAGATTGATGTAGGTAATATTTATGAAAACATCTCATTATTTTGTAATTCAGATCATCACAAGCATTTTCAAACCATTTTCCCATAACAAACTATTCGTAGAACAAAGCCATTACTTCTACCCCTAGCAACCAGATTGTAAAAGCGGCAGCCCATCCTTTAAGGCAATTTATTAATTCGACGTTCAGCACTAGAGAAGCCTTTTACCCGCCCGTTATCCTGTTTTATCCCGTATTCCCGTCATAATGTATCCAACTTGATTAATGGGCCCGTGGCTTGCCGAATCCGAGGCTTAAAAAGAATTTCGATCACTCAACCATTGGAAAAGTTAATAATGAATGGTTTGATCTTGTAAATACATTATCGGGCTGAGATAATAAAGTATTGGTGTCCTTGGTTTATGCCGAAGTTCGCGAGATATCGCGATATAGATCACGAAAATCAAAGTCCGTGGTCATATCGCGAAAAAAAGATCATATTTACATTACGTTTCATCAAAAGCTGTGTATCTAACAATATTAACATTGTTTGGCATTTTATTATGACTATTGCTAATAAACATACAGAACTGTTATCCCTACTTCCCTACTTATATTATAAATGCGAAAGTAACTCTGTCTGTTGCTCTTTCACGCCTAAACTACTGAACCGATTGAAATGAAATTTGGTACAGAGATAGTCTAGAGCCTAGGAAAGGACATAGGGTACTTTTTATCACGAAAAAAATATTCTAAGGGTTTGAAATAGGGGGTGAAAGTATGTATGGAAGTTTCGTAATTTTTAAAGATAGAAGCTTCAAATTTATTTTTTAGGCTTTTTATTAGATATAAATAAATATAACATTCTACGCGGGAACTACGCGGGTGAAACCGGGGGGCGCAGCTAGTACAAAATAAATTGATTCCGATTCCTGTATCTAGGGAATCAGCAAATATGTGAACTAATATTATAACGATTACGTAGTCAATATACGACATTGATTATAGTCATGGATATGTACATATCTAAATATATAAAAATGTTATGTTGGTTTGTGTGGGATTCAAAAACTCAAAAAGTTCTGCACCGATCGAGCTGAAATTTTAGCATGATATATAATCTGCATCAAGGATTGTTTTTATCTATTGTTTTCATCAGTGACATATCAGCGAATGTGCGAATGTGCCACAGCGAAGCGTGGCAGGTCACAGCTAGTACAGTTATATAAAAAGGAGGTAGCACAGTTCACGGCATAGATAAACAAAATAAGCAACATTTTAGAGGCAAAAGGAATGTTAATGATTGTTTAATAATCTTATTATAGGCACCGGATTTGAGATTAACTAACCGAGTTCTTCCAATAAAATATTTAGCTCAAACTCATATCGAAATGCGGTTAGTTTATTTGAAAAGTCGACCTCCGCAGACCGCTTGGCGGTCCCAATCTCTATTTAATTTTGCTTCTCCAAAACTAAAACCATTTAGAAAATAACACTAAAATTAAAGTTCTCAACGATAATTGACATTTCATTCTACGTCATTACGTTACAGTTGGGAAGGTAATTAGTTTTGAAATTTCGATGAAAGCCTTTGAAAATTGTTTTTCTTTGAAACTCGTCGTAGTTTAGCGAGAGCCGTTTGATATTTATTAAGTTTGCAGTGTCTGTTTTGATATATAATTGAAAAAATAAAATGTTTAAGGGTATAAAAAAAAAATATTAAAATCTTCGTAACACAAAATTAAAATCAAACGTTTAATTGTGAAATCCTAATCTGTAACTGCTGCACATGTAGGCACCCACAACGTTAATCATGCTTTCTTAAATCCGACCTTAAAAGCGACTTCAGGCCTGATTTCCACTGATCGATGTTTCCCGACTCTGGATCTAGCTTTTAGGCACAAAAACTAAGCCCTGCCTCTTTGACAGGCGAGATAGGTAAAAGTACGAATTTAAATTGTTTTTTTTTTTAGATTACACGGTTAACTCGTCTCATAGAGAGATTAGAAGTAGATATCGAATATTTAATTAAGTCTATACACTAAAGGTACCTGTTAAAAAAAAAGAAAAAAAAAAAAAAGATAGAAAAATTATTTAAAAACAAGAATTCGGACTGTCAGTCACTTTCGTGACTATGGTGAATCCAATAATACCTCATTTATCAAAATCCATCAAGCTGATACACAACTGTATGTACATACACACGCATACATCCATACGACTGAAAAACATAACCCTCTTTTAAGCAGTCAGGTAAAAATCCGTGTTATACGTTCCACACTTCTAACGTTTAGTTCAAAGAAACGAAATATTTATATAGGATGGGGCGCTCCGAAATTGGGAACAAATCCTGAAAAATGGACCTTAAAAGTTTGTCACCCGAGACCTGCCGGAGGTATTAATTTACTTTTAAACCGCAATACTTGTTCGGTACCCAATTTAGGAAGGAGCAATTTTTGTAGGAAGTCGTTTATGGGTGGAAATGGCAGAGTTAGGGGTTTACGGGCGAGTGCGGCATTCCTTTTGTATTTTTTCAGTTGTATGTTATACTAGTAGCGCCCTGCGGTTTCACCCGTGTTATCTGTTATTCCACAGGAACGGTAAATTTTTAGGGGATAAAAAGTATCCTATGTTCTATTCTAGGACCTAAAGTATATATATACTAAATTTCATCAAAATCCGTTCAGCTGTTTCAGCGTGAAGACAGGACAAATATGATACTGATCTCTTCCTTGACGTATCCGCCAATGGCGAACCTTGTTAGCTCCGGAGGCAGGAGCGCAGGCAAAGCCAAGGCAAACCAAGGCAAAGCAAAGGCAAAGCCAAATTTTGTCTTGAAGGTCTTGTTACATGGCGCACAACCACACAAACACTCAAACTTTCGCGTTTCTAATAATAGTGAGATTATCAGGTTGTAAATAATGCCCGTTATCCTTGAAACTTCTTTATGACCATAATTTGTTTCTTGAGGATTTAACCCACTCAAATGTGATATTAAAAAAAAGCAGAGTGCACTTTTTTTTATTTTTATAGTTTTAGCAAAAAGAAACACTGAAGCAAAACTGTAAAACTTGCGTTTATCCCCCTATCCTAAGATATCCTCGTTGTCTGGTAGAGATCCTTTAAAGCGATAAGATTCCTATAGCGCTTAATTATTAAGTTGTGTATCTTCCATGTTTTATACATATTAGATAGATAACTCTTTATTGACACCAAAACGTACAAAACACAGAGAGGAAAAAACAAATTTTTGTCAGTAAAAAGTCAGCCTATCTGCCTTTTATTTTTGACAGAGAAATTTTGCATAACGAACATTATTAATACATAATAAACTTTAAATTTAACCCGGAACAATTTCTTCGTTACCCTCTAAAATGAGCTTACACGGTGTTATTTAACTGCGCACATACTTAAACAAACCTACAGAACATAAGGAATGTTTAATGACTCCGCTTGTAAGCGACGGCGTGACGAATTGTCAGCTCTTTACGTTAAGCTAATACTGCACTAGGTAGATAGATAGATAAACTCTTTATTGAAACGAAGATTGAAACTCTTTAAATAAATGAAAGACGACAATTTAAAAAATGACACCTCCATTGAATTTTTTGATGCTACCTTCAAGGTGCTATCTATGATATTTAAAAATTTGATAACCATTCGTTAGAGTTTTAGTTCAAAGAAATGCGAAGGCGGTTTTATCTTCAGGCTTCAATTTTGTAGGCCTATTTACACGGCCTATATTGGCCTCATTTTACACGGACTCTCGAAGTTGACTGAGGCCAACATCAATCACCAATGTTAGACAGGCGTGACGGCTTCAGACAGAACATAGACCTTCTTGCTGTAAGCATGATTTTAGGGAAGTATATATATAACTATTATAATATTATATTGGAAATAAACTGTTTTACCTCGTTTACTATTATCCCACAGGAACCGTTCATTTTTACGGGTTTTAAATTATCCTATGTTCTGTTCCAGGACATAAAGTATCTGTGTACTAAATTTCAACAAAAACCGTTAAGTTTAATTGACTGAATGACGAGACGAGCAAGTCGTTCACCTGATGGTGAGCGGTACACCTGCCCATAACAGCTACAGTGCCACCCAGAACTTTGCATTACATAATCTTGCGCGGCACTGCACTGCACTCGTCATCCTGAGACATCGGCTCTAAAGTCTCATATGCACAGTAATTTCCCTGAAAACAGTGCCCTTCAAACCGGAACACAGTAATCTTTTTCACTACTGGTTGGCGGATGAATATCTGGCAAAGGTGTGGTATTTCCCCAGGCGGTCTCTTGCAGAAGAGGCCTCCCAATACAAAGTCCTACTTTAACTTAAGGCATTTTTTAGTATATTCACTACATATAGATTTCATATTGCAACTCTATGACGTATGGATTGGCGATGCGGCCTTATCATATTACAGACATCGTTTAGCGTAAATTTTTAAACGGCTCCATCCCATAATTTATTTTCATTTGACAGATGTTATTAGGAAGCCCCTGGGAGGCCTCAATTTCGCATCCTTTTTTCACAAGCCTTATTTGACAGGCTCTCGATATAAACGAGCTGGAATTGAGGGGTTAATACCGCCTAAATATTTCGAGGCACTTAGTGAAATGTGATTTTATTAAACGTTTTTAATAAATGTTTGCTCGTGGCTTGCAAATGTCGTTTAGGGTTAATTTGGAGATTTTGTCTTTGCGATATTCTATCTACTTGTTATATAAATTATTGGAAACCATTATGAACAGCAGTGTCAATTTATCTAGGCTATCGTGAAGTTAGCCACAGAAAGCGTCAAATTGTTCGTATTTTAGATATGAGTTAGGATTTGGACAGTTATGGTTGGTCGCCTGCCATTTCCCACTATTTCCCACCTACTGAGAAAAAGGCAAGGCACACTAAAACATTTCTTCATGACTGTGCATGCGCAAACTTTCCGAGGGCCTGTGTTCACGTTGGCCTTAAAAGCCTTAAAGAAATACTTAACATAAACCATGACGTTGTTATTTTTTGTTCTTTGTCTCCTTTGATATCGTTTATGAATGTCTTTATCTCTATTCCAGTAATATAGGAGACAATAATTGGAATGAGTAACGAAGCTATCAATTAAGAACAGATGTATTTGTCGTTTCAGTAACGAGTGGGTAGCCACCGATTTTTAAATCTTGTCTACGTTGTAGAACTTCACAGTTCAGCTATGTAGTAATCTATAGATAGATTCGACAGGCATAACGAGATATGATGAATGGCGTGTCTCCACCCTATCTTGTCATAATATTGTAGGGACTAAATAATTAGGTTTCATACGTGCTTCGGCGTAGTGATGTGATAAATCAAATTGTGATTCGATGTGTTGGGAGTGAGTGATTTTTCTTGGGAAATATTGAAGACATATTCTTTGATTATTACTTTGGACTTTTATTGAATTAGTTCGTTTAGTGATTGGCCCAGTTCCATTGCAGCTTGGCAGCCTTTTCTATAGTTCCAGCGATCTGTGTCTTGGCGTGCAAACGCTGATCTAGTGCCTATTTTAGATACGGCATCAAGCGGAGTTCCAATAATTGTAATACTGTGGCATATCACTTAAACAAACCCGTATCGAGCTCCGTATCTAATAGTAGTCCTTTGGTTTTTCTCCTTACAATTTTCATTGCCCTGTCCTTATCTCTTTGGATGATCGAACAAAAACGGAATCGAAATGGAACCAGCCGTATCACGTATCGTATCAGAGCGGCGTAGTAAGACCGCGTATCATCAGCCGTGTGCTTTCGCAGTCATGATACACGGCGATACGAATCGATTGGGGAAAATAGACTTAATTATGTAGACATACAGCTTAATATATTGCGCACTACAGCTCGCTGGCAAAGCCCCAGTCCACTCATAGATGGGTTCACAATAAATTTTGGACTTAGCGTGATTATCAGAATAGGGTCTTAAACATAAGAGCTTTATAGGGCACAAATATTTTGTTACGTTTAAATAATAGCTTTGTTACAGCTGATTTAGTTGATAGCGTGACTTGCTTTAGGAAAGGAAAGGTGGAAACAAGTTTTTACTACGAAACTAATAAATTATAAGGACTAAGTATGCAATATATCAGTAATTTATAAT
This sequence comes from Campaea margaritaria, assembly GCA_912999815.1. NCBI lineage: Eukaryota > Metazoa > Arthropoda > Insecta > Lepidoptera > Geometridae > Campaea > Campaea margaritaria. The sequence continues at coordinate 11,281,405 of OU538790.1, forward strand.
GACTGTTATTTGCGATAAGTGGCTTGGTATTAAATCCAAAAAATGGTATGATGTTCAACATTCTTAGAGAATGATATTGTGATTTTTTATGTTAATGGGTACTGAAATGAGCATTTCGAATATACATATACATGGGAATAATCATAATCATGGGTATAATCATGGGAACATTTAACCATGCCAAGTTGTTGCCAAATCAAAATTTATAATTACCTTTTATAACGTGCAGGAATTAATTATCCGTTAACGATTAAGTACTTAGGAAAAGGTAGTAACTAGAATAATTACCTAAAAACGTGCTACATAATAAAATAACAGATTAAATCCATAACCTAATTAAGGCTTAATGTTTCCATACAAAGTCATCAACACCGAAGAAATTATAATGAAATATTTGCATATAAAAGCCGAATAAGTCTTCGCCTATAAACGGAGTTATTAGCATAATTTATTCCATTATTGTCTGACACCATCATGATAGAATATTCAGACTATAACCTAGCATTAATAAAAATTCCTTATGCTCTCTCCAGCGCACAATAAACTACACGTTGCGTTGTCATAAAGGATATTAATAGATAAATTAAATAACATTCCTTCTATCTTCAAAAACTATAAAACTGGCCATAAAGAATCTCTGATAAAAAAAAACAGTGCATAATAAAAAAAAAACAATATAAACCTAATTCTGAAACTTGAAACTATCAGGTGTAAAGTTTCGAAAAAGTTTTTCGAAATCCGAACTCACAAACCTCGATAGTTCACTTACACTTTCCAATGCAACTTAGTTTCAAATTTAGATTTCACTGGTTCTCAAGCCTCGGGGCCTAAGTCCGTTGCACCCGCGGTATGGGAACCCACAGCGAGCGGTTTGGTTTACGTAACTGAAAGGCGCGAGTTGGGCCGCGTCGCGCGTGCTTTCGCGAAAGCGTTTACGGCGCGTCTGACAGAATCGGCTCGCAACCCCCTAGCCAGGAGGCTTGAGACTCAAACATAACTGCATTGCGCTCGTATAAACTAAACTACTCACTGTCCTGTTTTAGCATCCGTGTAACATGCCCTTCGAAGCGGAAGTATATTTTAGTTCGTAAAGAAAGTGGCCTACTCACTCGACTGAATGCTCTCTTTCTCAAGGGTTTTCTTCCAGAAAACTCTTCATAGAGTTTAGGTCACTTTTATATTCTACATTATTTACAGATGGAAGTTTCAGTAATTTGGCTTTATGTATAACATACAATGGAGATTATAAGAATATACGCAAATATTTGCTAACATTAGAAAAAAATAGTGCCAGCTGTACTCTAAATCCGGTGGTAGAGTCCGTAACTTTCATAAGTGCCCTCTTGGGGTAAATGCGAAGAATGATTTTGAGTTTGATTCTGAAATTAGTTTTACAATAGTTTCAGCTACATTATTTCAAGTCGAGCTTTAGTAAAACTTATTTAGGTTACGTACCTATCTATATCAAAAAGAAAAACGTAAGATTTTAAGAAGCTCGTATCACCGATGTCTCAGATTATTTTAAACAAAACAAATGATTACAAATATAGTAGTAATACTTGAATTCATCATCATCCAAATTTTATTTCACCGGACAATGTATTTCGTTTGGAAAATATAAATTATAATAATAAATTAACACAATAAAACTGTCTCTCACATCATGCTGAGCGCGTCACTCAATGGACGAAAATCGTAATTGATTTTGATTCCACTTTGCAATATTTTACTAGGAAATATATTCTAAATAATGTTGCTGTCGTCATACTATGATAGGAACATGAAACAGGAAACTAAGCAGTTACGTCCAATTCTATCGTCCATTCTTAATGGAGAGTACTCATTACTCCGGCAGAGATTTGAGTGGCGTCATAACAGTACCGGTTTATGGCCGCCATTCGTCTTGCCGCCTTTTGTGGTAATTTAATAACCTCCTGGATTACCTTCGGGAGATTATAGCAAATTAATGACGTGTTTTCAACCTTTAACCTTTTGAGGTTTCGAACTCTTTGAAAGGAGAAACATAAATTTGATTAAGATATTGAACCGTTTCTGTTGTGTATTTTATTTTATTATTTTTTGTTTGTTCTGTTGACAAATTGGATGTGTATAGTATAAAAGGTGTTGAAAACAACCCTAAAAGTGCAGGGCAATGCAAAAATTTGCAATGCCATTGCTATGAATAGATGCTTACCCCATTATGATTGACCTGCTAGCATCAATCATAGTCAATCATAGAATAGAATAGAATAGAAAATACTTTATTGTGCACCATCATTTATATGATGGTCTAATACCCCATCTAAAAACGACTTTCACCCACCTGATAACCAGGTGAAACTTATATCTTAACAAATTAAATATGATTTTAAACGTGTTCCAATAGGGTTGCCATAATAAAGTTCATAGTTATGATCAATAGAAATTATAAAAATTTTAAAACTTGACATTAGATAATTAGAAAGATATACAAAAAAATACATCAAAAAATCTTAACGTCGTGATTTGAGTGAGGTCTTAACAGTAGGCTCATAATGAATATCTACTTTATGACCACCATTCTTCCTTTTTGCTAATTTAATCGTATGTTGGATCAAGGTGAATTAAAGATGGGATTTTTTCCTTTTCCGTTTATTTCAGGATAACGTAGGATTAGTGGTGTTGCTTTTTACTGTCCTGGCTTTAAATTTTTTTGCAGTTTGGCGTATTTGTCTTTGGGTTGTAAAAGACAGTTTGTCTTTAATGAATTTTAATAATTAATTTTATCTAAATGTTTATTGTCTTTGGATTTCATGTCTATATATTTATGAACATTATATATCTGTTACATTTGTTACCTTCCATCCACGTCTTCCAACTTGCAAAGGTTATCGAGGTAGTAATGACAAGAGATATACCTAAAAAGAAAAACCCTCTCTGTAAAATTTAAACCTAAATTAAAAAAGCCTCTGATCAGGTTAGAGGACATATACAAAATAAAAAAAAAAGGTATTCGAAGAAATGTTCAACCCCTCGGACGTCATGCAGGCCGTTGAAAAAAAGAAAAAAATACAATAATTATTGTGTGCGATGCGCGTACGGGTTAAAATAATTTCGTGTGTCATTTCATAACCTCAAAAATGTTCCCAAAAACTTTTGCAACTGATGTTTAACTGTATCAATTTTGGTATTGTTTACTCATAGCTCCTTTGCTTGAAAACTACCTAGTTTCAAAGAAAGTCTACTTTGATCAGTAATCCAATACACTTGGCCACAAAAGGAGTTCAAACCAAATTCCTCTATTAACTTTTCGCCTTGTCATTTGAATGATTATAGTCTGTTATTACAAATAAGGTACGTATCGGGTATAGGCTAGATATGGAATAGCAGTAAGGGCTTCATAACTCGCCATACGTTGCACATATTATGGAGAAAATTAAAATTAAAATAAAGAGAATGACACAATACCCTGCAGGTACGATTTTTGTCACAATTTATTCTTTTTGGACTGGTATAAAATTCGGAAATTTAACGAATTAATCATTTAGTGTTCAATAATAATAATTATAAAATGACTATGTATGAAACTATAAAACTTTTGCTAATTTGTATTTTTTTGCCATTTATCACCATTCTTCCTTCACAGTTACTCTATTGAGTGTATTGTGGCACCGATGTCCTTACTGATGTGATTGCGGTACGGGGTAGATCCCGCCCACGAAAAGTCTTTGAAGATAAATAATAAGATGAATTCGATTTGGATTTCGAAGTTTTTGGTTCAGAAATATTTGGTTTTTGCCCGGGTTTGACTTAAGTTTGTATTTTTTTAAATTCATGAGAGTATTTTTTATTACTCTGTCACGAATAATAACATGAATAATCGCAATTGTCGCATTTATTGGCTTTTGAACACAATTCCCTGTTGTGGAATCCAGTTCAGTGCCTATAAAACATAAATCACAGGAATTCCGATGTGACCGCGTCGCTTTTACACTGCATTTTTACCTTTATTTTAAGTAATTTGAAAAGAATTGCAAATACAAATAACTGTATTGTTCGAAAGAAAAATAACTATCATTCCTACATCCTGGAAACTTTAATCTACACTCTATACTAATATATAAAGCTGAAGAGTTTGTTTGTTTGAACGCTAGGATCTTAGATACTACTGATTCGAATTGTACAATTATTTTTGTGTTAAATAGTCTATTTATCGAGGAAGGTTATACAACATCACGCTACGACTAATAAGAGCGGAGCATCAATGAAGAATGTGGCAAAAACGGGGAAAATATATTGCTTTTGAGATAGTTATTGCGGTAAAGCTTGAATTATGCGGGTGAAACCGCAGGGCGCAGCTAGTCATTATTAAGCTAAAATTATTAATTTCACCGAAGCAGCGGAGTACTTACCTACTGCTCAATTTGCTAAATTTAACTCTAAAGCCGTAAAGTAAACAACAGCAATCAGTTTAATTGGATTTAGTCGATGTTCTGAGCACGTTAACGTAGTGAATGGATGCGCGTATATTGGGCTTGCCAGCTTACGTAATAGGCGCTTGTAAGTGAGTGTTTAGTGCTGGTTTTTTTTTTGCCTTGCCCTTCTCAAGAAATTAGGGAGACCCGTGCTCAGCAGTGGGACGATATGGGTTGTTAATGATGATGATGATGAGGTAAATGTTTGAATGTAGTACATTATTGACCCTGAGATCTTGGCATGTCACATTTCTACGTTTATTTAATTACTACATGCCTAGTTGGAAACAATCTTAAAGCAAAGAGATAGAATAAGAAGTAAAAGAGAGAAGAAGAAGAGGTTACTGAAGAACACTCGTAAGTTTGTAAAATTTCAATAATTTAAATATATCTTACTAAAATAATACATGAGAGATTTTATGAGTTTGTGTGTTTGTCCTTTCTTCACGCCGAAATGGCTGAACGGATTTTGACAACATTTAGTATGTAGATACTTTAGGTCCTGGAATAGAACTTGATAAACTTTTATCCCGTAAAAATTACCGGTTCCCGTGGGAAATGGGTCTACGCAGGTCTACGGCTAGTGTCTAATCAAGTCAGAGGCTTTACATCCGACTCTGACAAAACTGATAATTTTAAGTTAGCTAATTAAACTTAAAAGTTTAAAAACATTCCACTCTTTTCACTCTTAATGGCCCTATCGACCCAGTATAGTATACCAATCATTTACATACTTATATCATTTATTTTTTGTTTTTTACTGTCCATCCAAAGGTTGTCTGGAAGAAATCGCTTTCAGCGATAAGACCGCCCATTGTACTACCCTTGTTTACCTATTGTAATTTTTCTGTACTGTGTTTAATTTTGTTTCTGGTGTACAATAAAGAGTTTTCTATTCTATTCTATTCTACATACATACATACATTACGTTTGTGCAAAAACATTTTTTTAACCCACAATATCTTTCATACCCTTAGTCAGATTTTTACTTCTTAAATGCAGATTAAGCATAGACAACCCCTTGATCCATTACCATCTATAAAGATACCTAAAAATTAAAAGTTGGAAATGTACTGCTTCATAGGCTAAACATCGTTATATCAAAAGGCATTTTATTTTACTAAGTAATGAGAAATAAGCAGTGGTAGCCTAGTGGGAGAACGTCCGCCTTCCAATCAGAAGGTTGCGAGTTCAAATCCCAGTGCGGGCACGTACCAATGTGTTTCTGTAAAACATATGTACGTAATTATCACTCGCTTTTCGGTGAAGGAAAAACATCGTGAGGAAACCCACATACCTATCCGAGAATTATTTCGGAGGTAGGTATGTTATCCACCAATCCGGACTGGGTCCCCGTGGTGGATTATGGCCTAACCCTCCTCACGAAAGTGAGGAGAGACCCGTGCCCAGCAGTGGGACGTTATGGGTTGATGATGAAGTAATGAGATGAACAAGTCGTTCACCTGATGGTCAACGGCATAATGATGCGGCTTATGGCATTTTCATTAATTTCGTAATCTACAAAAAATACCATAATTTTTCGTATCACTTAATTTCCGTTATTACTGATCATTTCTACCATTGATCAAGATAAAATAAGCAAACACATCACAAAGCGAACGGCTTACCCGCAGGCCAATATTTATCTTGGCAGCCGCTGTATTGACAATGTCAGAGGTACCCAGGAAATGGAAAAAGAAAGAGTCATTTACGTGGGAAGTCTATAGAACTGCCTATGTCACCTATCTATAAATGCATGTAGAGTTAATGCTCCGTCCTATGACAGCACAGAAAAATGATAATAGCTTCCTATCAATAAATGATAAATTTTTAATATCAGAACAGCAGTTCCAGTTGAAAAATATAATTATTACAAAAATATCTGATGTTCTTCTCTGTGATATAGAGTATCTTTTTATCAAATTTTATCTAACCCTTGTTCAACTATTTAGCTGTGAAAAAGTAGCAAACATAGAAAGAAATAGACCGAATTACTTTAGTATTAAGAGTTATGTGAAAGAAATGAAGACCCAAGGCTTTTTCTACACGACACGCTCCCATTACTCTGAAACGCGCTATCTCAACACCTGGTTATTGACGAGTTTAACATTTCCCAGTTCCCACCACTTGTGATGTTAGTTTAGCATTATCGCGGGTCGCACGCGTTTCGCCCGTGACAGTGATTTCTCGACAATTTGACGTGAACGCCGCCGGCAGACGTGGCCAGGCTCTTATGCACAGATAAACAGCCGTGTTTACATTACAGTTTAGTAAAGTTATAGTAATAGTTAAGGTTGTGTTTAGGACTGAATCAACCTATACGTATTTTGAATTTATTTTTTCTATACGTTTTTTTTTTTTTCTATTTTTATCGTATTTTTTTAGAGATCGCTCTGAGCGATAAGACCGCCCATTGTGACACTAATTGTAAAATTTGTTTTGTTCTAGTTTTAAGTTTTCTTTGTTCTGTGGTGTTTCAATAAAGAGTTTGTCTATCTATCTATTTTATGCGTATATGTTGCACGTACCTTTATAGAAGGTTTTTATCTGAGGAAAGGATGCATGGAATCGTAACTGGCTGGTACATTTTTAAAGAGCGGGTTAAGTGCTTTTTAACATTCATGGACCAGAAACAATACCAAAATCATGAACTTAAATGCAATCACATTTTGATGGTGAAATTTTGTCTAAAACTACCCCACAATGAAAACCCCATTGCAATTGGTCTTTGAATTAATTTGTCGTGGAAATCAACTCTATAATATAGGGAGAGGATGGTTAAAAAAATTTAACCAGCAGACTAATCATGGTAGAAACACAGTGAAATTGCCACATAGCCAAATATCATGTAAGCTGTTGCTTAATCATCGTTCAAAAGGGTAGTTAACTTAGTTACTTGCTTACTTACTCTAAGTGCGTGGATTTCAAGCTTTCTTAACGTCATTTCCATCAGTCAATGAACAATGAACATTGGAAAACCTTACCTGAATCGAATGATGAACAAAATGAATCAAATGAATCGAATAGGAATGCTTGTAATAGCGCTCCGGGCTTTGTGTAAAGTAATTTGCTGCATAAATGCATTGATACAATGGGAGTACTTTAACTTCGAACAAAAGTTGCACTAAGAGGTATTGTAAAAGATAATTTTCACTTAGATTTTGACCAATGAAACTCATCATTGAAAGTCTTTTGTAGGATGAAATTGACTACTTTTATATGCCATGACGAGTATTATTTTGAATTTTTCTTAGTAACTAGACGAGCCAGTCGTTCACCTGATGGTAAGCGCCACGCCTGCCTATAGCTACAGTGTCACCCAGAAATTTCCATCACAAAATCCTGTGTGGCACTGCACTGCGCTCGTCACCCTGAGACATCGATTCTAAAGTCTCATAATGTGAACAAAAATTCGCTGGTAACTGTGCCCTTCATACTGAAAAACAGTAATGTTTATACGAGGGTGAATCAAAAAATTCTTGGAATCAATATTAAAAAATGCAAAGATTTAAATAATAATATTTTATTTTTCTACATAATCTCCCTCCAATGCAATGCATTTAGAATAACGCGTTTCTAACTTCCTTATTCCTTGTGAAAAAAAATTATTTTCTTGACTCTCGAAAAAGTCCTCTACGACAGCTATAACCGCGTCATTATCGTGAAATTTTGTTCAACGAATTTCCTCTTTTAATTTTGGAAATAAGTGAAAATCACTTGGGGCTAAGTCCGGAGAATATGGTGGGTGGTCAAGGAGATTGAAGCCAGCACAGCGGATTGCGTTGAGCGCAACTTCCGATCGATGAGCAGGAGCGTTATCTTGAAGGAACAACACGCCCAACGACAGTTTTCCACGACGTTTTTCTTTAATCGCTTCACGCACTTTCGGGATCAAATTTGCATAATAGGGTCCAGTAATCGTCTGGCCTTTTGGCATGTAATCAATAAAAAGGATTCCTTCACTATCCCAGAACACAGAGGCCATAACTTTGCCAGCGGTAGGAGCAACTCGAAATTTCTTAATGGATGGAGAGGATGGTCGTTTCCAAGACATGCTTTGTCTTTTAGTTTCAGGATCAAAATGGTGGACCCACGTTTCATCCATGGTGACAAGACGACGGCAAAAATTATCCGAATCACGCTGGAACATTTCGAGATTACGCTTGGAAATTTCCAAACGTCGCTTTTTGTTTTCGACGGTTAACATTCGTGGCACCCATCTTGCAGACACTTTTTTGAACCTCAGTGAATCAATTAAAATGGATTGAACGCTACCAAAAGATATCTTTAGGATCTCAGCTATATGTTTTATAGTCATTCTTCTGTCTTCCAAAACCAGATTCTCAACCTTATTGACATTTTCTTCTGTAACGGAGGTTGAAGGCCGCCCAGAACGCGGGTCATCTTTACAGCTTGATCTACCTCTTTTAAATTCAGCCACCCAGTACGCAACCATAGAATAGGGTACAGCATCACCCCCTAATGTCTGCTGAATGTCCAAAAAAATTTCCTTCGTAGACATTTTTTTCAAACTGAGATATTTTATCACCGCACGTAACTCACTTTTATCCATAATTTTGACTTTTTAGCAACTCGTTGCACAAAAAAATTTATTACATGCGAACGAACTGACAAAAACAAGTGACAGTCTGCATAAATATAGTGTGATAGACACTCTTTAATTTGAATATCGAACTTGATCCAAAAAGGTTTCATATATATGCACTTCTAAGAAGTTTTTGATTCACCCTCGTACACTATTGCTTGGCGGATGAATATACAAATACAAATAAAAAATCATTTATTTACCAGAAAGATCAGAATTACAAAACTAAACAGAGTTACTGATAGTCCCCGCACTATGGCAAACCTGTATCGCGGGAGGCTGTGCGGTGGAGGAAATATCTGGGGGTACTTCCCCAGTTGGTCTCTAAAAGAAGAGAGAAGGAAAATTCCATTGACAGTGGTAGGCCACTGTCAATGGAATTTTCCTTTTCCTGTGCGAGATTCAGGCATAAGTAGGAAAGGGAAAGGGAAATATCCTTTTTCTAACTCAAACCATAATTAGATAATAATCATTAGTTTCGTAGATCATCATATTTTGATTAATTTTTTTGTATTTCTATACTTATGTATAAGATATGATTTTTGACGTATAAAAGTGCAATATTTTGCCTATTTACAATAACCGATTTCAGTTTAAATTTTTACTAATTAATCCATAGAAGAGTATTATTCTTCTGACTAGCTACCGCGGACCATCCTCCAGCAGACTATCTGGAACCAAGTCTTATTCTTAGTCTTATTTCAGAGGTAGGTAGGTGATCCACCAATCCGGATCTGGCCCCCGTGGTGGATTATGGCCTAACCCTCCTCACGAAAGTGAGGGGAGACCCGTGCCCAGCAGTGGGACGTTATGTGTTGATGATGACGATGATGAAGTCTCTATCAGGGTGTTCCAGTAACAATCCTTGAGCGTCGGTCCATTTCTAGGCTTAGCTTGTTCACCATCTTTGATCACAAAGGTATTAGATACCACGCGAAATGATGGTGAAACGTATTAAACAAAGTACCTAGGTAGTTTTGTCATGTTCTATCAGCATTGAACTTGGCTATAACCCTCATATACTTTTAGCCCCTACTTTCATACAACAATACGCTGTTGTTTGATGTTTTAAAAGAATCTCCTTTTTAAGGGTTATTAAATAACCTTTGTTATATTTATTAAATAAAGAATCTCTCAGTCACAATTAGGCTCCCGTGTTTTCTTTTATCAAAAAGGCCAAGCACATCCGACGGAATATATCGACAATTTCATAAATGGTATAAAAGCAATGTAACTTTGAAGTTATTTTTAATTCGATTGCTATTTCATTTCACGGGATAATGGTTTTATTAGGCTTGGTACCCATCGTAGCTAAACTGGAAATGAGAAAAACGAGAATAAAATCGATTATCTGTGCAATTATTAGTATATTTATATTGATATTTTTCACACTAATGTCAACCCTATTCCTGCTCCCAATCTGGTCTATCCAAAGGTTGTCTAGCAGAAACCGCTCTAATCGATAAGACCAACAAGTTAAATTTATTTTTTCTTCTTCACTTTTTTATACAACATCTCGGTGGTCTCATCCAATGGTTGTCTGTATGAAATCGCTTTCAGCGATAAGAGCGCCCATTGTACTACCCTCGTTCACCTATTGTAATTCTTCTGTACTGTGTTTATTTTTGTTTCTGGTGTACAATAAAGAGTTTTCTATTCCATTCTATTCTATTCTCGGTGTCAATAAGGAGTTATCTATCTATCTATGCTTACTGACTCAAATACAGTGTTATTCAGAAACGTATAAGCTTCAAAACTTCAGTATGTAACTATTCCCGCATTTCTTTCTTAATCTTATCATTTGTTATATATAATCTATCTATTCAGCCCGTATCCACCCGCTGCTGGGTATAGGCCTCCTCTGTTTCACGCCATTTGTTCCGGTCCTGTGCCAGTCTCATCCATTCAATCCCGACGTGCTTGGCGATGTCATCCGACCATCGGGCTGGTGGTCTGCCTCGCAGGCGTTGCGCTCCTCTTGGCCACCATTCCGTTATAATATAATAATATAATATATAATTAGTAGTATAATTTAATATATAGTATATATAATATTTACACTTATTTCCTCTCCGCCGTAGTGGATACAAGGCCTAAAGATAATACCTACTTACGGAGCGTTATTTAGTTTCAACAGGCTTGTGGGCGCTTATTTTAACGAGAAAACTTGTATTAGCCGATGTTTCTTAATGGTATAGTCTGCCTATTGCTTTAATGTAGCTAACAAGGAATGTGATCATACAAATTGTAAGGTACCTTTAATGGGTTTTCATGCCGTTTTTTATAATACAATAAATTTTTATTGGACTCCTTGAAGCTTAAGTAGACACAGCACAATAATCGTTTAATAAGCAGGTGGTACAGTGGACGACCTTATCGCTTAAAGCAATTTCTTCCAGGCAACCTTTGGCATTGGCGAAAAGCGGTGGTAGTCTAGTGGGAGAACGTCCGCCTTCCAATCAGAAGGTCGTGAGTTCAAATCCCAGTGCAGGCACGTACCAATGTGTTTCTGTAAAACATATGTACGTAATTATCACTCGCTTTTCGGTGAAGGAAAACATCGTGAGGAAACCCACATATCTACCCAAGAATTATTTCGGAGGTAGGTACGTTATGCACCAATCCGGACTGGGACCCCGTGGTGGATATGGCCTTACCCTCCTCACGAAAGTGAGGAGAGACCCGTGCCCAGCAGTGGGACGTTATGGATTGATGATGATGATGATGAACCTTTGGCATTGCATGCAAACAAATTATTACAATCTCTTTGGATAAATGTCTGTGGTCGACTTATGAACGCTTAGCGATATTGAATGTGACAGTTAGCAGGGCAGTTCAGTTTAAAGCCTTAAACTGGATAGATTAAACCATTCGTGGTGAGGCCCCTGTGCTTAGCAGTGGACCGATATGGGTCAACGATGATGATGAGATTGTTGTATTGAATAAGTATTTTAGAAAAGAAAGGAAGAAAGAAAGAAAAAACATTTATTCTGACACAACTGCACACAACAGCGAACAACGAAAAGCGTGCCGGGAATTGAAATATATTGCTCTACATAAAAACTACAATATTACTGTAACTACTACAACTTGTTACTGTGTACTGTAAGTACGCCACCCACCGTACTATCGAAAAATGTTTTTTACTGTCCATCCAAAGGTTGTCTGGAAGAAATCGCTTTCAGCGATAAGACCGCCCATTGTACTACCCTTGTTTACCTATTGCAATTCTTCTGTGCTGTGTTTATTTTTGTTTCTGGTGCATAATAAAGAGTTTTTCTATTCTATTTTTTTTCTATATTCATATAGAAAAGTCGCTTTTACGTGCATTGAGCTGTCAACCCTATTAAGGAACCTTGTGTGACAAGCCAAGAGAAAGCATCACACTTTGTCACAGCCTATGTAAGTAGGGGGTGTACATACCCTCATAATTTTATTACGACAAATCCTCCCTAAAATATTGCCCTTTAAAATTAAACATCATAAAGTCACAACAGGGAATAGCAAAGCGAAGGGTTGCCCGCGGCAATCTAACTGGACAACCCTTAATCTTCAGTTGCTAATTGGGAAACGTAATCACAGAGCCTTGTAGGATGGTGTCGCTGGAATAGGGAGGCCATTGCCTTAAAGGTAATTATCGTATATTTCCGTTTGGAATCAGTAAATAGTGGGTCAAAGGACTTTATTGATTGCCAGCTATTTAGCTATTGACCACGTGGACCTTAATAAAACGATGGTTTTTTTAATTTTGGTTTGTTATACGGTCGGCTTTTCGTAATATTATAATCTTGATTCATCTAGGCCTTAAGAAATTAAAGTTCTGTCATGAAAGCTAACTGACTCTACAACCGGATTCGAAATACATCTAAATAAATAAATACATAATATCCATAATCTAATAGAATATAATATAAGATTCATAATAATAGAAGCGGTGGTAGTCTAGTGGGAGAACGTCCGCCTTCCAATCAGAAGGTCGTGGGTTCAAATCCCAGTGCGGGCACGTACCAATGTGTTTCTGTAAAACATATGTACGTAATTATCACTCGCTTTTCGGTGAAGGAAATCATCGTGAGGAAACCCACATACCTACCCGAGAATTATTTTGGAAGTATGTAATGTGATCCACCAATCCGGATCTGGCCCCCGTGGTGGATTATGGCCTAATCCTCTTCACGAAAGTGAGGAGAGACCCGTGCCCAGCAGTGGGACGTTATGGGTTGATGATGATGATCCATAATCTAAAAACTGACAACCTGATTCCACATGATGATGACGACGAGGATGATACGAATCGAACAGTTCATCGATTCATAGGGTCCCAATTTGAAAATTATCTTTTTAGCTCCTCACATTCAGCTTAAACGTGAATGGACCTATAAAAATTGTGATGGAATCCTAAAACCTACACTTGAATAGCTTTGGCCTCAAAAAACGAACGGCGCCACTTTATTGTCAACTGGCTCTATAAGAGGTTTAGATAAGTTAGGCTTAAGCATTTATTATTTCCTAGACTGTAAAAAGTACTTCTATTGTTTTTTATTACATCTGTCATCTCTCTCCGAAATTAGGCCGATAACTTCTACAAGCTACTTTCTACAAGAAGAAGTGGAAATATAGATAGATAGATAAACTCTTTATTGAAACACCACAAAACAAAGAAAACTTAAAACTAGAAAAAAACAAATTTTACAATTAGTGTCACAATATATATATCTTTAATTCAGCCTGAGTTGTCAGATAAAATAGTATTTTTTAGGTTTTATTTTTTACTAGCTGCGCCCCGCGGTATAACCCGCATAATTCAAGTTTTCCCGCAATAACTCTCTTAAAAGCAATTTATTTTCCCCGTTTTTGCCACATTCTTCATTGATGCTCCGCTCCTATTAGTTGTAGAGTAATGTTATATAGCTTATAACCCTCCTCGATAAATGGACTATTCAACACAAAAAGAATTGTACAATTCGAACCAGTAGTTTCTGAGATCCTAGCGTTCAAACAAACAAACTCTTCAGCTTTATATATTAAGTATAGATTCATAATATTTATTAACGGTCAAGGTATTGTACGCCTTAACTAAAAAAAGTGAAGGTTTAAATACACAGACGCAGTGGCAAAGACGGTGTAAATATATATTAGCCTGGTCACAATCATGGACTGACGTTCCGTGATAGACAGCCATGAGTATAGGGGAGTACCCATGGAATCCAATCCAACACGTTTTGATACTTTTATGATAGTGTAATGAGTACAGGGGGAGTACCATGGAAACTAATCCAACACGTTTTGATATTTGTTTCAACGTGTTTCCACTTCGTTACAGGCAAAGGGATTGCGCACGTAAACCTTATCTTTGGTGAAAATGTGTTCGAGTTTATCGACGCCGAAATGTTTTCTGCTCGCGGACGAATTGCTCTGTACTCACTCGATGAAGGTACGATGAAACCGTCTTAATTTTATTCCTACACCAGCTGTCGCCAGCGGCGCTGCTTGCATGGTCTTCATATTTTTTTATTCTTATCTTTGATTTACCATTTGGTCTATTTCATTGCTGAGCACAGGTCTCCGCTAAGTTTTGTAAAGAGGATTAGGCCACAATCCACCACGGGGGCTCTGTCCGGATTGGTGGATAACATACCTACTTCCGAATTAATTTTCGTCACCGAAAAGCGAGTGGTAATTACGTACACACGAACACGAAACACATTGGTACTCGCCCGCACTGGGATTTGAATTCACGTCCTTCTCCGTGGAAGGCAGACGTTGACTAGGCTACTACCGCTTAGTCTATTTATTATTAAAGAAAGAAAGAAAGAAAGAAAAAACATTTATTCTGACACAACTGCACACAACAGCGAACAACGTACTAATACTAACGTACTAACGTATTATTAATTTATTTTCAGCCATGGTTGTCCCACTGCAGGGCCAAGGCCTCCCTACCCTTCTTCCATCTCGGCTCACAGACTTCTGCGGCCAGTCCTTCCAGAAGAGGTCCAGCTCGTCCTGCCATCTCCCCCTTGGCCTGCCGCGACGTCGTCTAACATTGTGTGGGCTTCACTCGGTTACAAGTTTAGTTAGGTTAGTAATTTTAGGGATTCAAATTCAGTATAACATTTCACAGATGAAATGTAACGCCCCTTCTAAGTTTAATGCTTTCGTTTGGCTTTGTGTCGACTCAAGGAATGGTCGGAATTGATGCAGCTCTAGTTTTATTACCCAACTACGGCAATGCGAAAGGAAGGATTATGTTTGGCTTATATTACAACATGGCTTAACTACTAGGATTCACAAGGAAACCGCTAATCGAGTGTGTGGGAAACTTTGATGAAGCGGTGCAATGCGGGGAACTTTTGTAGATCCAATTACTAGGGCGTATGGTATGAACACTATTACGTATTTTAGTGTTCTTCTACTTAGTAATCTTCCGACAATAATGGACTTAGGAATACTAGTTTCAGGCTTACTTTTCTTACGAGTATCTCACAAAGTAACGCATTGTCTTAGGTGAAACGTATAGCGATGCGATACTTTGCGAAAATATAAAATAATTGCATTACCTATAAGTACCCTACATTGCGCGTAGATCTTTGGTGATGAGACGTAGACTTAAAGGCACAGATATTATATTTTAAAAAATGCACTGTGTCGCGATGCATCTCTTCGCGTTGTCGCTCACCTAGGACAATGGGTGATACAAGTTTTGTAGCGGCACACGTGCGACCGTGCATTGAACCGCAACTCTGGTCGGAAAACGTAAGGAAAGCCATATGAAAATTTAATTTCTCGCCTTTCAGTAGATTACCTAGCTAAATCGTAGTTCAACTGAAGCAGTTCGCTAGATTATATTATACCCCAATGCCAGGCGGTGCCTAATGAAGATAGCAATTGCAAAGAAACTTGTAACTGTGATATTGATGTTAAAACTTAATTAAGTTATTGCAACTGTATTTGCTCACTAGTGAGTTGATTTTTGTCAGTTTCATAATGATTTATTAGCATACTAGCTGTGCCCTGCCACGCTTCGCTGTGGCACATTCGCACATTCGCTGATATGTCACTGATGAAAAAAATTGATAAAAACAATCCTTGATGCGGATTATATATCATGCTAAAATTTCAGCTCGAACGGTGCACAACTTTTTGAGTTTTTGAAGCGTACACATACCAACATAACATTTTTATATATATAGATATCGAAGTAATAATTGTTCTAGTCTATTTTTATGACCCACTAGGCGAATTTTTGACCATAATCTCACCTGATAGGAAGCGATGATGTGGCTGAAGGGCAAAGTTCAACTAAACCGTTGTCTGTATTGAACTATTTTACCTTACCTAATCTTTTCGACAGGTACAGGCCCTAACACAGATTGAGGCACAAATGCGCCCGACAAGTAGACATGTACAGGGTGTGTGTGGATATCTCAATCGAACAAAGGTTACCGGAGCGTGTCTGTTCGTTCCGGGCCGTTGGTCGCAGGGGAAAGGTTCCAAATTCACATCCAAAATACATTATTGTTCATGCACCATGCTAAAATAACACTTACCCCTTTTTTATACAGCTCGATTTTCAGTGACTGTGGTTAGATTAACTTGCAAAAAATCGTGCAGGTCTATTCGTCCATTTAGTAATGGGAAAACAATAATTTAGAGGGCTTATGTCCGATGTAATTGGTAGCCCATGTAGCCATAAATATATGCCCTTTTTGTCTGCCAAGTCAGGCTTATCAAAAATAGACTTCTGAAATCTTTATAATTAGATTCTATGACGCTTTTACGGACCCAAGTGTGTAAAATTATAGAATTGTTACGAAAAACAAGTGAATCATCATCATCATCAAAAACGCATATCGTTCCACTCCTGAGCGCAGGTCTCTCTTCACTTTTGTGAGGAGGGTTAGGCCATAATCCACGGGGCTGAGTCCGGATTGGTGGATAACATACCTACCTCCGAAATAATTCTCGGGTTACCTACCCGTGGGCTTCCTCACGAAGTTTTATTTCACCGAAAGTGAACAAATCACAAGTAAATCGATTTGGAAATACTAACTAAAATAATTAAAGGTACCGACTTAATTAGCCATCGCTGGCGCGATTCATGCGATGCAATTTCAGCGTGCGGTTTAACTGCTCAAGCGATAATGAAGCTGTGTCCATATTTTTATCATTGTTAGTTTTGGAAGCTTTCCGCTTCAATAAAGCAAATACTGATACAAAAAACCAGTCCAGTTATTAATAAATAAGGCTAAAATGTCCAATCATAATGTGGAAGTAATAGGCTTAATTTGGGGTCTGCCATAAATAGATAAAAGACAATTTTACTGAGCCAAATCTTTCATTGGATTATAAAAATGTTAGAAAGTCTGTTTTGTACTCAGTAAGTCGTTGGCCTTTACACTTGGCCTAGCTCTTCCCTAAACCTTAAACATAGTGTCATACTTATCCTAACTAATATTCTGTAGTGGCAGGCCTCTTCTGCAAGAGACCGCCTGAGGAAGTACCACACCTTTGCCAGCTATTCATCGGCAAAGCAGTAGTGTGAAAACCTTACTATGTTCCGGTTTGAAGGGCACAGTTTTCAGCAAAATTACTGATCATATGAGACTTTAGAGCCGACGTCTCAGGGTGACAAGCGCAGTGCAGTGTCACGCAAGATTATGCAATGCAAAGTTCTGGGTTGCACTGTTACTGTTATGGGCAGGCGTAGCGCTTACCAACAGATGGACGATTTGCTCGTCTCGTTACACAGTCAAATAAAAAAGTAAAAGTATTATAAAAGCGAAAGTAACTGTTTCTTTGCACATTTTTTTCTTCTCTAAAATTATCATCATTTCAGCCCGTATCAACCCACTGTTGGGTATAGGCCTCCTCTCTTTCACGCCACTTATTCCGGTCCTGTGCGAGACGTATCCACTGCCTTCCGACTAACTTGACAAGGTCGTTCGACCAGCGAGCTGGTGGTCTGCCTACCAGTCTCTAAAATACTAAACGGATTTAAATACATGCCTAATATGATTTTAATTACAATAAACTGTATTCCACGTGGATAAAGTTAATACCAAGAAGACAAACGAAAAACAAAAAAAAAACATGAATTTCATAAACTAATTACACAAAATATCGCTAAAAACTTTCGCCAGGAACTTGGCAGCGTAACAAGCTTGCTATCTATATATTTTGTATTCCTAACGAGGATCATTAAAGAGGCTCACAAATAAGTTAGTCTTTCCAACCAAAATCCAATGCTAAGCTCGCTATAAGTTAGGCTACATTCCGAATGAAACTATTCGGGAATTCTGCTCCGATGCAGTCCGTAATTGGTGGTCAGAGTGGCCGCAACAGGATATTGTGTGGTCGCTCGGGAGCGGACGGCGAAATTGAATATTTCGACGGCAGATAGTTCCGCTACGGTTGTCACTTCGGTGGAAAGATTGTTAGGGAATTTCAGTTGGAGACTGTTATTCTTTGTTAAATTTTTACTACCTTAGAGTCTAGTGTGAGGCCGCTGACCATCTTGTTGACCCATGTTTAACTTTTATCTCTGTCACTTTTTTAATTATTAGCTTCTTATGTATTACGTTTTTTTGAATAATAAACATTATTAGTAAAGCAGTAGTGTGCAAAAATTACTGTGTTCCGGTTTTAAGGGCATTGTTTCCAGCGAAATTACTAAGACTTTAGAGCTCATGTCTCAGGGTACAGGCTGGTGCTGTGGCTGTTATGGGCAGACGTAGCGCTTACCATTAGGTAAACGACTTGCTCATTTCATCACTCAGCCAAATAAAAATAAAAAATTATTAAAAGTAAAGTTAAAAAAATGCTGCCTTTTGTAAATTGAGTCTGATTTTATCCATCTTGAAGTACCTTTTACTCCTCTCCGTGCATGATTGTCTGGAAGAGATCGCTCTGAGCGATAAGACCGCCCATTGTGACACTAATGCAAAATTTGTTTTGTTCTAGTTTTAAGTTTTCTTTATTCTGTGGTGTTTCAATAAAGAGTTTATCTATCTATCTATCTATCTTTTTGTATGATCGAAAATTATTTGTTATTCTCGAGTGGATGTAAAATCTGGTCGTATAGTCTGTTGACTGGCATAAGTGCCCTCTAAGGGCCTGTGTGGATAAATATATTGCATTTAAAACACCTCAGAACTAACATCTTTCCAATTTGAGAAGGCATCATAGAACTAAAAAAGCAAAAAGAAATGAAGGACCTATAAAACTACTCTACTAAAAATGAAAATGAACCCACCAGTGCCACAGCAATATAACCTTTATATCCAACCCATAAAGTTCAATCATAAAATGACTACGGGCCCCGTTATTTGATTCAAAACCAATGATGTTTTATTCACCTATCAAATACAGAGCCTCTATAGAAACGCTTACATAAACAACCACGAGTTTTAGAACCTATAACATGCTATTGTGCGGAGTCAAATTTTTATCCGTGGGTTTTTAGGGTTGACAAGGGTTGGTGAAGTGAATGGAGCTGTTAGCAGCAGAGACCTTTTTATCAGACAGCAAAACTATAGTGTCCTATTATAAATTGTATAGTCAATCTTAATGAAACTTTTTGGTCACAGACGGGACTAGAACTCATTTCATGTCTTTGTTGCGCCACAACGCCAGTAAACAGTAAACACACACGTTGTGTGAAGATTCGCAAAAGAGCAAAAAAACCGGCCAAGTGCGAGTCGGACTCGCGCACGACGGGTTCCATACTTTGTTGTATGGGAAATAAATATAAAAAAAAGAAACTAAAAATAACTATAAATATAAAAATAATATCTGTTTTATTTTAATTTAATTATTTATTTTTAAAGTGAATAAATAACTAAATATTCTGCAAATATTTCAAGCGTGTACCTGTTGCCGTTATCAATATCGAGCAAAAAAATCATTTGTATGGGAGCCCCCTTAAAAAATAATACATTCTGATTTTAGTATTTGTTGTTATAGCGGCAACAGAAATACATCATCTGTGGAAATATCAACTGTCTTACTATGACGGTTCATGAGATTCAGCCTGGCGACAGACGGACAGACAGACAGCGAAGTCTTAGTTATAGGGTCCCGTTTTACCCTTTGCGTACGGAACCCTAAAAAGTAAAACGATCCAGCAGTGAACGTGTTAAGTATGCTAGTTAGTTTAGTAAGTAAAAAATATTATGATTTAGGTTACTATCCATAGAAAATGTGTTATCGAATGACGCTCATGGTAACCCTATTTGAGGGTTCATTCACACATTTTCACGCCTCGTTTTGTCGTTGGCATTATGACATTTTTGTTGCCCTACTTTATGTGAAAAGCTTTGTGTAAGCGGGTTTGACAAAAAGGCTTTTCTTATGTACGAGCGTTAAAGTCCTATATTTCTTATGTAGGGAACAGAGCGGCAAACAAGCTGATGGTCACTTGATAGTAAATGCTATGCCAAGTCGCAGCTGCAGTGCTAATCAGCATTTTGGACTGAATACCCTTTCAATGCAAGCAAAAAGTAAACGGTGCAAGGACTTTAGAACTTTTGAAATGCACGTCTTGTCTAAAAGTTGTATAATAATCCATAATACAGGATTACTGTTTATGAAATGCTTTCACAGTCCAACACGCGAGTTTTGAATTTGTTTCTTCAATAAAATTGACTAAAATGACGTAAGAATCATCAGAATCGACCCACGCGTTTGGTCGCATTAACAAACATACATAGACTGATATATACAATGTCTTCCTTTGCGTTGCTCATTTGGGTAATAACATACATTGACTGCCACCGTAGAGTAATAAGTGGCTGATGAGCCGACTGCGAACCGTGAGGTGGCTGGGTTCGATTCTCGCACAGGTCAAAGATTTGTATGAACCACATGTATTTGCTCTGAGTCTGAGTGTTTGTAGGACCATGGTCCGCGTAGTTCCTTATTCCCTAGATACCTACAAGGAATCCCAGGATCTATGTATATTATTAATTATTATTATTGTCTTTATTTTTATTTTATTATTTTTACAAAAACTAATTAAGTAAAATAAAAATAAAAAAACTCATCCAAAAACTTACTTAATTTACTCAATATTATTATCAAATAAATCCATTTCATTTATCCTTCACCCACAATTTAGATATTGAACTCACTGTGTTGCCCTAAACATTTGATGTAATATTTCAGCGAAATGCCAAAATTGGGAATTACGCAGTGACATTTGACGGCGCGGCATGTGCCATGGGGCCTGTAATGGCGGACTTTATGGGATTTTTATGGTGAAAGTAATAAAATGAATAATCACATCACGTCCTCTAGGTATCGTATGAAAATCCCATGAGCGATAAATTGTACGTATGCGCACAGTTATTGCTAATTAAATATGGTTTAGTACGGATAATACGAACCTGCATCTTATAATGTTTAACACGTCAAATCTTTTTATTGTTTAAATATGTTGAGTTTATAATGAATAACAGGAGGCATACGAGTACCATGACATCTTATAGCGATTAAACTGAAGACCTAAACTGAACCGCGTCGCAAAATCGTACCGTGACGTCTTATTTTTTATGTTGCTGTCATTTTATTCATTTTCATTATAGGAATATCTCCTTTATTCTTAGGTTGTAAATTAATTAACGGTAGAGAACTTATCCCTACTTATATTATAAATGTGAAAGTAACTCTTGTCTGTCTGTTGCTCTTTCACGCCTAAACTACTGAACCGATTGAAATGAAATTTGGTACAGAGATAGTCTAAAGCCCGAGAAAGGACATAGGGTACTTTTTTATGTTCTATCCCCATATTCCCGCGGGAACAGGAACTACGCGGGTGAAACCGCGGGGCGCAGCTAGTAGCCTATAAATTAAATAATTATTATTCTAAGCACATATTGGCTCAGCTCCAATTTGCTTAGAAATTTTACAACTGAAAATTAGGATTAGTCGCTTTGTTAAACACAATTCATTCTCTTTATTATAGTAATTGAATGAAACGATATACTTACTAAAAACACTTTTTTTTACAAAAACCAAAAACATTCCAATACCTATCCTTGAAGTCTTATTTGTCAAATAGTCCATAATTCACATTGTTTCCAAGCTACTGTCCACAAATAGCAAGCCAAAATCTTTTGGCAACCGCCGCCATTCCTTTGTAAGTAATGGAAAAATAGCCAACATACTATTATTTGCTTTTTCACTGAAATACATAAGCCCATATAGGTTTAACACTGCACAAAAGAAACCCAGATTATCTAGGTAAGTATTGGAGATATTTTACTCGTAGGTGCTTCACAGAAGCGTGGTCCTGAATCAAGCTTCGGGGGTCTACGAAAATGTGTGATTTGTAGAGGTAATTTGCGGCTGCGAGAATGTGCTTCGAATTTCTGGGATCTAAATGTTCGCACTAATGACAATAATCACAAACGTTCTAACTTATGCAATATCCATTTGAGAAAGCGTGTATGTGATAATATAATTGTAGGTACCTACTAAGTCAACTTAATTCTGATTAACACTTTGACTGCTGAGCCGTTTTGCTCGTCTAGCCACGGGTGCGGCTCTGCACGCGCCATAGTGTTTCCCATACAACAAACACAACAGTTGTGTTTTGCCGTACTCGTGGCAAGATATGAAAAACACGACAGTTGTGTTTTCAGCAGTGAACGTGTTAAGTATACCTTGAATTGATTCAGAACTTGTAACTGTAATATTCTTCGCTATATTCTGCATATGCGACAGTATTTTAATTAGTGGATAATGGAGTAAAATATGTAGTTATAGTGGTATAGAACCATTCAAACACTCGCACTCAGACTTACACTCACACACTCAGACTCACACTAAAACACACATTCACTAGAAATCCTCTTGTATTATATACATCTCAGAAAGAATATATCATTGAAGTGGTTTTAGTGCCTTGGATAGATCATTTTTCTTTTATAGAGCAGATCAAATAAGTTTCGGTTGTTTTTGAAAAGGTTTAACTTTCATACAAGGACACTAAAATATGATATTATTGAATTTTTAAATTTCTCACTCATTTTTGCCGTATAGTGACAGAAAGTGGGTTATTGATATCGTGTCGGAAACAATACACAGGATTTTGTTCTTATTAAATAAATAAAATTAAGACGCAAATAGCGAGACACGTATCAAGGAACTGTTGTTTTTTAAAATTAGTATGACGATCACGTTCGGCCCCAAGTGGTAATTCGGCGTTCGGCTAACCAAGTAAACGTTCGTCTCAGGTATATCAAAGTTGTATTCAGCACGAAGTTTCTTGTATTTACTACAAGCACACCCTATACACTCCATACAAATAACTTATTTGACATTTCACACATACGAATGACGTGTAAACACGCGTGTGTCAGCACTCAAAGATGCTATGCGACCAAAACAAAAGATAACCCGCTAATATAAAGGTCCATACTAAGCCATTTGTTTGTTGCCATTTGTCATTTGGGCGTGTAATGTTAACTGACCTCCTAATTTCCCCCCGGATTGCGGGTAGAGATGCGGGGAAGCGGATCACGGGGGGTGGAGGTTCTATTCTGGATGAAGTATATGTATTCTGTGCTGTAAGTTTTATTAAGACGCCCTGAATAAGAAACTTGATCTAGCTTACAAGTTTCTATTGAGTTTCTCAGGCTAGCGCTATCATGCTTGCTAGTTTAGTATGCTAACAGGTTTAAGTATTATCAGTGGAAATAGGATACTTATCCATCATTATTATCCATCTGTACGTACGAAGTGGTTTGCTTCCACATTTATTTTGCGTACCACAAAGGAGTGGAACTCATTGCATGAGTCTGTGTTTCCCAACAGTTACAACCTGGGAATCTTCAAGTCACGAGTGAATAGGTTACTTCTATATAAGCAAGCCAAGCAGTAGTGTGCAAACATAACTGTGTTCCGGTTTGAAAGGCATTGTTCCCATCGAAATTTCGCATGAGACTTTAGAGCCGATGTCTCAGGGTGGCGGACGCAGTGCAGTGCCGTGAAGGATTATGCAATGCAGGGTTCTGGTGCTGTGACGGTTATGGCCAGGCGTAGCGCTTACCATCAGGTGAACGACTTGCTAGTCTCGTCAGTCAGTCAAATAAAAAAACTGCCTGCATCATTGTAGACCGCCTTGTCACTTAGCATCAGGTAAGATAGTTGTGGTGGATAGGAGTTCCAGCTAGATTCTCGCACAGGGTAAATTGCTCGATGCTCGTCTCGTCACTAAAAAATATATAAACATTTGTGTGTTCCACAAATGCTTGCTCTAAGTTTGGGTGAATCAGATCATTGTTCTCATTGTTTATAATTCTGTAAATATCAGGAATCTTGTTTAGCGACCTGGCTCTGTGACAATGTATGCATGCGGTTCTTCGTAAAATAGCTTTTAGCTATCACAGTTTCCAACGTGTTTTCACTCTGTTTAGTGCGTTGCAATGCGAAAAATTTTAGCTAGTTTTTTAAGCTTTTAATTCATTTCTGTCCATTGGTTTTTAATTTATTTCTCATGCACAAAGGCTTTTGGCACTGGCTCAGAAATGAATTCGCATTACAGTTTATCTTGATTTTTTTAAGCAAGAGTATCTCAATACTTTTTCCAAGAAAATTAATAGCCACCATCTCTCTATATATAATGTTAAAAGCGCGATTTGTTTCAAGTTCAATATAGTGTAGGCTTTTAACCATGCAGTAACGTAAGTAATATAAATTCAGAAACCATATTTTAGAAACATATTTGTTAAGAACAAGACATAAGAAAAAATTGCAGCTCGTTGCGTGTCTAAGTAAAAATAGATCAAACTTACTTTGAAATAACGTACCTATCAGCGCGTGCTGAACAAGGTTGTTGTAATAAACGACCCGCGAAATCTCTTCTAAATTTATTTATTTATTTAGTCAAAAACAACCACTACATTGTTACAGTACCTAAGCACCAATGCCATGTTATGTTTGTGATAAAGTGGCCAAATGTTAACATTTGCCGGTAATAATCAATAAAAAAACTGTTTATTTGAGACAAAGAAAAGTCTACAAATCTTTCTTAGCTGTCTAAATTCTCATAGATTAACTAGCTGCGCCCGCAGTTTCACCCGCGTTGACTATTATGCCACAGAAACTATTAATTTTTACGGAGTAAAAAATATTATATGTGTTAATCCAGATAATAAACTATCTGAGTGCCAAATTTTATCTAAATCCGTTCAGCAGTTTTTACGTGAAAGGATAAAAAACATCCATCCATCCTCACAAACTTTCACATTTGTAATTTTAGCAGGGTAGAATAGAATAGAAAAACTCTTTATTGTACACCAGAAACAAAAATAAACACAGTACAGAACAATAGGAAAACAAGGGTAGTACAATGGTCGGTCTTATCGCTGAAAGCGATTTCTTCCAGACAACATTTTGATGGACAGAAAAAAACATTTTATATGATATTTTTTTTTACATTTAATTTTTTATTTATTGGATTGAAAGATTTTCCCCCATATCAGACGAGTGAACAATCATGCCACTGCTAAAACTATTTTTTCGGAAAGCTGGGTGAAGTGGCAACACAGTACATATACATAGAAATCACAAAGTTTCGCTTTGTCTACTAAAACAAAGCAAACGATCTTGGCTACGTTACAAATTGCACATTCACGGCCATGATGTAGTGTAATACAAAACATGGAACCGGGAAGTAATTATCTTAACTTATAATAAGACGGGGAAAGGTAAAATGTCTGTATACTTAACATATTTTGTTTTAAGAATAGGCTTTAAGAGAGCTAAAATAAGATGGTCAAAATAATCTGAAAGTCTTCAAGTCGAGAGTGAATAGGTATCTTCTAGGCAAGCATGCTCCATCATCGACCGTGTCGACACTTACCAACAGGTGAGACCGCGGTCAAATAAAAATAAAATCAGGCGTTAGTTTGCGAAAATCCATAATCAATAAGAAAATGTAGAAATATATAGTTTAGTGGAGCGGTGGTAGCCTAGTGGGAGAACGTCCGCCTTCCAATCAGAGGGTCGTGAGTTCAAATCCCAGTGCAGGCACGTACCAATGTGTTTCTGTAAAACATATGTACGTAAATATCACTCGCTTTTCGGTGAAGGAAAACATCGTGAGGAAACCCACATACCTACCCGAGAATTATTTCGGAGGTAGGTATGTTGTCCACCAATCCGGGCTGGGCCCCCGTGGCGGATTATGACCTTACCCTCCTTACGAAAATGAAGAGAGACCCGTGCTCAGCAGTGGGACGTTATGGGTTGATGATGATGACGATGATGAAAAAACTTAACCAGTTACAATGTCGTTTTCGCCGTTGGATAGCTCAGAATTTGACTTGAAAATTGATAAATTTAGTTTCATTCAAATCTACAGAATATATTTTTATTTAGACAGGTAATTATAGTAATCATTTTTATTAAATTTAAAAATCTTTATTCACATGGGCCCATAGCGGTAATAAGCTAGTAGTACTAGGAGTAGGTAGGAAGAACCTCCGCCTTCCAAGGAGAGGATCTTGAGTTCAAATCTCAGTACGAGCATATACCGATGTGTTTCTTGTGATACGTATGTGCGTGATTATCACTAGCTTCGTGGTGAATATAACATCGTGAAGATACCCACATACCTACCCGAGAATTATTTCGGAGGGAGGTATGTTATCCACTAATCTGGACTGGGCCCCCGTGGTGAACTAAGGCCTAATCCTACTCACGAAAGTGAGGGGAGACCCGTGCTCAGCAGTGGGAAGAAATGGGTTGATGATGGCCCTATAGGGTACTTATTCACAACAAAATAACAAAATAAATTACCAATAGATTCAGATTACATACACTCGGAAAGATTCGGTGAGAAAATTGTTTTTTTTTCTTTATTAGATATTTTAAATTTCAGTATCTGTATTTTAAATACAGACACTATTAAAGGTAGCTTTTTTCCCCGAAAATAGAACGAGGTAAGACCGCAACCGCAGAACGCAGCTAGTCGACAGTAAAAAAAAAACTCTTAACAAAATACGTTCTAGCTACACGCCACACATAATTTATACATACTGTAATATGTATGTATATATATAATATATGATAATACGCGCGACATGCCCTTGAGATTCTCAGAGGATGTGCTCAGAATTGTTATGGCAAATGAGAGTATGTTGAATATAATCCCGAAGCAAAGAAAATCTTATAATAGAGACGTGATATGCGTAAATCATGTTAATAGTAGCTTTGATTTATTGTAAAGTTTATCTTAGCTTCGTTACGCATGTACTTAAATCATTTCCATTATCAATACGTTCTGGTCCATATGATAGTTTCCCAAAATGAGCGTTTCCTAAGCTGTCCCTTTCCTAAACTTGTCTTATTTCCAAATTGCTTATATGCCCCTTTACTTTAAAGACCCTTAACCAAAATGTCCCTTTACTTATATGACCCTTAACCAAAATGTCCCTTTACTTAAATGACCCTTTACCAAAACTTCCCTTTATTTAAATGACCCTTTCCCAAAAGATCCCTTTACTTAAGTGACCCTTTACCAGGATCTCCCCTTACCAAAATGTCCCGTGTCTAAATTTGCCCTTTCCTTACCCTAATCTCTTTTTTTTGCTTACAGTTTAAAAAAACCGTAATAAAAAAAAATTTATATAAACATTTTATAAATCTTATTTCCAGTTTATGCCGCATTATATTATTATGTACATTAACCTTATTTCACGCTACTTACATTTGAATTAAAAAGCGAATTAATGTGGGATTCTCTTAATTAGGTATATCTTGTTTTAAAGTTATTCGTTCAAAGCGAGTTCGTAGGATTAGCATAAAGTTTTCTCACGAGTTTACCATATAAGTTGTTTTGCATTTAACTTTGGAGAACAAAGACTCGATTATTCAAGTAAATGGAATATAAATTTAAATCATACATTATTCGAGAATATTTTCAAAATAGTTAAAGATTTATGTATGCGTGCTTAAAGCACAGTCTTAATAGGGAAAGTACTATTTAAAAATCTTTAACCAAGAAAACTATACTAATCACTTGGATATACTGATAAAAAACCAAACTACTTAACCAATTTTGATGATATTTCTATTTTAAAATTATATTATCCTTTCTTTAATAATATTTATCTAAATCGATTTATAAATAGTCGAGTAAAGAGGTCTACAAAGCTAACAATAATATTGTTTTCCAAAGTCCGCGATTCCCAATAATTATAGTATGAGGAAGCCTTCAAGGTATGTTATTAGAATGATAATTAAAAGCAAAGAAGAATATGTGTTAGTTAATAGAATCAGGCGTTATTTTGCGGAAATCCATAATCAATAAGACGATGTAGAAATACATAGTTTTAATTTCGCCTAAGATTTTTTTTATTATTTTTTTTAGGTTCAATTAAAACTATATATTTCTAAATTATCTGTATTCTATTTATGTGTAAAATATGTGTATTCTATTTACTATTAATCCTTTTTTACCAATATTATAAATGTGAAAGTTTGTGAGAATGGATGGATGGATGGATGGGTGTTTGTTACTCTTTGACGCAAAAACTACAGAACGGATTTGAATGAAATTCGGCACATAGATAGTTTATGATCTGGATTAACACATATGATACTTTTTATCCTGTAAAATTTAACAGTTCCCATGGAATATTAATAAACGCGGGCAAAACTGCGGGTCGCAGCTAGTAAGCTATATTTTTGATAACAAAAAGAAGTTAAAGTTATTTAGAGTAAAATTAGTATAATTTAATATTAAAGTGGATATCCTAAGAATTAAAAATAAAAACAGAAAAGAAACAATGCCTGTCGAAAAAAAACTGCCAAAAAGACAATAATTTTTGTTTCCAAACTCACAATTTCGCTTCTATATCGTTCATAGTTCGTAGCCCGTAGCGTGAAATCGGTTTCTCGTAGCATCGTAGCAGCACTACGGCGTAGCGAGGAGGCTTCGAGGTTACGGCAAAACATACTAGGGCAACATAAAGGTAAAGGAGTGGAAAGAAACCGTTCAACTCTGTTACGATGTTCATAATAAAACATAACTGTTCATACAACTGTTATGGCCAGGCGTAGCGCTTACCATCAGGTGAACTACTTGCTCGTCTCGTTACTCAGTCAAATAAAAAAAAAACTAAAGCAGATCACACATATCTTACAACTTTGCAATATAACTCACACTGTTAATCTTTATAAAAGTGACAGTTGATACAGGTGCTTACCACCAAATGAACGACCTGCTCGATTCAATCTCATTTCTCAAAAAACCAGGCATTGTAACCGCATTAAATGCTCTAGTGTCTGTGGAAGTATTGCTTTTTAATATAATAAGTAAGTGTAATGACTAATGTCGTCACTACCGCTGCTACGAGGCTACGAGCAAGCTACGGTTGCTACGCCGTAGCTGTGACGTAACGGAAAGCGTCATGGCTTCACGGAATTCTACTAGGGTGGCATGAATTGAAGAGGGCTGCGTTGTGAATAGGGTTAAGCCAGCCCGCCCTCCGAGAGAGGGAGAGAGAGAGAGAGAGGGGCGTGGTTGTGCTCTCCGTCTCTTTCATGGTACATTATGCCGAGTTCGCACGAACTTTGTGGTTGTATTAGTGTGCCTGTCGCTATTCTCACTCACACGTCCACGCCTAAATATGGTTTTGCTTTTGTTTTTGAAGGGAAACTTTTTATCGACGAATGGGAGAAATTTTATAGCTATCGTCACTCTTTTCTGTCACGCTTGACCGTCACGTAAGAGTAGACACTTTGACATGAAGGTTTATTGAAAGAAGTTGGTAATAAGACAAACAGGTCGGGAGTAAGAGGTCATCATAGAGTATACGGACTATACGGAGAACATTGACGGGTCGGAGTGAGAGACAAATAAGAAGGTATAGTTTCACTTCTTAAATGTGTACACTATTATATAATACACCCTTTTTTTAACAAAGTTCCTGAATGCTAAATAGGATTCCTTGTATCTACATAATGAAGAACCACGGGGACCATGGTCCTACAAGCACTAGACTTAGAACAAATACATGTGTTTCACACAAATCTTTGCCATCTTTACAGTCGCGCCATCACACACTACTCCACGGAAGCTTCCAAATAATACAAATAGATTAAAAGTTTTTAAAAAAAACGGTGAGTTTTCAGTGAACATTCTAAAACAAAGCAACCTCGTAGCTTTAACGATTTGATTTGGTGCTCGTAGCGTAGCGTCACCGTAGCAGTAGCTACGCGCCGTAGCGGCTATGGAAACTGGGTTTCGTAGCGGTGACTCGCGTAGGGAGAGGCTTTGTGACTATAGAGGCTTTTATGACTGTGTAGTTCGAACTACTGTAGTATAAGAAAGCTAAGCCATCATAAATAATTCCGTCGAAAAATTCCAACGAAAATGAACTCTGGTCTGCTTGACCCGGGGAATTTCGGGGGAAATGGTTTCGGCACATTCGGCCCGGGGGAGCTGTAAAAGGCTGGTCGTCCCGAATGTGTGTCCGAATATAATAATAAAAATGAAAAGGCACAATGTGACTGTCGTACTAAATGGATTACGTTTATGGGGGAATCCCATATCAGTTTTTTTTTTTATTTGGCGTTCATAGTTACAATAACTCGGAAATAATTTCCTTTTCCTGTACGAGATTTAGGCACGATTCACCACTAGAAAGAGAAATTTCGTTTTTCACACTCAAACCATAATTAATATTTTTGCATTATTTTTGGTGTAATTATTAACTATTAGATTATCATTTATTTCTTTAGACAGTCTACAAATAGCTCATGGAAAGCGTTCGGTGACGATGACGCGAGTTTCATGATTTTTGTTCGCCCAAAAAGTACTCGACGCGCCTAAAGAAGTTTTCACTTCAAAAACAATCTACAAATAACGACCAACGAAAAATAACGATTGCGCCGTAGCAAGGACTCGTGGCGAGTAGCGGGAGGCTCTACGACCACGGGTACTAGAGCAGCATAAACGCCGAAGATATTGTAAAAGCTGTCACCGTAGCAACATAATACTAAAGGAGCAGAAGCTTCACTCCCTCAAATGATTTAATAGAAACGACTTTAGTGCTGACGCAATAGAATGCAAATTCAGGTTGCACAGCGCTAATCAACTACAGTTATATTCACCTACAAGTTGCGTCTCTTTCTTCCGCGTAACTTTATCTCTTTCATGTCATTAGGGGTGACGCGACGCTTCAAAATTACCTAGGCTAGATTAAAATAGTCGATATTTTCTTGAATGATTATTATGGTGTTAAAGTATTATTGCCATATAAGTGTAGTGTAAAAAGCCGCTATAAAAACGTAAATTCATAGGTGCTATTGCTGACTTTGACGTCTGATATGACGACTATCGGATGTATTGGCGGTCTGACCGCTTTCCAATAGTTTTTTTGAACTATCGGATGGAACAATCGTATGTCTATATTACCGCTTTTAGCGAAGACTAGTGGCGAGTAGCGGGAGGCTTTGCGTCTACGGGTACTAGGGCAGCATGAAACCCGAAGAGATCATACGAACGAACGCGCCGTATTGAAGACTCGTGGCGAGTAGCGGGAGGCTTGGCGACTTCGGGTACTAGGGTAGCACAAACATCAAAGAGGTTGTGCTAACGATCGCGCAATATAGAAGTCTCGTGGCGAGTAGCGGGAGGCTTGGCGACCACGGGTACCAGGGCAGCACAAACATCAAAGAGGTTGTACAAGCGCTCGCACTGATGCGTAGACTCCTAGCGAGTAGCGGGAGGCTTGGCGACCACGGGTACTAGGGCAGCACGAACGCCCAAGAGGCTGTACAAACGATCGCACCGTAGAAGCCTTGTGGCTAGTAGCGGGAGGCTTTGCTACTACGAGCACTAGGGTAGCATAAAACCCGAAGAGATTCTGCTAACAATCGCGCCGTATAGAAGTCTCGTGGCGAGTAGCGGGAGGCTTGGCGACCACGGGTACTAAGGCACCACGAACGCCAAAGAGATTGTACACAATGAAAACCCGTGGAAAATGGCAAGCGGAAAGCGAAAATGGATAACGGGGCTCTAATTCGCAGCTATCGGCTAAAATAGGATTTCTGGAAATCCCGATTAGAGCGGAAAATGTCTACTCGGTACCAGGCAAACACAAACACGCAGGAGTTACCAGAACTTGGAAAGAGGGTTAGACAGATAAGACGGACATAGGCGGAGTTTACTTTTCCGCATGCGCAAAGCCACTAAGTGGCTGACTGAGGACAGTTTTCTAAAATTTATTCATTAAACAACATAAATACTGTTTTCTGCTGAACACTAGACATATAAAGAACTTTTTGTGTATTACCATATTAAAATAAAATTATATAATGATGTTAAATTGAGTTTTGGACACAAAAAAAAATTATCCAATGGTCATTAATTATTTGTTTAATAGTTATTAGACTTTAGTTGATATCTTGAGAACCCTTTAAGACAAAAATGGAGTAATTAGTTAATCCATGTCATTAATATTTAGCCCCAGAATCACTAATTATAAAATAAAATGTATCTATATTTATATAAAAATGATATGTGGGCTTGTGTACGCTTCAAAAACTCAATAAGTTCTGCACCGATCGAGCTGAAATTTTAGCATGATATATAATCCGCATCAAGGATTGTTTTTATCTATTTTTTCATCAGTAACATATCAGCGAATGTGCGAATGTGCCACAGCGAAGCGTGGCAGGGTACAGCTAGTCGTATATAAATTTATAAACAAAAAGGCCCATCTAATGAATAAGGTTTGAAAAATCACATAAAACTTAATTTTAGAATATTATTGCTGTTTCATAGCTGTGATATTAAGTTATAAAATTTGGGTTGCTCCAATTCAGTTTATAAATAAATAGTTTAAATTTTGAAGCATACCTCATCGATGATTTTAGGTCCATATTTCTGTTATTTTTGTCCAAATAATGTTTTATTGGTAATAGCGCCACCTAGGATATTGACAGAGAACCAAGTAGTCGTACACTTTGCTAACAGGTTTGGGAAAGCTGAAGTCTTCTACTTGTTGTCGCATTATAAGGTCCGTTTGATTTTTAGTACAATACATAGATGGCGCTGGAATACAAAAATTAATTAAGATCTATAGAGCTCTATACAGGTTACAGAAGAACAGGCACAGAATATTATGTAGGGATACGTTACTTTTGGTTAAAAAAAAAATATTTTAATAAGTTATGCTGTAATCAATACTGATGGTAGAACTACGTTTTGTCACTGTAAAATTGTTTTGGTAGATATTTTTATTACCAACTTATTTGAAATTATTCTTCGGTACATCATATATTCGAAATAAACGAGCATTCAAATAGGTTTATAATCAGAATAAACACCATTTATTTCTGTGGAAAGCCTTTTTGATCCTTGTAACCTTCTTATTTTGTCGAAAATTACCTTGACCGCGACGACGTGCAAAACCGGCAGCTTTTAATTAAATCTCCAAGACTTACCTGGAACGGAAAATTTATAAATTAAATGCTTATCCGGGATTAACTCGTTAATTAAGTTTTCCACAGGGTTGGTACTTAAAATTTTACCCACACTACAGTAGGTGGTGTGATAATATTATGACAAATTTTATGAAGGGGGAATGTGGCTGCCATTTAATTGTGTTAATGCCATCAAAGTCATATAAGTGCAGTATCTGTTATGGGCAAGCTTGGCACTTACCATCAGGTGAAAGAGATATTCATCTCGTAAATAAAAAAACTTAGGTGCGTGGTTTGAGTAAAATATTAAAATTAAAAATTGTAAGCAATCATAACTTTGCCGCTTCCTGCTTGTCATTTTCCGCGGGTTTCCATTTTGTTCAAACTCTTCGGGGTTCATGCTGCCCTAGTACTCGTGATCGCAAAACCTCCCGCTACTCGCCACGAGTTCTAGCTACGGTTAATCTAACTTCTAATTAATCTATCTATCTAT
Source organism: Campaea margaritaria (assembly GCA_912999815.1). Lineage (NCBI taxonomy): Eukaryota > Metazoa > Arthropoda > Insecta > Lepidoptera > Geometridae > Campaea > Campaea margaritaria. The sequence continues at coordinate 11,315,399 of OU538790.1, forward strand.
CTATCAATCTATCTATCTACCTATCTATCTTTCTGTTTATCTGTATTTATACATATAAAATTGAAAGTTCTGATTGACTGACTGACTGAATGACGTACCAACGCTGATATTAGAGATATGACATTTTACGAGGGGTGTTCCTGGTGATATGTATGACATGTAGTTTTTATTTAAAATAATTATGTGTTTTAATTTAATGCTATTTACTCGTATCAGCGCCGCTTTACGTTCTGTATCCGTTCAATACACCGACAATAATCAACCACTATGACGACAAGCATCGCAATAGTCCACGCGTACGAAGTCGCGGGTGAAAAGTTAGTCGTTTTTACAATCTCTTTGACTTTCATGCTACCCTAGTACCCATAGTGGCAAAGCCTCCCGCTACTCGCTACGAGTCTTCACTACGGTGCGGTCCTCTTCGACGTTCATGCTGCCCTAGTACTCGTAGTCGCCAAGCCTCCCGCTACTCGCCACGGGTCTGCTTATGGCTCAATCGTTTGTACAATCTCTGCGGCGTTCATACTGCCCCAGTACTCGTGATCGCAAAGCCTCCCGCTACACGCCACGAGTCTTCTTGGTAATCAATTAATATCGTATGTATTATTAAAGTGAAACTTTGCGACTTCCAACAAGGTTGCGTTAAACGTTTAAAGCTACTGTACGATATCCCAAAAAAGCCCCCAAAATCAAACAAAATCGAGGTGCAAAGTATGAGTATATTCAAAAAAACTTAAATTTGCCGCCGTTTTTGCGGAACGAAACGCTTTTTTTATTTCAACCACAACTTATACCCGTACTTAAAATGGTATTAAGGCTATATTTTATACGTAAATACATAACTGTTGTACCAACTTATTTAACCAACAGTTAAATTGAAATTAATTTGCATTCCTACTCGGGCTGGGGGCCTATTTATTAATCGTACCGGGTGATAAAATTTCACCAAAAAGGAAAATTTCCTTTCAAAAATCGGTGAGAAGCGGCCATTTTGTAACCCTATGAGATTAAAAAAATCGAGCCCCTGTATCTACTTAACTGTTCTTTTTCACTCTGATTACTTCATCTTTTGCCGTTATTTGTTATTTTAATCTAGGGAAGAGGCGTTACACCATACTACGTTATAAAAAGCTACAAAAAGAAAAAACAACCGCTGTATCTGACCCATTATACTGTCCACTGGTTTTAATCGCACTTTATGGTCAAGACTTGTCCGCAAAGGGCGCAGGTCATTTCCAAAGGTCACTGTGGACAGTTACTATAGGGACAGAAGATGCAGTTTATTAAGTTCTGGCCGGATAAATGTGTCCGGACTGAAAAATGTGGTGATAATTTATTTTTTAGCAAATTGTTTTTTGATTTTTTAGGCAGACTTTTATGTTGTGTTTTTGGTTTTCTTATTTATATTTTTTATAATCAAAATGACCTTCGGCCACATCGTTGCTTATCATTAGGCGAGATCGCGGTCAAACGCTCGCTTATTAAAAAGAAAAAAAAGAGAAAAACTTCTCAATATGTGAACTTTTGGTCGTTATTTTAGGTAATTTTTTTTATTGTCATTGTATTTACCATCCTATACATTAATATAACACAGTATTGAACTTGCAAATAAATCTCGGTTCAATACGAAAAGTGACCGGATTTTCCCATCCCTAGTTACACGTACTCGTAATACCCGTATGTTGATTAAAAGCGTGTAGTTTGGTCAGGCTACAACTGTTATGGGACTTTTTGTGGGCCCGCTGTCCTCTCGAGTATTACGGCGACCGTAAGTGGGTGCCACAAAAAAGTATAACTGGGTGTAATATACGGTAGTTGTGACTATTGTACTCTGAATGAAACTGCACTTTTTGCAGTCAGTTATCAGGAGTATCAGAACCAGAAGGTTCCGGGAAAACCCTGTTGCAACTTATTATGCACTCTCATTACAAGCCCATAGGGTATACTATTATATTGTTCTATTTAGTTAAGTTTTGGTTTTCAGAATAAACTTTTTTTTTCAGTTTTGGCTTGGCTCGTCCTATGCATTCAGCCAGAGTTAGATATTATCTTTTTTTTTATGTTTTTGATACTAAGAAATTTTCCACGACATTTCAAGATGCTGAACCATTTATCAATAAAATGGTGCAATGGATTTCCATGGAACAATGGAAATGAGAACAAAGCCGGTTCATCTGAGGGTCTGATGATATTAACCCAAATAATAGAGGAGTAAATTGCTCAGAAGTTATTGGATGGAGTGAGGAATTCGCGACGTGCTTGTGATTCAGGGAGGGCAACGATAAATAATTTTCTTTTGGGCCTACGTACCTCCTAGTTCACTGCTACCACAGATGCCATAGAAATATTTATAAGCCTTAATAATTAATCAAAAATTTACGCATACACTAGCGGCAGAATATAGATAACTATATGCTGTAATTGGGGTCAAAAAAGCGAAATAAAATTCAATACCGCGCGACGCTGTCACTATGATCGATTATGTGTGAAAAGGGCATCGAGTTTTTTTTTTTAAATAATAAAGTGGCAAAGAAGCTGGCAGCTTGCTTGGGCTGTTATTCGCTATGACCACCTAGACTCGTAACGCGCTCGTTTAGAACTGTCAATTGAACTGTCAAAGTAACGTGTGGGAAGCTACCGCGTTTCAAGATGTTTTGAGGTTCAAAATAAGTTTAAAGCGCGTTATGACATCACGCGTTAACGGCAACGAATCTCATGTGGCATAATGAATAAGGGTGCTGATGGTAAACGGTTACCGTCGTTTACGGACACCTGTAATACTCTGTTCAACCTTCTTTTGAAGAGCCGGTAAAAAATGCCTTATTGCAGCTCATTCCTCATTCTGCAGGCGTGAGGCAGAACACATCGTGACGTTATGCGGTGCGTTGCATGACATCATGCAGCGCCGCACGTTCTTGGTGTGGCTTGCAGCTAACTGACCATGTCGAGAGTGAAACGATGAGTGCTTTGGGGGCACTGGCGTTTCATTGCTCACTGTCGTTATCAAATAAGAATTACTATTCATCTTTCATATCGATTTTAGTAAGTATGTGTTAACCGCCAATAAGCACATGTCAATACATTTTCATACGTCCAATAAAGGCGGGCATTTGTTCGCCGGTGAGGCGATTAAACGCGTGTGCTAGTCGGCGCGTAGGCATTTGGATGTCCTCAATTTATTTGTATTGTCAAAGGTACCGCTTCGTCTATAGCTCCATTTAGTAGATACCCTCAACAATGCCTATGGCAATCTATGGCAATCACTGAAAGCTTATACATACTGAGTCAACTTTGGATATATTATTACAAGGAAAATAGTTTTTAGATTCATCCCAAGTAAACATAATAAAGTTATCTTAGTTTGTTTTCGCATATTTTTTTATGAAGACCGTGTTTAAACGAAGATAAATAATTCATAGATTTTAAGCTTCATCATCATCATCAGCCCATATCGGCCCACCGCTCAGCACGGGTCTCCGCTCACTGTCGTGAGGAGAATAAGGCCTTAATCCAGTACGGGGGCCTGGTCCGGATTGGTGGATAACATACCTATCTCAGTAATGATTCTCGGGTAGGTATTTTAAACTTATTTCAAATCAATTAATGTAATAAGTAGCATATTTCAGTGTACAGGCATTTATAAAATACGTACGGCAGGCTGATCAAACGTTGGCCAAACATCTTTGACCCACTGTTAGTTACTGAAGAGTTCCGTTTTGTACCTTTAATCTTTAAAGACGATATAACATAGAACACATATTATCTCGAATCCTTGTATAAGTTTCTTTCTCATGCATCTTTGCTTAGTAATCTTGACATAAAGCTAGTTAATAGAATCAGGCGTTATTTTGCGGAAATCCATCAATCAATAAGATAATGTAGAAATTTGTAGTTTTAATTCCGCCTAAGTTGTCTGATGAATGTATGATAGGACTTTATTGGATGACCTAACCCCTATGACAAATCTATCCGTTTAAAAAATCTAAATCCCTACGCTACCCTTAATTTATCTGAAGACCGAAACAAACCTGACGTGTCAACCCGTACTTAAATTGACCTAAGGTAAAATAAATAGACACGGCATCCGGCCTTATCTACTTATTTTACTCCTACCTATCTACCTAACAGAAAAAAAAAAAAAAAAAAAAAAAAAAAACCCTGACTTACTCCTTCCCAAATTCCCATCAAACAACGACTGACAGCAATACGTCGCGTGTTTCGTCTCTGCACGAGACATCCTCAGGAGCTGTTGACTCGGTTGTCTACTAATGATAATGTAACAATAGTAGCTACGACCTTCCGTGTCACTTGTCACGTGCTCGAACAAACGAGTCTCTTGCCACAGTGTAAACACCACCAATATGACACATTAATCCTAACTTATATTATAAATGCGAGTGTGAGTTAGTGGCTGTTGATGTGTCGTTTGTTTGTCACGCTTTCACGCCTAAACCACTGAACGGATATTAAAAACTCTTTCGCCAATGGAAAGTTGCATTATCAGCGAGTAACATAGGTTATATATTATCTCCATATTCCTACAGGAATGGGAACTACGGGCGAAACCGTGGGACGCAGCTAGTACAGCGATAAAGGAAAAACAAATGCAGTGTCGAGACAACACACACACACATACACACTAGAAAACAATTGAATACTAAAATCATTATTGATGCCTACATTGAAATAAAACCTTTTTGAAATTGACAATCGTAAAATGTATAACATCCATAGTCAATATTGAATACTTGGTAATTATTTAAGATCGATAATATACTCTAGGTAATTATAAATGTCACTGAAATCCCACATTCATCATCACCATCAACCCATAACGTCCCACTGCTGGGCACGGGTCTCTCCTCACTTTCGTGAGGAGGGTTAGGCCATAATCCACCACGGGGGCTCAGTCCGGATTGGTGGATCACATACCTACCTCCGAAATATTTCTCGGGTAGGTATGTGGGTTTCCTCACGATGGGAAAAATCCCACATTAAGAGATGAAAATTGAAATGAAGATAAAGAATGAAAAGGTTCCTTACTGAATGGCATTATACAACGTAGCGTGTGCGGGTCCCGTCATCATTTTCTCCACATTTCCGCTTATTTCACTTTACAAATGTAAGGGATTCCATCTGACAAGCGTTTTGTGGAATGACGTCGGAACACATACGGGTCGTCCCGTTTACGTATGTGTGATTCGTTTTATTTATTTGGGATACTTTGTCTTGTCTGTGTGAGGTGCTTTTTCGTTATTGTGCCAAGAAGCGCTAATGGCCACAAGACCTTTTAGAGTTTTTTTTCTGGATGAAGTTTTGTTTACGTGTCCTGTTGTCTTTTAGACGATATCGGGCCTATTTGAGCACAAAACTGTACGTAACTTATCGACAATTATAGGATTTATTGACCCAGCCGAATTCTTTTGGTTTTGTTTAGGTAGTGTTTGAATCACATTAAGTTGAAACTTATCTACAAAATATCGTGATAAATATCTAGGAATTGCTTTATTATTAAAAATAGTGACCCGGTCTAGCAGCAAAAACGAAAATACTGTTTTTAATTTAAATTTCCCGCTATATACAAATAAATCCCTCTTAATAAGTTTGGGTAGTGTCTTTTTTATCATATTAATAAGGTCTGAATGTGGAGTTTCTTAAACTGCTGTATTGCATATGATAAGGAAATCCTATTTAGGGGTCAGGATCTTAGCATGTGATATTAAAAAAATAATACAAAAACTTTTTCACCGTAACTGCTAAGACTCATGTAAAAACTCCTATTCAAACCCCCTTAAAACCAACTATATGCCTAAAAAAAAGATAATCAAATATAAGTCACCTATCCCACCGCGTCTGTGACTGCAGATAACTGTTTAACTGTTTCCTTTATATTATGCATAATTTATTTATTTATTTATTGCATGATAAAATAATTGTAACATTACAGATGAGATCTAAAGCGCTACAATTATCACATTACTTAAAAAACTACAAACAAAAAATTAAAAAATAAAATAAAAAGTCCTTTTAGAAAATGTCTGATAAGTCCTCTACATTTTTCTAAATATCACGCATTTGCTATCAGTGAACTCCCACAATTACTCGTTGTTATTTTAAAACAGTTATATACCAACAAGAATTTTCGCTACGAGCGCCCGAATTCAATTAAGCGACAAAACAAGGTAAAGTAATTATTTTCGCGAGACACAAATAACAATATTTCAACTGAACCTTCTGATAAGACTCTTCAGAAGTGAGCGCCTCAAAATCGGGTAAATATATAAATTAAGACTTTTGAAGAAGTTTTGTAGGCTTTCATTCTTGAACTTGGTTTCAGGTGAATATTTTCGTTGTTGTGACGGTGTGGGCTTAAATCTAAATATTTATATATAATAATAACATAGACATAGCATAACTCAGTTGTATTTTAAAGTAGTTGATAGAGGTGTCACGAGGCGAGAAAGCGGTGATAGCCAAATGGGAGAACCTCCGCCTTCCAAGAAGAGGGTCGTCAGTTCAAATCCTAGTGCAGGCATATACCAATTTGTTTCTTATAAAACATATGTACGTAATTATCACTCGCTTTTCGGTCAAGGACAAAATCGTGAGAAAACCCAACCTACCCGAGAATTATTTCAGAGGTAGGTGTGTTATCCACCAATTGGGATCGAGTCCCCGTGTCCGAAGTGGAATGACCCGTGCTCAGCAGTGGGCCGATATAGGTTGATGATGGGGCGAGATTATTATAATTATGCTCTCAGCGCAGTTAGTTGATAAAAAACGCTGCATATTGCTATTAAAATTATGTGAACTAGTTTCTCCTAGCCTAAATAAGCATCCTTCTCTTCACTATGAGTGAGAACTAAACTTCACGACCATTTATTTCAATTTACTACCAACGAAATGTAAATGTAATTTTTGGTTCGAATGTTTTTAAATGTTCAAACTCGAAGGAATCGTAGTCACTGTTTCCAGCGAAATTACTGAGCATTTAAGAGACTTTAGAACAAATGTCTCAGGGTGCCAGCGCTGTGCAGTGCCGCGAAAGATTATGCAGCGCACAGTTCTGGGTGGTGCTGTGACAGTTATGGGCAGGCGTAGTGCTTACCATCAGGTGAACGACTTGCTCGTCTCGTCACTCAGTCAAATAAACAAATAAAAAAAAATATCCGTCAATGAAAACCGTTCATCGGAGTCACAACGTGACTGAATAAACTCCATTTCCCAAATTCAGTTATAATGAGTATAAATTTCTGAATTTTGTGGTATTGATATTCCGATCTAATTTCCTTTGACACCCGTCAAAGTAGGACACGATTTCTTTAAACGATAACTGAAGTTAATAAAAATAATATTATTATATCCTAGCTGTTGCCAGCGCAGTCACTTATTTATTTTATTGCGGAAGGCATAATTGGTTTTCCTTTATTTTTTAGTAGCTATTACCGGAGGCTTTGTTTTCGATAGTATAATAGATAATAGTTCCACACCAAAGCTTGGCGACCTACTTCTTCGGCGTCCTACAGATTTTTCTCAATTTCTTGGTGGCTTTTGACGTAATGTACCTACATTATAAACTGCATTGAAGCCGATACAGTTTTTAAATGACGTGAAAACAAATATATACCTACTATTTTGGTTTAGTAGCTTAATTGAATCTACTACGTAACCGATATCTTTATTAAATGAAATTTTTGACGACATGAAATGTATGTTTAGTGCAATCTTAAAAACTTAACTTAACTTAACTCATTTGGTTTCACCAACAGATAGAATTTATTCACGGAAAAAGTTCAGATATTATTACATCATTTAAATGTTTTGTGACAAATGGAAAATCTTACGACGATATTTTGTTGAATAAGTCAGAAAAAAGTAATGCTAACTGCTTTCTAGTAGTTAATAATCTTAGAGAAAACCTTTCACTTCAGTTTATAAACTGGTTTTCTTGGACTTCACTGCGATGAACAGAAAAACTTTTCCATTTACTTAGTGCATATTGAGTTCTGTCTGAAGTTTACTCTTATTTTACCCTACTACCGTCCTCTTTAATGATAGAAAGAAGAGTAGTTTACTCTTTAGATTTGATTTGTAATTTTTTTTTAAACTAAGTTGGTTCTGTTGTTGTAACCCGCGTAGTTCCTGTTTCCCCGCAAGAGATCTGCATAATTTCCCAGCCTAAAAATAGCTGAAGGTCGCAAAAAAACTAAAGCAAAAACAAATTTCAAATCGTGAGTTCATGCAAAAATCACATGGAAAAAAAAGACTTTAAATTTTTCCCAAATTTTCCGAGAAAAAAAAAACCTTCCACGAACTACAACAAATCACATATAAAAAAGGCAATTTTTCCAGCAGTTTTGCGCTTAGCAACAAATCTAGCCAAATAGATTTATGTATACAGATTTCCGTAAATTAATTGCAAATAAATTTAAATCTTTCAACGCATCGCATTCAACGCGCCGCTATCATAATTAACTTATCATCAAGTGCAGCTTAAAAGCAAGTATTTTCTATGCTATTCCTATAATTTCAAATATTCAGAGTTCTCTTGTTCAAACATGTCTGAAGCTACAGGCTGCCTAATTAATGCTATAAAAGTGATAAAGTAAAACATGACCTATTCAAGTCTACTCATTATGTAAGGTATTTAGCAAATAATTCTCCTATTGCAACGTCAGATGCCATCCATCATTCTAAAAATATCCCATGAACTCCCGGTATATATATTCCCTTACAATCACACCTGTTTAATCTACTCCAATTCAACCGATGTCACCCTTCCACACCCCTTTTTAACCCCTATGCTCTTCGGCACACGGTGTATTTCCCTGTAAAGACTGGATGTATATCAATGCTTCGGTAATTTCTAAAACGCGTTTTGAGTAACTAATTGAGTGAATTATGCGCGAAACACGGGCGCGTGGCATAATCATTTTTGAATAAATTTCGTGGATCTTTTAAGGTACACCCTGCATATTTTATTTAGGTATCTCACGTGGGTATAATTTTGGGTGTCATTGGAAGGGGTGGATTTCATTTAATTAGGCCCTTTAGTATAGTTAATTACATAGGTACGATATTTATTAGCAGCAGCATAAATTATTTTATAACTGAAAATGAAATTTGAGAAAAATTACTTGAATATTACCTTTAGATATTAATTAAAATTCCACAACATTGTCATGTGTTTTCAATCGTTTATTTTCAAAAGAAACAGGTTCATAGTTTAAACAAAAAAAATCGACGTGGTGTTGATTGAATCTTCGTGGCCATGATCTATTGTTCACTAGTTGTGCCCTGCGATTTTCCGCGTCGACTATTAACCTTCAAGCATAACCATTTTCCAGGATAAAAAGTAGCCTTTGTCATGTCATGATATTAATAGGTAAGAACCCAAAATCACAATAGCCTAAACACATCTATAGTTATAAAGGTATAACGACAAAGGAAACTTCCTACGATTATTCAACCAACAATCCCCGAATCTTTGATTACAATAATTCATTCGAGTCATCTGTTTAATCATCCATGATCCTATTTTAATCATGGAATGAAGTAAACTCTACAATAGAGAGTTTAATTAAAAACGTCAGAACCTTTATTTAATCAAATTCCTGCTGAGCATCGAGGATATAGTTTTGAAGTGGCTCATTACTTCACAGTTAAATTACGCGAAAACATCTGTGAAATTTCACTTACGAAAAATGCGAACGATTACATAATGCCTGTTTTTATTTTTTAATTCTTGGTTTTTATACTATAACATGTGCACTTGGCGGCCACTGTGGCGTAAGTGGGTGATGAGTAAGCTGCGAAGCGTGAGGTTGTGAGTTCGATTCTAAGGCAAAGATTTGTGTGAACCACATGTAGTTGCTCTGATTCTGGGCGTTTGTGGGATGGTCCTCGTAGATCCTCACAGCCGTTGCAATACAACAGGATTGCAAAATCTTAAACAGCACGACACTTCGCTCCATTACCTGATAGGTACCCATTTCTCTTCCATGTAATTACGTACTCCACGTTGTTAAATAATGAAAATTCCTTTATCGGCGAAAACCCGCAATCGGACCGCGCCAACGCTTGAATTAATTTTCATGATCATCTTTTGTCAAATACAATGTTTATATTGGAGTGCGATAAATGCTCAGTGTTACAGAGTTGGCGAAAATTAATGGAGAAATTGAATCTGCTTAGTCACCGCTTGGGGGAGTGGACACTGACGCGGTTAACATTAATACTACCTAGATCTTATCTGGATATTTATTTGTGTGTATTTTTTTGCAGAACCTAAAAAACAGAAATTATATAAAATGAAATATAAAACTAAACGATAAAATCAAACAAAAGTGGGTGTCCATGAGACATGGTGCCAAGAACACTGACTCTATGTTAAATAGCAATAGCAATTATTTCTGTTTATTTTAGTCCAAAACGATGAACCAATTCGGTGGACACAATTGGACAAGAAAAGTGTAAATGTAATTTTTTTTTGTCCAGAAAAACATTTAAAAATATAATGGAACTTAAGTTTTTAAGCTGAATTCATGTTTATTAAACAAAAACGGGTCTAATTTAGGCATAAATAAAAAAAAAATTGCGAAAGCTCGATGTAGTTACTATTACTCGATATTCATCATCATCAACCCATAACGTCCCACTGCTGGGCACGGGTCTCTCCTCACTTTCGTGAGGAGGGTTAGGCCTTAATCCACCACGGGGGCCCAGTCCGGATTGGTGGATAACATACCTCCGAAATAATTCTCGGGTAGGTATGTGGTTTTCCTCACGATGTTTTCCTTCACAGAAAAGCGAGTGATAATTACGTACATATGTTTTACAGAAACACATTGGTACGTGCCTGCACTGGGATTTGAACTCACGACCTTCTGATTGGAAGGCGGAAGTTCTCCCACTAGGCTACCACCGGATATATCTTATTAAAATTTTTAGAATAGCCGCTTATTGGTTTATAAATCGCGCGTTATACGAAAAAATAATACACGTGATATCTAACTACACCCCCTTCAAGCCTCACATGATTAATGGACGTCCTCTTTAGTTACGGAGCCCTAAAAAATATCTATTTTTAACTGTGTTCATTAAAAGTGCACTGTAGTATCTCTCAACAGTAAGCTATGAATATTTATCACGAGACTACAGTTTCAGACTTAAATTATGCTTCAGAAGCTGTATTATGTCAAGTGACTGCAGCGTGATGGATGGAGTGGAAAATTCAGGAGTGTTTGTACTGGGCAAGTTTGCTTTTCAAACGACCTCAAAACAGTTGAAGTTCTCTTTTCGAATGTTCTTCTTTTTTATTTGTAATGGTAAACTAACAGAGTTTTGCTTCATGCAGGTTCTTAGGTTGTAAGAATAATTAAAATATCAGATTTAAAAGTTGCCTGGATAAAAACGCATTGCGATCTACCAACATAACATTAAAAACATAATAGTAAAATAAATAAAAAAGAGTAAAATAGAAATATATAAAAAAACATTAATAAAATATATAAAAAGAAATCAGTAAACGGAAGATCATTTATTAAACACTAGCTGCGCCCCGCAGTTTCATTTGCTTAATTCCAACCTTAGTTTTTCCGCAAGAACTGCATTTCACAGTTTAAAAACCACCTTGTTAATAAGGAATAGCTATAGATCGCGATATAATCTAATGTCAATCGTAAATTCATCATGTCATAGAAAAAATCTTTTTCAGTTTTTCCCAATTTTCCGGGCAACTTTTCCAATTTTTTTTCGTGAGAACCTTCCTTGGGTCCCAAAGAAAATTATCCTGTCGTTTTTAAAGTATGGCGTGATCTAGGGAAATAGGGATTTATTTATAAATATATATATATTTATAAATAAATCCCTATATATATATATAAAATAGTAACTACACTGGAAAGCCATACAACCAGTTTAAACGAGGCATCCACTCAGCGGCAGAAGCCATGACATACCTACACAAACAATATGACCGCATAAGCTACATTGAAAGCATTTTATCGCAGGCCCGCTTGCGACATAATAACGTCTACGGCTGTAATCTTGTCTTTCGAGGCATGTGCAATATCTTGTAAGTGGAGCAGCAGGACTTTCATAGTGGATTAAAATCATTGAGTGAAATCTATTGTCAATATTTATATAGCTGTTTCTAAAAATTATCTGTATCAAATATTTATCAGGTTTTTTTATTTTATTTACTAACTAGGTTTTGAAGAAGAAAAAGTATACATATAATACACATTATACTTAAAGCTCATGGAAAGCGTTCGGTGACGATGACGTGAATTTCGTGAGATTTGTTCACCCAAAAAGTGATCAACGCGCCTAAAGAAGTTTTCATTTCAAATAATTTTAAGACAGTTTGGCAGTTTAATAATTGTAATTTCAAATCTAACAACATTCCAACAAGCCGTTGGGGCTACAGGGTGTGCCAAAGAAATTTACATACATACATTTAAATACTGTATGTTCGAAATGGACAGACTGTTTGAACCTTTTAAAATTTTAAAACCACAATAATTATTAGTAGCTACACTGTTTTTTGACAATAAACATTTTTTATTCTATTCTACACTTGAAAAACATAACCCTTGGCGGGTAAACAGCCGGGTAAAAAATTAATTCATACCTATGCTTTGTTAAATTGAGACATGTTACCGTTTACGTTTCGCCGTCTAAAATCGTACCCAGAAAGGGTAAAACGCCACTAAAAGATAGCCCCATTCTCAAATTAATTAAGCAAGCTTAATTATCCAGTTAACATTGCAACAGCTGTTTAAAACACGGCCATTTTGGTTTGCCCTGAACATAAAAGTTAAAACGGGGCATTTTCATAATAGACTTTTCATTGTAGCACTTAGAAAAATATAAACAGCGCGCTTTTAGTACCATTTCAGAGTGCAATTAAGCTCGACCATTTTTTATATGTATTTTGAATTCTCTTAACAAAAATAATAGACGAACCCGAAACGAAAAAATTACCGATCTAACTTTTACAAATTTTTTGTCTTTTTCTTTAAAAAAAGACGATTTAAGCAAAAAGTTCGGATTCACCAATCCAGACCGGGCCCCGTCGTGAATTATGACCTAATCCCACTCACGAAAGTGGGGAGAGACTTATGCTAAGCAGTGGCCCGATATGGGTTGATGATTATGAGGCAAAATAAAAATCAAAAAGTTTCTCAAAGGAATCAATACAGATTACATACATTTAAAAATACAGATTGAATCCAAAACGTCCGTTAAAATATAATGTAAGGAACGAAATTCTGTGCCATTCAAATGGATATCTAAAATTAAATCGAGATTTAATTTTCTAGTTCATTGCTATTCAGACAGTAAAAGAACTGAAAAACTTGCTTAATACATTCCCTTTAGGACCAGCGCACACTGAATGCGAATAAAACTAACAAGTAAACCACGAAAAAAAATCGAACTTATCTAAACTTAGCGAGTTAGAAGAGTAGAAGCGTTAATGATAGTTTGACGCGGGTGAAACCGGGTGCAGCTATTAAGAAATGTAAATGTACGCTAGACCTAAAGAATCTAGAAATACAAAAATATGAATTCATTAGGCTATAATGGGAGGCGGAGAGGAATCTGAGCTATGAACAAGCATTACATTGTGAAGGCACTAATGACGTTCATGAAGTCAAATGAGGTTTAATAAACCTAAATGGGGTTATTTCGCTTGAGAAGGAATCCAGGAAATGAAGAAATTACGAGGCTATTAAATGGGTTTATTTAACGTAGACGGGGAGGTATAAACAGGCAAAAGTAGGCTCTATATTCAAGTAATATTAATTTGTTTTATTCTCAATGCATGCTTACCTTTGTAGTGGTAGGGCTCTTCTGCAAAAGATTGCCTGAGGAAATACCAAACCTTAGCAAGATTTTTTTATATATTCATCATCCAAGCAGTAGCATTCAAAGATTACTGTGTCATGGGCACTGTTTCCAATGAAATTACTGGACTAATGAGACTTAGGGACCAATGTCTCAGGAAGACGAGCGCAGTGTAGTGCCGCACGAGATTTGGTAATGGAATATTCTGAGTGGCATTGTAGCTGCTATGGGCAGGCAGGGGCGCTTACCATCAGGGAACGACATGCACATCTCCTTACGTAAAAAAATCCTACCTTCCACATTAGATAAAATCCGATACCTAGTTAAGCTAGGTACGCACTGATTCCTTGCTACGCAAGCTTCTATATCGATATGTGGATTTCGCAGTCAAATTGTAGATTATATTATTATCACAAAAGATTCGTAACATTTTGTAATCATTACTGTTAACGAATTATTGATAATGGTCATCCTGCTGTATGTTTGTATTTGCTGATTTGACTGCTGTTTTGACTTTTGAGATACTGATTTGATTTGGAAATAGTCTGACAACTATTTCCTGATTTTCTAACCGAAACGTGAGGAACGAACCTGACTTTACTTCGGTGACAAAGGAGATTAACTCGGGCATTCGTTTGTTAGACACTGGTCAGGAAGGTTGTGTTCTAGGAAATAAAGTGAACTTCTTGTGTATTTCGGTTATATTATTTAACACGTCGAATCCAAGAAATAGTAGGAGATTATAGAAGTGTTGTCATAAAACAGTTAACTTGAGGTGTTGATCCTAAGCGGGGCTCAACGTAGGGGGTGGTAATATCTCAGAAGAGGGATGAATCTGGATTCGAAAAAAAATTCGGTGTGATCCTATTGCCCACGCATATAAGTGTTGGAAAAATACGTAAGTACAAGTTTATTTTCATAATTGACCTACTGAAAAATAAAACACATGATGTCATGACATATCTTATTGGACGATGATAACTGTTTCTTTGAACACGTTTTATGAACGGTGTGTATTATTGTAGTGTGTATTATGTAACGGAGGTATTTTCTTTTTTAAATATGGTTTATTTTTATTTTTTTTACCTACCCTCCTTGTCAACGAATATGAACATTTTTTTTTAAATACTCTTATTTTTTCCCCTATATTCTTTCCTTGAAATGAAAACGATAGTATACTAAAGGAATAACAGGCGATTATACTACATTATTAGAGTCCGACACAGTAACCTAGCTTCTTGGTATTTACCGTTTTTCATTCTCTTCTTTATATTTCGAGGTTACCTACCACAATGCCCAAACGAAAGAAAAGGGCCGAATCGTCTGGGAGTGAGTCCCCGCGCAGCACTAGTCGGTCTCACGAGAGGCGGTCACGACGCAAACATCGATCAAAACATCGCGTTCGAGATGAGTCAAGGCGTTCATCACGATCGCGCCGCTCCAGGAGCGCTAGAGCGAATACACCTCCACTGGCGCAGGCGCAGGCTCCCGAGCGACCCCACGTCGACAGCGAGCATCAGCCTATGCGGTCTACGAGCTCGAATCACGTCGATACTGAGTGTACGAATGGGCAATCGAGGTATGCCGATAGTCAACAACAATTTTTCGAAAAGTTTATTAATGTTATGCAAGGCATTAAGGATAGGAATACTTTCGGACGTGACAAGTACCCTGTTCTCAATAACGTTCTACCCGAATTTGATCCCCTTTGTAAAGAACAAACTATCGATTCATGGATTCATAAGATTGAGGAATGCGCACAAATTTATAGCTGGGATGATAAACAAACAGTTCATTACGCCTTACCCAAACTCGTCGGGGTAGCAAAGACGTGGTATCAAGGGTTACCATCTTTACTTTTTTCATGGCCTGAATGGAAGCTTAAGCTCAAGGAATCTTTTCCTTCACGGGATAATTACGCCGAGCTCCTTACTGAGATGTTAAGCAAGAAAGCTCGTTATGGCGAATCGCTAGAGTTTTATTACTATGCAAAAATGAATCTCCTCAATCGATGCGAAATAGTAGGTAAGCGTGCCGTAGACTGCCTCATATTTGGTATTGAAGATAGAGGCGTTAGACTAGGAGCACAGGCAGTGGAATTTAATGAGCCAGAACAAGTTCTTAAATTCTTTAAGTCTGTAAAAACTGGGCAAGATAAGAATGTATCCTTTGACAATAAAAATAAAGATAGACGCACCAATTATCAAGGAGGATCCAACACTGCCTTTTTTAATAGTAAAACATCCCCACAAAATAATATTCAGCAGCAAAAATCCAACTACAGTCACATAGTTTGCTTCAACTGTAATGAAAAGGGCCACCCTTTTTTCCGGTGCACAAAACCAAAAAGTCAATGCAATACTTGCAATATGAGAGGTCATTTGGCTTCCGATTGTCCAAAAAAGGAACAAAATAATTCTAATGAGACGAAGAAAGTATTACGAATAGAGAGTAATAGCGACTCTAGTCTAAAATATAAAATGCCATTAAAAATTAATGACAAATTATCTGACTGTTTGGTGGATTTAGGCTGCGAGGGTACGCTTATGCGCCTTAGTGACGCCCAGCGACTACAAATCAAATGGGAACCTGTTGACGGACCAATACTGTCAGGTTTTGGTAACACTCGTTTCCGCCCCATAGGGTCAGCTCTTGCGACAATTGAAGTTCAGGGAGTTACTGAAAAAGACGTCGAAATGTTAATAGTTGATGACGCTCTCATAAACACTCCTGTTATGTTAGGTCATACTTTTACTGAGAGGCCTACTATAAGAATAACGAAAACAGAAACTGATGTGATTTTTCAACAAGTGGGACACAACAAATTCAGTAAGTGTATACTTAACTGTGCGAGTAACATTTCTATCGCAAGTGGCAAAATTTGCGCTGTTCCCGTCATCAGTACTGAACCATATTCTGGTGTAGCTTACGTAAATGGAACTGTCAGGGGGTGCGAAACTAGAGAACACTACTTATTACCAGGAGAATACAATTTAAAACAGGGCCTAGGAAGCGTGTTAGTACAAAATATTAGTTGCCATGATATAAACCTTAAATCGGGAGACCTAATTACGCGTGCTTTAAAGTTAGATGAATGCCTCCAGATAAACCAGCTACAAAAGGTTCATGAATCCACCACAGATGAATCATCATTAAATATTGGCAAGAACATTTCACTCGAAGATAGAAATAAACTGAAGTCTGTTTTAGAAAATTACAAGGATTGTTTCTCAAAAAGTTTAAGTGACCTTGGTTTTACAGCTGAGTCCGAAATGGTGATTCATCTGGAGGATTCCGACCCGGTTGTATATCGCCCATATCGACTTGCTTTTACTGAGAGACAACGCGTTCGGGACATGGTTCAAGAGATGTTAGACAGTGGAATAGTTCGCGAATCAAACTCTCCATACGCTAGCCCAATCGTATTAGTGAATAAAAAGTCAGGGGAGAAACGGCTCTGTGTAGATTATCGCGCCTTGAATAAAAAGACTAAACGCGAGCATTATCCTCTACCGAGGATCGAAGATCAACTTGATCTCCTGTCTGGTAGTTCCTTGTACATAAGCTTAGACCTTGCCTCTGGGTACTATCAAATCCCAATTGCAGAAGAATCTCGCGAGAAAACCGCCTTCGTAACGCCCGATGGCCAATTTGAGTATAACAGAATGCCATTCGGCCTAGTTAACGCCCCATCAGTTTTCCAACGTACCATCAACAAAATTGTGCAAAAGTCCCCAGTCCGCTCATATGTACTTGTGTATATGGATGATATTCTTATACCTGCTAGCTCATTTGACGAAGGGTTACAACGCTTGCAGGAAGTTCTCGATTTGTTAAAAGAAAATGGCTTGACTTTAAAACTTAGCAAATGTTACTTCTTTTACGATAAAATCAATTATTTGGGGTATGAAGTGAGCTCTGCCGGCGTAAGGCCAGGTAGCCTTAAGACTGACGCTGTATCTAAGTTTTCCCCTCCACAGAATGTCCATGAAGTAAGAAGGTTTTTGGGTCTAGCAAGTTATTTTAGGAGATTCGTTAAGAATTTTGCTCTACTGGCGCGTCCTCTTACTGCATTATTAAAAAAAGATAGTCCGTGGAGGTGGGGCGAAGAAGAAATTAATGCGTTCGACACTTTAAAAAAACTGCTTATTGAACGGCCGATTTTAACAATTTATAATCCTGGTTTGGAAACTCAACTTCATACCGATGCGAGTAAATATGGCGTAGCGGGGATATTAATACAAAAAGACGAAACTGGCTTATTAAAAGTTGTCGCATACTACAGTAGGCAAACCAGCATTGATGAACAAAAATTGCACTCATTTGAGCTCGAGACACTTGCAGTCATCGCCTCATTAGTCAAATTCAGGGTATATTTGTTAGGAGTCAAATTTAAAATAATCACTGACTGCAACGCCTTGCGTAGTACTCTTGTCAAGCGAGATTTGATCCCAAGAATTGCTCGTTGGTGGGTGCAATTCTTGGAATTCGATTGTGAAATTGAATATAGGTCCGGAGAAAAGATGGCACACGTTGACGCTCTGAGCAGGTGCCCTGTAGATGAGAGTAGGACTGATGATCACGTAATAGATGTTCTCATTGTTAATACGGATGATTGGCTTACCACAGTTCAGCAAGCTGATGAAGAAATAAAGCGTATTGCTAGCATTTTAGATGATCCTAAGACCAGAGAGGTTATAGACATTTTTAATAACTATAAAACTAAAAATGGACGCGTCTTCCGTATTATCAGTGACAACAATGAACGTTGGGTGGTTCCAAAGGGTGCCAGATGGCAAATTTTAAAAAGCAACCACGACGATATTGGCCACTTTGGCGTCGACAAAACATTAGCTCGTATCCAAGCAACATATTGGTTCCCTAAAATGAGGCGTTTCGTAAAGAAATACGTAGCATCATGCCTCGAGTGTGCTCATCATAAAATACCAAGTGGGCCTAAGTCGGGTGAGTTGCATCCTATTCCCAAAATTGACAAACCGTTTCATACTATCCATGCAGATCACTTGGGCCCGTTCATACGGACTAAGCGTGGTAATACTTATATTCTCGTCATAGTTGATGCGTTCACCAAATTCATTAATCTGACCGCCGTACGTAACACAAAATCGTCTACTAGCATTAGGGTGTTCAAAGAGCACTTTAGTTATTTTGGAACACCTACACGCTTAATTACTGATCAGGGTACTAGTTTCACAAGCAAATTGTTCAAATCTTTTATTGTTACGACAGGAATTAAACATATTTGCAACGCTGTCGCCACCCCACGCGCTAATGGTCAGGTCGAACGTTATAATCGCACGATCTTGGCAGCACTTGGTGCTATGAACCACGACCAGCCAAATGGCAAATGGGACAAACATCTACCAGATTTACAATTAGGCATTAATACTACTATTAACGCAACCACTAAAAAGACCCCGACTGAATTACTATTCGGTTATAACGTTACGAATCCATCTCAAGGTATACTAAATGAAGTTATATCTGATGTGGCTACAGGACCCATAACAGATGGCGACTTAGCTAAATCAAGATCTGACGCTAGCGAACTTATTCAAATTCAGCAGGAAAAGTCCAAGGAAAAGTTTGATAAACATAGGAACACGACAGTAGTTTTCAATGAAGGAGATTTAGTTCGGGTAATACGTACAGCAACGGGTATAGAAGGACAATCTAAGAAGTTAGAGCCGAAATGTCAGGGCCCTTATCGTATTAAGAAAGTTCTCCCAAACGACAGATTTGTAATCGAAGACACCCCTATCACAAGAAAGGGAAGGCGTTATGAATCAGTGGTAGCAGTAGACAAAATATTTCCTTGGTTAACCTTTGCACGTCCAATGTCTTCTGACGACGAGAATTGTTCATCCGGTAATGAGTCTAATAATGCGCAAGTAGACGAATAAGGGTCGGTTAACTTGTCACGCCCAATTAGATTTCGTAAGTTATAAATCGATAGATATTGTAAATACGTAATTTAAGTTCGATGATTGTATTACGCATACGATTTAATTTATGGCCATGGATCGTCAAAAGGTTTCAAGTCATGTGTTGAATGTAATTATACAAAGAAGTTATAATCTTACTAATTTCGAATAATATTTAGACTGATCACGTCATGGATCAGATGGTATAACTAAAGTTAAGGGCACACTGATCAACGTCAAGGATTAGTGTGACACTGAGCTAATCAACGTCATGATTTGGTTCAGTTAAGCTAGTTCGATCAACGTCATGGATCAGATAGTATAACTAAAGTTAAGGGCACACTGATCAACGTCAAGGATTAGTGTGACACTGAGCTAATCAACGTCATGATTTGGTTCAGTTAAGCTAGTTTGATCAACGTCATGGATCAGATAGTATAACTAAGGTTAAGGGCACACTGAGCAACGTCATGGATCAGTGTGACACTGAGCTAATCAAGGTCATGGTTTAGTTCAGTTAAGCTGGCTTGATCGACGTCAAGGATCAAACAATTAACTAATACTGATCAACGTCATGAATCAGTCGAAAGTTATGTAGATTTTAATGATAAGTCGTAATCCTTATGTCATAAATAGGTTCATAATGTGTAAATCAAAACAATTGGATGAATGTATAATGTTAATTTCTTAATATTGATTTCGTGATTTCGGTTTATAATTAAAAACAATAATAATAATAATAATAATAAGACGTACATAATAATTTGTAGATAGTTAAGTTTGTTTATAAAAAGAATTATTGTAAATAACGAATAATTACTAATTCACTTGTTGTCACATATTACACATTATATAGAGCACAGATCGATGAAATGATTAATGAGACGTTACTTAAGTACTATTTTTACTCATACCATATACCTATATACTTACTGTTGAATCATAGTCACACATTATCAGGCATAATTATGTTATAATATTAGTGGTTACTATTATTAACAATAATGGATTGTGATAAGTTAAGTACATACAATATGTTAATTTCTTAAATTTTTATATTACTCATGTTACGAGGGACTCGTAAAACTAACGGATGGCCGAGCTGTTAACGAATTATTGATAATGGTCATCCTGCTGTATGTTTGTATTTGCTGATTTGACTGCTGTTTTGACTTTTGAGATACTGATTTGATTTGGAAATAGTCTGACAACTATTTCCTGATTTTCTAACCGAAACGTGAGGAACGAACCTGACTTTACTTCGGTGACAAAGGAGATTAACTCGGGCATTCGTTTGTTAGACACTGGTCAGGAAGGTTGTGTTCTAGGAAATAAAGTGAACTTCTTGTGTATTTCGGTTATATTATTTAACACGTCGAATCCAAGAAATAGTAGGAGATTATAGAAGTGTTGTCATAAAACAGTTAACTTGAGGTGTTGATCCTAAGCGGGGCTCAACGTAGGGGGTGGTAATATTACCGTATTATAAAGTACGACGACATGCTATTAAAATACATATTACAGTCCGACTGATCGTCGTTTTACCAAAAGGTGCCGCTGAATGTGTGATCGCCATTTGTTATTACTATAATATTAATACCCTTAATTATCTGCATTTGAAAATATAACACTTACTGCTAACGTAATAAGATTGAGAGTCATCCATCAGTTTCCATAATTGGCAGGTAATTACGGACCAATCCAATTCCACTGACATCGTTGATTGCGTTGTCAACGCGTGTGAATACTCACAGACGCTTCATTAAGCAGGGTTGCTGAATATAACGTTTTGGTGTTTGAAGTTATTACTCTGCAAATAAGCCGATAAATAATTTAATTGATAAACACAATTTGTAAATCAATTGGAGAAATTAATAGCAGGTGAAATATAACCTCAAATTGGTTTAAAGTGACTTTTTGTTCATGAATTTTTAGCCAGTAGAGGCTGTCGGGGAGTTGTTTTATCGCTTACAGCTGGGATCGTAGCATGTGGAAAGATGTAGTAGTCTCTGCCTATCCCAACGGAAGATAGACGTGTATGACTGTATTATATGAATAAATGTTAAATGTTAAATCTTTTTTACTGTCCATCCAAAGGTTGTCTGGAATAAATCGCTTTCAGCGATAAGACCGCCCATTGTACTACCCTTGTTTACCTATTGTATTTTTTCTGTACTGTGTTTATTTTTGTTTCTGGTGTACAATAAGGAGTTTTCTATTCTATTTTTTTACAGGCAACCTTTTATTAAACGCCATCAATCTGCTGTCACTGAGGTATTCAGTGGTCTAAGTTATTATTTACGTCACTAAAATCTATATATATATATATAAATGTTATGTTGGTTTGTGTACGCTTCAAAAACGCAATAAGTTCTGCACCAATCGAGCTGAAAATTTAGCATGATATATAATCCGTATCAAGGATTGTTTTTATCAATTTTTTTCATCAGTGACATATCAGCGAATGTGCGAATGTGCCGCAGCGAAGCGTGGCAGGGTACAGCTAGTATTATATAAAATTTCAGGTCATCAGAACCTGGACCTGAAATTTCAACTTAATTAAATAATGGAAACTAGGTCAAAATTGACTTGCAAGATTTGACCGAAACATCATCATCGTCATCAACCCATAGCAGCCCACTGCTGAGCACGGGTCTCCCCACACTTTCGCGAGGAGGATTAGGCCGTAATGCACCACGAGGGCCCAGTCCGGATTAGTGGATAACATAGCTATTTCCGAAATAATTCTCGGGTTGGTATATGGGTTTTGGGTCGCGATGTTTTCCCTCACCAAATATACAAAACAATAAATTCTTTATGAAACACCAACCTACCTACCTACTAACCCCTAGCTTGAATAAGTCATATTTAACTGGGACACGAAATTATTTCAATGATAGGATGATAGTCACCGAAATTCCATTCCAACTGCCACCGTTGATTAAAAAGTCAACGCGCGCGTGTAAACCTTCATTAACTGTTTGTTAACGAATTATCTTCTGATGGCGTTATCACTATGTTATAACTCGTCAACTGGTATTGAATTACCTCGTCAACTATGCAAACTTTATTTAGTTAAGCGATTTTTAACATCATCCCCCATATTATTAATTGCATTAATTTGTTTAGCGAAGTTTAAGTGTTGAGTGTTTTGGTTTCAAAGGTAACGGTAACAAAAAAACTCTAAATACTCTAAAACTTTAAATTGTTTTTTACGCATTGACGGTAAGTTCTGAGCTATGTTTAGCTTAGAGGGAAGGCAACTTTAAGCCAAAATCTTTAATAAAAAAAATCTCCGAGTTAAATTTGAGCTTCTATATATTATAACTTAGTTATTAAAAACAGGCAGACAGATGAACGACCAGACGGACACTTGAGTGAGTATCTTATAACATTTTTTCCTTTTTGTTATTTGACTAAGTGACGAGACGAGCAAGTCGTTCACCTGATGGTAAGCGCTACGCCTGCCCATAACAGTTACAGTGCCACCTAACACTTTGCATTGCATAATCCTGCGCGGCACTGCAATGCGCTCATCACTCTGTGACATCGCTCTTAAGTGTCATATGCCCAGTAATTTCGCTGGAAACAAGCCTCCTTTGAGATACGCAACCCTAAAAACTAAGCGAGAATGTTGAGCGTTGGTAATATTATCCAACCAAAAAAAAAAGATCATCATCATAAAGCCATAACGTCCCACTGCTGGGCATGGGTCTCTCCTCACTTTCGTGAAGAGGTTAAGGCCAAAATCCACCACGGGGGCCCAGTCCAGATTAGTGGATAACATAACTACCACCGAAATAATTCTCGGGTAGGTATGCGGGTTTCCTCACGATGTTTTCCTTCACCGAAAAGCGAGTGATAATTACGTACATATGTTTTACAGAAACACATTGGTACGTGCCCGCACTGGGATTTGAACTCACGACCTTCTGATTGGAAGGCGGACGTTCTCCCACTAGGCTACCACCACTATGCAAAACGCTTAGTCAGCGTATTTACAAAACATAAAAGTGTCCCGCGCACAAATTAATGTCAAAATTTAATTTTGACAAACCTCAACGTTTTGATCAAATTACGTTGACCGTAAACACCGGTGGGAGACCGCTAAAAAAAAGATAGGAGTAACAAATACTTTTCACCAAACTTACAGGAAATCTCTGTCTATTTTTATACAAAGTAAATTTCCCTTTGATGGGATACAAAGCAAGTTACCCCGTTTTATCGTCTGAACCAGGGTTGTCAACATCTGACAAGGATCCGAGCGGCAATTTGTCCCTAATTTATAGGAGTCGCTCGGTCGCGGAACAATATTACCTTTAGAAATAGAAAAATCCTATTAGGACCTTTTGTTTAAAGTTAATATAAAACCTTTCTAACTTGACAGCTTAACGAACCGTTGAAATGGAGCTGGATAAAAATCATGGTCGTTATTAGAGGTTTGCCGTTTTTACCCCACGCGTAGGTGTGTAGATAATACGAATTCCGTTTTCTACAATAAATACAATAAAAACAATAATTATAATAAAAATATTCCACGAAAACTTCAATTTTTACCCACACCTTATTTACTAGTAAAGGTAATGAATGAATGAATTATTTTTTACTTAATCTATGATATCGATTTTCCATCGTTTTGTCCATTATTTTAATCATTCGAGCTTTTATGATTAACTATTTCGTTTCTCTTTAATACGCTTTTCCTTCTAGTAAATAATT
Source organism: Campaea margaritaria (assembly GCA_912999815.1). Taxonomy (NCBI): domain Eukaryota; kingdom Metazoa; phylum Arthropoda; class Insecta; order Lepidoptera; family Geometridae; genus Campaea; species Campaea margaritaria. Next base: position 11,339,914 of record OU538790.1, read on the forward strand.
CCTATTTCAACACGATAAATTGTAGAGTTTAATCCAATCTCCGACAAGTCGTAACTCTACATTTTAAAACCTCTCCTTTCTGTACTTTACAACCACCTATCATGCAGTTACAAACTAAGTGCTTTTACACAATGTCACGGGCAAGCGTGGCGCTTACCATCAGGTGAACGACCTGCTCGTCTGGTTACTCAGTAACATAAATTATTATTGTATATTATTGAGTATTGCTTACATTTCAAAATAGCTTTAACCAGAGATAAACACGTCATCATCATCAATCCATATCGTCCCACTGTTGAGCAGGAATCTCCTCTCACTTTCGTGAGGAAGGTTAGGCCATAATCCACCATGGGGACCCGATCCGGATTGGTGGATAAACACGCCGATGCTGAACAAAAGAACATCCTATCTATCGTTTTGAACCTATTAAATCGGTAGGTTCCCAATAGGTAATGCATTATTTTCCATTTATTTATTATTTCCATTTAATATTATTATGGTAGACTGTCAGAGTTGTATAAATATCAAGCGAAAAAATAACGAATCCGAGTATACAAAGGTTCTGATTCTGAATGAGAAACAATTCACAAGGGAGGACACGGTCGAGATTTTTTCTAAATTATATACCTTATGTCATATGACAGCTCCCTTGGTGGTGTTGTCAATAGACCCAACTTTATGGGTAGGTAAGATCCCAGGACGAGACAAATATTTGATCCCGGGAAAAATGGGAAACTATTTGTTTGTTCTGCTGTTCAACACCCAGTCCCTATTTCGAAATAAAGTTTAAACGGAAGCATTTAAAAATTTTACCTGGAGAACTAAAGACGGGTAGAGTTTTCATCATCGTGATCCATATTACTCAATTGAGTGCTCGGAATAGCCCCCTTTTTTGCGTTAGGCTTCCCGTATTAGAAATTTAAAAAAATTGGTTGTCTATAAAGTTGGTTTACGGACGATATTTTAACGTGACAACGTCATAACAAAACATTGATGAAATGATTGCATACTGAATAAAATTGAATCATTTTAATAATAAAAGAATAAATACTTGAAATTATACTAGTAATCAGATCTTCAAAATGCAAAAATAATTAACCTGTCAAGAAGAGAAGAGAGATAGATGCGGCGCAAGCGTACAATGAGCGTTACGGGACAATGTGTCAACTTTTTCGTGCATGCAGCCGGCGTTCATCGATTTATTAGACATTATCACGTCAAAATTAAATCTGTTCCTAAATATCTATCCTGAAACAAAGCATGCCGCGTTCTAGCTGTTTAAAAATAAAATGCAAATGAAGCAATTCAACTAAAGTGGAGGTTTTTCCAACCCCTGTAAACTATAAAGGCAGCCATTTTAAAATTAAACAACCAGCCATTTATTTCTGTTATGCTGAGAATAATAATTTTATAACCGTTTGTATAAGTTTGCGTCTTTCACTGGGAGTAGTTTTTATAACTGTTATTAAATTTTATAGTTCGTTGAAAACAAAAGAGTTAAAAATACATTTACTTTCATTAATATTTTAAATGTGGTTGAGCCACATTTTGTGCTGAAATAATACACAAAATCATAAATTTGCGTTTTGTTATACGACTTCAAACGACGAGGTTATCAATCCGTCTGTATTTTTTTTTTGAGTAGTCTCTATGCCAATTTTGTTTGTTTGTCCCTGGTTTCAGAGCAAATCAGGCGTACAAGGGCCTCTTACGTGGCTTATCGACCGCTATCAATTGATAGACCGACGGCTAAATGTACCCTCTGACGCACGGAACGATGGAAACCTGCACGTAACTGATGAAAAAAAAAAATATATAACTTTTTTCGTTTCTTTTTTTTTTAATGTAATATCGTCTTAAGCAACAGGCTGCAAAGACGTTACTACCTCAAGACATTTAGACGAAAAGAAAACCAAGAACAATAAAAACTTTCTTCATAAAACGTTTATTCTTACTAGGTGACTGCCTTAAAAAGATTTCCTTATATAAAGAAACATAATCGCAGACCTCAGCTCATAAAATACTCCAGGGGATAATCTTTTATTTAATTTAGTGTACAGAAGGACTGTGAGAGCCATTGTCATTTTAATGAATACTTAAAACCGTGTAGAAGGCCTTACAGGACCCTTGCCTTGTTCTTGTTTTATTTAAGTATTATTTTCATTTTTCTTAGAAATGTAGATGTTATGGTTTGGTATCTATATTCTTGTCTTATGTTATCTTGTTCAAAGTATTTTTGTAGGTAGGATTAAATTAGAAACTTGAATCTTGCTTCATTTGTGTTCTTTTGTTCATCATTGACGTATTTTTTCCTTGCTGACGTATTTTCTGAAGATGTACAATCATCATCATCAACCCGTTTGAGGTTTGAGGCTGAGCACGGGTCTCCCCTCACTTTCGTAAGGAAAGTTAGGCCATGGTCCACCACGGGGGCCCGGTCCGGATTGATCCATAACATACCTACCTCTGAAATAATTCTCGGGTAGGTGGGTTTCCTCACGATGTTTTCCTTCACCGAAAAGCGGTTGATAATTACGTACATATGCTTTTACAGAAACTCATAATCAACTGAAATTCCAAAGTTATATGAGGGCCGCCATCAAGTCAAGTACTCTACATTATTAAAATCTTTATATTTTATAATTTAGAAGTATGATGATAAAGTTTCAAAATCCCAGTCTTGATTTGCACAATTTTGCAAGAGTAAGTCTGAAAGTACGTTTCCAATTTCAATCTCCATAAAAATGGAGATTGAAATTGGAATCGTAATTGAGATTGAGATTGGTGTTAAATAATTATAGTCTGCTACGCGGATTCAAACCTACCTACCTCATATAGCCACCTAAAAATAGTCTCTAACACAATGACATAAAAGTCACACAGCTCATTCATTACTTATTAAAGCCAGATAAGTAGTCTCATTTGTTCAGACATTCACTCATAGAAGCGGGAACATGAAAACGACACGATTATCTCGATGGGAGACTTTATCGTAAATATCTCGTTTTCCCGTTTCCCCTCTGAATGTACAGTCAACATCAGAAGTAAATGATGACCAGGTCATGAGATATTTTGATGCACGCCTACACCCCTCTCTCCTTCACTATGGGTGGTTGACTGGTAGAAAATGCTCTTAGCGTTAAGTCCGCCATTTGTACTAGTTAGTTAATCTGTGCAATAAAGTATTAAATAAATAAATAAGCTTGTGTTCTTTACCTCCTTAATTTAATAAGCGCAGTAGGTCTCGTAGTTGCTTTTAAAACGTTTTCCTAAATTATTAAGTGAAAATGCATTTCGACATTATATTACTTTGATATTAAATACAATGAAATAATCAGATAATGCTTAGTCTTAATTATTACGTGTAAATCATTCTACTTTGCTTAGGTTTGTGGCTGACAGTGGAAACAAGCTCTGGTAAAGAAGGCTAATTCGCAGTTCCAGTTTTATTTCTAGGTTTTCATCCAATAAAATCCTCTTCAATAACTTGTACTCCAAACGGAGACTACTCAACCGGATTGCCTTCCCACAAGGCTCACACGTACCACTTTCCGGTAACACCATCCAGTTAAAGTAATAGACCATACATTTCGGCCTACCCTCAATTTCTTTAACACGTCGTCGACGGATTACCGGGCAAAGTGTTTTTATCCTTGTTGAAATGAAAAACGTCTCGTCGAGTTCCCAAGCCGAGGTAAGCCTCGAAAAATATAATGGAACGTCAAATTCAATTGATGTTCTGAGGCGTGCAAAGTTATCCAGCGATGTTTTGGGTGGTTTATGGCATAATGAGCCTTCTGAAAGGTGTGACGGAGAAATATTTATTTTTCGATACGCGCTTACTGCCGATCGTGTTGGTTGCGTCTCGATGATTACTTAAAAGGATTTGCTATTTACTTGTTGCTGGTTTCTAGGGACAATTCAATGCGCTTCCAAACGTTAAGCTGTGGTAGAAATATCTTTACATGCTTAGAAGTATCTCAAGCGAGCTACATTTATATCTTAATAGGGACATAGGGTATCTTTCTATGAGTAATTCCACAATTTCGGCCTCCGGATTCCGTGATGTAGGTGGATTAAGAGCTGACTGCAAAGCATGAGGTTGCGAGTTCGATTCCCGCACAAGGTAAACACTTGTGTCAACCACAAATATTAGCTCTGAGATACCACAGATCCCGCACAATATTCCGGGAGTAAAATTATTATGTTATTCAAAGATTTAAAGTATCTAGGCGCGTTAATCAGTACCATTTTTATAACATAACTATAATATAACGAATGAGCATAATTTCTATGAAAAATAACGAATTCATCAGAACTTCTTTGAAATAATATAAATGATTTTCTACACGCCACATACAGACTTTATTTTGTAATAGCTACCTACGACCACAAAACAACTCCATTAGGTAATAAACTCCGATATATTATTAACGCGTATCAAACCTCTAACATCGGCCTGCAAAGACTTTTCACTAATGGAAAATTTATTAGCAAAATATAGCTTAATATAGTACGTTATTGAGAAATTCCGTGCAATGTGAGGGAATTGTCTCGATTGGATGGCTCTTAAATTTAAGAGCCGACCTTATTCAATTCAAGGGAAAATATCCTGAGAATACGAGGTAATAGGTATATAGGTATACCTGTCGATTTATTGAAGAGGGTAAGTCAGGTAGGGTATTAATTGTGCGCACGTAAGCCTCTTACCTCGCGATCATAATTCATAATTTTTCTGCTGCGTGCATATTTTTCGTAGCTTGCTAGCATACTGAGGGCTGTATTCCGGAATAAAGCATTTTTAGTGCTGACCTGGAGGGTCACCACGTACTTATTCTTATTCCATGCAGTTAATTTTAAGGCCTTAAGCTGAACCGCCTAGATTGGCACCACACACTCGTAAATGACAAACGTGACGTGACGTCACTCAAAAATAGACTGCAGAGAATGAGATAGAAAGAGAATGAGATGGAGCTATATAAACTCCCAGAAATGCAAACAAATTGTTTCGATCTCTTTGGATAAACGTCTCTGGCTGATTTATGAACGCTGAGCGATATTGGCGGTGACAGTAAGCAGGGCAGTTCAGATTAAGGCCTTAAACTGGATGGATTTAACTGTTCGTGGTGAGGCCCCAGATCAATTTCACCATTGTCAGCCTTCGAAAATTTTATTTAGTTCTATATTTCTCATTTCTAGCTTGTTTAAATATGTCATTTTTCAATATAAATTCTAAAAGAGCTAAAGTTCAATTAGCAATTGACGATCGCAATGGACTTTCTCGGGGAGCCTAAAAAACTCCGCATTCAAATGTACGCCTAAATTAAGATTCAAATTGCGCTCAGTTTGAATCTTTGATGATTCGGAAATGCGAATTCCATTCGGAATCGATTTCGGCTTCAGATTCGGTTTTTCGATTTGAAATACGGGCCCAATAGGCTATGTAAATCTATATATATATATAAATGTTATGTTGGTTTGTGTACGCTTCAACAACTCAAAAAGTTCTACACCGATCGAGCTGAAATTTTAGCATGATATATAATCCGCATCAAGGATTGTTTTTATCTATTTTTTCATCAGTGACATATCAGCGAATGTGCGAATGTGCCACAGCGAAGCGTGGCAGGGTACAGCTAGTAAGGGCATAAAAAGCTGAACTCGACAACTTTTCATTTCGGGTAACTTAAGATAACATGATGTTTTCTACTAAACTATTAATCTAAGACCCATATCGTATGTACCTTACAAACTAACATATATATTCTAATATTTTTAAACTATCTTTATATTTCGCTACTAATGGATACAATGACAGGGAATTTATTTTTCCCTACATTTCCTATACCGGCGGTAAACTACTTCTGTAGGCCGAGGTCCTTAGAACAATCACTTGTTCTGGTTCAGCACCACTTAGCTCTTTGCAGTAACTAGAGAAAAGAGTAAAAACTACAAGCAACCTTTGAAACCTGTTTTTCAGAGAGACACAAGCTGTATTTCACAAAGACTCTAGAATTACTGAAAGCGTTCCACCCCAATTCCAAAGTAACGAATAAAAGTCGGACAAGTGCGTCTCTAACCACGCGTGGTGTTTGGTTCCGTACACACTTTTAAAAGCTTTTATTTAACTTCACTTGTATGACTTGGAGTTTTGTAAGTCAATTTTGAACCAGTTGCCGTTGTTGGATTGAGTTGAAACTTTGCATGCCTGTCAAGTTCTGATGATAATACAATATTATGGTGACAACGAGCTGATCTGATGCTAGAGACGGAAGATAGACATGGAAATCCTCAGTGACTAATATTAGATTGATGGTTTTTGGACGCATTCTGATCAGATTGCAGTACCGAATAAGTACAATAAAAAAGCTTATCTGGAAAAATATATATTTAACAAAAACTTATTGAAAACAGTAAGTAGTGATATTTTTATTTTATTTTGTAAAAATTGATAGGGGTAATATAAAAAATTCCATGTTCTAGTCATGATTAATCGTCCAAATAAAAAAGATAAACATGATAAACATGTATAAACAAACGGTCATCTCAAAACAGTATCCTTGTTCGATTACGAAATCTAAACAAAATAAAACTGTGAACCCGATTTTCGAAAGTGATTTAGCAAAAAATGGAGATTCTGGCCTTTGACCGAATGCAGCCAAACGAAATATGCATGCAGCAATTTCGTGAGCCCCGGGGGGTTAATTTAATTTCTACGGCTTGACTCCGAGGCCGTGTTCGCAAATTAAGTTTTGGACCAAGCCTAATTTTATCTACCTCGGTTACTTTAGTAAAGTAAAAACAGCAAAAGCTTCAAAAATGTCTCGCAACTAATTGTTTTTTTTTTATTTTATTTTTTTCATGTCGTTCACCTTTTGGTAAGTGCTACGCCTGCCCATAACAGTCACAGCACCACCCAGAACACTGCATTCCATAATCCACGCACTGCACTGCGCTCGTCACCCTGAGACATCGGGACGCGACCCGAGTGACGCGTGACTATAGCTTTTATAAGTTTTAATAATTTTATATACTAGTGGATCAACTCCCTCATTGAAAAGCCCTGTATAGGACGAAATTTTCCTTTCAAGTGCCAATTCAAAGTTAAATCTGGTATATTGAAGGAGAAAGACGTGAGTTCAAATCCCAATGCGGGCGCGTACCAATGTGTTTACGTAAAAAGCATATGTACGTAATTATCGCTTGCTTTTCGGTGAAGGAAAACATCGTAAGGAAACCCACTCAACTACCCGAGCATTATTTCAGAGGTAGGTATGTTATCTGCCAATCCGGACAGGGTTGGTAAATTATGGCCTTACCCTGCTTACGAAAGTGAAGGGAGACCCGTGCTCAGCAGTGGGACGCTCGTGGGATTGATGATGATGATGATGATGAAAAATACGAATATTGTGTTAACCTATAATTTTACTGCTCTGTGGTTCTCGTAACAACCTTGCATGAATTTCGCGAGCCCCGCTGCCCCTCAGGAGTTAAATGTAATTTGTCAGCTACGGCCCGACGCGAGAGAAACCTTGTTTGCAGAACTGGACAATTAGCTAGTCAAAACTTGCGCCACAATACTGCACCGTCAGTAACAGAAAGACTTAGTTTCGTGTTAAAATGTTACTTGCCATTTTTAGGGTTCCGTACCCAAAGGGTAAAACGAGACTATTACTAAGACTCCACTGTATGTCTGTCTGTCTGTCTACCTGTCTGTCTGTCTGTCCGTCTGTCACCAGGCTGTATCTCACGAACCGTAATAGTTAGACAGTTGAAATTTTCACAGATGATGTATTTCTGTTGCCGCTATAACAAGAAAAACTAAAAAGCAGAGTAAAATAAATATTTCAGCGGGTTCCCATACAACAAACGTGATTTTTTTGCTCGATATTGTTAACGGCAACAAGTAGACGCTTGAAATATTCACAGAATATTTAGTTATATATTTACTTTAAAAATAAATAATTTAATAAAAATAAAAATAATATTTAAGTGGGCCTCCTGTACAACAAAGTACGGGTCAATTTGTGCGCTTTTTTGTGTTTTATTTTTTATTTTTGTACCCTTTGTGTTTCGCACTTTGCCGGTTTTTATTTATTCCAGCTCCAAAAAAAAAGGTATTAGTGTGTTTTTAAATCTTTAAAAATCGTGCGAGGTTGCCTAGCAAGTAGAGGGACTACCTGGTGATTATATCATATCTGAAGAATGAAGAGAAGAAATATAATTGACATTATTAAAAAGTTAACTCCGATTATAAGGGTGATTATATATCCTTTATTTAATCGTACTAATATCCAACATACTCTTCGTAAAGTTAGATAACTGCGAACTGAAACGGAGTGGAATATGGTTTTGACAGCTGCTCGATTGAATACGGAAATGATATTTTTATAACTGTAAAGATCAGCAGATGAAGGGTTTATTGAACATTTTGATCCTTATTGTTTTAATTGCCGTGCCAATTAATATTTTATAAGCGGTTTTAGTATCTGTATGAGTATGGAAACTTAATTAATACCTTAGTAAAAAAATCATATAAAATAACGCAAACCTATTTATAACTTTTATTTTTCACATTAATATTTTCTTTGTAGTACGTAAATCTGTGCTCATCTCTACAAAACGGAATATTATAATAAACAAGTTAAATACATTTACTTCCTTCTACCAAAATAGATCACAAAATCTGGTGTCATGATCTAATTACATTTTCCAAGTAAGAAAAGCAAGTCGTGGTTAAGCTGGTAGCCGGAAGTCTAAATCTCTCATTTTGTCCCCATAAAAATAACCAAAAAGCCACCTGCCTATTTGTCAGAAAGTTCCAAAAATTAATTTTCTCATAATCCGATCATTTTAATTTTTTTTCGCAGATCGTAACAAAGTGGCGGCTGTGCCCATTATACCGACCAATGAAAATAATGAATTGGTGCCCTTACTTCAATCTTTTTTGTGCCCTATATTATTTAACAATAAGGTTGGTTTTGCCCTTTTGGACAGGTTTATTCGAGGCACCTTTATCATGTGTGACCCGTGAGGTTTATCTCGTTTTTGCTGAAGCTCAAAATTTTCACAGTTCAGTGAGTCTACTGAAACTTGATACAGCGGTGTAACTTTTATTAATATACTTTGGGAAGATATAATCTTTTGTGGGCTCTGGTAAGGTCCAAATTTAGTTTTTCAACAGAATGATTTACTTTAGCGAGCTACAATTTTATGAGATTTTAGCAGTGTAAAACGTTTATATCTTTTTCAACCTCTATTCCAAGTAAGATAATAATTGGATACGATTATATATAGTTTTTTTTGGTGTCAATAAAGAGTCTTCTATCTATCTATCTATAATATTTATACATTCTGTATACTGATCTACATTTTGTCAATAAGATATTTTAGCCTTCTAAAATGGATTTAGGTCTTTTTTTATTTGACTGAGTGACGAGACGAGCAAGTCGTTTACCTGATGCTAAGCGCTACGCCAGCTCATAACAGTTACAGTGCCACCCAGAACTTTTCATTGCATAATACTGCGCGGCACTGTACTGCGGTACCTTGAGACATCGGCTCTAAAGTCTCATATGCCCAGTAGCTTCACTGGAAACTGTGCCCTTCAAACCGGAACACAGTAATGTTGTATACCTGTATGGTATTAGGTACTCTAAAGTTTGGTTTGATTTTTAGTTTAATTTAATTTTTAATCCCAATGTCTTTTAAAAAATATTATGAACCTTCCAGTCTTGGCAAAAATATTATTAAATTTGTATCGTCTGGTATATACAAAATATACTATACTAGTGTATCATACTTGTTTGGAAAAACATATAACGGAAGCTCATACCACATTCTGCAGATTTTAACCAGAAATATCGTGAAAAGGGGACATTGCGGGACTTCGACAAATCCACTACATGTGGGTTAGATTTTCCCGTTTCAAACATAATACTAATGCTAGCGATCGTGTTACTTTAAAACCTTACAGCTCATGTTGTTTGATGATCAAGCGGTTCCTTACCCGTGGTTCACCTAACAAGTTCACCTGGGACTTCTTCTTACCCTTCACCACTACAAATCCTATCTATCTATATTCCTATTCGCTTTTACTCTATTCCATGTCTCAGGGATTCCATTAACAGTTTCGAACCTACGGAGCGTATTTAACGACGTAGTTTCGCACTTAAGTGTTTTTGAGAAAGCTATTTAAAAGCGATTATTGTTTAGTTGGTGACGTACTCGGATGCCGCGATGAAGGTTTTTTTTGTTGCTATGTAACAAGACTGGAAAGTTGTTCACCTGATCTATCTACCTTTCGTCTCCAGCATCAGGACAGCTCACTGTCACCATAATATTGTATTTTCAGCGGAACTTGACAGGCGTGCAAAATTTCAACTCAATTCGACAGCGGGAACTGTGTCCAAATTGACTTGCAAAATTCCTGGCCATACAAGAGAAAGTAAAAGCTTTTAATAAAAATGATTCAGTGAAATGGTAAGATCGTATTTTGCAGTGGCTAACTCTTATCGGGGCAGTTCCCATTAACCTCATGAAATACACGTAACAGTTAATCAACTTACAAGCTCGTATATTAGTGAACATCACTGGATGTCAGGACGGGTACAAGGGTGAAAGTGTATCAGTACCAGCCTCATGAATAAATGGATATGTCAGAGGAGCAATTAACTGATTAGAAATACGCCTTACGGAATAAAATCAGAGTGACTTTATTATAATAATTATACTTGTGGAGGCCTTTTCTGCAAGAGACCGCCTGGGAAAGTACCCAAGACTTTGCCAGATATTCTCCCGCCAAGCAGTAGTGTGCAAATTACAGTGATTCGGTTCGAAAGTGCGACTCTAGAGCCTATGTCTTAGTGTGACGAGAACCGGGCAGTGCCGCGCAAGATTATACAATGCAAAGTTCCGGGTGGCACTGTAACTGTTTGGGGCTGGCGTAGCGCTTGCCATCAAGTGAACGACATGCTCGTCTCGTCAATCAGACAAATAAAAAAAATACTACTGAACAGAGCACGGAACTCCATCCACTATTTAAGTCACCCTCGTGGATCAAACTTCTCAATAATTCACTAAACTGAGACAATATCCTAGACTTAATCAAGTCTCTAGGCGAGACTCCTAAATAAAACAAAGTACGTAGTTTACTATAAGAGGTAACGCAAACATCCCTACCCTTATAATAACTGAACTTTAGTACTAAAATTACCATATTGCACCTTCAAACGACGAAAGTTTGATATATTGTTGAAGATGTTATGAATGGTTTGGGTTTAATAGTATGTGGGAACTAAGGCTGTTTCATGGTGGTACCGTAATAAGTTTCCAAGTAGTTGTAAATCTTTATCAGTTAGCGAGAATGTAGTAAAACACTATTTAGTCTTACAAAGTCTATCTTAATTCATCACTATCATAGAATAGAATAGAATAGACAAACTCTTTATTGTACACCAGAAACATTAACAAACACAGTACAGAAGAATTACAATAGGTAAACAAGGGTAGTACAATGGGCGGTCTTATCGCTGAAAGCGATTTCTCATCATCGTCATCATCAACCCATATCGTCCCACTGCTGGGCACGGGTCTCCCTCACTTTCGTGAGGAGGATTAGGCCATATTCCACTATGAGTGCCAGATCCGGATTGCTGGATCGCATACCTACCTCCCAAATAATTCTCGGGTTTCCTCACGATGATTTCCTTCACCGAAAAGCGGGTGATAATTACGTACATAATTATGCTTTACAAGAATCACATTGGTACGTGCCCGCACTGGGATTTGAACTCACGTCTTTCTCCTTGGATTGCGGACGTTCTCCCACTAGGCTACCACCACTTTTTCACCGGAATAAATAAAATTAAAAAAACACTTAATTTTTTTTTTATTTTACTGAGTGACGATACGAACAAGTTGTTCCTCTGATGGTAATGAATTAAATAAATTTGACTAAAATTTTGATGTATGTTCCATTTCGACAACTCACAAGACTCAGAAGATAATTGAATATAAATCTGATTACGCGAAAGAAGTCACGAGCGATGCTGGTTTATTTCTTGTTAGAAATTTGGGGAAACAAGCGGTCCTGATATTACTCGTCAGGGGAAAGACGAACTTATAATGATGACAAATTCTCACCACGAACTTCTGCGAAACTTTCGGTTGCCATTCTTGCTAAATCCCTTTATAAATAGGATTTCTATGCATAAAGTTAAAGCGTCCACAGCTGTTCCTACCCCAATGGTAACATTAAAATATAAAAATATCAGTCGCAACTAAAGGCGGCAATTGAAAACATTTTTCCATGAAAGAAGTTAAATAATTTTAACAATAGGCAAACTATCATTCAGTGATTGTGAGAGAGTGGTAACTTCTGCACTTTGCAACCCCTGACACCAGAAGGCCTAGAAGCCGTCACTACTTCATTCAACAAGCAAACAACATAATAAGTATCTATAAATTAAAAATCATGTACACTGAAACGCGTGCGTAACGCGACTGAATGTTTTCTTTCCTCAAAGGTTTGCTGGAAGAAAACTCTTCACAGGGTTAAGCTCACCTTTGTACATTATTTTCAAATGAAAGCCTCTGTATATAGACTCAATGTGTATAATAAACAAAATGAAAACATTTCGTAAAACTTTATTGCGATGACCTCTCGCAATAACGCCTCATAACTAAGGTTCAATTCGATTTAGGAAAGACTTCCCAGCCAAGTTTACCACAGATTCGCTGAACTGCCAAGCCTCTAATCAGTCCAAGGCACCAATAGCTGTCGCTCCAAGTAGATTGCGAACAGTGGATTTCAACGTCCTAATCAATAGACACTATAGACGCAGGCCTATATCTTGGCTTAACGGAAAGCACTCGTGTCATCGAAACAGTAAAAGCCAAAGAAGGCTTATTATTATAAAAAAAAATAGTTTTTGCTGCTTTGCAACTTCGTGCGCTTAACACGTTCAATGCTGAGAACACAACTGTTGTTTTTTTTATTACTTGCCGCTAGCGCGGGAAAACACAACTGTTGTGTTTGTCGTATGGGAAAACACTATGGAGTATGCAGATACGCACCCGTGGCTAGACAAGCAAATTGGCTCAGCAGTGAAAGTGTTAAGCTATAGCGATGAGTCTAATGATATGACTTGCGGTACAGTTTAAGAGACCTTTATTACCCAATCTCTATTAAAACTTTGACTGGTAAGCCGATTTTCTTGTCGAGCCGCGGTTACGGATCTGCACACACCGTTGTGTTTTCCCTTACCGCTAACACAACAGTTGTGTTTTCCCGTATTCGCGGCAAGTTATAAAAACACAACAGTTGTGTTTTCAACAGTGAGCGTGTTAACAGCGTATGGTTCTATTAATTTGGTTATCAGCTCAGTCGCCTCGCCTGACCATGTTTGGTCCATAATGTATATCATCATTCAACGTCAATAGATAACTATTGACGTTGCTCGCATCTGGGTTGACAGTGGCTTTGAACGTCTCAATCGATAGCGTGTTAAGACCGACTGGACTAGTCGCTTGTATTAAACAAACAATAATCTATGGCTTTAGCTTGATTTGACGATGGGCCTGATAGTCCAATAGTCAATTTGGGTAAGTCTCCCCACACCTTCATAATTTTCATAAACCTTTGAAGTGAAGACTTCTAGCGCGCTTAGTATTTCATTTTGTGGTTATTGAAAGAAAAAAATATTTAATGTTAAAGGTTTTTTTTGCAAAGAAACGTTGATACAGATAATGTACTAAGAGCTAAAGATATATATTAGGTAGTGAACAAGAACCAATCATTGCACCACTTTCTTCATCAATATAGACAATTGAACAGACTAAAATTAAATAAGGGCAAGCTAAATAAAACCCTTTAAAATGGCTTTATTCGATAGTACTAATGCTAAGGTTTGATGTTTGTTTGTATCTCATTTAACCACGTTAAAATAATAACAGCTGAATCGATAATGAAAATGTAAAAGAAGACTACGTTTAAGATAACATAATAATACATTTTTCAAAAATAGGCGGATCTTGACAGCATTTTCAGAGTTTGGTGCAAGTAGCTTCGGTTTCAACTTAAAATTGCAGCGCCAGTTTTATTCTTTCCTAGAGTTTTATATAAACACAAAGTTAGTAATGTATTGAGTAAGAATGTTTCGGACTTCGACTCCGACTCCGATATGTAGAATGTTTCGATTGGTATTTCACCTCCAGTTCAGGTCTCGGCTCCGACACTTTTAAATCGGTGGTTTTAATCGGAGGTCTTGCTACTTTGGTATCAATTCATTTGATTTAATTAGCTAACTTTTATTAATAACAATAATTTTTTGCCTATGTCTTGTAAGTTTATTATTGTTAAATTGAAATTAAGCAGGCTGATTGAATAATGTTTGTTGCATAATAATTTATCAGGCCTGTCCTTAACATCTCTCTTCTGCTATCACCTCCGACTCTGCTTCCGACTCCAACTCCACCTCCGACTCCGACTCCGATTCCGACAAACCAAATTTAAAAACTCCGACTCCGACTTCGGCTCCGATTAAATCACCTCCGTAACATCCCTAGTTATGAGCTCCTAGCCTAGCGCCATTGTTAAACAGCCACAGGCGTCGGCTTGCCTAGCCATAATTGCGGAGGGGTCGTTAAAACTAATGACCTCTTAGTTAGGGCAAAATGATCTTCAAAAATATTAACTAGCTGCTCTGAGATTGAGCGTCGCAATTATTTACGGCGAACGCGCTTCAGAGTTCAACTCCTAAGTTTAATTTGCAGATGAAGAAGTCCGGATATTTTATAATCCTACTAATCTCGTATTTTAAATGCGAAAGTTTGTGAGAATGGATGGATGGATGTTTGTTACTCTATAACGCAAACACTGCTGAACGGATTTGGATGAAATTTGGAACACGGATTGAGTGATAGGGTGCTTTTTATCTCAATAGTATGTTCCCGTGAGACAAAACGGGAACTACGCGGGTGAAGCCGCGGGGCGCAGCTAGTATACAATAATTTTTTGTATGATTTACCTTAAAAGGAGGTTTTTAAAATGATGACTGAAATATTGGATTGAAAGAATTGAATTATACAATAAGCACGTTTACTTATTGGAGTAGTAAACTTCGATCAAGGATAATAAAATTGAAAACATAATCCTTACTTAGATATGTAAATTTTGCTAAATAATTACATTATTATTGTAGCAGTTGAGTAAAATAAGAAGAATCAAATAAGACGCCGTACTGTCTATTTATAAATACGATATTGCGTATAAATCGCTCTAAGTACTGAGACCGCTTATCACAACTCTCTTGTCTCTACGACGCAATATTGTTTCTCTACTAGCTGCGCCCCGCGGTGTCACTCAAAATGAGTATTATCTCACAGAAATGGTTAATTTTTACCGGATAAAAGTATCCTATGTGGTAATCTAAGTAATTAACTATATGTGTAGCAAATTTCATTAATATCAGTTTAATAGTTTTTGCGTGAAAGTGTAACAAACATTCATCGTCACAAGCTTTCACATTTAAAGTATTAGTAGGATATTTAATGTACAGAGAATGAAGAAATAAAACTTACCAGACAGGGCTTTTTGAATTAAGCACTGCTGCCAGCATTTTGGCTACACTGCCGACTGGTAATGGCTTAAACATTTGGATTACCTAAACGCCTTTAATGGCATAACACTTGTAATCACATGTATTTTGTGTTCCTCGGCCTATAACATAAAATCGTTTTCCGTTCTACTCTAAGATTTCCATTTAGCGCCAATTTTACCAGCCGTGGGTATTTCAAACTCATTATGCCCTACTTCTAGCCAATCCTCATCGCTCTTCGTCCGAGCAAAGATACTTGACCCTTTGGAAGGTTGACCCTATAATTGATAATGAATCAAGTAATAATGAATGTGAGATTGAGCACATTTGGGAGTCTGACCGAATTCGTTCTCGACTGACCCACTTCGGTGGAAATAGATAAGGCAGTTATATACCTACGTAGTCTTGCTGTTCGATTCTGAACAATTCGCGAATCGATTTAACACTGTATTTGTATCGTGTTAAAGTTAAATTTTCGTGCTATTCATGACATTTCACTCATTGGCGACAAGAGCGTGTTATCTCATACATAAAAGGCAAAGTTGGATAGGCAATGCAAAACCTATCGACAATCGAGTTAATAAGTGGATTTGGTATCGTTCAAATAGATTAATATTTAATTCACAGCAGTCGAATCAACGGTTAAATTGTTGAAATCGATTTTGACGTCATGACATACGATTACAATGCCGAACCCTATTAACAACGCCGGTAATGAAGCAGAGTTTTCGAACGTTCCATTATTCATTCGATAATTTATCGAGTATCATTTTGAACAGTACTCCCAACCCAATAAGACACGGAGGCCATCTACCAATATAATATCTGTAATGACTCCTATAGCATACTATTATAATCTGGTGACAATAGGGCCGGTTCAATTTTGCATAGAGAATAGCTTTTGCAATTCAACGCGGGAATGCAGCCAGGGTTGGCACATTCTGTCATGAACACAATTTTTTAATTTGATATCACTATTATAAACTCGTTAATAGAATCAATTGATTTTCATGAGTGGGCTCTTGGAGCTATATGAATACAGATATAGAAGACAGCCTGGGGATGTACCACACCTTTGCCAGATATTCAACCGCCAAGCAGTAGTGTGCAAACATTACTGTGTCCCTGTTTGAAGGGCAGTGTTTTCAGCGAAATTACTGGGCATATGAGACTTTAGAGCTGATGTCGCAGGGTGACGAGTGCAGTGCAGTGCCGCGCAGGATTATGCAATTCAAAGTTCTGGGTGACATTATAACTGTTATGGGCAGGCGTAGCGCTTACCATCAGGCGAATAACTTGCTCGTCTCGTCAATCAGTTAAAAAAAAGTTATTTGAAATTGTATATTCAATTTTACAAATTAAAAAGTAAATTTACCAATATATATATCGTGA
Organism: Campaea margaritaria; assembly: GCA_912999815.1. Lineage (NCBI taxonomy): Eukaryota > Metazoa > Arthropoda > Insecta > Lepidoptera > Geometridae > Campaea > Campaea margaritaria. The sequence goes on from OU538790.1 coordinate 11,356,905, forward strand.
TAAGGGTAGACCACCCCTTTTTAAAAAGTGCAAAACCGCTGGCCTGCTGACCACCGGCTTTGCTATTGCAATGTAAATGTCTACCTAGTTGTTAACTTTACTCACAAGGCTAACAAAACACACCCTGGAATTTAGTTTGAAATAAAAGCAGATGAATCACTGAAAATTATAATTATTTTATTGAATTATTTAGCAAGGATTTACTCACAACGTTTTCGCACCGAGAATCCAACTCAAAGTGCCGTCAAGAAACTAGCTCCGATAGTTCCCAGCCACCATTTTTTGCGCCAACCAATAAGATGGTAGCGACTTACAAGATATGAAGATAGATGGCGCTCATGGCGGCTTCAAACTATCAGAACTAGCTTATTGAATTAGCAATTACTAAGCAGAAGCTTTTAATAAGCATTACTAAGATTATTAAGCCTAGTACGGCTAGTAAATAAGCATTACAGCAATCATAATTTTAAATAGGAATAAACTTACTTTGAAATGACGATAGGAAACGATCGAACTGAGAACTATTTTAAGTTAGGTAATCATTTTGAAGGTTTTAACTGGATACAACGCAATTAGAATTTACTCTTAGATTTGATGTCATTCAAGCATACAGATTACTGATATTCAAAAACAAATCTTAACTTAATCGAGTCTTTTCGACTCGATGACGTAGGTGCCTGATTTATCATTGCGGCGACCGATATACTCAAACATAACTCTTTTAGTTTGATAAATTAACTTAGAGATTGTAAATTGACAAAACGCTATTAAAATGGATGTTAAGGTTTAACATTATTAAAGGTTACAAATTGATTATCGTTATCGTTAATCTTAAAGATAAATCGAAGTATCTTTGATAAATGCCGGAGATTCCCGAAAGCTCCCGATTCGTCCTCGCGGCGACATATATATATATATATATATATCCTAGTGTTCTTATAATATTTACAGAATCATTTTTGTAAGTAACATAAAAATGTTTACAACCTCTGACTACAGGGTCCTTTATGTGCCTCCATCCATTTTGTTTCCAAGAATTCATAAAAAAAGGTTCATAAAATAATTTCACTAACAAAAAACTCTTTTAATTAAGATTCTTTCGGTCATCAATTCCTTCAATATACCACCTGACTAATTAAGAATTCTCTTTAGTCATTAATTAGGGACTTAATTAACTTTGACAGGGGACAAGTTGTCAAAGTTGGAACTTAGGGGATGACTTGGGGATGTTTTATGTAGCAGTGAGGGCGCGATCGTAAACTGAGTGTAAATATTTTGCTATCCCATTTATAATATTTTCTTTTATACATTGGCCTTACAAAGTAATGTACTAACAGTAAAATTTTGTTTATTATCAAGATGCAAACTAAAAAAGCAAGTCATTCACCTGACTGTATATGCCATACCTGCCCTTAAGTGGTTCACTGCTGGAAACACAACTGCTGTGTTAGCGCAGCTACGTACCGGCTCTGTGGCAAAACACAGACGCGTGTGCTTTACGCGGCGCTACTACAGTGCGGCTCGCACAGACGGCACACCATTGCTGGAAAACACACACGGTCCGTACTGGTGCTAAATGTAAAAACCGGTTCGGCAGTCAACGTTTTAACAGCTGCAGTGTCATCCAGAACATTCCATTATAAAATCGTCACCCTGAGAAATCGGTTCTTAAGTTTCACATGCCGAGTAATTTCGCTGGACACAGTGCCCTTCAAACCGGAACATAGAAATGTTTGCTTTTTAGCATTGCAGCTAATCAAACTAAGTGCTCCATTCAATACTTTCCACTACTTCTACATCGTTAGGTACCAAATACTGTTTTATTCAACAGCTCAGCTCGGTTACCTGCCATGCAAGGTACGTTAATGTTTTAGAAGGTAAAGAGCCGTTCAGGTCTATGATGGAGATCGTTAAGAATTCACGTAGAGTAGGTACTGCTAAGTCCATTGCCTGACGTTAGCTATTCGTAGCTTAGTCAGAGAAGAAAGAATTATGTAGACCAGTGTTTTACAAGGTGTGGCCTCTTTAAGGGGGTCGTGGGATCACGATTTTGCTATACAATCAACTATTACAATAAGATTTGGAATTATGTTGCATTCACCACAATTCTTGTCACTGATAGAAATTGGCAATTTTTTAGCGCTCGCTACGTTCGTGTTTTTAAATTGCTAATAACTGACTAAATTAAGTAATTTTTTTTTACAATGATGTGGTAATAAATCAAAAAATCTGTGTATCTACAATTCCATAGTTTTGTGGAATACATAGACCATAGTCCTCATAGTACTCTAATCTTCTGACATTCAATATTGTAGTGTGTGGGTAAGGAATTATGCACCTTGGTGACTGTATAGCGTTTTAGCTTCGTTTCATTATACAAATTGAACAAATTAAAATTAATTTATTTATTTATTTATTTATACTTTGGATCTCCAACAGAGATTACACTATACATGGTATTAGTATGTTCTAGGTATGGCTATTATACATTGTGTTTCTCTAATTATAGGAGACCACATCATGCAATACAGTTTCGACTAAACTATTAATTATGTACTATTTAACTGTGCTTTTCTTATATTCAACAAATATTTAATATTACAATACTAGGAAGTTAGGAACTAATGAGATCGTGTTATCATAAGTTAATGTTTCTTAAACAAAGATTCTACAATTTTTCAAAGTTGATGAGATTTCAGTATACAATAATTATAAAGTATTGGTATGTTGCAAGCATGGTTAAGTATTATATATTGTTTTTAATTATAGGAGACCAGATCATGCCATACAGTTTCAACCAATCTATTTACGTGTAACCGGTGCATTCAACATTATTTTTAATATTGACATTAACATTAACATCTGTTTGTATCACTAGACTAGGAACCTACAGAACTAATGAGATCATATCATTTGTTAATAACAATAATAATGTTTTTAGGCAATGTGATCAGTTAATGATTTTTTAAACTTAGTGAGTGAGTCGCTTATGTCTAATTTTTCGGACTTTGATAGATTATTGTAATGCCTACAGAGCCTTGACAATGGAGAATGTTGTCCTAGGTTGCTATTACTTAAAAATGCTAAATATAACACTATAAATAAAAATAAGGCGTGGTGAACTGGGCTCGTGCCGAAAGAATTAACAATAGATCGAATAGAGAGAATGGAGGCCTTTGCCCAGCAGTGGGACGACTTATGCTGATAATAATAACAATAATAAAAAAAAAATAAAAAAAAATTTGACCGCTGTCACGATGACACGTGAATTTTCCAGATTTGTTTTAAATTATTCATTATAATTTGTGAAATGAAAATGATGGGATGTTTACGAGAAGTAAAGCGGCGACAAATGCGCATTTATCATCACAATCCGCTCCATCGTCTCCAAAATCCACGTCGTCAGAGAGTGAGTACGGGACTCCTCCGGACACGAGCGATGTGAGCGGACCGCCGTCGCCTCCGTCGCCGCCAAGACCTGTGCGGCGTGGGCGACAACCGCTGCCGGCACGCTTGGGGCCTGTGGGGCAATTAGCTCCGCGCCCAGCCCCCGCTACCAGCAGCAAGGCGCAACGCATGAAATGGACCACAACAATTAACACGAGTTGCATGCGCGCGTATTACGGAGCTACAGAGGGGGGAACTAACCTGACAGCGTACCGTAATCGAATGCTGTCTCTGTTCCAGACTCTCGAGCCAACCGTTGCCGTATCCGCCCAACGACTGTCGGATCAAGTGCGGGCTATCCATCGGTGCAAATTGATGGAACAGTCTACACTTGATCGGCTACGCCTGGAAGCGCTACCTGTTTCCACAACTTCAACCTCGGGGCGGGACCTGCCCGAGACGCCATCGATTCCGGGACCGGTTATAACCTCGACACCGGTTGCGTCGCGGGTAGATACCGAAGTCGTTGATGGAGAGTGTGGTAATATGAGCGTAAGTAGCCAGGTTACTGAGCAACTGAGGAGGACTTTGGAGGATGCTATTCGGCAATATCGGATCACATCTGACTCTAGGCCACGACTGCCACGTGTGCCTACTCATAGACGTAACTTAGCGTTAATGGGAGCTTTGGACGCTTTGCTGGCTCCGTATCTACAGACTAGCAAGGATTTAATCGATACCCACTCGATCCTTTATTGTGGGGCTATTGCGGTGTGTCGCGTGGCTCGTGTCAAGTTTCCGGATACTGAACAGGTACCGCGAACGTTAGGTCATGCCCCAGCTTGGCAAGTACGGATCCAGCGGCGTATAGATACGTATAGAACACTCATTGCAAAGCTAGTCTGTTTCAGCCGAGGTAACAACCGGCCCCGTGTCATGCGTTTTGTGAACCAGGCCTTTGCTGGAACCGATATTAGGCCCCGGAACTACATGACCTGTGTCACAGAACGCACTGACTTCTTGAAGCAGAAAGTTTATGTGTGGGCAAACCGTATTCGTCGCTACAGAGAACGTGTGAATAGATATTGCCAGAATCGCCTTTTCCAAAGTGACCAAAGGAAGGTGTATAGAAACTGGGAGGTAACTGGCCAACGTATGGATGACGGACAGCTGCCGGATGTAACTGCCATGATTAACTTTTGGCGTGGCATTTGGTCGGTGCCCGTTGAACATACGGAGGGTGATTGGATGAACATTGTGGAGCGTGCATGTGATCCCATCGAATCTATGGAGGCTGTTTCTATCAGCCCCATAGACGTTAGATATGCGATCCAAACGGCTCAGAACTGGAAAAGTCCTGGGCCGGATGGATTGCAAAACTTTTGGATAAAATGGATTCGATCTTCGCATTCATGTTTGGCAATGCAATTCCAGGAAGCCATTGAGCTTGGTTCCCTCCCTAGTTTCATGACCACTGGGTCCACCACACTTCTCTTTAAATCTGGTAGTACCACGGAAGCTAAGAACTATAGACCCATAACGTGCTTACCCACTATGTACAAGCTCCTTACATCTATTCTGAGAACAAAAATTAATTCGCACATTATTGCGAACAACATTTTGGCCCCTGCTCAGAATGGATGCAGGGTTGGGTCCCGTGGTACTAAAGAACTCCTCCTCATAGATATGACCATTTGCCAACAAGTCCGGCGGAAAAAGGGAGCTCTTTCTACTGCCTGGGTTGACTATAAGAAGGCCTACGATTCGGTGCCTCATTCATGGCTGGTGAGGATCTTAGAGTTGTATAAAATTGACACAACTCTGAGATCATTCTTAAGGACATGTATGGGGCAGTGGAGCACGGTACTTCGTCAGCCAGGTGGTGGAGACAGCGTCTTTGGCCCGCAAGACTTTATAAGGATAGAGCGAGGCATTTTTCAGGGTGACAGTTTGAGTCCTTTGTGGTTTTGTTTGGCCCTGAATCCTCTCAGTACTCTGTTGCAGAATTCAGGATTAGGCTACCGACTGCGGAGAGAGGGTGAGATAATTTCTCATCTGCTGTACATGGATGATCTCAAGTTGTTTGCACCGAAGCGTTTTGACTTGATGAAGTTACTGAACATTACAGAAGAATTCAGTAAGTCCATCAATATGGAATTCGGTGTAGATAAGTGTGCGGTCATGCATGTGCAGCGGGGAAAAGTAGTAAATTCCTCGAATTTGCAACTTTCTGAGTCATTGTCTCTCAGGTCTCTCTCTGAAGCCGAAACATACAAATACCTTGGTATGTCAGAGTCATTGGGTATTGTGGACAGGGATATAAAGCAGTCGGTGAAGGAGCGTTTCTTTTGTCGCCTGACAAAAGTACTTAATAGTCATTTGTCTGGTGGCAACAGGGCGCGCGCCTTCAACGGTTGGGTGATGCCTCTGCTCACATACTCCTTTGGCATACTAAGGTGGACTCAAACTGAGCTAGACGCCCTGGATAGAAGAGTCCGCCAACAACTCACATTGCATCGCATGCTCCACCCACGTTCGTCTGTTATGAGACTGTACATTCCGCGGAAGTGGGGGGGTCGTGGCTTTTTAAATGCCAAGAACCTCCATAACCGCGAAGTGTGCAGTCTGAGGGAATATTTTCTGAACACCGAGTGTGGGATGCATCGTGATGTGGTGGTTGTTGATAAAACCCTCACACCGCTCTCCTTGGCAAACGGGAACTGGCGAAAACCATCAGTGTTGAGCACCGATGACCGCAAGGACGTATGGAAGGGAAAGGAGCTGCACGGGCGGTTCTATCGGGCCTTAACAGGACCTGATGTGGACCTGCTCGCGTCGGTGAACTGGCTACGTTTCGGTGACCTCTTTGGGGAAACTGAGGGTTTTGTCTGTGCAATTGCAGACGAAGTTATCAAGACGAATAACTATCGGAAATATATTATGAAGGACGGTACGGTCGACATTTGTCGAGCATGCCGCCGTCCCGGGGAGTCCCTCAGGCATATAATTTCCGGTTGTTCTCATCTTGCTAACGGAGAGTACTTGCACAGGCACAACCAGGTAGCCAGGATTGTCCACCAGCAACTTGCCCTTCAATATGGCCTTGTCGAGTTAGAAGTGCCGTACTATAAGTACGCACCAGCACCAGTTCTCGAAAATGGTCGTGCGTTGCTCTATTGGGACCGCTCTGTCATCACGGACAGGACTATTGTAGCCAATAAACCTGATATCGTGCTGGTAGACCGGTCCCAACGCCGGGCAGTGCTCGTTGATATAACCGTCCCCCATGATGAGAACCTCGTGAAGGCCGAGAAAGACAAGCTCAGCAAGTACCTTGACTTGGCTCACGAGGTGACCGCCATGTGGGACGTTGACTCAACGATCATTGTCCCGATAGTTGTTTCGGCGAATGGCCTTGTAGCGAAGAGCCTCGACCAACACCTTAAGAGGCTTTCGCTAGACGGCTGGATTAAGGGTCGGATGCAGAAGGCAGTACTCCTCGACACGGCGCGTATTGTCAGGAGGTTCCTCTCTCTGCAGCCCTAACCATCGGTAGCCTGGGCCTTGCTCCGCTACCGGTGGTATCCTAGGTTTAAGTTTCTTTTATAATATTTTTACTAGTTAGACTGTATTTTTATTAGTTTTGTAAAGCATTGTAAAAGAAATTTAAATTTAAGAAGTTAAATGAATATAGTGAACAATAATAATAATAAATGCGTTGTACAAGAGAAGTAAAAATTATTCACGACACAAAGAAACGACTTCTTTTTTTTCCAGTCAGACCTTTTCTCTCGTAGTTTCGCATTTCGCAGACCTTTTACTTAGATTAGCAATTGCAATAAAGCCACCAGCTTGGACGTTCACATTCCTTGAATAAATAATTGCAATCATTTTAGAAGCAGCGGTAACCAGTTAGACTATTATTAAGTAGTTTTTCAGAGAAGCAGCACAGTTTTCTTAACACTTTCACTGCTGAGCCGATTTTCTTGTCTAGCCACGGGTGCGGCTCTGCACACTCCATAGAGTTTTCCCATACAACAAACACAACAGTCGTGTTTACCCGCACGCGCGACAATTTATGAAAAACACCACAGTTGTGTTTTCAGCACTGAACGTGTTAAGGCAAATGAGTATTCTATTTTCTCTTTGTTTGTTTTTTAAACATTGGCTCTACATTGTGGGAGTAGTTTATATAATTAGTTATGGGCCCTAGTGAATAGAAGTTATTGATTTAGACTTTAAAAATAGATTCCAAGACAGGTTCAGTAAATTTTATTACTGACTGTACAATGCATCGTATTTCTAAGAGAAAAATGGTTCAAAATGCATCGTAGTTTGAACTCCGTCGAGCACGAAATGCGAACAAAATGCAGCTTTATAAAATGCTGGCAGCTCCATTGTAAGCAATATTTTGTAAGTCGCACAGGTTTTTATCTTAATGATGTGGAATAAAAATCTGGGAACTGAAATCTCTTAGAATAAACCTCTTTACCAACCACGATTAGATTTATTTTCGAATAAATTGGGAATGAAAAAGTTCGAAAAGCAGGCGCAAACTTCAAGCTCAGCTCCACCTCGGTTAGGTGTAGCTGAACGTTTCTTTTTAAACGACCGAAATTATTTTTTTTGTATGAAGTTAGGTTTTTACTGGATTGATTTGGTAAGCTCTTGTTTTCGTTAAATCTTTTTGAGAAACCTAAATGGCGATTAATGCGATTGAATTGATCTAGTTTATAGAATCAGACGTTACTTTGAGGAAACGTGTATTCAAATAAAAATTAAACAAATGTTCAACGTAATAGCTCTAGAGAGTAAGCAACGCATCGACAAGGCCCCGAGTGTTGCAGAATCGTTGATAACCAGAAAAGCCGTCAGCGGCAGCTTGTTTGCCACTCTATAATATTAAAAATAAACACCTTTGCAACCTAACTCATCACTAAATTTAAAAATAAACCAATATTTTAGTAACACATCTCCCAAAACATTTTATCACGTAGATTCTGCTCGTTTTTTCCATCAAAGAAACACAATCGCGGCTTATCCAAATAAGTAGGTATTTGTGACATCAAAGGGAAACGATGAAAAAGGGTATCCAAATAGTTTTACAAGGATAAGCTACATAGGTACCTTAAATGTTTTCCTTAATGTCAAAAGAATACCTCAGCCATGTAAATCTTTCTGTCTTTTAGATATTACAGAAAATGTCGCAAGCAAAAAATGAAATAGATTTTTTATATGCTACCGCTCAGAAAATTTCTGTATAATTCCGCCACTGTCACAGCATTTCGGATTTTTAAATGACGGACATCAAGTTTTTTTGCTACAACAAACATCCCGATATTCCAAATTCAGTTGTTTTTGCCCAAAAACATAATCAAATTATAACTTTTTCGTCGCTGGCTTACGTTTACCTACAAATTCATTTTCATAGTTTGGTAGCAACGGATAGATGTATTTACTTGTTGTTTGAAGCGATACGATCGCGTACCTGCGATTTCTATTATAGTTACATAATTATAAGATATTGTTATTTGTTTAGGTTGAATTTACATGTGTACTTGTACCTATATCATTTGTAACTCAGATTTAAGTGTCACCAAAACACAGGAAACGGCATTGGAGGTTCAGTATCTAGTATTTACGTACTGTGAATACAGTTTGACAAACATAATATTTAAACTGTTACATTCTTGTCTAGATATTCTTCAAGATATTTTTTTTTTTATATTTTTATCTGGTTTTAAAGTTACATAATTAGATAAATTATTTTCTTGTGTGACAATACTATACCGCGACCCCTAGCCTATCATAACCCTCATTACTTCTGGCGAAACATGGAAAGCAATGTTAATGTAAACATTACATTTCCATATTCAGCCAAAAGAAAAAAAAGCACCAGCGCTTCTTGCCCGTGGGCTTTAATTTAACATTTTTCAACGTCAGCCAAAAAACGCCGCGTCATAAATTGTGGGGTAATCGATCGTCACGCGATATTTGAACGGGGAGATTTTTGGAAGTTTCTATCATCTTTCATGCGGAAATATGCTGAAGACGCCTTTAGGTATGATAAAAATGTTGAAAGGAATTATGGCGGAAAACTGAAAATGTGACGCTGTTGATTTTCTATATCCTTTCCCAAACTTTTAGCTAGTTTTTGTATATGTCTACTGTATATCCTGCGTGCTGCGCGTGTTTTGGGCTAAATACTACAGAACATTTTTATTATTGTTTAAATATTATTATTATGAAGGTCGTGAGTTCAATGCCCAGAGCGGGTACGTACCAATTTGTTTATGTAGAAAGCATATGTACGTAATTATCACTCGTTTTTCGGTGAAGGAAAAAATCGTGAGGAAACCCACATACCTACCCGAGCGCAATTTCGGAGGTAGGTATATTATCCACCAATCCAGTCCGGGCCCCCGTGGTGGATTATGGCCTAACCCTCCTCACGAAAGCGAGGGGAGACCCGTGCCCAGCAGTGGGACGATATGGGTTGTTGATGATGATGATATGAAAATATCGAACATTGCCAAAACGCTTTAAAAAATTACTTATGTAGAGGTTTTGAAATTCTTGTCCAAGTTATGCCTATTTTTGGTAAACAGATTAAAACTGATACCTAACAACCCAATGAAAGCTTTCCTTCGCCATTTATCCGGAAAACATCCCTCACACGTCGCTCAGTCATTAACGGCGCAAACATAAATTTGCGGTTGAACCGACGACTTTTTCCTTCAAACAGACTGTAATTCGCATTGTCCAAGTGCAAAATTAAGTTTGTTTATGTGCAGTAACAAGAGGTCGTATTTCATCGTTAGATGGAGCTGGTGTGACGTGAACTATGAAAGATTTAGTATCTTAGTTTTATGGAGTCGAGTGTATTTTGCTACCGCGTGCTGAGCTGTTTGCACTCTATAAATAAAAGTAAAAAGCTCTGAGGAAGGGACTAATTAACGATCTTCTTCTAATTTAATAAACTGCACGAACAGTCGCGTATCTACGGCAAGTGGAATAAATAACATTTCCACAAATTATGTAAATACGTTCAGCGTATTTCATCATCAACCCATAACGTCCCACCGCTGGGCACGGGTCTCTCCTCACTTTCGTGAGGAGGATTAGGCCATAATCCACACGGGGGCCCAGTCCGGATTGGTGGATAATATACCTACCTCCGAAATAATTCTCAGGTAGATATGTGGGTTTCCTCACGATGATTTCCTTCAATGAAAACCGAGTGATAATTACGTACATATGTTTTACAGAAACACATTGGTACGTGCCTGCACTGGGATTTGAACTCACGACCTTCTGATTGGAAGGCGGACGTTCTCCCACTAGGCTACCACCGCTATGCAAAACGCGTAGTCAGCGTATTTACAAAACATAAAAGTGTCCCGCGCACGAATTAATGTCAAAATTTAATTTTGACAAACCTCGACGTTTTTGGTCAACGTCAAATTACGTTGACCGTAAACACGAGAAGACCACGAATAACACGAATATAAATTCAGTTCTAAAAGTTCAAAAACTTCAGCGTAATGCAAGCTGAATCAAAATTAGCTCAAACACTATTAGTCACTGAAGAACTCCTCAGTGACGATACAGACGCTACCAGGGTCCTCACCACGAACAGTTATATCCATCCAGTTTAAGGCTTTAAACTGAACTGCCCAGCTAACTGGCACCACCAATATCGCTAAGCTTTCATAAGTCGACCAGAGACATTTATCTACAGAGATCGTGACTATTTGTTTGCATTTATGGGAGTTTATAGAGCTCCATCTCATTCTCTTTTTCTTTCATTCTCTGCAGTCTATTTTTGTGTGACGTCACGTCACGTTTGACATTTATGAGTGTGTGGTGCCAATCTAGGCCGTTCAGTTTAAGGCCTTAAAATGAACTGCATGGAATAAGAATAAGTACGTGGTTACCCCCCAGATCGGCTCGTTGTCATCATAACGTCATCGGAACTTGACAGTTACGCTTTTATCTCAATTGAACAGGGGGCCTACCATGACCTCTTATAGCGATTCAATTGAAGACCTAAACTGAACCGCGTCGCATAATCGTACCGTGACGTCTTATTTTTTATGTTGCTGCCATTTTTAACCTAAACTGGATATAGTTTAGGTTGAAAATGGCTTATTAGCGGCTCAATTTAGGTTCCTGCAATTTTCGACCTTAAATGCATCCATTTTAGGTTCAAAATGGCAGCAACATAAAAAATAAGACGTCACGGTACGATTATGCGACGCGGCTCAGTTTAGGTCCTCAACTGAATCGCTATAAGACGTCATGGTAGGCCCACAGTAAGTCAAAATATTTTGAGGATTCTACCTAATCGTACATCCACCGATACTCAAAAAAAAACTTGTAATATTGTTAAAGGTCGTAAAAATAAGCTTAACGAGGCTAAAGGCGACACGTTTGCAATATCTGGCGATGGAGTCACTCATAATGCTCGACTCATTGCAAGTCACAGTCTCATCCACAAGGCTATCATCACGTTATTAGATACCAAAATGGTAATTTATGTAAATATTAGAGTAGGGCCAGGAAATGAGCGATCCGCTCTCGTGACGGGAGAGCGGAAACTGAAATAAAGGTGAATGTAATATTATTTTGATTTATGTAGCGTTTCACATTCGTTAAGCCTCTAAAGAGATTCTAAAGAGGCCTCTAACAGGAGTTCAAGTAAGTAAAATTTGAGTAATGCCCATTTTGTATAGCAGCTTGTTAAGTCTGTAATGGTTTCTAGGTTGTCGAAACGATTGCGTGTAGTAGTTGGGCATTAGTTATTAAAGGGCCGGTGAAAAAAAAAGCTTAATTATGGTCGCCTGTCCGCCATCGCTTGTTCCATGGCCTGTTATTTTCAGGTTAAGTGGGGAGTAAACCTGCTGTTATGGATTATACAAATTATGTTTACAACGCTTCTTGGCTCAAATGCGAAATTATCTTTAATATAATGGTGCTATTTTTCGGCGGAAAGTGGAGTCTTGTTTCAAATTACGCTTTGTTGCCAAATTTGGTTTTATGCGAATTAGCTGAGCTTTTTTATCTTAGTAAATAGAAATATCTGTCGAGTCAAAAACGAATTATTTTTAACTGTTTTATTTAGGTGATACAGTTGAGTTTCGGATGACAATCGACCTCAACGTAGGACGCGGAGTCCTTGTCATATCTTGTTTTCATATCAAAGAAGATATGTTGTCAATTATGACAATGTTTTGTGTAGTGGTTTTTGTGTAGTGTGTAGGAAATGGTTTGGATCTAGTATCATCGCCTTCATCAAAGAGGTATAAAACCTTACCTAAACCTACCTATTGGGTTACCTATTGGTCTACACTGTAACCATTTCTACAAGTTACTCAAACCGAAATGCGTGTTCACGCCCTTATCTAGATTTTCAAGAGGACATCAAAAATACAAGGCTTACCTCAACCAATTGTCCATATTCCAAGAAAGTAGAAACAGGATCCCGAGATTGGTTCCGGCAAATGTGAACTGAACCGAAAATACCTCTCTTCAAAAGACATACATATTCGTATGGCCAAAGGTCTAAAGCAACCGAAGACTTATTACTTGAATTATTTCACGCGTCCCCGGGTCGAATGGGATCTGGGTCTAGCGCGGTTCTGCATAAACCCGGATATTGACCGGATTTCCCGTATCCGGGTCTGCTATTTCCGACAGCGTTTATGTGTGAGGACGGCAAAAGCTTTTCGCGATTTTGTAGTCTTGGCATGTTGTACTTCTTTTTCTTTATTTGACTGTGTGACGAGACGAGCAACCTGTTTACCTGATGGTAAGCGCTACGCCTACCCATAACAGTAAAGAAAACCACAAAAAGTTCTTAAGAAAACGTCACAGTTTTTACTAGTTAAGGTCGCGTGAACTTTGGCAAACTTATTTGAGTTGGTAGAATCAGATGGTACTTTACAGAAATCTATATTTATTTATACTTTGGATCTCCAACAGAGATTACACTATACATGGTATTAGTATGTTCCTAGGTATGGCTATTATACATTGTGTTTCTCTAATTATAAGAGACCACATCATGCAATACAGTTTCAACTAAACTATTAACTAGTACTATTTATCTGTGCTTTTCTTATATTCAACAAATATTTAATATTATTCATATTACAATACTATACTATATTATACATAAAGATGAAGAAAACTTAGGTGGAGTTAAAGCTATATAATTATTTTCATTTTATCTTTTTAAAGTTTCTAATTCCGCATTGAGTATTGTCCCATAGGAACCGTTATTTTTTAAAGGATAAAAAGTATCCTATGTTTTAATCTGTGTAAAAAATATAAGTGTGATAAATTTCATGCAAAACCGTTCAGTCGTTTTTGTGTGATTGAGTAACAAACATCCAGACCTACAAACTTTCACGATGAAACATTGGCACGACATTTTTTCCGTGCCAAAATATTTTTTAAGCCTCATCATTCCTTCGCTCACTAGAAACAAAAGTGAAAGAAGCTACGAGTATAATTACCCAACCATGGCGAAGCAAAAATGAGGTTTATGTTTTTAATTGAAAAGTGAGATGCAATAACGGTATTAAAATCAATGGAAATTGAATTGAAATCACACACACAGACATTGAAAAGAGACTTAACTTGACTATTTCAATAATAATGAAATCGACTAAAGAAGCAGGACAATCTTCTCACGAGCTCTAGCAGAAATCGTGACTTAAAGGAAATTTCTTTAAAAATTATTTGTTATCTTTCAGACTCGTGTGGGGTTGTGAAACTCCGACGTGAATTCACTTATGAATTCCAGGGAATTGGAGCTTAAATATATAAAAGCCACTTCACCTATAGCTGACATAGTCAATGAGGAAGTAAATTATGGCGATGATGACGTAATGACGATGATCGTTGAAGTCTGCTTGGTAGTTTACAAATAGCATAAAATCTACAGAAAACTCTCAAAAAAAAACTCTTTTTCTTATATATTTTTTCTCTCTTTTTGTTACCTGTCTCTTTTTCTCTTTTATTTTATTGTACTCATTTATTTCTCCTGTTTTTTTTTGGGACTAAAACTAGAACTCATTCTTCATCCTCCAAAATAAAATCCATCATAAAATAAAGGGTGCTCCAAGTAAGTATCCGTTTAATTTCATTTAGTTGAGGAGAAAGTACAATTTCTACATATTTTAAATTGGGTCTTGGAATTGAAAATGGTCCGCTTCGTTACATCGAGGATTGAGAGCATCTGATTACCGTCTCCAGCTTTAGTTAACTGCGGATTAAGCTGCAGCTTTGAAGCGGTTAGGGTTCCACTAGCAAACTTTCCGATCCCTCAAAATGAATTACGAAACTGCTTTATTACAGCTTATTTCAAGTGTGTTTGAAGAAAATAAATAAGCAATTTTTGGGGCTATAGCATAATGTAGGAACTTTTAATTACAAAAAATGTTCAAATAAGGCGATCCTCGACTTATATAATGGATTGATATTTTGACTTATTACTAATGGATTGATACTTCGAATTCAACTTATGTTTGTTTTTACTGCAAAAAGCTACAGAACCCAGTAACGCGCACAGCTTGCACTTGACTATTCATTTAAACATGAGGCCTAATGTAAATCCTACTTTATAGCAGGTAATCTGTTCTTCGAGTATATTTGGGAAAGCAGCATTTAGATTTTTCCTTATGAGGTTTTAAAAAGAGATGAATGTGCCAAGTCATTTAGACTACTATATTTTCAGAGATAAGGTAAAATGTTGAATGAAACGTAAAATACTATCTACCCACCTAACATTGTAATCTCTGGTCTAGAGATCGTAAAATAAAAACCGAGGATTGGTGCTGTTTAACGTAGCCGAGGGCCGAAAATGTTTTTCTTCTATTTAGAAAATGTTTATAAATATTTTCGTTGAACAAATTGGTATAAATATAGCTTCTTTGAGGTAGTTTTAATTAATCTCTTACTTATAGTCATATATTAATTTCAATGGTACATTTTCAGGTAAATAAGAAATATATTACCTAACCCAATTACAAAAATGCTGAGAAGGAAAAATCCATAACAAGAAAAACTGAAATGACTGGCCATGGTATGGGTTAGGTCCACAGGTAGTATAGGGTTCTGTTAAAAAATAATTTCAAAAATTTATCGAATCTAATGACCTTTCGATGACTTTTGGAAAGATAGAAAACGACCTAGTTAAGGAATTTCAAAGCTTAAAACTCACCAAGATATACTTTCCTAAATAAAAAATACTTAATTACAACTTTTAAAGACACTTTAAACACCTATACAACGATCACACAACGATACGCGAAATTATTCCTTTCATTCCTGTGTCATATTTTTTAAAATACCATCCGTAAAGATAATTTTGCCCCTATTTCACTAAGCATATTATGATTAATATAAGAAGTTCAGTTAAGGAAGTTTAGTTAACTTTTTAGGAATTTCACAGAACACATATTTTTGTCAAATTAAAACTATGTAATGCCAATATACTCTAAGTAAAATTACTATGAAATAACAATGAACGGACGGAAGAATATACGAATTTATAAGGGTTCCATTTGCCAACGGAATACTAGAAAATAATTTATGATGAATATCTCGGCTTTAAGATATCATCCAAATTGTAGCATTTTTTTATGTGACATAGAAGTTTTATAAAACATAGTGTTTCATATTATAACACTGGAGATTTATTCACGTTTTAAATTTATTCTAGATTTCAAGTATAAATGGAAATCTCTTGAACGTCTCAAACGATAAACACAAAGTCGAAACAATTCTAAGCCCATTAGTTTTAATTAGATAACTCGAAAACTTGACGTACGTATCACGAGTAAATTTTAATGAGATTAAACAACGATGGGATGGGAGCCAGACAAATATAAACATACCTACAATTACTAAGTGGTTAATTTATTGCAGTATAAGCAAGCATTTAAGTGCAGTCTTATCTGATGGCAACGGTCGAAGACGCTAGTAAGGCGTTCTATTCCTTTGCTATTCTAATTATAAAGGTGGTGGTGGTGTACGTTATTCATTAAGGGCCTTCATCATCAACCCATAACGTCCCACTACTGGGCACGGGTCTCCTCACATTCGTGAGGAGGGTTAGGCCTTAATCCACCACGGGGGCCCAGTCCGGATTGGTGGATAACATAGGTATGTTATCCACCAACATATGTTATGTTATATGTTATCGGAGGTAGGTACCTCCGAAATAATTCTCGGGTAGGTATGTGGGTTTCCTCACGATGTTTTTTTTCACCGAAAAGGGTGTGATAATTACGTACATACGTTTTACAGAAACACATTGGTACGTGCCAGCATTGGGATCCAGATGGGATCCGGAACTACTGAGCCCATTTGAAAATCTTTCACTAATAGAAAGCTACATTATCCTTAAGTGCTATAGGCTATATATTCTTTCCGGGAAAATGCAGAGTTCCTGCGGGAAAATGGAAATTCCGGTTTGACTACAGGAAACACAATTTACCGTTTTGTACAACTGTCAGCTGTCATCAAGCTTCATGACTTATCTTTATAGGCCAATTCGAATCATCTTGTTGTGGGATTTAAAGAACAACTTAAGTGCCTTGTAAAGGTGGCCTGAATTTGTAAAGGTGGGATGCTTCTGCCAGAGTCTGCCTGGGGAAGTCTGCCGACATTTGTCAGGTACTCAACCGACAATCAGTAGTGTGCAAACATTACTGTGTTTCAGTTTCAAGGGAACTGTTTCTCTCAACATTACTGGATATAATAGGGAATATGTTAAATGAGCTAATTTGTTACTAATAAATAGATAGCGGTGAAAAAGCGGTGGTAGCCTAGTGGGAGAACGTCCGCCTTCCAATCAGAAGGTCGTGAGTTCAAATCCCAGTGCAGGCACGTACATATGTGTTTCTGTAAAACATGTACGAAATTATCACTCGCTTTTCGGTGAAGGAAAACATCGTGAGGAAACCCACATACCTACCCGAGAATTATTTCGGAGGTAGGTATGTGATCCACCAATCCAGACTGGGCCCCCGTGGTGGATTATGGCCTTACCCTCCTCACGAAAGTGAGGAGAGACCCGTGCCCAGCAGTGGGACGTTATGGGTTGGTGATGAAATAGATAGCTAACTCTTTATTGACAATAGCTAGTAGAGAACAAAGAAAAAATATAGCGAAATAATAAGTACATGGTGGGTTAGTTAGATAATAGATTCATCATCATCATCATGAACCCATATTAGCCCAATGCTGAGCACGGGTTTCTACTCATGAAATTGAGGTGAGGATGAGGTCATAATCCACCATGGGAGTCCGGTCTGGATAGGTAGATCACAAACCTCCGAAATAATTCACCGGTAGATTTCATTACCTTATCAAGTGAGAGTGCTGAACGCGGTTTCACATCACTTTTGTAAGGAGAATTAGGCAACATCCACTTCAGGGGCGCATATAAAGATCCTAAGTGATTCTTTTACCATATTTTGTCTAGGGCCATTCAAAATCGATATCAATTCAGTTTTTCTATCGATTTCAACAATCATTAATTACGTCGCGCCCGCTATACCATAATTCATTTCCTCCATCACGATTAATGTAGGACGATTTGTAGAACAGGAGGCCTACCCTGACGTCTTATAGCGATTCAGTTGAGGACCTAAACTGAGCCGCGTCGCATAATCGTACCGTGACGTCTTATTTTTTATGCTGCTGTCATTTTCAACCTAAACTTCATATAGTTTAGGTAGAAAATGGCTTATTAGCGACTCAATTTAGTTTGCTACTATTTTCAACCTTAACTGGATGGATCCAGTAACCTAAACTGTTGAACCTAAACCTAACCTAACCTAACTGTTGAACCTAAACTGGAGTTTAGGTTGAAAATGGCAGCAACATAAAAAATAAAACGTCACGGTACGATTATGCGACGCGGCTCAGTTTAGGTTCTCAACTGAGTCGCTATAAGACATCATGGTATGCCCCCAGGGCGTTTGCTTTTTCAAATAATTGGAAACACCTGTCATGTCCAACGTCAGAATCAATTCATTTTCTCTCCGCATGAAAAATGTATTTACATTTATATAGTTTTTCTATCCAGTGGTTCGAATAATAAACTATTGGAGATTTTTTTTCACTAGACATGTTTGGGGTATATCGAGTTTCAGAATCGCATTTAGATGTAAGAAGCCTCACCACGAACAATTAAATCCATCCAGTTTAAGGCCTTAAACTGAACTGCCCTGCTAACTGTCACCACCAATATCGCTAAGCGTTCATAAGTCGACCGGAGACATTTATCCAAAGCGATCGGAACCATTTGTTTGCATTTATGGGAGTTTATATAGCTGCATCTCATTCTCTGCAGTCTATTTTTGTGTGACGTCACGTCACGTTTGTCATTTATGAGTGTGTGGTGCCAATCTAGGCCGTTCAGTTTAAGGCCTTAAAATGAACTGCATGGAATAAGAATAAGTATGTGGTGACCCCCAGGAGTGAGTAATAGAGTACTTTGATAAATGATCGTACGTACGTAGATAGTATGTTTTTGTGGGACAAAATGGGAACTACGCGGGTGAAACTGCGGGGCGCAGCTAGTAATAATTAATTTAAGGTAATTGTTATGTCGCAACGATCTCCACAATTTACATATTATTTTAAAGTAATAAAAACAATTTATCCAGAATGGAAAAAGGATTCAATCCAATCGGCTGAATGCAACGGCTCCGGTAAACGACAACAAATTGAAAATCAGAGTGTTTTTGACATGCGAGTTGATATTTTCATATCACAAGTAAAATGCTCAACAAAATTGCTTTCTTTCGGAAATATTTTTTCATTTCTATTTGATGGATAGGAAAAGATTTTTTATTAAAATTGTTTTGTAAATAAAAAAAATTATGATTATTTGAAAATAAGGTTAACCGTTCCAATAAATTCGGTTAGGTATACATAAATTATGGATACTGTTAAAATATTTGATAGTCAAAAACCGTAACGATGAATGAATGCTCTCTTTCCTCAAGGGTTTGCTGGAAGAAAACTCTTCATAGGGTTAAGCTCGCCTTTGTACATTAATTTATTATTAAGTTCTCTGTATATAGAATATAGAACGATACAATAAACAAAATCATATTATCAAGCTCCAAACAAAATACAATTGTATCAAATAAGTCAAATAAATTGTTTGCGGTGAGTCGACCTCTATCTGACGTACCCACGTCACTACAAAATAGTTTTCTGTCAGACAAGCATTAATTATAACATTATTGAAGTTTATAATTGTCAATTACACAAGAAAGTTCCAGCAAAAGTTCAAAAGTTAAATAATGATCTTTCTAAAGCAGACGTTCAGTTCGGAAGCTCCGAACAAAGTTAATAGTACGATGTCTATAGGAAACTCAACATAACTTTAATTCAATCATTATACTTAGATGTTTATAATAGGGACTTGTACTAAAAATACAAGCACTGCCATTTAGACCACCCATTCTCAACTTTTCCACGCGAGGGTAATTTTGTAAAACTAAAACTTTTTCTGAACGAAGTTTGAATTTTTTCCATCGCCTCACATCTCAAAGAAATTCTATTCCAACGCTTCTTTGTTTTACTTGGCGTAATATGTTCCAGTAACAGCTAAAGCCAGATTTTTTTTGTTTTAAATTAATCGTCTGCAAGTAACACGATAGTTTTTATTATCTTACCTGCCTCAGGGTCCGAGTAATATACCCACATAGGTAAATTAAAACCTATAGTATGGTTAAATCGACTCCGCCAGCGATGTCGCGTGAATGTATTTCAGAAGTTTCGCTATAGTATATTGTATTAAGAGGCCCTTTCTGCAAGAAACCGCCTGGGGAAGTACCACACCTATGCCAGATATCCACCGCCAAGCAGTAGTGTGCAAACATTACTGTGTTCCTGTTTGAAGAGCAATGTTTCCAGAGAAACTACTGGGCATATGAGACATTAGAGCCAATGTTTTAAAGTGACGAGCGCAGTGCAGTGCCGCGCAACATTATGCAATGCAAAATTCTGGGTGGCACTGTAATTGTTATGGGCAGGAGTAGCGCTTACCATCAGGTGAACGACTAGCTAGTCTCGTCACTTAGTCAAATAAAAAATAATATTACCCGACTGACCTGAGGTGTATTATGTTTTTAGGTGCCTATGTATTGATTTATGTGTGTATGAATGTGCATTTAGGCTACATTGGCCGGCAGGTTTTTAGTTTGATAGCGAAATATTAGTTTTTTACTCTTACAACAGATTTTACTTCCAGTTCTCATAATTATAAAATAACTACTCTTTGAATCAATTTCATCAACTTCATTTCAAATGTAACAAACTATTTACTGCTACGGGCCGCACACTATTTTCACGATTCAGTTCCCATTGCCCGCAGCAGCAATCGCTTCGCAATATCCGTCGACATAGCTGAGCGAGATGCCTCCGGAACCACTGAATAGGCTTTCAGTGATGTACGGAAAATTGGCGAGACGTACGTATTATATAGAGAATCTTCGGATTTCTACAAAGGAAGGAGTATTAAATCGCTTTAATGGACTTTTCTTTTTAATTTTGTGAACACTCAGCTCCTTTTAACTAATGGATAATTTAATACGGAGGATTTATTAAGCTATGATACACTGAGTTTTAAGTACATCTCACTGATATTACAAATGCAAAAGTTTGTTTGTTTGTGTGTGTGTGTGTGTCTGAACGGTTTTCACAAATTTAGTATATTATATAACTTTAGGTCCTGGAATAGAACACATAATACTTTTTATCACGTAATGTTTTACGGTTCCTATAGGAAATAATAGAATAGAAAACGGGGGTGTTACCGCGGGCCGCTATTAGTTTTTTTATATAACTGAGACTTGAGATTAGCTGGACTTTCGTTTGATGGTAAACGTCACAACAAACATGTTCTATAGAAAAAAAATACTACGTAACCAAATTAAATTTTCTTATTTATGGTACTACTCTATGATTATTTTTTATTTGACTGATTGACGAGACGAGCAAGTCGTTCACCAGATGGTAAGCAAGACGCCTGCCTATAACAGTTTTACAGTTATTACAGTTTGCATTGCATATTCCTGCGCGGCACTGCACTGCGCTCGTCAACCTGAGACATCGGCTCTAAAGTCTCATATGCTCATCAATTTCACTGGAAAAAGTGCCCTCCGAACCGGAACACAGTAATTTTTGCACACTACTGCTTGGCGGAAATCTCACTAAAGTAAGAATTTCAAGAAAGGAGAAACCAGGAAATGTTCGCAAAGAGATTAACTTATTCTATAAGCTTGATATTAAGATCTCGATTTACGTTCAAATATCTTCGGATTAAAATTCAAGTGGGTATTTTGTAAGCGGATCTTTACTTTGATCGCTTGACTCTTCCCTGCCGGAAATCAAAGGATTTCGAAGGCATTAAATGGTTTTGTATTTGCCGAGAATATGATAGTAGATTACTAACCTGACTTTGAAAACAAAAGACGATCCTATCATTTATAAGTGCAGGTTAAGCAAGACTTGAGTGGGCCGCTGCAAGAGCAACCTGACTAAATGGGGTTATCTCGCCCCGGACAGGTCACAATGTGACTGTGGCGTTTCTGCGCAAACGATGCAGCATTTGCTGTCGTGCCCTCAGTTCCCTAACACCTGCACCTTAACCGACCTCTATGAGGCTTCTGCCCCCGGCGTGGCAGTAGCCAATTAAAGGTCCAAAACAATCTAGCCGTGGATCATCGACACGACGAAGAAGAAACAAGACTTTGAATAGCAATTGTTTTCCTAAGCTCTAGTGTAGCCGCAGTTTATACAAAAGCAAAAGCCAATATACGTCAAACCCTAGCTATTTAAACGATGTCTTGTTCGTATCGTTTGAAACATTTTTTGCGTTCCACTTTAAATTTTAACTTCACAAAACGCTCATGCACGTTCAAAGATTCCGTTACATCCGTCATTATATACTACGCTAATAACATCGTGTTAAAAATAATATCCTCTTCTACGGTGCATATTTCCTAAACTCTACAGCGTTTAGATCGCGCGCTGGATTGACTAAACTAATAAACGTCAAGGGCGCTCTTTCGTTCCTGGGGGGGAGGGGGGTCACCACGTACTTATTCTAATTCCATGCAGTTCATTTTAAGGCCTTACACTGAACGGCCTAGATTGGCACTCATAAATGACAAACGTGACGTGACGTCACTCAAAAAAAGACAGCGGAGAATGAGAGAGAAAGAAAATGAGATGGAGCTATATAAACTCCTATAAATGCAAACAAATTGTTTCAATCTCTTTGGATAAATGTCTCTGGTCGACTTATGAACGCTGAGCGATATTGGTGGTGACAGTTAGCCGGGCAATTCAGTTTATGGCCTTAAACTGGATGGATTTGACTGTTTGTGGTGAGGCCCCTGTACTCTTGTTTAACTATCTCACCGTGTAAACAATATCTCTACTCGCTTCGTGCCATCACATCTGCTATTCGTAAATTGATTTATCGGCCCGGTATAGCCGGCGGCGCTCGCCGATTTTATGCTCTACTTGGCTCCACTTAACGAACTTAACAGGCTGTGCGGAACACTAGGCTCGATTGGTTTTTGTTTACTTTTTTAACAGTCGCCACGAAATATTGCACGTGACTTCACAGACATCCCCCTTTCTGCGAGGGGGTAACCACATACTTATTCTTATTCCATGCAGTTCATTTTAAGGTCTTAAACTGAACGGCCTAGATTTTACATTCATAAATAATCAAACGTGACGTGACGTCTCTCAAAAAATAGATTGAAGAGAATAAGAAAAAAAGAGAATGATATATATATATACTCCCATAAAAGCAAAAAAATTGTTACGATCTCTTTCGAAACAAAAGACGACCCGCTAGTATGAAGCTTGATATAAACCATTTGTCTATTACATGTCAGCGTGTAATAGTGAATGTTCCGGCGATTGCAGTTAGAGAGTTAGTTGGTGGAGAGTACCCCTTCTGTATTATATTTATTCTATGTTTCAGCTTAGCATCATCACGTCACCTATTTTACAAAACACGCACACATGTAAAGGCGACTGGAACCGCGGTCCCAGTGCGCTGATCCATTAATTTTATCATTTTTGTTCAGGCGTCTGGGACCTCTCGCAAAATGAACAAAGAATCTATTAGTGTGCAAGTATTCCTATATTATTTTTTGAAGGGCACTGTTTCCAGCGATATTACTGCGCATATGAAACTGAGAACAAAAACTAATGTCTCAAAGGCACGCAGTGTAGTAAGAAAGATTTTTTCTAGATGGCACTGCAGCTGTTTTCTGTTATTGGCAGGCATGGCGATAACCATCAGGTGAATGATCTGCTTGTTACTCCATTAAGTACATTAAATAGTTTCCAATACGTAGCAATTGTTTTTCAAATTCTAGCTATAGGTTTAATTCAAAGTTTCAATAAATATTAATTTAATTTTCTTGAGTGCTAGTTTTATAAATAGACTCTCGCACGTATTCTGAACAACAATGGACTAGATTTAGAATCCATCTAGAATTGCTACTAAGAAGGGATAACCTTTTTTTTTTTTTTTTTTTTTTTTTTTCCCGGGGAAATGCATTAGGCATACCACCCGGCCCCGGGGGGGGGGGGGCGGGGTGCTGATGTGGGACTCCCCCGCCAGCTGGTCGGGCGGGGTTTACCCACTAAAACCCCGGGGTGTTCTCCTCTCCGCATTATGGAGGTGGTTACGGGTTCGCATGGCGCTTC
The DNA here is from genome assembly GCA_912999815.1 of Campaea margaritaria. Taxonomy (NCBI): domain Eukaryota; kingdom Metazoa; phylum Arthropoda; class Insecta; order Lepidoptera; family Geometridae; genus Campaea; species Campaea margaritaria. The sequence continues at coordinate 11,381,061 of OU538790.1, forward strand.
CGCGACCACCTCTGCGGGCGCCCTCCCGGGCTCGCCGCGTGAGGCTTGGGCCTCTTTCTCCGCTGGGTGCGTCCCGGAACACACGGGCCGCACCTCAGCTCGGGACTTCTAACTTGGGCGTTGGACCCCCGATCCGCGGCCCAAAAGTCCCCGTTATTGGTCCCTCGCTGTGCCCTCTGCTGATCAGAGGGACACGCGAAGGACCTCTTCTCGCCAGGTTATTTGCTACGGCCACCAATTCCCCTAGGAGAATTGCTGACCGAACCCCAGGGTGCACCGGCCCAGCTGCTGCCCTTCCCTCCGGATGCAACGCATCAAGAGGGACGAACAACAGCCGGGCACTCGTGGAGGTTACCTGGCCCGCACCCCAAGAAGGGATAACCTGAGATAAGGTAGACAAGCAAAATAGGCGTGACTGGTCGGAATTCAATGCTGATTCAATTTCGATAGGTATCACCTTTACTATTTGGATCACATCATTCAATAGTTCTGGACTGGGCCCCCGTGGTGGATTACGGCCTAACCCTCCTCATGAAAGTACCCGTGCCTAGCAGTGGGACGTGATGGGTTGATGATGATGATTATGATTCAATAGTTGATAGGTATGAACCCTTTCAAGAAATGTGTCTTAAGGCCCTTAGTTCCGTCAAAAGATACATTTCTAAAGCTAACTCTTGTTTTAAATATTAGATAAATACATAATTATTCAAATTAATCAATTCAAGTACAACATTTGATAACCCATATGTGTTTTTTTTTTCAGATTACTTATGTTTTTGTTTTAAAATAACTTTTTAAGAGGATGCTATTTTTGAAGTAAAACTTCTTGACTTGGGGAGTAAGCTGGTGAATGCGTTACGACAAATGTGATCGGGCGAGGCGAATGGAACTTGAGAGGGAGATATAAGTTAGTGAAGATAGAAAGAGAGAGAGTTACGTTAAGTATATATTTTTTTTTAATTATATTTTTTTAGTTTAAGATTTACTTCCACTGTGTGTCCCAGTACACATTTTTTTATTAATGGTGCATCTTCTAGCAAACAGTTTCACTGATTTTACTATATCTACTCTTTGATAGATAAACTCGATATCTATAAAAGGTTCTAACGATTTCTAAATCGAACAATCGTGTCCATATCAAAAGTATTATTTTCTCCTATTACGCGTTATTTTGACGGAGTGTTTAACGTAACAGCCACGGCAAAGTGGGCGCTATCTTGGACGTTATTTCAACAGTGTTTCATGCGATATTTGTTTATGAGCCGCGTCGAGTTTATTATGTGGGTACTGTACTAATCACCTTAACTAAGTTTGTAGGTAACTTAGTATAATAGTAGCTTAATTTTTTAAGACTAGTGGTATTTTTAGTATTTTAAGGGCGGTTAATTAAAATTACTATTTCAGTGTACAGTATTTTTCTACAAAATTGTTCGTTCTTTTAATTGAACGCTTAAATTATTGAGAACAATTTCATGCATCATATAATTAAATTAATATTTAATAATAATAATTTTTATTATTTCCTATTAATATATTTTTTATATTTTTTATTATTGTTATTTAATTATTATTATATTTATTATATGCATGTAATCCATATAAATACGCGTATAAATATGTATGTATGTATGGATGTGTTTAATGTAGTATTGATTTTATTTTCAAATATGTTATTTACGTGTGTGTGTATTTTTGTTTTATTGTTATTAGCCACGCTTATCCCACTGCAGGGCAAAGGCCTCTCTTCCCTCTTTCCATTTCTCGCGGTTGAGAGCTTTAGTGGTCCAGTCGTTGCAAAAGGAGTCAAGCTCATCCCGCCATCTCCGCCTGGGCCTGCCGCGCCGTCTTTTGACGTTCTGTGGCATCCACATTGTCGTGGTTTGGGCCCAGAGATCGTCCGACATGCGACAGATGTGACCAGCCCAGTTCCACTTAAGGCTAGCGGCTTTGTGTCCGACATCGGCGATTTGTGTTTTATTAATCTTTATATATTATTATGCATAAATTATAATAACCTTACCAGTGACTGCTGTAGATAAAATTAATTACCTGTAACAAAATTTCAAAACATTAGTATAGAAAATAATTAGTTAAAAATAGGCTATGTGTTTGCTTTGCAAGTTAACAACACTGGGTGCGAAACCTCTGTCCTGCACGAGTGACACAAATAAACATTCTAGATTCATAGCAGTGACGTCACAAGCTCTTGGGTGAGCTAACAAACTGCAATACTAGGGCCGACACAACCTCACTTGACCCACAAGCTTACTACGATAAATCAGGCAGTTCAGATACTAAAACGGTAAAAAAAAATACTGAAAACCACCTTCATTATCAATATCTTTATATTCTTCATTCTATTAAACATAAGTATTAAATGTATAAAATACTGTAAGTACGCCACCCACCCTACTATCGAAAAATGTTTTTTACTGTCCATCCAAAGGTTGTCTGGAAGAAATAGCTTTCAGCGATAAGACCGCCCATTGTACTACCCTTGTTTACCTATTGTAATTTTTCTGTCCTGTGTTTAATTTTGTTTCTGGTGTACAATAAAGAGTTTTCTATTCTATTCTATTCTATCTTCATTATTAATACATAAAATTTACATCCTAAAATAGGAGTACCAATATAATTGAAAACGGTGGCTTTAGTCCTAAAACAACAAATCTCTGACTCTGCAATTTCCACGTCAGATACGAGAGGCGTGGAGAGTGGAATCCGAGAGCTTGGAAGGGTTAGGTTTATTAAATACTGCAACCCGTGGCTTAACACGCGTTAACTATTTTCACAGTAATTTTTTACTGGTTAAAAAGTATTCTGTATCCTATTCCAGGATATAAGGTATATATATACCAAATTTTATCAAAATCCGTTCTGCCGTTTCGGCATAAAAACGGAACAAATTTACACACATGGACAAACTTTCATGTTTGTAATATTAGTGAGACTAGCTGCACCCGCGGCTTTACCTGTGTTGACTATTATCCTAAAAGAACCCTAAATGTTTCTGGGATAAAAGTAATTTATGTCACTTTCCATCCTTTTAGCTATCATTATACAAAATCACAGTTCAATCTATTGTTTCATTGCTGCAAATTTTTCAACGCTATAATTTAGCCCTGGCATTTTTCAAAATTATCATCAAACGAAAAAAAACTTTAAATATTAACAAAAACGACTCAAAGTTTTATTTTTATAGGGATCTACAGGAGGATCTCAAGTTACAACAGATTAAGGCTTCAAAAAAGTTCATTTCAGGGAAGTTTTTGGGTAAAATATTTTTGTTTTGAAAACAATATTCGATTTTGAGAGCCAACGGGATTTGTGTGAACTTTACCTCGTTTCAAAGAATCATTTCACAAAACACCCTAATCCTACTAATAATATTTAAAAAAGCGAATGTAACTCTGTCTATAAGTTAATGTAGAAATATCTATATATATAAAAATGTTATGTTGGTTTGTGTACGCTTCAAAAACTTAAAAAGTTCTGCACCGATCGAGCTGAAATTGTAGCATGATATATAATCCGCATCAAGGATTGTTTTTATCAATTTTTTTCAACAGTGACATATCAGCGAATGTGTTAATGTGCCACAGCGAAGCGTGCCAGGGTGTACCCTAGTAGTGTACTAGCTGTAGCTAGTCCCTACTTATATTATAAATGCGAAAGTAACTCTGTCTGTCTTTTGCTCTTTCACGCCTAAACTACTGAACCGATTGAAATGAAATTTGGTACAGAGACAGTCTAGAACCTAGGAAAGGACATAGGGTACTTTTTAATGCGAAAAAAGCATTGTAAGGGTTTGAAATAGGGGATGAAAGTTTGTATGGAAGTTTCGTCATTTTTTAAGCTAGAAGCTTTAAACTTATTTTTAGGCTTTTGATTAAATATAAATATCATTCAAAGTTTGTAAAAATTTTACCTTTGATGGGGTAAAGTAAAAATAAGGAATGAAAGTTTGTATGGAAATGTGTAAGGTTTCGGCTAAACCACTGCACCGATTTGAAAAATTATTTTACTAATGGAAAGTTACATTGACAGCGAGTAACATAGGCTATATTTTATCCCCATATTCCCGCGGGAACAGGAACTACGCGGGTGAAACCGCGGGGCGTAGCTAATAGTATATAGTTTTAATTCTGCCTGAGTTGTCAGATGAATAATAAAAGTAAATCATAATATAAAATTAATAAAATAATAATTGAATTAATGAATAATAATATTGTATTAACTGACTCTGTATGTTCGCGTCTTTTCATTGAGGGCTGAACGGTTATTGATAAAATTTGGTGTGGAGATAGTTCAAACCCTTTGGAAGGACATAAAATGTGACAAAGTGCTGCTGTTTTTAATTAAATTGTCTTTTCCGCGCGGACGAAGTCGCGAGCAAACGTAAGGTAATGTAAAACAATTGCAACCCCAATGCTTGATATTCAGCTACATTATAAACACATTTCAAAACGCAAATGCAAGTTCTATTATAATAAAGCCTACTGCACGCTTGCTACCAAGCTTTCCTTCAAAAAGAAAAACATTCATCATCAGAACTTTCGGCATTATTTAAACATTCAACGCCAGATTTATTCCACGAGCGCTTCAACCATATCTCTTCACCGCAAGCCGCGATGAGATACCTAAAAAAAATGAAAACACTTTGTTGTTCGCTGTATGAAAAGCTTGAATAAGAAATGTGAAAAACTCAGTCTGAAAAGCTGTGTAAAAAGAACCATGAATTCAGTTGTTGAATAATTTGGGAGTTAGAAAATGGTTTAAACGTACGAGCGGTATACGGCTTGTTTATGTTACGGTGGTCCTTCGAGTGCCTGATGTGGTAACATTTTTTTTTATTTGACTGAGTGATCAGACGAGCAAGTCGTTCACCTGATGGTAAGCGCTACGCCTGCCCATAACAGTTACAGGACCACCCAGAACACAGCATCGCATCATCCTGCGCAACACTGCACTACGCTCGTCACCCTGAGACATCGGCTCTAAAGTCACATAATGACAGTTGTTTGTAGAGGGAGGCCTCTTCTGCAAGATACGAAAGTACAAGGAAATACAACACCTATACCAGATATTCATCCGCCAAGCACGCAGTGTGCAAACTAGACTGTGATCCGGTGTGAAGACACTGTTTCCAGTGAAATTACTGGGCATATTATGAGACTTTAGAGCCGATGTCTCAGAGTAACGAGCGCAGTGCAGTGCCGCGCAAGATTATGCAATGAATAGTTCTGGGTGGACTTGTAACTGCTATGAACGGGCGTAGCGGTTATCATCAGATGAATGTGCTGATCGTCTTGTCACGCATTCAAATTTAAAAAAAGCTAGCAACTGCTCGTTGTGGCGTTCTATGGGGGAGGCCTATGTCCAGCAGTGGCAGGCTGGTTATAAAATTATTGTGCTAAAAATTTTAAGCGTCACAATCGTAAATGTAATCTAATTTAAGTCCATTGCGAAAAATATATTGCAGCCACGAGTATAAAGTATTTAAATTACGGCTAAATTAATTCATTGTGGCTGGTTTGGAGCAATTATTACAGTTTGTGGTAAAAATTTCGCATTTCACGTAACAGTTTCTGGTTGGATACAATGGCCGATTTTAGAATTAATTTCTGTTAGGTATTTTGTTTGTATCTATTCTTCTGGCCCCTGTGGTGGGTTATGGCCTTACGATATAGGTTATGATGATGATGATAAAAGTGTTTTTCAAACAATTAATTAAGTCAAAATCAACTTTTAGTTTATTTGTCTTCGTTCATTTTTATGTAGAACTTTGAACGCTTAAGCAAACAAAAATGCTAAAGTTAGTTCTCTATTTTCTTTACACAATGAGATTTTATTACAAGCCGATTGTACAGTCAGCCACAAAATTCGCTGAACCTCTCCAAAATGTTAACTAACGTAAACTACGAGTATTTTGTGTGTCAGTGTACAGTTTTAAACACGAACCAAGCCCTACTGTACTAGAATCTTAAGGGCACACGCCTGTCCGTCTAAATATCAACCCAGACCCCTCGTCCGTGCTATAAGGGTACAAACACACACGCTGTCAACACGTGCCATCTCCGCTTCACAAAAGTAAGCACCCTCAAACTTCGCGTCATTAGAGCTGACTGAAACAGCGGCCTAATTGGCACAGTACCATAGAAGACAGTCATGTAGCCCCTACATACAGAATAGACACTGTCCATTCCCACGATCTACTTTCCAGCACCTCTAACCGCAATTCAAAGGTCAATCGGGGGGTCAGTCAATATTACACGTCCAAATGACAAATGACATTAGACAAACGGGTTTACTATGAACCTTCATAATAGCGCGTTGTCTTTTGATTTGGTCGCGTAGTATCTTTGAGTACCTACTTACACACACATTTGTCGCATGTATAAATGTTATATTTTGTATGTGTGAAATGTCGAATCATTAATTTGTATGGAGTGTCTGGGATGTGTATTGGAGTAAGCTTGGAATAACTGGAAATGCCAATCTCACTAATATTATAAATGCAAAAGTTTGTGTGTTTGTATGTTTGCCCTCTCTTCACGCTGAAACGGCTGAAAAGATCTTGATGAAATTTAGTATATGTGCCAAGCAGTAGTGAGCAAACATTACTGTGTTCCGGTTTGAAGGGCATTGTTTCCAGCGAAATTACTAGGCATGTGAGACTTTAGAGCCGATGTCTCGGAGTGACGAGCGCAGTGCAGTGCCGCGCAGGATTATGCAATGCAGTGTTCTAGGTGGTGCTCTGACTGTTATGGGCAGGCGTAACGCTTGCCATCAGGTGAGCGACTTGCTCGTCTTGTCACTCTGTCAAATAAAAAAAACTCACCCCTATCACCTCAAAAAGATCGGTATAAAAGTTAGCTGATTGTAATACAATTTTATTCAAGCTCTTTATTTGTCTATGCAAAATTTGAAAGTCCTTATAATTTTCCTTTGTAAAGTCCGCTTTGTTATAAAGTTGGAAACATTTTTCTTTACTAGCTGTTGAATAATGAAATATGAAATGCATTTTTAAGTGTGTATTAGTTGGATTAAAGCGTTCAACTCTGTTGGTTGCTACAAAGTAATTTTAAATTACAAAGTGTATGGTTTTACCATTGCTCTGTGTTTATTTTTGTTTCTGTTGTAACATATAATAATGAGTTTTCCATTATATTCTTCTTTTCTTTGTGAGCTATAAAAACACAGGGTTAAATACAGGGAATCCTTGTTAGAGGTCAGGGCCTCACCACGAAAATTCATCCAGTTAAAGGCCTTAAACTGAATTGCTCTGCTAACTATCACCACCAATATCGCTCAGCGTTCATAAGTCGACCAGAGACGTTTATCCAAAGAGATCGGAACAATTTGTTTGCTTTTATGGGAGTTCATATAACTCCATCTCATTCTCTATCCCTCTTATTCTCTGCAGTCTATTTTTGAGTGACGCCACGTCACGTTTGTCATTTATAAGTGTGTGGTGCCAATCTAGGCCGATCAGTTTAAGGCCTAATGAACTGCATGGAATAAGAATAAGTACGTGGTCACCCCCTTGGATATACGTATGTGATTGTGATACGTTATTATTATAATGATTTATTATTATGTTGAGATATCATCAGTAGTTACCAAAACAGATCCTAAGAAGGTTTCTTTTTTTACTTAGGACACACTAACATCCAAACCCGACCTTATCTGTGGTTTCAATATTAGCCTTTCACGGGAATACGAGACCGCCCCCCGATCAAATATTATACCATGATCTACTACATTACAAGGGTTGTTCTGTTATGAGCTTACAAGTTTAACCCGAGCGAAGATTAAACACCCTTCAGCGTTGACGCTTCGCAAATTCTTTCAACCTTTTATTGCGGAATCCGTGAAAGCCATTTGGAGAAGAGAAGAGTCTTATTTATTCTGTCAATAAAGGAATATTTCACTCCCTTATCGGCGGCTTTCCCAGGGTTATGAATCTGCCTGGAATTTCGTAATGAAATTTTTAGGACATCTCCCGCATTATTACTTTGAAGGGCTACTGTGAGGTATTTGGGAGATGTCTCCTTTTGTATTGGAATTTTAGGTAGAATGTCTTCTAAATTGATATCTCTTTGATGTTTGCTAGGCTTTGAAAACGAATCTTATTTTTAAGTTTTTTTAATTAATACTTTTGTTTTTATTTGACTGAGTGGCGAGACGAGCAAGTCATTCGCCTAATGGTAAGCGCTACGCCCGCCCATAACAGTTACAGTGCCACCCAGCACTTTGCATTGCATAATCTTGCGCTCGTCACCCTGAGACATCGGCTCTGAAGTCTCATATGCTAATTTCGCTGCAAACAATGCCCTTCGAACCGGAACACAGTAATATTTGCACACTACTGCTTGGCGGATGAATATCTGGCAAAGGTGTGGTACTTTCCCAGGCGGTCTCTTGCAGAAGAGGAAGAGGAAAATTAAAGATAAATTTGCATATGCAATAAGCAAGACAGTACAGAGGTATTAAACAACGGATTAGGATATTTCGTTTTAATTTAAGTAAGTGCTTTTTTAATTTTTATCACTTTCTTACAGAATTGGGATTACAGAGTGTTTTGGGTTGAAACAGGGGTTGAAATTAATGAACAGGGGTTAAAGTAAATTATAATTATGATGTGGTGATATATCTTGTGCTTAATTACTGTACGCTTGTGCCTATGAAACAAACCTAATTAATTTTATGCAAAAGTACCGCAAAAACATCAAATGTACTATAAAATAATGCGGATGTATTACATGAACATTTCCTTAACAATAAACATATTTCTTCAGAATTTTCGTCCAGTTGTCTGCAAGGATAAAATTATAATGATGACATCCAAATGGAGCATTTCTCCCTCCCCTTCTTTCTGTGGGGTTAATTATCTCACGGTTCATACAATTTATAATAAACCTGCCTGCAGCCCCCGGTCCCTTTAGTTAGGCGGGTAAAACTTTACTTCACTTACAGGGAGATATCACTCGTTATTTTCAACTTCCAACTACAGATAATATTACGGGGTTCCAATACTTTTTGTTACTTCCACTAACATTATTTTACTAGTAACTGTGCTCGCGACTACGTCCGCGTGGAACTTAATAATTTTATAATTTTTCTAAACTAGAAGTAGCCTAAGTTACTCCTTATTACATCAGCTACCTGCCAGTGAAAGTCCAGACAAAATCGGTCCAGCCGTTCGAGAGATTAGCCTGAACAAACAGACAGACAGACAAACAAAAATTGAAAAAAAAAAGAAAACTGGTTTATTATTATTTACCGTATACATTCATATGTATTTGTGGTAAAAAGCGGTTGTTTTAATACTACAAACAGACACTTCAAAGTCATTTATTTGTATAGATTACGTCGCAATAAAAATAATTACGCTTCCTTCGTAATTCAATGAAACAGCAGGAATCTTTATTACGACATGGCACCAAAATAATTTATTAGGTGGACTGCCAGTTTTTTTGAAACGTATATAAAATGTACTGCTCCTTTTTAATAAAAGGCGCAGGCAGGGGAATTTGTAATGAAGGAAGACTTGTAATCTCTCGCGATAAAAAGCGTTAATGAAAAATTTTGGATGTAAAAGCTTTACGGATTTTATAGATTAAAAATCGTAAGACGATAAACTTTGGGAACTTGAGTTTTATGGTCAAAAACAATATTTAGTGTAATTCGCCAAACCATTTTCAGTCGTATATTTTGAAAACTAGCTGTAACCCGTGACTTCGTTCGCGCAGTACTTAGACAAGTGTATTTATATGCATATCTTGTGAATCTTCCATGATATCGATATGAAATATACAGAGAAATTTAAGTTGTAATTTCTGTTTTAATCTATGATTTTTTTCTTGAAATCCGTTTAGCCGTTTTGGAGTCTCTTCGAGACAAAATCTCAGACAAACAGACGGATATGAATTTTTTAAATGGGAATTAATAATTAGGCATAGAATTAAGGATTAGTTTTCACTAAAAGTTTGGAATTTACTTTGAAGTCATAAACTTCAATTTTATCAATTAGTATTGACTTTTACAGTAAATCTCAGTAAAAATAAGCGGTGGTAGCCTAGTGGGAGAACGGTCGCCATTCAATCAGAAGGTCGTGAGTTCAAATCCCAGCGCAGGCACGTACCTAAGTGTTTCTGTAAAATATATGTACGTAATTATCACTCGTTATTCGGTGAAGGAAAACAACGTGAGGAAACCCACATGCCTACCCGAGAATTATTTCGGAAGTAGGTATGTTATCCACCAATCCGGACGGGGCCCCCGTGGTGGATTATGGCCTGACCATGATGATGATGATGAAATTTCTGACGGAAACTCAACGCGTCTATTCTATCACAACAAAACAACATTGCAATTCATCAAATTGATTAAGCAATGAGTACACTTAACCACAACAAATCTAAGTTTTAGAGGCAAAAAGCGGTCTGAAACCCACTCAACCTTAATAACACAATTAATCAAAGGAGATCAATGAACGACAGACGGACGGTAGAAGAGTACCTCCTTAGGAAGGAAGGAGCATTAATCACATGCCCCTTTTACTTCTGGTTTCTAGTGTTTGAAGTACCAGCTATAGGTATCGATATGGACATACTAGTTTAGTATGTTCTCTTGGCTACCATGGTTTGATACCACAGCGGTACCGATGATAGTATTGAGATAAAAAAAGAACCATCAAAATCGGTTCACCCAGTCGATAATTCTGAGGCAACAAACATAAAAAATACAGAACAATTGAAAACCTCCTCCTTATTTGAAGTCGTTTAAAAAAAACAAAGAAAGAAAGAAAACATTTATTCTGACACAACTGCACACAACAACGAAAGACAAGACAAGAAAATGACACACAGCGAAGATAATAGTGTACTGTGTGTGTGTTTGTGTGTGTGTGTGTGTGTGCGTTTGTGAGTGTGGGTGTAAGTAGCCGGCGCGTAGTGATGTCAGAAAATGATACTAGTAGATACTAGATGACTACTAGACAGCAACCATGCTGGGAGGGCAATATTAGTCTACGTCCTGACTAGGAACGACATTTGTGTATGATTTCCAATAGTAGGTACTTAGCTAGTAAGTATCAACGGGTTGTAAGGAAGAGTATTTATATCGTACTCTACCAAAAGATAGTGCCAAGACCTCCAGAGACAGATACCAAGATGAAGAGAGACGAAGGCAGTCCGTAGGCGCGGGGCGTTAAAGAGTATCAATACCAAAAAAAGTATCGGGTATGTGTCATCGATATCGTAGTCCTAACAAATGTATTTATTTAAAGAAACATTCTACAAAATTGCATTTTTAAACAGATCCTGCTAATTAAAAAGGTACTCGAATCACGGATCTTCGATACCTGGAAAATGTTAACCTGAAAATACTGAGTATTGTATCTAAAAGTATCGATACTTTCCCAGTATTATTTGAATGATCGCCCTTCTGATACCGGAAGGAAATTGAATCTTCGGCGCCAATTGTATCGAACGTTTTTGTTTGATGATTGTCGTTGTTTTTGTTTGAAATGCTTTTGGAAGTTACGCTCTTTGTTTGAAAAGCGTTCGAAATTTCAATTTGAGTGGATTTGTTCCGTTTGATTGGGACTGCAAAAGAAGCGCTAGATTTTTAGGTTTAGGCACGTATTGCTACGTCTGTGTTTTTTAATCACTGACAAAATTAAAACTATTATAATTAAATGGGTATTCGTGATTCACCGGGAATCGACAGAGTAAAATTGGAGTAGGTACCGGCCCTTAAAAAACTACTAACCACAATTATGCTGCAAATATTACGATGCTGCATTTTTGTTTTTCATCTGACGTAATTAGGTTTTAAATTCAAACATTTGCTAATTGTTATTGGGATTTGAATTTAATCAGTTTAAGGCCTTTATGCTATGTCAACCCGCGTAAGCCTTAGCCAGTGTAATCAGCTCCAGACCCTTACAGACCCTGTGCATAAGGCAATGTTTCCACTGTACAGAACCTAAGCTAATTTACCGCTATAGCTTCCCAAAGCGTCAAACAACCGCGTAAGCTACTCAAACTGCCTTAGCCAGAAGAATCAGCTCTACGTAAGCTGCTTTAGACCCCCCTGCCAATGTTTCTACTGTAGACAACCCAACGTAATAATTCCGCTACAGATTCCAAAAGTGCCAAAAAAGCCGCTTATGCTACTCAAGCTGCCTTAGCCAGAGTAATTAGCTCCAGACCTCTACAGACCCTGTGCCTAAGCCAAGGCTTCCACTGTAGAGAACCTAACCTATTTTACCGCTACGCGACAAACAACCCGCGTAAGCTGCTCAAGCTGCCATAGCCAGTGTAATCAGCTCCACATAAGCCGCTACAGGCCACTGTGGTGACGCCACATCTCTACCTACAAGGGGATTTACACTGCAAAGGGGTATAAAAACTCTAGAGCTATTTATATGTCCAAGAACGAAACTGAAACTAGGTCAACTTGTCTTTATCTAGTCTTGTTTTAGATCATGTACCTATTGTTTAATAGTTAACTAATCAAACAGTAGGTGTATATTCAACAGCCAAGCTACCCATTTTGATAAAAGGGATCCAGTAATTAGAGTAGTGGTAGCTTTTTGATTTATTTTTGTTGACTACATGCGAGTGTATACATATTTTTTTAATTGATAATTCTTCGAATCTGTAAATCAGCTTTTATTTGTATTTCTAATAAACACCACTGAAAAGTCACAGGAAAGCAAAATACGCAATTTCGGTTACTTGGATGACTCATTTTTTCTAGTTCTTTTAATTTAAAAACCAAACTACTAAACCGATTTTGATTAAATTTGTGTGGGACCAGTCTGATAATATGTAAGTATATAATTTTAAATAAAAAACACATTTTCCAAATCAGTTGATAAATGAAGGAGTTCTGAGGTAAAAAAACATTAAAAAATAAACTACCGAATTCAGAACCTCTTTTTTTTAAGTCGGTTAAAAATAGGGCCACATATCCACTCAAACGCCTGACGATAAGGCACGTGACGTTATTCTACAAAAACAAATGAATTCGAAGTGCGCACCGCGGTTTCACCTGCGCAATTCCTGTTTTCCCTCGGGAGATCTCTGCATTTTTCAGAGATAAAAGGGCATTCTGGGATAATGTAGCTTATAGCTTTCTATTAGTGAAAGAGTATTTTCAGAACCGGATCAGTACTGTACTGGGGATAGTACTGGGGGCCTGGACCTAAACTGGATCCAGTTTAGTTTGAAAATGGTAGCAACATAAAAAATAAGACGTGACGGTATGATTATGCGTCGCGGTTCAGTTTAGGTCTTCAATTGAATCGCTATAAGAGGTCATAGTATGCCTCCTGGAGATTACCTTTACTGGTCAACCAAAAAGCAAGTGATAATTACATACATTATGATTTACAGAAACACATTGGTACGTGCTCGCACTGGGATTTCAACTCACAACCTTCTCCTTGGAAGGCCACCGTTCTCCCACTAGGCTACTTATTTGCTAGGTTATTTGTCTACTAAAGTATAAATAAATTAATAAATATCTATCTAAAACCAGTGAGTAATCAACGTCAGAATTCTCGGCTCAGATGCGGGTAGTAATTGCGTCCGGCGCCGCACAATAAACTTGAACAATAGGTCCTAAATCGCTCGCTAATGACGCGGAACTCCCTTCTCGACTATCCTAGACTCATTAATAGTTTTCTTATATGACAAGTGTGTCATACTGGAGCTTTTAAAAGGAGAATATGCTTTTTTATTTGAAATACAATTCTAATCATTGACCTACATCTAAAATAAGAAGAGTTGTTACACTAATAGAAGCCGAAAAGTTGAATTTTACGTTGAAACTTGAAACGATAGATACTTAAAACTCCGAAACGGGAACTGAGTATATAGCTATTGAAAGTTTGGCGGTAAACTAACTCTGAAAACAGTTTGAGCTCAAATTCATTCCTGGGGCCTTGCCATGAACAGTTAAATCCATCCAGTTTAAGGCCTTAAACTGAACTGCCCAGCTAACTGTCACCACCAATATCGCTCAGCGTTCATAAGTCGACCAGAGACATTTATCCAAAGAGATCGGAACAATTTGTTTGCGTTTATGGGAGTATTATTATTATAGCTTCATATCATTCTCTTTCTCTTTCATTCTCGGCAGTAAATTTTTGAGTGACGTCACTTTTGTCATTTTTTTTTTTTTATTTGATAGATTGACGAGACGAACATGTCGTTAACCTGATGGTAAGCGATACGCCTGCCCATAACAATTACAGTGCCACCCAAAACTTTGCATTGTATAATCCAACGCGGAACTGGAGGCCTACCATGACGTCTTATAGCGATTCAGTTGAAGACCTAAACTGAACCGCGTCGCATAATCGTACCGCGACGTCTTATTTTTTAAGTTGCTGCCATTTTCAACCTAAACTGGATATGGTTTAGGTTGAAAATGGCTTATTAGCGACTCAATTTAGGTTGCTACCATTTTCAACCTTAACTGGATCCACTTTAGAATCTGCGCTGAGCACAGCGAGCTGGACATTTTTACATGTTCTTTAGTGACATTTACGGATGTTGCCCTTAAATGTATTGGTTCTTAGTTACATGTAAGTACGGTGTCGCTTTGGAAACACCTGTTAAGACACTGTATATTGAAATAAATAAATAAATAAATAAATAAATAAATAACTTTAGGTTGAAAATGGCAGCAACATAAAAAATAAGACGTCGCGGTACGATTATGCGACGCGGTTCAGTTTAGGTCTTCAATTGAATCGCTATAAGAGGTCATGGTAGGCCTCCTGTACTGCGCTCGTCACCCTGAGACATCAGCTCTAAAGTCTCACATGCCCAGTAATTTCGCTGGAAACAGTGCCCTTCAAACCGGAACACAGTAATGTTTGCACACTATTGCTTGGCGGATGAATATGAAGATGAATGATGAAGTCTGTACGTAGATGACCACACAAAAACAACCACTTATAATCTCGATCTTAATGATACATAACATAATAATACAGTACATTTCTAGTCATAGAACAGAAGGATTATGGAGAGTCAAGCTGGACATTAAAACGTAATCTTGCACGTAGATGGCCAACCTACACATAATTATAACGCCACACTAAGCAGTTGAATACCGAAACCACACCAATAAAACTTTAATCCGAAAAACTCCACAATGCCAGCGGCAGCCTGGTAGGTGTCGTTGTTAAAATTCATTTATAGCCACATTATGCCGCTGTGGCCTGAATTTCAAAATGAGATTCCCGTGGGGTACGTGACTTCGGGATCTTTACGGCACGTGAAATGCCCTGTGTGTCATTGGGATTAGATATTTCGTATTTAGGTTTATATGCAAGGCAGGGAAGCATTTGACCGCGAACACACCTGGAGGCATACCATGACCTCTTATAGCGATTCAATTGAAGACCTAAAACCCGTTCACTGCTGAATACACAACTGTCGTATTTTTCATAACTTGCCGCTAGTGCGGGAAAACACAACCTTTGTGTTTTTTGTATGGGAAAACACTACGGAATGTGCAGAGTCGCACCCGTGGCTAGACAAGAAAATTGGCTCAACAGTCAAAATGTTCAACAGTAATAATGTGTTCTACCCTCATACAAACATTCATTCAGGATTCCATGTTGTAATATTCTAAACTGTATTATCTTAAGACCTAACAATGTACCTACATGTGGTAACAAAACAATAAATGAATGAATGATATAGTACAACATTATTTAAATTTTTAATGTTTTTGCCCGGTTAGTCGTGGTATCTCGCAGGGGGCTTCCTGACTCGACTGTTTCGCCTTTTAGCCGCCGGCGGCGCCACTAGTAGCGCGGGAGCGCGCGAAACGGGCGATGCGCTGACACCGCTTGAACCCCCCGCCTTTGCCACGCGAATCTGGGCTTTCTTAACAGGCGGGGTATTTGAATGGCGCGCTACAAATTCACTATAATTGTTATCAGTTGTTATTATAGTGATCAATTATCAATAGTGATCAATAATAGTGATCAGTTATTATAGTGAAAAAAAAAATTATCTATCAATAAATATTTTATTTGTTTTTGTTTTTATTAGATATTTTGAAATTTTTTTATTTTCTTTTTATTTTGTTGGTATTATATGTTTTTTTAAATTTGTTTTTATTTTTAATTAAATTTTTTATTGTTTTTTCTTATTAAATTAAATTAAATTACTTAAAATTATAGTAGTAATCAGATTTTTAAAATGCAAGAATAATTAACCTGTCAAGAGGAGAAGAGAGATAGATGCGGCGCAAGTGTACAATGAACGTAACGGGACAATGAGCGTTACGGGACAATGTGTCAAATTTTTCGTGCATGCATCGATTCATTAGACGTTGTCACGTCAAAAGATTTTGTTCTGGTATGATGAACTTTTCTCATAGCTTGGGATGAAAAGTATCGTGTACCACACGGTAACAAAATTATTTAAGCTCGAGCGAAGTACTTTGACTCCCTCGCTACGCTTAGGATTCTACTCTAGAACCCCTCGCTACGCTCGGGATTCTACTATAGAATCCTTCGCTTCGCTCTGGATTCAAAAATCGCTCTCGCCGTAAATACATTATTTTGTTCCCTTGTGGTACAATCTACTATTGTATTGTATTGTAGTGTCGCTCTCTATTGTCAGAGTTTGTCAGGCTGCTCAAGTACTTGCACTTTTGTTATGACTTGCGCTCAATAAAGACTTAGAGGCTGCCCCGGTTAGATTAACGCCTTACCTATTTCAGCGGCAAGCCACACCGGAGAGGTGCCGCGCGGCATGACTTCACTGGATGCCTTTTTCATACATTTGCATCAAAGTCAAAATTACGCGCGATGCTTTCGAAATGTATGAAACTGACAGCGCCGCGGGGTACGCCCTACGTGCATCTATGTTTTTCGCCTTAGGACCCCAAGTTCTTTCCAGCAAATTTAGTCTTGTACTCTCTATACTTTCTACTATACGAAGTTAAGATAACGCTACTGAGTTATGTTACATAGATGACACAGTCGCGCAATAAAATGAAATATGTATGCTCAAAACGTGCGTGACGCCGCTGAATTTGCTATTGACATTGCGTCCCAAATGTTTATCCCAAAATAATAAATTTACCCCGCGTTCTTACACAATATCGATGCTATAAATGTCCAGACAGACGGGGCAGATGCTGTTACGATGTTTGGAAACAAGTCAAAAGTGTGATACACATTCTAGCACATTCGAGCTTTAAGTTGTTTGCGACTTGATTTTTGTCAGGCGTTATTACAAAAACTTGGAATAATCATCCAGTTAGACCATTATTGGGTTTTAATATAAAAAAAAGCGAAAGAACTAACTTCCAAGACAGTTGTGCGGGACCGCCATGAAGATTTTCTTATTCAAATAAAGAAAAAAATATCGAAATCAATTCAGAAAACCCGTAGATACAAAATAAATTACGCAAAACAATACCTTTCCATATTTATGCGAGCCCACTGAGTGGATTTTCTTTTTCAAATTTATAAAACACCATCGAAATCAATTCAGACATCCCGGAGATATGAGGTAAAATACACAAATAAATCGTACACCGTTTACATAAAAATATGCGCCAAATATAAGTAAACACAAACGCCTATCAAACATCGAAAAAAAAACGATTGGTAGAAGCTACTGTTGTGTTCACTAATCTAGGGCTTGGGTTTAAAGTAAAACAACCAGATTATCAGTAAGTAGGCACACGCTCAGAGGAGACGACCGCCCGCTCTGAATGACAGATTGGGAGTGAGGAGAGGCGCCACTGTCGATTGTGTGCCTACATTTATTTGTATATCACATCTCTTCCTTTTTATAGAATTAATTAATTGTTTTATATTCAATAATTACTTCTAGATTAACTTAACTATATTTCTATTTAAATAAATCGATATCCAAGTAACTTCTTTATCAGATGCTTTTCGCTTATAGATTAATTACTTATCAATCATTTATTGATTATTTAATAATTATATACTAGTTATCTATTAATTTATTATTAACAATTTCTTAATCATTTGTTTATAATATTATTTCTTAATAACTTGTGTACCTATTCATGATTTATTATATATTTATTAATCTTGTTTACAATAGTAAGCTTACATGCTAACTATTTTAACAATGATGGACGACTTCCATTGACCTTCAACTTTATTTCGGTGTAGGTACCATATTCGTACCTTATAATAATTGTATGACTTTTTCAATTCTCGATAGTGATTTGAGGTGTTGAATTAATTCTGACAGTAAATTATTTTCTTTTACTAAGTTCTTCGCCTTTTCTTACTTCACACACCATTTCTTGTATTCAGTCTATACCTCTTCTTTCCTCTCTTTATAATTTTTTTTCTTTTCTGTTTATTTTGGCCAAAGCTTGTACGTAGAACGTAGTCCAGCTTTTCGTGTTAACAATACCAAATGTCCTTTGTGGGTTGCTACTCGAACTGCCACGATTTGGGATTTAGCAGTTGCATAACTGTTTACGCTATTTGGTGCTTTGATTACGTAAATATGTTACTATTTTGATTTTCCAGTGTTCGATATCTGCCTTTCTATAGTAGTTAGTCACCAGGAGGTACTTGAGCAGTTTCCTTCTATGCATCTTTGTCGTTGTCATAGTCATTTATTTTATAATAAGCTTTTAGTAGCAAAGTACATTTGATTAAAATAAAGTTTGCTTGTGGTAATTTAGATATTGTCTTAACAAATTTGTCATAGACTTTAATATCATTTGTTAGAAAACGCTTTTTTTTTTTTTTTTTTGTATGTACCTATGTCTAATTGTCCATCTAGAGAGATTGGCTTTGGTACCAGCGTTGCTGTACAACGCGGTGTTTTGCAATTTTAGGTTTGCATATGGTGTTTATGTTGTGTACCTCGCTTCTAAGATTGATTTATTAAACTTTTGCGTATGTACGTACCCGTGTCATAAATTGCACGAACTGAACATACAGTGGTGCTCAGACACATGAAAGACCTTTGTTATAAGGATCTCGCTGCAGTTTTGACTCAAAACCAATGAAGGTGGTTTATTTACAGGTTCATTGAATCCATTTTGTTAGTTCGTCTATATATTTGTATATTTTGATTCATTGTTTTTCCAAAAAAAATTGTGATCAAACTTAACGAACTGGAGGAACTGTTTTGTCAATTGTGATTAGTGAACTCTTTGATTGGTTACCAAACATCTTTTAACTTGGGGTTCTCAGTGTGTCCAAACATATTTGAACTTGGGATTTTGAGTGTGTCCAAAATGCTGGTACGTATTAGGCTCGTTGTATTAGCGTTATAACTCAAAGGCGGAATGTTGCTAGCATGCTAGGTACGCTGCCAGCTGACAGTGAGTAAGAACAATTGGGTGCATTATGAGTCTGTAACGGTTTGTAGGATGTTTAACCGCTATATGCAGTAGTTGGTTTTAGATTGTAGTAGATACTTTTTGCTAATAAAGGCAATATCCGTTAAATGTTTTACTATTTTGCTCAATAGAATAAACATCAAGGACTAGTGAGGTAGGAGTTTCTTTACCCAAGAGGTTTAATGGACCTTTTAATAGGGCTTAATATTTATCTATTTTTAAGATATACTACATAGTACGACTACAACAGAATCAATATCCATTTTAAGGTAAATCTCATTCACCTGACAATTTATTGTAACCAGCCTTTAGTATCTGTATCAAACAACAGCGATGCAAAATAACAAGTTCATAGTAATGTGGATGAACACATTAAATGACACAGTAACAAAACTAGCCATTGCTAGCAATTTTGCTTCTTTTTTTTTTTTTTTGATGGCAACATTGCCTTTCAACTATCCCCATGGGCTGCATTGGTTCGTTTCGTTTCAACGATTAGTTCATTTCAGTTTTTTTTTTTTTTTTTTGGAATTATTTTTTATGAATTTTGGTAGGTTGTGTTTTCCAACCATTGGTCCATTTAAGGTGTCTAAGGCACTCAATGGATTAATTGTTATGAATTTTGGTAGGTTGTGCTTTCCAACCATTGGTCCATTTAAGGTGTCTAAGGCACTCAATGGATTAGTTGTTATGAATTTTGGTAGGTTGTGCTTTCCAACCATTGGTCCATTTAAGGTGTCTAAGGCACTCTATGGATTAATTATTATGCTTTTACATAAACACAGTAGTACGTGCGCGCATTGGGATTTGAACTCACGAGTATCTCCTTGGAAGGCCGACGTCCTCCTAGGCTATATTTTCTTAGATTGTGCTTATTTCGTACCAATAACTCAGTTATTGTTTGAATAGGTATTTGCCGGAACTGATTTTCAGTGACGACTTGTGATGCGATTTGCAAGCAGAATCTTATTGTTTGGTTATAGTGAAGTAATTAAACTTTATGGAAAGCTGTTGTTGTCCGCCCTGGTATCCCCCAAAATAATACTCCGTGTAATTGGCAAAATTGTTTGTATTTTCCAATACGAAGATTTGTGAACGTGTTTTACAATTATTATCTTGAACGCTACTTAAGATGACATTAGGTAGGTGCGACGTGTGTGGGGCGGAGAATCTTGTCACCGCGATGTAGGAATAGACGGCTCATTTGACGGAGCCATCTAGCGGATGGCATGTAAATTACCTTGACTGGCATTGATCTCAAACAGTTGTTTACGTGATTATGCACTAATAATGATAACAGTTTTTAATGTTTAGATGAATTGTTAATAAATGAATTGTATTATTTCTTCATCAAGGGGGTATTTTTATGATTTGCTACGTATTTATTTTCAG
The DNA here is from genome assembly GCA_912999815.1 of Campaea margaritaria. Lineage (NCBI taxonomy): Eukaryota > Metazoa > Arthropoda > Insecta > Lepidoptera > Geometridae > Campaea > Campaea margaritaria. The sequence continues at coordinate 11,401,845 of OU538790.1, forward strand.
ATATGGTAGGCTGATTCTAAATATTCATAAAATAGGTGCAGTCACCAACAAGGATACAGCAGTTCGCTTGGTAGATGATATAATGCCACGTTCGTTCTTTCGATCTATAGATTGGTACAATTTAACTTGTTTATATTTTACAATTTGTTATTTTTTGAACTTTGAAAGTTCTTATTCTTATTCTTGAGAACAATTTGATAACTGGTACGTCGGGCAACGTAAAACTTTGGTCCGTATATACTATTGTATACTTGTATATTGTATATTGTATACTTGGGTAATCACCACACCTCATGGACGCCCTTTTGCCAGATTTTAGTTTTAGTTTTAGTTAGTTTTCTTTTAATTTATTTAAATTGTTATTTAAGTTGTCAATAAATATGATTTTACTTAAATAAGAATAATATTAGCTTGATTCATCTTTGTTTTTTTTCCGTTTGTGTTGTTTTATTTTTACTAGCACGTAAACATACAGTTGGGCATTAATGAGGCTGCGATTGAAGACATTGAGTACTTGGCCTTTAACGGATTTTATGGCACATGTTTCGGTTGTAACGATAGCATAATTATATGACTTCAATATTTTGAATATGTACTTTTTAAGCCCAATAATTAACAAAACATTGTTCGTTGGAACATAACTTCAATGTTATTGAAGTGGTACTTTGCTCAAATAGGTACTTAACGACACTGTGTTCGTTGGAACAAAACTTTAATGTTATTGAAGTGTACCTTGGTTTAATCAGACAATTAACGACACTATGTTCGTTGGAACAAAACTTCAATCTTATTGAAGTGTATCTTGGTTTGAACAGGCAATTAACGACACTATGTTCGTTGGAACTTAACTTCAATTTTTTTGAAGTGTATCTTGGTTTAAACAGGCAATTGACGACACTATGTTCGTTGGAACATAAATTCAATTTTATTGAAGTGTAACTTGGTTTAAACAGGTAATTAATGACACATTGTTCATTGGTACATTTTGTTATTGATAGGTAGGTATCAATATTTGCAAACGGAATTGGTCAAAATCGGTTAATATTCATGGTCATCTACATTTCTTTTTTTTTTCTTTATTTATTTATAGAGGGTTTTGTCATTAACATTAACATGTCACCCTCATAGATCTACATTTCAATACGTGGTATTGTTTTTCTTATTATGGCTGAATTCGTTTAATACAGTGTTTTAGTAATTTTGTATAAATTTTGTATTCACAGTTTTTTACGATAAATATATTTTCGGATTCTGATTCGTAAATAATTCGTTACCAATATTTTATTTTCGTTCAAATTCTAGTAATACTAATGAGTGAAATGGAACGTATCGTATGAGAATAATTGCATGCCTACTGTTACGGCGTATTGCGTATATTGCATACCTACTGCGGCGGGAACTTGACAGTTCGGTTTGCCACCAAAATGAGGATGCTTTGCCGCGTAAAATTAAAGTGGTTGGAAAGTATTTGCTCATGAGATTATTATATCCCTAACACTACGTACGATGTACGATAGCACACCGCACGCATGCAGATTATACAATATTTTACATCAATTCATGACGTATAATTCCAGAATTATGTTTATAACCAATAGTGCAGTAACAAATGTGGTGGTTTTGCTTACAGCGTGCCATCATTTTAGCCTATTCCTTTCTTAGGAACACGTGCCGCTGGCACTGCTTTGTGTTGTGATCACTGATCGATCACTCAGGTTTATCCACTGGCATTTACTTACTACATAGATGAAAACATTTGGACCAAAACGTTCCTTAATTAACCCGAACTTTGAAAAGCTAGGTAGATATACATACGATCTTCAACCGTAATATGACGTAAGTTATGTAGGTAAGTTAGTGACTTAATTGGACATCTTCGATCTATTTAGCAAATCTCTCGGCTGAACGCCGATGCAGATTATAGATCAGTGAGATTGTGCATAGTCCCTGTAGTTTCTGATTCCTTAGATACAAGGAATCCTAATTATGTTGTGATTGTCGTTCGTTGCGTGTTAGAACGCAATAACTATACAATCGGACTATAATCTAGGTATATTACATATTTAAACATCTTTTGAGTCTTCAATTTCACCGAAATTGTGTTGTTTTTAAAATAAGTAAACCTACTCGTCACTTATTCCTTTGTTTTTTGTGAAATTTGAATTTTATTACCTACTGACCAATTTCCGTTAACAGGCACATAATTTGAGCGATAATTTTACTTACTGCGCTTTTTCTCGTCGCCAATGTTGTGTTCACTAATCTAGGGCTTGGGTTTAAAGTAAAACAACCAGATTATCAGTAAGTAGGCACACGCTCAGAGGAGACGACCGCCCGCTCTGAATGACAGATTGGGAGTGAGGAGAGGCGCCACTGTCGATTGTGTGCCTACATTTATTTGTATATCACAGCTACATATCGTCTTTTTTACTTTGTTCAGTGTTTTGTAAAACTGATCAATTCTTATTATTCCTCTCGCATCTTACCCGTTCCAAATAAAAGGTCTATTGGTTCATATTACTTGTTTCCGTTCGAATAAACGCGATCCTAGTTAGTGAAAGAAGCTTTTACAAAACATGCCTAATAGGCAAGAAGGATGTTTCTTTTTAAAAAGGTTTTATGTATTTCCTTCACAGCACATTGAAGCAATAGCGGTGGCGGCAGTGCTAGGGTTAAGGAAGTACATTCAATTTAAAAATGAATACAAAATCGCTCTTTTGATCGTCCTTTTCACCTTGAAAACGTTGTCAAACGCAAGTATACCAAATATACCTACAACAAATTTTTGATTCCTCAGAAACAAGCTCTATTATTCTAATTCTTTAGATTCAATATTCATTATTGTAATTTTTTAAGTAAGTTGTATAATAAAGCTTACAAAAAACGTTCATTGTGCCACAGCGCGTTGTTCAACTTTCTAGAAGAAAAAATTTAATACTTTATTTTTAAAAACTTTAATACCAAAAAAAATTTTTTTTTTTTATAAGTCTATAATAACCTAAAATTTGTGTGATTCATGTTTATAACCTCTGAAAATAGTGGTAATTCACCATTATAAGATTTAGCAGTGCTTCTTATAATGAATTAATTTAAACATTGTATTATACCTACATTCCCATGTTCAGCAATATCCGAAAATCAAAGCACCTTAACTCATGAAAACTTCTCTAACACTTTATAGCCTTTCTCATTGGTCCCAAGGCAGGTCCACTCAAAGTCCCTCAGATTTACCGCTGAAAGGCGCTAGGTGCCTTCGGAAGTATACGTGACTGGGAAATTTGATGTTATTATTGCTATTAGTTCCTAAAGTACGTGTATTACTTCGAGTTAGTAATATATGTATTTATGAGGGAAGAAACTAGGGAAGTAGGTATGCAATGGCGCTAGGTTACTTACGATCACGTACATAGATCCTGAACCCTTGGATTCTCCGTAGCTAAGGAATCAGGGACAACGAGGACCATACTCTTACAAACCCTCAGCCTCGGAGCAAATATCTCTAGGATGACTGGTAGAAAATGCTACTTAGCATTAAGTACTCCTTGTACTCCATTTGTGTGCTGAAGAATAAATAAACAAATAAATCTCTACTGCTTTAGTTTGTTTAAAATGCTGGTCTTCGATTATTTAAGCTCATGCAATGTGTACATAAATATAATTAAAAACACCCTGAAAACCTACGTGGTGTGTCTCTATTTTACCCAAAGACTAATCCAAAATGCTGGCAGCATGACTAGTTAGTTGTTTCGGTAAAGGAAAACATCGTGAGGAAACCCACATACCTACCCAATAATTATTTTGGAGGTAGGTATATGATCCACCAATGAGGATCTGGCCAACGTAGTGGATTATGGCGTAATACTCCTCACGAAAGTGAGGGGAGACCCGTACTCAACGGTGAACGCTATGGGTTGATGATGATGATATCGATAAATTCATCGTGGAGGTTCTTCTCGAAGGGATGATTCCCGAATCCGGTGGTAAGGTCAGTTAACTTTCATAAGTTGCTTCTTGGAGCACATGTGAATAAAGTTTATGAAAGTATTAGAAATGCAATCTTTTTTTTATCGGTTTCGTCGAAAATCCAGTAAATTCTTCGAAAAACTATTAGCACACGATTGGCTTATGAAATTCTGCAGGAATTCTAACGGGCAATATCTTGGTAATAGGTATTTACGGTATTCCGCGTCGAATACCGAATGCGGAGCATTTTGTACTCTAAATTCCTTGATAAAACTAGTATTAGAACTCATAAATACTCGTAATAGAAACATCTGCTTAGAGAAAACTATTATTTAATTACATTTTCGATAATTTGGAACTCCAATTAGACTTAAAATTACGCCAGATTAACACAGACTTCTGTGACGTGACTTGATGGTGGGTCTTTTACGAAACCTCCAGAGTCTGAATTCAATTCCAGCACTAAGAAAATATTTATGCAAACAACAGCAACTTCCTCTAAGTCTAGGTGTTTGTGGACTTACAGTTCCTGATTCCCTACATGCAGGCCTTCTTAGTCCAGACTCGGAATTGATGTATGTGTTGTCCCGTTATTATTATATCTTCACATAAGTTTCTTCAACTCAAACAATCTGAGCACTCGACAGCGTATTGATCGATTCGGCCAAGAACTTCAGCAAAGCGAAGTTTGGTTTCTGCTCGTGATTAATGATCGAATGAATGACAAGAGGAACTAATCTACTACCTATCTTGAATCAAATGAAGGTCTGATTCCCGATTGGACTTCATCGCATCAATTGATTAATGACCTGTAACATTTGATACAGTTCCAATATGATAATTATTAGGTAGCTGTTAGACTACAAATTGTTTAAGTGACGACCCTATCACGACAGACGATCCTACGCCTAGCTCAAAATTAAATTGAATGCATACTAAAAAATTAAATAAGGCTGCCAGTTAGCCTTAAGTTACGGCTAAGAAACAGTTCAAAGCTCAGACAAAGACAACGCATGAAAATCTCAAAAATTGCGCTCGACTCATTCGAACATTTACTCAACTGTTCAGATATACAGAGTGTTAGGTATTTGTCTAGTGAACTCCACTATTTATAGCAGCATTGAGACCTCCGCTCCCTCTGGACATGTGAAACTTGAGATTGTTTGCGCAGCTACTGTTTGTACAGTGGATAACAGTGCTGGCGATTATAGTGGTGAATTCTATCAGAGATTTTCGGATGCAATAACAAATTGCTTCGCCAAGATTTTCATCCGTTGTTTTTTTTATTCGTAATAACGAGTTTGTGCAACTATAGTTTTGTATGGTGGTGCCTTAAAGAAAAACAAATAACTGTATCTTTGATTTTTTATGAATTTCCACCGTCGTCACCATGCCTAGCCGCAACCGCATACTCTACACTCGAAATATTTATGTCTTGTATTTAAATAATCTAAATGTACCTCGTTACCTTTTTTATCTTTGTAAGTAAAGGTGTTATAAGATGGTGCAAATTTCTCAAAATATATTTGGACACTATTATAATATTGACACAATTTATCTTCTGAATCTGATCTCCCATGCCATTAAATTTTCAATAACCTTACATTATTATATTTCTCAGCAACACTGGGAAGCTTCAGCAGAGTAAATCATCAGAAACACGTCATAATTTTTGAGAACAATATCAATCCCTTCACTAGTCCAATATCAAACCTGTAAGTATTAAGTCAGAAAACAAACCGTAAGAGTCATCTTGGTATATAACACATAGCTTTACACTTCGATTTGCCGACCACGTACGTACTCGCACAGTCGAATCTCTCTCGTTGGTGCACAATAGGAAAATACGAGTTCCAGACATACGCGATAAAGATAGCCTGGGACAGGCAGGCCAATACCAATACCAATATCGGGCTTGAAACGGACGGGTGCCATTGGGAGCGGGTAGCGAGAAGCGACGACTTTATCAAAGACTACTTGTAATTGCGTTCGCATGTTTATATTCATATCTTCTAAACCCTGCCAGATATTGAAATGAAACATACACGAAAATTTAAGTTGAAGCTTCTGTTTTAATGCTTATAATTTTCAGTGAAATTCGTTGGGCCGTTTTGGAGCCTATTCGGGTCAAACTTTCAGACACACAGACAGAAATTCTAAAAAACGGACATTCATGATTAGGCCTCGTATAAATAGCAGTTTTTATTTATAGTTTTGTAATTATCTTCTAATTACAGACAGATACTTAAATTTTATATTGGACTACTGGTTAGGTGCCTTAACTTATTGGTAGTTAAAGATATCACACTCACTAATATTTTGATTGTATAAGTTTGTTTGTTAGTGTGTTTTATCTGTTTAGCCGAAACGGCTAAACCGATTTTGATAGAATTTAGTAGACAGATACTTTAGGAATAGAACACAGGATCCTTTTTGTCCTCATAATTAACAGTCCCTGGGGGATAATGGATAATTGTTGACGCGGGTGAAATCGCGGGGCATTGCTAGTATCAAATATGGCGGACTCTAGTCACCATACTGTCAAGTGCGTACAAAAATGATTTTACCTCATCCCTACAATATGGGTATTAAAAGAAAGCTCTTCGTAAGAGGATTACAGATATGTATGGAGGAAGTGATATTCGCATAACAGAAATGAACTTCTGAGTTGGTATGAGCTACTTTTTTACGGCTTTGTGTATGTACCTGCTATTTTAAGCTGATGAAACGTTTTTAGAAGATTTATCACTTTATTTTTAATAATAATGCTTACTAGGCATATGAGGCTTTACAGCGATTACTCAGGGTAACGAGCGCAGTGCAGTACCGCGCAAGATTATGCAATGCAAAGTTCTGTAACTGTCATGGGCAGGCGTAACGCTTATCATCAGGTGAACAACTTGCTCGTCTCATCACTCAGTGAAATAAAAAAAAACGCGTCATGATTACTGTAGATCCTGTTTCCTGCGTCCAATCCATTCTGACTTGGCGCATACATCGTGCGAAGCCGAAACATAAAAAAGGTAACAAAATCGATGGTCACCATAGCACAATTTATCTTGCAAGTCGGTTACGTGCCTGAAGCATCAGGGAGGTAGAGGGTCGGATTGGAAACATGTAATAAACCTGGTTATGTAAAGGTACGAAACTTGTTAAAGGTACTGAGAAACAAATAGGTATTTAGGTTGCGAGTGCTTTCATATCGGATTGCCATTTGTTTCAGTGGTAACCGCTAAAAGTAACTATTGAATAGAATAGAATAGAAAAACTCTTTATTGTACACCAGAAACAAAAATAAACACAGTACAGAAGAATTACAATAGGTAGGCAAGGGTAGTACAATGGGCGGTCTTATCGCTGATGCGTATGAAATGGTAATAACATCTAAGGTTATATTAAAAATTTTGCACGCCTAATTAGGCAAAACATGTTTGTACATTTACTTAGTTTTTTTTTTTTTTTTTTTTGTTTTTTTTTTTTTTTAGATTGTCATTTACTGTACCTATGCATGTAATCGCACGTGTTTATGCAAATAAATGAATCTTTATCTTTATCTTTATTAAAATAGTTTAGAATAGAATAGAAAAACTCTTTATTGTACACCAGAAACATTAATAAACACAGTACAGAAGAATCTATACATACAAATATATTATATTGTGTATTGTATTGTATATTATATTATGTTATATTATATCTATAATCTATACATTTCTCGTCTAATTTCTGTTCATCCAAAGGTTGCCTATAAGGAATTGCTGAATTCGATTACGCCACCCATAGCGCAGCATTTTTGTTAGCTTGTTCTTGTTTTGCAATTAATTAATGCTTAGTGTTTAATATAGAGTTATTGTATTGTATTGTATACTTGTAAAAGTGTTTTTGGTGTTTTGTTCTTCTTTCACAAATTAACCGAGCCACGGATTGAGACAAACTCAAACTTTTGTAATCTTCATAATTGTAATCTTGTATAATTTTATCTTGAAAGTATTTTGTTTAATTTCGTTTTTTTTTGCTCTCTTTAATTTTCCTCGATGTTAACTGTTACTGTTAATTTCTGTCATGCTGTGTACGCATCTTTTGGGACACTGTCCAGCACTAAACTAATTGTACCTATTTAATGCTAGCAATATTATACTGATAGTGTTCTGTTATGTGTGCCTAAATAAATAAATAAATAAATAAATAAACTCAAACTTAAATTATTTATTGTAAATAGGCAAAATATTGCACTTTTACACGTCAAAAATAATATCTTATACATAAGTATAGAAATACAAAAAAATAAGTCAAAATATATTAAGATCTACGAAACTTATGATTATTATCTAATTATGGTTTGAGTTAGAAAAAGCATATTTCCCTTTCAAGTGGTGACTCATGCCTGAATCTCGCACAGGAAAAGGAAAACTCCATTGACTCTACCAGTGCCTCGGAAATACGCCCGTTAGAGAAGATAGCACCAAGAAACTCTACGGGATACGAGGAGACGATTTACGTAAAGATAGATAAAAGGCTGGGAAGGGATATTAGCTACTTATTTTCTCGAAAAATGTACAGCTCCTGTGAAAAATAGTAAGCACCGGTGCGTATAGTTATTGAATCATTTGTTTGCAATTGACTGAAATCTCTTAAGCTTAAACTCTCAAAACCAACAGCCATTTACCTCTACCCAAAAAATATATTTGTAGGATAAGTGTTCATTTGGTATGAAAACTTCACGCACTGAAAGACAACAAGGTCCAGTTTGAAAGGCATTGTTTCCCGCAATATTACTGGGCATATCAGACTTTAGAGCCAGTGTCTCAGGGTGACGAACGCAGTGGAGTGCCGCGCAGGATTATGCAACGCAGGGTTCTGTGTGGTGCTGTGACTGTTATGGGCAGGTGTAGCGCTTACCATCAGGCGAATGACTTGCTCGTCTCGTCACTCAGTCAAATAAAAAAAAAACAAATTAATTATCGATAAAAACAAATGAAAGCAGTCCTCTTACCTCAGTCTGAATAGAAACTCAAGCGGTTCTCTAGAAGATACTACAGTATATGTACCCCTCGACACTGCACCCGGTCCTTGGCTGGCACTCGAAGCAGCCAGAGGTCAGATATCGGGTATTTCTATTTCAGTCCCGTTCTATTTATTTCTGATCGTTTTCCGCTCGATGGGATGAACGAACATAATTTAGGGTTGAAAGCTATTTAAGCTGAAAATGGGATAGGATTTTTTGGTAACTCAGGATGTTGCTCTTTTTTGACCTAACAGGCATTCTACTAATAATAATTATATTATAAAAGGTGAAAGTATGTAGGCGGCTGGTACCGGTGATAAAGTTTAACTTTGTATCGGATAAAAAACCTGACATATTTTATCAGGTTTTTTTTTTAAACAAATCTATCGAATAATTTCTTTGTTGTTAACGTTTATAATATGGATTAGATCTATAAGGTCTAGTTTCAGTATATTTTTTTTTTTTGGTGTGATAACAACAGATACAAATTATATTATAATAATAAAATATTTATAAACTTGTATGTACCTTTTACCCAAATCCATTCCATCCATTGAAGCGCGATTGAGGAACAAACATTGTAACTCATTATTATTTTGCTACAGTAAAATAAATATTATGCTATCCATAACTTTATGTAATAAATGGGTATGGCGGGCTTCGCTTCGGTTCGGCCTGATTTTCGTACTGCAATTTTAATAGGTCGGGAAATTGGAATTGTCTGCCAACTTCAAATGCTGTATTGCCGTGTTCAATTATTCATGAATTATTCATTGTTCGCACATAAATGCTGTAGACGCAAAGTATTTTATTCATCAAGCTACGATCATTACTCAATAAGTAATTTAATAATGTAATTAAAAATAGCGCGTCACGATCACAATCTATATATATAAAAATGTTATGTTGGTTTGTGTACGCTTCAAAAACTCAAAAAGTTCTGCACCGATCGAGCTGAAATTTTAGCATGATATATAATCCGCATCAAGGATTGTTTTTACCTATTTGTTTCATCAGTGACATATCAGCGAATGTGCAAATGTGCCACAGCGAAGCGTGGCAGAGTACAGCTAGTAGTAAATAAAAAAATATAATAAAATAGGAAGTAAAATAGAAATAGTAGAATGTAATAGTCGATGACATAAGAAATTATTTTTGATATCTAAAAGTTTACCCGTAGAATGAATTGGTGATGAAGCGGCTGTAAACCGTGAAGTTGCAGGCTTAATTCCCGCACACAGCGAATATTTAGTAAGACCAAAGGTATTTGGTCTGAGTCTGAGTATTGGTGGGATGGGCTCTCGTAATTTAAATTCCCAAGATAAGGGGGATATTAGTTAGGTATAATCTATAGGGAGACAGCTTTCTCTGTGGCGTAAGCACCTACGATAAATCTCTGCAGATGCAATGGCTCTCATAAATAGATTGAATTCCTGAATTCCATTTATTGTAAGGCGCAATGTCGTAGAGAAATATTTTATTGCTGTTGGTTGTAATTCTCTTTTGGACGTGAATTGATAAAAGCAGTCATGACATTTCTGATCTTTCCGAATCGATCAATTAGAGTTATCAATTAGTTAATCTTCACTGTGTCTAAAAATTGCACATTGATTGGGTAAAGTAAAGGGAATTTGCAGTTTAGTTTGGTTCCTACTAACTAAATAGTAACCTACTTATAATAATGTTTCGTGGAAATTCATATTCAAGAAGATGCAAAAACACTCTAATACAAGATAAGAATAAGATCGAAGACGTGACTCTAGCTATATCCCCGCTAGCTTATAAAAACGACCTACATACGACCAACTCATAGGTAATGCAATAAAACCATCACATTTCTCCGAATTCGTTGAACTCTTACAAACATTAAGCTGAATTCGTATTCCAATAAATTATGAATCAACGACTTCAAATCAATGAGCAATCGACTCGACCCAACTCGGAACGAAGCAAGTAAGTGGATAGGTATGTATAATGAAGAATCGTTCAAGCAGCAAAAGGCGAAAGTTTCAAAAGGCCTACCATTTTCAGTTACGACGCAATTTTCTACTCAAACTAGGAATACGAAGCAAAAAGTGGTGCGTGAAGAAAGTTTTTTATTTATCAGATGGAACCGTTGGCACTGGTAATATTGTCTCGGGCTCGTAAACGGCGAAGGGCGCTTGAAGCGAGAAACTCCGGGCACCAACCATATTCTACCGGATACGAATAGCTTTTTAGGACAGCCATTTGGGTGAAGTGTGCTTTGGTGGTTTACAATTTACTAGTGGAATCTGTTAAATTATAGGGTTAAGGTTTAACTTATGGAAAAATAAGGTAAGAGTAGACGATTATACGACTTATTTCTAGGTAAATACAAAAGAATAATACAATGAAACACAACAAAAGAGGAAAGGATTTAAGTAATGAAGCACATTGATGGGCTGTGCTGAATTATGGCGTTATCCTCTTCACGAAAGTGTAATAAGATCCGTGCTCAGCTGTGAACGGTATATAGGTTGATGATGATGATGATGAAAAGACATCAAATTATGACCGTGTCAAAAAGATTAAAAAAAAAAGTACAACAGTAAAGTTCTGTCAAATGTACTTACCTATAAAAGTCCACAGCGACATTACGATGTCTATGAAATTGAAACTAATAAAATCAAAATAATTAGCTACAGTACAACTGTGTACCCAATCTAATACCAATAACATCGGATCAACGTTTCAAATCTGCACAAGACACATAATCTTGAGCGAAATAGCTTCACCGAGAAAATATAGCTACGGCAGATTTGTATCGAAATATATTATACTCGTAATGAACCATTCTAAGTAATAACTAGGGCAGGGCTAGGGCTGTTATGGGCAGGCGTAGCGCTTACCATCAGGTGAACGACTTGCTCGTCTCGTCACTCAGTCAAATAATTAAAAAAAAAGGTGGAAAAGAGCCCCCAAAGAGGCATTACCACAGTATGAAAAGTAAACACTGGTAACAAGTTTTATACGTCAGAGATTATTTAAAGCTCTAGTTAATAAATAAATGAAAGTATTCATATGATATAAAACCAGATTACGAAACCTTTAAATTCTGATAGCAACTTCTTTAGTTCCTGATATTCTTTGTTTCCTGATGTACTTGACAAGTGTTACATATTTGTATCATATAAAAAGGTCCTGTGTTGCGAAACAAGGCATCAATCTCATTGCATCAGTCAACGTAGTCGCAACAACATCAAATCTATCACAATGGTTGCGAAGGTAAACAAAAATCAACAATTTAATAATTTGTTTCTGTTATTTTTTTCGGAATCAGAAACTATTATAGCATCTTTAAAATTCACTTTCCACCTTTCCACGTTCCATTTTTGATCAATGCTTATACTTATATTCAGCGTTCGATTCCTTTAATATTGTTATTCTAAGCACCCTTTACCATTTCTTCCATTTCGTGCAGTTCGTTGCTTTCCTCGCCCTCGTCGCCGTGGCGTCAGCCAGCAACTTCAACAGCTTCGCATACAGCGTGGCGGACCCGTACACCGGCGACTTCAAGAACCAGATCGAGTCGCGCCACGGGGATAACGTGCAGGGCCAGTACTCGCTGCTGGAGGCGGACGGCACGCGCCGCACCGTCGACTACGCTGCCGGAGCGGAAGGGTTCAACGCTGTGGTCCGCAAGGACCCCGCTCTCATCGCCGCCGCTCCGATCGCCGCCCCGCTGTCTTACTCCTACGCCGCTCCGACCATCGCTAAGTACGGCGCCATCGGCTATGGCGCTCCCTTAGTCGCTCCCTACCCCTACTCTCGCTACCTCTACTGATTGATCACTTGATTGTACATATTGGCTATTAATAAATTATGTTTGGTTTCTAATTTTGTGATTTCTTTTAGTTGGTACCTTATTATATAAGTCTCATCAGTTTTATTTTTTTATCAATACAAAACGATAGCTATCATCATAATCCGCAAAAGAACTAAAGTCTCCGACATAGCTCTTCGAATTAGCAAACTGAAGTGACAGTGGGCAGGAACGTAGCTCGTAGAACTGACAACCATTGGGGAAGAAAGGTTCTCGAGTGGCAACCGAAAGAGGTAGCGTAGGGCGGCGACCGACGAGCTGGTGCGAGTCACGGGGAGCCACTGGATGCATCTAGCTAGCAACCGCTCGTTGTGGCATTCTACGAAGGAGGCCTATGTTTAGCAGTGGACGTCGTCCGACTGTGATGATGATGATGCTTTCCATTAGAATGCCACTTCGTCCGGGTTGATGTCATTGTACAAAAATACCTTAAATGCTTTAGGAGTTTTGGAAAATATCACAGATCACGGAAATACGACGCCTTCCTCGTAAATAAATAATTACTTGCAAAGTTTTGCCCCGCAGGCCTTTGAAGTTTATGGAGGCAGCGAAGGTTATCGGTCTTTATGTGTGCAAATTTCCATGATTATGTCTGGAATGATTTGTGGTACTACTTCAGATGTCTACCAGGAATTTATTGCCGTTTACCGGGCCATTTTGGGAACTCGAGTTTTCATTTATAAGTTTGAAGTGAAATAGGCTGTAACCTTGAGGTAATAAAAACTTCTGTTTATGGGTTTCAATAAATTATAACTTACTGAACTATTTTACAGCTGCCTTTCTTTTAAAAAAATATAAAGATAGTAGATAGTTGCAGTAAGTGTATTTGAGCATAATTATTATGCTCTACACTGTAGAACGCATACCACATAATGTACACCCTGTAGAAATGCGGCCAGTGCTCTTGGCACCATGCCTCATGAACACCCTCTTTTGTTAGATTTGTAAGTTTTAGTTTTAGTTATTTTTCTATTTTATGTAATTATATTATTATTTAAGTTGTGTCAATAAAGATTAACTTTTTCCCGTGTAGCTACACATCCTAATGAAAAACGTAAGTCTACAATTCAATATTGTGGTTGTACTAAATTTATAAATTAGAAGAATAGAAGCCCATAGAGGTTACTAGCTAGGGTTACTTCTTCTTCTTATCAATCATTTATCTGACTAACAATTCTTTTTTTCCGCACACACGAAAATGTGCTTGTTTTTTCAACGATCTCCAATTTTCTGGAGATACCTCTAAGACTTAACTCCTGTCCATCCAAAGGTTGCCTGGAAGAAATTGCTTTAAGCGATAAGGCCGCCCATTCTACCATCTGTTTATTAAATATTTATTGTACTGTGTCTACTAAGCTTATGGTATTCAATAAAGTATTATTGTATTGTATTGTACCTAATACAACATACGTCACAAATCTATATATATAAAAATGTTATGTTGGTTTGTGTACGCTTCAAAAACTCAAAAAGTTCTGCACCGATCGAGCTGAAATTTTAGCATGATATATAATCCGCATCAAGGATTTTTTTTATCTATTTTTTCATCAGCGAATGTGCGTATGTGCCACAGCGAAGCGTGGCAGGGTACAGCTAGTTACTTATATAATCCTAACGCGGTAAAATATTCATATTAATATTAAAAATATTCATTAATATATTTGCACTCATGTAATTATGAACAATCATTTCTGGCTTAAACTGTTCATTAGTCTCAGTTGACACATGAGTTTTGTTGAAAGTCCCACATTATAATGTTTGTAGATCAAGCTATTATCTCCCAGCCTCATTAAGGAGTGAATTATTCAAACATCGCGACAGTTATCGTCGCGGATGGGTTAACTGCCTATCCATTGTTAATTGGCCAATTAGCTTAGCTTCATGTGTTGTGACAATGGAGTGTTAGCTCAATTAATCTGTATAGCTATCTATGGATTTGCTGAACAACTGTGACTGTGCGCATAAAATTAAATAAACCTCAAAAATATTGGAAACATAAAAAAGAATGAATTAAGTTAATAAACGAACATTAATTATCAATGTCTCAGGGCGACGAGGGTAGTGCTGGGCTACACAGGATTTTGTAATGGATAATTTTGAGTGGCACTGTAGCTGTTATGGGCGGGCAGGCGTGCCGCTTATAATCAGTTGAACGACTTGCTCGAATATAAAAACCCTTTCCTAATAGGTAAATCTTAAGCTCATAATTCCTATTAATATTATAAATGTCAAAGTATTTTGATCTAAGTATCTATGTCATTGTGTTTTTTGCCAGTGAATTCCGAAACTCTTAACGAGACATAATAAACAAACGTAGTAAGGAACGAGAAACATTTATTTACAGCCAATATTTACAATCAAGTGATCAATCAGTAGAGGTAGCGAGAGTAGGGGTAGGGAGCGACTAAGGGAGCGCCATAGCCGATGGCGCCGTACTTAGCGATGGTCGGAGCGGCGTAGGAGTAAGACAGCGGGGCGGCGATCGGAGCGGCGGCGATGAGAGCGGGGTCCTTGCGGACCACAGCGTTGAACCCTTCCGCTCCGGCAGCGTAGTCGACGGTGCGGCGCGTGCCGTCCGCCTCCAGCAGCGAGTACTGGCCCTGCACGTTGTCCCCGAGGCGCGACTCGATCTGGTTCTTGAAGTCGCCGGTGTACGGGTCCGCCACGCTGTATGCGAAGCTGTTGAAGTTGCTGGCTGACGCCACGACGACGAGGGCGAGGAAAGCGACGAACTGGAAGAAATGGTATAAACTCCTTGTAATCACAATATTTTCACAAAGCTTAATATAACG
The DNA here is from genome assembly GCA_912999815.1 of Campaea margaritaria. NCBI lineage: Eukaryota > Metazoa > Arthropoda > Insecta > Lepidoptera > Geometridae > Campaea > Campaea margaritaria. Next base: position 11,417,449 of record OU538790.1, read on the forward strand.
TACATTGTTAAAATTAAAAAATGGAACGCTGATGAATATTTATTTATAAATAATTTTATTAAATAAAATATTTACCTTCGCAAACATTTTGTTTGATTTGTTGTTGATGCGACTACGTCGGATGAAGCAATGAGATTGATGCCTTATGTCGCAACTTGGCACCCTTTTATATGTTAAAATACGAACTACATGTTAAGAATATCAGGAAATAAAAAGAACTTGTCGTCACATTTTAAAGGTGGCAAATCTGGTTCTCCTGTAATTTTTATGGATACTTTCATTATCTCATTATGCGATTAAAACCTTGGAGAATAATTGTATGTAAATAATAGTCTTGTTGACGTAATTGATTGAGTAAGTGGTAATTACTTGACCACATGCAGGTTCAACTTCTAAATTCATAAATATTTAGTTCTTAAAATGTCAAAAGATGCTGATATTTTCTTTATACTATACACAGCCATTATGTGAAACATTGATAATACAAGTTTAATTCATCTTTTTTGTTTGACACATGCGATAGTAGGTCTTTGGTGTCAAAGTCGGTAACGACATCTAAGGACCAAGTGACAGCTTCATATCCAAAACACGGACCAATGGAAATCCCACGATGGAGGTTTCGAACCCAGTGTCGTTAAGTTGCAAAGTGCAGAGACTACGGCTCAGCTATCATCATTATATATAATATATTATAAAAATACTACTATTATAATATTATATAGAATACTATTGTATAGTGGATTTCAATTCAACTTTTTTTTTCAGGTTAACTATATATCCTAAAATCACAATAGTCAAGGATAAAAATAAACATTTAACACCGAAACTCGCGTCCGTCCTAAACAAATTCATTTCCTTAACACTAACATAACTCTATGACGGCATAAACATGTTTATAAAACCCCTGCCGAACCACCGCAGGCATCTGACAGCCGGATTTTGTACCCTTTGTCAACTTCGTAACACGAGGAGCTAGCTTTAGTTACAGTCAAAACCCGGACGCTCCATATGAAAGCCTACTTGACAACTCACACATAAATGACGTTTTTACACACACCAAATGTATGTGTGAGTACTCAAAGATACGACGCGACCAAAACCAAAGACAACCCGCTGGTATGAAGGTTCATACTAACCCGTTTGTCTATTGTCATTTGGCCGTGTAATATTGACTGACCTTCCGATTCCCTCCGGATTGCGGATAGAGGAAGCGTATTGCGGGGGGTGGAGAGTAACCATTCTGTTTTATATGTATTCTGAGTCATAGTGTAAATAAGAACATTGGTTAGGGTGTTCTTGTTTGGCGAATGAGAAGGCGCCGGCTTATCAGACTGTCCAAGGGCCTCTGACATGCTTAACTATGGCTACCCATAGATAATAACCCGGCACCAACTGATAACGTGCCTTCCGAAGCACGGAGCGATGGGAATCCGAATGTAGCTTATAAAAGTCGTTGTAGCAATATTGGAGTTGTTTTTAAACTTCCAAAAGTTAATAATTGCGGTCGGGGCCATTGACTGCATTCTTCCACAACACAACGCGTAAAGATTACTGTGAACATTACTGTGTTGCGGTTTGAAGGGCATTGTTTCCAGCGAAATTACTGGGCATATGAGACTTTAGAGCCGATGACTCAGAGTGACGACCGCAGTGCAGTCCCGCGCAGGATTATGTAATGCAGAGTTCTGGGTGGCGCTGTGACTTTTATGGGCAGGCGCAGCGTCTCGTCACTCATATAAATAAAAAAATAGAAAGAACCCAAAGCGACGAGTCAAAAAAAAACTAAACTCGTAACAAATAAATTACATCTCGATGGTTCAATCGAGGAGCGAGAGTTTAATAGGCTCGATTGTAATTTTGCACCGTATGCGATTCCTTCGACATTCGATTTACACATTTTGGATTCGCCATCGTTACTTGGGCTACATTATAGTCCTTGGGCTACATTTTGTATTAAGTTAACAGTGTGATGCTGGCTTAATTTACTCCTGCCCTCTCAGGACTCCGAATCCACAAACTCTAAAAAGCCCTTAAAAGAGATTACAATTGGCGACAAACTTTTTATCTTGTTAACTTAGGAAGGAGATCATTTATTATTTAAAGGGACATTTGGATACAGTCGCAAGAGTTTGTTTCAGGAAAATAAATATACAATAAGGTATGATCGCGATGAGGAAAGTAAGGTATGTAAGCGGTGGTAGCCTAGTGGGAGAACGTCCGCCTTCCAAGCAGAAGGTCGTGAGTTCAAATCCCAGTGCAGGCACGTACCAATGTGTTTCTTGTAAAACATATGTACGTAATTATCACTCGCTTTTCGGTGAAGGAAAACATCGTGAGGAACCCCACATACCTATCCACCAATCCGGACTGGGCCCCCGTGGTGGATTATGGCCTAACCCTCCTCACGAAAGTGAGGAGAGACCCGTGCCTAGCAGTGGGACGTTATGGGTTGTTGATGGTGATCGAAACTTATTTCATAAATTATACTCTTCCATACCGAGGCGGAAATTGTCACTTCTAGTAAAACGTAGCAAAACGTGGTTGAACCTATATACGCCTTTGTGTCTTTTATATAGTACTAGCTACGCCCCGCGGTTTCAACCGCGTAGTTCCCGTTTCCGCGGGAATACGGGGATAAAATATAGACTGTTACTCGCTGATAATGTAGCTTTCTATTAGTGAAAGAATTTTTAAAATGGATACAGTGGTTTAGCCGAAACCTTATATATTTCCATACAAACTTTCATCCCCTATTTCAATCCCTTACAACCTCCTTTTCGCATTGAATAGTAGCCTTTGTCCTTTCTTAGGCTTTAAACTATCTTTGTACCAAATTTCATTTAAATCGGTTTAGTAGTTTAGACGTGAAAGCGTAACCAACAGACAGACAGAGTTACTTTCGCATTTATAATATAAGTAGGGAAGTAGGAATTATAGAATAGTAAGGATCAGTCAGCTACTTTCTACGAGGGTGAATCAAAAAGTTCTAAGAAGTGCATATATATGAAACCTTTTTGGATCAAGTTCGATATTCAAATTAAAGAGTGTCTATCACACTATATTTATGCAGACTGTCACTTGTTTTTGTCAGTTCGTTCGCATGTAATAAATTTTTTGTGCAACGAGTTGCTAAAAAGTCAAAATTATGGATAAAAGTGAGTTACGTGCGGTGATAAAATATCTCAGTTTGAAAAAAATGTCTACGAAGGAAATTTTTTGGACATTCAGCAGACATTAGGGGGTGATGCTGTACCCTATTCTACGGTTGCGTACTGGGTGGCTGAATTTAAAAGAGGTAGATCAAGCTGTAAAGATGACCCGCGTTCTGGGCGGCCTTCAACCTCCGTTACAGAAGAAAATGTCAAAAAGGTTGAGAATCTGGTTTTGGAAGACAGAAGAATGACTATAAAACATATAGCTGAGATCCTAAAGATATCTTTTGGTAGCGTTCAATCCATTTTAATTGATTCACTGGGGTTCAAAAAAGTGTCTGCAAGATGGGTGCCACGAATGTTAACCGACGAAAACAAAAAGCGACGTTTGGAAATTTCCAAGCGTAATCTCGAAATGTTCCAGCGTGATTCGGATAATTTTTGCCGTCGTCTTGTCACCATGGATGAAACGTGGGTCCACCATTTTGATCCTGAAACTAAAAGACAAAGCATGTCTTGGAAACGACCATCCTCTCCATCCATTAAGAAATTTCGAGTTGCTCCTACCGCTGGCAAAGTTATGGCCTCTGTGTTCTGGGATAGTGAAGGAATCCTTTTTATTGATTACATGCCAAAAGGCCAGACGATTACTGGACCCTATTATGCAAATTTAATCCCGAAAGTGCGTGAAGCTATTAATGAAAAACGTCGTGGAAAACTGTCGTTGGGCGTGTTGTTCCTTCAAGATAACGCTCCTGCTCATCGATCGGAAGTTGCGCTCAACGCAATCCGCTGTGCTGGCTTCAATCTCCTTGACCACCCACCATATTCTCCGGACTTAGCCCCAAGTGATTTTCACTTATTTCCAAAATTAAAAGAGGAAATTCGTGGAACAAAATTTCACGATAATGACGCGGTTATAGCTGCCGTAGAGGACTTTTTCGAGAGTCAAGAAAATAATTTTTTTCACAAGGAATAAGGAAGTTAGAAACGCGTTATTCTAAATGCATTGCATTGGAGGGAGATTATGTAGAAAAATAAAATATTATTATTTAAATCTTTGCATTTTTTAATATTGATTCCAAGAATTTTTTGATTCACCCTCGTACTTTTACATTTATATACGACATAAATTTTTATTTGTTTGACTAACGAGATGAGCTAGTCGTTTACTTGATAGCTAGCGCTACGCCTGCCGATAACAGTTACAATACCCAGAACCTTGCTTTGCATAATCTTGCGCGTCATTAAAGGCAATATTTATATTATTAGTAGGATAGGATTTATTAATGTGTTTTGTTTCATATATTTAATTTGTTTCTTTTACCATTACTGTTTAGCCTCTTGAAGTTAAGAAATGACTTCACTTTTCTACTGCGCAGAACCTAAATAGGTAGTTAAAGCGTGTTTTTTCATTAAAGTCGTCTTTGAAACAATTTTCCTTAACGTCGAAAGTTCATTAAAGACGTGCGTATTTTGTAAACTGTACTGTTGAAACTTGTTAACAAATAACATGGAATCAATCAAATATTACGTAATAAAATCCAGACGAGGCGGTGCGGTGTTTCGTAATTTATTGTTTCAATCCCAAGGATAAAAAACGAGCTGGTTTCGCAGGATATAAGAGCTTACAGAATGGAGGTAATATTTTTCTTTTGTTTGTAACATTAACTAGTAGGAACGTTCAACTTCGTTCGCGCGGTGACTTGGAGAAATACATTTTGAATCATATGTTCTTAATCCTGGAAGATATCGAAATGAAATATACACGTGAATTTAAGTTAGGAGCCTTGTTTTAATTTTTGTATTTTTTATTTAAATTCTTTTTGTTTTTTAGGTGTAACTTTTAAGTAGATAGGACATATTAAAATTCTAAAATGTTCGTATAAATTGCATTGTCCACTTAAATTTTTGAATTTATTTTGTAATCAAAAACAGGCTTCTCAACTTTATTGTTGGTATTTATTTGGGATAAATTTGGGTAAAACAGTATTTTATAAAAAAAAACTAATTAAAAAACATACGGGTATATAGTAATTGTATCGCCAACAACCAACCAATGGTTGTGTAATAACCACCAATTACTTTACTTATATTTAAAGTAGATACAATTGTTTTGTACAATGTTGTTTGTTATACCTACCTTAGAAACAAAACCTAAACTTTATCATCCAATACTCTTCACAAGTACAGGTTGAGAACAAAAAAAAACATATAGTTGATTTGCCAATTTCCTCCTTTTTGAAGTCTGTTAAAATACATGACTTTCGAAAATAGCTAATTTATGATATATGTGTTAAAAAAAATTAAGTTTTTTTTTGTTATTAATGATTTAGAGAAAACAGCCCCTTAGATAGACTTCAAACCTGTTATATAAACATGTTACATTTTCCAAATTTTCATAAATTTAGGTTCAAAATTTTGACAGAAGTGGTCACACGCAAGACTATGAACAAAATGTTAAAAAACTGCCATAAAATATAATGTAACAGATAGTATGCCACATAACATGCCAACCAACGATGAGTACTCAGCAGATAAAACAATTTCCCTCCCCATAAACCCACCAATACAGGTAGATAAATCCATATTTATTAGGTACAATGATCCGTTGGAATACACACGGGATCGACCTCGCCCAATTGAAGGGAGGATAGATCGTCATTACGTCTATTAATAGATATTTTATAGATAGTCGCCCCATTTTTATATAATAAAAGGAGGTAGCTGATAAAGATTCTGCATTACCTGTGATTTCCTACACTTATTTTACGATCGTACAGTTTTTACATTGAAATGAATTCCAGGCAGGAGTTTTTATTCATCTGACTTTATTATAATTAGAAGTAGATTTGGACTTATAAAAAAGAAGAACTGGAAAAAATCTAGTCTTTGAAAAAACGAAGTAGTAGTGATGTATAACCTACCTAAAAGTCAGCTTGTAATTGCAAAAAGCTTTCAGGTGCGCTATTAGTCGCAAAGGCAAATACAAAAGCATTGAAATCAGTCACGTGTTATGTAGAACTGTTTATTACTACTAGTTATTCTGTAACTCGAGCGCGGTACTCCAATCCGAACATGCTTTTTTGTTTTAGGGTCGCCCTAGACCTACAATAATATAGTGCAACATTGTGTATCGCACAACTTTCTTAGAGTTAATATTGTAGATTATTTTAGTACAATAGTGTCGATTTGTCTAGGCCATCCTGAAGTTAGCCGCAGAAAGCGTCAAAGTATTTATATTTTGGAAGCAAGTTGGGATTTCGACAGTTGGATTGGTCGCCTGGAATTTCCTAATATTTCCCACCTACTGAGAAAAAGGCAAGGCACACTGAAACATTTCTTTGTGACTGTGCATGCGCAAACTTTCCGAGGGCCTGTGTTCACGTTGGCCTAGATCCGTCGACACTTCTATAGGTCTTGGTATTCAATATTATCCGCACAATATAATAGTTACTGCAGAAATTTATTGTAAGTCTAGAGCCGGACTTAGAAAGGTCCTCTTCTGCAAGAGACCACCTGAACTTTACTAGATATTCATCCACCAAGCAGTAGCGTGAAAACATTACTCCGGTTTGTTTCCAGCGAAATTTTTCTGGGCATATGAGACTTTAGAGCCGATGTCTTTGGGTGAAGAGCGCGGTGCAGTGCTGCGCAGGATTATGCAAAGCAGGGTTTGTGGTGGTGCTGTGACTGTTATGGTCAGGCGTAGCGCTTACCATCAGGTGAACGACTGGCTCGTCTTATCCCTTAGTCAAAAAAAAAGTTCTTTTTAGGTTTCTGTTTCATTTCTCATTACCAAATGATAACCTTAATGAATTAATTTCAACCACCCATCTAAGTTAAGAGCTTCCAATTTCTGTCCATCATAAACTTAGTTAATTTGTAGCCACCAACGACTATTCATCAGCCATAGTTTTTGGGAGCCCTACTAATTTGGAATCTTAATTTTTTTTATTTACTTCTTGCGTGGAACTCCTGTAATTACATTTATTTCAACTCTATAGAAGTAGCTTCGTAGTTCTTTAACTGACGTTATTGCGACTGTCACGAAACCTCAAGCGCCTTGAACGCGTTCTTGAGCAATAAAACTGACAAGAAATATCGCACAGGAAAGCAGGCATAAAACTGAAAACCTATCCTATCTACTTTTTATTGCGTCTGTTACCTTACTTGAAGATTAGGAACTGAATGGCGATTCATGTGCTTTGAATACTGGTGGCGAAAAACCAACCCCTAATGCTACTACTATCTCACTAATATTAATAAATGCGAAAGGTAGTTGCAGGATTATACAATGCAGGGTTCTGGTTGGTGCTGTAACTGTTATGGGCAGGCGTAGCGCTTACCATCAGGTGAACGAATTGTTCGTCTCATCACTCAGTCAAATAAAAAATAAAAAAAGCTTGTGTTTAAGTGTATGTGTGTCTGTTCCCTCTTAACTCCAAAACTGCTGAACGGATTTGGATGAGATTTGACACACAGATAGTTTATTACCTTTTATCACATAGAAAACTTTTTATCCTATAAAAAATAACGGTTCCCGTGGGTAAATACGCAACGTGGGTAAAACCGCTGAGCGCAGTTAGTTAAACATACACCAAGAATTTTAACACAAAAAAAATTGCCGTAGACGGATACACGAGTGATTTTATAAGGGCCACGTTTTCCTTTATAAGTAAGTTTATAAGTTTTACTTTATAAGTTTTCGCTTTCAGCGATAAGACCGCCCATTGTACTACCCTTGTTTACCTATTGTAATTTTTCTGTACTGTGTTTATTTTTGTTTCTGGTGTACAATAAAGAGTATTCTATTCTATTCTATTCTATTCTATTAACCCTCAAACAAACAGCTAGTATTACCTTCCACCGTGATTGCCCCTGCTCTTATTGCCGCGTACCTCAATGGAAAATCAACATATCGTTTACCTATTCCAAATAAGCTGCACTAACGTATCTCTGCTCGTCACAAACATGGGCGAATGCTCTACGTTCGCACAATTATTTGTACTAATTAATTGAAGTAGAACTCTTTGGTTAGAACTTGAAACCGTTTCAACGTTTGTGTTATTTCCTATAAATTTCGCTCTATATTTGATTATTTAACTCTACCTGTATATGAAGCAGTTAAGGAGGAGGCAGCCGAAGTGTGCATAGAAACCCCAAATGTGTTAAAACTAGGTTTATTTTAATTAAAATACGACATATCTAAATCCTAACCTAAAGTGTGTACGTTCGGTCCGATGTTAGGAGCCGAAGTCGCCTAAAATTACGGGGACTACAGTATATAGAGACATGGGACAGTTTTGCTGCGTCTGCGTTTCGCTGTATCGCCGCCGGTCGCACGGTGTGGTGTGGAATGCGGTGTCATCATCCTGGACATCGGACGGCTACGGAACAAAGCCTTAAAAGTTTGTAAAGAATCATACGAAGTTATTAATCTTTGAGCTTACAAGGGTGATGAATTCAATTGTCAAGCTATTAGAATAGCTGAGCCCCGCGGTTTCACCCCCTATGAGTATTATCCTACAGGAACATAAATTTTTAGGGATAAAAGTATTATATGTGTTAATCCAGGTAATAAACTATCTGTAGGACAAATTTCATCAAAATGCGCCCAGGATTTTTCGTGTGAAAGAGTAACAAACATTCATACATCCACCCATCCTCACAAAATTTTTCACATTTATTCCCGTAATGTTACTAGCTGCGCCTCGCGATTTCACCCACGTAGTTCCCGTTCCCGTGGAAAAACGGGAATAAAATATAACCTATCTTACTCGCTGATAATGTTTTTTTTTATTTATTTATTTATTTCAATATACAGTGCCTTAACAGGTGTTTCCAAAGTGACACCGTACTTACATGTAACTAAGAGCATGTAGCTTTCTATGGGTGTAATAATTTAAAAAATCGGTTCTGTGGTTTAGACGTGAAAGCGTAACAACCAAACAAACAATCTCACATTCGCATTTATAATGTTAGTCAGAATAAGAAGGGTAGTAGGAAGAGTAGGACTAGCTTGAGTTCTAACAAAACTATTTAGTAAAATAACGTAGGGTTGGCTCCTGGTGTTCGTTTATCAGGCCATACAAGGCCTCTATCGTGGTTTAATGTCTGCTATAATCCGATAATAACCAAGGCCTACAGCTTAACATGCCTTCTGAAGCACATCTCGGCGTATATTCGCACGTTAGGTATGCAATTAAGTCATTGGTGCAGGCCCGAGGATCCAACCAGGCATCGTTGTGTTGCAAATCAAACGTTCGGCCGCTACCTCTTTTCAAATAAGCATTTCTTTTTACTTTGACTGAGTGACGAGACGAGCAAGACGTTCACCTGATGGTAAGCGCTACGCCTGCCCATAACAGTTACAGTGCCACCCAGAACTTTGCATTGCATAATTCTGCGTGGCATTGCACTGTGTTCTTCACTATGAGATATCGGCTCTAAAGTCTCATATGCCAGTAATTTAGCTGGAAAAGTGCCCTTCAAACCGGAACACAGTAATGTTTGCACACTACTGCTTGGCGGATGAATACCAGGCGGTCTCTTTCTGAAGAGGCCTCCCACTACCATTACAATAATTACAATAGCATACCCTTATTAGCGTTTGATAGAGTAATTAGCTCCCAACTTCAAATCGATACTAATATTATAAAGAGGTAAAGTTTGTTAGTTTGTAAGGTTGGAGGGAGTAATCTCTGGATTTACTAAACCGATTTATAAAAGTCTTTTACCAATAGAAAGCTACGTTATTTGTCAGTTTTATAGTATATTTATTACTGGCAGCGCCCCGCGGTTTTATCCGCGATAAGCATTATCGTATAGGAACTGTACATTTTTACGGAATACTCGTGAAAAGTATCCTATGCTCTATTGTTCTATTCTAGGACCTAAAGTGTCTGAATACTAAATTTAATCAAAATCCGTTCATTTGTTTTTGCGTGAATATAGAACCGCGTTAACCACCTTCACCTTGCTAGATCCTCCACTGCTACACTCGCAGATATTATAAAACGTATAAGCTACGGCACCCAAGACGCGTAACATAATTAATAGCTCACAAAATTTATTGCTCCGTAAAGACATAATCTCCCCACGAGTTCTTTAGTGCACATTAATTTTACGTCTTCATACGCCTATTTGATTTGACATCAACCGCATTGGAACCAACGTTTGTGGCGTATTTGTGAAACGTTAGTTGGTCGACTGGGCTATTAAACTCTTTCGTGCGTCTTTTATCGCAAACGACAAACCAAAGCCGTAAAAATGTTTTAGATAGTGTAAGGGCAATCAATTCGCCAGCACTTAGGTTTATAGTGGGGTCGTTAAAGCCCCTTTAAGGGCTTTTTTGACGTCTGCGTATGTAGAGCTTGCATTATATTATTATCTTCTGCGCTGATCCCAAAAATCGCACGATAATTTATACTCATCTTCATTTTGAGTCAATGGTTGTAAATTAAAGTAAAGCGGTGGTAACCTAGTGGGAGAACGTCCGCCTTCCAATCAGAAGGTCGTGACTTCAAATCCCAGTCCAGGCACGTACCAATGTGTTTCTGTAAAACATGTGTACGTAATTATCACTCGCTTTTCGGTGAAGGAAAACATCGTGAGGAAACCCACATACCTATCCGAGAATAATTTCGGAGGTAGGTATGTGATCCACCAATCTGGATCTGGCCCCCGTGGTGGATTATGGCCTAATCCTCCTCACGAAAGTGAGGAGAGACCCGTGCCCAGCAGTGGGACTTTATGGGTTGTTGATGATGATGATGATGATGATGGTTGTAAATTACTTTTAAGGTATTATTGAATTACATTTCGTTTTTCGTTTTCGTTTTTTTTTGTTTCAGTCGAAACTTAAGAGTTTGACTTGTAAAAGTGCTTTATTGTTGCCTACTTGCAGTAAATGATTTGAGTTTTGAGTTGTTTTAGTTTTTAATTATCTATTCCACAAACTGACGCCACATTTTTCGTCTTAGGTTGCTTACTTTAACTATTAATATCGTTTTCACATGACCTCTGAAAGGTTTGTTTTGTGTTTTTTTTTTACTTTTATAAATCACTATGACGTTAATGTTAAAAGCTAATTTTACCATTACAAGCATCCTAGTGTTTGTTCCATACAAACATATCAAAGAAATGTAGTGTTCATTAAAATATTATCGTAGACAGAATTAATCATGTTTCGTTTACAAAATTATTATAGAAACATTACACGAGTAATGTACTACAAAATAACAGGCCTATAATTTAGTTCTTGATCAAAAGCCGAGCATTCGAACGTAATCACGAAGACAGAAACTGGTTATTAAACTGTTTTGTAAATATTATGACGCTGTGATGTTTTATTACGGTACACATGTTCTTGTACATTTTAATATCAGGTATTCAAAAAGTGGTGTAAATTCTACTGGGTTCACTGTACCAGCGGTGGGGGCTGCGTTAATTGGTAGCTAATCGGTTTAGTTACTTAGTAGTGGTTAATCCAGTTTGGATAACATGGGGTGCGGGCCAGGTAACCTCCACGAGTGCCCGGCTGTTGTTCGTCCCTCTTGATGCGTTGCATCCGGAGGGAAGGGCAGCAGCTGGGACGGTGCACCCTGGGGTTCGGTCAGCAATTCTCCTAGGGGAATTGGTGGCCGTAGCAAATAACCTGGCGAGAGGAGGTCCTTCGCGTGTCCCTCTGATCAGCAGAGGGCACAGCGAGGGACCAATAACGGGGACTTTTGGGCTGCGGATCGGGGGTCCAACGCCCAAGTTAGAAGTCCCGAGCTGAGGTGCGGCTCGTGTGTTCCGGGACGCACCCAGTGGAGAAAGAGGCCCAAGCCTCACGTGGCGAGCCCGAAAGGGCGCCCGCAGAGGTGGTCGCGGAAGCGCCGTTCGTACCCGTGACCACCTCCATAATGCGGAGAGGAGAACACCCCGGGGTTTCAGTGGGTAAGCCCCGTCAGACTGCGATCTGGCGGGGGAGTCCCACATTACCCCCCCCCCCCCCCCCCCCCCTCGGGGCCGGGTGGTATGCCTAATGCATTTCCCCGGGTAAAAAAAAAAAAAAGTTTGGATAACATACCTCAGAAATAATCCTCAGGTATGTGTGTTTTCCTTCACCGGAAAGCGAATAATAATTACGTACATATGTTTTACAAAACCACATTAGTGCCCGCACTGCGGTTTTAACTCACGACCCTCTCCTGGAAGACGGACCTTCTACCACTAGGCTTCCACCGCTCATACAGCAGTATATTGACACCGCCAGTACTACAATAACTGCTTAACATTTCACAAAAGATAGACTCATCTCGTCGCCCAGATGATGAAAAAAACTTAATGAACAAGTCACAAAACAACACATTTTTCCTAAAGCAACCTCTTTTAAATATAGACCTACTAAAAACCAGACTTTAACACAAGAATCCTCTAGTTTGAAACTCATTTCGAAGCTGGACGTAAAAATGGGCACTCCATCGAAGATCCGGGCCATTTAACACTATGAATCCGTGGAAATGTCCACTGCAGAGAGCTGATAAGTACTAAGACCTTCCATGTAGTGAAAATGAATTTTTCATCTTGCGGGTGGAGAATTTATTAATCTAACTTCAGGCGGTCTCTTAGCGATATAGCTGCAGTGAAATATTTTTAAAAGTAAAGTAATAAAGCTAGTGCAAAGATGACATATTCCATCCAGTTTGTTAGCGATACTCCTCGCGGAGAGTTTACGTAGAGGAACGCGTGATTTTTCATATTTCTTCAAATAGTTATTTCACCTTTACTGCTAAGCACTACACTGTAGCATCTGTAAGATCACAAATTTCACACACAACATTACCTATGATTTTTATTGAAATTTGTTCCCCCTACTGTGGTTATTCCCGTAAATCGTATATTACGGCAACTCTGGGGGTTACGCGTAAAAACTGATTATATCGTAACGGTAACCCATATATCGGACTAGGTAATAAGATGCCCTGATACGGGTGTGATTATGTTGTTTACCCCTTACGATTTGCTGTTGTCAAAATAAATGTTTCCTCCTACCTTTTAGGTAACATAATCAATCTTTTATGCAGGAGGCCTCTTCTGCAAGAGACCACCTGGAAAAGTACCACACATTTGCCAGATATTCATCTGCCAAGCAGTAGTGTGCAAACATTACTGTGTTCCGGTTTGAAGGGCACTGCTTCCAGTTAAATTACTGGGCATAATATATGAGACTTAATAGGCCGATGTCTCAGGGTGGGGAGCGCAGTGCAGTGCCGCACAGGATTATACAATGTAAAGTTCTAGGTGTCAATGTATCTGTTATGGGCAGGCATAACGCTTACCATCAGGTGAAAGACTTGCCCGCCTCGTCACTCAGTCAAATAAAAAAGAAATAATAAACTGCAATATTCCGTCTTAAATATTTTACAAGACCATTACTCGGAACCAACCCAAGCAAATAATGGTTATGGTACGCCATATTTACATTATGCATTCTGTTTACCGGGCCCGCTCCTTCATACCCACTGGCAAAAGGTGAGGGAAAACAAAATTGTTTTTGGAAATTGGTTACCATCAATTCTGAAATGTAACTGAGTGTTTTCTTTCAAGAATTTATTGTTGTACACGTCATATTTATGTGTGGCTTTACACAAATGTTATTCGAGATAATTAATTATCTGTGGTTTCGGTTTTGTATTATATATTCTATGTTCTGCATAAACATTATTTACCCTATAACTATACCCTATCCTAAACCTTTTGCGACGTCACCATACTTTGCCTGACAACTGCCTACGACTTTACAGAAAAGCCTCCTAATAGAAACACAGTACAGTGAACTACACAAGGGATAGTGGTTTGGAAACACTATAATGTAGTGACGACGTACGAACTTTCGTACCAGAATTGTTGCATAACTTACCTTCAAGAAGTATCAATTCTACCAAATAAATAGTAGACCTCTAGAAACTACAACAATACCTAGTAATTTTACATCAAATATAATGTTACGGCTAGGCAAACAATTGAGTCTATTTAACAGACCTTTGAACAGGTGACCGCGCAAACATCCGACTGAAATTAGTTTCAGAAATAATACCTACTAGGGATGTTACCATTTCCGTAACTTGCGGATAACATTCATAACCGTAACTGAGTTCGAAACTAACAGTTTGGATATAACGAGGACTTCTTGATGGTCAGTGATCATGGTCACTACTATGGCATACAAAAGCTTGCTTAAATTACAATACAATAATTCTTTATTAAACACCATCAATCTTAAATAAACACAATACAATATTTAATTTATATTAACTAAACGGCCGCCGTGGTGTAAGTGGCTGATGAGCCGACTGCGAAGCGTGAGGTTGTAGGTTCGATTCCCGCGCAGGACTAAAACCTATGTGAACCACCTGTATTTGCACTGAGTTTGGGTGTTTGTGGGATATTAAAAATAATTATAATCATCCTAATATTTGTATATAACTGATATTTATTTTCAATTACCCTATCCGTAACTAAAATTCCTTATCCGTAACTACTCGAACAGCTACTCAAACATTGTCGCCTCGAGCCAAACAGACTGTTGCCTTACAAAGTTATTTAATTATTTTGCTTGTGTATCAAATAGTTTATAAACTATTGGAAACGTTAATAATAGTTAGGAAGGTGCTTTAATATTGCAGTATAGTTACGATATAGTTCGCTGGACTAAGGTATTTAGGCAGGTTTTGACTAAGGGCATTAGGGTAATCGGGTGTAGAATTGAATCGAGTAGAATGAAATAGTCGACGTCGACCGACAGTTCCTAGACGAATCTACCTCACCGATCGATAGAGAACTATAGATTGGTGTGGTTACCCTTTTGGAATTTTACTATAAACTGAACAAGAGCTAGCAGGTGGTTTTGAAAAGTGTTGCAGTGTTAGTCATGTAGAACAAGCACGCCCAAATAACCAACTTTCATGTTTCAAAAACTCTAAAGATGAACTAGGGTAAAACAGTTCAAAGTATTTCGATATTGAAGAGTAAAGTATTCGATATTTATAGTAGAAGTTTGCGAAGTCCAAGTTTTTAGCTGGAAATATTTTTACCCGAAATATTTTATAGGAGCAAATAGAGCATGAACCGTTCGGAAATATTCAATTCAATACCTACCTAATTGGTCAGTTTGTTTATTTGAAATTTTATTATAAAACGGTGAATTTATAGTGAAATGTCATTGAGGTCAGCTTTTATCGATTAAAAAATACATTGTTTTTGAATAACTTAAGCAAGCAAATATTCAGAAAATTATACTAAAACAAATTAAAATAAACTCCACAGATTAAAAAACTCAATGTAACTAAACCTAATCTAAAATGGCGTCACCAATAAGCAGCGTTCCCAAACTGCTGCAGTATAATTATGGCTATGCTTTATATTTTATACTAAGTTTACCAAACTAACAAACGTAACAATTGATTAAAAGTAAATTATATGACAAATTTAGTCCACATATCTACCTATTGAAATTCCATTTTCAATAGCTCCCAATTCCAATCCGATTGAACAGATTATCGGACTTAAGGCCGGGTTAAAATTAAATCCGATTAAACGGAAGTTCGCATGAATATTGCGAAAATCCACTGGGAACTTTGTGAAGTTCAATAATAATTATATCAGTCAATATAATAATAGGTAGGTAGGTTTTATATGTTAATATGCTTAACACGTTGACTGCTGTAAACACACTGCTGAACGCAAGTGCAAACGCAATGCTGTATTGACCATTTTATCACACCAGTTGTGTGCGCCCGCACTGCAGATTGAGTTTAGTTACGACACAACACCAGTAAACAGTGAACACACACGTTGTGTGAAGTTTCGCAAAAGAGCGTAAAAAGTAAAACGTGTTAACAGATAATTAGCGAAAGTAAAGTGTCGTTATTTAGATTTTAAACTTACATCAACCCATATCAGACCACTGCTGAGCACAGGTCCTCACTTCCTTGGGGAGGACTAAGGCATAATCTACCACGTGGGCCCGGTCCGAATTGGTGGATCACATACCTCAGAAATAATTCTCAGGTAAAGTGGGTTTCTCCGTGATGTTTTCCTTTACCGAAAACCGAGTGATAATTACGCACATACGTTTTACAAGAAACACATTAGTACGTGCCCGACTCACGACCCTCTCCTTGGAAGGCGGACGTTCTCCCACTAGGCTATCACCGCTTAACATCGCTATTCCTTAACTTTCATTACTTTTAATAATGCTTCTACAGTTCATAAACTTATACCGCAGGTGAGTGTTACTCGTCTCTATTATATAATTATCATGATTTTACAGAATACGTACATGGTGTGGGGCGAGAGGGTCACGAAAGAGCATCTCACTTAATTCCTACAAATCACGCAATCGAATCACAATCAAATTATTAATTGGAATTTTGAAAATCATGAGGATTAAAGAAAAGTGATATTTTCAATGATATTAAAGTATTCGAGTGGCGACCGCGAATCGGAAGACGAAGCGTAGGACGGCCCCCGCGAGGTGGACCGACGACCTGGTGCGAGGCGCGGGAAGCCGCTGGATGCAAACAGCTACCAACCGCTCGTTGTGGCGTTCTATGGGGGAGGCTTATGTTCAACAGTGGACATCTTCCAGTCTGATGATGATGAAAGTATGTAATATAAAAAAAAAAAAAAAAAAAAATATTCTCCCTGGGCCGAAATTAAGTCCCCTGCCTCATCGCAGTTAGCTTATCATCATTTTACACCTATAGACCGTCATTTACGAAAGAAGAAAGAATTATCAAAAGAAATAATTTTCAATGAATAATCACAAAAGAGAAACTTTACCAATGTAAAAAATCTCCAGTTAAATAAAGGCCGTGATTATAATCTACCTCGTTTCATTACCAAAGCTTGCAAAGCTTGTTTCAGGATTACGTCTCAAAGGGCTGAAACATGAAGTTGAAGTTTGCCAATCTGTCTGTCACTGTGCTGAAGCTAGTAATTTGGAAGTTGGCGACAGCTGTGGGATTTCTCTCCTTGACACATGTTCATGGTTAGCTGTCGTGTTTGTTGCGGGTTGAGAATATTAGATGTGTTGCGAGTCCGAGATGTTTAGGCTATCGAAATAATCGTAATCGGAACAAAATTATAATCGAGTCTATAAATATTTCGTTCCTTGACTGAACCAACCAGATGTTTTTTAATTATTTCTTATCGATTGACTCGCATCTTCAGTTGTTTTTTTTTACTCTTAAAAAGGCGTGCACTGTCTAAACTTAAAAAAAAAAAACGAAATGTGTGCGGGGACACACAGTAGAAGTAAAACTTCAATCAAAAAATTATTACAAAAAAAAATATTTCAATTATAAATATTATTAAAATATATTTTAAAAAATATACGAAATAAACCTCTCTCTCTCTATCTATCTCCACTAACTTATATCTCCCTCTCAACTTCCCTTCGCCTCACCCGATCACACTTTTCGTAACGCATTTACCAGCTTACTCCCCTAGTCAAGCATGCGTAAAGAAGTTATACTTTAAAAAATAGTCAGTGGCACACAGTTATAATAACCTTTCGGATGTTTATAAACGAATCGGATTCACTTAAATTCGACTGCAATAGAAAATCATCGAGAACCACCAACATCTCGAATTCTTGGACAATCGAAACAATCGACTAAAGCTTCTCGGAATTGTCCATCGCTAGTTACATATGATTACTAAATGTGTTGCGAGTTCTGTCAACTTCTATCTAAAAGTCATTTAGTGTTTCTCGTTCCAAGATATTATATTACCGATGTAATGTCCCCCCCCCCTCCTACTTACCTTCTCCTCTCCCTTCTCTAATTTTTTCAAAATTAAAATAAATAGAACTAAACTTAAATAAACTTAAACTAATCTTAAACTAAACTCCTCTCAACTCAACCTACTCTCTTCTACTCTCTCCTAATAATAATAATAACGTTCAGTACAACTCCGTATAACTCCGCACCTAACTTACTCCACTCTTTACCTTACTTTATTTTACTTTATTTTGGCCCGATGATCGTCTAGTAACCCTTCGTTGTGTTCCGCGTGTAGCAACCTAAATCCTTTGAATGTTCAGTATGGCTTCGCAATCCGTCAGTAGTCAATATCAAAAGAGATAAATAATTTGAATTTAGATTTCGCTGAATTAATACCATTCGTTTTCTACCATTCCTAAATTATTATATGGCGTCCCTAAATAAACTCAACCTAATATTCTCGTTCCGTTCTACCTCTCATCAAATCCGTATTATCTAAATATCTGACAAAGTAGATCTTAATCCTAGCCCTTCGTTGTCCCATATATAACCTTTCATTCAAAATTATAAATTAATAATCGTCAACCTTCCATCAACTTTTCATCAACCTTACATTTTTCGTAACTCATCAACCTTTCGCTCGACCTTATAGTTTTGTAATTATCACGAGAGTCTATGATTAAAACTTTCATTCTGAATCTACGATCATGACAGCGGCTATGACTTAGAGCCCCGCCCCGCCCTAAGTTGTGAATTTCGTCGGACCAGACTTGGATATTCTCCACCGCTTGTCGGGATTAAGTACCGCCTCGCAGTTACGAAATCTCGACGGAAAGTATTTACTTTCATTTAATTTACTATGTTTGTCTATCTGTGGTCTTCCATCAAATTTCAATTCATCGTTCTATTATCCGTCACTCTCACAGGACAAATGACACTGACAGCAGCTAACATCGCTCCATGACAATAAGCTTACTTGTCAAAGTCACCCGTCCGTACTCATTTAAACAGATGTGAAATCTTTATGTTACCGCTAGGAAATACCGTGAAACTCGCCTATTACTATAATAAGTCTAGTATATCTAAGCAAGGGAACTTCATAAAGAGGGACTTCTTTTCTTTTATCTAAAGAGTATTCACGGTTCGATCTCATTCATACCCGGTTCGTAAACAATCTCACAACCTCCATTCATGATTCAACGAGGATGAAGGGTTATCAGCGGACATAACCCCCGCCATGGTCGAATTTCCATCCTTCTTATCTAGTTCATGCGGTTCCTCAATCCCACTTACTTATTTTAGCAAAAGGGAAAGAGGCCCCAATATTTAGAGATCTAAAATCTCGTTAAACCTATCCTAGCTCTATCTACTAAGAGCAACTACATAATACCTTAGGCTTTATTTACCCATTTGTACATACGCCTGGCTTATTTAGCTTAATATGGGACTATTGTCCAGGTTTCTATTTGTAGAATTATATTATGTGGTAAGAGGTCATATTTTTCCCCCGGTGTAATAATACTGGTTTTATTTAGTTAGTATTTCAGAAGCATTGTTCTAAGGTTTAAGGATATTTTTCCTTTAGGTGTAGGTAACAACAATTATTTTTGTTTCAGGTTATTTCTCATTGGAAAACCTAGGAATTGTTTTAATTCCAGAAAGTGACAGTTCGTCTAGATAATTCTGTAACACTAAGATTTCTAGTGTGGAGCTGTAGTTATTTCCATATCTATTCATGGAAGGATTCAATGTTGGAGCGATTCAAGTTGAAAGTAAGCCTCAGTTAGTGACTTTCGAAGAGCCTTATGGAGAATCTCACTCTTTTTTAGTCATAAGAAAATCCAGGGAAGGTAATAGGTCATTGCCCATAAGTAGTCAATCTAACAGAGACGAACTCATTCATATTTGTCGTTCGTTGTTTCTTGTAATTAATGTTAAGGACAGAATTATTCCTTTCGAACCATTTTTCTGGTGTAGTACTAGTTTTATTTAAATAGTATGTTAAGAAGCCTTGTTCTAAGGTTTGATGGTAGTTTCCATTAAGTATAATGTCAATTCTTTGTTGATTTCAGGTTATCTCTCTATCGGAGGATTTTTAGAAAGTTCTTCTAGATAATTCTGTAAACACTAGGAATTCTAGTGCCATAGTTAATACCATAACTATTGCATGGAAGGATTCAACATTGGAGCGATTCAAGTTGAAAGTAAGCCTCAGTTAGTGACTTTCGAAGAGCCTTATGGAGAATCTCACTCTTTTTTAGTCATAAGAAAATCCAGGGAAGGTAATAGGTCATTGCCCATAAGTAGCCAATCCAAAAGAGACAAACTTAGTCATATCTGTCGTCCATTGCCTTTGTGCAATTAATTAATCTTAAAATCAGAATTATTCTTTCCGAACCAAGCCTAAGTTAAATTATAGTTAATTTATCCAGATATTTACTATATTTATAAGCAGGTTACGTTTAACCTTGTAGTTTCATTCAGTAGTCCTAACTTATTGTGATTTAATTGATTCCTTTATCAGTTATGTTTAGTTTTCATCGTTCATTTTCTTTCCGTCACAAATTATATTAATTTCTTATTTGTTTTCCCAGATGTTTTCTTTATGAGTATGTAAAGTTATATTTAGGCTCTATAGCATTGTTATGATGGATAATAAAATGATTGAACCGTATTACAACTTCTTTCATTCAAAGTAGGTACATATGTAATGATTAGTCTTATCAATTTGATTGCCGGATGTAACATTGTTTAGATGTTTGCTTGTTCATGTTTGAATAACTCTGTAAATCTATCACAATATAGTCTGTAGTATTACAATTGATTCCCAAGGAAGTTTATGTTTCACCAGTTCATTTCTTTGTCATAGTATTAAACTTTTAATGTCCCCGAGTGCTTGTTTTACATTTGTATTGATTTTATGTAGTTTCCTATAGTTTAAGATGACCCTGTCCTACAGTATGAATTCCTTCCTGTCAGAAGAACCCTAGGCTAAAGGTGTGTGTGTGTGTGTGTGTGTGTGTGCCTACCTGTCAACTTCTCAGGACTGTCCGGAGTCCACATTTAACTTTACCTATCGAAATTGGTGTCTGTGCGTTCGTTTGTATGTTGTATGTTATGTGTGTGTGGCCCTAAGCTCTTATAAACTAGCTAACTCATAGGGACTTACGAACCTCCTATGGCTAGCACCTCTTATCGTTAACATTATAATCTAGGTAGCTCTTATAAATAACACTCATACACTTATGAATCTTTATCTACTTACCCTAAGTTTCTTATGAACTAAAACCTGTCTAGCTTCTAAGAAAATGGTGTGTACCTAACAGAAGCAAGCCTGATTATCACAACTTCGGAGTCATGATAACCAGATTTTCCCAAGTTAATTGTGCATGGAGAAGTCCCACAGGGAAATTCCAAGGTTGTCCTTTTCTAACTAGCTATCTCAAGTCCGGAGGCACCGGGAGTTTTGCTTATTTCTAAGCCCTAGGCCACCCTAAGATTTCCAAACGGCAACCTATCGTCGTAGTTTGTCGCCCCGGATGTCATGCTGGGAAGGGAGTTTATGTCGTTGGAAATCGCCCTAACCATGTAGGAATGCTGTGTGTGTGTGCGGGGGACCATTCAGATCGACTTTATGCACAGGCAAATATATTTTCGTCACTGTCTAGAGGAATCACTCCGCCCGTACACAAAATACGATCGAAATGGGTGGTCAGGCGCTTCTAGCCACCCATGCCGGAAGACGCCCCTGAGGTCACCACATTCCTCAGGCTATCAGCTAAACTCTTGGCAAGCACCGTTTCAATTCGCCATCCTACGCGCCCTACCAGTATCAACAAGAATCAGAACATTCGCAGTTTGACTCAAGCTAACACAGGCCCTAGTATCACTTCCTATCTCCCCAGAATCGCTTTTAAGGATCACTAAATCCCCTTTGGAAGAGACCTAGCGATCCGTAAAACATATTCCTACGCGCTTTTCACTACTTCGCCATTTTGGTTTTCTCACTTTCCTAAGCACGTCCGTTCTCTTCGTAGTTTCGCAAGCCAAGAAACCAGAGACTCTCGCGCCTCTCTCCACCTCCGCTCTCAATCTTCCGTCTCCCTCCTTTTTCCTAACAATGCTGTTGTCTCATTCGCCCATTCCTTCCAGTGTTACCAACATCGCGAGGTCCTTCCCGTACTTTTAACCATACCCTTCGAATTTCATAATTATTTATTATTTAATTATTAATGTCATAATTATTTATTATATTATTATATAATTAATTATCCGTTTTCCATTTCCGCCTTGTCATAGATAGACTTGACCTTCTAATCTCTTACCATAGAGTTTCTACCTTTGCAATAATTAGCTTTTTTTTTCGATTGAATGCAATATTTATGTGTAGCCAAAATCTCACCAATCTGTCAATGCAAATCTCAGTATTCTGCCAAAATTGACAAATGTGTATTTTTATTTTGTGAAATGTAGCGAGTCCAATTCGGGACCGTTACACCGACGGACGACGGTTTGCACATGTTTGGTAACTTTGTCCAGTGTTTATGTCGATTACAGTTTTCGATGTTTTTTTACGATTGTAAGTTCTTATATTATTACAACATTTACAACTAAGTCGCAAATTCGGCGGGAGCTCGGAAAATGTTTTTTTTTTTTAAGACTGAGTTTAATATTTATCACAGCGATTAACTTAATTTACTCGTGATTACAATTTTTCACTTTCCATAATCAGTAAATTCTTTGATGTTATTTTGAATAGTTAGCCAAATTTATCAATAATCCACCCACCATTTCAATTGTATCCTTTGTCATCATAGAAAATTGATGTGTCATTAAATATGATCATTATAAATTGGAAACTCCAGCTGTACCAATTTTAATTAAAGACCGGTCGGTTAAAGGTCGTAATACCGGGACAAACAATTGAAATGACAATTATAATTAACAACAAAATTAAATTGAATATTTGATGTTTTTCGTAAAGTTGTTGGTTAACTTGAGTCTTATTTAATTGAAATTTCAATTATTTGTCGCCATTTAAATGAACTTGTTAACTGTTTGTTTTACTTCGCTCTAGTCGAGATATTGCCTGGAGTGCTTGTTTATCGAGTTGGTGGAAGTTGTCTTTAGTTTTAATAGGCCGGGTTACCACTTAAGCAACGTGTCGCAGTCTTGTCAACTTTGAAAGGAAACTCTGGCAGCCCTTGATTAAACTAATACGATTTCATGGTTGTTTTTAAGAATAGCGTTATTTTATTTAAGAATTATTATTCCAAAGTCTACAATATTTTTATTTTTTTTAACGCAAATAAGTCATCCGTTTTAACATAAACAAATTAATTATAAGGTGATAGATATTGCCAATCTATTGATATTTTGGATTACCTCCGCTGTATTTCTTATCTTATAAACATCGTAAATTGTATGCATACGTAATTCTTACTTATATAACCCCTCTCGCTCTCTCGTGGGCGGGATGAACGGGATAAAATTACTGGGAAAAAACTCACAAACACCGTCCATCAGTTCCATCACGGTAATTATTTCATCTACGTAGTTCCAATCTACATGATAGATGGCAACACATCAATCATCCGCCACGCTTTGCCTGCAATATATTTTTGGTACAATATTGTGCATTGAAATTGCTCACTCAACTGTGAATCCAAACGAAACGACGCCTAATGTTTTTAACAATAAATTATGAGAAATAAAACATAATGACTATGTGTTACAACTAAATAATTTGGAGACCGCCTGGGGAAGTACCAGATGTTCATCCAGTAGTGTGCAAACATTATTGTGTTCCAGTGTGAAGGGCACTGTTTCCAGCAAAATTACTGGGAATATGATGAGACTTTAGAACCGATGTCTGCATTGTAACTGTTATGGGTAGGCGTAGCACTTACCATCAGGTGAATGACTAGCACGTCTCGTCACTAAGTCAAATAAAACAAAAAAGAAGCAAGTTCCAAACTAATTTTGCACAAGCCTTTTTTTAGTCAAAACTAAAAAAAAACTTTAGCCATTGGTAGCGGCTTGTTAGATTTGGTTTAGTTATATTATACTAGCTGCGCCTCGCCGTTTCACCCGCATAGTTCCTGCGTAGAATGTCATATTTATTTATATCTAATCAAAAGCCTAAAAAATAAATTTTAAGCTTCTATCTTTAAAAATGACGAAACTACCATACAAACTTTCATCCCCTATTTCAAACCCTTACAATACTTTTATGGCATTATAAAGTACCCTGTGTACTTTCTCAGGCTCTAGACTATCTCTGTACCAAATTTCATTTCAATCGGTTCAGTAGTTAAGGCGTGTAAGAGCAACAGACAGACAGACAGACAGACAGAGTTATTTTCGCATTTATAATATATGTATGTGTATGTATGTATGTATGTATGTATGTAAGGATGTAAGGAATGTAAGGAATCTAAGGATTAAGTTTGATTCAATAAAATCTTACTTTGGTAGATTAAAAAAGTAGATTAGTGTCTAAGCGTCTACTGCTTTATAATGGGGCGTTGGGAGAAAACTTCTATGCCAATAGCATGGTAAAAAATAAGCTTTTTAGGTACTATTGTGTTCTAGTTTTTGGGTCTAATAGATACGCCTATATCCTTTAGATTTGTTAATGGAGGTCTGGATAACACTAAGAGGCACTTTTCGTTGGAAAAATAAACGTAAGGTTAGATACGAAGGGATAACGATGTACATACATTTTTTACTGGTTGATGTAGGTTTGTGTGAAGGGTTTAAGGTTTCGGGTATTTCCCGTTTCCAATGATAATACTTAGAGCGACTTGCGAAATAACCCCTTCGAGATTCAGTGTTAAGCTCGGCTTTACTTGAGTTAAGGTTAAGGAAACGTTGATACAAAATGTACGGTCAACCACAAAAGTCGATGACCATTTTCAATTAATTATTTTACGCGAAATATTAAGTTTTTGTGGGTAGAGCTAAATTGTAAGTAAGAAGATGTTTAGTTATTTCGGAGACTGACTGTACCTAGAGACATCAATGCCACCAGATACATATTTAGACTTTTTTTAAATCGGAATTTACACTAAACGGACGTCATGTAAGATGCTAAACTATTTTCAAAGATAAGCTTATAATTAAAATGAAGTTAACTCTAGATTTAATGAATTGGTGCGACCCGCCTTAGTTCAGTAACTATTATTCCATCAGAAATTTATGAAAACATGACAGTTACATTCTAAAAAATCACACAATTTATTATCTGGCTTTCTGTAATCCAAGCCAGTCCATTTTGCATCCGTGAAGCACTCGGCAAACATAAACAAAGAGCAAAGTGCCACCTTCATCCCATGAGGGTTTCAGAGCTGATATTAAGGGGTGCTATTTTTATCTACAGTTCTATGGAGACAACTTCTCTGTAAGACAATACTGTATTGCAACAAGTAGGTCGATCACAACTGAAATGGAGAGAACATTTTTTCTTTTTGAATCAAAACCTCTTTACTTTAATATTATACTGTGATTATTATATTGTGCCGTACGTAAATATACTTTGGAATATAGTTTTGTTTTAGTATTTGAAAAACTAATTTTACTACTAACCAACAGTTTTTTTTTATTTGACTGAGTGACGAGATAAGCAAATCGTTACCTGATGGTAAGCGCTACACCTGCCCATAACAGTTACAGTGCCACCCAGAACTTTGCATCGCATAATCCTTCGCGGCACTGCACTGCGCTCGTCACCCTTAGACATCGGCTCTAAAATCTCGTATTCCCAGTAATTTCAGTAATTTGTTAGAGGAGTCGCGAAGTACAAGTACCCTTCCGCGCTCCAGAGTTAATTCCGATGATTTGAAAACAGCAAAGTTTCGTCCCAAGTATTCACAGTCTGTATTTATTTGTATTGCTGGAAAGTTTGTTAATACAAATTTAAAGAAAACATCGTTTGGCGTTATTATACGCATATTATAAGCATTCAGGCAGGTACTCTCAAAGCCTGTCATTAAAAAGTTTGTTAACTTTGATAGTAGATTACATCTATGGCGGTAAAGGCCTAGTGGGAAAATGTCCGTGATCCAAGGAGAGGGCCGTGACTTCAAACCACTGTGCGGGCAACTACCAATGTGTTTCTTGTAAAACGTATGTACGTAATTATCACTCGCTTTTCAGTGAAGGAAAACGTCGTGAGGAAACTCACATATCTACCCGAGAATTATTTGGTAGGTAAATATGTGATCCAGCAATCCGGACTGGGCCCTATTAAGGCCTAATCCTCTTTACGAAAGTGAGGGGAGACCCTTGCTCAGCAGTGATCCGATATGGGTTGATGATGATAATGATGATGGTTGTCTCTATCTGGCACTATACAAATGACAAGGACAGAATCATATTTAATCTCTTGTCAAATTTAACTAACATTCAAGAGTCTCACTCCGTTCTAAAATATAACACTTCTCCTCGCGTCTAGAGGCTCAGCGTTACAAAACGTTTTAGATGCAAAGGATCGCAGAGGGTAGAGATTTTGTCACCCAATGCATACAAATAGCACTCAACGGGATATCGAATGGAGTCTGTCAGGGCACATGTGCATAAAAGCCTTTTGACACATACCCGGTTTCCGTATAAACGGTACCGTGACGGTTCGCTAATGTATGGACGGTTATGGCATCGTTTGAAAGCTCCTATAAACTACCATCGAATGCTTTTTAGAAAAAACTTAACCCTTATGGCGTAGTCTGGTAAAAAAGTTTTACCGAAGGATAACTGTTCGTAAAATAGTTAAGCGTTTTTTAAACTATTAACATTGAGCAAGTTTATTTTTTATTAGAAAGTTTCTATTATATAAATGTTGAATTTATTAGAAGTTTGAAAACAATATCATGGTTAAAAATGACTGTGAGACTTCTATTTAAACACCAAATTTACGCCCACGCCTAAAGGTTAATTTTCTCTTAAATATTTACGTCAGACAAAAGTGACATCACATCCTTGCAAACATACCATTTTCCTTACAACTCCTTTCATGATTTTAAATATCGCCAATTGGCACGTAAATTTTACAACATTTCCCGCCTATCCTATTCCGTAAGTTGCTATATAATTTCGCCACAAACTCCTGGCGTTTGCCTTCTACTCAGCGGTTGCATATTAAACTAGCCGGGGTCATAGAAGAAATATAACTCTACATACAGAATGGACACTCTACGCCCTCCACGATCCGCTTCCCGAAACACAAAAGTCAAAAATCAAATTATTTATTGCAAATAGCCAAAAATTATGCACTGTTACAAATCAAGCAATATACTCTCATGTACTTAAAGAAAAAAAAACAAATATGATCTACTAACTAATGATTTAATGATATGGTTTGAGTTTGAAAACGAAAATTTCCCTTTTTAACTCTACCATAAACTCTATTAACTCTACCAGTGCTTCGGAAATACGCCCGTCAGAGAAGATAGCACTAAGAAACTCTACGGGGATGTCATTTCCCCACACTTCTACCTGAAATCCTGTAAAGCAGGCATTCAATATTACGCAGCTAAATGACGAATGACAATATACAAACTGGCCAGTGTGAACCTTACTTCTTACTATACTAGCTGCGGGTATCTTTTGTTTTGGTCGCGTAGTGTTTTTGATATAACACGCATTGGGCACGTGTACATCAGCTATTTGTACCGAGTGTCCGCGGTGTGCCAGGGTCTAGAGAGCGCACATATTAATATTAAGTCGATTTAGGGTCGGGTTAAGGTTAGCCACGCGCACGCATAATGGGTAGGTTACTGTGGGCATCAGCTATTACTTCATAATAGATCACAGGGGAGCTCAGAAATTGAGATCAGATGTCTTCAGATATTATGCTGGCCATTACTGGAAATGAATGCTGTCTTTTGCATCATATTAATTCTAGAATGAACCCAATTTAAGCTTAAGATAGAACGTAGCTTACATGCACCACATCCGTTAAGTGTAAACCTTGACTTAAACCAACGTTAAACTTGACTGGTGGTTTGAGATTAATACTGAAACTCGAATTAACAAAATTTTGTTGTAAATAATTTTGGTGCAAGTAGCGTTAAATTTAAAATAATTTTGTGAATAAAATATAACTAGACTATGAAAGTTTTGAGACAGGAAAGAATTAAATAAGTTATAAGACTTGGAAATGCAGCCAGTGTTCTTGGCACCGTGCTTCATGGATATCCTCCACTTTTGTTAGATTTATAAAATATCGTTTTAGTTAGTTTTAGTTTTGTATAACCATCATTTTAGTATTGTTTTTTTAAGTTAGGCACAATTAAATAAACTAGACGAAGAAAAGAAATTATAACAACAATACAACGCAAATTACAACAAAACTGGTGTTACTGGTGTACCATAAAATATTTTCTATTCTATTCTATAAAACGGTCGAAAATTAAGAAGTATGCGAATCTGGGCCTTGTACTGAAAAGGCAAATATTGGAATCAAACCTAAAAGAAAAAGAAAAAGAGTTCATTCAGAGTCATAGTCATCTATATAACGAAGTAGGAAGGTCCTTTATAAAAGGAAAATTCCACTGACTACATCACGAAATCCCCAAAGCTTTATAGCTTTAATCTCCGAGGCTTAGCTTTGGATATTTCGTGATCCATACTTACTTGTTTGGCACGTGTTCCTCCTGGCTTCCAAATGATTTTTTCTCTCTTTCTAATCACATCACACTATCACGTCACATTAATATTATAAAATCCGAAAGTTTGTGTGTGTTTGTTCCCTTTTTAAGGCGCAACCAGTTTTTTTTTAAATTTAGCTATGTATCGAGTCGTTCACTTACCATGCCTGCCCATAACAGTTACAGCGCCACTCAGAACTTTGCACTGCACTGCGCTCGTCATCCAGACACATCTGTTCTAAAGTCTCATATGCCCAGTAATTTT
The DNA here is from genome assembly GCA_912999815.1 of Campaea margaritaria. Taxonomy (NCBI): domain Eukaryota; kingdom Metazoa; phylum Arthropoda; class Insecta; order Lepidoptera; family Geometridae; genus Campaea; species Campaea margaritaria. Next base: position 11,446,289 of record OU538790.1, read on the forward strand.
TTGTAAATTTTGTTTACAGTTTAAAATAGTAAGCTTACAGTAACAACCAAAATGCTAACTATTTTAGGTAATGTGTTAAGAATATAATTCTAGATTCGCAACAATGGTCCTAAAACAGTTGAACAGATTTGGATAAAATTTAGTGTCGAAGTATATAGTATCCTGAATTAACACGTTCACTGCTGATAACACAACTGTCGTGTTTTTCATAACTGGCCGCGAGTGCGGGAAAACACAACTGTTGTGTTTGTTGTATGGGAAAACACTATGACGCCTGCAGAGCCGCACCCGTGGCTAGACAAGAAAATCGGCTCAGCAGTGAAAACGAGTTAAAAAGAGACTTAGAAATCGAGTACCTACGTGACTCTATTATCGGGAAAACGGGGGCGTAACACAGCCTAAAAATCTTTTTGGTAAGTGCAAAAATTTACGAGCATAGTAAAGGAAAACATCGTGAAGAAACCCACATACCTACCCGAGAATTATTCGGAGGTAGGTATGTGATCCACCAATCCGGATCTGGCCCCCGTGGTGGATGAGACCCGTGCCCAGCAGCGGGACGTTATGGGTTGATCATGAGTAAAGCCAAATTTCCTTTCCTCTATCTATACCTACATAGAGTACTGATATAGAAAGCCCAAAAGTCGTATAAAAGTGAAGATTGAGGAACATCTGTCACTTTATCCCTTAAGCGATATTCCCTAAAGAGCACCTCTCTATTTAACGGCATACCTAGCCATTAACATCAGCTGGTCAGGATAATTATTTTGCGGGTACCTTCAAAAATACATGATGTCGAAATTATGAAAGGGTGTCATAATTTTTTGGTAAAACACACCTGTTTGGGTTAAAAGAAAATTGAGAGTACAGCTAAGTAAAAATCAATTTATGTAAATATATGGGGTGGACTTCTAACTCAAGCGTTTTTTTGTTTCAGGAAATCTACTAGATTTTTTATTTGTCGGGTAGTAAAATATTACAAAAAGTATCGTAAAACAAATTCAAAAGGTAATTAAGGTACGTCACGCATACTACTGTATTGCTGGAGAATTCATTTTTGACTAAACCATTACGTAAAAATAATTACCTGAATAATTAAAAAAAACATTATACGCAATAAAAGCAATTATAAATTTCCAATAAAAATTAAAGTGTATTTAAAGTTTTCAGTCCAATATGATTGGAAACTTCATTCAAACTACGATATCAAAAATCTATTTAAAACTTACCTGGTACGGAAGTATATCTCCTCATTGTGGAATCGGGACAGCAGCCGCTCGGGGTGAGAAGCTCATGAGCAGACCAGCCACCTGTGACACAAACACTCACCACTAATAAACACCTGCTTTAAACACTACCAAACTAGACAAAACTTTTATAAGTGACGAGCAAAAGGACAACAAACAAGATAAGAATCAACGGGAGTAAGGAAGGATTTCCAAAAGGAAAGGAAACGAGATTAAAACATTATCAGAAGTCGAATTTCGCGGGCAACTCGTCCACGTTCGCGAATATTTCCGCACAACTCGAGAGCGGACCGTTTCACGGGCGGGCGGCAGTGCTTCTGGGCGGCGGCAGCTAGGGCGGACGAGTAGATTGGGCGGCGGCGTCGCGGCGTGGCCGCCCTCGGCGCGCCTGATACCAGGCGCCCTGAACTCGCGAGGAGTAATCTCACCACGTGCGTCGCGACGCACCGCGCATGTGCACATTGGGGAAAGTTGGAGAAAAGCACAGGTGCGAGCGGGATGGATATATTCCAAAAATAGGGGAGCGAACGTGAACATCCACTGAACTAAATTGGGAAGCGCCAAGCAGTCTAAAAAGTTGGCAGTGATTTGAGTGTGTGAGTGTTTTAGAAGCACACTACTGTGATTCGGATTAGTTCGCTAAGTGCCAGCTTGGAAGTTGTGTTGTGGCTGAAATAAACTGAACTGAACTTAGTCTCTACTTAACTAATGGTATCTGGCATGTTTAATGGTTTCTATCTTATTTTTACGTATGGAACCATAAATTTAACAAATACAAAAAAAATGTATAATAATAAAAATCAAAATTGTTATTAGTAGTAAAATGAAATAACTAATTACTGTGTTCCGGTTTGAAGGGCATTGTTTCCAGCGAAATTACTGGGCACATGAGACTTTAGAGCCGATGTCACGGGGTGACGAGCGCAGTGAAGTGCCGCGCAGGATTATGCGATGCAGGGTTCTGGTTGGTGCTGTGACTGTTATGGGTGGGCGTAGCGCTTACCATCAGGTGGACGACTTGCTCGTCTCGTCACTCCGAATAATAAAAAAAAAAACGACGTGCGTCACGATCACATACAAATCCTGTCAACCAGGATTCCCTGTACCTAGGGAATTAGGAACTACGAGGACCATGGTCCTACAAACACCAGACTCAGAGCAAATACTTGTGGTTCACGCATACCTTTGCCATGCGAGGGCGTCAAATATTTATAAATATTTCATTCTTTTAGTTGCAAGCTACAAGTTACCACTGCTTTATCCGCAAAACATTTCTGTGGACACTCAAGCAGACAGTACAATCAATCGCCACAATTGAATTGACGTAAAAGCCAATCTACGCCATTTCCAACTCGAAACGCGCATAGTACTGCCAGTAATGGGGTCCTAATGGAATCAATTTACATTTCAAAACAGATCATTTACATTTTTTGCTCAGAATCTACACAAAAACAGTTCGAATAGCTTATTTTGCGGCAAATTGTGAAACCTTTAATCCTAATTTAGTGAGCATTTTGCCTTCATTAGTTTAATAATAAGTTACCTTTTATAATAAGTTACCAGAGGGAATTGAACAATTGCCCATGCAGAGGTTTAAAACATTTATTAAGGTTAATCTCATAAAGAAGGCCTATTACACTATTAATGACTATGTTAAAGACAAAAATGCATGGCCTCAATGTCCCAATCTCCATGATAATGATAAGTAACGTAATTTATACAATTTCAATAATGTAATTTAATAGTTTCGTAATGATGGTATATCATAATATTGTCAATAGAATAATTTATTTTTATATTGTATACTATGCCTAAAAAAAAATGAATGACTAAAATTTAAAAAAATACATCGTCGTAGAGTTTCTTGGTGCTATCTTCTCTAACGGGCATATTTCCGAAGCACTGGTAGAGTCAATGGAGTTTTCCTTTTCCTGTGCGAGACTCAGGCATGAGTCACCACTTGAAAGGGAAATATTATTTTTCTAACTCAAACCATAATTAGATAATAATCATTAGTTTCGTAGATCATAAAATTTGACTTATTTTTTTTGTATTTCTGTACTTATGTATAAGATATTATTTTTTTTGACGTGTAAAAGTGAAATATTTTGCCTATTTACAATAAATGATTTGAGTTTGAGTTTAAACAGATCTGACTAGCGATTAGCGACTAAAAAACCCCCTATTTTTGATTAGCGACTACAATAATATTTCTTTTTTGTGTATTGATATTTTTACTAAGACCCGTGGTGGGCTATGGCCTAATCCTCCTCATGAAAGTGAGAGAAGACCCCTGCTTATTGGTGGGCCGATGTGGGTTAATGACGATGATAATTATTTTTTTGATTATTATTGCGTCCATTTGCCCGTAAGATGAATTTTGAAGTGGCGTTTTTTGTCTGATATTTAGGTAAATTAAGAATAACTTCGGAATAAACGTAGAGGTCACGTAGGGTATGTTCTATGCTATGATAAATTGTGCGCAAGGGGGTTGGAAACGGCAGCATCTGGAATTATCAGTTTCCCATTGGGATATCTGTTATCTGAAGTGTCGCAGTTGCAGATGTCCGGGGAGGGGGGAGGGAGGTGTGGGGAGGTATCGGGTGTCAGTCTTGTGTATCTAAGGAAATGCCCTCTTAAACTCGTGAAGATTAAATCATGACTTTCTAACAAAAAACATCTGAACTAGTATCGATAGGTACATGAATATAAACCCCATTACAAACCCCTTAAGAAGTTTCAAAAGGTTTACTAATTTTGGAAACTCTAAAAACATTGTAAGGATGGTCTTGTCAATCTTACAGGTGGCAGCACACATACGCAACGGTCACGCAGACATACGCAACGCTTACGCACACAAACGCGCCATTTACGTATATCTACGTAGTCGTGGGGAAATCCTTGCCTCCTTACGTTATCTGGTTCCCTGGTATTTCTAACCTTATTCCTGAAGTTTCAAGGAATTTCATACCCCTGAAAGATTGATCTAATTAAATTTCTGATGCTAGATTGTATTGATCCTAAGTATTGCCTTACTGCGAACTGAAAAATTTGATAAAAAAAGTTGCAATTGAAAAATGTTAATACTTATAGGTATTTAAAAAAAATACAATTGCTTTTATACAAAATTAATATTTTAATTAATAAATAAAAGTATTTATATATAAGTAGCTGAATTTACAGACTGAAATACACTTTGGAAGTAGCTAAAAAAAATTTTAGTCAATATCATTCCTGAAATTACAAGCAAGAACCAAGTAAAACGCGCCTAAAAAAAACCAAGCGCCTGAAATCCTCACAACCAATCACGCCTCTTCCCATTTCAGGCCACCCCGTTTCAGTTTTCCGCTGATGTGACAGCGACAGCTGCATGTCCGCTACGTCACCGGCTCTCTCCCACACGGAAAGTACTAGGGGAACATGAAACGTGAAGAGCTGCTCGATATCGTACAGTATAATATTAGACAGGAGTACAGGTGCAAAAATAGAACAAGCTCCCACGGTGTTCGGATATAGCGCGGCGCTGCGCTGAGCTTTATTTAGAAGGGTGGACGGCGCAGCTCGGCGGCGTTTGATTTGCCCAAGATTAAATTCTATGTCAATGGTTTAAGCTTCATTTTTAACTAGACATAAAAAACCTGAATTCGGTTTTCAGAAAATCAGACTGTACGGTTATATGAGCAAAGAGTACAATATATATTTTTACGATAAAGATTACTATCAGCTTGTATTGTCCCATTGTTGGGCAAAGGCCTCGCAACGCGACTTCCAGACAGTTCGATCCTGAGCTATGTAGATATTTTTAATCGATTTATTTTCATCCGGGTCTCTGTACCTTTATAGTTCTTATTTTAAGTAAGACGTCTGTCATGCATAAATCTTAATATGGTTCTGGAAAGGATTCCATAATGATAATGTCACAGACACCCATAATTTACCAACCATCACCATTAAATCAACACAAGTATCCATATCAATCAGCCATTATTAACGTTCAGTCTTCTCCGACCATACGTTAAGCTTTGTCACTATAAAACAATCCAAGATATTCTCCTTATCCAAACCTACCACACTAAAATCATATTGCGACATGGTAAAACGGTTCGTGTGCCTGCAATGTTATAGTCAAAAGTTTTATTGAATTTTCAACTCTGTTCCAAAACGACAAGATTGAAAATCATTTTGTATGATTTCCCTTGGCGTTTCGTTAATTTATTTAATTCAAAACAAACGTAGGTACACACGTGTTGGCCTTTCTCCTACTAGGAAGTTGGTGCAAGGTTACTTGCTACTGCGTCTGAAATGTCACACACCTGTGTAGGTGATCTCTAGAATGTTTATGAGTAGGCCGGGGTAATTTGTTTTTAAATATTTTAGGCAGAGGCGATGAAACCAGATCGATACTATGTTTTCACAAACGTACCGTGCTATGTCTATAAAATCTCCCGCATTGGGATTTGAACTGACGAGCCTCTGCTTGGAAAGCGGACGTTCTCCCACTAGGCTACCACCGCCACTACGCCTATAGAGCAAGAGTATAGAAATCAGTGACTAACAGGGATTTGTGGTGTTTGGCCTCATTTACCTAAGTACCAAAAAACCTAGTTTAAACCGTCGATGCAAAAAGAGGGTTAAAATAAGTTTATGGTGTATATGTATATATGTGTGTCTGTCTGTACCATCGTAGCTATTAAACGGTTGATGGACCGATTTTCAAATAGTTCTTTGTTTGAAAGGTCGACTTGTAATGTCGAGGGTTTTTAAAAATGTTAGTACAATACGTGTAAACCAAAATGTTTTTTTTTTGTTTTTATTTGGCCATGGTGTTGATTCCACATTGTGCCATGATCAAAAACCAAAATATTAAAAAAAAACTTATTAAACAAAATGTTTCATCAATAAACTTACGAGTTGTAATGTTAAACAAAGGTATAACTCCCACATACCTACCCGAGAATTATTTTGGAGGTAGGTAGGTGATCCACCAATCCGGATCTGGCCCCCGTGGTGGATTATGGCCTTACCCTCCTTACGAAAGTGAGGGGAGACCCGTGCCCAGCAGTGGGACGTTATGGGTTGTGTTGATGATGATGATGATTACTCCCCCAGGCGGCCTCCTGCAGAGGAGGCCCGCCAGGTAAGCAGGCTTCCACAATTACAGCTGCTAGATAGATAGATAAACTCTTTATAGATGCTTTTTTTTTTTTTTTTTTTTCTTGCTAGATGTCTATTCTTCTACTTATATACTCTACTGGTTTCACAACTATTCGCAAACAGCCCTCGAAGACCTTGGAAACTAGTACAATTTAAATAGCCACGTAATTCATTAACCGCCATAATTAGAAATAACTTCAATCAATGATTTAATAGCTCAATCTAATTCCATTATAAAAGCAATCGATTTAAATGTCACTTGATAAGTGGTGACTTTAGATTATTTTTATTAAATAGCAATTAACTAATTCGTATGAAGGTGTAAAGTGGTATGATGGCTAGCGGTATGGCAAGTTTTTTAAACAAGAAATACTTAACAGGCCTTATAATATTGATTTTCGATTGATTTGCGCTTTTTCAAACTGTGATGTTATAGCCCTGATTTTTTCATCATCATAAGCTCACACTCGTCCAATGCTGGACGTAGGCCTCTTCCAGTGAACGCCACTGGGCCCGATCTTCGGCTCTCCTCATCCAGTCTTTCACAGCCGTTTTCCGCAAATCGACACTCCACCTTGCTCGTCTTTATTGCAAGGTTCTAATTAGCTTACTCTCACAGTAAGCTGTTAGTATGAATTGCTTAGATCGAACCTTGCAGACCAATTTCGACAAAGCATGCTTTGTTCCAATGGTAACAGCGATTCGTTTGATTTAATGATAATATAGATGAAATGTAGACAGCGAATTTTTTCAGTAACTAACAGAATTGACGGCGTTTAGGCCTATTTCATCAGCTTGTAATACCGAAGCCCTACATATTTAAAAAAAACTTTTTTTTAAAAAATTAAAAAATATATTATTCAACAAATAATTTGCTCACCTTTGTCATATTTTACTGTCGCTCCTGACAATCATGCCAAATTTCAACACAATTTAACAACGTAAACCATATTATAATAAACAAATTAACTGGCAAGAATTGACCTTAACAAATATCCATTCATAGCGAGTTAAATATTATAAAAAGTGAAAAAAGAAAACTAAACCTAGAAAACAAAAGACGTGGGCTTAGAATGAAACATCACAACTCTTATATCGATCAATCACTATTTCATTCAAGGCGTTACATTTCTAGTTATGCTGCCCTTTTCTTTTTTTTTCTCTCGGGAAATTCAAGGAAAGGTTAAAAAATATCGCAGTAGAGCCACATTGAAACATAGGTTTGGTTAATGTAAATAGATCACTATGATAGAGAAAGGAAAAAGTCATGGCTACCGGTTACGTATAGATAATCCGGTATCCGGTATTCGAAGCCTCAGAACAAAGACAGCGATGTTGCTGATTCATGAGGACCACGCGTAGACGGAGCTTGTCTACAAGTAGTACCGGATATAACAACCTTGAAAGACTTACTACTCGTAAGTTGTTAATGTTGTAAATATTGTACGGTTAGCATATAAATACTAACTCGAAAAAAAATGCATGATTTTCAATTATTAAAGTTTGAATGTTTAATTTTGAGGTTAAGGTTTGAATGTTGGTCCAATTTAGTAGCCGTCTGTTTGCGCAATTCTAAATTGGCTTAGATTTTTTTTAAAGGAGATTATCTAGTAGCCATTTCAGGATTATACGTAGCCCAAATCTTATCCAGTTGGCAGCGTACCCAACACGCTGGTGGCATTGCCCAGTTGAATTGCAATGTAATTTTGTTATTTAGATTTAATGTGTTTAACAGTATAAATCATTATTATTGCAGGTGTTGTCTAAGTACACCGTAAAATACATTTAATGTCAACTATATTCTTCTAGTTACACATTATGTATTATTGCATTTTAGCACAAACAATGTATATACTTAATCCTATGAAATAAAAAGAAAATACAACGTCAAAAGTGTATCAAACGCCTTTCATTAACATTGTTTTTACCCATTGCAATTTTGGTAAAATTTCCCTAGTGAACAAAGAACAGCCAATGAACAGATTTTTTCTGCTGTCTGTACAAGTTAGCCTACAATCCGCATTCCATCAAAATTGCTGAATCACTCGCAACCTTTCAATGTCGCTGTGCATCGAGCGCTACCAACATAACTTTGCAGTTCAGTTAAGTGAAGGCGCTTAAATTTGTTGAACATTTACAACTTAGATTTTTTTGGACAACCTAATTTTTTTTTATTTGTTTGCTGACGTGACGAGCAAGTCGTCCAACTGGTGGTAAGCGGTACGCCTGCCCATAACAATAACAGTGGCCAGAACCCAGAACCCAGAACTTTGCATTGCATAATCTTGCGCAGCACTGTCACCCTCAGGCATCGGCTCTGAAGTCTCATATGCCCAGTAATTTCGCTGGAAACAGTGCCAGTGTATTATTCATTTACCTTTTTAAGTTAATTTTTTATACAATATTCTACCTTTTCTACAAAAAAAACAATACAAATATTATAAAACAAACTTAAACCACTTTCCTCATCCCTGGAGAATTGATTAATTAATCTGGGTTATTGTGAGAAATATAATTATTATATAGTGTATGTATATAATTATTATGTAATTGGAATACTAACGCCCTTGATGTAAACCGTTTTAATTATATAAATAAATAACTACAATTGTACATCTATAAGTGAAAATTGTATACATGTTATTATTATAGAATAGAATAGAATAGAATAGAATAGAAAACTCTTTATTGTACACCAGAAACAAAAATAAACACAGTACAGAAAAATTACAATGTATAAGAAGCTGTTAGTTTTCCGTGCAAAATAAAATAAAGTTTGTATTTATCTCTCTATTCCTTAACTTGTAGTTTCCGCCATATTTCGAAAGTGGCCGTTTAGATCGCATAGGAATACATATTTCATTTATCCGCCACAATTTTCTATGATTCAATAACGTAAACAACTAGGAATGTTGTGGCAAGAAGGCTGTAGTTCTGTTATATTTTTCTGTAGTCCTTATTAGGTAATATCTCCATCGAATCTCGGGAATTTTTATGGCCATGTCGATTAATGGTGTTCATTCCCCATTCTATCACACTTGATGTGAACATTTCTTGACAAGACGTCCTTGCTTATTCCCAATTGACGCTTAGGCATTCTGGAGAAGTTAATTTATACCCAAGGGCAGCTATTAATAGTGTCATACAGAATTTACTCATTTAACCTCGATATATTTCAATTAATGCACATGATATTCATCCGCCAAGCAGTAGTGTGCAAACATTACTGTGTTCCGGTTTGAAGGGCATTGTTTCCAGCCAAATTACTGGACATATGAGACTTTAGAGCCGATGTCTCAGGGTGACGAGCGCAGTGCAATGCCGCGCAGGATTATGAAACTCATTTATTGTAAATAGGCAAAATATTGCACTTTTATGGAATGCGTTGTTCTGGGTGGCGCTGTGATTTTAATGAGCATGCGTAGCGCTTACCATCAGGTGAACGAATTGCTCGTCTCGTCACTCTGTCATTTAAATAAAGGGGGATATCATCACCAATAACTAGATGCCTACATAATGACATCAAAATTAGTAACATGCTGCGTGAATAATTTTTCTTACACATGGTTACATAAATCAATTGTACAAAGTTACATTTGCGCTTAAAGTTAGCGCTACAGTCGCCACCCCTCCGTAATATCTATTGGCACTTTTAGTACCACGCTTCGCCACCCGCAATCATAACTTGGTACTATCGCATCCACGTGATCAAGACGAGTCGTTCATTGACTCGTGCGCATCAGGTGTTTGAGCCAATGACCTATGATGAGTCTGTAGTGGTTAATGGTACGATATAAATTTTGTCTTGATCTTCATGTTATTCATTCATAATTTTTTTGAAGGTTGCATCAATTTGTTTAACAAATGTTTGGAAGTTTCTAATATAATATTTGCATGAGATAATAATTATGAAATGCTAAAAGTGACATCATAAACATTTATGAGTTGAATCCGTCCTCTACTGTCAGGGTTCGTCAGGAAACTCTACTAAATTTTCATGTTTGCTAATATATTGATAGCAACCGGAAGCGACGGGCCTCTAAAGTACGGAAATACAATGTCATGCCACTAAACGGTCACCCATCACAATGGTAATCGGTGAAGATTCTTAAAACTAGAATGAATTTAAACATTAAAAAACTGACTTCAATTGGATATACTAATGAAAACCAAACTACTGCACCGATTTTGATAAAATTTCTATGGGCCAATCTGAAAGTATACCGTTACGAATAAAAAAAAGATTTTTTGAAATCGGTTTATAAATGACGCAGTTCTAAGGTAGAATACATTGAAAACGTAACTAACGCTCCCTTTTTGATGAAGTAAAAAATCGTGAGGAAACCCACATACCTACCCGAGATTGTTTTCGGAGGTTGGTATGTTATCCACCAATCCGGACCGGGACCCCGTGGTGGATTAAGGCCTAACCCTCCACACGACGGTGAGGGGAGACCCGTATTCAGCAGTGGGACGATATGGGCTGATGATGATGATCCAAATAAAATTAATTACGAATATTTCAACGAACAGTCATGATGATAATATATTATGTGTGTTAATATATCGCGCGAACGAAGTCGCGGGCACAGCTAGGCGTAGTACAGTAATTTAAAGGACCTATTTATTGTATTGAATCAAATATATACCTCAACTACCCCGAGCTACCAAAGAGATCATGTTTATAAGATTAATAGCTCCATCTAAAAGTATTCGAGTCAATAAATTGCTTTATAAATAAATCGTAACAAATAGGAGTGGAAACGCGAAATTAATACTTGTAGAGCTGAGAGCCAAGAGTCGTTTCCACTAAGGTACTATACGTTAAAATTTTACAAAACTATCCGAAGTTTAAAGACTGTTTTATTTCGGTAATAAATTTATTTAATGTCCCAAAATAAGGTGAAAATAAATTATTGTAACGAAATATCTGACAAATCTTCACTATCAATATATTTTGTTCCATACAGGACACACTTTATCTCAGAGAAAGAGGATGGACCATAATTGACCACGGTGAAATAGTGCGGATTAGTGGAAATGTTCTTATATTTATTAGAATTTCATGAACATGACGGTTTTTACCCGACTGTGCCAGAAGGAGGCATATTAATGAAAGTTTTGCTAGTTCTTGGTACTCACTATGCGATAAATTATCATCTAAATTATGTGTGAAGTGCTCATTCTTCTGATTATATTCGGGTTAAATTATATTATAACGTAGTAATCATCTTAAAAGCTAAAATTCTGACATGAACGGAAATTAACCAATTCATGAGCTATTGTAAGTACCTTATTCTGTAAGCTGCATGGCTCTTAGCCTACGGACCTTGTTCAAGTTTCAGACGACCTTAATGGTTCGATAGAGCTACTATTTTTGCTAATGCGATTGGCATTCGCAATTTAGATTCAAGCAAATTAGCCATAGGTAGGTATTTAGTTTGTGGGTAATAAATAATTCGATTTTATTGACTGAGTTTATCGTGTCTACTTCCTTAATTTTATTGCAATGCTACAATCTGTGTTTGATCTGGAACATTTTCCAGATTACTCGATGTTGTAAAACTTTTATGTGGTTGGAAAACATGCGTTTCCTTTACTATGTTTTCCTCGGTTTGTGTTTGTAGGTTCTAAAATTACGAAACGACAGAATATTTAGACGAACTGTTAACACATTTATAAAAATGATTTGAAATATATGCTAATCATCAAGCGATCGTTTTTTTTTATAAAGTAGAAAGAAAGAAAGAAATACAACATTCATTCTGACACAACTGCACACAACGGACACGTACACGTTGAAAGGCAAGACAAGAAAATGACATACAACGAAAATAATAGTGTACGCAGATTGCCAGAGCGCAGCGATGACAGAAAAAGCCTGAGCTCAGCATAATGCTGTGGCAAAGAAGCAAGCGGCCTACCTGCTAATAAGTGGTCACCGCCACCTATGGACATCTGCAGCGCCAGGGGCATTACCTACCCTTATTAGCAAGGACTCTTTGACTGCTGAGCCGATTTTCTTGTCTAGCCACGGGTGCGGCTCTGCACACTTCATAGTGTCTTCCCATATAGCAAACACCACCGTTGTGTTTTCCCGCACTCACGGCAAGTTATGAAAAACACCACAGTTTTGTTTTCAGCAGTGAACGTGTTAACTTTGGGTTTTTTTTTTATTTACTTGCAAAAATATATTTCCCATCCATCTCCACAACTATGGCAAAAAATTCGTCCTCGAGTTCCATGTTGGTACTTTTCGAATAGCATTCCGAATCCGTTAACTTGGCATCAGTTAACTTTCATAAGTGTCCTTTTGGAGCTTACGTGAATAAATAATGTTTAAGAAAAGAATAGAATAGAAAACTCTACATCAAAAAGATAAATACAGTACAGAAAAATTACAATAGGTAAACAAGGGTACTAAAATGGCGGTCTTATCGCTGAAAGCGATTTCTTCCAGACGACCTTTGTATGAACAGGCAAAAATATTATTCGATAGTTTTACTCGACTAGTAACCAAAGCAGTGCTTTTAAAACCGGTTGTAGGTTCGTGTCAGAAATCGAACACGACTCAAGGTGCAATGTGTAAATATTACGGTACAGTCAACATAAAAAAAAAACATGTAAATGGTAAACCACCGCCTCATCTTTCTCTCGAGATCGCTCTCAGTGATAAGACTGCCAATTGTAACATTAATTGTAAAATTATTATTTTTTTTAGCTTTTAATATTATTTTGTTCTGTGGTGTTTCAATAAGAAGTTTATCTATCTATCTATATGCATTAGTTTAGTGCATATCATTATTATTATCAAAGTAATCTGATTTCTTTAAAAATTACATAAATCCTTCCTCATTACCTATTCATTTATTCAACAGTATTCAGAAAGGGACCGGGAGCCATGACATTTTTAAGGAATAAGATTTTATTGAAAATAATTACGACAAACATAAAATGCACTTCATACCGGTCATGGGTATGGGTTTGGTATGGTCATGGTTTTAACGTGGGAGGCCTCTTCAGCAAGAGACCGCCTGGGGACGTACCACACCTTCGCCAAGCAGTAGTGTGCAAACATTACTGTGTTCCGGTTTGGAGGGCACTGTTTCCAGCGAAATTACTGGGCATATGAGACTTTAGAGCCGATGTCTGACGGTGACGAGCGCGGTGCAGTTCTGCGCAAGATCATGCAATGCAAAGTTCTGGGTGGCACTGTAACTCTTATGGGCAGGCGTAACGCTTACCATCAGATGAACAACTTGCTCGTCTCGTCATACAGTAAAATAAAAAAACAGTTTTCGTTACTTGTTGATCATAATTTACTTTTATTGTTGACTGTACAAGGTTCAATGCCACGGTCGGTCATTACGGATGCGCTCGTTCAACATTACGCAAGTGCTGGCAAGTAATCACTATCTTGAACTTATGAACTCTGATATTTATAGGCACATATCAAAGGCACAGACAGCCTGGAGCGGACACGGTGCCGTTACGGTGACGATTTGGAGAAAAAAAAAGGAATAATCGCCTACCTTGACTTCATAAGGATTGCTACCGCCAACGCTTGTTTGTCCCGCAAGTCAACAAGCTATTTATATATTAAGTTTATGTTTTTAACTATCTTGTGTTTATTAATAACTAGCAGCGCCCCGCGGTTTCATCCGCGTAGTTCCCGTTTTGTCCCACGGAAACATACTATCGGGATAAAAAGTACCGTATTACTTAATCCTGGTTATAAACTATCTGTGTTCCAAATTTCATTCAAATCCGTTCCGTCCAGGGGGGCTATGCAGCACGATGCGGATGAGCTTGAGTTCGTTTCATTTTGACATTTAATTGCCACGGGACTCGTCATTCGTATTGAAATGACGTATTGAAATGAGGCCCGTGGCAATCAAACGTCAAAATGAAACGAACTCGAGCTGATCCACACCGTGCTGCATAGCCCCGTAGGTCTCCTTCAAGCTCCCAACATTATATTGATGGGCTCTTCAAACGAACTTCGGTATATGGCTATCCTTTCCCGGATTTACAGTAGGACTTCTTCACATATCGTGTTCTTTTCCAGTCGAGAGATATAAAACAGAGCTTGAATGTCGGGGCTCCAGCTATTGACGGCCTCAACCAAAATGAAAACCAAAGGCTTAGAGTCAAAATACAAATTTCGTTACCACAATTTGCGACCACGCTTATGCTTCTTATTTTATTTTGGTTGTAATTATTTTGAAATAACAAACCAGCTGGTTCATCATCATCATCAACAACCCATAACGTCCAACTGCTGGGCACGGGTCTCCCCTCACTTTCGTGAGGAGGATTAGGCCATAATCCACCACGGCGGCCAGATCCGGATTGGTGGATCACATACCTACCTCCGAAATAATTCTCGGGTAGGTATGTGGGTTTCCTCACGATGTTTTCCTTCGCCGAAAAGCGAGTGATAATTACCCAAATATGTTTTACAGAAACACATAGGTACGTGCCTGCACTGGAATTTGAACTCACGACCTTCTGCTTCGAAGGCGGACGTTCTCCCACTAGGCTACCACCGCTGCCAGCTGGTAACCAGCTGGTTAAGAAAACTAAAGTTAATGAAAAAGTCCAGACCAAGCCAAGGTTATACAATAGGGTGGGTGCACATGGTGTTAAAGTAAGGTATAATTATAATGAAGATATGGACTATTAACTGTCGATAGGTAATTATGAGGTTCATAATCATAGGCTTAGATTCCAGTACCTAATATTAAGATTTTATGGATGATGGCCGAGCGATAATTTGTGGGCTTTGTAACCCAACGATGCCGGGATGCCGGGTTTGATTCCTGGCCCGCAGCAATATACGGACCCAGTGAATCCTAATAAATTTTGCACTGCGAACATATTTTAAAACCTAGACCTTTTAACTGACTTAAAAAAGCAGGAGATTCCTAATTCGACTGTATTTTTTTTATATGTTTGTTACGCGATTAATCCGCCAGTTCTGAATTGATTTTGATGATTTTTTTTTGTTTAGTAGGTTTAAATTATACTTCAGAAGTGGTCCCATGTAATTTTTTATCGAAATTGGTTTAGCGCTTTTTAACTGTATCTTATTGGTTGATAAAGATATAAACGCACATATTAGTATGATTTAGAATTTTATGAGCGTTCGTGTTCTATAATTTAAAAATGAAATTTAATAACACAATTCCATGAAACATATTTATGCGATGCGCCGACATTTACCGAGATAATGTCAGGTTATGGTAAATAAAATATCCAATTCTATCAAATACAAGAAAAGGGTAAAGCCGATAGTAAGAAACTCAAGTAAGATTTCATATAAAATCAGCAAAATATCGGTAGACATTGGCACAGAATATATATTTATATCTTTAGGGATAAAAAATAAATCGAATGCAATAAGAAAGACCGTGATGCTTTATATCATGATAATGTAACAGAGATGAACTTACAATAATTAACCTTATTGTCAATATTCAAAGAATTGAAATTAATATTAATACAGATAGGCATTCACTAGAAAGACACGACAACCAAGAATCTAGCTCAAATAGCATTCAGATAACGCTCCAGTTGTTTCAGACACACGATACTATTACACATTAGGGATTAATTTTCATTTCAGTTGCATATAAATTGAATTATTTCTGTCACCAAATCATACCTCACTCGGCTATCTTGGTGAATACATTGGCAGATCAGAAAAACATCACTAATCATCATGATGAAGGTAAGAAAGTTTTCTTTTTTAGTCTTCTTAGGTTAAAAATATATTTTTTGACAGAACTTAAAGAAACAAAATAAATAAAAGGAAAACTAACTAAAACTAAAAACTTAAAAATCTAACAAAAGAGGGTGTCCATGAGGCATGGTGCCAAGAACACTGGCTGCATTTCCACGTTGAATAGCAATAGCTATTCTCTGTGCTAGAAATGAGCCAGCCCTCTGCGGCATCGACTAAATGAGGAAATAATTGCTTAAAAAAATTCAAACAATAAAAATTTCAATTTAAATTTAATTTGTCTTCTTTGGTTTAAGTCTTATGTTTTCTTTGTTATGAATAATATTAATAGTTTTAGCTGAAATCTATATTTCAACCTCCTCAATTCTATGGCGAAATTTGGCCCACGCCAAGGACAGATCCATCGTCAGATGATCTGTAATACTTCTCCTTCAATTTACTTTCAATTTTTTCTTCTCCGCGCATGGTTGTGTGGAAGAGATCGCTCTGAGCGATAAGACCGCCCATTGTAAGACTAATTGTTAAACTTTTTTTGTTCTAGTTTTTAAGTTTTCTTTGTTCTGTGGTGTTTCAATAAAGAGTTTATCTATCTATCTATCTATTGTTCTTCTCTAGATTATACCTGTGCATTTCCTTAATTCATTAAAAAGGCATTGTTTTCTTATCACTAATCAATAGCTTGTTAAAACGAGTACTAAAATCGTGATAATCTAAATTTTATTAATCATTCGTTTATTCAATGCTCTTAATTAACCGATTTTAAACAGAAGCTTGTTTATTTACAGTTGGCCATTCTGTCCGGTCTGGTGCTGTCAGCCAGTTGCATGGTATTGCATCAACCTCAGATACATCAGATACCTGTGACCTACGGACTTCAGTATCACGACACCCCCAATTACAACTTTGTCTACGAAGTCAACGATGCCCACACCGGCGACATGAAAAGCCAGCACGAAAGCAGGCGAGGTGAAACCGTCTTAGGACAATATTCCCTGCTGCAACCCGACGGCATTAGGAGGACCGTTGATTACAGAGCTGATGAGCATGCTGGCTTCCGCGCCACTGTCAACAATGAGGGTAGACCCGCTCAGCATCAAGTTCAGACTCAAACCAATGTTGAAGCGCAGAGGCCTAACTTGGCGCCCGCTAACCTTGCCGCCTACATCTGGCCCGCTCCCACACCGAGCCCTACTCCTGCACCTGCTGTAGCCGTATCAAGATCGTCCATCGTGCAAACTTTCTCTCACGGCAACCACAACCCATGGGTCTAAGTATTCAACAGCCGAAGGAAGACATCAAAGGAAACGGTTCGAAAAAGGGATTCTGATCTAGTTTGCATTTATATTTTAAGCAGTATGAATATCTATGACTAAGGGCCGAATTGAACGTAATTGGCGACCGGACCCGGTGGCCTTGTTACTTTATGCGCGACCACTAAAGGAAATCGGCTTAGTAATATCAATGCGATAGAAGTTTTATGACATAACTCAAGTTTTTTTATTATATTGAGATATTTCTATAGTGTGTTATGTGTATGTAGGTACCTATGAATAAACATTGTGCAATTCAATTTGGTTTTGTTTGACAAGCTCTCGTAGACACCCTTTTCTCTCGCTTTACAAATTCACAATCAAACAATCATTAAAAAGGGCACAAATTTACATATTTTTTGGTACAATTATGCATTCAATCACGAGTTCTATAATACAAACAATCTAGGGAATTGCTTTATATTTTGATCAAACGAAGTTGAAGTAGATTGTGTTTATGTAACCCACACAAAGAGCTTATTTACGAACTGCGTATGCCTCCTTTACTTAATTTATAAAAAGGTAGATAAACTACTTCGCACACGCCCATAATCGTATGGAACCTTCCTTTTACACATCGGTGCATCGTCCTGATTCGAACTTGACTTTTATAATATTTCCTGATTTTATTTACGACAAGTGGATTAAAATGTATAACTGGAACAATTCCTTGGTGATATAAAAAGGGCCCGAAGCTCGCTAAAGAGCATCAGACTCACAGGAATTATCGCCGTAGTCACAACAACGCATCCCACATCTTTCTCAAAATGGTTGTGAAGGTACATAAAATCATCCTTATTAAAACTAAGTTCATACTACTCTGATATCGTCTGGCAATCAATCTTTATCGGTCTTTTTGCTGTCGCTAAGTTTGTCACCAAGGTCGAATCCAAGTTCAATGAAACCCAATTCTTCAAATCCTTGTCAATCCATTCCTACAATTTTAATTCTAATCGTCATCATATTAGTTCCGTTTCTTTTTTGTACATTAGTCATATTTCAACGCTCTACAATTCAATTATTTTTATTCTCAGACCTATCATGATAATAACTTTGATTTTTCCCTGTAGTTTTTATGTTGTTTTATTAGAAGGTTGTTTCAAATCACCATCTATCTACATTTCTTATCAATGAGAATTTCCACAGAAAAAATTTAGTAGCAGCATTTCTTCAATCATTTTTAGATTGAGACTACTTGGAAATTGTTCTAATGATGCCGTTAATAGTATCTTTATCGAAGCGATACTATGGTGTTTATTATCTCTTCTTTTACAAGTTCATCAGTTTCGTTTTCCTCATCTCTCTCTGCGCAAAGCTCTTCCTTCCATTCTCCAAATAAAACTCTTCCGATTTTATCGTATACCACATGAATGTATTATTTTCCCTTTTCATCGATGATTCGTCTCACGTTAGCATTAATCTTTGTGAGACTTACATTATCACTCTAAGCAGTCTCTACCATTTCTTCCTTTTCTTCCAGTTCGTCGCTTTCCTCGCCCTCGTCGCCGTGGCGTCAGCCAGCAACTTCAACAGCTTCGCATACAGCGTGGCGGACCCGTACAGCGGTGACTTCAAGAACCAGATCGAGTCGCGCCTCGGGGACAACGTGCAGGGACAGTACTCGCTCCTGGAGGCGGACGGCACGCGCCGCACCGTCGACTACGCTGCTGGCAAGGAAGGTTTTAACGCTGTGGTCCGCAAAGACCCCGCTCTCATCGCCGCTCTACCCCTGTCATACGCTGGTTATGCCGCTGCTCCGTTCGCTAAGTTCGGCACCGTGGGTTTGGCAGTTCCTTTCCCCTACGCTCGCTACTACTAAAATGGACTGATGACTTGGATTAACTGTTAATATTGAACGTGTAAATAAATATATATGATTTGTAAAACTGTTATTTGTTACTTAAACTTACTTATGTAGTTATTTAAAGCTATTGGTCCCATGTTTTGACGGTGTTAGACTATTTATATGTTTATCGAAGTGAAATTAGTTATTGATTTGATATCATGAATTAATTTTTAGATCAAAAAGCGCTTCTGTATTTTTAACTACAGGATTATTTTCTGACAAAAATAGTTATTTGAAAACAAAAACCATAGGTACATTAAAATTTTAAGTGGCTTATAATTAAAGTCGTGTTTAATATTCATGCCATTTGCAAGAAAATGTAGACGTGATTACATTCGTTTGAATAGTAAAATATCTTAATTCTCATTAAAAAACTGAAATTAGAGCTAATTTTGATTCAAACCACTTAATTAAATTAATACAATGTATTTGCAGAATTTACGAATTAGATAGTAATACCTATGCTGTAATTTTATAACGGCTCAAGGCCTGTAGTTGCGGATACTTTAACATTGTAAACACTTGAAAAAATATTTTAAATATTTTGCTATAATTACAGCAAAATCTTATCACTTCAAGAGTTGTTGCCTAACCAAGCGTCCTTATCTAGGTTCTTGGTTATCCATGAGACCCACCTATGATTTCTTTTGTATGTCATGAAAACATGCCTTTGGTTGAAATACCTACTTTTGAAGCAATCATTTCCAAGTCTTCGTATGTATGTACAAGTATGTAATGCGTATTGAGAAGGGGATTGTGGATGATAAGAAATATGAACACGAGGGTGTTAATACCAGGATGACGTCTGATGGAAAGAAATGGAAAAACCTACCTACCTACTGGTCTGAATCTTCAAATCCACAATGCATGATGGTAAGGGAAAAATATAACACCATAACCTTAAAGATAGGTAAATCAAAAATTCTTAATCATCACGTGTCAATTACGTATACAAAGATTTAGCTTTAAATTCAAATCCAAATAGCAATATTTATAATCTTAAATTTTCAAGATAGATTTGTACCATAATAAATTATTGGTACGTGTAGATATGTGATATTATGTTGTTTTGCGGGCTCCGAGCCTTGTTAGTACGCAGTGGTCAAGCATTCACTGGTTCCGCGTAGCCATTGACGAAATTGAACTCTTAAAAAACCCTCACTCGGCGTGACCTAGAGTCTGAACATGTCTTTTACTTCCTATTATTAGTACAAAACGATTGTACTCGACTTGTATAAATAGTGCAGTTAAAACCAGGAGTAATCATTCGCAGTCAACTGTGCAATATAACATTACATATCAAAATGGCAGCTAAGGTAAATAATAATAAAAATTAACTTTTCAAATTTAATAACAACAAATTTACAGTGCAGTGGTTTCCTTTGGTGATACAAAAATTTATAGTGACAGAGTTAATGAGAATAGTAAATGTCACAGACATATTTACCTACTTCAATCTAATAAATTTTGGTCTTAAACCATTAATGCTATCCACCTACAAAGATTAATTGGACCAGGAAGTGAAGCTTTTAAATTGAACATGTGCAAAGTAACTACTTTGCTTAATGGTTACCGGTTATTTTGACCCACCCACTGCTGTATTGATTTGAAAAATAATCGACAAAATAATTTGAACAATGTCTACATATTTATGTACTATTCTATCTCAGTGATTAGCAAAAATCTATCATTGGTCTCATACATAGAATACTTGAAAAAAATATTTTTTAGTAATTTACTACTGGCTGCGCCGCCTGGTTTCATCCACTGACACAATTATGAAAAGTATCATAATAATGAGTTATTGCAATACTTAAATTATGTTTTTAAATTTCATCAAAATCAATTCAGCCGTTACAGCGTTAAGTGACAGCAAATACACATACCTACTTACATATTTACAAACTACTTGGGAATTTAGCCTCTCTGTATCTCAAACTTCGATGACTGTTGAAATTGGATATGCTTTAATTCGTGTTCTAAAGCTTTTTTTATCCAACAGTTCGTCGTCGTCGCTCTCCTGGTGGCTGCCGCTCAAGGCAGCGCGATCCATGGTGGAGACTACACCAGCTTCTCCTACGGCGTGTCGGACCCCCACACCGGTGACGTCAAGAGCCAGCATGAGACCCGCCACGGAGACACCGTGGTCGGCCAATACTCTCTTCTGGATTCTGACGGCACAAAGAGGACCGTCGATTATGCCGCTGATGCCCACTCCGGATTCAACGCGATTGTGCGCAAAGACCCTGCTCTAGTCCACGCTCCCGTTGTAGCCCACGCCGCTCCTTTGGCCTATGCCAGCCACGCCGCTCCCCTTGCCTACGCTGGACATGCCGCTCCCCTTGCCTACGCCGGACATGCCGCTCCTCTTGCCTACGCCGGACACGCCGCTCCTCTTGCCTACGCCGGACACGCCGCTCCTCTTGCCTACGCCGGACACGCCGCCCCTCTGGCCTACGCTAGCCACGGAGTCGGTCCCGTCGGTTACTCCACTCATGGTGCCTACGCCGCCCCCTTGGCCCATGGTGCTGTCGCCTACGGCGCTCAAGGTCTCTACGGTTCTCACCTTGGCTACTCCAAATACTACTAGATAAAATAATTAGAGATATTTATATTGTCTGTGAACGATGGAAGTGCTGCTGTGATTGAATAAATGTACATACTGCGAAGCCATTTACGTTTTTTTATTTATTTTATTACATAGTTACTAAATATCTCTTGTAAAAATTTAACACACAACACACAACACGATCAATAGCCTTTTGGACCTACTGTGTCTATCACTAGTTCAGCTTTGATACAACTTAAATAACAATATAAATAAAAGGAAAACTAACTAAAACTAAATCTTAAATATTTAACAAAAGAGGGTGTCCATGAGGCATGGTGCCAAGATCACTAGTTGCATTTCCACGTTGAATAGCAATAGCTATTCTCTGTGCGAGAAATGAGCCAGCCCTCTTGTCACCAGCGGCATCGACTAAACGAGGAAATAATTGCTTGTACAATTGTACATATTGAAAGATATAATAAGGTACAACAATGAAATTCCGATAATATTCTTAACAACAATATTGTAGGATAAAACACGATATTTCTAGTTTACAACACTTGTCTGTCTACAAACCAATTCCCACAGGTCTGTCTCACACAATTACTTGTTAAAGAATACTCTTTACAGGGGCGCATTTAATATTGTTTCTTAATTCAATGAACTTGTTATAACAGTCTAATGCCAGCGATAAACAAATTAATTACCGCGGAGTCAGGGAATGTAACGCAATGCTGACTTTTATCAAGATTTGTTTTCTTATCTGCAAGAACATCTTTGTTACGTGCCATCTATTAATTATTTTTTATTATAATTAAAAAACTTAGCGTCTCTTTTACCTACCTATAAGCACAGAATTAGATAACTTTCCATAAGGTTAAGATTTTATTTTATGCTGACAGATATAATATTATAATTTTTTTATGTGTAGTTAATATGATTATTGCATAAATTTATGAGGAAATTAAAAGAGATGATTAAATAATATTCGTATTTTTATTTCGTTTTATCTAATTTACATCAGTCACAGTTAACATAAGGAATCACCAGCCCAACGGAGTATTATGACCCAATTGTCCCAATCCATGATTACCTAGGGCACCATTTCCAAGACCACCATGAGGTAGACCAGCTTGGGGCCAACCAGCTTGCGGCAGACCAGCCTGGGCCAAACCTAGGCCTCCGTATCCACCAAACGGACGGGGAGCGTTGTGAATGATGCTGTTGGAGTAGGAAGAAACGACGGGGCCATTATGTCCAGCGTAGTTGAAGCCATCAGGACCGGCCAAACCGCCGTGAGGACCAGCTAAACCAGCAGGACTAGGGAAACCAGAATGGGGACCAACTAATCCACCAGGACCTGCCAGACCGGTTTGAGGACCAGTCCAACCAGCTTGGGCAGCATGTGCCAAATGAGCGGCATTCGCGGCTTGCGCTGCTTGAGCAGCATTTGCGGCTTGGACAGCTTGAGCTTCTTGCGTAGCTTGAGCAGCATGAGCAGCATGGGCAGCTTGAGCAGCGTTTGCAGCCTGAGCTGCTTGAGCAGCTTGGGCAACATTTGCAACTTGAGCTGCATGTGCAGCATTAGCTGCTTCGGCTACATGAGCAGCTTTGGCAGCTTGGGTCTGAGCTAGGTGAGCAGCGTTGTTTGCGGCTTGAACTCTATGGGCAGCGTCAGCGGCTTGAGCCAGTTGGGCAACATTCGCGGCATGGGCCAGTTGAGCGTTCTTAGCATTGTTTAGGTGAGTGCTTGCAACGTGAGCTAAGTGAGCATTTGCGGACTGAGCTATGTGGGCAGCATTTGCGGCTTGAGCCAACTGAGCGGCATTCCCGGCGTTAGGACCATAGTTCAAAGGAGAGTGAGCTAAGGCACCAGGATGCGTAAGACCGCCAGGGTGAGCAAGACCGCCAGGGTGAGCAAGGGCTCCGGGGTGGGCAAGAGCTCCTGGATGAGCGAAGGAACCACCAAGTGGTGAAATAGGACCATGAGCCAAAGGAGCGACGGGGCCACCGAGACCAAGAGGTCCAATGGGGGCTACGGGGCCATGTCCATGACCAGCTGCGGCAAGAGCCCCATGAGCACCTAGTGGTCCAGCGGGTTCCTTGCGTACGACAGCGTTGAATCCAGAGGCAGAATTGGCTTCGTACTCCACCACGCGTTTTGTCCCATCAGACTCCAAGAGGGAGTATTTTCCAATGACGCTATCGCCAACTCGTTTCTCGTGCTGGTCTTTCACGTCTCCGGTATTGGGATCCGACACTCCGTAGGAGAAGCTCGAGTAACCGCCGCTGGCTTGGACGGTCGACACCGCAAGGGCGAAGATGACGAACTGAAAACAAATTAAAATTTAATTAGTTTAATGAATGTGTAGAACAAAATCCTACATATAATATACTGATACATAAATATTTCTGTACGATTGGCTGGTACATAATTTGTAAACAAGCATTTTAGAACTTTGACTTGTGTCGTAGGAACTGTACTACAAATTATAGAATATGTTATTCTAATTGTGAATCTATGTACTGCTGTTTTTTTTACCTTAGCTGCCATGATGCTATGTGATCTTTCTCGGCTTCGTCTCTCAACTGAATTGACCCCCGTGCTCTCCACGTTTATATTCACACGAAATCATCGCATTGTAGTTTTGGGGGTCAAAGTAGGAAATCTGCACTAGATTTGCTCTTCTGTCGAAACAGCTCTTTCAGAGGTTAATTATAATCTGAAATGATCATTATGTAAATTGATTACACTTAATTATTATGTTATACTACAACAATGAGCGTCGGAAACGTAATTTACAGATGCATGCTAATCTTAGGCCTAAAATAGAAACGCACCAAAGTTTTGTCTACTACAAGATCTTCAAAATACTTTAAAATATTAATATCTATAAAATTATCAAAAAAAAATAGTCCCCTTCTCAGCTGTAATTCTTCACAATAATTAAAACAGTAATTAAAATCTGTTAACTTGCGTTATGCGTGAGGTATGGCAAGATCATAGATAGTGCAACTCCTTGAAATTCCGTAAAATTTCGAGGATTTCCTGGCAATAGCACCGGCGAGCCGACTATCCATCATATTTTTGACTTCAAGGAATTTATAGGTTGCACATCGTGTAGGGTTGCTTAATATAAATAGGCAAGCGGTTTTTGTAATTCATCAGTTTTGTGGTAAACAACGAACAATACAAAATGTTCTCAAAGGTATTGTGTTTGCGTTACTTAATTGTGAATGTAGTTATTTTAATTAGTACAACTGTTTGAAGCATTCCGCTAGTTAAATTCGAAATGTAGACATTCTAAAGTTGCCTGTGAAATATTTTTTTTTTTCAAATGAATTTTGTATTTCATGTTGGGTGCAAATTCAGTTGAATTCGGTATAAAAAACCTCCTTCAAGCCCTTTCGTACCGGAAGAAATGAGTAACAAAAGAAACCTTTACCTAATTATTAATGGATAATGGATAACAGCACTTACTCTAGCATTTCAAATACTTTTCAATACCTATTAGAGGTTTCCCATCCCTCAAATATCTATCTAATAAAATATATTGATTATCCTTCTTTTGTATGGTAACGTAGATATAAACAAAAAATTATGAAATCATAGTTTTTTTTGTATATATTTAAATATTAGCCCGGAGTCTCATCTGATGGTAAGTGATGACGCAGACGAGGGTGGAGCATGCTTACCTAAAAGATAGCTTATTACTCTCAACTTGAGATCTTGAGAATTGGATTCTTCATCAACATGGATAACTCACAATAAATTTACAAACAAAACTCATAAAGTTACGCGGCTAACACTATGGGCCATTGTGTTCTGCCAACCAACATTTTCTATCCACAGATCCTCGCCCTCACCCTTCTGGTGGCCTCAGCCAGCGCCAGCGGTGGTTACTCCAGCTTCTCGTACGGCGTAAACGACCCGAGCACCGGCGACATCAAGAGTCAAGATGAGAAACGAGTTGGAGACAGCGTCGTCGGCCAGTACTCGCTTCTAGAATCAGATGGAACCAAACGCGTCGTGGAGTACTCCGCCCATCCAGTCACAGGTTTCAACGCTGTGGTCAGGAAAGACCCTGCGTATGGATACGCTCACAATGCTTTGGGTTTGTACTCGTAGTTCTGTTCAATTTGAATTTGACTAAGTGACGAGACGAGCAAGTCGTTCACCTGATGGTAAGCGCCACGCCTGCCCATAGCAGCTACAGTGCCACCCAGAACTATCCATTATGGTACTGCGCTCGTCACTCTGAGACATCGGGTCTAAGATTTCATATGCCCAGTAGTTTCGCTCACATTTCCATATTTGGCAAATTAACGCATAGGCACGCTGCAAAGTGGCAAAAAGTTTTTGCCACTGTACCTGTTAAAGATTTTTATTTTCTCAAATGAATTAACAATTCACTTCCAGATAAAATATAGCTTCACTTAAGTTCTAGTTAATGTGTGCAGTTAGGAGAAGCTTAAAACTTAAAAATATGAAAGAATCTTAATTTTGTATTCAACAATACATACAATAACGCCTTTTCCCGTTTGGGTAGGCAGAGACTACATCTTTCCACATGCTACGATCCTGACAAACCTCGTTTTTTACACTTTTTTGTATAGCAAAATAAAAGTACGCAGTTTCGTGCATCAAAAAAGTCAGCAAACAATTATATGGTACACTGCGAGCCATAGGTGTATCCATATTATGTTACCAAAATTTAGTGCAATTAAATGTAATTCTATTCAATTCTAGGATACGGAGCTAATTCTGCTCTAGGATACGGATACGGAGCTCATTCTGGTCTGGGCTACAGAGGTCACTCTGCTCTCGGATATAACGGAATCGCGCCGCTCAATTACGCTCATTCCGCTCCGCTCGTTCACGGACTGGCATCTCCGCTGGCTTCATCCCTGCCCTACGCGCACGGGAACTCTTTGGCCTACAATGGATTATCGGGTCATTATGGCGGTCTGTCTTCACCTTTGTCGTATGGAACTTATAATACCTATGGGTCAAATCTGGGATATGGCTCTAATCTTGGATACGGATCCAATCTTGGACATGGATATGGAGCGTATGGATCAAGATTAGGATGGTGAAAGAGTATTTGATTGTCCCGGATCATTAAATGTCAATAAAAGCTAATAATTCGCAAGCATGGTATAATGGAATAGTTTTAATTAACTTTTTTAAGAATAGTAAAATTAATGATGCATTTGTAAAATAACAAAAATATAAAGCAACACACAAGTATTTATTCTCACTAATTTAACCCACAACTCAATTTAATTGTTTAGTGAAGGTGAATGTCTACCACTAACTATTGTGTACGTCTTCACAATAATTATTAGATACAATCTGTATCCGTTTCCTAGTCTTCCCAAATAATTTCAGTTTTTAGACCTTCAAAGCGGAAGATGACATGCCAAGCTCCTAAAATCAAGGCACATTAGATAGCCATAGTTTAGGTTGGAAGGGAGCCAAACTTCTGGCAGTCCGCAGTGCTGCGTCCTATATTACAAACATTTGTATACATTTTTTATGCAAAAACTAGCTGTTCCCTGCCACGCTTCGCTGTGGCACATTCGCTGATATATCACTGATGAAAAAAATAGATAAAAACAATCCTTGATGCGGATTATATATCATGCTAAAATTTCAGCTCGATCGGTGCAGAACTTTTTGAGTTTTTGAAGCGTACACAAACCAACACAACGTTTTTATATATATATAGATGTATATTTTATCTTCTGTAAATACGAGGAAGATAAACCTTTTAAATCGGGTTCGATTCCCGCACAGGGCAAAGATTTGTGTGGACCACAAATCTTTGCCCTGAGTCTAGGCGTTTGTAGAATTATGGTCATCGTAGTTCCTGATTCCCTAGATACAGGGAATTCTAGTAAGGTGTCATAAGGCTATGTATGTGATAGCGACACTAAAAAAAGAAAAAAATCCGTATTATAATGTTTACAATTATATTGAAAGGAGATAATTTCAATTAACAAAGGAAGAAAGTAAGAAGAACACAAAGAAGAAGAAGGACACAAAATCTTAGATAGACATCATAGACAGGTTCAAGCCATTTGGCGTGATTGAATAACTAACAAGCAAACAAATTAACGAACAAAATAATATGCAGAACTATTTCATGAAGCATAGAATAGTAGGATTAGAGCTTAAAGGTATAATCCTAATTCTCATACATGCATATGACGCTAGGATATTAATTACTAAGTAAATCCATTAATATAACCCGTTTAAATTAATTTTGGTGCTCCAAATGTTAACATTTTTGTAAGAACATTTCCTGGTTGACTGCTTACGTGATATGAGTAATTAATAATTTTTAAATTACGCCGTACTCTAAATTATTTTACATCATTCGCATTGTTCATGTTTCTCTGCTTAGAGAGAAAACTAGTTAGGCAATCTGTGGTCAATTAGGCGTCAGAAGACAATCTAGAGACAAGATATATGAGATTTAGACAACTAATATAATCTAGAGATCCAAAGACAAGACAATTTGTACACCACTCGAGAAAAACCGACAAGTAAACCGACGGGTTTTTTTTTTTAATTTTTATTTTTTTAACTTTTTGAAAGCATTTGTCGCTAAGCGACCACTTTGCCCTGGGGGGTCACCACGTACTTATTCTTACTCCAAGCAGTTCATTTTAAGGCCTTAAACTGAACGGCCTAGATTGGCACCACACACTCATAAATGACAAACGTGACGTGACGTCACTCAAAAATAGACTGCAGAGAATGAGAGAGACAGAAAGAGAATGAGATAGCATATAATATACACCATAAATGCAAACCAATTGTCACGATCTCTTTGGAATAAATGTCTCCGGACGACTTATGAACGCTGAGCGATATTGGTGTGGCAGTTAGCAGGGCAGTTCAGTTTAATGTCTTAAACTGGATGGATTTAACTGTTCGTGGTGAGGCCCCTGTAGAAACAATATACCTTCAGAGAATCAACAAAAATGATAACAAAATTAATAATTATTTTGGCAAGATTTTGCCTACAGCAGCTAATCATTATACAAGAAATCAAAAAAAAAGAAAAGAAAAAAAATCAAGAAAGAAAAAAAAAAACATCAGAAGAAGCCTATTGTATCCAATAGGCTTCTTCTGATGTTTTTTTTTATATATTTATTTTTAGTACATCTAATTGGTGTTTTGAAAACTAAGTAGGTATTATACAACAAGACGGCAACAATGAAATTGACAATTAGGACCTAGGTGGGCGTATTTCTTGTATAATGATTCATGAAGATTATTAGAACCTAGAAATATAAACCTTAAACCCAAATGCAAGAAAGTTGAATTCAAATGAGAATCTCATTCGCCACGAAGATTGCCTTGGGGTTAATGTAGAGCACGCATAATGTTTCCAGCGATATCTTGTTTATAAACATCATAATGAATTATCGTAATATTGCAGTAACGATAGCGAAATAGCCGCTATCTCTAAACTTAGCTATCAAAACTATAACGACTTCATTAATACGTTAAGTTAAACTAAGTAACATATTCTACGATAAAATGACAGGTCCATCTAAAACCTTAGTTCCCAAACCCTTAGGGGGAAGGTGGAGGGGGGGATCATTAAAAAAAACCACTTCGACAGTGGTCTCTGAAAAAGGGTGGGAACCTCTGATCTAAAATATTGTTTCAATGAGAACGTCGACACGCAACCAAGATGTATGTTAATATGTTTAATTTTATACTATATTTTACTATGAAAATTTTTGTTATTTTTCAATCAGATTATTAGTTTCAAAATAACATACCAATTATACTTGTCACGTACCAATGTATTTCTTGTAAAAACATATTAAGTACGTAAAAAAATATCACTCGTTTTTCGGTGAAGGAAAACATCATGAGAGCCACCACATGCCGAGAATTATTTCGGAGGTGTGTGATCCGCTAATCCGGACTGGGCTCCTATGGTGTATTACGGCCGAATCCTCTTCACGAAAGTGAAGACCCAGCTCAACAGTGGTCCAATAGCCTTGATGATGGTATAATACTTGTACCAATAATAAAATTGTAGTGTCTGTCTGTAATTTCACAAATGATTACCCAAATTTCAGTGAAAACTGCTATTCATACGATATCTAGTCATCAAAGACCGTTTTAGAATTGTTGACTGTCTGTTTGTCTCTAATAGACCCCGGCAATTGTATTGCTTTTCGCAGGGGCGTGCCATGTTAACTTGGAAGATCTCTACCGTAATAATAAGGTTCTATTTACCTTGAACTGCAAGTTCTCTACTCGTGTCTCCACGAATCTCTCTAAGTTTTCATAACAATATTATGTACATTTTAGACGACGTACGGACAAACACGGCATTGTATATTTAGCTATCCGCAATGCAGTGGCTTTCAGTTTCGTTGGCTGCTTAGTGACGTTTCATCCTCTGAGAGAATAGGAAAGTAGGCAGGCTCATAGCGTGAATGTTACGGGTTTGATTCCGTAATAAACGTAAGAAGGCGCCAGAATCAGATAGAAATATATATCTTGGCTCCCAAGTAGAAAAACTTAATGTATTCGGCTATTTAACTGTTAGTGTGTACGATTTCTTATTTTTTTATTTTACTGAGTGATGAGAGAAGCTAATCGTTCACCTAATTCCTTAGAACAAACTCCATCATTTGTATGAACCACAGGCATTTGTTCTGAGACTGTTTTCCTCGTAGTTTCTGAATACAATTAATCCTAGTTAAGAGTAAGGAACACTGTGATAGTCATGAAAAAATTATAAAAAAGGCTTATATCTGCATTTGTTGCTAAAACAAATTTAAATAATTAGAATAATAACCTAAAAAAATAAAACCTATTATACACTAATCTAATAAACCGCTAGTTGGCAACTTTCCCAAAATGCTGGCAGCTTTTTTTTATTAATAAATAGGTTCACGTTTGGCTACTATCTCACCTGATCTGCGGTCTACGATGGTGCACGCTTACCCAGAAGTAACCTATTCACTCGTGACTTGAAGACTCCCAAGCTGTTACTATCGGGGAACACAAACTCCGGCAAGGATCGAGTTCCACTCCTGTGCGGTACGCATAATAAATCTGGAGGCAAATCGTCTCGTACGTACAGATGGAATTTCCACCATGCAACGGTGGCACATCGCCGTAAGTCTGCTTGGCTTGCATCGGTAGCTTGTACCGCGTTTTTGGGACAAATTATAGGACAATATTTTGGTCACGTAATTCTCGACCAGCCACGCCGAATATTCTGCTTTTTAAACTGATTCCATGGCAATTTATCTCTCACGTCTCGTCTATCCATCTTGCATGACCATCGCATGACCAACTTTCTGCACATATTATTTTACTTCTCCATTGTTTCTCGTTGTGTCCTTTAAAATAAGTGACTTACATAAAACATGACTAACCAGCGCAAGACCAAATTATGCAAAACATCAACACACCTACAGACGAAACTATGTCTGTGTATCGGTCTATTACAGTATACCTTATCTGAAATATACCTATCCTGTTAAAGTCACTGTATAGATCCAAAGGCCACTCCGACATATTAGCTCTTAATAAATATGAGTAAACTTTAAGCCTACAAAAAGTTTTTTTTTTATTATTTGACTGAGTTACAAGACGAGGAAGTCGCTCACCCGATGGTAAGCGCTACGCCTGCCCATAACAGTTACAGTATAAATGACAAAAGTGACATGATTTCATTCAAAAATAGACTGAAGAGAATGAGAGAAAAAGAGAATTAGATGGAGAGCTCCATCTCATCCTCTTTTTCTTTACAATATGTTTGCAATTACATTGCAAAAACATTGTTTCGATCTATTTGGATAAATGTCTCTGGTCGACTTATGAACGCTGAGCGATATTGGTGGTGACAGTTAGCAGGGCAGTTCAGCTTAAGGCCTTAAACTGGGTGGATTTAACTGTTCATGGTGAGGCCCCAGGTTGTAACTATCGGGAAACACAGACTCAAGCAAAGAGTTCCCACTGCTTTGCGGTACGCATTATTAAAGAAGCAAATTGCTTCGTGCGTAAATATGGAATATCCACCATAATAAATATTTTTTCTTAATCATTTTATATTTAAGTGCATCGTGAAACATGTACAAATCTGACCTTTCCCGTACTGCATGAACTATAAGAACGATCTCATTTCTTTTCTTTTACTGCGGCTCATCAACATACGGCCTTGCTCTTCCGGATCCGTCATTACATATTACACATGTTCGTTTTTAGGGTTCCTTGAGTTAGATGTGAAAACTGTGTTTTTTTTAAGTGACACATTTTTTTATTAATTTACATAAACATTTTGTATAATAATGAAATTGATTTATGTTTCTAATGGAATTATCATGGCTACGAAATATATTCATTATCATAATCAATATTCTAAATCGCAGTCAAAAAATAATTAATTTTTATAAGCTTAACAAGGTTAGGAGACAAGAGCATCTCTGAGCGTCGTTTAAAAAGACGAGAATTTATAATTAAAGTCTAGCTGCTTCATCTACTATGTTACAACAAAAACTGCATGTCTCAGTGCACGTTGAAAGAAACATTGTCGCGGAAGAAGAAAAGTAACACTTGGAAATAGAAATAATTAAAAAAAAAATCTAATTATTTATCATTGATGTGTTCAAAACCTCGATGACTACCAATAATCAAACAATGCAGGACTTGGTACAATTGGATTATCGCAAATTTGTTAGAGATGGGGTGCGGGCCAGGTAACCTCCACGAGTGCCCGGCTGTTGTTCGTCCCTCTTGATGCGTTGCATCCGGAGGGAAGGGCGGCAGCTGGGCCGGTGCACCCTGGGGTTCGGTCAGCAATTCTCCTAGGGGAATTGGTGGCCGTAGCAAATAACCTGTCGTTGTGTCCAACGCCCAAGTTAGAAGTCCCGAGCTGAGGTGCAGCCCGTGTGTTCCGGGACGCACCCAGCGGAGAAAGAGGCCCAAGCCTCACGTGGCGAGCCCGGGAGGGCGCCCGCAGAGGTGGTCGCGGAAGCGCCGTGCGAACCCGTGACCACCTCCATAATGCGGAGAGGAGAACACCCCGGGGTTTTAGTGGGTAAACCCCGCCAGACCAGCTGGCGGGGGAGTCCCACATAACCACCCCCCCCCCCGCCCCCAGGGGCCGGGTGGTATGCCTAATGCATTTCCCCGGGAAAAAAAAAAAAAAAAAAAAAAAATTGTTAGAGATAGGATAGGAAGTAATTAGGTGACAAATACACGTACAGAAGAATTATATAAACTACTAGCTGTACCCCGCGGTTTCACCCGCGTAGTTCCCGTTCCCGTAAGAATACGGAGATAAAATATAGCTTATAGCCTTCCTCGATAAATGGACTATTCAACAAAAATAATTGTTTAATTCGAATCAGTAGATCCTGAGATTGTAGCGTTCACACAAGCAAACTCTTCAGCTTTATATATTAGTATAGAGAAGATATACGGAACCAAATTCTAAAACCGAGTGTACTCCCGACACATTTTAAAGATCACCGCGCTGCTCTGGCCACGCCCTCGCGTCCCAGCTCCATATAAATACTGATTCTGAGCTTCAACAGTACTCACTCAAGTGGAACTCTTCAGTCTAACGCAATGGCAGCTAAGGTGATCTATTGAATTACCTATAAACTAAGTGAAGTGCGTTTGTGAATACTAAACTTGTGGAAACTTGTTTGGGAAACCTTGAAGATTTACTTTGTAGATATTTTGTCGCGATAGATTTTTTTGTGCAAAATATGAATTTTTTGATGACTTCAAAATTACTCAAATCTGTCTTCTGGATTTATTATTTAGCTTAACAATTTATTTATTATTTTTATTTTTTTTGGGACCGTGTAATTTTTGATCTCGTATTTTTGCAACGAGTGGATCCTTTTTGCACAATATTGAAGTATTCGCGATACCTACAAGTTTTTTTGCGTTAGTTTATCAAAAAATAACTACATAGATACTAATTAGTTGTGAGTGTCGCAAAAAAATATAAAAGCTACCGAAGAAGTTAAGTGGTGGCCAGCAAATACTCACTATAAGACTTGGGCCTTTACCATTTTGGTGTCACCAAAATCAAATCTAGATTTTCCATTTTCCAGTTCGTCGTAGTGCTCTGCGCAATGGTGGCCGCCGGCCAGTGCTCGGTGGTGCCCGTGGTGCGAGCAGACGCCGACTACTCCAGCTTCGCGTACGACGTCGCCGACCCCAGCACCGGCGACTTCAAGAGCCAGGTGGAGACCCGCGTCGGTGGCACCGTGAAAGGCCAGTACTCCCTGCTCGACGCTGACGGCACAAAACGTACCGTCGACTACACCGCAGACGATGTTAACGGATTCAACGCTGTTGTCCGTAAAGACGCCGCTGTTGTCTCCGCTCCGGTTGTCTCCGCTCCGGTTGTAGCCGCCGCCCCTGCAGTTGTTGCCGCGCGTTACACAGCCCCTGTCCTTGCTAAGACCGTTGTCTCTTCCCCTGTGGTCGCTGCCGCCCCCGCGGTAGTTGCTCAGACTTATGCCAACTCCGTGTACGCTGCACCTGCCTCGGTTGTGGCTGCCCGTACCGTAGCTTCCCCGTACTACGCCGGGTACACCAACTTCCCTGGCTACGCCGGATACACTGGCTACGCCGGCTATGCCGCTGGCGTATACGCCGCTTCCCCCTATGCCGTTGGGTCTTCCGTATACACTCCCTCCGTATACGGTGCCCCATTGACCAATGCTGCGTACTCCACCTACTGGTAAACTCGATCGAAGCCTTGCCTCAAGGCGCTTAGCTATAGACCACGACGTGTTTCATTCGATCTGTAAATATTATTGTTAGTTTGTACATACACGTATGTATTAAAATAAAAACGAATTTTTAAACTGTTTTTCTTACTTTTATTTATTTTGTCACTCTAGATAAGCTAGTGTAAGCGATAAATTAAGAAGCAGGAAATCTAAAACTACTACAACCCGACAACATATCATTTAATTTAAATAACTTCCCACTCGATACCTATATTAAAATAAAACTTTAAAATGTAGTCTACGTCATCATGATACCGAATTGGTTGACACCTCATATATCAAAATTGGTTAAGTAGGTAAGGGGACATACGCAAGAACAAATATACAATTTATACAGTTCTAAAAACAAAATCCTTGCTCTTAGCAAGTAGAGGTAGTCGAGTAAAAAAGGTAAAGAAAACTGTTCAAAACAGCCTACAAAGAATAACATGGGCAGCAATGGTTTGAGATTTAAATGAGGCTCCATGTTGACCTGCCAACTCTGGCGAGGTCGTATTATTAAGATAATGTTAAATGGTTTCTATGTCATTACCATTTTGCTAATAAATTTAAAATTACTAGGTAAATGTCCGAGCAGACAACTTTTTCTAGGACATACCTAATAAAAAATCTCACTGACATTATAATATTAATGCGAAAGTTTATGTTTGTGTGTTTGTCCTCTCTTCACGCCCCAAAGGATGAACGGATTTTGATAAAATTTGGTATACAGATACTTCAGGTCCTAGAATAGAATATGGGATACATTTTAACCCGTAATTATTAATGGTTCCTGTAGGATAATATAATAGTACAACATAGTTATAATATAGTAGATTAACCCTATCTGTTTTCAATACTGCAATTGTATTGATGAAAATTCCTCATCGGCATACTTTATTATGTACAAACAACTAGATAAAGTTACATACTATTAGCAAATAAATATTATGGTATATTCCCAACTGGCCTACTCATTCGCCTAACAGTGGAGACGCTGTTTTTATTTCCAACGATCCCACTGAGAATGAGCAAATACGCTGGGAATTTGGATTTCCAACGGGCCCAATAACCATTTTAACAGTGGGGGCGCTAGGAATAAAAAACCCCAACTGGCCTATTACCTTTCAAAAATGGGGGTGCTGGGGAAAAATCATTCCCGGCGTTCCCATTGAACTCACACTAAACTCCAGGTCAAAAAATAAAGCAAACTCATTTTAGAGAGCCAAAATTTAGCAACTTTAATCATGACAGCATCATGAAAGCTCCCACCAATATATATATATATCTCTAATGGCTCCAGCTCGAAGCTACCGTGGAATGAATATGTGCTTCGTACAACGTATGAAGGTACATATTAATTCCAGGCAAGCTACATTGCATGAAAGACTCTCAGACGGATAAATTCACGCACATTGTCGTGAATTTATCCGTCTGTGAGTTCCCTGCCGAGATGATACGAGACCAAAGTATTAAGTATTTACTATAAGGTATAATCTAATCCGATAGTCTTTCACTTGTAAAATCTATACGAATATCGCAGTGTTAAGAGTGCAGTGCAGTGAAGTGTCGTGAAAAAATTTACAATGCAAAGGTGTGGGCTATGTGTACAAACACCATACACCTACAACTTTGCATTGTAAACTTTGTTCATTGTACACCACACATTGTATATTGTACAGTTATGGGAAGGCGTAGCGCTTACCATCAGGTGAACGAATTGCTCGTCTCGATACACAGTCAAATAAAAAAGTATCCTATCTTACATTCATCTGACAACTTAGGCAGAATTTAAAATAAATACTGCCACTTCTGCTTGTTAAAAAAAAATACAAAACCTACCTAACTGTCAAAATGCAAATGTCAGGGAGTCGTGTGGCAGCCATTACAACATTTACATTGCACTCCCGGTGTTTAAATTGTAACCTTCAAACATATCCCCAAATAATACAGGAATAGGTGTAGCTGGCACTGTTATGAACAGGCGTGGCGATTACCATCAGTACCTTGTTAAAGAAGAAATCAAACAAACTCTAC
Organism: Campaea margaritaria; assembly: GCA_912999815.1. Classification (NCBI taxonomy): domain Eukaryota; kingdom Metazoa; phylum Arthropoda; class Insecta; order Lepidoptera; family Geometridae; genus Campaea; species Campaea margaritaria. The sequence goes on from OU538790.1 coordinate 11,482,962, forward strand.
ATGTGAGACTTGGTGGCAGCACTTTAGAAGACAAATTGAAAGCTGCGTTACGAAAAATGTGATCTGGTGCGGCGAATGGAAGTTGAGAGGGAGATATAAGTTAGTGAAGATAGAGAGAGAGTTACGTTTCGTAATTATATTTTTTTAAATATGTTTTATGAAAATTTTCTTTGAAATATTTTTGTTGAAATAACTTTTTAGTTGAAGTTTTACTTTTACTATGTGTCCTAGCACACATTTCGTTTTTTTAAGTTTGGACTGGCTATGTTATTGTGCAATGTCTTCTTACCTACAATTTCCGGCTTGTCTTGTCTGTGAGCTCGATGTGCCGTGTGTTTCAATTAAATGTTTATTGATCGATTGGAGGCGCGATTAACATATGGGTACCGGCAATACCGGCACACGGTTTGATGAACTGGATGAAAACACCAAATAATTAATTATTTTTGTGTCTAATTTAAAATTCCATCTAGCAACACTGATTACAAGTAAGTATCTTTTTTGTTTCGTGCATCGTAGTGCTAAAAAAATATGTTTTTATTTTCTTTTTGTTGATTAGTGATTTTGATTATCTTTTACTAATAGGTAGGTACTTATGCCGGTTTTTGTTTTCATTCTAAAGAAAAAAAACAATGATAAGAATGTGTTATAATTTTTGATTATAATATAGTTACTTGCATTTAAAACTTTATAGTGACTAATGATTTCAAACTGCGTCAGCTATTCAAACCAATTTTTTTTTAAATATTTTTTAATGTATTTTGAATGAATCGCCACTGCTACTGCCATCATCATCATGTTTATACTCTAACTGCCTTTTTTGGAACTTTATAACCTTATATAAAATACCTATTCTGCTCTTGTATATTGCACCTTATTGCTATCACAACTCTATCAGGCATTTTGAAATAATTAAAATATAGGTATGTACTCATATTATATAATAATAATCAGAAATAGGTAGTTTCACTTTTTATTACATTTACATGCGTTATCAACAAGTATTTACAAACATGAACAACGGGAAGGGGGGAGAGTTTGGGAGCTGTTTACCAGTAGGTGAGACGAGCGGCAGGGGCACCGTAGACTGAGGGGTAGGCAGAGTAAACGGAGGGGTAAGCGGCGGAGTAGGCTGAAGGGTAACCAGCGGAGTAGACGGAGGGATAGGCAGCAGAGTAGATAGAGGGGTAGGCAGCTGAGTAGACAGAGGGGTAAGCGCGAGCGGCGACAACAGCGGGGGCGGCGGCTACAACCGGAGCGGAGACAACTGGAGCGGTGACAACAGCGGCGTCTTTACGGACAACAGCGTTGAATCCGTTGACGTCATCGGCGGCGTAGTCGACAGTTCTCTTGGTGCCGTCAGCGTCGAGCAGGGAGTACTGGCCGGACACGGCGCCACCGACGCGGGTCTCAACCTGGCTCTTGAAGTCGCCGGTGCTGGGGTCGGCGACGTCGTACGCGAAGCTGGAGTAGTCGGCGTCTGCTCGCACCACGGGCACCACCGAGCACTGGCCGGCGGCCACCATTGCGCAGAGCACTACGACGAACTGAAAAATAGACTTTTCAGTACTAGTTCTTAGCATTAGCAGCTAAAACATTTTTGGCAAATTTTCCAATAGCAAAAAATCGATCATAAGCCGTTTTAAAAGCGGTTTCCAACAACGCGATGATGCAATTTTTTTGGACGATTGCAACTTGTCTGAGTGAAACAATTCCAAGACATGGAAAATACGTGCACTTGACTGACACTGCTTTTCATCGAGAATCAGGCCAGTCTAGTCATTGGGTAACCCCCAATATGGAGACAAGTATTCAGACGAATTGTTCGCAGATTAGGCTATGAATATTAAGTGTTTGTCCATGGTCATTCATAAACCTAAGTCCGCATTCTCTTTCATTGCAATTGTGTCTTCAGATCACGTCATTGTAAGTGTTCATTTGTCTATATTACAATTCAGGTCGTTATCCTTTATTGTGGAATGTTAATCTTGCCAACTCAATGTCCTGTAAGAGACGTTTGTCCCCAAGTTTGTTAACATAATGGGATTTAGGACACAATTATTATTGTCCAAGTGATTGATCGATCACACACATTTATTGTTTCAGTAAAAAATTGCACTTTTCCAATTATTTTTTTTTACACAAACTTTTTTTATTCGTCTGAGTGACGAGACGACCAAGTCGTTCACCTAGTGGTAAGCGCTACGCCTGCTCATAACAGTTACACAGTTACAGTTAGTTAGTTTGAACTGTGCTGGAAAAAGGAATATAAATAAATTCAATTAATTTTATTAAAAAAAATACCCCTCATATATTTGGTTCACACTTTTTTGAAAACGGTTTATTGATAAAATATTTAAAAAAGATAATAATTGACGTGCAAAAATAAGAAGAAATTCTAAACAACTTTCTATATTTTGCTGATAATTTGATAATTGAAAATTTATTATTACACTTTCTTATATTTTTTCACCTACCTTAGCTGCCATTGCTGATACTGAAGTAATTCACGGAATGAATACTTACCACATGCCACCTCAAGCTTATATAGGTGACCATCGTTCTGCAATGACGTGGTACAATCAACTACTTACGATACCCCTGTAATTTCCACTAAAGAACTATATCGTTGTAAATTCTATAACAGATCTTTTAAAACTTGAAGTACAGTTAGAATTTCTTATTGTGGCACAGGTACAGAGTGTGATTTGTATTATAGATGATATAAAGTACGTACGGTCACTGGTCGAACTTGATATATAGGCCGGATTCTATTATACCTAACAATAAATGGTATTGCCGTATGTATGTTTATTATTATGGAGAGTGTTAACAAGGACACGGCAATTTCTTTAACGGGAATCGATGTAATTATTAAGAAAAAATAAGTCCATTTTCAAGTAACAATTTTTAATTTCCAAAATTAAATAGAGAACGAGAACTAAAATTTAGATATCTGTGCTCCGGTTTGAAGGGCATTGTTTCCAGTGTAATTACTGGGCATATGAGACTATAGAGCTGATGTCTCAGGGCGACGAGCGCAGTGCAGTGCGGCCCAGGATGATGCAATGCAAAGTTCTGGGTGACACTGTAACTGTAATCGGCAGGCGCTTACCATCAGGCGAACGACTTGATCGTCTCAAAACAGCCAAATAAAAAAAAATTAGAAAAAATCCGTACGCGACAGCTAGTTTGTGATTTAATTTTAATTATTCACTTAAATTATTGTAATAAAAGTAATTGCCAAGTGCTGAGAGATTTATTCTCCAAATAACCAGTTAGGGTGGAGTCCAATCCAAGCCATAAAGTTTTTTATCCATCTATGTATATGTCAACCTGACGAGAATTGAGACTAGTACTTCCGCGTGGTGTTACGTGCTGTAATATCAAATAGATCTATTCAATTTCTCTTCCTTCCGCGTTATTATACGTATGCAGTTTACCTCGCGAATCCTTGAACATATATACTTATGGCGAGACTTTAATAGTGGTAGATAGATAGATAGAAAGATAAATGGATAGATGGATAGATAGATAGATAAACTACATTCATAAAAAGTTATCGAACGTCACTTAGTACTGCGCAGTACAAAACTGTAGTGCGCGATTTTATGAAACATCACATAACTTTTTATGAATAAGGGGGTAAATGAATTCAACACTGCTGCTGTGTATGTGTTTGTGTGTGTGTGTGGTATGAGTGTATTATATTTAAAATCGGCAGATATGAAAAGAAAGGTAATATTAATACTTTTCTATAGGATAGAATTTTTTTTTTTTTTTTTTGTCTTTTTTTTCTTTTCTTTTCTTTTCTAGGGTTTATTTTTAATAGAGTAGAAAATGCTTTAAGGGCTCTTTCTGTTTAATTATCAATCTCTATTTTGTTTTATTATACTTAATTCTTTATTATTATAAATAGATGACGTTATCCAATTTAACCGACTTCAAAAAAGGAGGAGATTATCAAATCGACGGTATGTTTTTTTTGTATGTATCATGAGCTGATTTTGATGATTCTTTATTTGTTTGGTATGTCATTGGAAATCAGTTAAACTGTAAACTTCAAGTCTAGGCATCTGTGCATGCATCAGTCCATATTGTATAGTTGTCTAAGAGAAATATGTTTGAGCAATAAGACCAACCTCTGTTTCACTGATTGCTAAGTTTGTTTCGGTAGTGTTTCTTGTTGTGTGTGGTGTTTTGTTTTATTAGTCTATTTTGATAATTACTTTTTTAATTGGCCAATTGGATTATTTACTAGAGTCTGGCCAAATTAAAGGCTCCCATCATAATCATTAGCATCATTTCTATCCACTGCTTAACGTAGATCTCTATTATATCCCTCTCCGCACTCAACGCTCTCCTGGCTGCCAATCCAGACTGTGATTTGTTTGCGGATGGATGGAAGAGTATTTTGTCGGAGTGTTTCGATTATTGTGAGAAGATTGAATGGTTGTGTGAAATTGTGTACTGTATTTTACTATTATATGTAAATAATTAACGTAATTGGTATAAACCGTTTTAATTATATAAATAAATATAATTTAATAATATAATATAATTAATCGTTCCAGTCTCTCCACTTCTGAGCCAGTTTACATCATCATCATCATCAATCTATACCTGCTCACTGCTGAGCATGGATATCCCCTCGCTTTCGCGAGTAAGATTAGGCCATAATCCACCACGGAGGCCCAGCCTGGATTGGTGGATCACATACCTCCGTTTTTTTTTATTTGACTGTGTGACGAGACGAGCAACTCGGTCACTTGATGATAAGCGCTACGCCTGTTCATAACAGTCACAGCACCACCCAGAACCCTGCATTGCATAATGCTGCGCGGCACTGCATTGCGCCCGTCACCCTAAAACATCGGCTCTAATTCTAGAGTATCTGGGTTTTTTTTTCGTTACTGTCCTTCGCCGAATTTAAATTATTCACGTTTTAATAATAGCTCTACGAACATTTAACTCTAGGTAATATTAAAAAGTTAAGAGCACGTATTATGTACGTTATAATTACATTTTTATTCTGATTAGTAATGATTAGTAAAGATTAGTTAAATGCCAATTGCACCTGACATTTAAGTGAAACCACAGTAAACATATCTTTAACATTTGCATACAATGACTCGTTAATAATCGTATATGGGTCTCGCAAAAAATATATTTAGTGCCAATAACTCAAGAAAAGACATGTACTCTGTCGATGGTGGGTTCTGACCTTCTAGAAGGCTTTTAATTTAAACTGAATACTATTCTTGATTCTGTGCCACAGAAAATAAATTGTAAGCAGCACAACATACAGAACTCTCCACGCACGCAATCTGCTCCCCTTCACGTGTACCTCGTGCGGGTGGCCAATCAGGAGGACAGTCAATATTACACGCGGATATGTGATAGACAAACTTTTGGTAAGAACCTTAATAGTGGCGGAATCTATTTTTTATTTGATTAAGTGACGAGACGAGCAATTCGTTCTGGTGGTAAGCGCTACGCCTGCCCATAACAGTTACAGTGGCATCCAAAACTTTGCATTGCATAATCCTGCGCGGCACTGCACTGCGCTCGTCACCCTGAGGCATCGGCTCTAAAGTCTCATATGCCCAGTAATTTCGCTGGAAACAGTGCCCTTCAAATTGGAACACAGTAATGTTTGCACACTACTGCTTGGCGGATGAATATCTCATTTCGTTGCATAGTATATCTATGTACCTACAGCCTCTTTTTGGTGCACAACGTTCGTTGTTTTTAAATTTCATCATCATCTTCGTCAACCCATATCGACCCATTGCTGACCACGGATCTCCCTCACTTTCGTGAGGAGGATTAGGCCTTAATCCACCACGGCGCCCGGTCCGGATTGGTGGATGTTTTTATGTCGAATCAGCTTATTTGTATGGAGTGTCCGGGTTGTCTTTGCTGCCGACGCTGCGTGCCGCAGGAGCAAGAAACGGTAGAGAAATGCAGAAAACTAACCTGACCTTACCACCTGTCCTTGTGAAACCAGTTTTGTGACACTAAAATATCACCCTTCAGTGATTTATGACACAAAAAATTGTACAAAAAGGCCTTCATGCTTAGAAGCTATTCGTTGTTTTTAAATGTCATCATCATAATCGTCAACCCATATCGTCCCACTGCTGAGCACAGGAGGCCTACCATGACGTCTTATAGCAATACAGTTCAGGACCTAAACTGAGCCGCGTCGCATAAGCGTACCGTGACGTCTTAATTTTAATGTTGCTGCCATTTTCAACCTAAACTGGATCCAGTTAAGGTTGAAAATTGCAGCAACCTAAATTGAGTCGCTAATAAGCCAATCTCAACCTAAACTGGATTCAGTTTAGGTCGAAAATGGTAGCAACATAAAAAATAAGACGTCACGGTACGATTATGCGACGCGGTTCAGTTTAGATCTTCAATTGAATCGCTATAAGAGGTCATGGTAGGCCTCCAGGTCTCCCCTCACTTTCGTGAGAAGGATTAGGCCTTCATCCACCACGGGGGCCCGGACCGGATTGGTATAAATGTTTGGCCACTAAAATTAGGGATTTATTAAGCTGTGATAATATAATGTTAAATGACTTACTGTTACTATATTACAATGTTACTATGCTATACGGTGGGTGGGTGGGTACCTCAGCATTTTTATTTACAATCAAATAATTTAATTATTAAAAATAATAAAGGTAGAGGTAACTAAGACTATAAATAAAACCATACTATTTTTTTTTTATTTTAGCAACATTTTTTTATTAAGAATTCCACAGTGGAACAAATTTTTTCAATATATATCTAGACCTAGTCAGATTGTATTTAGGATGTGTGTGATTACTATATATTTATTATAGGTATTGTTTGTCTTTATCCTATTTTACGCATTTTACAATTAGTGCTCAAATGGACAATTAATTTTAAATACCTGTATTAAAATTCTAAAGCCCACTCCGTAAAGCGGTTACCGCATTAAAATCTTATTAAGACAGGTACCGGTTTTGCAAGTAAGTACCGGTATTAAACGGTTACTCGTTTTGCGGTAAAACAATTTTATTCCATCAATGGTTAGGCTTACGCTTGGACATAATACTTAGAGTACTGAATTAAAAAGTATATATACATGATATTCCTCATTATACAGGTATTTTCTAAATAAATATGTGTCACTTAATTTAAAAAAATTACCTACACCTGATTGCATTGAATTGAATATGACATATTTGTAATTGAAATGAATTGAATACTTAGGTAAGTACTTATATTTCTAGACACATAGATGATTTTTTTTTAAATGAAACACCTAATAAAAGTTAAAACTAGAACAAAGACTAACTCAACAATGTCCAAACATAAGCCCCCAATCTAAAAAGAAACTTAAAATTAACACTGAGGAAATCACCATGTAAGTATGCTATTATTAAAATTATCCATATATATTACCAATCTATACAAATATAATATACACCGGAAAACGCCTACATTTTGTATTTACATGGGATTATTGGGCAATTAAATTCTATTTACAAACAAGACGTGCAGTGAAAGAAGACACAGAAACTCTATAGTGATCCCTTCCCAATAATTAACTATCGATACGTACTTGTTCTATCTAAAATCAAAGAAAAAAACGGCAAAATCCTCAGCAATTTCAAGCTTCCTCAAAGCAAACGTAATAATTATCATCTACATTTACCACATAACTAAGGAGTTACGACAAAATATTACCACACTAAAAAATTCGCTATAGACTCAGTAATATTACCGGTTACATTAACGCACAAATAAATTCCACTATATATCATAAATTACCGTTATAATACGTCGCGGTCTCTCCAAACATTCCTATTAATTCGTATACGCCGTTCAGGCGATTTGGGGAGACCGCGACTTGAGAACAAGCGATTGTGGTCTAACCATTATCCCGCACTATATCAAGGACATCAAACCCTCGTAGAAAGCGGAGCTCTGAAATCTCAATAATTTACATTCCTGCTCATTATTTTAATTTACAAAATTATGAAAATGCAAATCTCTCGTCTCATCCACAACAGATATTGAAAAGCTCTAAAGCGTTGGGACAAACGGTTGGTTTTTTATTTTGAATATAATTTTAAACATTTTTTTGCAGCATCGCCTTGGATCTACGAGGGTAGCTTTCTAAACGCCAATTAAATTAATTTATACACAATGAAAAAGTGTTATGTACATTCAACCCGCATTCTCTACCACACGCTACTTTGTGAGAGTACAAAAAATGAAGTGAAATCATAAATTTCTAATGTAAAATCACAAGTAGTGCTATTCTTACGGTTAAAGAATTATATATTCTTCCATTACAATATATATAAAAAAGTCGCTTAAAAAAATCACAGACAATCACTTTTTCTTTACAGACATAGACCACCAAACCGACCGTTTCTTCTAAGCATTATCTTTCTACGTACAAAACCCTACATACTTAGTTTTACAACCATTCAGGTTTACATTCGACTAACACCACCCCACACAACGGTTCCATCCCAACCACCTACTTTGATGTTCTCTATTTTATATACCCTCGCTTTCGAAACATAACAAAACTTACTCATATACAAAAATAAATAATTTAGCCCAACCGTTCAACCAAACGCGGGCTGTTGTACATACAGTGACGATACTTTCTCATTTATTACTTAGCTTTGTACTTTCCACATAAACCTACACTAAATTATTTTAACCGATGCCTCAAAATATACGATTTGGCAACACCACATAAAAACAGATATTTTTTTCTTTTTTTCTTGTTTTTTATTTAATTAATTTGTACTGGCAGTAACTCTTGAAGACTTCAGAAAATTTGTACTTTTGTTTTTTTCCTACAGAGTGCTCGTTGTTACAATTTATGCGTAATTATTTTTAATTACACTTACACAAGATGACACCAAGAAACAGATTTACGCGACATCGAGACTTACCTCATTTTAAACTTAATGCGATGAGAAGATTAAACATTTAAGTGTAATATTTTTAGTGAAATATAATGTTCTATATACAGTCATGTAAGACTATAAGAAACGTCACTCTGATGTTAAAACATCAAATATTTTAAGAGACAATAATGACCTTAAAGAGCCAGTATCATTATGAAAAGTTAAAATTTATAGTATGACCAATCAACCAAACTCATTCGAAACATATGTAATCAACATTTCCTTTCAGACCGAGTACCGTGATTTAATCTAGTGAAGAAGTGAGCATAACTTTAAATTTTACATAACATTAAATGCGAGAAAACATTTTACTTTTTATCAAATTCGTAAAGACTTCGAGGCAATCTCGCGATCGGCTCAATTTACGTGCATCCTTAAAATATAAGACATCCAATTAATGATTACTTAAATATTTCCTGTCGAGATAAGTGCAACTATAATACGGTACGAGTAATTAGGTACTTAAACGTCAATTCCTTAAATATTGTTACTTAAATTTAATACAATAAACGTTAAACACGATGGACGGGTGTAACTTGTCAAATAAAAATAAAATGAGGAGCAACGAAAGGAAACCAAAAAATAAAATAACCAAAAAAAATATTTTGTTACAATTTTTTAATTCGCAGAAACCTAACAAACAATATTCAGCAATTTTCTTTTCATCTCCTTAAAACATAGTAACATCTATGCAAAACAATAAAAGTAACTGGGAAAAAGTAATAATAATAAAATTATGATTAAAAAAAAGGTTTTATACTCCTGAGAGTGAAGCAAGGTACAATTAGATTACGTTGTGGTGAAACTTAGGACCGATCTCCGTTTGGATTGTGCTTATAATGAGGTACATCGATGAGATTGTTACACTAGCCTAATAACATCTTACCAACTAACTTTTAGACCGTCAACTCAGCTCTAAAGAGCTCTCAGAGTTCGAAGTTGTCGATGTATAATCCTCTATTGAGCATACACTGAGTTGAGAGCACAAACTACCTTGCAGAGATTCAAAACATTTTTCAACAGTGACGTTGATCCACGATTGGAAACGCAAAAAAAATAAGTGGCACATGAAATAACACAGAAATAATGATAAACAAAGTAATACAGTTATGTCTTAGGTTTTTGTGATTGAACAAAATTATTTATTGAGGGCAGATAGTGAGGCAGGTATATAGCTTGAAAATACTACATTTGAACCCTGAGGTAGCATATTTGTACTTGTTTTTTTATTAACTCATAAACTTATAGGCTATAAGTATTTATATTTCATCTCCATATAAAAATCTACTTAGAAAGCATACTTAAATCTAATTTTATATTCCTCGAGGTAGATAAACTTACGCTAATAAGACTATGTGGTATGTTACATTGACTTTATTATTTTAAATTCTTTAAATGGTAACATGGTACAGTAACCAGAAATTACGGCACTTGATCTATGACAGACATTTAGTTTTGTATACAACGCCATCTGTTGCGAATGTACACAATTTCTCAAGTGCCATATTCTTCCAGGAGATGCCGCTAGCGCCAAGTAAGATTACCACATAGCCTATGTGACGGCAGAGGGTCACCATACCCGTAATAATCTTTGGCTTTACCATCACGACATATCGCGATTTATTTACATTACAATTAAACCTTAACTTAAATTAAACATTAAACTTGCGTGACAGTACCAAGAACAATGACCTGACTGATATAAATGCATACTCCACCAAAGAAAAAGCTTCGAAGACAATTAATAGTACACATTTATATTGATAGTTAAAATCTTGTCGAAGCAATTTCCTGAATCGGTAATACAAGTATATCTATGAATGGTGAGGCTTTACTTAATATTAACCATCGGCGTTAATATTTCGAGAAACCGCACGATTCCAGCCAGCCAAAGTAGAGCCACAATGATGAGGAGATCGGTCCAAGCTTTAAAGGGATTGCAATACACCGCCTAAACTTTGAATTTACCTATCACATCAAATATAACATTTACGTCTAATAGGGACCACTAGTAATTTTGTCCACTAATTAGCTTTAACAATGCCGTAACTTAACTTAGACACGTTATCGAATATCCCGAATCATACAGTTCATTACATTCAAAAACAATTTCACAAACAACTATGAATGCACGACATTAATTCCACACAATTCAAATTGACCAAATGGTGATAAACTGTAATCTACGTACCTTATTAAAATTTAGAAAGAAGCAAATCTAATTATTGATTCCAAAATTCAGCGAACCCTTCTGTGCCATCGCTTACATAATGCAACTTTTCTTAATCGAACTCATAACCGCAGCCTAAAAAAAAGAAAAATGAAATAAAAAGCTAATAAAAACCGTGATGCATTAATGCAATTTCTCAAATTACGTATCACAAATTAAACATTTTATGTCGAAAGAAATCACAACTATGAATTTTGAATTCATAAGAACAAAACGAAAAGACAAAAAAAAAGAACATTTTACAATAATAAAACAAAATGTTAACAATTTTGTAACTGAAATAGCAAAACATGTTCGTCCTAATAATACACTTACTAAAAATAATGCCAATTATAATGAAACGTAAAATTTTAACATTAGCTTACAGTCGCTTCAGTCAACTGAAAATAATAAAGAGAGGTCTTTTCACACTCCTGACCTTTTTGAATTTGATGTTTATGCTCTCCTGAAAACGTTCAATGCAACGACACAGTTATAATCAATCAATCGACATTTTCATCAATTTTCTATCGTGAATCTTCCCAAAACATTTCTGTCATTAATTTTGACATAACTAACTAAAAACGATGACAATAGCCACTTTGTCCACGAGACCTGCAGTTGACCCTGAATATGGTGTGCGATAATTTTGTTTTGATACAAAATTTAAAATAGTGTTAAACTTTACCTAATTTATTTTGATTTATTCAATCGTTTTGTTATTTACTGTAAAATTAACGAAGGTGATAACAAAATTTCGCGCCAAATCCTTTATAATAATCATTATGTGTACCTATACTTTAGATTTTTATAGAAAAAGTTTTTTTTTTGTTTTTTACTTTCGCCACTTTGTACTAACTATCCATGACCCATTCCAATACCAACATTTCAATGATATTTATGAAATCAATACAGATTTACTCTAAAATAGTAAAAAGATGTTATTGGACTTTTTTTTAAGGAGATTGTTAAAGATATCAATTTAAATAGGTATAGTGTATTTAATACCAAGTTTTAAACTGACCTGTTTATTCGAATCAAAATAAATAAATGTGGTAAACTCACTGTTACTAGCATCTATTTGGTCTATTGATTAAAATTGAATAATATTCAAAATGTCATCCACGTAGATATTGAAAATTTGATATTCCGAGTAGGTATCGAAAATAGCAGTAGTTCAAATATGTAATTTATCAAGAATTAGTTCTCTGTCTAAATTTAAAATGGAGTAGAAAAATATTATTAAGTTGGTATAAAAGTGTTTTTATATCTTAGTTAAAATTTGTAAATATATCAAGCAGTTCTGGCAAAAAGATCGTGGATAACATTTCGCTAATAAGTTTTAGGTTTCTTTTTCTCTAGTAAACGATTGACCACCAAAGATAACTAAAACGCTGTCTTTTAAATGGTAATAACAACAGATACCAAAATATTTATAAGTTAAATGTCACTGAGCCTTAGTAAAGTATTTATCATCATAAACATATTCAATAACTGTTCCCTACAACGTAAATATAATATGATAACAAATATGAATGCAACTTATTCCTTAATATCAAGAATAACACACAGACGCTACATTCACACTTAACAAAAATACAATAAATAATATAATTGTGAACTTAAAATTGAAGATATTTGGCACAGTACCATTTGCTGTAACTAAAACCATGTATTGCAGCTGATCTTGATTACACGCGGGCGCCGCCGACGTCTACTCAACAAAATATAATACAAAGACACCGACGGACGCCCTACAATTATCATTCAAATAATTATTCTTCATAATAAATCTCAACTGGTTGCACTTGAAATGACTAGGAATATAGAAGTAGTACGTGGCCTTCGTCTAAATGCACTACGATAGAAAAACAACATCAGAAACGGAATGTTAAAATCGATACCACTCCTGAAACATATAATATTTGGTCTCAATAGTAACTTCCATCTATTGTCTGTTACGACAGAAATGGATTTTAAACACATTCACGCATCGATCCTTACATGCACAAATTTTAACACGATTCTCTTTACCTAACTACTTATGTATCTAGGGCAAATTGTACTTTGTACAAAACTAAAACCGTCCATTAGTCACTGTACAGTAAAAAACTGCTGAAGTTCTACTTTCGTATATTCTCGCACTTTATCCTTTTTCTCCTATACGACAATGTGGCAAAATGAGAAAATATAAAAATAATAAAGCCCGTTTGCTATTGTATCACAGATATGTTGAATGTAACTTAAAAGTGTAGTATTTATGTTAGTCTATTGTCATAGAGGTAAATAATGAAGGTACAGAAATGCAAGCTTAAATTAAAATGTATAAATAAAAATAAACAGAGGTAGATAGTTTTGCCACAGTGCGCTATACGCATGTTTCAACCTAGGCCAAGGCAATTAACAACATTCTCCTATTATTTACATACACTTAGCCTATGACCATCAGTCTCAACATCATTTCTAAGATCCTTAGCTCAGATAATTTTATAAGCTATGTCATTCTCGACCGAGAGCTCAAATTAAATCGACAAGGTAACTATCGTTTCACAGTCCACAGGATACAACTAAAAATATGCAATTGAAAAATAATTAAGGTACTTTGTCGTGATGATGAGGATGCAAGATGGTACAATGTTTAGAACATGGTACCAGACAGAGACGAGTACTGAGCAACCACTCATAGTCACACTTCAATATTAATTTAAGTAACAATTATCGCACAATTTCAAAACCTTACCAAATCTTAAGATCAAATTCTGAGGTAGATTCTGTTATATAATATGCAATGACGAGGTAATTTATTGTTCACACATTACACACAGCTATGGCTCGGCGCGGGTGACTAAAGGCATTTAAAATTTAGACTAACCAGCTTTTAACACTAGTTAATATACACCAATCGAGTTTATAAAATAGATGAGTGATAGAGGTAGATAAACAGTCACCCGCATCGGCCTACATGAGCAGAGGTAGTTCGGTTGAAGATAGAACTAAGAAGTTAAAGGTCGAGCGTTTACTGCGTGTGGTTGGGGAGTGGTCCTTGCGTTATGTGCGGTGTCACTTGGTGGCGATGCTCGCGAGCGATGTGGCGGCGCACGGTGTTGTTGCGCGTGAAGGTGCGCGAGCAATGCGGGCAGGGCACCCTGATGCCCTGGTGCCGTTGCCGGATGTGGGCTCGTAAGTTAGTCTCGTATCCGTAGAGTCTCTCGCAGTACGGACATTTTAGCTTCTTACCTGAAATTGATTTAGGGAATATTATAATATCATCTACGTAACACCTGTAGGTGTGCCCTACCTACTTCTGGAATGGAACAAAGTTATTCCACTTGGAACTCAAGTGATTGTCTCGTGCTATTATTAGCAGGTTTGAATGGGACTTACTCCCACGAGTAGTGTTTGATGGGATCGTGATTCCATCTAGTGATATTGGAAAATGTAGGCGTAACAAGGGATCGATGGCTTTTCTTAGGTTCACAGTTGGCGGCTACTAGCTGAAAGAGATTTGCTTCCGCAAATAGCCTGAGCAGGCTGCATTATTTTCTACCGACTACCACTAAGATTGGACCTGAACAGTCAATTTTACTCCCTATTCTCGACTAAGCTGATGCCTGCTATCACCATCTTACAGTGGACGAGCTAAATAAGTTTAAGCATCTCCAACATTTATGCATCAGATTCATTTATGGCCTGCGTGGATACGACAATGTCTCCGAATATTGCGCTAAACTGAAGTGGCGTCCTATTCGTTGTCGCCGGAATGCTCATTGCTCATACATTGTCCCTCTTCTACAGCATGCTTCATGGACGTTTTGAATTCCTTCTCACTTCAAGCTCTGTCTATGTCTACATCAGGAAATTCTTCGATTGCTTGTTCGTCATAATACTGTCCTTATCTCGGATGTAATATTTGGTACCTAAATTGTTTCAAGAAAATTCTTAAATGAACTCACCGTCGGCCGTAGCGATTCCTCCGGACTTGCTTGTGATTATCTTAGCGGGCCAAATGTCGGGGCTTGGCTTAGTAGCTGGCTGCGGTGACGTAGTGATGGGCTTCTCGTGGTAGTTAGTGGCTGGCATGGACGTCGCGGGTGGCGGAGAGTTGTTGTAACCAGTGGCATGGTACTCGTTCTCACTCTTCACCCGTAAATCTGTAACACCGCAAAATAATAGTTAAAATACAGTTAAAGATAAATTAATATGAAACGAAATGATAATGTTTTAGCCATTCGATGCTAACCTAGTGGCTCTGTTATTGATTATGAAGTTATGTAAGAATGTTAGTGATGACGAAATGAGTGCAAGCTCAGGCTCCGAGAACACTGATAGCGACAGTTGTTAGTGCGCTTGCTATTTTAACTATCCTCGCCCCTTTAACGGGCCGCTACAAACCTTCGGCACCTTGGTCGTTAGAGATCCGTTCTATCATTTCCTCGTTGGCCGAGGCGCTGCGTTCGTATCCGTTGTTCTTGATCGGGTTGTTGAGGGTGGAGGTGCAGTCCGGGTTGTTGTCGTCGTACCGCTGCGAGGCGCCGGGGGACGAGCGGGTGTCGGGCTCGTCGGCGACGCTGCCGCAGTGGGACGATGACGAGCTCTGCCTGGAATCACCGATTTGATTTTGTTAGTTTTTATTTAGATCACAATCACTCCTATCTTAAAAGGAACATTTGTTTGAAGATGAGTACATTTGCGTATAATGCCACCGGCATATTACCTAATGGAAGCTGAAATAACTTTAGAGCGCTCTGTAGTTAGATGGAGCGAATGCCTGCGAAAATTAACTGGCATCAATTAGATACGGTAAGCGAAAAATTGTCTCAGCTGCCTATTAGAAGAAGCATATGTTCAGCTGTAGATGTGTACTTATTATATCGATGCTGAATATTCCCTGTAGAATTTTCGAGATAAGAAAAGAAAAAAATGTAGCAGTTAAAACAGTGTCAGTACCTATAATTCCTTGCGTGCGGACTCTGTGACGGTGACGGCTTAGGCGGCGCTGGTCTGCGGTGAGATCCTCCATGGTGCGGCAAGTGCAGTGGCGGCGGATAGCGCCCCATGCTGCCGGTTCCACCGTGCATCGGCATTCCATACGTAGGCATGATCGGCGCGAAGGTGGCAGTGTGTTGAGGTGGTCCTGACTCCTGCACCTCGCAGTTCCCCGATCCCGACACCGGGCTTGTCTTTATGCGGGTCTGGTGGCGTTCGCCTGATTGCTGGGTCTGCTGCTTTACCCAAGCATCTTGAGACATCTCCATCGACAGGCCTTTCACCTGGAAATAACAGAAAATTAAATTATATCTTAATTATTTTATACACTTAGGTAGATATATATTAAATGGAACAGAGCTATATTTATTCGTACTACTAAAAATATTTACAGGCGACTTTTTTCTTGGATTTCTATAATATCAATACTTTATTGATCTTTCTTAATTGGAAACAAAATAATTTCAAAGACTTTATAAGAAAAAATCTAGTCTGCTTGTTACAAAATTTCGTGCTCCAATCCAATAAAAAATCCGCAGGACCTGCAGCATAATGCATAAGAACATGAACTAAGGATTTAAAATAAATCTCAAAATTTCCAAACTGATTCCAAAATTATTTCACTATTAATTTGTAAGAACAGCTATTGTGTAATATAGACACAAACAAAACCGCAACGTTAATCTCGAAAGTCTTGAAGGTCTAGAATAAAACAGTAAAACTACGTACTTGTAGATTCTCTCCACTCTTGAGAAAACTGGACAGCGCATCTTGGCTGACATGAACTTCCCCCTTGTACATGAACTCAAGGAGGGCTTGCATGTTGTCAGCCGTAGTGGCCTCCAAGATGACGTAGCATGCACCAGCATGGCTAGGAGGGGCTGTGTCGAACAGCTCCTGGAAATGCTTGCTGCATGCTGCCAGGATCACCTTATGGGCTTTGAATTGGCGACCTGTGAAGAAGAAAGAAGACATTGTGATATTGGCACCAATCAATAAAAAGTATGGTGATGTCCACATAATCCTAAACATGACCCTAAATTACGATTCCATGTATCCAGGAAATCATAAATTGCGAGGAAAACTTCGAGGACCACGGTTCTACAAATACCTAAACTCAAGGAAAATGCTTGTTGTTCACACAAATATTTGCCCTGTGCAGGAATCAAACCCGTTAACTCATACCTTACAGTCAGCCCATCGTTATGCCTCGCAGGCTTCAAGTATTTACACGCACTGAAACTTGTGCTAAGGGCAAATGAATGATTTTCAAGACTTGCAAAAATTTCATCATAAAACATACGTAAGTAGGTTTCTTATTCATGAATTCAAGGAGAATTTCAATCAGATAGTTCATTCAGACCGGAATAAGTGGCGTGAAGGAGAGGAGGCCTATCTATGGTATACCCAGCAGTGGGTCGATACGAGCGAGATGATGATGATGATGAGTTCATTCAGTCGTAGTCGTGGTTTTTGTTGTTCACTTGTTGTTGTCTGTTGTTGTTGTTTAATTGTTAGTGTTGTGTTGTTAAGTTGCTGCCTCCCTTCAATTCAGATAATTAAAAACGAGGATCACACTATCCAAGATTATAACATTAGCTGCCATCAGTTAGTAACAGTAGTGACAAAACTAAAAAAACTCAACAATCTAATCGCGTTGACCCCAATTGTCTATTTTTATTCCAGTTGATTATGTTAGCATCGTAATTCTTCCCCCCACGCAATGCAATAAACCATAAACAAAAGTCAAGGCAACTCTCGGCGGTCCCAAAACAATTTCGTGAAATTAATTCGTATCGAATGGGAATTGTCTATTAAAGCGAGAATGCCACCACCTAAGTGAGGTTGACAGTCATAGTTGTTTAGAAAGGTGTGTTAATGATTCTGTCCAGATTTGATTCTTTATTAGTTTTGAAATTAATGCAAATTAATCATACAAATATTCTTAACTCTATCAACTCGACTATCATCTAATTTCCCTACAAATTGAGTCTTCGGTATCAATGGAGTCGCAGGCGCATTATGGAAATCTAGAATGTAAAACTAATATTAAATAGATAAAGCAGCATTGGGCTGTAACCTTTTTTCAAAGATGGCAGCCCTGAAAATCGAGTAGGCCAAGGGGTTTTTTGACATAAAAAAATGGCGGGAATCCTGGATATAATATAAAGCTGTTGGATGGAAGATAATAATTATAGAAGTAGTATAACTAAAGGTAAATGGTTTTACTGCAAAGACTAACAAATCAATTTTCCAACAGAGCAACATCTTCATCTTCAAACGCTAGCCCGTTCGTAACAAAAACACAATCGGTAGCATGGTCACTACTCGTAGTCGGACGAGTACTATCCTACAATGCGAGGCTCCTATAGATAGCAGTGAAGTACTGGCACAATTACGTCACGGCGAATAGCGCGGAACAAAATACTGTTGGCCTTGAGATCGCTGCCGTATGCGCTACGGAAGGCTGTCCGCACACGTGACGATAGTGCCGCGCGACACGTGATATTTGTGCACTAAAAGCATTTTAGTGACGACTTTTTTACAATAGCTATCAATAAAACTCATTATCATAATCATCATCACTGCTGGGCACGGGTCTTCCCTCACTTTCGTGAGGAGGCTTAGGCCATAATCTGCTAATGCTAGATAATTGTTATTGAGATACTTTTTTTTAAATCTGAATTTTCCCTTCTTTCCTCCCCTTTTTATACATAAATATGCATTTTTGAGTGTGATGAACAATTCACCATCTAATATTTTAAGTTTAAAACGTATAAAAAATGCAGATTTACAAAGTAATACAGAAATTATAAGCAACTTCATGGTTCTATACAGGCTTACGCATGTCACGTTTTTTTTTTCTATATTTAGGACAAACATTATGTTGTGATATATATAATAATTAAAATTAAAAATGGTCATAGTAATTTTGCATTCTGACTCATATTTAACAATAACAACAGCATTCATGAAGCAAATTTGTATCAATACCCAATACATAGTTAAAACTAAACGCTCGTGTACTCAATTATTTGCAGTCGAATGCGGTCAGTCACTCCACTTAAGCAATTTAATGAGTCAACACACTTTTTCCTCTATAGTTAGTTACATCGTTCATCTACCTCCTACATCGGTTTCAACTAATTTATTACCTACTTAGTTTAATAAAACTCTAATTTGTAAAAAATTAAATAGGTAAGCAGATTTTAAGTAACAGAAATAAGAAAAATCAGATTTGTTTTTCTTAAAATTTCTGTTTACTTTTCTTGTAATATTTCGCCGCAGCGGTATTACTTTTTTAAATCAAAATTAAGCGAGAGCGCGTTGTCTTCAAACATTTTTTTTTGTCAATAACTGTTTCGATTTTTTTTTTATTTGACAGGGGGAAGAAAAGAGCAAGTCGTTCACCTGATGGTAAGCGCTACGCCTGCCCATAACAGCCACAGCACCCAGAACCCTGCATTGCATAATCCTGTGCGGCACTGCACTGCGCTCGTCACCCTGAGACATGGGCTCTAAAGTCTTATTATGCTCAGTAATTTCGCTGGAAACAATGCCCTTAAAACCGGAACACGGTAATGTTTGCACACTACTGCTTATTATTACTTATTTAGACGTTATGTAAGTTTATGAGTCAGATTTTAAGCTCGGTACCAAACAGTTAAATTCCTATTGGATTTGGTTCAGTAGAGTATATATTCATAATGCGAAAACAACTTTGATAGCCAAAACAAAACATGAAAAAAACGGTCTTTTAGCTACTTTTTTTTCTCTTATCGCTTCGTATGATGTTTATTCATCCGGACTAAATTTGAACTGGTATGAACCAAATGAACTTTGTTCCAGCGAAATTACTGGGCATATGAGACTTTAGAGCCGATGTCACAGGGTGACGAGCGCAGTACAGCCGCGCAGGATGATGCAATGCAGTGTTCTGGGTGGTGCAGTGACTGTTATGGGCAGGCGTAGCGCTTACCATCAGGTGAAAGACTTGCTCGTCTCGTCACTCAGTCAAAAAAAAAAAATGAAGTAAGAAATAAGAAAAAAATGAAATAGAATCGTCGTTTTACAGCCAGCCTAAAGAAGGGGCACAGCGTTGCACGACCGTTCCGCTCCTACAGACTCCGCCTACGATTCGTTCCAAACACTTCCTCGTGCGTATTTTATATTCATTTTCTTCAAAATCAATCGCTGCATATAAATAAGATTTTTTATTTGTTTTCAAACGAAAAATTCCATAGGTTTATTTGCAAACCTGATTCGTGGAGGTCGATAGCACAGTGGGATTTTTGCGTAAACATTTTTCAACACTTTCTAGTGTTTGGTTCTGAAAATATCTGGGATGTAACGTGGTTCATTTTGTCTTTTGTTTTTCATGACTTGTACAACACTATCAGTAGGTATACTAGATTAATAAGAAAAACATTGTATTGACAAAAGAAATACACGAATTAAGTTGCCGTTGCCCTGTTGACCAAGTATGTTTTTGATATCCTTATCACTGCGATTTGCAGGTAGGAGGCTGTGTCAATCAAATAGTTTTTCAAGAAATCTTTTGATTATAGCTAGCCGATTCTTTTTCACAGTAGGAATATTATTAAATTTGATTTTAACCACTATATCAACTGATGTTAAACGACGATGCGGTCGTAGATGTCACAGGCTCACCTAGAAGTACCTATCCATTCGTGACTTGAAGACTTGCGCATAGTGAAAACGATATCGCTTAGGTGAATAGATCTCAATATTCAATCGTATCAAGTGATATTTTTACTACCACAGTTGCGCCTATCTTCAGCTATTTTCAATAGCTTTATCTATACCTATCGAACTAATCCGATCTAAAGGCAATCTTTATCTATTTCACCTTCAAGCCCTTTGCATGCTGATAAGGTAGGGTATAGTTGGCTAAAAATATATGATAGCGCCTTGTCGCAGTCAGGAAATGTAGTGATTCTTTGATTTGCTGAGACGACGTTACGTTTTATACTTAGAAATGGTAGCAAAATTACATTCTTCAGTGGGAGAAGTATTAAACATTGACACTACTGTTTCCGTTAAATAGATGTTTTTAAATTAAGAAGTTAAATTTATTCAAATTTCATCTTTCACTACTAAAATATTAACTATTTGGTTAAGATGAAACTAGCCTATAATATAATTTCTTTGAGAAACTATTGGGAGTCCAATAGGGGTGGGTGGGTGTTAAGAGTCCTTACTAATAAGGGTAGGCAATGCCACTGGCGTTGCAGATAACCATTGGCGGCGGCGTCCACTTATCATCGGGTGGGCCGCATAATTGTTTGCAACCTATTTTATATAAAAAAAAAGAATGTTAACCCAAAATCCAAATAGGGACAAAATTGCTGAACTATAACTGTCGTGTATTATATATTCTCCTTGCAAAAATCGAATCCAAAAACTTCGTGATACCCTCATTCTACCTAACGCGAGGGACATTTTCCCACTGAATCATCTAGTCTAAATATAATCGGTTTTAATTGTATCAAGGAAAACCCTGAGTGAATATTCTCCTAGTACTTGCTTAGGGGATAACTGGTTTATAAAGGACAAATCTGGGCCAGAGCTAACCACATGCTTATCAAAGGCTTTTGATCGGCGAATTGGGAAACGTTTCTATCCATAATAAGGATGTTTGGAAATCCCATGTAAGTTATTACGCAATTCTATTACGCAAATTAAAATAAAAGTACCTGGATGACCGAGCTTTGCTCGGTTTTTTTTTTTTAATGACATTTTCTAAAAATGATTCCTAGCTAGATCGATTTATCGCCCCCGAAACCCCCTATATACTAAATTTCATGAAAATTGTTAGAGCCGATTCCGAGATTCCAGTTATATATATACAAGAATTGCTCAATTAAAGATATAAGATATATCGTAGCCGTAGTTGGAAAATATAACACATATTGCGAAAATGACTTTATTACATTCAGATAAGCTCTAATTCAACCTGCAACTTTCTATGTTCCTAAAGTTTTGATATGATAATTGATCAAAAAGTTATACGAAAATGAACCACAAGTGGAAAAAGAAACGTAGAGGACTTAAAAAAAAAGTAGCGGAGTAAAATTAGTTAACTAAGCAATAAATAGCTAAGTGAAGTGACTTCGAGAGTGAATAAAATGCAACTTTCTTATTCAGTTTTTCCTCGGCACATTTATGCCCTATATGAACGATGCATTTCGGAAAAATTAAGAGTACTAAAGATATTTATTGACAGAACTTAAATAACAAAATAAATAAAAGGAAAACTAACTAAAACTAAAACTAAAAACTTAAAAAAAAAATAAGAAAAATCGGTTATAATATTTTATGTACTTCTTACTCAAAAATGTTACTATTATTTTAAGCTTACTGCGTTTACGTGTTTTTCGGGTCAATTTATGTATATTCCTTTTGCTTTGATAAATGAAGTGTCACTAAAGCGACATAGGGTATATAATCAATTGACAAAGAAACCAATGTTTCAACTATGGTGCAAAAAGATTAGCTGTTTTAAACTGGTGGATCGTTAACGACAGCATATTGGTTTGTTTGCTTTAGAGCTCCTCCTCAGTCAACTGCTAGAAAATTGGCATTGTTTTTCAGTTCATACAAAACGTTATGACCCTGATGTTTACTCTAATTCTTCTACTACCGCTGCGCTAGAGTGAGACTAAATTGTACCTGATTCATACTAAACTCTAGACAAAAAAACTCCGGCCAACAGCCAATTGAACCACTTCTCGATCTATTCTCGATTGAATCTATTCACCGTCTGGCGTAGGACGACTGTGGACTAATCTGTGATATTGCTCCAAAAGATTTATAGTGACTGCTACACAAGCCATGTTCACACAAGACTAGGTACTTGAATAGTATATACCTGTGGACTACATAATATGACTACTGCAGATTAAATACTATCTACTAGGAAAATGTTTGAAATGTATGCCTATAATAGAATTACGCAGTGACTTATGGTAGTTAAATCAGCAACAGTGCTCGAAAATCCATCACATCGTATTTATTGCTTAACCTCTATCTTTGCTCCAAAAAATCCATAATGCGTATACACTGTAGTGTAGAGCGTAGACTAATCTGTAGTTTCGCTCCATAAAATCCACAGTACGTAGACACTGTAGGCGAATCTGTAGCACTGCTCCAAAAAATCCATAATTCGTAGACACCGCCGCCTTAATCTGTAGCGATGCTCCAAAAAAATCCATAGTGCGATGTCACTGTTGCCTAATCTGCGTTGCAGTATAAATAAAACGGCCTAAAACCGCGGCTGTGCACACAAGATAGCGCTAGTAGGTCTCCAAATGAGGCCAATGTCAGTGATGGATGTTGCAAGCGCGGGCGCAGCGGCGGCTTCCTCTTCAGGCGCATGCGTGTCGCATCGATGTTTCTAGCCTTTAGTTTTGAGCGGATAAGTCCAATTAACAACTGTGACGAAAGAAACTTTGTTTCTTGAAATTGCAATAGAGGAGAAATGCTGGTAGAACTCTCCTTCTTGGTATAAAATGTCTCTAAAAATACCAACCTAATATCTTTTTTATTTATTTATTAAAGACTTTGTGATTTTTCTTCTATTAGTTTTGAGTTGATAAGTCTAATTAACGACTAAACTCAAACATATGTGTCTCTTGAAATGAGAGTAAAAGGCTCTTTCTCACGGTGCTACAAAATCTCATGCGCAATACAAACTATTATTTTATTTTTTATTTATTGAAACGTTATCGATTGTCTAATAGAAATAAACATAATACTTATATTTAAAAAAAAATTTGGTTGAATTTTAATTGAATGAAGTTGTTGACAAATAGACAAATTTGTAGGTACCCATACTATTTTACAATATAAAAAAACTATCTAAATAATTATGCACTCGCAAAACCAGTTTCGAAACTAGGTCCTCTTGTGCACCTTTAGTATTTAAAACTCGTTCCATAGGCGTAGTGAATAACAAACTCATTTCGTTTCTAATTCCTCCGATACGCTGCAAGCTGACCCAGATACTAATCTATCGTCACAAGAGCTAGTACGGGCTCCAGTCGTGCATTCGACCCGTGCGCTGGGAAAATAGGTCAAAGCATAGAGGCACATAACGTGGACTAAGTGATTGATTCGATATTTAATAACTAAAGCGTCCGCCGATCTGACGCCAAATAGGTTGAGCAATTTGACTACTCTGTTAGGAATTTCTATAGGATGAAGAAAAAATCGGTTAATAGCATGAGGCTGAGTAAAAATGCGAGTCGATAGACAGGGCAAATTAATAATATTATTTATAAAAATTAAAAACGAAATCTAATCTAACAAGCCGCTACAGATAGGTAATGTTCCTGAAATGCTGGCTACATTGCCACGTTGTAACGCAATGATCTTTGTCCGAAATAATATAATGTTGATCACGTGTTGTGTCTATTTCAATCAGGGACTCAGATAATTTAAAAATTGTATGGGCCCCAATCCCCGTATAGATAGTTAAATGAATTTGAGAATTATTGAAGTAAAACTTCTTTACGCACGCTTGACTTCGGGAGCAAGCTGGTGAATGCGTTACGAAAAATGTGATCGGGCGAGGCGAACGGAAGTTGAGAGGGAGATATTGGTTAGTGAAGATAGAAAGAGAGAGTTCGGTTTCGCATATTTCTTAAAATATCTTTTATGATAATTTTTTTTTGTTGTTTGATATTGAAAGGAATCAACTACAGAATTGTAATTACTGATGAATTATTCGTTATTTAATGAACACTAATTCCAGCTAGGATGTGCTTTACAAACCACACATA
This sequence comes from Campaea margaritaria, assembly GCA_912999815.1. Lineage (NCBI taxonomy): Eukaryota > Metazoa > Arthropoda > Insecta > Lepidoptera > Geometridae > Campaea > Campaea margaritaria. Next base: position 11,507,930 of record OU538790.1, read on the forward strand.
GTCATTGTCATATTTCTGTTTTACATTGTCCCATATTTGGCAATTTTTCAAGCAAGTTCACCGCACTACGGACCCCACTATGCAGTCACCACTTAAATGGGTCACCGGAGAATAGACGAATGAATACGGCTGGCCGTTTAAAAACCTGAGCGGCCCTATTCTGATTTAAAAGGGAAGGAGCAATAGAAGAGCTCTACCGGTACATGTGTGCGATCTAGTTTCATCGTAGATGTCATTGCTATTTTTCTCTGTGTGTGTGCAATTGTTTGACGTTTCAATTCATGTGCTTTTAGGACCGGGGAATCATACTGGATTTATTACGCTGTGGTATCATCAAATGTACTATATACAATTACTGGGCATATGAGACTTTAGAGCCGATGTCTCAGGGTGGCGAGCACAGTGCAGTGCAGTGAATTATGCAATGTGGTATTCTGGGTGGTGCTGTGACTGTTATGGGCAGGCGTAGCGCTTACCATCAGATAAACGACTTACTCGTCACGTCACTCAATAAAATAAAATTTTATTAAAAAAAATAGTGGTAGGTTAATATCACATAAAAAATATGAAAGCTAGTGAGGATGTATGGATGGATGGATATTTGTTACTCTTTCACGCAAAAACTACTTGAGGGATTTAGATGAAATTTGGCACACAGATAGTTTATTACTTAGATTAATATATGGAATAAGATTTTTCCGATAAAAATAACGTTTCTTGTAGATAATACTCAACGCAGGTCAAACCGCACGGCTCAGCTAGTTTTGTATTACATAAAAAGACAAGAAAAAGGCCGAAGCGGGACGTAAGTACCTACTAATAATAATGCCGCCAGATGGGTTGATCACTATGGATGTTAGATCTATTTACAAATGCATTACCACTTAAAAAAGCGGCCCCAAATCATAAACGGTATGTTGATTCGTTTTAGTATCGTCTTGCGTCCTTTATGAATAATAATTATTAGTTCTGTGGCCCCACGTGTTCGCATTGTGATGCAAAGTACTGTAGCAAGGGCGGTTGTTTACTTTATCAGTGCGTATTGTCGTATTTTAACAAGATTCAATATGGCTACACTTAAACAAAGCAACTAATTTAATTAACTCCTCCTGCCGGCCTCCGTGGTTGATGAGTCGACTGCGAAGCGTAAATTTGCGAGTTCGATTCCTGTAAAGGGCAAAGATTTGTGTGACCAGTGTTTGCCCTGAGTCTGGGTTGTTTTTTGGATCGTGGTCCTCGTAGTTCCTAATTCCCTAGATATAGGGAATTCTAGTTAAGGGTCAGGGTCAATATATGTAATCGGGATGCGTAAAAAAAAATAAGTTCTTGTTGTTTCGTGTCGATGTTTCAACCGCTTTGCCTTGAGAATCCTGAGATAGCCACATCTTTGCCAGATATTTATCCGCCAAGCAGTACTGTGCAAAGATTGCTGCGTTCCGGTTTCGGAGGAAACAGTGCCCACTGTTTCCTCCGAATTTACTGTGCATATGAGAGTTTAGACCCGATGTCTCGGGGTGACGAGCGCAGTGCAGTGCCGCGCAAGATTATGCAATGCAAAGTTCTGGGTGGCGCTGTAGCTGTTATGGATAGGCGTAGAATTTACCATCAGGTGAACGACTCGCTCGTCTCGTCACTTAGCCAAATAAAAAAAATTGTCCGTTTGGTTGAACGTTTTAGGAAGATGATTCGTCAGTTGGAAATTCATTCAAGCATTTATTGCATCGCATGTGACGTCATACGTCATGACGTAGTCGAACTGCCTAGAGTATTCTAATCGTTAACACGTTCACTGCTCAAAACACAACTGTCGTGTTTTTCACAACTTGCCACGAGTACGACAAAACACAACTGTTGTGTTTGTTGTATGGGAAAATACTATGGCGCGTGCAGAGCCGCACCTGTGGCTAGACAAGCAAAACGGCTCAGCAGTGAAAGTGTTAAAACGTCACTCGGGGATGCTCGTGTCTCGAATAGGCTAAAACATTTATCGATGGTAAATAAATTCCTAGTGAGTCTAGAAGTACGTAGAAGTATTAGTGGACCTCTGTAATCTTGAAGGCACATTTATAATGTTTTTACTGCGGTCCGGAATAAACTACACTCCAAATAGACAGATAGAAAGATGCGTTGCAGATGTCCATAGGCGGCGCTATCGGGTGGGCCGCATGCTTGTTAGCCGCCTATTTTATGAAAAAAAAAAGGTAGAAAAATAAACATTTTATTGAAATGCCACAGAACAAAGAAAAGCAAAGGCCTGAGGTGCTTCCTAGTTTTATAAATAATGTTGCTAGTAAGCTAATAATGTATTGTTGCCTGCTACGATCTCGAGTCTTTTCACAGGTCATTTGACGTCATGATTATTAAGTTTTTACAGCTGGTTTATACCTACTTACTTACTTGCTTATGGCAAAATTTAAAAATTTAAACGCGTCTTTAATACGGAAGAAATGCCTCACGATACGTGCCGCTAAATATTGCTCGACTTCGCCAGTTTTGTATCGCGACAACGTTTTTACAGTCGTTGGGAGTTTTTTTTTTATTATTTCACTAAGTGGCGAGTAGTGCAAGTCGATCACCTGATGGTAAGAGCTACGCCTACCCATAACAGTTACAGTACCACCTAGAACTTTACATTGCATAATCTTGCGCGACACTGCACTGCGCTCGTCACCCTGAGACATCGGCTCTAAAGTCTCATTTATATTCCGAGTAGTTTTACCGTGCAACATCGGGAAATATACGACAATCTGATGCAATGTCTCTGGTGACGTGTGCGGAACAATTTTTCCCTAGTGAAGTTTAAAAAGCTATGAAATACTGAAAATGTCCATGAATTTAGACTTTTTCATATTAATAAGTCCAGAAAGTCAGCCAGTCAGTTAAATATCAAGGAAAATGAATCAATAGATGACTTAGTTGTAAATTGTATGAGGATAATAATATGACAAATGACACTCAACTGAGGAAAGCAAAGCACACTGTAACCGGAAGGTCATTAGCAAAACCGATAAACTGTTTATAAAACAATGTTTTTTAATTTGCAGGTTAAAAAGCCCTTTTTAAATTTTCTGTTTCCCAAAGACAAAACACTTAATTAAATTCTGGACCCTCTCATAGTCATTTCCTGCAGGACCTCTTAAGCGCACAATAAACTCAATTACATTTGCACTCGCACTGCGATATAAAACAGGATATTCAATTACGTCCTCCTAAAAGCATAAATCAAAAAATTCGCAACCACCGCCCTACAATTTCCCCTACCACGCGTCCGGGCCAAATTCGAATCCGAAATCAAATTGAAAATCGAGTTGCCCACCTACGCCGCGCCCGGATGCAAGCTAGAACGACGTTAGGGAGGCCCAACTCTCACTAACCCCATTTTGAACACCCACACACGCGCGCGCGGTACATGACAACGCATCCCCAGACGGGTGGTTGTGTTTCAAGGTCGGTGAAAACCTCCCCGGGGTTGGTAGAGCGAGACGCCTAAACGCGCTGTGCTGGAGTGCAAGCGAATGCGGGAGAGAAAATCGATCTTGCAAGGGGTAGGGGAAACTAGGTGAAACGCTGTGACGTGCGCCGGGTATTGAATAGTGGTTGCAATTAAAATTTAATGGCGCTATCTCTTTTTTCCCTTCAGGATGGTGATTTTTCACTCGTTTTTCCAAATCATATGGCCATTTTGTTTTTTTTTGTGTTCTAAAGTGCTGATTTACGTAATTCATGTAACCAAACTGAAGATAAAACGACACTAAGTTTCATTTAATCTTTCGGGAAAGTATTTTAGAGTAGGAATTTCGAGATTCGGTCAACTTTTTAATAGATTAACGATCAATTTATTTATATTTAGGTGTAATAGTATAGAACGAAGTAAATTGAATTGCTGGCAATCAAATGGCTATGAGGATAACATCGATGGAGCAAAGAAAATTGTAATAACAGCTTCTAGATTCTGCTCTATCTTTGGGGTTCAATTCAATTTCAGCAAATACAATGAACGACTTAATTTTCAGTGAGCATTTTGCAAAGGAACATTCTAACACGCCATACCTACGGTTCACAAACTCCCCGTTCACCCCCGTTTTACTCAAAGACGTTTATTTACTTTGACCTATAATTAAATTTTTATGTTTTCTTCAGAGTCTATAATAATGACCGTTAATTAAAGTTTTTGTCTATTCATTTTCTAGCAATACCTTGTCACGTCGTGCTATAGACACACAGTTCTGTTTTTAAACTGATTAAATCCCCTTCGAAACTTCCCATCTCTCATCCCCTACATGCCTACCTTCGTTACGGCGAATAATTAACTCCCCCGCCCTGACACTGCATAAGATCGAATTTCGTAACTCCCTTAACAACTCAATCATCCCCCCGAGGGGTTGCGAAGGTAAACTCAACCCTTCCGTATCCCTCATTAACGTCAATCGATACTTGCACACACTCCCTTCGGCTTAGTAATTAGTAGGCTCACTAAACATGCACAACTAGGAAATTTCCCCGGGCCGAGCTCGGGGCTTCTACTTGTACGTATAATGCACTGAGTATAGACAAAGGGGGAAGGGAGACGCCTGCGGTAACCCCCTGAGGGGGTGTCCCGTTGGGAGGCTCGGCTTACCCCAGCTAACACCTTGATTTTTCAAACTATGTGCGTGATGTTTTCGAATAATTTCAGTACTTGCAGGACCGGATAAAAGGCCTTGTTAGTTTTTAGTAGCTCGTTTCAAAATATGAGCGGTGCCCTAGTGAAAATTTGGCTAAAATGTCTGGTTACATTACGCCATAGGCGTATTAGCTGTTCTGAAACTGTGTAGCCTTATAAAAACTGCTATAACCATTTAGATTAGGATCTTTTAAAAGGCTTAAGTTAGCCGCTTGTAATGCCCTAGTTTTAGTTTTAATCTGCTTATTTGTTAAACTTGAGTTCAGCCTTCAAGATTTCCTGTGAGAAATCCGCCATTTTCCAACATTAAAGTGACCTTTCTAACAGCTTTCTTACTTTTATGAAATTTCTCAGGGGAATGAGACCTTTGCTTAGCGGCGTTTACATTTAAACCTATTTCCAAGATTTAAACTAGCTGCAAAAGAATATTTGTATATTCTTTCGCCTAGAAATCTTAAAGATTTTTCCAAGCTAGGTGTCAAAATAAGCCGAGGGGTGGCGTAAAGGAGAGCATACTTAACACCTAGCAGCAAAATGTCAGAATGAAAAGGTCACAAATAAATTACGTTTCATTATGACAAAGTCTATCAAAGTAAATGACTAAAAAGTACCTAATTACGAAATGAATTACCTGTTCATTGACAACAGAAAACGGTAAACAAAAACCTAAGCATCATTCGTAAGCATCAGCCGAGATTACCTACGTCCGGAGCAAGCAGGAGCTATGTAAATTTAGATTTCATTATAAAATTCAATACAGAACACGAGTTGATCGATCGTAACATTGGAATAAAGCTGTAAATATGTCGTAAAAAGGCTTTATATTAGACGTAAAACTAAGCGCGCCGCTTATCAGAGATCTTAAATCTTATGACAAGCTGAATTGCTAATACTGAGTTCACTGTTCAATGTGCTTACGAGTAATGAAACGGTAATAATACAGCGGTAATGAAAACAAAACTGTCCCAGTTTTATGGGTTTCAAGTCATAACGAAGACTCAGGTAAGGCTGATTGATGTAGGTAAGAACAAGTTTTGTTTGTTTTATAATTATTACAGAAAAAGGGGTATTTTTTATTTAAAGGGAAAGTTTATAAAACAGATATATCAATATAATTTAAACAAAGTAATTAGTCAAAATAAAGACTTTTTTTGATAATACGCACCTGGAATTTCATTTTCAAAACACATAAAATTTAACGACTCCAAGGCCCTAAATAAAATTATTCTGTGATATGAACGAAAACTATAAAGACGCTATTTCCGAAAATAATCCATTTTTTTGTTTGAATTAAATTGTTAGAAGTAAAATTAAATAAAGTAACATCTTCATAAATCATGTTTTTATTACAGCAGTGTCAAGCGGTATTTATAATACAAAAAAAAGCTAGCACGGTGTTCCAAAGAAACTCAGTAAAATTTTAAAAACATAGTCAAACCTATTATTGTAAAAAATAACTCCAGTAGCTCACACTGGAGCAGTCGTTAATTCACGCCACTGCAAAGTTTCAACATAATTCTCTTAGTTTCATCCATCAACACAAATAACGTCTCTATATAGGAACATAGTTTTTTCAAAGGCCATTATCCCTTTTTGAAGGGAAGGAACGGGCAAATACCTTGGTTAACGAATAATTATATGTCCTACATTGTGTAACTAACTAACTACTTACTGCGCACAACTGTCGGACAACCTACAATCCACTACAGACTCAAAGATAACCCAAGCGTTCTAAGTTTAACCCACTACCCGTTAGGAGCGTACTGAACATAGCAATTCATCAACACGTCAACGTTTCTGTGTTTAAACGTTGTTGACGTCAACGCGACATTTCAAACATCCCAAGGTTTCAATATATCCCATGTAAATCGTGTCGCCCTTAATTTGAATAACTGCACGGAATTCCCGCTGAGGGGGTGAAACCTCTGAAATGATGCAAAAATCGTGATATTGAGCCCAAATTTAGGGGACAGAACACAGAGAGCGACAGTGTACGGTGGAGGTTGCTGTGTCGGTTTTTGTAGGCTTTCGCGTAATAAGGTTCTGGTTTGGAGATCAGATTTATGACTCATGAGGGACAGACGTTGCAATAAACAGATTGGATCTGTAATCTACTTGAGAATTATTGAATATTAAATGCACCCTGGGGTTGGCCCCGCGTAGACTATTAACCATCTATTATGAAGAAAATTGAAAAAATTACATCTCCGTAGAGTTTCTTGATGCTATCTTCTCTGACGGGCGTATTTCCGAAGCGCTGGTAGAGTTAATGGAGTTTTTTTTTCCTGAGCGAGATTCAGGCATGGATCACCAGATGAAAGGGAAATTTCCTTTTTCCAACTCAAACCAATCAGTTAATCATTAGTTTAGATCATATTAGACTTCTGTTTTATTTGTCTCCATGTATAAGAGACTTAAAAAAGTGCATCATTTGCAAGAAATGCACATTTTTGCACCTACTTGCAATAAATCATTTTTGTTATGATGTATTTTTCTGGCATTAAAAGTAGCCTGTTTCCTTTGCCTTATAAGTAATACTTAATCAAATCAATCGTAACGCTCTTCTAACTTTTCTATCTTTTGTTAACTCCAAACTATTTCTTCAAGTTAGTAGACACAGGACACATATTCAACGAAAACCTGAAGAAAATCTGCAGATCAGACTACCAAGATACTGAAAATTCATAGACACCATCAGACATAACCATAAATTTGTCCCTATTTCTCTATGAAACCAAAGTCCCCCCTTTTTCAGCAAAAAACGTCGTCACTCCACCCAATGTACTCCCAATAGCCATTACAAAAGTCTAGGGCAACATCCTAGTTCTGTGTCGATAGCTGGAACACGTCTGAGTCGAGAGGGGGAGGCTCGGGGGTCGGGGGGAGGAGTGGGGGGTCCTGGGTGGCCGGGTGGTAGGGGGTCGGTTGCTGCGCGACACATATAGAAGGCGGTCGATAACGAGGCTGCGCTGTGATGCGCTCACCGGTGCCGAGTCGAAAATTGGGAATTAATCTCGGTTCGATAGGTAGAGAGAGTATTTGGAGCACGCCTTATGATGAAAGTGAAACTAGGTCCTTTGTTGTTGCCACGGAACTGAATGTGCTGTATTCTATAGCAATAGAGAACAAGCATTTCAGCTATGCTGATATTCACGTAGAGTTAATAAACGAAATAGCTGTTTCAAATATTATGACAAAAATGTTTCCTATTTAGGCAAAATAATCTGTTTGGTATAAAAATAGAATAATTTTTCTAATCATCCTGATAATACATTATCAATAAGAATAACAAGTAAAGAAACTGTAGGTAATGGTATGCATGTCGTCACTTATCTCTGCGAACAGGTGTTTGAAACGACAGCGACGAAAATAATATTGTAACTGAAATTAGTTCGTAACAGTATTATTTATCTTTTTGAGGCAAAAAAGACAATATACAACGTTATTACTGGTCTTAGTGTTGAAAATTTGTAAATAGAATTACCACATTGCATTCTGTATCTTCTATAATTTTTTTTTAATTAAAAATAATAGATCCTCTAGTAAGGTTGATCAGTTACATTTTTCAAGTTGAACGTTATGTAAGCCCCGTTTAAATATTGATGGAACTAAGCCAGAGTGTGTAAGTTCTAACTATTTTTTCACGTCAAATAACCACGTCCGTCGGTACGTTCAAAATAATAACCAAGAAAGTTAAGTGGCCTTGGCAGATGAGGGCGTAACGAGTATGCGATGCGACCATGCGGGAAACAAGATTCCCAGCCAGGAAGCTAAGTGGCGGACTGAGGCAGCTGTGCCGAATTTCGGGAATTACTGTCGTTATTTTTCAATTGAACGCATATTTTTTTCGTTATTTTTTAATTCCGAATAGGCATTGATCGCAGTCTCACCTGGTGATAACTGACGATGCGGTCAGCAGAGGAGCATGCTTGCCTAGAAGATACCTATTCACTGTCGACTTGAAAACCTCCAGATTATAGTTATTGGGAAACAGAGGCGCTGGTAAGGCGTTCCTTCCTTCGCTGTTCAAATTATAAATGTCTATGTACCTATGTAGCACATCGCTCTGTGTGGATTGGAGAAATGACAACCATAAATGGATGCCGTGATTCCGTATATTCCGCCTTACGTTTGACAACAGCTTCACTTTATAAAATAAAATGAAATGAAGTAAATTAATCCTCAATCCTGTTAGGTATTGGAACGCGCTGTAAATCGCTATCAGATTCGCCGATTGATAGTTGTTTGTAGCGATAACGCGGTTCAATAGCTAACAGTTTTGAGTCCCTAGTGCCGGTCGAAGGTGGCAAACAGGCTAAGCCTAGAATGAGGCCGGATTACGAGGACTACTGCCGGATCATCCCAAAAGCGGTTTACTCACTAGAAAATGTTATCAGTTAATGGTTTCCGGTGACAGCAAATTTTCTAGAAAAATACTAAGTGCGAAGATGCGAAGGTGCGATGTTATGCTATGCGAAGCTCTAGGTGGCACTGTTACTGTTATTGGCAGGCTTAGCGCTCACATCGGGTGAACGACGTGCTTGTCTCGTCACTCAGTGGAATAAAAAAAAGTACTAAAAAGTAAAAGTAAAAGTACTTTTAGACAAAAACATAATCCTTGTCAACATTTCTGCGACATGAAATTTTAAAAAATGTGCAATTATTTTTCTCTATTTAAATTTAATTAAAGGGTTGTCAACTTATTTATTAGTGCCAAATAAACGTAAAAGGAATTTGACTTGATATAGTAACCATAAAAGTTTATAGTTTACTATTATCTTTTGAGTTAATAAACACCATTGATTATTGTAGAACTGGTTTATGACAAACCGGTCTATGTTTCTTTCATCTCTAATGGTGGTTATAAAATTGACAGGTACTGGATAAATATAATAAAATTGATGAAACTTCTTGTTGAATCACTAGACTTCAATCAGGTTCCACTTGTCTTTCTTTAAATTAAAATGGAGGTGATATTAATACATGAAGTTTGAACAAAGTGCTAGCAGGAGAATTTTTTATAGTCGGTAAAGTGATATCACAGTTAGATAACGAGAGACCAAATATAAAATTGATTAATGATTAATTTAAATGCTACGTGTGTTCAAAATTTAGACGAGAATCTCCTTGGTTCAGCAATTGTTACTGGAATATAATCGAAATATAATACTTCAAAATAACTATCCAAGTAAATTGTAAGCCAGCACCATTCCACCAACTAAAATTGTTTTCTGTCTCGAGGCCTTTAGCTATAAGCCTATTCGAGAAGCCTCCACAAGTGCAAACTTCCTTACCCCTCCTCCAGGTCTCTCAGAACGACGGGGGGTGGCCCACTCCCCCCACCCCCACTCAAACCAGAACCACCCTCTTGCGTCTAGCACTTGTACTAAACGACCTCGAAAACTCGGGACCAAAGAAAAACTCGACGTTAAGAAACAGTTAACAAATGGGCTGCAATTAAAGGCCATTGTTGAGGTTTAAGGTCAGATTATTGTTCGCAGCCTGATGAATTTTTCTTGCCTTTTCCTTTCAGCAAAGTTTTAAAAAAAAAAGTGCGTAATTTTACATTGTGAGCGCGTTTTCTGCGAATTTTGTCGCGTTGTTACACAATTTCAAAGGCAAAGATTGTGCATGTAGGGCTTCGCAGTTGTTAATTGCAAAACAGGGTGGAACGTAAAAAACAACACTTTTACGCAACTTTGTTTTCGTCATATTTAAATTATGAAAGAAATTTATATTCAACGATCGGTTTGAGTATACTCGTAGCTAGATGCTAAAATGTTCTTTAAGCTTCATTCGAAAATTGTTCTAAGTCCACAGTAACAGTCAATCTGCGTACAAACCAAAGGAGACGTAAGTTCTATAATACCAGAGGTATTTATACTATTTAAATAAACAAAACACACTTTGCTTGCGGTCATACGTGTATGGAACAACATGCTGATTTCTGTTATTAAATGTATGTTTTTAAACGTAAAGTGCGGCTTACGTGACCTTATGAGCTTGTCAGAGATTGTTTTCGGATTTCTCATTTTACTTAGATTGTGTAAAAACTTTTATATAACTTACTGTGTTAGTTAAATGATGATAAATTATGGTTTAGGTCAAATCTTTAAACTAAGTTTTGACTCAATTTCCATTGTTTAATTGAGTTGAAATTTTGCATGCCGTTAAGTTCTAATGACGATACAATATTATGGTGACAGCGAGCTGATTTGATATTTTTTTTTTATTTTACTGATTGACGAGACGAGTAGGACATGCACCTGATGGTAAGCGCTACGCCAGCCCCTAGCAGTTAGACATGAAAAGTAGAAGACGGAATTCTACGAGTACTTAGCGAGCGATAGCATAAATGAACATTTTGTTTTTATTTATTTTTTTGGTGTACGATAAAGAGTTTTCTATTCTATTCTATTCTATCTTGTCTTTTTACCTGACTGAGTGACGCAAAGGAAGGTATTGTGTTTTTTATGAAAGCATTTCTGGAAAATATATTTTCAATAAAATATGTCTTGGTCGGTGCGCTCAAGCCAAGACCTTGCTGTTATGCGCTTATATTTCACGTGTCTAATGAATCTTACGTCCTCAGAGGTACAAATGAGGAAGAATACTCGTTCGATGGCATACGAGAAGCGTTTCCGTGCTTTGGAGGGCACATCAAACCGCCTGTCCTGGTTTTTATCGATTGATACCAGTAGTTAAGCGATGTCAATTGGGTGACCTGACAAAATAACAGTAGAGGACGCCACTGCCTCGTTTGAGATCGACTGGACCGTTGCAACTCACAGCAAACTCATTATACGAGTAACCCTACGAAAATCTGAGTGACTTTAACTTTTTTTTATCATTTTACTGAGTGACGAAACGAGCAAGTCGTTTACCTGATGGTAAGCGCTATGCCTGCCCACAACAGCTTCAGCACCACCCAGAACCCTGCATTGCATTTGTACTTATTTCCGTAACCCAACAGGCAGCGTAATCGGTGGTGGTAGCCTGGTGGGAGAAAGTCCGCCTTTCTAGGAGAGGGTCGTGAGTTGAAAGCTTTGTGCGGGCACGTACCCATTTGTTTCTTGTAAAACATTATGTACGTAGTTATCATGCTATCGATTAAGGAAAACATAGTGAGGAAACCCTACCCGATAATTATTTGAGGTAGGTTTGTCATCCACAAATCCGTTATCAACAATCCATACATTAAATTTGACTAACATAGGTTAGTTAGTTAGTTTCCGACGCGAATTTTAAAATTAAAACTAAATAATTAGGTAATTTTACAAAAAAATTATAAAATGCAATAATATTTGCCGCTATCACACGTACAAATATCGTAATAGTAGTAGTGTGTAGCGTGGAAGTAAACACGATAATAAAATTGGTATTAAGATATCTATGATACAAACTGGTAATTAAACACATCCAAACAGAGTAAACAGATAAGTGCGTCATAAACAAATGTATGCAATATACGATTAGCAAAAAAAAATGTACCTACGCGGATATAACATCAAATGCATTTGCATAACATGCGCCTTAAAAAATCCTAGTGGTTAACTCGAAAACAGAAATATTCTAGACACAATGAAACACAAAATATTAAACGGAAAAACAGACATTAAAATTCAAATGCGTAATATGCAAAGTGGTGTTAGTAAAACGAAGAAGGCTGGCGATTAATCTATGCCGAATAGTACCTAGGTTAATCACATATTTTGGTTGCAATCGATTTCAATAAATAAATACTGATTGAAATTGGTCATTGATGATACGTAGGTACTACGTGTTGACAATGAGTTTAAGAATCGGCTGATTTAAACAGAAGTTACGTACCTAATTGTCATGCTAATATAAAATGCAAAGGTAAAGTTGTTTTAAATATTTGAAGTTTACACATAGGACAGTTTAACTAGGAAAAAAATGTATGCGAGAGAAACAACTCACAACAGCACAAAGTACTCAACTAAAGCTATATAATAAAAAAGATATGAGAAAAAAAACTAAACTATTTGGCACATTGTCCAGACGAAATAAATAATTAAAAAAAAATAACATTGGATCGGATTGTTACAATGTAAAACAAAATGGGGAAAATTTAACAATGTCCTTGATAAAAAAGGCATCCTTCATGCGTATCAAACAATACAAATTAAAATCTGCAAAGTAAACAGCCTGATGCGCGTAAAACGTAAGTTGCGCAAAATGGGGAAAACAAACATTGTTCGTATGCGGAATTGATAAAAAAAAATGCATTCGTCATATGTTTTGAACTGAGTTTCAACGAAAAATAGATAACCTCGCTTTTATTGCACGTACACTTTTATCTTAAAGCGGCACGTGTAACTTTTTAGGTGGGGTTCGATGTATTCTGCATTGATAATTACGAAGCTTTTTTATACACCCACGTTTTAGAATAATCACATAGTTAACGAACTAGTATGCAAGCTCAGAAAAAAATAGTGGAGGTCGAGAGGCACCAAAAAGATACGTAAGAAATGGGTCCTAGTTGTTTTTGATCAGAGGCCCTTGGGCGGCCTAACAAACCCTGACACCAAAGACCTGCCTCATTCGACATGCAAACATATCAGCATAAGATTAGAAATTACTCCTGCAATTTGTGAAAGTTTCATCAAAAACTAACTAATTCTGGATATATCTGACTGCGCATATTTATATAGGTACCTACGAGCATGTTTATCGAATACATTTAATCTTTTTCACATCCAAGATTTACAATTCACGATCAAGCGACTATTTTTAATTATGAATTACAATTCAAGGCCAATGGAAGGTAAAACTCGTATTAGCAATCTTAAATGTTAGCAAAATCACAAATTATATTTATACCGTATTTTTTCTGTACATTTTTTTTAAGTTAATCATAAAAAGGTAGTTAATTACAACAGACTAAGAAATGAAATACAGCTAAACCTGATTTAACAAGCTGCTACCAATGAGTAACGTTGACAAGTCGACAATTTATATATGAAAAATTAAAAGGTTTAGCAAAAACCGGCATCACAGCACGTACATGATAACCATTCTAAGAGACTTCACAGATTAAATTAAACCTTCACACTGTAAACTTTAAGGCTAAATATGCGAAATAAAGTAAAAAGGTTACCTACGTAACAACTGAACATTGTTACGTAAAGCCCCATAATATGCGCTGAATGAACCACAATCCGTCGCGATAACCATATCGCAAATATCGTGAACACTAAAAAAAAAGTAGTGCCAAAATTATCGGCGGCACAGGTTCAACGACCTCTTTATCAATTTAGCAAGATTTCGCGGACATGCATGCATGCCACATTACATGCGCTATGTATAATGATAATTCGTGATAATGAAATTTGGGGCGCTGGTTATGAAATTACATTTTCAAGGGTGCTTTAAAGCATTAAAATTGGATCTGTTAATAACAGCACTAGAAGACATTAGACCTAAAAGATCTCGTTTACCGGAAATTCCAGAGATACGAATCACGATTCCGGGACGCGAATAGAGAATTTTGAGATTATTTTGTATGAGATGTATGACTATTTTGCAGCAACACCTTAAAAATTTTGTACTGTACATGTATTTTACTGTTCATCCAAAGGTTGTCTGGAAAAAATTGCTTTCAGCGATAAGACCGCCCATTGTACTACCCCTGTTTACATATTCTAATTTTTTTGTACTAGGTGTATTTTTTATGTATAATAAACAGTTTTCTATTCCATTGTAAAATATCGAGCCACCATTCAACTTACGATTTGGAATTTTTAGATAGCCTGCATTGCAGGTCAAGGAAACAATGATCACAAGTTTAAAATCTTCGATCAAAAAAATGCCGAGTTGTAAACATATTGCTATGTACTTGTTTAAGTGGAAAAATCCTTGCAAATATGTTAATTTTATTATTACGGAAATACAAAAGAACTATTATTCGCGCTGAAGACGTTACGCATGAAGATGCTGGAAAAAAAATGCATGGAATCCTATTTACTTGCAACGTCGAGGCTATGATTTTTTTTGTTATTTTTTTTTTTAATTCTGCCTACAGATTTTGTAAGTCTTTTAGTAACGATGGTCCAAAAAGGTCAGCTTTAGAACTAGGTACAATGAATAGATTTAAGAAACTAAAAATGGTAAAACCTCTATGGTCCAGTAGTGATAATATTACAGTATTTTTTTTCAATAAACTTTTTTATTTATTAACTTTGAAGCTTTACTGAAAAATAAATAACCAGTCACATTCTGCTTATATAAACACACTTATTAGCCCTAAACTTGCTGTTAATAATAATTGATGTCATTAAGATGTCATTCCATAGACACATTTGCCTAGTTAATCTATTGTGGATTGCTCCTATGGATCAATTTGACACAATAACTGGAAGTCATCGGGTTCTAAAACTTTAATGTATCACACCGTTCTATATTTTAAATGTTGGTGAACTTCAGCCTTAGTTCTCTACTAATCCGCAGAGGAGTGGCACTCCTTGCCGAAGTCTGTGTATCCGGTGGTTATAATAACCTAGGGTCATGAATAGGTTACTTCTAGTTAGGCGTGCACCATCGTCGACTGCATCTTCGTTCAACGTCAGGTGAGATAGTAATCACGGTCGAACCTATCCAATAAAAAGGTTCAAAAAGACCACAAATCTGAGGTTGACAACAGTTCAAATCAAATAGGTCACAAAATAAAAAGAGTTAAGTAAAAAGTTTAGTGACTCACCCTCGCAGTAAAGTGTGACGTCCGCGAGGCTCTCGGAGTTCCAGAGGTTCGCGAACGAAGTGGCCAGGTTCGAGCCGAAGCTGTTCCATTTCAAGCAGTACTGCTGCTGTTGGGAATCCATGCCCGGGCCGCCTCGTATACCTGCCCTGTAACAACAAAAGGATGGTTCAAATAAAAGTTATTTTTAAATTTAGTTCTATAGGACAAACTGAACGAAGCGTTGGCGGTGATGATGAAGGTCCATAACATGGAGCGTTAAAATAGGTCTCACGTCGCGTGATGCTAAACCAAATAAAAAGCTGACAGTGTAGCAAATAAAGGACAATCGCTGTTTGGGAACAGCTATTACAGTCTAAGTTATTGATATTCCTAATTCGTTTCGTGGCCTTCGTTAAAGCTGAAAAAAAACAGAAACCCAATATTCAGAGAAGCTAGTTTATCTAGAATGTTGATTCCATAAATGCTAACTACTTATTCACAAATATTAGAAAGAAATAAACTACCTAAGAAAGTGCAAGACGGAGGCCCTAACGCTAAAAGTTATTCAATTCCGCCATGCAAATTATATTTCAACTTTGTAAAACTTCCAACACTCGAGGGGACAATTCATTCATACTAGCATGAAAGTTTGCTTGTGGTTACTGATAGCTAGACTCTAGGTCTCAGCTTTGTTTTAAAGTTGAACGAAACTAGGAATTCAACCTCTTTGGGCCCTAATTCTTGAGTAATATCCTTTGTCGAATTCGACAATCTCGAAATGTTGTTAAAAAAAGTGGCATAATATGGTATAAATAGTTCGAAAAATACAACCTCAATATTTGAACTCTAAATTGTTTTAAAGATTATGAGAATAATTCGAAATTGGTTTTCAATCGACTAACAATGTGTCAAAGTTACAATATCTATTGCTCGACAATCGGGCCCCTGAGTACGAAGGCCTATAATTTTATCGTTCCGGGTGGAAGGTCGAACAAACCCGCAAGGTCGGGTGAATAACCTGCTCAGACAAACTTATTTTTCCTCCAAAAATCGCTTTGAGGAAGAAACAACTAAGGAAATATGGGCTATACGAAAAAGCCAACCCCGAAACGAGGCGCAATGTTAAGTTTGTGCCATATATGCATGATCGATGCCGGCTTGGCTGATGAATTCGTAATGTGGACAGCGCTGGACACTATTCCCACGCAGTTTCAGGTAAGGGTGATTTGTCATTATTTATAGGGGTGTTTACTTTAAGCTTTGAAGTTTTTAAGTGTGTCCAATTTCTAGGACGACAACTGTGTGTTAACCGTTGTCGGTGTGTGTTTCGGGGCTGTGTATAAAGTAATTATCGAAGGAGTATATAAGCAACTCTTTAACTTTATGGAAAGCGTTAGCAATCAAGTGTAAATGCAAGCCGCCAGGTGGCGTTTTGTCGCTGCACGTAGAGCGATCAATAGCGATTGACCCGATAACCTGTTTTCCCTTATGACACTACAACTTTAATGAATTGGTGTTCCCTAATTGGACGTTTTCAACTAATTCACTACATTTACAAGCAGCTACATTGAATATTTTAACAGCAGGCATAATAATTATGCGTGTTGTTTCGAATTTTACTGATATTTTATGTATGAAGAAGGCTTTACTCCAGTTGTTAATTGGATTTTTGCTTAATTATAGTTCGACAAAGTGGTTGTTTTACTATCCGACTTTAAACAGAAGGAGGTTCTTAAGTCTTTTGTATATGTCTTAATATACTTTACGAATCAACCTGTTTTTGTTTATATTTATTTTTATTTCAAACGAAATTTACTTTAAAAGAAATATCATCGTTAAAATAATGAAAATAAATTAAATTGGACTTATCTATCAATGGAAATAATGTAGTTATCACGTAAAAAGCGTAAAAGCTTGCATCACATAAAAAACTAACAAATTTTTTATCTACCATGCAAGTTGAGGACGCGTCGTAGATATCCGTATTTAAACTTTGCGTTAAGAAAAGCAACAAATAAATAAATTTCAGCGCGAAATAAACAAAAAACTACTAAAGCGGCGTTGGATGAGCGGTATTCTGTGTGCTTTGCAACCCAACACAACTGGGTTCAAAACCACGGCCCAATCAATGACTTAATGTCACATTGAGGGGCACTTGAAACCTTTAGCGGCCTGAAACCTCCAGCATCAGAGGCTCAGACTACCGCATTCAACAAACAAGCGTCATATAATCGCACGACTACTAAATCACTTATATCGTATCAATTACCTTTTTCTCTTCATGAAGATAGTCAATTATCTCACTAACAAAAGTCTATTGATATATATTTCAATTGAAACGGCCGCAGCCAATTACAACAGTCGAAGATTATAGTAAACACAGTACAACTATAATATAGCCTTTAAATTAAAAGAGATTATGTGATGTCGATAACCGTCCCTTAATAATTAACCACTGTTTAGCACAATCAACCACCGTTTTACAAGAGTTTACGTAAGCAATCACCTATGTTAGTTCGAGGAATCACTATTTGGTATGGCAGGAGCTCCGCGCGAAAGCCTCACGTCGGTGCACCAAGACCCAATGCCGTATTGATTGTACCATCCAACCTAACTGTACATTTGCATGCGTGCACGTCAAAGCCAATAAATCTTGGGCTCCCGTAGAAACTGAAAGCCGCGGAGTTTCAACTAAGAGGGGAGCTCAGCTTATGCCAGTTAATGTGTAATTTTGGACGACCTGGTTCCGCTATGCAGTACACGCGCAGGCGTAGTAGTATTGCCCCGGGGGGGTGAAGGTTGCCGGGGAGAGGGGGAAGTGCAGTGAGTTGCGCAAAGAGCGGTCACTCTGCAAGTGTCATAGAGTAGAAAGTAACAGTTGTAGCACCAGCCGAAAATGTACCACCTCCTACAATATTTGGTAGTCTGTGGTGGTAAACTTTCTTTGTTTGGAAGTAGTTGCTATGGGAAGTTCTTAATAATGCATTGTTACGTGTAGGCCTTATTGATTGGTTTGTAAACTGTTATTATGGGTTGATTAAAGACTTGGCTGTTGGAATGGAAATTATAGAGTTAGAGCGGAAAGACGAAGTATTCCTAATTCAGTATTTAATTGAGCGTAAATAACCGTTTATAGGAAAATGTTTTTCTGAATTCATGTGCCTCGGGAAATTAAAGTCAATGGAAATTGGACTTAACTTATTCGTATGATGAAATTTAAGTCATGCTTACTTATTCTGTATTATACAATTACTTTTTTCTTGAAAAATAATATTCTTAAGGAAAAAGTTACTTTAATTGTTTGTAACTCAATCTAAAGTACCAAAATGGGTTTTAAAAAAAATTTGGTAAATAAACATATTTACCATAAAAGGACCTAAATGTTTTAATGTTTATGTGATGAAAAATCAAGTTTCAATATAAAAGCTACAGAGAAAATCTCTATAATACATTTTTACTCAGGTCTATAGTATACGCCAATCAGTAAGCTAGATCCACAATACGAAATCCCTACTTTTTTAAATATTTTTTTTGTCTCAATCTCTACAGAAACCAAACATGTGGCTAATAAATTCATAAACCACTTTATTCAAAGAAAATCTACTATAGCACACAAATAAAATGTAAAAGGACATAATCCAAAGTAGCATTCTCTACCATTCATTCTGAAATTACAAAAAAAATTAAGCTCTACGTTCAATTAATACGTAACATTTTAGAACTAACTACAATTCTGCTCTACATTTTTCAAACCTATAAATGTTTTAAAACGATGTGACAATACGATGCCTATAAGAAAAGTGGAAAGCCTATACAATTTCCTACTCTACGAACACCTAACTGTTCAAACAAAGGCCTGCATCGACCGCTCTACCTATAGATACTTCACTGCACTCTATGTTGGATCCCCCTCTCCACCTTCTCATTCCCCTCCCGGGGGCTCGTTATATACCTGCGTAGAGTATAGAATATAGAGTAGGTATAGAGATGTAGAGATTGATAGGATTTGGTATGGGTAGAGTTTCGAACAAAAGACAGAATTTGATGATGAATTTCTACGGGTACCTATTTATTATATTATGTCTGTGCTGAATTGCTAACGTGTATGTAGAGTTCGAGTATGTGAATAGGTTGATGGATAAGAAATTTTATATAGTTTTGCAAATGTAGAGTACCTACTACGAATAACTGAAAAGGAAACATTTTCTTTTTCGTCTAATCTGTTGAAAGTTTTGCAATTTGCGACTTTACATGAAATTACGCAAGAGGACTTTTACTTTTAAGAAATAGAAGCATGATAAATTTCTAAAATATTTTAAAAACCGTTTCCTTACGTGGTTAGGTATTTTGTAAGCGCATTTTAATGGCATACATTTCTTTTTTTATCGAACAGGCGTTTGATTTAGTCATTCTAACTATTTCAAACGACAGAGCTCTACCGCTTTCAACGTCCTGCTAAAAAAGCAACAACTTAATGGCCGGATCATTGTCATCATTCATAACTAGGTCAACTCGAAAATGCATTCTGCTCTACTGCCACTTAAATCTCTCTTTCCGCCCTCTCGCTCGCACCCTGTTCTAATGCACAGGCTAGACAGAGACGGCGACTAGTAATGATTATGTCGCACGCACGCCGCGGTTACGTAGAAAGGTGCGTCCCTGAATGCGGTTTTGCTTGTAAAACTTAGAAGCTATCGATTTCTTTTTAGATAAAACTAGTTGTTAACAGTTTTTTTTTCTCTCTTTAGCTGATTTTAGTTACTCTTACTTTTTAATTTAATGATTATTAAATAAACTTTTTTTTTAAATTTTAATCGAGAATCTGTCATTCGTTTGCGAATTTAAAGACATTCAGCGAAGCGTGCGTGATAAAACATTTAATTAAAAAAACAATGGACTATATATTGTCAACAGTATTGATATCCAATTATATTAATCTCCTTATTCATAAAAATTCCAAATCACAAAATCAATTCCCAATTTACATAAGTTGGCACTTAGTACTGCGCAGTACAATATTGCAGAGCGCAATTTATAGATGTCACGTTACTTTTTTTATGAATAAGATGTTACAGTTTAGAAGCCTACAGTACGTTTTTGAAATCAAGATTTATTTAGAAAATAAAAACGTTTGACACGTAACAGTCCCGAACTTGTAATTTATAAGCTTTTGACGTTTATTAAAAACTCCTGCATTAAGGTTGAATGTGGCAACTGTCGCATTCGTTACCTACGTGCAGTAAATACGTTGTCTTTTGAATTTCATTCAAAACTGTATTAAAGCCTAGTGCATTAGGGTAGAAAGTAGCATCTATTGCATTCGTCCCATCCCATCCATAGTACGTCACAGTACGTACTGTGGTGCGCGTCGGTTGCGCAAGCGCATGTCGAAATGCGCACGCATTGTGGACCGGTCCGCGGTTCTCACAGCTTATCAGATGCATTCTCATTCTTGGACGGTTGGGTGCACGGTATAGGAAGTACTTATATGGTATATTTACGACCTGGTATATTTACCTCTAAACATAGGCTCGTGTATTTTGATTTTCATATAAGATAAAGGTCACGATGATGCGATCAAAGAAACATAAAGCTACAATTGGACATTACTTGTGTCTAGAGGGAAAAAAATTTAGTTCATAATATGAATTGTCTAAAACAAGTTTCCTTAAAAAAAAGAAGGAAAATAATGAGGCTATTTGTTTTGTTCTAGTTTTAAGTTTTCTTTGTTCTGTGGTGTTTCAATAAAGAGTTTATCTATCTATCTATCTATCTAAAGTCCTTTTTGGCGTCCATTTTTTTTTAATTATTAATGCTTGGATTTTAGTGGGTGGGAGATTCAGAGGGTGAGGACATATGAATGAAGCCTTCTAAACGCTTCATGTGTAATTTTTTTTATGAATTCCCAACCGGAAGAAAAATTGTATCTTCAAGTAATTTGAATTTGTTATACAACGGGGACTAAAAAGTACTAAAAAAAACATATTTTTAGACCTACAAGTTTTTCACAAAAGCTTAAGAAATACTACCACAAGTTTCTTAAATAAAAAGTAAATCCGTAAACTTTTGCAGTGGCGTAGCGTTTTCGCAATGCTACGATAATTTGCACTATGCACAAACTGCATTGCTACAGTGCTACGTGATGTCTACGGAGCTACGAGCTACGTTGCAAATTGTTGCGAATTTCGATACTTTCACAATAATGCCAATTCGTAGCAGTTGGCCAAATTTAATCGAAAAAAATAATTGCTTAAGGTTTTTTTCAACATAACTAATACATAATAAACACTTAATAATTGAGAAAAAACTGGGACAACATCATAGACGAAATCTAAATTCCTAACTTTTCTCACAAACACTGTCAAAGAATACGAACTTACTAAAAACTAACTAAGAAGGCTTAGTGACTTCAAGCAAGTCTCGTCCTCTGACACCAAAAGTTACCAAATCCGTCAGTTCCTTCCACTGCTTTCATAGGAGTTTTGAAGGTAAACATTCTAGGCAGTAATCTAGCAAACTAGATCGCAACTTTCAACAACAAAATTTCAAACGTCACCTGCATAAAACGAGGCCATTATGCGTGCAAATGTAATAAAACACGCGTGTACTTAGCATTGCAAACAACGCCAAACTTTCTACTGCAGTGCTTTCCGGCACAAAAACGCGATGGAATATGCGCCGTTACAACTATTAAATCTTCTATGGACGTACCACGATGCGTTGGGAAGTGACTACTGAATAAACTGTGTTTTTGGTGGAAGTAGCTATGCAATAAACTGTACCTAGTAGCTATGAAGTAAACTGTACACCATGGTATAATAGCTATCAAGTAAACTGTGACGAAGAACGTCGTATCTGTGAGCGCAACTGTATGCCGTCCAAATAGAAAGTTGCAAGGTGCTCAGCTGCAGTGTCTACCCACGTAACATCGTATAGTATCGCATACCATTAATCATCAAAGATTGTTAGATAGCTAACAAAGAGGGGATATAAACTTTTGTTTTTTTTTAGGAGTTTCGCGGTTTTATAGCTATTGGCTGTTATTTATGTTTTGCTTTATCAGAGATGCTGTTTCGGACTTAACACCACTTTGACTGCTCAGCCGTTTCGCTTGTCTAGCCACGGGTGCGGCTCTGCACGCGCCATAGTGTTGTCCCATACAACAAACACAGCAGTTGTGTTTTGCCGTACTCGTGGCAACTTATGAAAAACAAGACAGTTGTGTTTTCAGCAGGAAAACGTGTTAGGAAACGTGTTAGGAAAAAATAACTATTCCTGCAACTTTAAATATATTCTATACCGACCCATTTCCCATCTATTTGCTACACGATTTAGTTCATGTAGATCAATGACAACTGGAAACCCTCATTAAAATCGTGTTTGTAATGTTAATAAAACTCCTAATATGTCAAGCGAGTATAATTTCTTTAAAGCATCCATGGCTAACTAGGCGCCATAAAAACCTACCGCTCGAACATTAAAATATTATAGCACCTGTTTTATTTATTTTATTTATTTTATTACCCAACTGGCCGTAGAGGGTAATAAATGCATTTCGTTATAGTTCAAATCGTAAACTTAGCCTTTTCATAATTCTAGGTTTATTGTACTTTTAGCGACATTTAATTATATATAAATGGTAAAAATAACGCATCTTGATTTTGATGTTACTAAGCAGCGAGACGAGCAAATTTTTCAGCTGATGGTAAGTGCCACGCCTGCCCATAACAGCTAGACTTTAGAACCAATGTCTTAGGGTGACGGGCGCAGTGCATGCACGGTTAAATCGTAAGGTAATTACTTAATGGGAGACCATGATCCGTTATATAAGAGAGAGGTTAGACAAAGCGCTTTCAAGCTGCATAAGTGAAAGGCGGTATAGTGCACGCAGTAACGCGTGAGGTGCGGCTCCGCACTATGTAGTTTTTGAAATTTAGTAGTATTTTTTATTAAATTTTTATGTTACTACGGTCTCGTAGTAACATAAAACGTGGTCGTCTGAACAAGTCGTTCACTTAATGGTAAGCGCCACGCCTGCCGATAACAGCTACGGCGACACCAATAAGTTTGCTTTGCATAATCGTGCGCGGCACTGCACTGTACTCGTCACCCTGAGACAACGGTTCTAAAGTCAGCAAACAATGCCCTTTCAACCGGAACACAGTATTGTTGTTTGTTCTTTATAATTCTTAAAAAAAATTGCCCACCATGGGTACCTAAACACTTGGCACCATGGCAATCTACTTGGCTAATCATGACACCATCAAGTTATAACAAAAACGACCCATTAATCACAACGTTTGAAACATCAACCAGTAGAATATGAATAAATTAATTTTGTTAACGATGCGAATTCCTCCTATTTTCTTTATAACTCTGCAGTATATCTTAGGAAGACCTCAGCACAACACCTTAACGTTAACCACAACAAACTTGGAATGAGCTATTTGAAATAACCGCATTTACTTACAAAATAGCTATAAACATGATTAATATTCTTTGTAAGTCTTAATTATGAGCATTCAGAATTGTCGGTGAGTCAATTAACGTCTTAAACGCACCTATTTAGCAACCCGCTTAACCTATGATTTAAATAGCTTGGCAACTGTGTGTTAGACAACGCATTTTTAGGGTTCCGTCAGTATTAAGCCAAAATCTTAGAAATCTTGTTAATTCCCATGGACTCTATAATGGCGTTAACCTTAACTGATTCTTTCATTGGGTTCGGAACATAAGTATTAACAATTTCACAGCTGACCCGATTTGCTTATCTAGCCACGGATGCGGCTCTGCACACTCCATAGTGTTTTCCCATACAGCATAGAGAGGGTTGTTCGAGTCACATTACATTATCGATACGAGAGATGCATGGCTTCTGGGTCGTTTTTTTTTAACACGTTCAGTGCTGAAAACACAACTGTCGTGTTTTTCACAACTTGCCGCTAGTACGGGAAAACACAACCGTTGTGTTTGTTGTATGGGAAAACACTATGGAGTGTGCAGAGCCGCACCCGTGGCTAGACAAGCAAATCGGCTCAGCAGTGAAAGTGTTAAGGAAGCGGACGGAAATATTTTATTTAAATCAGTCTTTTATTATTTAGATTTTTGCCTATTTTATCGAATATGGAAAAAGTGATTGAAGTTATATCGTTTTAACGGCGGAACCTCAAGACCACCATTTACCTCTAACTACACAAGTAGGTATATAATTTACACTTGCTGGCAGGAAGTCGTCATGTTTTCAATTAATAGATGCCATTAAAGTTTCCAGGAGCCATAAAATCGTTACGTTGAACTTGATTAATCTTAGCGAGTACCTTTCATGGATGACAACTTTCGTTTCATTGCGTAATACTACCTACGAATAAACTTTGTAATAGGTCCTACTAATATCATAAACTAGCGGCGCCCTGCGGTTTCAACCGCATTAACTATGATCCCACAGGAACCTTAAATTTTTATTTTTATCCTATGTTCTATTCCAGGAAGGTAACTACGTACTTATTCTTATTCCATGCATTCATTTTAAGGCCTTAAACTGAACGGCCTAGATTGGCACCACACACTCATAAAGACAAACGTGACGTTCACTCACTCAAAAATCACTCAAAAATAGACTGAAGAGAATGAGAGGGAAAGAGAACGAGATGGAGCTATATAAACTCCCCTAAATGCAAACAAATTGTTACGATCTCTTTGGATAAATGGATCTGGTCGACTTATGAACGCTTAGCGATATTGGTGGTGACAGTTAGCAGGGCAGTTCAGTTTAAGGCCTTAAACTGGATGGATTTAACTGTTCGTGGTGAGGCCCCAGGACCTAAAATATCTGTACATACTAAATTTCATCAAAATCCGTTAGCTGTTTCGGTGTGAAGAGAAGACAAATACACAAACATGCAAACTTTCGCATTTATTATTTACTATAAGTAAGATGCGAAAGATTGGGTATTAATATTCCATTTTTATTTTTATTAGTTGTTGCTCAATCGTGACGAAACTTCTTAACGTATTTTGATTGAATTTGGTACAAAATAGATTGTATTTGGTGTTATAATAAATCAAAGTAAGCCAAAATCTATCTCTGAAATGGTGAAATCAAAACATATCTCGCAAACAAGAAGCCCGCAGGCACAGTTATATAAGAATAATTATCTAGCCCAAAAAAATATATTGAATGAAAAACAACTGAATCAATATTTCATGAGATAACATATGTCAAAGGCCCTTGGGCGGCCAAACAAAATCTGACGCTCGAAAACGCCGCTACCTGATTCGAGATCCAGCTATTGATTTTCATGAAATTTAAATATAACCATTCAAGCGCTTTATTTTTCTAAAAATAACCAACCGAAATCGGTTCTGAAATTCTAGAGCTATTTGAAAGTAAAATATACCCACCTAAAAAACTTGTAAATACAGAGCCTTTTCAGTTTTGTAGTTCTATGTATAAACACATTGATATATCACAAGGTTCCATGAGCCCACGTGTATAAGAATTGAAACAGTAAAAGACTCCCTTTGTTAAAACGCTCCAAGAAAATAATAGATACGCTCACCTATTTATGACAACAAAAGAATTCAGATCCACTAGAGTTATGGAAACTCATGTAACAGCTTTTTGCGTTATTGAGTCCTTCACCTGGTGGTAAACGCGACGCCTGCCTTTAACAGTTACAGCACAGAATAGATAGTACTACGTACAGAAGCTTCACTTCGCGCAACAATTTATAGAAATAGCGACTCTTGCTACTAAGCAAAGCTTTGTCACAGTGAAAAACAGGCTCTTTGCATACCCCCTAATAAATTCTAAAGGACACCCACTTCTATTCCTCATTGAAATCACACTTGCCTAAATCTTTTGACGATCTTCCCTCGATGCGACAATGGGACACTCGGTTCCGCGTAGGGTGACCAGAAATAACTAACACCCGGTCAGGAAGCTTTGAAAGAATAATCCTTGACCCAAATTCGTCATTCGTTTTTGAAAGGAATACCAGTTTGGGACTGAGTACGTACCAGTTTTGGTACTGTCCCACACAGGTTAAATTACGCATTGTTGTTGACGGTAGCTTCTCTTTGGACAAACAGTACAACTGTACGACGAATTTTACGTAATTTTTACTGCCGAGTCGAATAATTAGAGTGTATTGAAATTCCAAGGTGAAATTTTGAGAGTGACGTCACGCTTTTTACTTCACATAGTTAAGTAGTTTGTAAAACGTTGTTTTACGAAGGTGATTGTGTTTAAGTGTGTGTATAATTAATTGTGACAAATAAGATATATTAATGGACTTGTGAGCTCAATAAAAATTTGTGATGGAGAAGCTGATGTTAGGTTTTTTCAAGGCCAAGAATTTAGCATTAATTTATTTCCTACGCTGCTGGTCGGGTCCAAAGATTATGCCACGCACCATTCCGTGCAGATATGTCCTGATCATGTTACTTGTAAGATTAGGTTCATACCTAGATGTAAGAAATGTTGTGAATTAGTATCTAGTTTAATTAAATAGTAAGTAGGTATTCTATATTTGTTTTTTTTTGTTGAATGAATGTGTATGTCTGTGAATGTTTGTGTTTGATTATTTTTAATTATAATGCGTTCGTCATTATTTAAATAAATATAGCTAGTAATGTCATTAATTTATTTTGTCAATACCTATGTATTTAAATAAAATTGTACTACGGATGTCATTTAGAGCTTGGGTGTCCCTGCTTTTATATTATTGATCATATTAAAGTTTTGAATATAATGCAAGGTATGTATTTGTATGTAAAACTTATAAGTTATTAAACGTTTTTGTTTATTTTTTTATTATAACAAGTTATGCTTTCCTTAAAATTTTCTACGGTCTCGTTTTATAGTCTATGGTTCTCTGAAAAAGATCGCTGCTTTAATTTAAGACCGGCATAGAGCGCGGCAAAACTATAAGTTCTTTCATAAACTCGCTAAATTCGTGATGTACTTTTATCAAAGCAATTACTTTCACACATTTTGCTGTACTGTACATTTTACAGAATGATATTTTCCCCGACGCCCACACCTAATCACCTCAGCGGCATTGCACGCGTAACGCATTGGCCTTGGCTCTTACGTAAGCGTCTGAAAGGGCCTCCAAGAAGGGCGTCCTTGATTCAACCCTCCCCCCCTCCAGCGCCCTCCCTGCTCATATAACACTCCATCACGAGGACCAGGCGCAAGGCCGTTTGGAAATGAATATAATATTTCTTCATTGCCCTTTTTCATCTATGAAAGCTGATTTGAACATTAATTAATGCAATTTCTATAACTTTTTATATTAATTTCTATGGAAACCAGTGAGTTATAAATGAGTACCTAGTTAGAAGCCTCTTAATTAAAGGACAATCTATAAACCTTGAAATTTGGATTGTCTTTGAAAATAACCAATATTTTTTTTAGTCTTTAATATTATTTTATTCCCAAAGATTAACAAATGTGGCCCTTTAATATTTAATAGTAGACTCGTGTAATTCCTATTTTACAGGGATAATACATAGCCTACCTACATCACTCGAAAATATTGTCGTTTTCTATGAGTGAAAGATTTTTCCTAAGCGCATAAGTAGATACAGAGATTACTTTTCACCCGCGGGATTCTCGTTTTCCCGTAGGAATCCTGCATTTTCTCGGAATAAAAAATAGCCTATTATAATAAATATTTTACTATTTTATTTTTTTCCCTCCTCACGAAAATGAGGAGAGACCCGTGCCCAGCAGTGGGACGTTATGGGTTGATGATGATGATGATGATAATAAATATTTTAGATTTCTATAGACGACAAAGTTTTCAGATTCGGATCAATAGTTCAGGAGATTATCTCCTACA
This sequence comes from Campaea margaritaria, assembly GCA_912999815.1. Lineage (NCBI taxonomy): Eukaryota > Metazoa > Arthropoda > Insecta > Lepidoptera > Geometridae > Campaea > Campaea margaritaria. The sequence goes on from OU538790.1 coordinate 11,536,140, forward strand.
AACATGTACACTCACAACCAAAGTTTACTTCTTTCTATTATTAGTGTAGGTAGATCGGTAGTGTATAATATTTTAAATTTGAAAATAATATATTAAGGCACATTGTTTTTTTTTTTTATTTGACTGAGTGACGAGACAAGCAAGTCGTTCACCTGCCCATAAAATTACAGTGCCACCCAGAACTTTGCATTGTATAATCCTGCGCGGCACGGCACTGTGCTCCTCACCCTGAGACATCGGCTCTAAAGTCTCATAATATTATATTATGCCCAATAATTGCGCTGGAAACAGAACTTCCTACTTTAAGAGATAATTTCAAACAACTAAAAGTGTGCCTAAACTTGTCAATTATAAAAAAATATGTATTATTTATCATATTTCCAGTTTAACGTTAATAAATTACGTGTGTCATTAACTCATTACTTCGCCATGCAACTGCGATAATATTATTTTTTTTATGTTTGTGTTCTAATCATGCGTTATCTTGCGTTAGGCCTACTATAAGGTTATCATTATCAACAGCGCAAAGATACGTGTTGGCAACGCGTGTCTAATTATTTCGTAGAACGTTAAATATCATTATTTCTAATTAAAAAAGTGAGCAATTTGTTTTGTTGTGATGTCTATTTAATATACTCTATAATTTTTATTAGAACTGGCACAAAGATAGTAAAACAGCTGACTGTCGATAACTATAAGTGTGTCATGATAACTTTGTATCGATTTGACAGTTGCGGTGGCGACGTATGCATAGTTTACGATCAAGACCGCTAGCCACGTAGTGGTTTTAGTTTGTTTAGCTTAGTGTAGTTTTCATTTGCGCTCATTTTTGTAATCAGTTTGTTAGGTGATTATTGTAACATTATGATTAACGCCACAATTTTGCATAAAAAATAAAAATAATTTGATAAATAAATAGACATGTTTTCTCCTCTTCGCGCTACGAAATGAAAATGTATTTTCTTGACAACATAATTATCCGATCAAGAAATATAAGCACAAAGTAAATGAATCTGTTTGATGTTACATATTGAATGAGCGCGGAAAAATTAAATTATTCATGAAGACGAATTTATATACATGACCTAACCTCGCTTCTGTGGTTAATAATCTATGACTAAATAATTGAGTTCGGAATTCAAAAGTGCGTTCTGTCAACTGTATCCCGCCCCTGATTGGGTAGTGGCGGGGTGACGTAGCAGGAAACGTAGGTCCAATCCACGCATCGACCTTCGGCAGTACACGTATGTCTATATTCTGGTGGCTTCTCCATGGCTAATTATAATGCCATAATATTCAAACAATAATTTAATATTCCGACGTTGCCTCCTGTCCTTGATATTGGTACCTACATATTAACCATTCAACATTTTATTTTCGAAGCTAAACACGTTCTGTATACCTACATATTTTTGGCACAGAACTGCTAACGCTTAGTTATTTTTTTAAATTGTCTTTTTAATAATAATGCTCTTAAATGTGTAGAAAAAATTAAAAACCCAAGTTTTTTTTTATTTAATTCGTATTTATCTAAATAACTTAGGTGTACATTTTAAAAATAGAAACACTATTAATTTGCCTCTTATTAAACCATATTTGGATATATCTAATTTAAGGTTGGTTATAAAACCAAGGCGTGCTTGTAAATTTTTACTTTTAACTAAATACTATGTTATGTAAATTGTACTAGGATTCCAAACTATAGTCTCACAAAACAAGTTTTTTTTTTTAAATTAAAAATTTTTTTGTTAAAAAAATTTTACTTTTGTGTTTATAAATGACAGTTTGAAACGGACTATATTACTTAAAAAGCCCTCCTCGATTGTACGATAATAAAGCCTCCCGGCCTCCGATCCAAATTACCTGCTATAAACATTATCAATTAATTAATATACAATAGATTTAATTTAAAATTAGTTACCCTTTGCATGTCTAACCACGACCTTAGCGGCAAGCATTAGGTATTTACTAGATTTTAAACGTACTATAACCGGGTTCTTTGAACCCTAGATTCGGCAGTTTAAAAAAATAAAGGCTTAGCTCAAAGTTTGACCACGAACATCATGAATCTAAGAATAATGTAGGTAGCGCTGTATCCCACAAATATTGTGTGTGTGTGTGTGTGTGTGTGTTTGTTTCCTCTTCAAAAACATCTCGCGTTTTTGGACATAGAATACTTTTTATACAATAAAAATTAGCGGTTCCTGTGGGATAATAGACAATGCGAGGGACACCGCGGACCGTAACTAGTAAAATGGTATACTATTAAAAAAAAACGAATGTGTGCTGGGCCACATAGTAGAAGTGAAACTTCAATAAAAAACAATTTAAAAAAAAAACTGAAAATATATTTTAATAAATATACGAAACGCAACTCTTTCTCTCTTTACTAACTTATATCTCCCTCTTAACTTCCGTTCGCTTCGCCCGATCACATTTTTCGTAACGCATTCACCAGCTTACTCCACAAGTCAAGCATGCGTAAAGAAGTTTTACTTCAAAAAAATTATAAAAAACCTTTTTAAAAAGCTACAACATAAAAAGTAGCAAGTTTTTAAAATGTAAATTGATATGTAGAGAAGAACTAGCATTAAGATTTAGAGGAACAAAAAAATGACACAGATTATCAACGGTACAAGCTTCGGTTGATTAGCGAATAATCGCATTCAACGACTTGAAAGAGCTATTTTTAGAATTCAAAAACAAGTGACGGTAACATTTAATGAAACTATTGTTTGTATCTATGTACCTACAAAAGAGTTCTGGGGGGTAACCACGTACTTATTCTTACTCCAAGCAGTTCATTTTAAGGCCTTAAACTGAACGGCCTAGATAGGCACCACACACTCATAAATGACAAACGTGACGTGACGTCACTCAAAAATAGACTGCAGAGAACGAGATGCAGCTATATAAACTCTCATAAATGCAAACAGATTGTTACGATCTCTTTGGATAAATGTCTCTGGTCGACTTATGAACGCTGAGCGATCTTGGTGGTGTCAGTTAGCAGGGCAGTTCAGTTTAAGGCCTTAAACTGGATGGATTTAACTGTTCGTGGTGAGGCCCCTGTACAACCTCTCATCTAGCCTACTAATATTATAAATGCGAAAGTTTGTGAGTATGAATGTATGTTTGTTACTCTTTCACGCAAAAACTACTGAATGTCAACTAAAACTGATAATATTTTCTTTTTTTAAATTTAAAAAGGCATCAAGGCAATTTTATATCCAGAAAAATGCAGGAATTGCTATTTTAAGATTTTCTAAGCGGAAATAAAATATTATGCAAACATGATTCATGTCATGATCAGCTTGGCAATTCCTAAAGACCTTAGAGCTTTATCCTCGAATACGTAAGTATAAACTTATTCTAAAATTAAGTTAATTAAAAACAGGTTAACCATGTGCAGTTTTTTTTCAAGTTTTGCGATGTTGGTAGTAATTTGTTTTTAAACGATATTAACTATACATAGCATTTTCATAGTTATTTTTTATTATTTCGTTTTATTTCTTTTTTTATTTGACTGAGTGATGAGACTAGCAAGTCGGTCACCTGATGGTAAGCGCTACGCTTGCCCATACACACACAAACTATATACATTTATAAATACAGATGAGACATTACCTAAAAATAGGTACTGGGGGTCTTATCGCTTTATGCGAACACTACCGCGTAACTTTTGGAGGGACAAGATATAGTCAGTAGAAATAGGGTAGGTATGTCCGTAGATGTCATACATATTAATAAATTATTACAATAACATATTTTTTTTTTAGATATACATGTGTATTATATACAAGGCCACGTTTTTTTTTAATTTTTGAAGACATTTTGGTAATGATGACTTTTAAGGAAATATTTTCTTGTATGATCACAGATACATAGATTATTCCTCATTAGCTTATACGAAAATATAAGATCGTTTGACGTTTAATTATACTTATGGACATAACTCTTCGCTCTGATGGAAAATGTAGCTTAGGTCTAGCACAGCATAGCATAGCATAGCATCTTTATATTCGAAGTGAGACCTTGAGAGGAATATCTCGGTGGTACTCAACTAGCCACTTAAGGGAGATCTGTCCCATCTTCCAGCTATCTTTTATCTGATGTTCCAGCACTAGGCCTTAAGAAAAATCCTTTTCTAAGCTTAGCGTCTTTACCACCTTTGACCACATCGCCACCAACACTAGATGAGAAGCGGCCAAACACAAGATACAATAAAAAATATTGTAACTGAAGGAAATCCAGAGAAAAGGTTGTAGTGAACCGAAAGAACATTTAGTAATGGAAGATTTACATCTATTTACTATGTCAACACCCAATTTAAGACGAGTGTGAAAATCGTTGAACGGAATTGAATAATATGCCCCGAGTGCTGACAAGTACCGGCAGTACAAAGACTGAGTTGTTTAGAAGCCGACCAAGCACTCGACTCGCACCGACACCGGCTGGACGTAATGTTTACACTACAATTGACTCAGCAGTCTCCAGATATTCAGATTATGAAAGTAAATTAGATAAGCAAATTCTCGTTTTGAAACGTCGCTGTATCAACCGCCCTAACCGATATTCAAATCAGGAGACTACACAACACTGTGTAACCTCGAACGGATCGGTTGAACCGTATCTAAAGAGCGTAAGGTCGAGTATCGCGGAAGTGCGCTAGAATGGCGCGGCTTCAGAATAGATGACTATACTGTCGTGCGTTTTCACACGCAGTACAAGGCAAGCGGTTAGCGATGACCGCGCCGGATCTCGTCTAGGTGCTAATAGCCAACCATGGGCGGCACGGGGCCGCTTTGACAGTTTCTATGCAAATGTTAGTGCGTTGCGAGACCAGTTTTCGCTTCACGGAGCGGTTCCGGGCCCGCTCTTGCGCACGATCTATTCACGCACACTTATTCGAACCCTAAACCGAATGTTGCCAAACTTGATTTTTACCACATATTCATTAAAAATAATGTTTTGCGCCATAGCTGCGGACATTTCACGGGTCTCTACGAGCGTAGGCCGTCTATAGCGGACGATCCACGTGAATCATCACCATCGCAGATAACGCAGTCGTAGCTCGTAGTTACAGTGAAATGTTGGAAACCGGTCCGCTGAGATCGCGCAAACAGAATTAGTGATGCAATATACCTACCTATTCTTAGAAAAGTAGAAGATACGGTCTCATTATCAAGTTCAATAGCCCCGAATCGACAGCACGTGTATGCAAAAGTTTCTGGGACGGCGAACCACGGCGCAAAAACATCCTCTTGCCAGAACATTATAAGGTGCAAACTGCTCTACAGTCGCGTAGTATTAAAATGTATCGAATTCCACGGGGTGTCAACACGTATTTATCAATGACTCGATAACTCCACACATACCTATTTTAAACCGTCGAGATTGACTCCCAAATGAGGCTACGCGCGACGTAGGTACGTTTTTTCTAAGCCCTATTGCGACTTCCTGGTGAGGTCGCGCCCGAATCCTCGAGAGACGACCTCGCCGGCGCGCGGCTCAGCTAAAAAGAAGAAAATCGAGCAATACTTTCCTCGTATCCATATCGTATATTCCAACAGTCCTCGTATCGTATCAAAAAACCATCAGCGCTCTTATGAGCTATGCACAACTATCATAGTTCGGTACACTGAATGTGCGTGGCGTTGCGTTCACTAGTAACACACTGGGTTCACTGGAGTAGCGGGCCGCGCGATCACTTCCGCATGTTGCAGCGCGCGCGCGCGCTCGCTCGCTAGTCTGTCGTGCGCGTCGCTCCTAGCCGTGGGGAGCCTCGCTCGCGAATGCGACCGCCGAAAACTCTTCACACCGCCCGAATGCAGAATTTTCGGACGCGCGACGAGTGGGGGCGCTCTACGTCTATCCGAACCGAAACTTGCGCGAGTACGTGCAGCAGCGCTTCGCTATGAAAAAAATCCAAGGTTAACGCGCGCTGCCAAAAAAAGACGCACAAAATGAAAAAAAAGACGGCTAGAGCGGTGCCCCTCGCGGGCCCTCGCGACGCCGGTGCACCGACTCTGCACGCCGCCGCCGAGGCCGCTGCTAGCCGCATTCGGCACTTACCGTGCTCGTGTACCGTAGGCCGCACTATTATTCACCGGCAAATTGGTCAGCAAAACGCCTATAGTTAGCCTGCATGGTGGGGCACAGGAAATTATATAGTAGGTATCCACTTGGACAAAACGTTTATGAAGCATACCTAGAAAATATCATAAAATGCGTATGTTTAAAATGCACAGAGGTCTTGTCCGGCTTATTTTATCGTTGTACGCACCTACCTAGGACTAGAATAGAATGCCAAATTGTTTTCTCTGTGTATGTGTGAGGTACACTCGTAGATTTCTTATGCTAGGTACCTACCTATATCTACAGATAGGTGTATTTTCGCGGTTGTTGACTTCGTGCGCTTTAGTGTTTCAATTTTGACAGTTTTCATAGCTACGTGTGCCTCATTGTGAAACTCTGATGTTGGACCTGACATATTGCTTTTGATTTAGTATGGGTATGCGGGCGTGTACAAATGTGTTTATGTAAAAAGCATAGTTATATGTACGTAATTATCACTCGCTTTTCGGTGAAGGAAAACATCGTGAGAAAAACTACATCAACTGAGAATTATTTCAGATGTAGGTATGTTATCTACCAATCCGGATGGGGCCCCCGTGGTGGATTATGGCCTAACCCTCCTAATGAAAGTGAGGAGAGGCCCGTGCTCAGCAGTGGGACGATATGGGCTGTTGATGGTGATGATAGATAAAAAAATATTTTACGGTATAGATGAAATTACCAGGTCGAAGTTCAAGTCAACACAATATTACGTTAACTTTAGCCTTGAAGATACTCTGGTTAACACGATGGAAGTTCCTATGGTTAAGGAGGGTTAAAATTGCTGTTAGATGAGTCCGCAATTCATCATTCTAAGTTAGACTTTGTACAAATCAGAATTCTGTGGTTGACACCGATAACCCATAATTTAATTAGTCAGTTCTAATGGAGGTTCTAATAAAAAAATGTACTTAATGTTACGATGTCATTTTATATAGGGTAAAATAATAGATTTTCCTGTTAGAAGTTAATTAAATGAACCAGAAATCATTTTACTATTATGTGAAATACCTATGGAATATCCCTAATGCATAGGGTTGCCACCCGTCCGGGTTTCCCCGGATTTGTCCTAGTTTACAGGGCATCCGGGGAGCGTCCGAGCGGGGCTTGATTTGTAGTCGAGATTTTCAGGAACATTTAAAATGATGGTAAAAAATTACTATATATAATTTTAATGTCTGAAAATAAATAATAAGGTGATTTATGACATTTTCGACTGTGTTTTTTTTACTTATTGTTTTTTGTTTAAAATAACTGTTGACATGTCCGGGTTCTGGGCTCTAAAATTCGGGGTTTTCGTGCGTTTTTAGAGATGGCAACCCTACTATTGCGTAATTAGCTAAAGTGAGTTGACCTAAAAATTTTACCTAAAACCTTTAATGAGATTGACGTAGGATTTTGTTTTTAATAATTTTCCTTGGGTACTTTCGTCTACTCACCAGTAATATTACCAACCACCAACACTAATAAATGTAACTATGCATGTGTATAAGAGTTGCTCAAAGAGCAATGGAGCGCGCCATGTTAGGCATTCGCCTGCTAGACCGTATTCCAAACGTCGAAATTCAACGTCGCACTAAAGTTGAAGATGTAGGTATACGGATAGCAAGGCTTAAGTGGAGATGGGCAGGACACTTGGCAAGGCGGGATGACCAAAGATGGACGAAGGTAATAACGGAGTGCTGGCCAAGAGGAGCGCAACGCCTGCGAGGCAGACCACCATCCCGATGGTCGGATGACATCGCAAAGCACGTCGGGATTGAATGGATGAGACTGGCACAGGACCGGAACAAATGGCGTGAAACAGAGGAGGCCTATACCCAGCAGTGGGTGGATACGGGCTGAATAGATAGATAGATAGATGTGTATCTATGTATGTGTGTTAATTTATTATAATTATGTATGTTAGTCTGTAAGGTAAATAACATACATATATGATATGGGTCTTATCTAAACATTCTAGTTGTTACTTTCGTAAGTTACCCGAAAAAAAAGTAATTAATAAAGTAAAGTCACAGTGGGAGGTTAACAGTGCAGCACCGCGCAACAATTTGCATACGAAGCTGTGCGTACTGCATTTACATACGCATGCGCTTACTATCAGGCAATGGACCAGCTCGTGTAGATATTAATCCCAAACATAATCTATTTCAAAACTCAGAACTCAAATCGTTTATTGCAAGTAGGCTAAAATAATGCGCTTTTATAAGTCAAACACATAAGTCTCATATTTTATACTAGCTGCACCCTGCGGTTTCACCCACATAATTCAAGTTTTCCCGCAATAACTCTCTTAAAAGCAATATATTTTCCCCGTTTTTGCCACATTCCTCATTGCTGCTCTGCTCCTATTGGTCGTAGCGTGATGTTATATAGCCTTTAACCTTCCTCGATAAATGGACTATTCAACACAAAAAGAATTGTTCAATTCGGTCCAGTAGTTCTTGAGATCCGAGCGTTCAAACAAACAAACTCTTCAGCTTTATATATTAGTACTAGCTGTGCCCTGCCACGCTTCGCTGTGGCACATTCGCACATTCGCTGAAATGTCACTGATGAAAAAAATAAATAAAAACAATCCTTGATGCGGATTATATATCATGCTAAAATTTCAGCTCGATCGGTGCAGAACTTTTTGAGTTTTTGAAGCGTACACAAACCAACCTAACATTTTTATATATATAGATAGATATAGATATTGATTTCATACTTTCCTACTCACGAAAGTGAGGAGAGGCCCAACAGTGGGACGTTATGGGCTGATGATGACTTTTCTACTACCTACATAACATACCCACCTATTTGGCGTGATTGAGTATAAGTATTTCCCATTGATTATATTAATAGGATATAAAAGATCATGGCTGAGCGGTAGCTTGAGCGCTTTACAACCAAATGACAGCGGATTTGATCCTCGGCCCCACTATTGACTTCTCGTAAGTTACGTTACCGTCCGAGAGCACGTAAATCCTAATTATTTTAGTTACGTATATAAGGAAAGCCACCGTCCGATGTCCTAATTACTCCTCTCCGTGCATGGTTGTCTGGAAGAGATCGCTCTGAGCGATAAGACCGCCCATTGTGAAACTAATTGTAAAATTTGCTTTGTTCTAGTTTTAAGTTTTATTTGTTCTGTGGTGTTTCAATAAAGAGTTTATCTGTCTATCTATCTATTTTCTTATGATAGCTGTCGTCAAGTCACGTCAGAGGCTCTTGAGCAGCCCTATCTCCGACAATAGAAGCTAGAATTAAGAACTTCTTTCGACAAACGAGTAGAATAACTGGAACCTAGGAACTAGGACCTAGGTATAGAAACTAGGATCCCAAAATTGGTTGGTCTTTTCTGCAAGAGACCGCCTGTTGAAGTACCAGACCAGACAGAAGACCTTTACCAGATATTTATCCGCCAAGCAATACTGTGTTCCGGTTTGAAGGGCACTGTTTCCAGCTAAATTACTGGGCATATGAGACTTTAGAACCGATGTCTCAGGGCGACGAACGCAGCGCAGTACCGCGTAATATTGTGCAATGCATAGTTCTGGGTGGCACTGTAACTGTTATGGGGAGGCGTTACGCTTACCATCATTTACCTAGTCAAAAAAAAAGCTTTCTTATTTTTTTATCTAGTTGAGTAATAAGGTGTTATACATTACAAAACTGGTTTACTTAAAGAATTATCGATATGGCGCCGGCACGATAATCGTCACAGCAAATTGTACAAACAGTGCGGCGCGGCCTCGATAACCAAACATTTAGTATTTCCGTACAATAATATTTTATTTCTTACCTTCTATAATACTGGTTAATAATAACTGTACATTTTAAGGAAAGCATTTTGTACTTATTTGTTTTTGACGTGACAACGTCTAATAAATCGATGAACGCCGGCTGCATGCACGATAAAGTTGACATATTGTCCCGTTACGCTCATTGTACGCTAGCGCCGCATCTATCTCTCTTCTCTTCTTGACAGGTTAATTATTCTTGCACTTTAAAAATCTGTTTACTGGTATAATTTCAAGTATTTATTCTTTTATTATTAAAAAATGATTCAATTATATTCACAAAAGTATGCAATCATTTCATCAATGTTTTGTTCTGAAGTTGTCATGTTAAAATATCGTCCGTAAACCAACTTTACAGACAACCAATTTTTTTTCAATAATATGCAAATTCTGTGTTATAATAATATGTATTATTATAACCGTATAAGTTTTCGTATTTAATGGTAGGTTTTCGTAATTATAATAATACCTAATTGATTTATTTCTCTATCGTGCCTTTGGGTCGCCAGTACAGTTACCCAATTTGCCCACCCGAATCTTAAAACTAAATACAGGCTAATCTATAAAAATACAACAATAATAAAAATAACTACTTAATAAACAAAAATAAAGGAGTAAAATAAAACAAGATCCCCACTAAATGCTATACACCAGTTTCTGTACGCTTCTATTAACTAATACATGCAGATAAGTTTAATTTTACTTATATTCTTTACGTAATCTGGTTGGTAAAGTTAATACTAAAATTGAAATAATTTGATATGATTATCTCACTTAAACATTTTTTGTTCAAAAAATATAATTTATGAAACCGTTTGTGAAATCATTATCAACCCATATCGTTCTACTACTGTTCAGCACGGGTCCCCTTTCTTTCTTATTATAAGCTTAGATACTAAGATCTCGATCAAATTCCCAAGCATTGTGTGCTTATTTGCCATAATAATGGTTTTTCTTCCTTTTCTTTTGGATGCTTGAGTCTAAGAAACTTAAAACACAATTAAGTAATTAATTAAGAAAATATAAAAATTATAAAAAAAGGATAAGGATAGGTTTGGCCTTTCATCATCATCATCATCAACCCATAACGTCCCACTGCTGGGCACGGGTCTCTCCTCACTTTCGTGAGGAGGATTAGGCCATAGTCCACCACGGGGGCCAGATCCGGATTGGTGGATCACATTACCTACCTCCGAAATAATTCTCGGGTAGGTATGTGGGTTTCCTCACGATGTTTTCCTTCACCGAAAAGCGAGTGATAATTACGTACAAATATTTTACAGAAACACATTGGTACGTGCCCGCACTGGGATTTGAACCCACGACCTTCTGATTGGAAGGCGGACGTTCTCCCACCTTTGGCCTTTAATTAAATATATTTTTAAATGTTTGCCCACTAACGCTTGGTGGATGAATTTCTGGCAAAGTTCTGGTACTTCGCCAGGCGGACTCTTGCAGAAAAGGCCTACCAATACAACAGAGGCCTACAATTGGTACTAACTATTGGTTTGATTGTTAGCAATAGCACTTCCCTTCCCCCCACCTTCAAGGTTTACTTTTCACCCACGTTAATCTATATAAACCCCACGTTTATTGATCCAAAAATAATACTTCACGATACATTACTAACCTACTATTATATTACGATATTACATTGCAACTGGTAGGGCCCCTGATATCTATTGGGCCGCTTCTAATATTAGGGTTCCCTCAACAAATTAGGAAGCCACATGATTTTATTAGGTACCAGAAAGTAGGTAGGTAGGTAGGGTTTCAGTTAGGTATATGTCAACATACAGATAAAGCGGTCCTTGATACAAATGAACCGATATGCATGAACTTTGCTAGGTATTTACTAAAAATGTCAGTAATATGGCTGATTCATTTCCTCTTAAAAAAGTGGAGCAAAAGAGTTTATTTTTTTATGTTCTTTTGATTCTATTGTTCAATGTTTGCGTTGTGCAACAAAATTTTAACATTTGCGGTTTCTATTTTTGTTTTTGTTTTCCATTATTGTTATGGTTTCGGTTACGGAACAACAGGAAAACGTTCTTACAGAAATTTGCTTGAGGGCTTTAGAGGTTGCTTGGACCAGAAAGTGTATTCCTAAGCCCTTTTCGGATCGCCAGAGAGTCAGCCCTATTTTTAACTTAGACTGCACTATCTAAAATGGGGGAGCACTGTTTCTGGGCCACAGCTCATGCTAATCCAGAAGACAGGGCTCATAACAGTAACTGTAAGTTGCAAATAATATAAAAATAATAAAGTAATAATAAAAAAAAAGAATAATTATTATTAGTATCCCCTTTATTTATTTTAATTCATAAGTTTAAATTTCTTTACAATATTTCTACAAAAAAATAACCCAATAAAAATATTATAAAACAAACTGAAACCTAGGGTACCAAGCACCGACAGAAATTAAAAGTACTATTTTTATTACTATCTACCATATCGTCTCTTCATATCTTAGTCGTAAACTTTGAATCAAGAAATCTTCAACTAAAAAACAAAGATACAACCCCAAAAAAAATTATAAAATATATCGTTGCATAGTCTATTGACCATTCTTTCATTCCATTTCCACCATTTTACCATTGTGCTCTGCTATTAATAATTTATCCCTTATATGCTGCGAAACATTTTTTTATTGTATTATCCATACATAGCAAAAGAAACACTGCACGGTAGTCTAGGCCTTCGGGTGCAATAGTAGTCAAACGCTAGTTAAAACAAAAAACGCTAAGAGATTTTTTTTCAAATATCCGGAACCCTTTACGCCTGACTCGACACTAACTTGACCAATTTTATTATACAATATGCACCAAAAAGAACAATAACAATCGTATACATGGCGTTTCCTTATCACGAACGCAAGGCCACGTGAACTATGATAAGCGCTGAATTAGGATATACAGGATGTTCTATTTATCAAAACGGCATTGGTAGGTAAGGCTGTGGTGGGAGTTCCGATGCGGACGGTTGCGGTTAAGTGGTCACATTGCAAAAAGTTTGGTTCCTACTGCGCTTTTGATTGCACGATACTGACAATTTAACAGCTAAATTGGTTTTTATCTAAATAATTGGATCGCGGGAAATGTACGAGTAAAAACGGAAAAGGAAAATGATAGAGCCACCATTCAAAAAGCCACAAAATTGCAATGAGATCATCAGTTGGTGATATTAGCTAAATCATTTTGCATTTTGCATAGTTATAGACGATACGACGGTGGTCACATACTGCCTAGCAGTAGTGTCTAAACATCCGCCCTTAAAGGCACTGTTTCCAGCAAAATTACTGATAAATTTAGACTTAGAATGTCTCAGGGTGACGAGCGCAATGCAGTGCAGCGCAATATTTTGCAATGCAGAGTACTGAGTGGCACTGCAACTGTTATGAGCAGGCGTGAGCGACCCTTTAATCTGTATTTAAAACAATGTACAAGCTATTACCAGAGCCGTCTTTAACTTATTGGGGGCCCAGTATTAATTCAATGACGCAAGCGCAGCGAGCGCGAAAACTTTTAGCTATTTCTCTCAGTCAGTGGTGAATGAAACAGGGATCTGGCAGGAATTTGGGGGCCCATAGATCGTGGGGACTAGTGCCCAGTGTGCCCAGCGGGAAAGAGGGGCATGGCTATTACAGGCTTACAGGTGGCCCCAATATTCTAACCCAGCACCAGTTGGCAAAGCATCGGACATGCTGGAGGCGTGGCCCCGTTCAATCACAAGGCTAATTTGTTGAGACCAATAAGTTTTAACCAGCATTTAAGTCTCGCGTCGTATCGACGACGACGCACTGATATATTTTGGAAAACGAGCTCCCAATCCATACGAACCCAATGTCGGCTCAAGTAACTTACATAGAAACGACCTTGTAACATTCGGTAAACAAGTCGAACTAAACAATGGTATACGTTATGTAACCATAGAACAATGGGGCTGGAGAGGTGATCGAATAACAGTACTATCGACTCGATATTAGATAACAGAAATGATGTGTGAAAATTGAGAAATATCTTCCTTAGATTAGGTGTAAACAATGTAAGCGATACCTTACTTATAACCGAGTAAGTACGTAACTTAGAAACAGTAGGAACATAAGCGGCTTCTTATTATTAGCGACTTGCCTTCCGCTAATGGGTTTGTCCGCTTGTATCTACGAAATTTTAGCAGCCACACCTTAACGTTAAGGGATGGCTTTCTAAAATTACGAAAGTGAGTTGTGCACCTTTGTCAGATATTCATCCGCCAAGCAGTAGTGAGCAAACATTACTGTGTTCCGGTTTGAAGGGCATTGTTTCCAGCAAAATTACTGGGCATATGAGACTTTAGAGCCGATGTCTCAGGGTGACTTAGGGTCTCAGGTGTTCTGGGTGTTGCTGTGACTGTTATGGGCAGGCGTAACGCTTAACATCAGGTGAACGACTTGCTCGTCTCGTCACTCAGTGCAAAAAAAAATCTTTTATAATAGGTTTTGAAATGTGTTTGATTCCATCAACTTACGAAACTAAGCATGAATGAAAAACATCCAAGTTTTGAGAAACACAATTAATCGAATAGGTAACTACAATTATGCTGAAATATGTTTTACCTTACAATTCAAGGTGTAACAAGCGCAAAAACCGAGTCAACAATACTTTTTTTAGTACATTTAACACAGACAACTTAACTTATTTATGCATACAAGTTAGAAAAACAAATGATTGCTACCTTGAATTATTATAAATCGCCAAGTTCACCAACACTACGGAGTTACCTCTTCGTAGTTTTTACTTGAAAAGATTTACTTGAATTTAGAGATGGAAAACAAACGTAGATAGGTAGGTACCGTAGCTTCATAATTCTACAAATGTATAAGTATCTTCATAGGTAGTTCTACGTGCATATGTTAGATCCTGTGTTCCGGTTTGTAGAGCACTGTTTCCAGTGAAATTACTGGGCATATGAGACTTTAGAGCCGATGTCTCAGTGTGACGAGCGCAGTGCAATGCCGCGCAGGATTATGTAATGCAAAGTTCTGGGTGGCATTGTAACTGTTACGTGCAAGCGTAGCGCTTACCATCAGGTGAACGACTGGCTCGTCTCGTCACTCAGTCAAATAAAAAAACAGAATAACTAGATAGCTAGTTTTAGGGGTCCTCGTCTAATTGACGAAAGGTTTCACGAAATTCAGTACAGATTTTTATTAATTTTAAACGATTATTAATAAAAACGATCTATTGAAATGGAATAGAATTTTTTATTCCACCTGACAAATTCACTGTCTCTAGGCACAATTATTTTTAGCAGTAACATATCTTAGAGCGTGTTTTGAATGGTCACGGGACCCTTTCTTTCGCGATTTTGAAACAGTCTGAGCCAGATTATTGCTAATTAATTGATGCTTGCCGCAGTCTCATGAAAAAGGTTCTGTGTAGAAAAGAGCACGATGTATATTCAATTCAGGGCTTACAAAATTCTTGCAGGGTTATCTTATCAAATTTAGGTACGCACACTGATTAGATGGCTCCGGCTGCACCATCGTGCGTCGATTTAGGTAATCTGTTAATATCGGCTACAAATATGAGTGTTTGTTTGTTTCACGTACCTACATATACTTGCAAGATGCGGAATAATCTTCTACTGATGTTTTTTTCCTGAAATACAGAATTCCGAACTTCAAAGCTAAGATCAAAAGAGTCCTCTTCAATAAGGGTAGGCAACGCTCCTGGCATTGCGAACTTCCATAGACGGCGGTGATCACTTATCATCAGGGGGCCAGGCACCTATGCCACCAATTTAAAAAAAAAATAAGTTACTGGCAATGGGACTTTTGGAGCAATTACTTGTTTAATTATTTAGTTAATTTACTAAACAATCCTTAACAATGACGTATTTAAATATTGAAAGAGTAGACATATTCTATATTGAGAAATTACTAATACGCTACTTTACTGTCAGAGGGAAACGTTGTTTTCATTGCAATTTCCTTACAAAAATCTCGATCAGCTGTTCACGAGAGACGGGAGATTTAAAAAACCTGTGTAATTTTCAACATCCAGAAGCAAAATAATCTTGCAGCAAAAACATTCGACTCTCAGCTACGAACTAAATTCTAAAATCGATCGGTTTGTAATAGAAAGAGGTAGTTTCACAGTATCGGTGTTCAAATAATAAGCGCCCATTTCATAAAATCAATTTCCCTCGGCCTATAGCGAATCTGGAAGGGGCAGTTAGCACTGCGCATGCTTCAACTGCATGCTTACAAGCCCGACCCTGGATAAGGCTAGGTGCTACTTAGTGAATCTAGGTTACCTAGCCAAAAACAGATCGATAGAGGGAGGCCTTGGGGCGGCAGTAGGCTGCGCCCCGGAAAAAAAATTCAAGCGTGCGTGGGAGCCCCAATGTTGCAAGATTCGGGGTTTTTCCTTAAACCGTGGGAGATTTTTGGTGATTCATCGAGAATTTAAAGCGGCGACCAAATATTTGCTCATAAATAAATGCAGTATCTATGGAAAAGTATGTTTTTGTTACGGCGCCGATGCTTTATCCGTGTTGTTGCCTATATTTCAGATTGTAGATTACTCAAATACATGCGCGTAGTCATTTATTATTTCAGGAAAGCAATATCATTGCTTATCGCATATGCGATGTGATAGCGGATGTCTAGTAAACAATGCGTTGCATATATCAAAGTCCAATTTCATGTAGCTTATTTACTGTTAACTATGTTGCTTAAGTTATAGTTTTAAGATAATTATTGCAACTTACGGATTCAAAGTTCTAGGCGAACGAATTGTATAACGTAATATTTTTGTCATGTAAATTACCAGATCTTTAATTGCCTTCAAAATAAGATCAGGTTCCGGCTGTTTTTTTCATGTGTGTTAGCTCAGAACTCCGTAATTATTAAACCGATTTGAAAAATGATTGTCTTTCTTTATATATTTTTTTTTACATTCAATTTGGTCCCATAGAAATTTCATGAAAATCGGTGCACTAGTTTGGTTCTAATTAGTATATCCAATTAAAGCAAATTCTAGGCATTTTTTTCTACAAGTCGCCTTCAACATCATCATCATCACCCATAACGTCACACTGCTAAGCACGGATGTCCCCTCACGTTCGTGAGGAGGGTTAGGCCATAATCCACCATGGGGACCGGTCCGGATTGGTGGATAACACACCTACCTCTGAAATAATTCTTGGGTAGGTATGTGGGTTTCCTCACGATGTTTTCCTTCACCGAAAAGCGAGTGATAATTACGTACATATACAAGCCTATCCTTATATTGTACAAGCCGCCTTGATAAATCTTTAATGATTTCAAAAGTACGACTTCATAGGCCTAACATCTCTATCTTCTATCTATATCTATCTTCCTATATTTCTAATTTATTATATATTATAAGTAGATTTGCGAATTTGTCATTACGTACTTACATGCATCATGATAACAACGATTTACCATCATACGTTTTTTCCGGAAAAATATAAAATGGGCCTCTTAAAGAGAAGGGTGACAACGCCCTGAGTGTTACAGGTGTCCATAGGCGGCGGTAACCGTTTACCTTCAGATGGGCCATCACTTTGTTTGCCTTATCATATAAAAAGAAATAGAAACTTCAAAGCGCAAAGTCAGCTAACCTTAACTAGGCCTTATCTCAAAAGAAAAAAAATGAACATAATTCCAAATTCCAGCCAGCTATAGTGCCTGAAAATTACCTTTTTCCGATCTTTCAGCCAGTACATCTGGTTAAATATTTGCGCATGCGTAGTTGAATTACACACCTTTCAATGTCAAACTCCTGCACCTGGCTTGATAAATAGGCTGTACCACGTTTTAGTTCTGTTGCCTTATCACGTTTTATCCTATTGCCTTTTCTTTGGGAATTAGAACCTTTTCATTAGTCAAAGAAGGTCGCAATTCGGAACAAAGAGTATCGCGAGCTTCGTTTGTTGAATTACTTAATCTTCAGAATAGAACTAAAAACAGGAGAGAACGGCAATGCAGTGGACAGTCTTTAAATTCAATTTAGGCGTTCAGTTGTTCTATGTAGACAACCAGTACTAATAGCACTAGATAATTATGATGATGCCATCATAATTATCAACCCATATCGGTCCACTGCTGAGCACGGGCCTCCTCTAACTTTTGTGAAGAGGTTCAGGCTATAATTCACAACGATTTTTAAAAACATTTATGGAATCACCCTCGTGCGTATTTCTTCGGCATCTCGAAAAATATTTTGACCATAAGGCGAAAATATCCATGTTTACCTAACGCGTTAATTAAATTTAGAATTGTATCACTGAGTTATTATAAAAACGGAGCCAGCCAAGTTACTCAAACTATGAAACTAAAACCCATATCAGAAACTCAGTATAAAACAGAAATATCGAAATATATGCAGGTTCTAATATCTTAAAGATATCCACACGCTTCTTCCTTGGATATTGCAGGTCATCTAATTCCCTATCTTTGCTTATGCGTACACGCAAGTGAACTTTGACTTATGTTATCTAATAAAAAGTATGTATGTTTATCTCTTAAAATACCTTGAAGCTATGACATTTTCAGTAATTATTTTATCTGAATATTAACAATTTTTCAACTTTTAAACGACTTCAAAAAAGGAGGAGGTTATCAATTCGTCTGTTTTTTTTAATGTTTGTTACCTCAGAACTTTCGACTGGGTGAATCGATTTTGATGATTCTTTTTTCATTAGCCAATAACTATTTACTACACATAACAGTTGGACAATCTATCTACAAATAATTACAGCTTCTTTTTTTTTATTCGACTGAGTGACGAGACAGAAGGGAAACGTCGTGAGGAAACCGGCACGTCTAAGAACCTCGAAATACTGGGCTGAGATTTCCATCTACCGGCAATGGGCCAGCTTGGGGGATTATGGCGCATCCTCCCTTTCTAAGTGTGTCATCCCAGCATTCCAATCAGTGGAAAAGTTATAGGCAGAAAATTTCTAATCACTTAAATGTTTCAAAAATTCTTCGTCCTTTAATACAATCGCCGACAAAAGTCACTGCACAAATTATTATTAAATGACAATTTAGATTTATGCAAGTAAAATACAATAATTTTACATGAAATAGTATGTTAAAAGTTTGTACTATTTCAATAATTTTAACGCTGCATGTACCTACTAAAAATTTATTACGTAAATTTTACTAAGTAAGTAAGTTTTTGACAAGTGGGCTGGCTCATTTCTCGCACAGAGAATAGCTATTGCTATTCAACGTGGAAATGCAACCAGTGTTCTTGGCACCATGCCTCATGGACACCCCTCTTTTGTTAGATTTTTAAGTTATTAGTTTTCCTTTTATTTATATTGTTAGTTTTTAAGTACTATTTTTACATGACTAATACCTACTATTACAATGCATTTTCTTCTATATTTATAAACCACCTAATATAACGAGGTTTGCCCTCATAACAAAAGCCTACTATATCAGTACTGCTCAATTTCAAACGTACCACTTTTTATTCCACTTCGTAACGATGAAAAGTTGGCCGAAGTACAAAAAAAGTTGGTAGTGTGATTAGATCCACTTGCAACTTCTTGTAGTCATAGAGACATACATTTATTTTATAACTAGGTTCCATTAAAGTACGGAAACCACTTTGAATAAATTGCTAACACAAAAGTTAGCAATAAACGGTCAAGTGCCAGTCGGATCTAGTGAAATGAATATTCCGTACCATAGCAGGAACTGATTACATATATCAAGTCATTCCTACCAAAAAATATTTATAATAAGTTGACATCCCCATTTCTTGGAATTTATGCGTCATCGCGGTTGTTCGCGTTACATGACATTTCAACTATCTAACTATAATAGATTAAAATACCGTTTAGTTCTAGTAACATGAAAACCGAACTGAATGTACCTAAGTGTTCCGTTTTAATGTTAAATAAGAGATGACACTTGTATAACTATCGTTATTTTTGTTACCAAGTAGTCGAAAGTTATTTTAATGTTTAAATTTATAAAAACCGTGTGAATAAAATACATTATTTCAAATATTACTCTCGCCACTTTTTGTAGCCGTAATGTGGTCCGCATGTGGTGCGTCTATAGCGATTTTTTGTAAAGTTATTTGAAGTCCCTATATGTATGTGGGATGTAAAAGAGCTTTATTTATATTACGAGCAAAATTATAAATTTTATCCGGGAAAAAGTATGACGTCAGATTTCTATTTAAGATTATGACTCCTGGTATTACCAATTGCATAAAGATTCGTTTAGCTACAATGCAATATGTTGTTTTCCTTTGTAAACAATTGGTTTGTTTCCCACCACTACAGCATTGAGGTAACCTACCAAAGTATGTATAACTAACATATATACGTTTGATGTCAATTGAGGCAAATAAATAAACGAAATGAATATTCAGAACGGTAAACGGGTCATATTTTTCTCTTTGCGTAGGCATTATAGATCTTTTTATTCATTCAAATAAGTGAGTTATACGAAATGTGTTTATTTTAGGTATTTTATTTGTGTATTACCATATTATTAGACTTTATAATTATACTACAGATTTTGAATACCATTCGAACTGTGAGAATTACTTGTACCTGTTTATAAAATTATAATTTTACACGTGTATCATTTTCTAAGGCCGGTGTAGATGTTACTAAGTAATATTTCATTTAAATAACGAATCTTGTAAATGGAGTCAATCCTAACCAATTATATTATTTATACTACGAACACTATAATTATATTACGAACCAATTTTTTTTTATGCTAAAGTATGTCATTTTGTGAGTTTGTGTGTTTTAATAAAATTGGTTTGATACACTTGCATACTTTTAGTTTTAGATTATTATATAAGATTCTTATCACCCGTGGGTGAAGCCGTAGGGTAGCTAGTGTCTCATAAAATATGTGAAAATGTTATTATATCTCAGAATTGAGCGTATCAGTGTGGTAAGTACACGTGTCGTCCGCAGTCACCAGTCCTGACCTGTTTTAATAGTACAATTTACATAAAGCCACATTTCACACAACCAAATGATGGGTTGGTCAAAATATACGAAATTCTATTTATAGATGTCGAATTCAAATCAACTTTCAATTTAAGCACATATATTGGTGCCTCGTAGTAATTCGTAGCGAATATTGTAGCACGCCGCTGAAAAGTAATAGTGGCCGCAGATTCCATTTGTGCTCAAAATAAAACTACTTAATCCACTCATAAAACAAACAATTGAACACTCATTCCAATTAAGTTACCGGCATCACACATGCATTAAATGAAAAAGTGAAATGTTCTTACCGTTTCATGAATTACGATAGTGTTTTCTTTGAAACTGAATTATTCATAGGGCGCGTTGCAATGCGGCCTACTTGCAGAGCACGAATGGGATGAGCGGCTGAGCCGGCCGGCACGAAGTACTCACGTGATGACAATCTCAGGCGGCCATCAGGTGAGCGGATAGAGAGCGAAAGGAGCGCGGTAGCGGCACGGAGCGAGCGTAGCCGGAGCAGAGCGCGACGCGGGGCTATCTCGGCACTAGGCCCTGGTGCAGCGGTGCCGAGGACGCGCGTATCGAGGAAGGAAGTCCCGGCGAACTGTCAACGGCGCGGAAATCGGGCGGCGGTGAGCGCAACGCGCAGGCGTCGAGCGCCCGTCAACAGCCGCCCTGCAGCCACTCCCGCCGCGGCGGGTGGCAGCGGGTGGCAGCGGGTGGCAGGGTGGCCGCCCGCGCCGGAGCCTACCCTTTAAATCGAACGTCATATCCCACCGCGCTGCCACCCCACTGTAATTTCTGAAAAGCGCTGACTACCCACCCCCGCCGGCTGACCCTAAAAAATGCATTGCGTAACGGTTTTATAAATTTTGCTGGAGAATGTTTGCCCAATCAATTATCCACCTGGTTTTGGGTGATGGCGGTGGTGTGGACAGAAATTGCTTTCCATTCTATGGACTTAAAAATGCACCTTTTATACAAAAGTTTTTAGAAGACCCACATACGTACTTGTTTATAAAAGAGAGACCACTTTCGTATATTTAATAACTTTTGTAAAAAATGGAAGTGTTTCATTAAGTTTCATTATTTTTCTGTAGTGTCAAGTTCATTATACATATTAGATATTATTATGTGATAAGCTGCTACCCGTCGCAAAGCTCATTTGCATTATCTCACCAGTATAAAAATACGCGTTTTTAAGTAAAAACCAACTAACCTTATGAATGATATTCACAAATCAGTAAATGTACGTCCGTGACATTTCGTTAGCCTCAAGGTGAAATAATAAATTTGAATTTATTGTCTCTCGCAATGCGTGAAAACCGACTGGTCCGCGAGGTGAAAAAGAAAACCCGGAAATCGAGAATATACACCTTAAAGATCTGATCACAATATGCTGGTTCTATAGATTGAGTATTATGGAGGTCCTGCTGCTGGACCACCCATCGTAAGACTGCATACCAGGACCATAATACTGGAACTGGACTGGATAACTAGCAAAATTCCTCTTACGGCAGGTGCCTCTTGGATAAGAGTAGAACCTGACTTATACCACAGATTACTGGAAAACGAACGGAACCGCATTTTTTCATGGCGCTATTTCTCCCTGTCACTCAGCAACATAGTCTGCTAGAGCGAGAAACACTGCTGATAACCCGACGCACGATCAGATGAGTTATTATGATTGAATCATGAACTGAGGTGATGGGAATGATCAGCTAGATAGCGAGGAGGGAATCTAGGTGCCTAGTGTTTAAGGGGATAGCTTTATATACCCTTATCTCATTGCCCTTCAAAGAAATTGAGCTAAGACGGCTTTAGTGGAGTAGTCAGGAACCTCCACAAGTAGGGTTTTAATTAACTGATTCGCGTATCTCTTTTATGAATTTTATGAGCGATCTTTCTTTTTTATTGTAAGTACGTGAGACACTTGGTCACGCCTGAACCACTAAACGAGATTTAAAATATTCATCACTAATGGATAGCTTCATTATCAGCGAGTAATATAGGCTATATTTTAGCCCCGTATTCCTACGGGAACCTAGTATTATCTATATATATATAAACGTTATGCTGGTTTGTGTACGCTTCAAAAACTCAAAAAGTTCTGCACCGATCGAGCTGAAATTTTAGCATGATATATAATCCGCATCAAGGATTGTTTTTATCTATTTTTTCATCAGTGACATATCAGCGAATGTGCGAATGTGCCACAGCGAAGCGTGGCAGGGTACAGGTAGTAATATTATAAATGTGCAAGTTTGTAAGTTTGGATGATTGGAGGGTTGTTACTCAATCATCCAAAAACAGCTGAACGGATTTAGATAAATTTAGCACAGAGATAGTCTATTATCTGGATCAACACATGCGTTACATTTTATCCCGTAAAAATAAAAAAAAATTGTGGGATAATACAAGTAAGTGCGGGTGAAACCGCGGGGCTTGTACAATATACAGGATGTAAAAAAAAACATTTTAGTTACAGATTAAGCTAACAATAGCGTGTAATTTATATTCTCTTGAAATTTGAATTCTGGTGTTTATTTTGAAATTGCTTTTTTATGGTACTATCTAATTTTTTACTGTTTTCTGTTTTGTGGTAATTCAAGATTTTAATGTAAACAGTGCCAACGTGAGTTTCTACTTTTATGTAGGTATTTCATATGTTTGTATAAAATTATTTATTTATATATAAAAATTATTTATTTTTATGTTATATCCTCGAAGTACCTACGTATAATGTATCTACTGGAGGTTGTCATAATGAAAGTTATATGTGAATATGAGGTAGAAAACATTTGGTTTATTATTTATACCACAAATTAAAATGTTAATTACCTCAGAGTTCCGACGTTATTTAACCTGAGTTTATTATATGTTTTTTTTTATTTTTTATATGATTTTTTAGGTAAGTGTAGATACACATCCTTCATTTATATACTCGGGTTTTTGTTACGCCCTGTATAGATATATTCATATTTTGAGTCTTATTCATAAACATTGATGATTTTTAATATAATAATATGACGATTTAATAAAACATTAGGTAACTCGTTTAAATGTTTAACTACCGATTTTAATAGCTGTCAGCTTAATTACCACCCATAGTATTTTTTTAATGTTAAATGGCAAAATAGTGGTGATAAAAACCATCAGCTGTTGTTGATTAATGTCTTTTTCCCAATAATCAAAATATACGTAGTTTAGTTTCTAACGTGATCATTCCTGTCATCATCAATCATTAAATAATTTTACTATGGTTAATAATAGCGCGAAGATTATTTTATTACACGATTAATTATTTACAGAAAGTAGGTGGGTAGTTGATTTGCATTTCAAAGTTCTAAGTCCTGCAATCTAAGCTATTTATGCAGAAGCCTCATCGAAATAAAACCTATTTTGTCATGCATGAAAATAGCTTCTATTTCCGGTTTATACAAAGAGGTTGGATTAAAGCAGGTTTTGATGAATAAAAATGACTTTTACGCATCATAGAAAAAGTTTGCAAAACAACAGAAGGTCGCCCGGTCGCGGTCGTTAGTAGAGTAAAGCATATCTATCCCTGTCACCACAAACACATAAGCTTAACTAAATATAAGGACAATCGGTGGTCATCCTAGCTAACTTATTGCTAAATTCCTCAAAAGGACATGTTTCAACAGTCCCTGCCGTCCCCACTCCTCTGCTAAAACTACAACGGCTACTCCGTGCTCCAAATTCATCACAATACAACAAGTATACGCATAAAAAGTCGCTAATATCTTTTCAATATTTAACCGTCCAGCCCTTCGTCAAACAAAGGACTGGCCCAGCAAGAATGGGGTCACACCGGCTGGCCAAAAAATAATGCATCGCTTGTGCTCTTTCCGAAATAGAATATGTAGGTCAAGCTATGCGCCGCCTCTAATACGTTACAGCTTTATTATCCAGTTTTTTGATGACAAGGGATTTTTGAGAACGTGAGTTTGGATAGGTTTTGACTGGTGTGATTAACCCCTGTTTTTTTAGGGCCGAAGAGGCCGCTATCATACCTGGTGGTGGGTGACGAGGATGAAGCCACCTGAAAGATACCATGTTCTTTGGCTTGGTAGTTGAATAGATTTAAATTATACCACCCAGTGATGTACCGCTTAGTCCTCTAGAATTACCAAGTAGTTTGGAGCAAATTGAGCCCTATGCACTATTTTTTCGAAAATGAGGTACAATGTACCACGTCAAGAAAGGTCAAAAGCTGCACGAGGAGGCTTGCTTTATACGGCATAACAGGTATGCTGATCCATCTAAGGATAACTCGCCTATAGCTCTCGGCACGCGGTGTGGTCGAGCTTGTCGTTCCCGTGCTGGTCTGTATAGCCATCAACGTAAGTGTCTCTCACAGATCACAGACGCTGTTTAAATCGTCTGCATTAGACGTACAAGCCCATGTATCATCATCTTCAATATTAACAGTAATTTGTATTGTGCGAGAAATAAAGGTATCGTCGACCCATATTCACCAAAGCACACTTCACTGAGCACGGGTCTCGTCAAACTCGCGTCAGTAAGATTAGGCATAAAATAATTAGGAAATAATATAACAAAATTCAATGAAACAGGGTAATATTTTTAGAGGCATAATATTTTAATATAGTCGTAGTAACACACTCGTCGACTGCCTAACAAAGAATGCATCGAAATCACTCGTGTCTCTCTAATAGTACGATAGAAAGTGGGACATCGCCCGATTTTTGTACGCATGTATTTGTATATTGTGCCGTGTCCCACATCGCTGGTCGGCGCATAGCATTTCTGCAATGAGGTCACAAGTGGCTACTCGTGTTGAGGAATAGAGGAACAGAATGTCCTACTGCCACGCCAGTCAAGCGATATTTGGAGCCAGATGAACAGAAACCTATTTTTGCTGCTGTAGCGGGAGGCCTAATCTGCAAGAGACCGCCTGCGGAAGTACTACACCTTTGCCAGATATTCATCCCCAAGCAGTATTGTGAAAACATTATTTTGTTTCGGTTTGAAGGGCACTGTTTCCAGCGAAATTAGTGGCCATATGAGACTTAAGAGCCGATGTCTCAGGGCGACGAGCGCAGTGCAGTGCCGCGCAATATTATGCAATGCAAAGTTCTGGGTGGCACTATAACTATTATGAGCAAGCGTAGCGCTTACCATCAGGTGAATAACTTGCTTGTCTCATCACTTAGTCAAATAAAAAAAAGCTAGAATCTAAGCTAGAGTCTTTCAGGCAGAAGGATGCGACTTCATATCCCAGTAGCGGGTATCAATCCAGCAGCCACGTATCAATGTGCTACCTTAGCCGTGACTTCTGCGCGTGTTTTGGCCTACACACTACACAAAACATAATAATATTTGAACAACATATTATTAACTTGTTTGTTGTGAAAACTTCAAACATTTTCAAAAAAATTATATCTATGTTTTGTGTAGTGTGTCGACCAAAAGACGCACAGGAGACATCATGTACGCACCTACAACCCGGTCACAATATCTGTGCACCTGACCTCGTAACGTCATATCGGCGGTCTCTTTCTCGCACCGGGGAGTGCGAGAGAGAGAGAGCGAGGCGCCGCATTCCAGCGAGGTGCACAGATATTCTGACCGGGTTGTAATTATTTCTCTCTTTTTGGTGAAGGAGAAATATCTTAAGGAAACCCACATGTCAAAGAATTTAATTGTAGTTTCAGACACTTCTGAATATCAAAAGTAAAAATAATAGTTTTACCCACTAGCGACTCGCCCCAGCTTCGCCCGGATAGCACTAAGTAAGTATCAATAGCTGGAGCCATTTTTCCCAACATAATTTCCTAATCATATCAGTAGATAACTTGGACAAGCCAAGTCTTCAAATTTCTTTAATGATAAACCTTCCTCGTTATTTAGTTTGCCTATTGGTGAAAACAGAATAATAATCCCCACCGTAGCTTCTAAGATTAGCGCGAACATACGTACAGACAGAGGCAATGGGGTCTAACATTTATGAAATGATTTAATTAAAATTCGTAATTCCAACTCGGAATTGAGGCCTGGTTTTTGGGTCTACAGCAATATGGAAAAAGTTAGGAGAGCGTCCTAGAGTTGGGTGGTCAGATGGAAACATGGACCCACAAAGGGAGGTGGCATCTGAACAAGAATTCACTAATTTGTAGGACGTGAATCCCACCAATGGATAAGTAATGGCTGATAATGACGGAGTAGGTCTACCCAAGCCCATAACACACGAAGAGCTTCCCAGAACTTTGAACTTTTGAACTTTGGAAAGTGCGCTGAGTCGTTGACTCGTGAAATCTTTCTCGTAAAATCAGTACGAGGGGTCTATTCTAATACCGAATTCGTTTTCGTTTCGGACAATCGATTAGCACTCTTCAAAGTTTATTTTTATGAAGTTCGTGTTTACTAACTTGCTGTAATTACGAACTTCGTAACAAAATATGATGTATTGATCTCACAAAATGAAGCTCATGCTTAAGTAGTGTGTGAAGTCTCATTTACACGGTGACAGTATTATAATAATGAATAATTGTACCGCAACCCAGTTAAGGTTACTTACTACTGGACTCGTGTTGATAAGAGTTTTAACTTAGTCTAGTATTCACTTCATGGCGATCATCATCATCATCATCAACCCATAACGTCCCACTGCTGGGCACGGGTCTCTCCTCACTTTCGTGATGAGGGAAGGCCATAATCCACTACGGGGGCTCAGTCCGGATTGGTGGATAACATACCTACCTCCGAAATAATTCTCGGGTAGGTATGTGGGTTTCCTCACGATGTTTTTCTTCGCCGAAAAGCGAGTGATAATTACGTACATATGTTTTACAGAAACACATTGGTACGTGCCTGCACTGGGATTTGAACTCACGACCTTCTGATTGGAAGGCGGACGTTCTCCTACTTGGCTACCACCGGTTTCATGGCGATGCGAATGGCAAACTATATGATGCTGCAATTTTTTTCCGGCAATCAAATCTCATAAACACGCCAAATTTCAACGTCAACCACGACTAAACCATTTGGGTATCACTTCTGTCGCGTTATCTATTAATTGCCAATTGGAACTACTTTTTCTTAAAACTTTCTCTTTCGAAAGCCTTCTTTTGAAAGAAAAAAAATAGTTACAGGCGAACATAGAACCTTCACCTTTTTGGTAGTCCGTTAATAGAAGTTATATTATGTTTTGAATTTGTATTCGAATTATAATAACCGAGTCATGTTCTAAGTAATTGGTAGTTGGTAACCCTATCTCGATTATAGCTGTAATTCGAAGTTGCGTCCCTGGAGACCACCTTATCTGATGCAAGCTTGCGCCACACGTATGCTCATCGACAATGTCATAACTGGACCGTAATGGACCATCGTGATAGTGTCAAATTCTGTTTAGATAAGAACTATTTGACAGTAGGTGGTTGAAATGCAGCTGCTCGTGTAAAGTCATGTTTCTAGCGCGTATTTTGGTCTATATCATCATCATCATCAACCCAAAACGTCCCACAGCTGGGCACGGGTCTCCCCTCACTTTCGTGAGGAGGGTTAGGCCATAATATATACCACGGGGGCCCGGTCCGGATTGGTGGATAACATACCTACCTCCGAAATAATTCTCGGGTAGGAATTTTACTTTAAACAGCTTCTTTTAGATTTTGAACTGAGGTCGGGGAAGCTATTGTAAACTATAATTATTTATGGGATTCGCGGCAATCGTAGAAAGCAAATCCAAACGTTTCAAAAACAAAAAGCCCGCCAAAATAAATGTGTCCGAATTCGAGTGAAAAGTGTTCCGAATGAAATAGACACTTATGCGGATTAAACAAGTGACGTGCATTGCTATTTAAAATCAAACTTAATTTTAAATAGGAAAAGACCTTGTTTACTTTGTTATAAGTACCCACCTATTAGCATAATTAACGTTTGTTTATGATGTATTTCTACAAATCAAACATTACGTTCGTGTATATTATAAATATGTGGGCATTTATTTTGTGGTTTTGCATGTGGAGTCATATGCTTCACGGAACAATGTGGGAATAGTGTGATTGCAATGAGACGATTGTATTTTAATTTTGATACAATGGTGTCGATATAGTTTGTTCAGTGTGTGATAGATTTAACACCGGATTATAACTATGGTGCTTTTATGCTTAAAAAAATAAGTTT
Source organism: Campaea margaritaria (assembly GCA_912999815.1). Taxonomy (NCBI): domain Eukaryota; kingdom Metazoa; phylum Arthropoda; class Insecta; order Lepidoptera; family Geometridae; genus Campaea; species Campaea margaritaria. The sequence continues at coordinate 11,565,194 of OU538790.1, forward strand.
CGTACTAATTGTTTGAGTAATAATTATTACTATTTCTATTCATAATTATTTTACCAGCACCAATTAAAAACAACTGCTGAAACTAACTTTGCATTGAACATACAATTACTGCAACAATATGTAATTTCTTATAAATCATATTAGACTTATTAAAACAAATAACAATTATTTTTTGTAGAAATGAACGATGTTTGCGTAAAATTTAACAATTTAATTTTACTAATGTGCGTAGAACTTTTTATATTTCTTTGCAGATGATAAAGTAACTTATAGTTGATAAAATAATGTATTCAAAAATACAAAAAGGTAAAATAGGAAGGGGGATTTATTATATTACCTGCGGTATAGGTAGTTTAATTGCACCAAAAAAATTTGCAAACGAATGAGAGATAACTCAAAACTAATCAGAATAAAATGTGTAATGCAAAGAAAAACAAATAAGAATAATAACCTATAATAATCCCAACACTAGTTTCTATAAACTGCTAAAGACAATAAAATAAAATAAATTAATTATTTGACTGCGAGATACAAAAAGTGGTTAGGTAGGTATATAATGCAAAATCTAATCGCGGTCTCACTGTAGTTTTATCTATGCTATTGCGTGCATGTTTAAAATAATGCCCAGGGGAGGGCGCGGGGAGAGCGGGGCGCGGCGGACCCGCGCGGCCCGCGCCTGCATACAATGCCAGGCCGCATCCCGGGCAAACACCGCGGCACGTGTAAGCCCAGTGCCGAACTGGAAAATTAAGTAATTTATTCAATACTGTATGGGTGAAAAGTTTTTTATGGGTCCTATTTAAATTTCATGACTATTTCAGTTTCTATTTCATTAAAATTCTTCCAGTAGTTTTATTAGTAAATATTTTTAAGTTGTTTTTTTTTTGGCATCTGATATATTTATGGATAAGTAATTATTTATATGTTCTTAATTTTTTTTAATTCATTTTTTATTTTACTGGGTAACAAGACGGTCAAGTCGTAAATATTCGTAATGGAGGTAGCTTGCATTTTTTTTTATTAATATAGTACTTGCTTCTGATTAATAATCTTTACTACTTATTATTGATCAGATCAGCCTCATATCGAAAAGTATTTAACTGAATGATACGTTTGCAGAATAATTAAAAGAAAAATTAAAATCAATTTCGGTAGTAGGTAATCTTCATTTAATAAATCCATTTAATATTTGACAATTTCCGCTTACACAAATAAAACGGCACGTGTAAACGGACAGCCTTTATGCAGTTACATCGAAAATCCTTTGAAAGCCGCCCTCGTTTTATAATCGCCCGGGGCGGCAGCGGTGTGGGGCGGTAGCGGTGTGGGGCGGCAGCGGTGTGGGGCGGGCGGTGGGCGAGACACGGTGGCACGTGCAAACCTCCTGCCTGATCTGCCTGGACCCGGGAATATTGGCACGTATAACATAGAAAACTACTGCATAGATTCAATTATAATCTAAAAATAAATCGAATAAAAAAAAATATATCTGACTGCAACTAATAGCATCTGACATACTAAAACTGAGTGACTAAAAATGACAGCTGACAGTTTAAAACAGACGTCATGGGCTAGACAGCACAGAGCTGCCAATAGAAGTGCGTAACTAAACTGCGAGTCAACTGCTGCGACCGCATGCCCGACAGTGATGCTACGTATACGGTAGATAACCTTTAAAAAGCTAGCTATGGTGTAAATGTCATCACAGTTTTTTAATGAACTCATTAAACTAGCCTAAACGTTATTTCTAAAGCTATCAACCGAGTTGGCAGTGAACTGGCTAAAAAAAATAGCACCATAAAAAATTTTTTTAGCTATTTCAGTTCAAGTCGAGGCACATAAATGAACACCAACTTCACGGTCACTCATGGGTACGTGGCAAATAGTAGAAATAATATTTAACGCGTAGTAAAATGTCCAATCCGGACCTGTAATCGCATTGTGCGATAACGTCATTCACTCACACACCAAAGCGCATAGCCGAATTTCGTGGATATATTTTCCTATTCCGCATGGATGTGTGCAGCCGCAACGCCTGTGGCGGTGAGACGGCGATACGACGAGTTGGCGAAGTGCAAGCGAGACACAAGAGGCTTATATAACGCATTATTTTTATAATTAACAGACAAAAATTGAGAGATACGGCGGCGCGACCCTGAGAGAGGACAGTGCTCCCGAGAAACGAAAATTTGCACAGATCGAATGTGGGCGGCCTCGAACGCTGCACGCTACACACACACGCTAACACCGCACACATCCAAACGAGGGAAAATTCTCGACTTCCGCGTGTGAACCAGGCCTACGAGCTACGCTGCCTACATGCACCCTCCCCGCTCTATCGATCGCTGCAACCCTTTATGCCCTATTAATTTTAAACTACATTGAAAACGAAACCAAACTGCTTTATAAAGACGTAATATTTGATGTAGATACATAAAATGGCAATTTGAATAACGTGAATGGCTCGCTCTAGCAACAAGTTAGAAGGCAGGTTTTACACATAGGTAGATAGTATTATTAAGTAGGCAGTGAATGAATATTAATAATGAAGATACGATGTTAAAAACTTGAAACTCAAACCATTTATTCTAAGTTCGCAATACATAGCACTTAAGTCAAACCCTTAAAGTAGAATTCGGTGGAACTCCCGCCGTATTCTACCTTTAGCTAATATAAACAAATTGATAAGACTAATTAATAATTAATTATGCGACTTATAGTAACTTCAGTAAAACACATAATACTGATACATTTAAGTAGGTACATATATTTTGGTAAAGTAGTGGTTGTAAATTGGGTGTTGCTTTGAAACTTGTAAGTTAACTGTGTTTCTTTTTTTTTTCAGTTTTCAATAATGTAGGTTCCTATTATATGGTCTGCGAGAATATGAGCAGAGAAAAAAATATGTATTTAAAATTGGTACACGATATATTACGTAGCCTAAAACCTTATATCGCTTGCAGCCTAGAAACTGAAACAGAAAAGTGAAGAAAAACTATCGGTTTCTTAGTATACAAAATAAAGCACATACCATCAAAACTTTTAATCTGACCTAACCGAGACTTGTTACTATCTACCATCACCCGCAATCGACGACTTATTTCTAACCGACTTCAAAAAAGATTCTTAATTCGACTGTATTTTTCTTTCAGACAAATTACAGATTGACCGACAAAACCAAATATTATAAAGACAAGACACACCTTCATATGTCATTTTAACAATTTACTAATCTATGCCAGTCTTCCTTTATACCTACTCAAGAATTCTTAAAATAATCTCTATTATCGTTAGTAACTCCTATAAATTATTGTAAGCTAAAATGTCTATAGAAGAGACTTTTGTAGTAATACATAGCTAAAAGTAAACCACCAATAGAATATTCTCAAACGTAGATAATAACTATATATTTTTGAATGTACCTAAATAATGTGTTAAATGGAAGAATTCATTTTATCAATTCAACAATTTAATAGTGGTCAAATGTTATCATCTTTTGCCGTAACGAATATCCGTATTGCAAATTAAATAACATAATATCTACGCAAAACATTCATATTTTTAATAGTCGAAATGACTGCGTAGATACAAGATTTTGATGGTTAAAGTTAAAAGTTTATTCAACTCTATGCACAAAGTAATAATCGATAAAGAGGTTTCATTTTTTATTGAGTTTATCTCTGTATTTTTTTTCATTATCAAATTTCCTTTAGAGGGTCAAGGAAAATATTATAAGAAAACTGAAATGTAATCAACAGTCCGGGCTTGTATCGGCATCAGTAGAGACAGACGCTCTGTGCAATTTAACAAACTGTGACTTCAGAGGCCTGGTGCTAAGTGACGATGCGGTCGAAGACTATGCCCATGGGACTTAGGACTAGGACTGCAATCCGGTCGGGTGTCCCCGGATTTATTCTCGGTTCAGGAGCATTCGGGAATGTCCGGGTAGGGTTTACAAGAAGCGTCTGGGAAAAACCCGGACTCCACCGTGAGGCGTTGAAGTTCTAACAGCTATTAAAAAAAAATCGAATTCAGATTATTGAATATGTTAAACAGGTCAAACTAGTAAAAAAACGTATATTGGGTCGGGCCTTTCGAGGGGCTTCGACCAAAATCCGGATTTATTTAAGCCTTTGTCCGGTGTTATCGGTTTAGGTGATGCAGCCCTACTCAAGACCAATTCTGTGCACATGAAATGATCAATGTCCAATTGTCAAATGTAATTTACAAACACTATTCAAACAGCATTAAAAGATCAAATATACTAAAGCGCTCTGAATGTAAATATTTATGAATACGACACTCCCACTTCATGGTGGCATCATTCAAAGCCGGTGTCAAGTAATGACGACGCCATTTAAACGTTCTCAAGATGCGTGAATCTGAATTGTTTCTGTACATGTTATGCCATGATTAAAATATATTTAGACATTATTACCGCCTTATTTATAAACGTCTCTTAAAGTTAAGGACCCCATTTAAGTTCTAACAAAATTTTTGTAGTACTGTGCAGAATTTCAACGACGTGCTTTTAAGAGGCACTTTAAGAGGCATTTGTAAGTAAAGCCATTAGTCCGTAGTTACAGCCAACTGTCACTCCCTAATAATCGACTTTAAGAGTCACCCAAGAAGGTGTAATAAAACATGTGTCACCATTCGGAACAATTTGGAACCATATATTAAGTTTATTCTGCGACAAGCTGTAATTACTAGCTGGTACTCCATTAAAGTTTTAGATAGTTTCCAATTCCAACTAGATCGACCTCCGAACCGATGAATAATATATTCCTCATATCGATCGTCCCTTTAATAGAGCTGTGCGTGGCAAGAAAGACATTATTCGATAGCTGACGGTATTTTCTTAACTTGTAACTTTCTTTGATAATCTTACCATTAAAACTTTGCTGGGTGGATTAAGGTAACGTTCGAGATACCAGGTAAATATCCTTAAAAACAAGTGAAGCTAAAGACCAGCTGGTAAAAAAGTCACACATACGTCCATTAACCATACTGCATACTACATTGACTTCATGGTGCGCTTTGGTACATAACGATATAAGGATTGAAACCTCAATTTCTTTCCAATGACCTGCTTTCGTGTTTATCTGCTGATTTCCATAGTTCTGCGTACTTGAGAGGGCGTGTAAAATTTTCATTCTTGGTTGGTATTGATGTCATCATCAACCCATAACGTCCCACTGCTGGGCACGGGTCTCTCCTCACTTTCGTGAGGAGGGTAAGGCCATAATCCACCACGGGGGCCCAGTCCGGATTGGTGGATACATACCTACCTCCGAAATAATTCTCGGGTAGGTATGTAAGCAGTTGTAAAGCCATGTCCCATGCCATGTTCCATGCAGTTCATTTTATGGCCTTAAACTGAACGGCCTAGATTGGCTCCACACACTCATAAAGGCAAACGTGACGTGACGTCACTCCAAAATAGACTGCCGAGAATGAGAGAGAAAGAGAATGAGATGGAGCTATATAAACTCCCATAAATGCAAACAAATTGTTCCGATCTCTTTGGATGAATGTCTCTGGTCGACTTATGAACGCTGAGCGATATTGGTGATGACAGTTAGCAGGGCAGTTCAGTTTAAGGCCTTAAACTGGGTGGATTTAACTGTTCGTGGAGAGGCCCCAGGTCAGATGTTCTGATAAACTTTAAAACTTGCACTACCATAGACAGTCACTCGTCTACTCGACTCATTACTCTCTCGCGTACATTTTAAACCCCACAAAAAGCTCTTTCTATTTAAAATAGTATTACCAAAACTAGCTGTAAGTACCTACTATAATTAAGAGCTAGTCCCATTTTCGTCAACCAATACCACGCGGTATCAGGGAGACAAAAAAGAGTCGCGAAACGTGAGTGACATCTTCGCCATTGCCAACTGCAAACAAAAATAGACCCAAAATAGTTGCACACATGCGCGAGAACAAAAGATTCTCACACAGCCATATACAAAACTCAGCCTACTCGAATATAGAGGCGACCTCCCAGATTGCAAACGCTGCGAGACCATTACAGGCACACAACCATGCAAAGGTAGGGTCCCACACATGCACATCTAGCCCCCACATGCAAACTTAGGGCCCCATACATGCATAGTCACATTCCTAATCCCAAGACATCATCGATAAAAAACACATGAACTTGAAACTTGGCCGTGAACTCAGCTAGCACGTTGGACTGACGTCATCTACCAACAAAACAACGAACAATTGCATAACATTAACCATACACTTCCTTCTTGATGTGTAATTCGATTAACAGGTCAAAAAAAGCATATTGTATAGAAATAAAAGGTCTTGGTTTTCAACGCTAAATAATCCATTATTATTATGGTGCAGATAAGTCCTACTGTTTGATAAGATAAGGTAACAAAAAGTACCTGCATGGTAGATTCGGTTATGTTTACTAGAAGGTGATGACGCTGGATAGCAACTCTTGCAACTTAAGGGTATTCTAAATCTAAGACACATAAAAACCGTCTATAGATAGCGCTTAAAATCAGTTATAGCTTAAAGCTATCAGTAGACGCTACTAATGAAGACGTAATAGTTCAATATTATGTTTATTGACAATGAAAGACATTTGAATTTTGACAGCCATAAAAAGTGCAACACTTTAAAGGTCGTCATCGATCGTTTTTTTTAATGTAACCAAGTGATGAGACGAGCGAGACGTTCACCTGATGGTAAGTGCCAGGCCTGCCCATAATAGCTACAGTATCACTTATCACCAAGAACTTCCCATTACAAAATTTATTTAGGTCGTGCGTAAAGAGCTAATTGATAAGCCTGTATTGAAATCTTGATTAAAGATTTTCTTAAAGACTCCTCATTGGAAATAGGAACAAATGATAGCTATCGTGACAGTAAAATAACATCACAGAGAACACACCATAAATACATTATACAATTAATATTTAGGTACTTCTACAACGTAAAACCTCGTATCACTACAAGCAAAGTAGCAGTACTAGGCTAGGTATAACGTGAACTAACATAGTATTAGTATGATTGCATGGAATACACTTTGTTTCTGATTGGCACTGCTGCAACGTTAGTTTTATTTATCAAATTACACTTCCGTTTCTTAGCTTTATCATGTGTACTAGCTGCGCCTAGCGGTTAAAAGCTTTAATGTCATATTTATTTATTTCAAATCAAAAGCCTAAAAAACAATGTTCATGCTTCTAGCTAGAAAAATGACGAAACTTTCATACAGACATTCATCCCCTATTTCTACGCCTTACAACCCTTTTTCCGCTTTGAACAGTAGCCTATCACCTAATCCAGGTTATAAACTATCTGTGTTCTAAATTTCATTCGAATCTGTTCAGTAGTTTTTGCGTGAAAGAGGAACAAACATCCGTCCTGCCATTCTCACAAACTTTCGAATTTATAATATTTAGTAGGAAGTTCAAAGCTCAAGAATAAAACCTAGGTAGTCGAATTGTTTCTCAAAAATCTCCTAAGTTTAGAGTTACAATCAGCGTTAACAGATTGACATCGCAAGTTGAATACTAAAGATATTGCAACACATAGCAACTCTCAAGTGTATATTTTTCGAAGTGACATTATCTTGAGTCTTGTCTAATAAAGTGAAGTAGTAAAACCTAACTTATTAAACAAATAATTTCTTTTTCTTGTATTTATGTTCCCGGTTACTCCGAGATCTAGATACTCATATAACTAGTTGTCCCTAAACCTGTGAAGTCTGTATTATGGAAATAAAACATAACTACTCGAAAATAACACGGAAATATGATGAAATCATGCTATTCTAATGTGCAATGAAGTGTTACAGCGCCAAAGTGTGTCACGATTATTTACGTGGGTTACAGGCTAAAAAAACATCAAGATGCGTCACTTGCAATGCTAAGTTAATATCTATACTAATATTTTAAATAAATTATTACGCGTGATAAAAGCTAAGCATACACGCACAGACGTGCCAGGCAGGCAAAACTGCTGGTGTATGGTGACAACAGATACGGATTTGCCTGTCGGATGTGTCTGTTTTCACCGTCACAGTCCGTAGTTTCACAGTGTAAGCAAAAATCTCACCTTTAATAAACCCTTAATTCATTTCAATAACATCAAAACAATTTGGAGTCACAATGATTAAGCGCATTAAAGTGTGAATCATGATTGCATATCTTAATGTATTATTATAATGCGTAATAATAGGTACTATAATTATATCTATTTTAGAGCGGAATGCACGATTTGAAAGCATTATGATTATAGCAGACCCTAAGATAATGAGTTTTGTTATCAAGCACGTATTTTTCTAATCACAAGCAACAGTAGTATTCGTGAAATCGTAAACGTTAAATGAGTTTAATAGTTGAGTTACCTAGGCGAGTTCTGTGTGCCGCTTAAACTGTTATGGGCAGGCGTAGCGTTTACCATCAGGTGATCGACTTGCTCGTCTCTGTAACATAATAAATAAAAAAGGTACTGAAGCTAAATAGTGTTTTTTGCGTTACTCTAATTAATCTCAGGCGCTTTTAACAATAATGTTTAATATAACATGATGATTTCTATATATTTAAAATATTTAAAAAAAAACAGCATGGAAAACAATGTTCAGATTTTGCATTTTCTTATTTTTTTATAATATCTTTCGATAGAATTTAACGATTCCTAATTAAAACCACGTGCTACATAATCAGCTCATTAGCATTTCTGTATTCAGACACAACAGCTTCTAACGCTGATAACAATTGATAACACCACTCTATCAATAAGGAACTACCATAACCCTAAATGACAATGCAACAAGTAGCGAGCATATCAAATTAGCAACGAAATCGCGAGCCGCTTTGAACCTTACCCCTGGAACATAGAGTTGGAAATCAGATTCGTCTCTGATAAGGAAAGATTGATGCCCAGATTACGTAATGGACTTGAATCAACACTCACGGTCATGGTGTTTTAAAGGTCAGCCAGTGGCTTTGAGAGTGGATACAGTAAGATTTAAAAAGATGGCTTTGTTTTTTGTTGTCTTTGCCTACGCTAGCGACTTCGCACGCTGTCTGTACTTGCAAGTTTTTGTGGTTCGCTAAGTATCTGACTCAATAACTATCCACAGACACCGGTCGAGCTAATGTGAGGGTATGCGTATATGTGTGCGTGTGTAAATTTTTCCCGTTTTGTCCCACGGGAACATACTATCGGGATAAAAAGTACCCTATTACTCAATCCTGGTTATAAACTATCTGTGTTCCAAATTTCAATCGATTCCGTTCAGTAGTTTTTGCGTGAAAGAGGAACAAACATCCATACATTCTTACAAACTTTCGCATATATAATATTAATAGGACTAGCTGCACCCCGCGGTTTTGCCCGCATTAAGGCCGTTAGTCTCATCAAAATGGTACTTTCTAACGCGAACTCCTCCCTCACGGCTGGTTTTAAAAATCAGATGAATATATAATTGAATTTATCAATTCCAGTACAACATTTTGATTTATGCTTTTTTTTTTAAATTAACAATGTTAAGTATTATTTTAGAAAACAAGGATGATATTTTTTTTATTAGTGGTGCATCTTCTACCAAACGGCTTCGGTGATTTCGGCAGTTCCACATATCCCCACTGATTTATCCCTACTGGTAGGGAAGAACGGATTTTTTTTCCACCTATTACTACTAGGGATATTTTTCTTCCATGTATTTCTACTATGATCAAGTACATATAGGAAGAAAAATCAAAAGAAAAAAATAAAAAAATAAATTAGGTTTATTTTATTTTACTTATAATGGCTACTTCAATTGAACTCGATATTCATAAACTGTAATAACGATTTCTCAATCGCAAAATTGTTTTCATGTGAAATGTATTATTTTCTCTTTTTTCGTGTTATTTCCATGCAATTGACGTAACAGCCACGTTGAAGTGCGCGCTGACTTGGGCTTTATTGCAATAGTATTTCGTGTGATATTTATGCTGAGCCGCGTAGAGTTGCTAATTTGGGCACTGTAATCACCTTAAGCATTATCCCGCAAGAACTTAACATTATTGATAATTTTTACGCGATAAAAAGTATTTAATAATAAAAATCCAGGTAATAATGTTGTGCCAAAATTCATCTAAATCCGTCAATGGTTATTAAAGTTTCAAAAGAGTAACAAATATCCATCCATCCATTTTCATAAGATTTCTCATCATCATCAAAGTATTTAATTGGTTTCTTACAAAGCATTGTAATGTTACCCGTAAAATGTATAATGTCGTATATTGTACCCACGCCGAAAGTTTACCCCTTTGAAAAGCTTGACAAAAAACTGAAGACGTATAAATTTCCTTTTGAAATCCAGCGTTTGAACGTCACTTGCAATTTGTTGACGTCAATTGTTTTCTTCATTAATTGCGTGCATTGATTTGAAATTGTTTTTTGTTGTTTGTCGAATGAGGTAATGGCGACATTTCGTATCAGTTTGTCAGGTCACCCATGGGCCTCTGGATTGCTATCAAACGATAACCACTGGGACCGAAGGGTTACCGTGCACTCTGAAGTCCGAGGCACGGAGCGATGGAAGTCCGCACAAGGCTTGAAGGGCACTGTTTCCTACGAAATTACTGGACATATAAGATTTTAGAGCCGATGTCTCAGGGTGACGAGCGCAGTGCAGAGCCGCGCAGGATTATGCAATGCAAAGTTCTGGGTGGCACTGTAACTGTTATGGGTAGGCGTAGCGCTTACCATCAGGTGAACGACTTGGTCGTCTCGTCACTCAATCAAATAAAAAAAAGAATAAAATATCGGTCAAAGTTTTCTCACTATACTATTATTATTTAGGTGACTAAACCACAGTCATTATATTCGATTCAAGTTCGAATTCCTATTTTTTTAGTCATGACTGTACAACACAATGACTCAAGAATAGCGTTCCTGAGTATGATTAGCTCAGTTAAATCTATTTCCCCCTATAAATTAGAAGTTACAGTGGTAAAAGTCTTAAAATGAATCCGCAGTTGAGTCCACCCAACTATCATTTATGTAAAAGCGTTAAAAATTACAATTCCGATGACATCCAAAGGCCATTCAAATACGAATCCTTTGGCAGAACTACAGTTCTATCAGTTTCAGTAAGTAACAAGTATATTTCTTTAACATACACTACAGAAAATAATATCCATTTCTTATTAGTTAGACGTAGCCCTATAAATTCATAACAAGGTCTGCACTCACTATCGACTGGCACGTGGAAAGGCCCAAAGTACTTTACAACGGGTTAGAATCCGTACTCTAACTTCGCGAAACATTTCTCTATCACTTATCACTGAACAAACACACCCGGCAAATATTGCCGGATGGAATATTTTGATGCCAACAATCAATAACCCGGCGGTGAATCGGGAGCTGCGAAGTCTCGTTCCTATAGCAACCATCCCTTTGACGGATTTCCCAGGGTTGCTCTCTGAGCCCAGATAGGTACTATATTTAAGCGAAATCAGGGTTTTAATCTGCCAAATATCAAGGCATTTTACAAAGGCTGAGAGTGGAAATACACTCGTCGCTTTTATTCGGTTTAAACAGAAATGTAGCTGATATATATTTTTGTATGAAATGTGGCATTTCACTTACAATCACTATGAGCGAGCGTGGTGGGTTACGGCCCATATTCCCTCTATTTGGGAGAAAGCTTACCTCCCAGCAACCGAATTGAAATAGGTTAACGATGATGATGAATCTATAATTTTTAAATGTATTAAGGTTCTAGCTTCGTGTGACGACCTTGAAGTGAAATGACTTTTGAGGGTTCGGATCATCGTAATTATGTTTGGGAGGTTGAATAATCCACCACTGGGACGTGCAAATCCAATAAAGAAGTAGAAAGTAATAGTATTAAAAATAGTTACTAAGGTTTTGGCAATTTGCTTCGATTACCTAATTTCGCAAAAATACCATTAATATCCATAAATGATGGTCGCTGACGTGCACAGCCAATGGAATAAAAATATTTCGAATAGATGGCTCGGGTACAGTTTTATAATAATTATGTAGGTAGTATTGATTTGGGACAATGACCTTAAATGTGGCAAAACTGCACCTAACCATTTTTTTCTAGATGCTAACAGTCTTTTGTTTAGTTTACAATAGCGTGTAGATTATTCATGTCGCTGTCGTTGAACTGCAAAGTTGTCTTTAAGTACCTAAATGTACAGTTACATAGCAAATGAATTGAATTTATAAAAAATAAACCTAATTATACGCTATTTAAAAAAAAAAACAAAATCATGGAATTGCTTTCTTCGTTTTAAAGTATTTTAGGGAACTTAGAAAACCGTTGTTAAATATAATTCAATTTAAAACTCATAGTAAAAGCGGTGGTAGCCTAGTGGGAGAATGTCCGCCTTTCAATCAGAAGGTCGTGAGTTCAAATCCCACGTACCAATGTGTTTGTGTAAAACATATGTACGTAATTATCACTCGCTTTTCGGTGAAGGAAAACATCGTGAGGAAACCCACATACCTACCCGAGAATTATTATCCACCAATCCGGACTTGGCCCCCGTGGTGGAATATGGCCTAACCCTCTTCACGAAAGTGAGGAGAGACCCGTGCCCAGCAGTGGGACGTTATGGGTTGATGATGATGATGATGAAAACTAAAAGTAAACCTTCCAAATCTAATAAAAGTGGGTGTCCATGAGGCATGGTGCCAACAACACTAGCTGCATTTCCACGTTGAATAGCAATAGCTATTTTTCGTTGCTAGATATTTTAGAAATCTGTTTCTCTAAACTAATCTTAAATGTTTGTAAGATATTGAGATTATTATCTTAAATTAAATATATATTATTACATATTTAAATATGTGTTCGCGCCACTTACATTGGCACTCATAATACCTTCCTACCTTCCTATTCCTATCATTTCTTGGCGACTATCTCTGTCGCTCATATCGTGGTATCCACGAGAAAACTGCTTGCCGCCGCAAGTAGTCTGCGATCGACCCTCGTCCTTCGCGGCTGCCGCTCTCGCCGAATCCAAAGTACTGGATCTGCTGCTCCTCTGTGGTGGTCCACGTGAATTCGACGCGAAAATATAAACAAAACCCGCTATAAACCCGCCGCGTAAACGCTCCTTGCCGACACGCACCAACCGCCAAAAATACAGTCCACTACATCGAACGTCATAACATCCTGAAGGAACAAGCAGCTTGGAGACGGACCCGAACCGAGGTGATTGCAGTTGCATGGAGACCAGGTTAGTCGCCAAGTTCCTTTGTACTACTCTTCTACCAGCCATCCTTCCCCCGCCATTGGAGGCGCGCTCAGCCTATACAGCTTAGCTGCCGCGCTAACATATTGTTGGTCCTCCGCCGCCGGATCTTCTCTGGTCCTCCCGCTATTCTCTGGCCCCTCTTAGTCCTCTTTATAACCGCCCGCAATTTTATATTGGTATTTTTACCAACGATAATTTCCTATAATTATCGTGTTCCCGCCCGCAATTACAGTTCAGATAGTACCCTGTACTATCCTACTACGCTCTTATATACTTATTTCGTGTATTCCGCATTCCTAAATAGTAAAAATAACGATTTTTCCGTAATTCTTAATTTTTATTAAAAAGTGAAGGTATTCCTAACATCCGCCCGTGCGTCTCCGCGTGGGTATTCAATACGCCGCGCGCGCGGCAGGTAAATGCTGTAGGCAGTTGCAGTAAATTAGGAATTTCATACTTTATCTAGTTTTTTATACTTTGTTAAGATGGCTATGGCTACTCGTTCAAAAGACAAAGATAGTGAAGTATACGAGGACGCAAAGGCGCTCGATACGTTACAGGTCGAACGTTTGACCTTGATAGGTAAACGTGACATTATATTTTCCCGCTTACAAGATATTTTTAACCGATCTTTAAAGGCTTTCACTGATGATACTGATAAGGATTTATTTCTATGTGGAATGATCTCGTTAGACCGCTTACGCTCCGATTTCAATGAAATTGTGAACAAATTAAATGTCACCGAGTTGACTCTCAACGCTTCGTACACGGTAAACTACCAATCTATAAACGTCTTCGAAGATATGTTTTGCCGTTGTCAGTTTGTTTATAATAAACTTAACCCGCCTTTAAAAACCGCTGATTTCAATGTTGCCCCGCAACGTAAATCCATCAGAATTCCTGAACTCGATTTGATGGTCTTCAATGGAGATCCGATGACCTGGAGGATATTTTATGAGTCATTCAAACGCACGATTCACGAAAATCCCGATCTCACTGATCACGAACGCGTCCAATATTTAATTAATAAATTGTCAGGCCGGGCCCTTGCAGTTTGTTCTGGTATCGTACCTAACGCTGATAATTATCCGATCATATGGCAGACGCTCGTCGATAAGTATAACGACAAACGTAACCTAGCCTCCGCTTATCTTGATCAAATGCTTGATTTTAAATCTTTTAACACCGCGACGAATAAAAACTTAGAATTATTCCTAGATAAATTCTGCACGGCTGTGTCAAGTTTGAAGTCTCTCAAGCTCGATAACGTGTCTGATTTTATTTTACTATCGCTCGCTTTGAAGAAAATAGATTCAAGTACTGCACGGTCGTTTGAAATGCACATGCGAGGTAAATCTATGCCTACATACAATGAACTTTTAAAATTCATCCGCGAACAAAGCAAAATATTGGAACGCACTACGACCGATTCTCTTAGCCGCAGTGATAACAGGCCGCGTACTGCAAGGTCTACGCAGTCTTTTGCAGCATCATGCGTCACTCACTGTCCGCTTTGCAAACAAGCCGATCACGCTAACTTATATAGATGCCCTGCATTTGATAAGCTTTCTATCGACGACAGGTACACTTTTGTAAAACAAAGCAAAGGTTGCACTAATTGTCTAAGCACTACGCATATAAATACTGCTTGCAATTCTAAATTTAATTGCCGTTATTGTGGATGTAAACATCATTCTATGTTATGCCGCAAAGTATCATCTTCCCGTGAAGACAATCGCCCGTACCCTAGCGCTCCGTCACAGGCGCACGCGCCGCCTCCGCGCGCGCGAACTGGCAACTTCTCCGCCGCCGGGGATCACATGCCGCCTTCGGCATCGCCGCCGCCCGTCGCGGGCTCCGCTAGCGCTCAGCTGACGAACTTACCTACAACTGCTTATCAGTCATCACAACAACAGGTGTCGCTGTGTAATATACGCCCCGCTTCGCAGCCTAATGACACTACTTGTTTACTGGGAACCGTACAAGTTTATGCTACGGATTTAAATGGTCGCCGCCATGTAGTACGCGCCTTAATTGATTCGGCTTCCCAAAGTAACTTTTTAACTTCAAAATGTTGCGCTAAATTAAATTTAAAATGCAATAAGGTGACGAACACCGTTGTTAAAGGGATAGGTTCCGCATCTAACCCAATCAAGGGAGCAGTTTCTGCTACTTTATCTTCCCGCCTAAATGATAATTTTATTGCAATTGACGCCTATGTTATCGACCGCATAACAGACAATTTACCGGCAGTGAAAATTGACGTATCCTGCCTTTCATACCTGAACTGCCTGCCTCTGGCAGACGACAGTTTCGCTTCGCCTTCCGAGATCGACATACTTATAGGCGCGCCGCTCTTTTCTGAAATATTGCTATCAGGCCGCGCCGCTGGTCCGCCTGGTACTCCAACCGCTTTTGAAACCATTTTTGGTTTTATCGTAATCGGGACCGCTCCCGTTACTCCCGCTCATGTTACTCCCGCTCATGTTACGCCCGGTCATATTGAAACCGTTGTTTCTATCACTGACCCCTTGGTTGAAGATAGATGCCGCTCTCATATTTCCCTCTGTACCTTTACGGAAGGACCACGTTTAGATAATCTTGTCCAACGCTTCTGGCAGCTTGAAGAGGTGCAATGCACGCCGACTTTGAGCCCAGACGCTATAGAATGTGAACGCATTTTTACAAATAACGTTTCCCGCGATCCTACGGGACGCTATTCTGTAGCGTTACCTTTCTCCCGCGATCCCGCGACCGCTCTGGGTAATTCTTACCCTATCGCTAAAAAACGCTTCATGTATCTCGAACGTAAGCTCGCCGCGACACCTGCTCTGCGCTTAGAGTACGATGCTATAATCAAAGAGTACATTCAGAAGGGTTACATTTCACTGATTGACAATGATAGTCCTTTTACTGGATATTACGTGCCACACCACGCCATTGCGAGACTACAAAAAACAACAACTCGATGGCGTATGGTGATGGACGCCGGTGCTGAAACTGACTCAGGCCTCTCCTTGAATCAAGTTTTATATACCGGGGATAATTTACAAAACGATCTTTTTACAATCCTCTTGGATTTCCGCCACTATCCAATCGCTTTTACATCCGATATTAAACAGATGTACCTACAAATTTTGATAAATAAGGACCACCGCAAATATCAAAAATTCCTGTATCGATTCGATCCCGTTTTTCCGCTTGATACCTACCAATTCAACCGCGTTTGTTTTGGTCTACGTAGCAGTCCGTTCCTTGCGATGCGAGTGTTGCGACAGCTGTGCGCCGCCGACGGTGCCCGCTTCCCACTCGCAGCATCTCTTATCAGCGACAACACATACATGGACGACGTGTGCTACTCCATGCCTACTCTGTCTGCTTGTTTACAACTCAGAGACGATCTCCGCGAGTTGCTCAAGGCCGGGGGCTTCGATCTCGTCAAATGGGCTAGTAACTCACCCGCGCTCCTTGACTCCCTTCCCATCTCTGCGTTAACGGAATGCGTTAAAAATGCGAAAAATGCGTTAACGGATCTTTTAAATTCCGACGAATATAATAAGTCTATCTCCGATGAGTTATCAGCTAATCGCATACACTGGAAATTCAATCCACCGCGAAGTCCTCACTTCGGGGGGAATTATGAAATATATGTGAAAGCGTTTAAAAGTCACCTTCATAAGACGATCGGTTCACAGTTACTCACCTATGAGGAAATGTTAACCGTACTCACACAGATAGAATGCGTTATCAATTCTCGTCCTATAACGTTATTGAGCGAAGATCCGTCTGAGCCGACCGCGCTGAGTGCTTCACATTTCTTAATGACCGCACCGCTGAAGCATTTGCCCGCTTGCACGGTTCCCGATGAACCTGGACACTTATTGAAACGGTACGTTTTATTGGATCAAATGGTACAATCATTTTCCAAACGGTGGAAGTTGGAATATCTTCACTTACTTCAATCTAGAGGAAAATGGAATACACCTTCGAATCCCATTACAATAGGTTCTATTGTTCTTATTATCACTGATAATATTCCCCCGCTATCCTGGCCTCTCGGCGTCGTCGTGGCCACTCATGTCGGCGGCGATGGCATCTGTCGAGTAGCGTCAGTAAAAACGGCGACCGGCGTCTACCAGAGACCCGTCGTCCGTTTATGTATCTTACCTACCCAATAATTTAACCCCTTGCTCCCCGGTCAACCGCTATGTTATAATTTAACCCGTTGACCGCTTTAGAGTTTAACTCTTATTTTTATTTTTTTTATTTCCCGCTTTCTTTTAAAAACCAATGGTTTTTAGGCCGGGGGCAAATGTTCGCGCCACTTACATTGGCACTCATAATACCTTCCTACCTTCCTATTCCTATCATTTCTTGGCGACTATCTCTGTCGCTCATATCGTGGTATCCACGAGAAAACTGCTTGCCGCCGCAAGTAGTCTGCGATCGACCCTCGTCCTTCGCGGCTGCCGCTCTCGCCGAATCCAAAGTACTGGATCTGCTGCTCCTCTGTGGTGGTCCACGTGAATTCGACGCGAAAATATAAACAAAACCCGCTATAAACCCGCCGCGTAAACGCTCCTTGCCGACACGCACCAACCGCCAAAAATACAGTCCACTACATCGAACGTCATAACATCCTGAAGGAACAAGCAGCTTGGAGACGGACCCGAACCGAGGTGATTGCAGTTGCATGGAGACCAGGTTAGTCGCCAAGTTCCTTTGTACTACTCTTCTACCAGCCATCCTTCCCCCGCCATTGGAGGCGCGCTCAGCCTATACAGCTTAGCTGCCGCGCTAACAATATGCTTTATTAAATTTAAAGAAAAACATCCGGTACTTACTTACCCTTTCCACCATTATAATATATCTTTCATCTTTATACATTATATTAATTCAGGGGCTAATAATAATTGCTATGAAACTGTATGTTGCTTATCTAAGAAATCAAAACGAAAATTAACAGCCAACTGTAATTTTAAAACATTGCTTCTATTGAATTCAAATTCTCAAAATTCCTAAACAAATTTGACGCAAGCATTTAATAATATCTTACAATGCAAATACCTAGCTAAATTTGAAATTCAAACAGCGCATATTTAGGAAATCTCACACGTAATCGAAATAACTAAGGATAATTTATTATCAACGTGGAACTTAGATAGAGGCGGTATTTCTTATTCGGTAGGTAGATACATCTCTTAATTTTTAACACCTAAATTTACATTAGTCGAAAGGTAAATCAATGCCCACTGTCACTTTGATACGTTTTCATTAAAGTGACAGCGCCGCGCGGCGCTGTCAATATGTATGAAGGTCACAGCGCCGCGTAGCGCATCGCACGCCACGCTGCATTGATTGACGTCATGCAGCGCATAGCGTAAGTTTCATAATTTTTTATCAAAATGACAGCGCCGCGCGGCACTGTCATAGCGTATCAAACTGACAGTGACGCAGTGTATTGATCGGTTTCTCGCCTTAAGTGTCAGATTTTAACACCGACCACATAACCAGAATTTTAGCCACACGCGTAGTTAGATTATGTAATAGATTTTTACAAGGATGTAGAAAGGTCATTCTAACGTAACAAACATTTATGTACCTTGTCTTCTTTTTCGTCTTTTGTTCTACCTATTTTTTTTGTAATAAAGTTTGTTCTAACTTTATTTGTTACGGGTAATCTGCAATTCAGATTTTTGGCTGGTAGAAAGCTACGCTATTCCCGAGTGACTTGCTATATTTTATTCCGTGAAAATAGGAATTACCCTGGTGAAACCACGAGGCACAGATCTAACTGCTATTCCATGTTGGTGTTTCTAATGACTGATGAGATGATAGACTGGTAATCGATATTTTGACTATTCCAAACAAAAACTTTAGAGATTTGACGCTGGCATATACATAGCCGCACTTTTTGACAGCTGCCCTATTTGAATTTAAAAACAAATCTGTGATTTAGCTTTATAGACGTAACCTTTACATTGAATCAGAGTATTTCACACTCTGATTAACCGGTCGGGATGAAACAATATTTTATCGGAGGCACCCAGTGTTTTCAGTAATTATTACCCGCGTAGGTATTGAGGACAATGCTAATATTTATTCAGGTTTTTATGATTTCGATAGGATTCAAACAATTGTAATGTTTTATTTATTGAGCTGTCTCTTGGCACGTATAATTTTGTCTTAGATACCTATATTTGTTGAATATTTAAAAATTGTTACGTAGTCTGATGTACTTATGCGTACTGTGCCTTTTGCACTTGTTACACCCTTAAGAGCCTCACAAATAATAAAGACTTCATCGCCTGATTAGTTTTACTTATTAATCGGTATAATTGCATTACTAAGAAACGTGAGTATACCAAATCTATACCAAGTAATTACATTGAAAGTGTCTGTCTGTAATTTCAAAATAAATGCAAGAATGTAGGAGAAACTTGGGATTTTTGTCTGTCTGAAAGTTTCTCTTACAAAGACTCGAAAGCGGCTCATCGGATTTCCATGAAAATTACATGGTTTAAAATACAAGTTCCAACTTAAACTTTCGTGAATTTTTCACTTGGATATCTTTTGGAATTCAGAAGAATTGATTAAAAATATAATTCTACACGTCCCGCGTGAAGAAAGTAACGGATCGTTCTCAAATTAAGTGAACTCACTCAACTATTTGAAAGAGGTCCCAGGGCTATTGAAATTGAACTATGTTTTAATTATATGTTTAGGTTTTGAACTGAGTGTGAGTGTGTTTTATTTTCCATCTCATATAATCCATCTAAGTGCATAGTACGTGAACTAGATAGGGGTTTGGGCTGTTTAGGGTGGAAACATAGGATCAGTAGGGGCTATGTATTATCATTGGTAAAACGTTTCGTGGAGGTGACATGTAACCAGAACGCTGGCTCCTATCATTTGTGACATTATTGTTGTGTTCGAATTTTCGCTTCAATTCAGATAATTAATGACGTAGAGGGTACTTACGAAGCTATCGAGAGTATCAATATTAATCAGAATAGGTCGTATTGATTCAAGCAGCGATACATACCATCCATTGCTACTCTGTGTTCAATATAATGTTTCAAATTATATCAGTGAGTGACTAGTTCTGGTACATTTGGGAGCAGGAAGGTTGGAGATGGGCGGTGGATATACATTAAAGAGACTAAGTTTGGTTCAATTGGTATAAGCGCTAGAAACCAATAAACACATAGGAATGGACATTTAACTAACCTTAGAAAAAAGAGAAAATTAGCTATAAAGAGTTGTTGTTTTAACTTTACCTGCTTTAAAAATGTGTGTAGGGCGATATGTATTGTGAATTGACTATAGCTACGTAGCAAGTTAACCACCATCGTGCGTTATTCTACATCACTTCTCTCCATTCAAAGGTCTTTTGGAAGAAATGGATTTGAGCTATAAGACTAACTGTTACACGTATTAGTGAACTGTTTCGTTGTCTTTAATCTAGTTTAATAATTTATCTATCAATCAATCTTGGTCTTGGTCAAGCAACAAAATGTTGAGCCCGATAATTCGATAAGTTTTATCTAAAGAATTTGCTTTGTTGTCACTCGAAAACAATAAGAAAAAACTGGCCAAGTACGAGTCGGACTCGCGCACGAAGGGTTCCGTACCATTATATAAAAAAACGGCAAAATTATTTTAATTTAATTATTTATTTTTAAATTGAATATAAAAACTAAATATTCTGTAAATATTTCAAGCGTGTAACTGTTGCCGTTATCAATATCGAGCAAAATGTCAGGAAATTCACGGACAGACAGCGGAGTCTTAGTAATAGGGTCCCGTTTTACCCTTTGGGTACAGAACCCTAAAAAGAAAAAAACATGTAATCGGCGCTATGGTAAACCCTGATTTTGCATAAGTGCTCTTGAATTCGACGATCTAAACTTTAAGTTAAATTCATAACTAACTACTTATCGAAACTGTAATTGACAGATGACGTAGCAGACGTCACCTGTCAAACTCATACAAAATTGATTATCTCACCGAACCGAAACCAACAGCACTCCTCACGGAATCAGCGGCATGTTACCTAATAATATATAAGCAAGCACTTCTCTGTGTGCGTGACTCACACAACGATGCAAGTTCGAACCTAGTTCACTGCTTCGTAGTTACACTAGTGGAGGCGGAGGTACGAAGTTCGGGGGCCCGGCGCTCGGCGCTCGCAAATAGCAAACTGCGACTTGGCATACTATGCTTCCCTGCCAGGGTCAGACTAGGGCATTTTTCTTTATGAAGTGAAAACTTCTTTAGGCGCGATGAGCACTTTTCGGGTGAACAAAAAAAAGTGTATTAAACAAAAAGATCTTAATACAAATCAAGTTCTTCTTATAAATTAAACCTCATTAGAAAATACCGCCCATACTGTTCATTAATCCTTGATCATAAACCTTCCTTCTTTATAAACCAAAAATAATTCGAAAATAATAATCTAATACAATACAATTCACAAGCTACTTCGTTTTTTGTCTCCAAAGGTTTTATGTTGTAAACCTTTCTGAAGTTAACTTAAGACTGAAGTTTCTAACTATAGTTTAAAACTGAAGTGAAGTTTAAAACTTTAATCTTCAGTCCCGTAGATAGTCCGTCTTGAGACACATTAAGCATCTGTAGAGTCATAAGTAAGTATGCTTTTGCTAAAGTGATCCTAAATGAATTTAAATATTTGCAACACTTAATAAAAGTTAAGTTAAAAAGGCTAAATAAATAATTATATACACCAGCTCCACATACCTTAAAAATTCACAATTCCCAAACACATTTCTTCTTATTCCAATAACTTGTTAATTAAAATATTCCCTCATTATTTACTTAATTCTACAGTATCAACTTCCAGCTCGAAACTCAAATAACGTCGAACAAACTCCCGCCCTAATTATAATAGGTATGTCGGAATAATATTTTGATATCAAAGTTAGGGTTCATTTGGGGCGCAAGTAGCATAATTTACACATAGAACCTGGACCGCCCAACCTTTGTATGATGCTAATAAATTCTCACTCGTTTATTTACTAAGAAAAATACGAAAATCATTTGATCATTTCATCACTGAATACCAGATGAATATGAGGTATTTCAGGACAGCAGACATTGTGCATTGTTTGGACAAACAGTACTATATAGAACAATCAAGAAATCTTTGAAATACGTTTGGCAGACCCTGGGTAGCAAGTCACTCTAGAAATGCTTCAACCAAAACATGACATCACAGAATTCACAGCAGCAGGTCACAGTGGTTAAAAAGTCGACACAAAGTAAAAGAATAAAACATGACTTGAATGATTTCTCAGTAACCTCTTCATATAAAATACAACGACGGAATTCATAATGCTAACTTATCATCTAATGTTCTCGAGACGAACCTATTTGTATGTATGTACCTACCTCTTTACTTACTCAGCGAAAACCTGGTATTGCAAAGGAATCGAATATTTTTCCTAGAATCGAGAAGAGTCCGTAAAGGGGAAGCTTGAGAGACGTGTAATTTCTTAGAAATAATTCGTCTTTGTCTACGAGATCACAGACATAATCAAGATTTTTCCCTAAATAATAAACGTATACGTATTGTTTCTATATAAAAGTGGTGGATTGAGCGGCACCAAGGACATTGCTAATGCGTACCCTATCCATAGAGAAGACTCTTTTCACATTATCCTATGTCTTCATTGTGTAATTAAACTTTAGGGTGTTCAATAAATAATTACTGTAATATTCTGTAGTGTAATATTGTATATTGTACTGTAATATATACAACACTCTACATCATTGTATCTATATATATTTTATCGAAACTACTTGACTAGGCAACTATTTGATAATGAAGTTAATAAATCCAATTTCCAAGCGGAAAAATTCAAAATCAGGGCCCAACAACAGAGCCCAGGGTACTAGTCACCTGACAAAATATTCTTCGGCCTTCAGATTTAGCCGCCATCGAGGCAAATTGGAAAGAGCTTGTAATAAGCGGAATGAGAGACTCGCGGGGGGCGCGTCACTATCGCGACGAGCGGGGTGGCCCGCTGATCACCATGGCTACGCGCCGAGTGCGGCCCTGGGTGGCCTTGCAATGGAATGGGGAGGGCAATAGCCCCGTCTTGCAAGTCGCTATCAATCCGCGCTCGCCAACGCTCTAAACACCGCGTAGTTCGCACTAATGTACACTTTAATAGCACAGAATAGTGATTTTTTCAAGGTCACCGTGGATTTTTATTTGCACTGCATTTTTGTCGGTATTTACGTAGCCGATGAGGTACGGTTTTTTTTTTCTGGCGGTTTATCGAATTCGTGAGCTCGTTCAGTATTTGTATTTGGTTAAATAAATACCAGCTATTGTGTTTGATTTTGTTGTTGAGCGAATTGGTAATTCAAAATGAGTTTTTGTTTTTTGGATTCTTTGTTAGGTTTGATTTGAATCACGTTCGCGTCTTTAAAGTGTTTTCTTTTTCTGTGTCAGATTCATCTCTGAATCGTCAGATGAAAGGAAATTTCCTTGTTTAAACTCAGTCTAGTTAGCATGATTAAACCTTGATTAATTAAATCAATAATTTGGTATATTATTATTATGGTTTGATTTTTCTCTGTTTAGTGGGACTTACATTACTTACGTTATATTAATTATTATTATTTTAGTAAATGCCTTCAATGCCTATTTATCAACTGAGTTTGCTATTAGTCTAAAAGGCAAACATATGGCCCAATTATAGTAATAAGTATACAATATGAGAAACACGACTTTAGAAATTCAAGAAAAAGTAGGTTCTAGTTCAGCAAAAACAGCTATTACTACTTTTATTATTGTATTCAGAAGTTTAGGTTTTATTATAGACAAACTACCAATAGTCTAGGTCTAGGCTATTTATAATATAGTTTAGGGCGTCAACGGAAACCTTCAACAAATGTAGGCTGCCTTACAGCTGCCTGATCTATTCTAAAAACCGCCATTGAACTCCCACATCTACTGCCTTGACTCAAAGACTAATATTCTATGTCAAAACTTCCCCCAAATGTAACCTACAGAGTAATACGTAAGAAAATGCTTGTATGGTTTACATTGACGCCTATAAATGCGTTGTAGGTTTGAAATCTATGTTGGAGAGGTAATGTATATCACTGTTCATGTTATAGCCTGTTTCCACGCTTAGTGACAGGTTCCTTTGAAGTCTGGTCTGGGGTGCGCTTCCGTGCGTGCTTTTAGCTAGTTTTCCCGAAATTCAGACGCGACGACCTCGATTTTCAGGCCTGATGCCTCTATAAGTTATTCTGCCCTGCATACTGTGCGTAGGCTTTTGAAATGTTTATTAAAATCTGGTACATTTTTGTCGGAGTTTTTATGTAGGTAGCTATTTACTTTGTAGGACTTATTATATTGTAGAATTTACCTAATTTGTATGGTTTAAATTAGTTAATGATTATGCAAATTAATAGGCGGGTTCATTTTAGGAGCTAGAATTACTATCAGTTTTAGACTAGGTTTTAAGTTTCTTAATAAGCGGTGGTAGCCTAGTGAGAGAACGTCCGCCTTCCAATCAGAAGGTCGTGAGTTCAAATCCCAGTGCAGGCACGTACCAATGTGTTTCTGTAAAACATATGTACTTAATTATCACTCGCTTTTCGGTGAAGGAAAACATCGTGAGGAAACCCACATACCTACCCGAGAATTATTTCGGAGGTAGGTATGTTATCCACCAATCCGGACTGGGCCCCCGTGGTGGATTATGGCCTTACCCTCCTCACGAAAGTGAGGAGAGACCCGTGCCCAGCAGTGGGACGTTATGGGTTGATGATGAATAAGAGAAAAATATAATTAATATTTGAACTACGAAAGTTTGTGTGTGTGTTTATTTGTTTATTCCCTTTTAACGCTGAAATGGCTGAACGGATTTTGTTGAAATTTACTATACATATACTTTAAGTCCTAGAATAGATCATAGGATACTTTTTAACTCGTAAAAATTAACGGTTCCTGTGGGGTAATAGTTAACGTGCGTGAAACTGCGGGGCGTAGCTAGTAAAACATAATTTCTTAGCATTTTGTTTATCTTTATGCGAGACGAGTGATTTATTTAGTAGTCCTATTTTATGCCAAAGCCTAGATTTGGTGTGTTATTCATTTATGCCCACTGGTCTTTTGAGCCACCGGGTCCTTAAATAATTTTCACTCTGTGCTTCGGGATTTCGTAGGGGATTCCTACATAGGTCCTCTGTAATGTAGCCCAAGCCAGTCCAGGATAAAAAAAAATTAGTACAAGTTATACGTTGCCGACTGCTGCGCTGATTTTCTTTTCTAGCCACGGTTACGGATCTGCTCACACCGTTGTGATTTCCCGTACTTGTGGCAAGTTAAAAAAAACACAATAGTTGTGTTTTCAGCAGTGAACGTGTTAAGTAAGTACGTGCTTACTCATCAACACAACATACTTGCATCCACACTTAGTAGGTAGGTTTGTAGATACTTAATTATTTCAATGTATTTAGGACACCCAATTAAGAAAAGGGTATGTTGTATCACAGGGGCACGGTGTACCTTCATTCCAATCCGATTAATTAACGTGTATATTGGAGACGCTGGAGCTAGGGCAAACTCGATCGAACAAGCAAAAATCGGGGACATTTTATTTAACGACTTGTTAATAGAAATACATTCTCCATTCAAGTAAAAAATCTTAACAGAAATGTGCCTTCATTTCGCCTTTCAGAGAGGAAATTCTTTTTCAATAGTCGAAAAAGCGAGTCTGTAAAATAAGAACTGGGACGCAAGTTTGAGAGAAAAATGTGAAGTTCTTAATGTTCGGCTTTTAGGGATATATTTCTGTAAACACTTTGACCGCTGAGCTGATTTTCTTGCCTGGCCTCGGGTGCGGATCTGCACATGCCATAGTGTTTTCCCATACATCTAACACCGCAGTTGTGTTTTCAGCAGTGAACGTGTTAATAGTGTGCATAAAATGATGTACTACCGGTATTTAGGGTAAGTTCATTTTCGTGCATTCTTTAAAAAAAACAAATAGAAAAAAAAAACGGAAATAAGTTGATAAAAAAGGGGAGAGGGTTCGAATTCGAAGAGATTCGTAATTTCAAAAAGTTTTAAGATAACAGTAATAGCGAAGGCGAATCAATAACATCATATTTGATAAAATTTGTTCAATGGAAGCGAAACGTTACGGTAGAACCGTCACATTGCATACGAATACATACACCAAACGTTTATTTTCTCCCCCTTTGAAGCATAATTTACTACCCTGCTGTTTCACCACACTCACAGGAACCATACATTTTACGGGATACTCTCCAGCCCCTTATCTATCACTCCGCAAAAATCTAATCAAAATCAATCCGTTGCTGCGTAAAATAAGGACAAATACTAATTTATTGATAAAAACAACAATTACATGTCAATTACATTTGAACAATCATAGTAAAAATTAAAAAAAAAACATTTTGTATAACTAGAATACAGCAATAAAATCATCAATAAATGTCAAAAATAAAGGAAAAAATCTCAATTGTACACAACGTCAAGAGTTAAAAAGTCAATACAGTATAAAAATAAAAAAAATTTAAGAGATAAAAAGAGACAGAGAGAGAGAGGACAAGCCAACAAACACACTATTACGTTTATAAATCAGTAGCAAAAAATACTATTTCCTTCTAGACGCACGGAACTGCGAATAATAGTCTCTATCTTATCTCAATAATCTCTATAATCCCGTGACAGGACAGACAAACAGCGTTGCTTCAACAATAGAGTTCAGCTAAGACCCTTTGATTACGGAACGCTAAAAACGTCACAGCTAAATTTCTCTATAACTTTCCCCACTGTAAACTTCCAGGGGTAAGCTCGCTTCCCCTCACCCCATATACCAAGTCCAGTGATGCTGCGTTTGACAAACCGCTCTAGTCATAGAATAAGTATAGAATCTACTATATATAGAATGGACACTCTCCACCGCGAAATTCATGTCCGCGTCGGGACAATTAGCGGGACAGTCAACACTACACGGCCAATTGGAAAAGACTAACGATTTGTATGACTCTTTATACTAGCGGGTTGTATTTTGTTTCGGTCGCGTAGTATGCGTGTACTTACACACACATTTGGCGCGTGTATAATCATCATTTTACATGTGTGAGTTTACAAATTAGCTTTTTTTAGAACGTTTTATGAAATTGTATACCTACTTTATTTTAGTGTGGAGAGTTCTAGTTACAATCGCGCAAAGTTATCGAACCGACAGGGACCTTTGACCTTTCCTTTCAGTACGTATTCAGGCGATTTTTTTGTCTGTTCCACATTAAAATGACAAGTTAGAGCCCGAGGATTTATCAAAGGAACCGACTTTGGAAATGCTGAATTTTAGGCTTTGAAAGTGAAAATTAAATAAGACGTCGTAAGTTCGATTAATTGCTAGGTAGCTACCAGCTACGGCATCGACCATTTTTATTTGGTTCAGATATATTATTTCGCTGGTAGTGGATTAGAATATTAAGGTTAGGTACCTACATAAGCCGGTAATGGTGTTGTATGTACCTAGCAGCTATTTGTACATTAAAGTAGTTATACTATTAACAAAAATACTCAGTTTTAAAAAATAGTCAATGTGGGGGACGAGGACATTTTAATGATTTAAAATAAATTTCACTATCAGCTTAATTATTATTATCTCCGCTGCTTGGATCAGGTTTTCTCACAGCACCATAAATATCTAAGTAATTAAACACCTGCGGCACATTACTATATAATTAGAAGGATCGAAATCTACAAGATCAGGAACATGGGTAAGAAGAGTACATACTGATAAAAACCAAACTTATATTTGGATGACATATGACCACCCAGACTCGTAACGCGGCCACGTTACGTTAAGTTTGTGTAATCAGCCAGTGTAAAATTTCATAAAAGTGACTAGGCGCGTTACACGCTCGTTTTGAACTGTCAAAATAACAAGCAGGACGCTAGCGCGTTATACCCTGTTTTTATTCCACGTCGTGGTGCATTTCCGCGTTATGACAGCACGCGTATTCGGCAAGGAATCTAATGTTACACAGCGAATAAGGGCCATGCATAGTGCTTACCATGAAGTGAACGATCCAATCTTTACCCAGCACAAAAAGAACATCCAACGAATATTTAACAATTATTTTCACGTACATTTATCGAGATCCAAAATAAGACAGCACGAGCCGATTCCATGGTTTACCAAACGTCCCTAAATCAATAGATAGAGCATACGAGTTTAATAATTCACGGAGTTCGAACAGTTTTAATTTGAATCCGTATATAGGCTTTGCTAGGGCACCTACCCGCTGTTTGCTTACCATTAATATTCGAAGTAAATTGGCGTATTGAAATGAAATGGCCTGTGTGAACCTTAACAACCTACCTACCGCTCTACATTTGTAATATTAATGCTAAAGGTTTCTACCGATGACACTCATGCGTTCTCATTCTTTCAAGTCGATGGGTCGATCGTTGGTCTTAGTTTTAACTGTCCATCCTCTTAACTGAACACGATATTCCTATAGTACTGGCTCTAAGCTGTCGTCTATTCTCGAGTAACTACCATTGTATTACGACTACGATTACATTTCAGGATGATGAGCGCACTGCAGTGCCGCGCTAGTTTTTGCAATGGAAACCACTGGAACTATTATGAGCAGGCGTGGCTCTTACCACCAGGGAACGGATTGCTCGTCTCGGGACTTGGCAGTATAAAAAAAACAACTTTTACAGGTAAATCTAAAACAGAAGCAGGAACTGTCGGAGCCGTAAACGATGAAAACTTTTTTGACGCTAAATATTCACTGTTTATAATATGTGTGCGTTGATAATGAAGCAATGCGGTGAAACTCATCTTGAATGGCACGCCTTGGAAGTCAGCTCTAAGATTGTATGGAATAAACTTGGCTTAACAATATTCAGCTAACCTTCACAACATAATTTGTCAACATGTAACAAATTGGTATAGTTATGTATATCGTACATATCTAATTATTATTCAGGATGTAAAGCGTATCTTACACGGCACCACCCGGCCGCTGCGTCGTTTCAGCGCACAGTCATGCGTGCAATTATCGCAATATACCAGTGATTCTCACACTTTTCTAGTCAGGGGCTACATAGGCCAATGTGAAGTAGCACTGCGAGCCACTAGAGAACAAACCTTGAGTCGCAGGGGACTTTACAAACATACAATTAACGGCCACAAGTATAAAAAATATTAATGGATCGCACATATATTTGTCTCATATGGAATTCGAATCCATGAACACCGGGGCAACGGTAGTGAAGTAGCCACCATAACTGCTAGACCAGATGCACACGTAAAATATTAAAAAACATAATCATATTTATTTAAAACATATTACGAATTTTTAATTTTTGTTGAAAAACAAACATTGCAAGAAGAATACTTAATACTTACCATACTCGTGTTCGCGTACTTCGATTTAGTTAATTTCATGTGCAAAATAAGTTTTGATATTATCTACTAAAATTAACTTTGCCTCGGGCCGCACAATTATCGTCCGCGGACCGCAGTGTGACAACCAATGCACTACCCTATAACTATAATCTGACAAGTATTTAATCATCCATCCATCCAGGCAGGAGCAGTTCACCACGTGACGTGTTTTTTTTTTAAGAAATTAGTAATAGCTTCATACACAAACAAACTGGCAAGATAACCATTTCACTTTTAAACGAAATTCATAATTTTATGGGAACTCTGAAAAATATCGCTGCTTTTATTGAATTTCTTGAATGTTTAGCGCAACCTCGGCGCACCGCACCGCACCGCAGCGACGTAAGTATGGTGCCGTGTAAGATCCGCCTTATTTTATGGAGCAGGCACGCACCTAACTTCAACGGCATTGAGCGCGTAATGCGTCTCACGTTACGATGCCACGCTAGTTTTAAAGCCACTTATTCAAAATGGTATTATTACAGTTTTCACGGAATGTATTAAGGTAATACCCATAACCACGTACTTACGCATAATACGCATTGTAGTCTATATTTAAAATTCAGTTTCGTTTTAGTTGCAAAAAATAGACTAAACTAAATATGAAAACTTATCGTAACTTTGACGTAAATGAAATGAAATGTTTTATTTTTATTTTATTGAGTGACAGGACGAGTAGGTCGTTCACCTGATGGTAAGCGCTACGCCAGCCCATAGCAGTTACAGTGCCACCCAGTACTTTGCGTTGCATAATCCTGCGCGGCACTGCACTGCGCTAGTCACTCTGAGACATCGCTATCGTTCTTCTATTTTGCCATTTTTAGGCAAAATCATAGGTATATGTCATGCAAGTATACGAATTCTATATGCATAGAATAATTTAATAAAAAATAACATGGTATGATAGATAGATAGGTAGAGAACTCTTTATTGACACCAAATCGTATAAAACACAGAGAGAGAAAAACATAACTTAATAATAGGTACAATGGGCGGTCTTATCGTTTAAAGCGATCTCTGTTAGACAAGCTTTGGATGGAAAAGATAGAAATCAGGAACAGGGTTGAGCTAGTTGACATCAGTGTCAAAACATCAATAACAAACAGAATGATAGTAACATTAATTTCGGATAGTAAAGTTAATTTTTAATGGAAAATTATAATTATGAGCACGGATGGTTTATAAAGGAAAATGAAACGAACGCCACGTGTGATTCCTTTAAGTAAATGTGTTATCTTCGATTTTTAAGGTACTCTTCAGATAGGTGCTGCTCGTTTTGTCATGTGCACTTTATTATGTCATGTTTATTTTCAAAAGACAGAGATTTATTTAATTACTAATAAGATTTTGAATTTTTCAACTTGTAGTTTATTTATTAATTCATGTGTAATCGAAGCCTTAAAGGTAACTTACGCACGTTCACTGCATTTTGATTCTATACAATAGTGTACTCGTAGAATGCTTAGCACATAATAATGTAGCTTATTTATCGGAATTTCCAGCCGACAATCTAACTGTTGTTTGAAAGATACTCTGGGAATAATTAATTTATCGGTAACATTTCTATGCCTTCGTAAGCCAGATGAATCGTAATTGATAGTTCGGAGACTTAACTAATGAAGCTAATAGAGTTTAATCAAAATCAAAGAAGGGCATTTTAATTAACGTCAAGCCTCTAGTTGATATAAATGAAAATTCGCAAGGAAGAACAAATTGAGGTCATTTGACGCCATTTCTCTTTGAGCAAAGATTGAGAGTTCCTGTTGTTTGCTAAAAGAAATATTCTCACAATGGTGTCGAAAATTCAGGGAAATAAAATTCGTAGGTAATTGATCAGACATCCAAAGGGTTGGAGGTGTGAAACCGTCTAGACGGAGCAAAAGGACCGGATTTGATAAGGGTGCCTTGGACGACCTTGACCTTTACTACCCCTAAACAAATGAAGCATTCCCCGCAGTCACATATTTCCATATGCTGCCGCGCTCGACACAGTTATTATGAAAGATATATCGTGGTATTCCCAGAACGTGCAGGAGTGGATAATTTAAACGAAAATAAAATAGGCTGACTTGAAAGTGAAAGTTTCCCACTATTCAGTAGTGAAACCGACCGAAAACATTCTATTTACCCACCTTGACGAACAAATTCACGGGCTAGTGATTGACATTCAAACAAAATACGTCCAATTACTTATCGCGGCGCGGCCAAAGGTACGTTTCTGTGTAGCGCCACCTTTGAACACTGTATAATTGATATATCCATATTGAACGCCCGTTGGCAGGTGAAACATAGGTGAGACAGGTGAGACATAGGTGCCGGCAAGCCCTTTGTGCTCAACATATTAATTCGGCATCGGACACTACAAAAACAAGCAAAGCTCGGTCGAGTTCAGACGTACGAAAATAAGTTCAGTGAGTTTCTAAACAAAAAGAAACTGAAATAAACAAGGTCGGGAATCAACGCCGCCGTCGCCGCCGCCATAAAGACCGACGGCCGTCCTTGAAAATGGGGGGTTCTTACAAATTGGGTTATTACGGGGCGTGGGGGTAGAGACGGGATGGGGAAACGAGAGCACGGTAGGCTTTTTCCGGGGGACAGAGGGTGACGGAGTGCGTGTGGGCGTACCTCCGCTGCGCCACCCGGCGCCCGGCACGCCTCTCCAGGAAGGAGTCCCGCTCCAGTCTGGAGTTCCGGCGCCGATCATTATAATTACTCTCCAAGGTGAGCCGGGGCCTGCAGCCCACCGGCGGCCTAATCCTGGCCCGCCGGGACGCGCTGATACCGCCCGAATAACGAGCACCAAACATTAAAAGCACTTAAACATCATCTGCCTATCCGGACGGTGCCAATTATGAACCAAATTGAAAGCCTCTCGCACTTTCGCGAGCACTGAGCTTTATTAAGCTTTTAAATTAGGCCCATAACAACTTGGACTGAACTATACTTGTGAGTTTTAATTCATTAGTTACTCTTTCATTCCTAACTGGCTTCGTCCTGTAGTTTCGCCTGTGGTATCTATCATAATCGCACGTTGACGATGAAAAATATTCTATGTATTATACTAGAAACTAAAGTCATTTATACCGAATTTCATTGAAATCCGTTTAGCTATTTCAACCCCTAGAATGAACAAACAATCACACACATTTATTTTACATACTAGCTGCGCCCCGCGGTTTCATCCGCGTAGTTCCTGTTCCCGTGGGAATATGGAGATAAAATATAGCCTATGTTACTCGCTGTCAATGTAGTTTTCCATTAGTGAAAGAATTTTTAAAATCGGCCCAGTGGTTTTGCCGAAACCTTACATATTTCCATACAAACTTTCATCCCCTATTTATGCTTTACCCCACCAAGGGTAAAATTATTACAAACTTTGAATGTCATATTTATTTATAATCAAAGCCTAAAAAATAAGTTTAAAGCTTCTAGCTTCAAAAATGACGAAACTTCCATACAAACTTTCATCCCCTATTTCAAACCCTTTCAACGCTTTTTTCGCATTAAAAAATACCCTATGTCCTTTCTTAGGCTCTAGATTATCTCTGTATCAAATTTCATTTCAATCGGTTCTGTAGTTTGGGCGTGAAAGAGCAACAAACAGACAGAGTTACTTTCGCATTTACGAGGGTGAATCAAAAAGTTCTTAGAAGTGCATATATATGAAACCTTTTTGGATCAAGTTCGATATTCAAATTAAAGAGTGTCTATCACACTATATTTATGCAGACTGTCACTTGTTTTTGTCAGTTCGTTCGCATGTAATAAATTTTTTTGTGCAACGAGTTGCTAAAAAGTCAAAATTATGGATAAAAGTGAGTTACGTGCGGTGATAAAATATCTCAGTTTGAAAAAAATGTCTACGAAGGAAATTTTTTTGGACATTCAGCAGACATTAGGGGGTGATGCTGTACCCTATTCTACGGTTGCGTACTGGGTGGCTGAATTTAAAAGAGGTAGATCAAGCTGTAAAGATGACCCGCGTTCTGGGCGGCCTTCAACCTCCGTTACAGAAGAAAATGTCAAAAAGGTTGAGAATCTGGTTTTGGAAGACAGAAGAATGACTATAAAACATATAGCTGAGATCCTAAAGATATCTTTTGGTAGCGTTCAATCCATTTTAATTGATTCACTGGGGTTCAAAAAAGTGTCTGCAAGATGGGTGCCACGAATGTTAACCGACGAAAACAAAAAGCGACGTTTGGAAATTTCCAAGCGTAATCTCGAAATGTTCCAGCGTGATTCGGATAATTTTTGCCATCGTCTTGTCACCATGGATGAAACGTGGGTCCACCATTTTGATCCTGAAACTAAAAGACAAAGCATGTCTTGGAAACGACCATCCTCTCCATCCATTAAGAAATTTCGAGTTGCTCATACCGCTGGCAAAGTTATGGCCTCTGTGTTCTGGGATAGTGAAGGAATCCTTTTTATT
Organism: Campaea margaritaria; assembly: GCA_912999815.1. Lineage (NCBI taxonomy): Eukaryota > Metazoa > Arthropoda > Insecta > Lepidoptera > Geometridae > Campaea > Campaea margaritaria. Next base: position 11,599,366 of record OU538790.1, read on the forward strand.
GATTACATGCCAAAAGGCCAGACGATTACTGGACCCTATTATGCAAATTTAATCCCGAAAGTGCGTGAAGCGATTAAAGAAAAACGTCGTGGAAAACTGTCGTTGGGCGTGTTGTTCCTTCAAGATAACGCTCCTGCTCATCGATCGGAAGTTGCGCTCAACGCAATCCGCTGTGCTGGCTTCAATCTCCTTGACCACCCACCATATTCTCCGGACTTAGCCCCAAGTGATTTTCACTTATTTCCAAAATTAAAAGAGGAAATTCGTGGAACAAAATTTCACGATAATGACGCGGTTATAGCTGCCGTAGAGGACTTTTTCGAGAGTCAAGAAAATAATTTTTTTTCACAAGGTATAAGGAAGTTAGAAACGCGTTATTCTAAATGCATTGCATTGGAGGGAGATTATGTAGAAAAATAAAATATTATTATTTAAATCTTTGCATTTTTTAATATTGATTCCAAGAATTTTTTGATTCACCCTCGTATAATATAAGTAGGGATTAGAAGGAAGGATATGATATGATGACCTATAAAATATTCGTAGCTGTGGTAAAGCACATAATAGGGATCAATGTGTTTTGAAACCGGTTTTTAGTAGAACTTTGTTTGGAAGTCTTCCTTTTGTGGTAACCCTCTCAAAACACGGGACTATCTCCCAGGTGTTCGGACAGCTGCAACTAAAGACCCCTGCTATTGGAAGCTTAAGGAATCGTAGATAAATACATTGGTAAGTACCTTTATACACGTACCTAATCTGTAACGTGAGCTGCGCAATAGCACGTGACTTTATAAATAACAAGTGATTATTTTACGATAAAAAAATTTACGTAAAAATAATTGAGAGAACGACATTGTCACGTTAAATAAAACGGTGTGTAATAGTGTGCACACGTAAGAAATGAAACTTGTTTCTCATTCCGACCTGTCAATGTTCTAATTCGAGGCCTTGTCGAGGCATAACGAAAACCAAAAAAACATTCATAAAATACTCTTTTGATTTGAGAACTAAGAAGGGATGTCAATACACAATATTTGTATACTCTATGATGACCTCTTACTCCTGAGATCTGTCTTATTTCAAACTTCTTTCAATAAACCTTCATGTCAAAGTGTCAACTCTTACATGACGGTCGAGCGTAACAGACAAGTAAGACAAATGATATAAAATTTCTCCCATCTGTCGATAAAAACGTTTCACGTCAATAATATTTACAAAATTAATAAACATTATTTATTTTGCATAATCTTTATCAAATGCAGTGAGTGACCTCAATAAACAGGAAACTAGCTAAACTGCTCCTTTGTCCTTCTCAAGGTAGGTACCTACTGTTTTTGAACGAAGCATACCAACATTCCACTGAATCCAATAGCATAATGTAATGACGTAACCATGCGACCACTTGGAGACCAATTTATGCGTGAGCGCCTAGCAACATAGTGCGTCGAAACTTGAACGACACACCACCAATTAACAACGACCCTTCGAACGCACCTACGCTCTTACCTTTTCAAAAACATCAAACAGAGCAAGGAGCTCTAGCTTGACTGGCCGTTGAAAACTTGAAAACAGTTGAATGCTAAGGCAAAAATCCTCTTTAATTAGTGGTTTGTTTGATCGCTTGCTAAATCTGAGTGTATCGATGTGATGCCAATGATAGATGGAGTGGGTTTGTTGACCCCGGGTACATCTGTTCGCTGACAGCACGTGTGAGGCACTCATTCGCTGGGGGCATTAAGGCGCAGTTTCCAGCAAAAAATGGCCATTGATAATCGGGAAGCCGTATATTGTAATTTTCGTTATAAAGTACCCGTAATGCTATGTTGCATGAAATTTGTTATTTGAGTTATTGGTCGGTTGGTGTAGGCAGTTTGCTTACACGATTTTAAATAGGAATTATTTTGTAATATGTGGCCGGTATTGTGTCGGATTTTTTCGTCGATAATAGTGATAAATACAGTATCCATGTTTGTAATTTGAGGGGTAAAGTCGCTCGAGTTCTGTAAATACTTATTTAAACGCGGCTGCAGGTTATGCTAATTTAACTTATTAATAACTCGTGTAAATATTTTGAAGAGGTCCCATTAGGTATTGGAAATTAAATTACATATAAAAATTATATTGAATTAAAACGGAAATAGTAAAACATAATCTGCTCCACGTGTATAAAATTATATATTAACTTGTACCTCATTAGTCGTACAAATTAGGTCCTTTAGACTTTATTTAGACTATTTTCCTCAATATTGTAATTCCGGCTAAATTTGACAAAGAAACGTATTTAGAGTTTTAAGTGGGAAATATAACAATACAAACAATATTATGGTATAAGAAAGGCTGTTATAACGAAAAATTATAAAGGCGAAAATCGGCAATGGAACTTTTCAGGGAATAGCAGTAAATCTATGCTGTTTGGACTCAATCTGATCAGTTTGCAGTACCTACTTTTAGTAATATTATATTACGTTGTTCAGTTAACATTTTAAATAATAATTTAGCAGTGTCACGAGTTTCCAGGCGGAAAGGATGTGACACCACACCAGGTGTCAGGGGTTGGTGTACTGCTTTCCGCTGGGATCGAAGCATGTGGAAAAATGTAGTCTCTGCATATCCCAATGGGAGAAAGGCGTGACTGTATGTATGTATGTGTGTATCACGATGCCACAATATTATTGAGCATAATTAAATTAATTTGATCTGTTAAACACAAAAATGTATCTTCTCCAATATAGTGATACGGCACCCTTCACACTGGTAGGATTATAAAGCATGCAACACATAGCGGCGCACGACCACGGCTACGTTCACGATACATACAAAAATGAAAGATGTCAGATGTACATTTGACGTTTGTTCAAAGAAAACCACAGATTCAAACATCTCTTAGCCTAACGAGCAATTGTCAAAGCAAAAACTCGTGATTCAGATACATCGGTCATCGTCAAGCAGTATTTATTGCGGCCATCTATCTTCTAAGACTAAACAACTTCTTTTAGGTACCCAAACTCGGTCAACGTCGGTCAACGATTCTGAGCAAGCCATCACGCGGTCAACGCTTCCGAGACTGCCCACTGTAGGCCTCAACTAGGCTGCTCATTATTAAATAATACTTGAAGTCCCGCGACTTCATACACTAGTTTTTTTTTATAGATACTAGTTGCACCCCACTGTACATCCGCGTAGTTCCCGACCCCGTAAGAAATACGGGGATAAAATAGCCTATGTTATTTGCTGATAATGTAGCTTTCCAAGAGTGAAAGAAATTATAAAATCGGTTGAGTGGTTAAGACGTGAAATTCAAATTCAAATTCAAATTCAAATTATTTATTCGCATATTTGTAACATAACAGAAACACTAATGTACCAACGCGTTACAAAATAAATATCAGATATTTATACAAAATAAATAGTTTTACGTGGCCATACACAATTAGACAATTTACATTTGGTTTATCAAATAAGGTACATTTAAATATTAAAAACATTCTAAGAAAGCGTAACAAACAAACAAACCCACATTCGCATTGTTTTTTTTTTTTTTTTTTAATCTAATTTTTGTTTAGGGACTTTAGTCGCTCAGCGACTATGCCAGTCCCGTGAAGGCAATTCGCATTGATAATACTAGTTATGATTGGGATTAGAAATTAGTTTCCTACCAAAGTATAGCAGCTTATACTGGGGCGCGCCGATAAATTGCATTTTATCAGCAGCTCTGTTATTAGTTTTAATGTTTATCATTATGGGACTTATTTCAATAGAAGTAGAATCCTCCAAATCAGTTTTTAAATCCTGGAGACATCAGGTAACTCAAAAAAAAGGTAAAATCGTCCTGTGCGGTAACAAACGACTTTTTAAAGATAAACCGCCCAAGGCGGTGACGTACACTAAAAAAACAAGTATCTCTTTTTATTCGACTGAATAATGAGACGAGCAAGTCGTACACCTGATGGTAAGAGCTACGCCTGCCCATAACGGTTACAGTGCCACCCAGAACTTTGCATCGCATAATTCGGCGTGACCCTACACTGCGCTCGTCACTCTGAGATATCTGCTGTAAAGTCTCATATTCCCAGTAATTTCGCTGCAAACAGTGCCCTTCAAACCGGAACACAGTAATGTTTGCACACTACTGCTTAGCGGATGAACATCTGACAAAAGTGTGGTACTTCCCCAGGCGGTCCCTTGCAGAAGAGGCCTCCCACTATAATACTTGTCCATCATGATTATGGCGTGTACATCAGGCTCATGCCTTGTACATAAAATTTATGTCGTGTACATCAGGCACCTGCCTTGTACATGAAATTTATCTCGTGTAGATAAGGCCTCTGTCTAGAATACCTGTTTCTCCATAAATATGCGTCATTTCCACTGCAACATAAGACACATAATTATAATTTAAAATTGTGCTTATATTGTATTTGCCACATGCAAAGATGTATTCGCACACGTGTTCCGAAGCATTTTAGCTATACATATTAAAAGGTTAATGCTCTGTAAATACAATGAGTATGCATGAGATAGGAACCGAGTGCGTGTTATGTAGCATTTATAGTATTAGTACATGCCGCCAATAGAACATTTTAATTATGAAAAAGGTTGCCGCGACCTGACAGGTAATTATGACAAACAATGCCGGTATGAACTCAATAGCTATGTACTTGGGTGTCTGCATTGCTTTGGGGTACATTAGTTTTCTATTCTATTCTATTTTAAGCGAAGTCTTGAATGTCAACATGTTCATATTTATGAAATGTTTTCAGCGAAATTACTGGGCGTATAAGTGCAGTACAGTTTGTTTTTTTTTTCTTTTTTTTTTTACTGTTCGACGAGAGGAGCAAGTCGTTCACCTGATGGTTAGCGCTACGCCTGCCCATAACAGTTACAGTGCCACCCAGAACATTGCACTTCTTCTTTGAAATTTCATTTCTTCTATATTTCTTTCTTTCAAGATATTGCAACCAAGCTTCTAAGTGGCATTGCAATTGTAATGGCGCGGCGCTTACCATCAGGTGAAGGACTCCTCGTCTCGTCACTCAGTTGTTTGAAAAAACATATAAAATGTGGAATTTAAACGATTAAACAAATGGCTCATTTGCAAAAACTAAAATTCGATAAAAATAGAGTCCGCAGAGTAGCGGGTTCGTTAGCCGCACATTCTCACGCGCATCTTATGTCACGCCAACTGCGCCAGCGCACGATATAATTATAGGCTCTTCTATTGTGCTAACACTTTGTTCATCGCAAAACAAAAAACGCCATCTCTAAAACTCTTTTTGTTAACTCTGAAGTCGATTTATGAACGCTATAAATGTTATGATGTGTTAATTTAATGGTTTATTCACTTTGCAACGCAATAAAAATGAAGGCAGATAATGAATATTTATATCTTTGTAAAAGTAAGAGATTTTGCTACGAAGCGCATCCGTAGGTGTAGCTACGGTTGCTACGGCATGCACCGATGCACCGTAGCAAATGCAGCTACGTGTCTACGACGCGTAGCGGCGCTACGGAATTGCATGTGCAAATATTGATTGGCAATACTTTGACTTTGAAGCGGTGGTAGCCTAGTGGGAGAACGTCCGCCTTCCAATCAGAAGGTCGTGAGTTCAAATCCCAGTGCAGGCACGTACCAATGTGTTTCTGTAAAACATATGTACGTAATTATCACTCGCTTTTTGGTGAAGGAAAACATCGTGATGAAACCCACATACCTACCCGAGAATTATTTCGGAGGTAGGTATGTTATCCAACAATCCGGACTGGGCCGCCGTGGTGGATTATGGCCTAACCCTCCTTACGAAAGTGAGGAGAGACCCGTGCCCAGCAGTGGGACGTTATGGGTTGATGATGATGATGATGAGGTCATAATATACATTCAAATCTATGGTTTTATACAAAGAGATTAAAGTACAATCTCTTTGGTTATATATAACTAGCTGCGCTCCGCGGTTTCACCCGCATAATTCAAGTTTTCCCGCAATAACTATCCTAAAAGCAATATATTTTCCCCGTTTTTGCCACATTCTTTATTGATGCTCCGCTCCTATTGGTCGTAGCGTGATGTTATATAGCCTATAACCTTCCTCCATAAATGGACTATTCAACACAAAAAGAATTTTTCAATTCCAACCAGTAGTTCCTGAGATCCTAGCGTTCAAACAAACAAACTCTTCAGCTTTATATATTAGTGTGGATTATTGACAGTATATTCGAGTAATCAATCACAGAGATGTCACCACTCTCACAGCGACCCAGGAAGCATGGCGTAACAGCCGAAACGTGTACGACAGATGCTACACGTTTTTTTTTTATGTTAATGACTTTTTGTTCTTCAATGGCTGAAATAATTATAATCTATATACGAGATAAAAATGTTATGTTGGTTTGTGTACGCTTCAAAAACTCAAAAAGTTCTGCACCGATCGAGCTGAAATTTTAGCATGATATATAATCCGCATCAAGGATTGTTTTTATCTATTTTTTTCATCAGTTACATATAAGCGAATGTGCGAATGTGCCACAGCGAAGCGTGCCAGGGTACAGCTAGTATAGAATATTTTAAATGCCTTAAAACATCACAAAGAGACAAAGCAATGATGCTTCAGAAAAATAAAATGGCGATTCCATGTAATAGTCTTTCCTTGTGACCTATATTATAAATACTTTGTACACATCTATATTTAAAGACGGCTTAAAATCAATTTTGTTTAATAATTGTGGCTTCCGTGGCGTAAGTGGATGATGAGCCGATTGCGAAGCTCGAGGTTGTGTGTTCGATTCCCGCGCTGAGCAAAGATTGTATGAACCACGTGTATTTGCTTTGAGTCTGCGTGTTTGTGGGACCATGGTCCTCGTAGTTCCCTATTCCCTATATACAAGGAATCCCAGTTAGTGGACAAGATCTATGTAAATTTATAATCATGCATAAGAAAGTCTCATTAGATTTTACAAAGTTTATAATAAAGTATTGCCTATTTAAAAAATACAATAATAATTGTGTTATGAAGTTCTATATTCACTATGGGCTCATTATATCGATTCAATATCAAAAGCAAATATCCCTTGACCCAATTTCCGTGAAGATGGCCCACTGTTGCTTAATCGAATCTCGTAAACGCATATTAAAAGCATTGTCTTGTATCTATGTGACTGTAAATTATCTTTTCTCATAATAATATTATTTTCAATAAAAATTACAAACTTCAGATTCTGATGAGATCCAATTTTTTTTTTCTCTAAGTAAATAAAATTTACATTCGTAAGTGTTTCATAAGGAGAAACATTAAAGATGATACATATATACAATACATACACGTATAATTATATATATATTATAACATAATAAAGACATACATTTTTATTTTAAAATATTATATTACCGCCAACCTGTGACGCTCCATGCTTTTCTCCATCCAAAGGTTGACTGGAAGACATCGCTTTTAGCGAAATGTCCGCCCAGTGTTCTATATTTATTTCAATAAGTTCTATTCCAGTACCTCGTGTATTTCTGAACTGGTGTACAGTAAAGTATTTTCTATTCTATTCTATATTAATACGTTATAGGATACCCATGTACAAAATGTTGTTTTTTTTGCCTAAAACGAAAAAAAAAAACCAAAACACAAAAAAAAAAAAAAAAAACAAAAAAAAAATATAAAAAAATAAAACCATAAAATAATATATTATAACCATAATATATTTATTGTAAATGAAAACCATTATCAATTATACCAAATACATATATTATCATCATTAAACCATCTACCCCTTAATCGAAAGCAACATAGAGAATTCAAAATTACTTAAGTATACTACCCCGCAATAACATAAAGTATATCAGTATCTATTTTTTTATATAAATAAGTTACGAGAGAAGCCAGTCGTTGAGCTGATACTATACACTAAACTCACAACACACACACTACTACACACGTACTTTTTTTTATTAGACTGGGTGATGATACGCCCATGTCGTTCACCTGATGGTAAGCGCTACTCCTGCTCATAACAGTCACAGCACCACCCAGAATAGAATAGAATAGAATATGTTTATCGTTAAAAACTGTGTAGGTACAAAACAATATTGTGGTCTTAAAATTTAAAAAAGGTCCAACAGCCTGTCCATTTCGAACATACAATAATTATTTTAAACGTGTGGTAACATTATACAATATTAATTACAACACTGCATTGCATAATCCTGCGCGGCACTGCGCTGCGCTTGTCACCCTGAGACGCCCTGAGAGCCCTAAAGTCTCATATGCCCAGTAATTTCGCTGGAAACAATGCCCTTCGAACCGAAACCCAGTAATGTTTGCACACTACTGCTTGGCGGATGAATATCTAGCAAATATTACTGTGTCTACTATATACTTTCAAAATCACGATTACTATTGAGTACGTTTACTTTTTGTTATAAATGAATTCATACGCACAATGCATTTAATTTTATATGTAACCAAAGAAAAATGTAGCGTTATAAATGGGAAAAAAATTGGCGACAGTCCCAATGAATAGATGCCGAAAGTGGAAGTCACATCTATAGCCGGCAAAAGAAGTTGACACGTCTCATTTTGTTGACACGACAGCTTTTTGATGGCAGATCTTTGATGCTTGAAATGTAGGGGCCGGAATAATTTTTGAGAGAGCAACGTGGTTCTCAGGATGTAATTTTGAATTTTGAAAGTAAATGCCTACAAGCATAACTTAGTACAAAAATGCAGCTTGGTAGAGTACTTTGTGGAACAACCTATATAAACTAACCTAAAAATAAAAAATTCAAAAAAGTCTTTAGGATAGATAGATAGATAGACAACTCTTTATTGACACCAAGAAGTACAAAACAAAGCAATAAAAAACATAGCTAAATAATAGGTTGTTAAGTACACCACACACATAGGTACATAAGTACATAGGTACAACTGTAGTAGCCATAGATCGGAGTATACAATTCTAAGCACAAGCTTTTTACATTTTTTTTTGTCGTTCCATAATTCGATCAGTTGGAACTATTTGGAACGTATGCTATTTGGACTCAGGAAATCTTAAAATCAAAAGTGGCATAGTTAAAATTCCCCAACCAAGGACAATGATTCCGATAAGCTAGAAAAGCCTAGAAAAGAGACAAAAAAACGAAATGGCACGCTAAGAGACTACTCCACATTAGCCGATACGATGTTGGCACGATTCCGACACGACATTAGCGATTTTTTTTACTATGGTGCATTTTGTTCGATTGCAGGAATGAAATATAGGTTATATTATATTTCTTATAATAAGCAATGTTAGGGTTTCAATCGCTCCATGCTTTTGAGGCCAAGGGCGGCGGTCTGATAAAAATAATTTGGTCGACTTGATTTAAGCGTTTGCCTTGCGCCCTACCATGCATTTTGCAGATACGATTTCCACAAAATATACTATACAACTATGTTTTTACTGTCCATCCAAAGGTTGTCTGGAAGAAATCGCTTTCAGCTATAAGACCGCCCATTGTACTATCCTTGTTTACCTATTGTAATTTTTCTGTACTGTATTTATTTTTGTTTCTGGTGTACAATAAAGAGTTTTCTATTCTATTCTATTCTACATCTTATGAATCTAAAAGTACTGCGAATTTCTTAAAGTGTCTTCAGCGAGTATTTTGGTCTACACATTACACAAAACATTGTTTCGATACACTTTTTTCATATTTGCATCTCAAACAGCAGAGCAGGAGATGAAATGTGTTTAACTGTCTATCAAAAGAATATGTTTTGTGTAGAGGTTTTCATGCAGTTTGTATACCAAAACTGGCACAGGAGACGCGCCTTTAGACAGGCTCAGCAAAATCTCTTAGTCTGATCGTCACTTATAAAAGGTTTTCTTCTCGTCCCTACGCTTCCAACTCATCGGCAAGGCATTATTCGGTTACCGGTCCAAAACCAGTTTCCTTCTGGCCTTGGGCCCGTAAGGTTCTCGTATGCGGCCCCAACGCTGGTGATGCGACCCATGAATATTCAACTTCCTTTAGAGCCTTTTGCGTTTTTTGGTAATGCTCTGTATATCGTTTCTACATTTCTACAAATTCCTAACTGGGCAATATCATAAATATTTTTGTACTAATATTGGTGTACAGTAAACTAAGTATTTTTTTATTTTTTAACTATTTTCTTTTCTGTGTAACTTTTCAAAATCACCTTAAAGGTACACAATTTGTTATTTACAAACTGTTACTGTTAAATAAATTACAGATTATAATATCACGAATAGCATAAAAACCACTAGTTTCAAAAACGGCTTTCACAAATCATCATGAACATCGATATAAAATTAATCTGGATACATATTTTATACCATTCCTATCAGAAACTAGGATGGTTAACAGCTCAACCAGTGTTGGACTCAGTAGTCCTGAATCCGTCTCTAGAACTACACTACGTGTGTCTTACCAATTGAACCAACTAGGTGTAGCGAGCTGATGTAGGTACTTGACAGCGAACTGGAACGTGCAATAGATTGAACACTCCTTTGTACTGCCCCTCGGATTCGTCTTTGTTAACAACGTACCTACACAGAAACTAGTCCTTACAATACCTAGATGTAAGTACTCTTTTGAGTAGTTACGTTGCAGTTATTTCGATCTGCGATCCTATATCTGTTAAGCAGTAGTAAAATACAACGCACATTTCCTCAATTACACGTACCCAACTATGATTCGATAACGTGCGTAATTAATTTATCTAAGGAATTGCAAGAAAAATATTAATTGATATATATAGATAAGGAATCTAAGTACCTACTGTTCATTTTTTCATTCATGTTTTATTCATTCATAACATGAAATATTACTTTTTTCGAAATATTTTTGATGTTAGTGTCTTTTACTTATTAAATTTCTATGTTGAAGGTTGTAAGAATATGTTTGATATACAGAAACAAAAATTCGATCTATACTTACCCATAATAATACCATGGAGTTGACTGGTACACTACGTACATTTAATTCCTGGGATAAATACTAAGTTTCTATCGCAATTTCAGAAGCATGCGACGATCGCGCAGTGAAGTAATTTCAAGTCATTCTGTAGACAAAACAAAATAAATAAAGGCCTTGAAAAATCACTATTCCACCTCGTTTTTATTATTTTATTTACGAACAGTTTTTCACATACCTATGCATGATAATTAACTTCATTAAAATAAAGTTCAGTAGGAACAATGTCATTGGAATAAATGTTAAATATACCATTGAAAAGGGCCTCGGCCTTGCCCTTTGCCTTGTGAATCGAGTTTAACATATACAAACACCCACTTAAAGCTTCGCGGAAGCGTTGGAAATTTTACTAATGTTTGCAAGTACCATTCCCTCATTTTAAAATAAGGTTTTCTGAACTTTGCAGACTGAATCCAAGACAGGTGTCGGCTGAATAGAAAAGTTGCCAAATGACCGAACAATTTGGAGCCGCGCCAAGATAGAAAAAATCAAATATCACAAAAGCAATGCAGCTGAAGTGCGTATAAATTTTACATTCGAAGCCATTAACCACGCACGACGCCCTCGTTATGTTTTCAGTTATTTAAATTTACTCAATCAGACAGAACCAATTGTCGAAATCCGTAGTATGTGTGAAGTTGGTTTTCGTCGTTCGTTGTCGTTAATTGCTTGGACATTCCGGCTAGGTTTCGAGCGCACGTCATGCAGCGATGTGTGTATGTGTCGAGGTTTGGTGTATGCGGCAAATGGTAATAAACTCGTCGTGGAATGAGTAGCCTGCGTTCGAATTGGGCCATGCCCCCTAGAGCGCCCCGCGCATAGCTTCTATTATCCAGCTATATTAGAAGCGCATCTCGCATCACAACTGAAAACTCGCGGCCGCCGCAACTTCTAACGCCATCTCTTATTTCTTTCTGAAACTGTAATTGTAGATTATACGCACTCGTATTTAAACAATAATGATGTGTGCGTGACCAAATAATATTGTTACCACCGCGCACCGCGGAAATATTCAAATGCACGGCGAAGGTCGTTTTAACCATAAAGCGATACTTTTTATAATGTGTTAGATTTATTTATGAGTAATATTTCATTTCAATTAATTTTAACCTAAATTTACTGTCTTGCATACTATCAAAATACTTTGATCTTATATTATTATAAAGCGAGAATCAGGCAAACCGATTTTTTGAAGAAAATGATCACAGATAGTACCACCTACCTATCTACATTAGGTAGGTATATATACCTACTATAGTGTTCAAAGGTATGTAAAACCCTCCTTTGGACAGTCGCCGCTTAGTCGGGTTAAAAGAGAATAATCAAAAAACAAGTTGTAACATAATATAGATAATCTATAGTTAGGAAGTCCTCAATAAAAGAACTCTATGCAAAATTAACGGACATACCTAACTAGATCTACGTGGCATGGCGCACACTACTCAAACACGTTGCGTTGCCATACTAGTGTGGGTGATAATGAAGGATGGCTGCGTTTGTATGCGTGAAGTACAGCAGCCACAGTTAACTTACAAACAGTAGTAAAGTATCTTAATATTATAATATTCGGACTAGTTCAATTTAAACGAAATACCTTTTGCTGCTTCCAAACATTACCAATTTATATACATGACTACCATAATGCAGATATGTAGGAAGATACTTACTCAAATTACGAATTTATATACCTACCTACTTTAAATATTCAGAATGAAGTTAGTACTTTAATGATGATTATGTTACCTACCTATGGTACCTACATACTTAATAAGTTTATTGAGCATTAAGTGATCCGATCGATTGAGAAATAAAACGTATTTTTTATTTTTCGACGGGATTGTTTAAGATAGATGTAAAATATACCGTAACAAAACAATGGGAATAAAACCAAGATTAAATGAAAAAGAAGAATACAATAACAGTGTTCAATTATATTCTATTATTATTATAAGTAGTACAGAAAATACGTAACTTTTTAAAGCTTAGACGCTGCCGTATTGTGCGTCTCTCTCACGACGAGTAAATGGGTCTATAACCTAAAATACCCAAATCATAAAGATGACCTTCTGTTGGTGTACATTTTCTGTGGCACTGAACAAGCATGTGTGCTTACTGCGCGACTCACGGACGCGAGTAGGTACAAACGCAACGCATTGTGACCATGAAACTCTTTTAGGATCGAAGTACTAAGGTTTCGAGGTCGCGTTATCTTAAATTGGGTATTTTGAGGTTATTTTTTATGCATAACTACAATATGGTATAAATATCTAGTTGCTTATAACAGGTAGGTATATGTAAATAAATATTTAAGTAGGTAGGTATAAAGGTATAAATATAATTTTGGACATATCCAAACATAGGGTCTAGGTAGGTATCATTATCACACGCTCAACAAAAACGACTGAAGTCTACTGGTTATTATTTATAATCTTGTAGACTATATATACCTATCACAGATACCTCTATACCTATTCCTAGTTATTAGGTAGTACAATATAAATGTATTAAAAAGAAACATAAAGAGAGGAAGAAGTGAAAGAGAAGAAGATAAGAAAAACCGTTTTAAGAGTTTTATATTGTATTATTTTCATAATATTATTATAAAAAAACTGTACCTAATGATAAAATGAATAAAATGTCTAATAATCTAATCCTAACTTAATAGGTATTGACTTGGGCAAAGTGATCCATTGAAAAAATCCTTACAATCATTCTTTTTTTAACTCTCCAACTACTAGCGACATCTATGCATTTTCGCGCGTAACACAATGCAGCTCGTTCCAAAGCACTAAATGGTTCATGCAAATCGCGTTCCGAAATTGGATACGCGGCGCCTACGAAGGCCTTCACAAAGGAAATAATAAACACAGTATTAGCAGGATAACAAATCAAGAGACGCTCGCGAGAGGAATAGAAATGGCGCAAAATGAGTAGATGAACGATACTGTCACGTATTTTGAACGCATCCGGGATTGTTCGGCTGATCTGTAAGCTCGGCCGCGCTAACTTTGCCATTTTACTAGAACTATGATAATATTTCTAATAGTAGGTACCTAGTAAAAATATATTTAAATATACCCGTATAAAAATTAAACTAAGTGGCTAAAATTATTATTTTTAAACTAATAATACAGTTTTTGGCGTAATTTCCGACGTAGGTAGGTACATACTCCTACTAATTTTTAATAATAGTATAACAGTAGAATTCCGAAAAATAATAATTATATAACCTTAAATTAATTGCAACCTAATTAAATACAACAATAAATATAACTTAAAAACATACCATTTCCTATGCAATGTCTGATACATTTTCATTGATAAAAGACAAAATAGTTGACGGAAACGTTTTACTCTACATAATCTGTATACTTCAAGGTTTAGTATGTTCACAAATCTATTAGATTTTTTGAATAATTAGATTTATATGTATATATCTTTGCCATGGTCATCGCACTAATTATTTCCTATTTGAGCTAAGGTATGATATTTTGAAGTAGGTCCCTATCTAAGTAGGATTTGGTATGTTACTGAGTAATGAGACGAGCAAGTCGGTCGCCCGATGGTAAGCGCTACGCCTGCCCAAAAAAGTTACAGTGTCACCCAGAATTTTGTATTGCATAATCTTGCGTGGCACTGCACTGCGCTTGTTAGACGTTGGTTCCAAAGTCTAAAAGTTAAGTCCATTAATTTTGCAACCGTAGGAATACCTATTACTTAGTTAGGTGTGGCACTAGTACTTAATAGGCTTTGACAGGTAAACTATACCATTTCATGCCTATCCGTAACGAGTTAGATAGTTACCTGCCGAAAATCATCGATTTTGTCTAAGTTTAGCCTGCCCGGGCCGCTTTGTCTATAGGCTCCAGCACGCATGCGTAAGGGCTTTTTTACCTATTGCACTTAATGCACGCATAACTACTAATAAGTACGCATGTGGCTTATTTATTAGTTGAGCCGAGCAAAGAGCCGCTAGGTCCAAACATATTTTTCGTCTCATCTACCTAGATAGAGTGTAAGTGCAATAACTAATAAGATAACCGATACCAACGACAAGCCACATACTTAATTAGGTTTAACGTGTATTTATTAAGTAGGTACCTAAAGTTAAGTTAAGTTATTAACGAATAAGAATAAATTTAAAAGCCAATTTTACCAACCTAACCCTCCGAACACTTACATAACATAATTATGTAGACTTGATATTATAGTTAAGTAATAATATTATAATCGGCTATTGGGTTAGTAAACAATAGGAATCAAAACCGTTAAAAATAGGAACCGTTGATGCCTGGTTAGTAATTACTTGAAAAATTTTTCGGTACTACCTTATTACCAAGAGGTAACTATGTAAGAATAATTATTTCGCTATCCTCATCAGCATAATAATGATGTAGAACGGTCCAGCACTGGCAGCAAAATCTTGAGTGGAACACAGAGGCCTTCTCTATATGTTTTATTAGTTTTATGCGAAAATTCGTCTTTTAAACCTACTTTTTGAGATCGTCAAAGTTCCGTGACGCAGCAAAAGTCTATAGAGGGAAATCAATAAATCGGCCTTGCGGAGCGAAAGCCACAGGACCTCGAGCGGAAATAGGTGCCTTGACCTTGCCGTCTTGAACCCCAGTGGGCCCGGGAGGCTCGGTTCCATGAATAATGTTGACTCATTTGTAGAAAGATAGGGACCTTACACTTGACTTATGCTCTATTTAGTTTCGTCAATATATAAGTAGAAACATAGAGTGAAACTTAAAGCTGGCATTTAGTTAATGGGTTTGGACCAAAACTACCTCCACCGCATTATGGGCGCCTAAGGTAATAGAAATGAATAGAATTGGGGAAGGAGGGGAAAGAGAAGGATAAGGTAGGAGAAGAACAGTAATAATTGTCGGTATTAATACGTTATTAATACGTTTTAACATACCACATAATATTTTTTTTACAGTTTGACTCTATCGTGTTCTCTGGAAAAAATAATATTTTAAACGTCCTCAACTGCTCATTTTGCTAAATGATCTATTTAGGATTAGAACCCAATCTTTGTAAATTTGTATTATGAGGAAATCAAATAATTTATGACAATAACCCAATTTATGTGCCAAAATCATTTTATATCAACAACTAGCTGTACCCTGCCACGCTTCGCTGTGGCACATTCACACATTCGCTGATATGTCACTGATGAAAAAAATAGATAAAAACAATCCTTGATGCGGATTATATATCATGATAGATAGATAGATAGATAAACTCTTTATTGAAACACCACAGAACAAAGAAAACTTAAAACTAGAACAAAACAAATTTTACAATTAGTGTCACAATGGGCGGTCTTATCGCTCAGAGCGATCTCTTCCAGACAACCATGCACGGAGAGGAGTAATTAAGACATCGGACGGTGGCTTTCTTTATATACATAGAATAAATAAATAGATACATATACACAAAATAAACTTAAATACATAGTAAAGTAATAGATAAACTTAATATATACCCTAATATAATAAACATACATACTAATACAAATATATTATATACCTACTATTAATAAACATACATACCTACGAATACAAATGTATAATATGCAGCAACTAGACAATTAATTCTCATTATGCTAAAATATCGGCTCGAACGGTGAAGAATTTTATGAGTTTTTGAAGCGTACACAAACCAACATAACATTTTTATACATATAGATTGTAATTAAATATAATGACGATAAAATTAATGCATTATTTATTATGCTAAAAATACCACAAAAACCTTAGAAAAAGTGCATCTTTAAAAAAGATTTTTCCATCAAGCAACACTGAATTTTGACAGCTGACGTGACGTTTCTTCATCCTTCATCAAGCACTTGTGCCCAGCGAAATCTAAGAAAGCAATTTTTATTGCGTATTTCGATAAGTGTATCAAAATGACTTCCGTTGTAAGGGCCGGGCACCTGGCACCATACTTCAAAGCCTCTTCCCAAGTGGTCGCCAACGGCCTAAAGCCCGCAGTTGTCGTGTATACGCCTTCAGAAAAGTTGACGGTCCAGCCTTTGCCTAAAACCTCGACCGTGCACTCTTTACATGGATCCCTTCCGATTCAGGGTTTGAAAGCCACCACAGGCATTGGTGGTAAGTTTCTTACGTCTGCTCATAGCGTCGGGGCGGTTATAATTTTATGATTTATGAGGAAAATGAGTATTACATAACACTTGTCAATGTTCTTCCAGTGCCAAGTCAGGTGCGTTTTGCGCACACTGATATTTCAATTCCGGACTTCTCTGCGTACCGCCGCAAGGAGACCCAGGAGCCGACGTCGAAGACCGCGGAGTCTGTTGATGGACGCCAGTCCTTTACCTACCTCATCGCTGGAGGTTAGTTTTGAGTTCCCCACTTTATTGTAGATCAGTGTTTGTGTATAGCTGTGAAATTAGAAATTAAGACAATTTCATCAAGATAATAGTGTAGATATTGTAGCCTGGTGACAAGATAAACAATGATAGTGCAGTCAACAGTGTAGTCCTTCATTGTATGTAATTGCTACTGTCATTTTTTCTATCTAGCGAGCCAATGTCAATTCCGCAGCTCGTAATTTTTGGAGAATTGTGACGATAAGTAGCTATAAATCAGAAGTCTCTTTATATGTCCGAATTACAGTGTAGATGTTAGTTCTAATTTCACAACAATTTCCAGTGAGGACATGTACCAATGTGTTTCTTCTAAAACAATTTTATTTTTCGTATTTGTCATTGTGTAGGAAAAACTCATATGCGAGAAAAATTTTAGAGGTATGTGATCCACCAATCCGGACAGGGCCCCTGCAGTGGATTATGTTCTGATCCTCCTCGTGAGACCTGTGCTCAGTAGTGGGCCGAGTGATGATGATGACAACTAAAAAAGAATACATCACATGTCAATAATTTCCAAGGTATCCAACTCATTTTTAATTTGACATATTTTCTATCTTTCAGCGGGTAGCGTGGCTGGTGCCTATGCCGCTAAGTCCGTTGTGACACAGTTTGTGTCGTCTATGGCCGCTGCTGCCGACGTTTTGGCTTTAGCCAAGATTGAAATCAAGCTGAGCGACATCCCCGAGGGCAAGTCTGTCACCTTCAAGTGGCGCGGAAAGCCCCTGTTTATCCGTCACAGGTTAGACCACATTAAATTAATAATGTTGGAAAGTCCTGCACTTTGGAGTCTCTCTAATTGAACAACATTTATGAAGTGGTGACATTTGCATTTACATAATAATGTAATTATAACCAAGGGACTAATCAATCAACCTTTATGCCTCATTTTAGAGACAGTGCACATAAAAACTAATTGGCAAAATAGTTACTTGATAATTAAGAGAGTGTTTTTTTTTGGAACTCTGTATATTTGACTTTGTTTTAGGATTTTTTTCCCAATTTGTGTATGTTTGTGTGTTAATGAATAAAATAAAAACCTAATTACCCTGAAAATTTTAAATACTTGACACGAGTTAAATGCACTAATTGTAGACAGACAAAAAAAAAAAAAATTAAAGCTAACTTCTGTCACATGGCTGTCCAATTAAGAGTTGACATGTTGTGGATGAGTTTTTCCAACTTAGATAAATTTTTCCAAGCATAATTATTATGTTTTTTTTTATAACTTACTGTGTCCGTCATGGATAATTGTCTATGTTCGATCTATACTTTTTATAACACATACAAGTATTTGTGAAAAATTATAATTGACTTTCCATACATATTGTCATAGCATGGTAACTAGCTGTAAGTCTAATTTTAATAAATAGTGCCTTTAGAAATTGTGCAACATGAAATATTAAGACCTTGTTATATCGACCTCCTCTTTCTGAAACTATTTTGTTCTGCTATACAGGACTGGTGCCGAGATCACAACGGAGAAAGCTGTGCCCATCGAGAGCCTGCGTGATCCCGAGCACGACGATATCCGCACCAAGGACCCCGCATGGCTGGTAGTTATTGGCGTCTGCACTCATTTGGGATGCGTCCCCGTTGCTAACGCTGGAGACTTCGGGGGCTATTACTGCCCCTGCCACGGCTCTCACTATGACGCCTCAGGCCGTATCCGCAAAGGACCAGCTCCGCTTAACCTCGAAGTACCACCCCACGAATTCGTAGACAACTTACTTATTGTAGGCTGAGTGTTGATTAGACATTTAATTTAAGTGTAAATTTTCCATCATAGAAATCAATAAATGTGATTGTTTTAATAATTTATTATTTATTTATTTATAATTCTTAGTTTTGCCCTTTGTTCGAAGTAGTAGTACTTAGTTACTTACCCATAGTATTTATTCAGTGATATTATCAGAATAAACAAAATGTCATTTGGAACTAAAGTTTTATTGTTATTTCGATTAGATAATTAGACTTAAGCCCATTTATAAATATTTTCTAATCACTTTTTTATCATAATTTTAATATATATATATATATTGGGGACTTTTATAAATTTATACATGGCAGTCCTGCTGAAATTTTCTAATCATGGGATCTTATTATTTATGGGATGGGATGGAATCTCTGTTATTTAATTTTCGACTGTAGCACATAACCCAATTAGCTCTAATGAAGGACTGTAGTGTCAAAAAATTGATAAGGGTAACCATGGGTTTGATAGAGGTTATGATATTATTTTCTGAAATACTTGTCGCTTTCGACCTTTTAATAATATTTGGACAGAGCCTGCAAAATAACATTCGTGAAGTCCTAAAGGATATGAAAGAAAAGACAACCCAACGATTTGTAATTATTTTTAATTATCGTTATTATTTTCCATTTCTTTTAATTTATATGCATTTTAGACAGTTACAATCTACGTAACATCTAATATAGACTACTAAAATTTACACACATTTACAGAAATTAACTGGGATTCCGAATTTAAAACACCAACATTTTCTATACTAAGTGGAAAAATAATTGCATAATACATAATAATATGTCCGATATTTTTGAATAAGATTTTAGTAGGTTACAAAGAGAAATAAACAATAAGTAAAACCAAATTATTTAGGCCGGATTTCGTTAAAATTATTTACGAAAAACTGTATCACAATTTTTTTCTCCAAACAAGGTTTTATTAAACAATGATAAGTGACGAAACATTTAAAGTGAAACCCAGTTTCAAACGAGTAGAGCATATTAAACATCGAAAGTATAGCTAATTTTATAAGTAACCGATTTAGATGACACTACAATGTATATTTACAATGAACATGGTTACATATTTGGCAAAATAATTTAGTTTTATTAAACCTAAAGAATTATCATCTAAACTTGAAATATAATGATAGGATCTATATACAGACGTATGATGTTCCATTTATACCCGGTATCTTCGAGCAAAATGCACTAAGTGAGTGCCTACAGTGGCTTAACTGTCAGACAAAAACTAAAAGAATATCGGTTGTACATTTTTACAATTAAGACGATACGTACCTAAAAAAATATTTTCGAGCGACTTAAGATGGTTGCATTAATGTGACAAGGGAAATTTTTTGTAACATGAAGTTGGTAGGAACTATGAAAAGATGAGCATAGATAGAAAATTCATTAAGCTGTAAAAAGCGTAAGCAATAAATAAAATGTAACCTTGCAAATTTTACTTAGATCCAATTCTCGTGTTGTAATTTACCAAATATCAAATTATTTTAGCTTGATATATTATTATAGCCATTTTTTTAATATCGTCTCAATTGTGTCTTATTGTGTAGTCTTTTGATTTGCGGTTTTTGATTCATAGATTTATGACAATTAGTTCAACCACGGATCAAACAAGCTCTGCAAATGAGATTAATGAGGTTGCTCAAAATATGTGTGTAAATAGATCATCATTTACAAATACAAGACAGGTCAAAGTCGGCTACGTACTCCTCAATGGACTTCAAGGAAATAAGAATTAAATCTTGTGAAGACAAAATAAGGAACGACCATTCACATAAAAGAGAAAACTTACTAATAAAATTATTTGCAATGGAAGCATGTAACCGACTTCAAAATAACTATGATACATATTTTTTTATTTGTAAATAATACCAATAGGTACGCTTAGGAAAAAATAAATAGACGTAACTTAGAATTATTTGATTTGTTCGATTTCTACATAGGCACGTCTTATTTATACAGAAGTTGAACGGTGACTGATTGGCGGATATCAAATCAATATCATGCACATTTTTTTTCTCTTTTTGTCATTAATAAAATGAATGAGTTTTTTTTACAAATTATGGCACAGGTAACTTAACGTAGAATCTGAATGTCAGTTTTTTTAATCATTCAATAATTACGCCGGGTCTACGAGATACAAATTCTTTGGATCTTTTTATTCGTGATAATTATGGAAAATAATAACATTTACTTATTGTTAACAAGAAAATAGTACATTTTAGTAGTCTTGATCCAAATAATTTGTATTTCAAAAGTCTACCCTTAGTCTTTGAAATTATTTTAAGTAAGCAATATAAATTTAAAGTCAGGGGGCTTACAAGCATGCAGATGTGATAACATTACATGAAATTAATTTATATCATTTCTCCAACATTTAAACATTAATTAATATTCTTCTTTATACAGTAACACTCTTAGCACACAACGATTTTGAACACAGGTTTTATTTCACATTCAATTGTAGACATAAAGTACATATTAAATTTTTATTATTATTCTGAAAAATATATATCAATCTAATACACGTAGTGACAAAAATATGATTTTAGGAATACAATATTTATTTTTACTAATTAACAATATAGATAGAATGGGTATCTCTGATATACTTACATAATGTAAGGTAAATATATTTTAGTACAAAAATTTCGAGCCACCCCTCTTTCGATTTAAATTTGCATTTTGTTATTTGTAGCCTACAAGATGTCAAGTGAAAATATTGGCTTGAATATAATTGAGTATTTATCATAAGGGTACATGTCATACATACTGATAAAATTGTATTAACTGAATTTCATATTATAGTTTTGGCTCAAATTAAAAAAGGGTGATTCGGTATGTTTGTAAGTGTATTTATATATAAATAATTTTGTGCGATAAAATAAAGGTTGTTTATAACGTCTGTCAAAAGGTCATTAGAGTATTGTCAAATGTTAATTTCGTCTAGTTTAAAACTTAAATGATGGTCCTCCTATACGGCTTCGACTCTGCACAACCTTGGAAGCTCATTTTACTTATTATTTTAAGTACCATTACTTTTTGTTTTTATCTACGGGTGGTATATACTTTAGAAGCTAATAACCGTATTTAGGGGAATATTTACATGATTTTACACAATTAGTTATTAGATCTATTAATAATTTTAAGAAAAAAAATTATTTTAAGGTATTTTGCACAAAAATTGATAATAATTATAGTGATTAATAAAGTATTATATATTATTAGAAAATTATGTTATCGGTTTCGTGGCACAGTGTCAACAAATACCGTAAGTCAAGTTTTATGAAATTTAGGTGAAGAACAGACAATTTTAATTCTAATTCAAATTGAATTTAATTTTAGTTATAATTTACGCAACGACATTAATACAAAACATTTTATAAACCACTGAAATGCTTTGGTTTATCAATGTGATATGCCAAAACATCGCATCTGATGTCTTATGAGTCGAAGATATATACACCATAATAGAACAGCGCCAATACAAGTATCGATTCGGAATCGATATGAAAATCAATCGATATACTACTGAAAAAATCGATTTTCATAACAATTGATGTATTAATGTCGGTAATTTATATATGAAAATATAGATCTAAAGCATACCCAGTGGAATTATACGGAGAAAAAGGTGTATTTTAAAGAGGATGGGATTTTTTGTAATTTACCTTCATTGGGATGGCATATTTACATTTAATTTTTTTATTCGCTTATATAAATTATTGTTATATTTACAGTAAATAAAAGGGTTACTAAAGTGTGGGTAGATAACTCAGTGACTGATCTAGAAATGCATTTTAAACCATGGTATAGTTTTGTGCATTTTATCACAAATATTAAAACAATAATCAAACTTGAAACAACTTAAATGGAAATAAACCACACCATTTTATATTTCAAAGTAGTAATATTATTAATGAACCCACAAAAAAGTAAAATGAATAACTGTAATCATTTTCACTGTGGTTGTGTAGACGTCACTAAGGTTCAAAACGACTCACGTTGGCTTGACTTTACGTAAGTATTAGAATCGAGGTCCAACATTAAATATGGCGTTAGGAATATCAACTGAGCAATCTTGATCCACTGGCAAGTATCAGGCGTCTTTACTAAAAAAACCGTCCAAAATTAGATATGAATTTTAAACTATTTAGATAGATAGGTACTGTCGGTGGTTACGTTAAGCTTTGATGATTTTCGTCGCTAGCGGATCAAGAAATGTTTCTCGGACTATATCCACGCCCGCATGTTTTAGTCGGTGGTATAAGCTCGCCTATTTACAAGTCACCCACACATTCAAGGCTTTGGTGAACACCCTATTAACAGCCTAGTTAGTAGTTATACAAGACCATGATTACTCAAATCGACCATATATAAAGGGTGATCCGGTTTATAGGAAAGAAAATAAGTGTTCATTTTTCAACGGGGCTACAATTCTGTGTTTCGAAAATTCTTTGTACCCTTGTTGTCTTATGTGCTGCCAAAGGAAAAACGTAAGTAACCAAGATCTTTACTTATAAGTCGTCTTCGAATAGGATGCCCAACATTGCCTGTCCCTTTCAACAGTCGAGCTGTTCTTTCCAACAGCCGGCCGTGTACATAGTCTCCGCATCAACGGTCGGCCGTGTAGAAGACTGCGTCCATGTCGACAGTTTGCCGTGTAGACAAACGCCTTTGCAACAGTTGACCGTGTAGACGGATCCGTGGCACAGCCGGCCGTGTACACGCTCTCTCCGTTTTAAAAGACGGCCGTGTACACGGTCTCCGTTTCAACAGTCGGCCGTGTAGACGGACCCCGTCGCAAAAGCCGGTCGTATAGACAGCCCCGTTGCGACAGCCGGCCGCGTAGACGGTCTCCGTTTCAACAGATTGCCATGTACACGGTCTCCGCTTCACTCTGCCGCTTAGACGGTGTCCGCTTCAACAGTCGGCCGTGTAGACGGGCGTGAGATCGAGCGTGAGGTGTCGCAGCGCGCGGTCGCGGGAGGCGGAGCGCGCGGCGCGGGACGACTTGATGATCTGCAGCACCATGGCCTTGCAGTCGTGGCACACCGCCATCTGCACGCCCAGCAGCCGCTCCGCCGCCGCCACGCCCGTGGCGCTGCGGCTGTACCGCGCCCTGGAATAATCACAACTACATTTTAGGTAGCTCCTGTTATGGTCTTTTTCTGTTTCCCATTTAAACTGAGATATGGTCTTCGTGAGGTGTGGCATAAGGAGTGATAGGGCTATATCGAAGAAGTTACATGACATCGAAGCGTGGAAATTAGAAATGTGAAATCTATACTGGATTGTTCATGCTGAGGATTTTCTCATCTGCCAATCTATTATCTAAAACAAGCAGTCCATCGTGGACATGAGCCTGACATAAAAGCTGTCGGCGATACCAAACCCTATCAGACGATCAATGACACGTGCCCGCGATGCGATGTCTAGAGCGCAGTGTATTCACAATTAAATCTTCTAAAATTCCCATTAGCAAATCTGTTAGCAGATCCTTAACAAATTAGTTAAACCTACCTGCGCTCGAGCGTGGCCGGTGGCGTGTGCGAGATGGCATGCGGGCCCTCGACGGAGCGCGACATGGCGGCGGCGGCGGTCGGCGGCACCGACAGCGGCTCCGCGAAGCCCAGCGCCGAGCCGCCGCGGGAGCCCCCGCGGGACCCCGGCGCGCTGTGAGCAGACAGAGACACGAACCGCCGCGACGCGGTGGGACTGTTGGGAGCGCTGCCTACGCTGTTCTCTATAATACTCTAAAAAAACATAGAAGTACACATTTAAATGCAGAAATAAATACGTGAAGAACAAGATAAGACTGCTTATGAACGACTATCTTCCATCAAAATCAAACCAACGGCAACTAGGTACATACCGAGTGATCAGGACCCACGAGTCGCGACATCAGACTCCTCGGGAAGGAGGACTGCGCCTCGTCCTCCGGCGACGGCAGCAGCGAAGGACTCAGAAGTACCACCGGCACATGCGCGAAATGCTCTGTTGGTATCCGCATCTATAACAAACATCAAGTCAATAACCTTCAGGTTAATAAAGGAGGATAACCTTTTCTATGCCTAGTACATGGTGCCTTCCTGAAGTTTCCACAACGCAATGGATCTGTTAGCAAGTTCAAGACTGATAAATAATAATTAAGACTATAACAACAAAAAGAACGTGAAACTCACCTTTGAACAACACTTTTGACAGACAGTCTTTTTGCATAGCTTGCATTTCTGACCCCAAGGGCCGAAAATGCCGAATCTTGTCTTCAAACATAAGAAGCACACCTGAAAATGAAGAACACAATTTCTATTTAGATTGCCACTTTGCTTTCGACTCAAACCCTCAACGAAATTATGGGACTGCAGTATATTTTTTTACAAGCTTGCGTTACTTACTCTTCTCTTTTCAACGTCTTCTTTAACCCTGCCTTCGACGGGTAGGACCTCTAGCTCAGCCTTGGTCAGCACAGATCTGATGTGGACTATTTCTTCCAGGGTCAAAGAGAGCCGGTCATCAGACATTATCGCATCTTGCCACTGTTTCTGTAAAATTATATGGTCATTACTGGCGTGAATGGATAAGCTTTAAGCCTTGAGTTGTGGCTACTTGTTACACAGTGAGTCTATCCATGCAAATAAAGTGGTTTAACTACATTCATACACTCATTGGTAAAGGAAAACATGGTGAGGAAATCAATATACAATGAATCACACAATTTAAGAGCAGTTACATCCAGCGACCCGAAACACCTGAGTGGTAGATGAGAGAAGACTTGATATAAGGTGATGATAATGAGGTGATGACACTAATTACTAATACGTTGTACAAAACATTCCCAGATCATGAATACTTTGCTCCATACTTTATCAATAGTGACGTTTTCTATTCTACTGGGTAAATAGGGAAGGTTGCATATTTGTGCAAATATCTACTTCAGTGCGTGCAACTAGAAACTATTCTAGTTTACATCTAATAAATAGATGAGTTTAAAATATTGTTTACAGGAAGTCCTACTTAGAGGGTTGGGATTTATCATGAACACGAAAATTGGGAGTTACATTTGGATCCAGAAAGTCCTTGATTTCAAGTGCCTGGAAGACCAAACCGAGACCACTACGTTCTATGCTATTCTACTCACATGCGAACCATTATGCGTGGGGCTGCCACTAACCGACTTGATGAGCTCGTCTTGGAGAGAAGACCGCGACCATGAGAGCTCTCCAAGCTGTGCGTCCGCGTCGCTGCTCGCAAGAGACGCTGCACCGGCGCAAGACGCCCGAGACCCTGGCCTGTTTATAATGAAGACCAAACTGAAGTTGTTAATTCAGTATTCAATTTCCCGATGGACAGTTCTTTACAGAGCGCTGAGAGCAGTTCCGTCTGCATGCAAAACTAGATCTTTAACTTTTTGAGGAAGGTAAAGGACGATGTAGAATTCGAGTCTGCGGTCATGTCCACCCTCTTCCTGATAGTTAGCGTTGAAATGCCTGATGGTTCCAGGTATGTCGAATTTTCTGTATCATCTACTCTACCTATATGTCTAAAATAAAACAAATAGGTGGGTTCTCTAGGTATTATGGCACAATTAGAGACAGAGTCCTCGTGGCTAGCTACCGCTTTCAAGCGTGAAATCTGTCGCCAAGGACCTTTCGGGGTGTTCCTGCAGCTGATTGCCAATGCCTAGCATGTTTATCTTTGATTAATAACAGAGGAGAAGGTATTAAATAATAAAAATCTCGTATTTAATGACTAAAAGTAAATTTTACCTGGAGTGTGGCAAGGAGTGAGCTCCATCGGTGGGTGGGCAGGTGGCGTGCGTGACGGTGTGTCGCCTCATGGACGCTCGCCGCGAGGGACACTGCGTCGCTAGATCGTATGCTGTCAACATAAGGTCTTGTTTATTGAAAAGTAGACATTTTTATTTTCGAATTCGACTAAGGTAAAGATTTATTAAACTAGGTACAGCAATAGTAAGAATAACTATAGCAAAAGAAATGTGAATACCAACCTATTCTGTTTCAAGAGAGGTTATGTTCAATGAATGTTTTAGAAAATTGGGTACGCTTAGTAGGTAGTGGCAATTTAGTTGCAGTATAGGTCATATAAAGTATGTAGGTTACTTATAACCTACATTACCTATATTTATGTTCAGGTCTTAACCTGAACATAAATATTCAAAGATATGATGTCTGTTTTTAACACACTTTTTATAGGTAGAGGCTGTAAATGCTTAAATATTTTTCATGCTCAATATAATAATATATTATAACAAAAAAGAAACACTAGTTACCTACCTACAAATTTACTATAACATAGAGGGTTAATAAAGCAATAAACTGTGATAGTTTAGTTGGTAATTTAATTAAACCAAACGTGAATAAATTTAGTAGCGTAATAGTTATTGAACAACAAACTGTGATGTAAGTAATGTTAAGTAAGAGTGAATTAAGTAACTGCGACACTTAAGTTACCGATACGTATGTACATATATGCCTTAGCGTGTTTCAGATTAGAATGGCAAAGGTGAAGACATTTACTATTACGACTGATGAAACTAATGCTCAAAACTTGTACGATAAGTTACCTTTACAGATATATTAGGTACCTACTTGGAGAAAAAACAAACGATGAAATTTATCAAAACGAGAAGACAAACATACAAAGATATAATACAAAGGCGTGATCAGAATTAATAAACATCAATAGCTGAAAATTTAAAAAAGTTGTAATACACCGCCTAATCAACATTGAAGCAAGAACTGAGACGAAACGGTCAACATACATCCTATTGCGAAATTCACAGGCAAACGTTCTGCAAAGCTTCGCAAAGTTGCAAATAAAAAAGCGTGATAACATCATGCGGAACACCGTCACACGGCATGCTACAGAGCATACATTCAAGAGTTTCGTCGCAGAACTGGTGGTATTCATCGTGGGATATGCGCGTGCGTGGCGGCGCCCGCGGTGGCTCTTCTGGGTGATCAGGTCCCCAGTCACGACACCCGTGATCACCAACGTTGTGGTCATCGAAGTCGCGGTCACCGATGCCGACAGAGCCGGTCATTGTGTGCATGGAGGAAGGTTGACGTGTGAAATATAGTTGCATAGGGACACCCTAGCGTTAAATTTGTGTCTTCAGTCAAAGCTAGCACTAAGCTGGCAAGCTTTTCAAAGATTGTTAATATAAAATTTGCCTAATTTAGCATTTTAATTTCATATTTCGGAAACTATAAGGCCAGTGTTCTCTGCCATCATGTTCTAGACTCGTAAATCATCAAATATTTGAGGGTAGCTTAATTTTCTAAACGTTATTTAAGTCCAGTTAAAGTTCAGTTTTCCTTACCGGTTCTCTTCCAAGGTTTGGGCGTCTGTTGCTGTTGCGGCGCTATGTGCCTTGGGAACGGCTGGGGCGCGCATACTTCTGGACTCGTGCAGGTCTCGGTGTCATCCTCATCCTCGTCGTCCTGGAACAAGAGACAGTAAGGTAAGATCATGGGCTGAAGTCTGCCAATTTTTGGGTTTAGTAGGAAGATAGTTGTATCAAGTTATGGAAAAGGAACTCCCTAAAGGCAAAATCTGTTCAAACATATTCTATTTCACGTCTGCAGGAGTATATAAGTTTGCTTATTTATAAAATCTTGTCGTCTTGTCGTCTTTATTGTCAAAGCGAAAGTTTGGTAGTTTTGGTAACTAAGAAAAAAAATATGATCATTAAAAGTTGGAACAAAGGGTTAATTTTACCTACCGTAAAAAAATACCGTTTCTGTGGAATCATTGTCACAAATAAAACAGGCAGGCGTAGCTAATAATTTATAATAATGTAGTAGCATTACCATAAATGATGATTTCTTTGCAAAGGGGTTTCTTACATAAGGTCTACTGTGATTGATGATGAGACTTTGGGCACATCCGTTCAAAAAGGGCAGAAAGGCGAAAGGCGTAGCTCATCAGCTTTATAAGTTTTATTTTCGGTGTGATAAATGTGAATTGGAATACAAAAAGAAACACCACGTATTACGTAAAGCTAGCAAAACAAAAAACAGCAGTCTCTATCGCACTCATAAGCTTGCCCTACGCGCGAGTGAGACAGAAAGTCTGTTCATAATGCGTATTTCATAATGTGAAATTATGAACACTGGTGCCGTACGCCTATTCATAGACACTACACAATTGCATTGTCACATAACACTCCTTAGTATTATTAGTAAGGCACTCTCCAGCCCCGCGATCCGCTTACTTGGACCTCTACCCGCAATCCGGAGGGAAATTGGAGGTCATCAATAATATACGCCCAAACGACAAATGAAAATAGTCAAACGGGTTAGTTTGAACCTTTATACTAGCAAGTTCTATTTTGTTTTCGTCGCGTAATATCTTTTGATAATATCACTAGCGTTTGGCGCCTGTACAAACGTCATTTATGTCAAATCAGTTATTTGTATGAAGTGTCCGGGGGACATTGTGTAAACGTGTTGTACTTACATGAAATGTATGTCTTGTTTTAGATGACTGAGTTACAAGACAAGCACTCGTTCACCTGATGATAAACTCTACGCCTGCCCATAATCTTGCGTGGCACTGCACTGCGCTCGTCACCCTGAGCCATTGGTTCTAAAGGCTTATATGACCAGTAATTTTGCTGGAAACAGTGCCCTTCAAAGCGGAACACAATATTGTTTTTTATTGGATGAATATCTGGCAAAGGTGTGGCACTTCCCCAGGCGATCTCTTGCAGAAGAGGCCTACCACTAGGAAAGATAATTGCTGAGATTATATGCCAGCTTTAATAGGGAATTTACTTGTACGCACATTACACTAGGAGAACATTATTGCTTTGTTGGTTACATCGCAACCAATAAGGCTCTCCGAACAGCCGTTAACTGTGGTTACGTCACAAATACATAATAATTGTAATGGGTAAGTTTTTAAACTGTAATGGTCACCATACACCACAAATGATCTGGTTTACGACCGATATCGAAAGCAACCGGTTGGTGGTCGCTATTGATTGGCAAGTGGTGACGAAACGCAGGTGCGTCGAGTCTCCAGTTGCGGTTCACTTCGCCTCACCGTTGAAAATGCAATTTTTACCATTTACCATCGATTTTGTATGGTTTGGAAAAGTTTTTGATGGCACGTTTTTATTGTATGATAGCAAACAGCAAATTATGGAATATATTGATTGATTTTTTGAGTTTGTATAATTAAAATTGGAAAAAGAACAGCAACTTAGTTTTTGAAGCAGGTAAATAAGACCGGGCGGAAAGGATACGCATGGACCTTACACAGCCTATTGGTCTGCAGTTCCAGAAACCAGAAGAGTGTCATGGAGTTGGTGTATTGCATTCCGCTGGAATCGTAGCATACGGAAAGGTGTAGGCTCTGCTTATACCAACGGGAGAAAGGCGTGACAGTATGTATGTAAAAGTTGGGTTGGTAAATAGGTTTCATCATCAGTAGCCTTTATCCGCTTACTGCTGAGCACGAGTAGAGAATATATACAAGTCAGTAAATTCTACTGACTCTACTTACTTTATAATACTGCATTCATGTACAGAGTCAGAGTGTCAGTCAGTAAAGCTGTCTCTCTTTACAGTGGATACATAGAGATGCAAGTATATGTATGTAACGTAAAATAGAATAGAATAGAAAACTCTTTATTGTACACCAGAAACAAAAATAAACACAATACAGAAGAATTACAATAGGTAAACAAGGGTAGTACAATGGGCGGTCTTATCGCTGAAAGCGAAAAATAAATAAAAAATAATATATTTTGAAGTACAATCACGGCAGGTTTGTACATAATTATCAAAATAGTAAGTAGATACTATAATAATATCCTATAACCTATACTCAACAAACCATAAGCTCGTAACACGGCTATTATGTGAGATATTGTCTTTGAACGACACGGAATGTTGCGATACCTCAATGTGAATTACGGAATAATGACACGTTACGGATCTATAGTCTTGTTCTTATTTCACCGCCTTGGAATGTCCGTAAAAGAAAATTCACGACCGCAACATTAATCAGTTCTACTTTTACTACCAATGAAATTGCAGAGAGATTTGATACGTCACGTTTCATTTTACTATAACATGATTATATTATAATTATTTTATTTAAAAAAATGCCTTTGAATAATTAGATAACTTGAAAAATCTGAATTACTCGGTCCCTTACAGACAGGGCAGTGCGATGGAGGCATAATTATCTTAATTATAATATATACTTATCACACTTGTACAGTCGGCGTCAGAATTATTTTAATAAATATACAATTTGCAATTTAATTTTACACGCCTACCTTTTTTTTGTGGAACGATAAATGAATGTTAAAATGTCTTATTTTTTTTTAAAGTTAATTTATACGTGCAAAATTGTGTTTTTTTCGCTGAAGATTTTTTAAATGAGTGAAAAATTTAGCTACTTTCGAGGCCGACCGTACCTGTATTAGCTACCACTTTAATACCAAGCCATAAAAAAGCAATAAAACCAGAGGTATTAATCATAAGTTTATTATGAATAATATATTTACGATTCCAAACTTCCTATAATCCAATCAGTCTCTGAATTTCAAAAGGATCATCAAATCCAAACCATAACTTTATAATGGTAGGGACCATTAACAGGGTTTAGAACTTTAGAGGTACATCAAACGCGTCTCATAATCATATCAGGGCATTACAGTAATCCGATTTGCGCCTGTTGGTTGCTAATGAGCTGGAACGAAGCCAAACTGTGGAAACCCCGATAAAACATAACAGACCAACTGATTTATAGGAACATTTGTGACAAATATCCTCTCCCCACAATGTGTATAAGTTCGTTCTTTCGATAGTTAACATGTTCACTGCTGAAAACACAACTGTTATGTTTTTCATAACTTGCCGCGAGTACGGCAAAACACAAATGTTGTGTTTGTTGTATGGGAAAACACTATGGCGCGTGCAGAGCAGGACCCGTGGCTAGACAAGCAAAACGGCTCAGCAGTCAAAGTGTTAAGCGATCTTACGTTTCCCTAGTGGGAGAACGTCCGCCTTCTAAGGAGAAGGACGTGAGTTCAAATCCCAGTGCGGGTACGTACCAATGTGTTTCTATAAAGCATACATATGTACGTAATTATCAATCGTTTTTCGGTGAAGGAAAACATCGTGAGGAAACCCACATACTTACACGAGAATTATTTCGTAGGCATGTTATCTACCAATCCGGATTGGACCCCCGTGGTGGATTATGGCCTAACCCTTCTCACAAAAGTGAGGGGATACCCGTGGTCAGCAGTGGAACGATATGGGTTGACGATGATGATGACGTTTCCCATCTCCGAGCTAACAGTTCGACATATTATTACATCTCATCTCACAAATATTGTGAATGCGAATGTTTGTGTGTTTATCCTTTCTTCACGCCGAAACGACAGAACAGATTTTGATGAAATTTAGTATACCTTAGGTCCTAGAATAGAACATGGATTTTATAATTAGCGAAAGGTTCCTGTGGAATAATTGTAAACGAGGGTTAAACCATGGGTTGTCTATGTTACAAGGGAAAAGGTCAAACACGACCTTCCAACTAAACTATGCAAAAGGAGAATGGGCACAAACTAATTAAAACTGGAATGAGAACCTTCTTAAGTGGTTGTCAATAAAACAGTAATGCTTAGGTACCTGAAACCATAGCTGAAACTTAAAAATAGCTAACCAAAATTTATTTTCGCAAGTAAATACTGGAATAAAGCCTAGATATACTTACTAACCGATTTTCAGTCAAGAAATTATCGTACGAATCAATCTAATGGGAAACAGTTTTTGCTCATAACCTAGTCAGTCAGTTTCAACAATCTTTATGACGAGGTCAAAGATTACGAACGTGTCAAGCCTTTACATTTATCGTAAGAGGGTAGGATTGAAATAACCTCTAATGTCCTCCTTTCGCAATAATTGACAATTACTCTAAGTAGGTGTCAGCAGGGGCCTCACCACGAACAGTTAAATCCATCTAGTTTAAGGCCTTAAACTGAACTGCCCTGCTAACTGTCACCGCCAATATTTCTCAGCGTTCGTAAGACGACCAGAGACATTTATCCAAAGTGATCGGAACAGTTTGCATTTATAGGATTTTATATAGCTCCATCTCATTCTCTTTCTCTCTCATTCCCTGCAGTCTATTTTTAAGTGACGTCACTTCACGTTTGTCATTTATGAGTGTGTGGTGCAAATCGAGGCAGTTCAGTTTAAGGCCTTAAAATGAACTGCATGGAATAAGGATAAGTACGCGGTGACCCCTCAGGTTCTGTAAAACCCGTCGCTTGTAGCATAATTATGTGGAATCTTTTGATTAAACAGTCCGCCCGACACTAGAGAGGTTTAAAGCTTGTGAATACAGTGAATAATAACTGTATCTAGTAAATTCATCAAAATTAATCAGTTGCCTAACCACATTATAAATGAAGCGAGACCATAGATTAACTAATAAAGATTGATCGATTAAAAGCAAAGGTATCTAGATTCTAGACTGTTTTTTTTATTATACTGCAACGTTAGCTAACACTACGGAAAAAACAAGCTTATTGGATCGTTTGATTTACGAGAGCCGGTAATACAAATTGGGAAACTGAATAAAAACTGAAACCTAATTGTTAGAAAGTGCTTTGGAGTTTGAAATAGAAATAATGACGCTATCAGTAAAGATTTACGAATTTCATGCTTACGACTTATTCGGAACTGAAAGTTAATAAATTATTGTTAGAAAGTATTTTTCCAAGTTAGAAATTGTTATGATGCTAATATTAGTAAATATTTTATGATTTTACTTTTTGCATAGAAAATATTAATATTTATATCCAACCTTGACGGAATCTTAGATTAGTGCTAGATGCAAGATATAAATGGCATATTAAAAACAATAGAGATACGCGTGCAATTAGTTTTTGATGTATGTTATGTACAG
This sequence comes from Campaea margaritaria, assembly GCA_912999815.1. Lineage (NCBI taxonomy): Eukaryota > Metazoa > Arthropoda > Insecta > Lepidoptera > Geometridae > Campaea > Campaea margaritaria. Next base: position 11,633,466 of record OU538790.1, read on the forward strand.
CCTTAGTTACTTATTCGAAAACAACATAATTTGAAGGTCGTACAACTAATGTTTACTCGTTTATTTATTATAATACGATAACATACACCCTTGACGAACTAAAACTAACTAACTAACTCGTTTAGCCGATGCCGCTGGTGACAAGAGGGCTGGCTCATTTCTCGCACAGAGAATAACTATTGCTAGTCAACGTGGAAATGCAGCCAGTGTTCTTGGCACCATGCCTCATGGACACCCTCTTTTATTAGATTTTTAAGTTTTAATTTTCATTTTATTTATATTGTTATTTAAGTTGTGTCAATGAATGTTTTATTAAAATTAAACTGAATACTTTTAGGAAGTTATATTATTTATTTTAAAAAGCTACTTATTATCAAAACCAACAATGCGTAAAATATGGATTTATAATATTATATTTTAAGACATGTTTATTATTACTCGGCAGTCTAATTTCTATGAAAATAAGGTAATGTATCATACGTTTAAATTTACGTTTACTGTTTATTTAAATAGACAGTTTGTAAGAAGAAAATACACGAGAATAAAATTGTATGAACTACATTATGAAGTTAATTTATGAAGTTTGCGAGTCAGGTTGCGATCCTAATAAATTTTCCAATAGGTTACTAAAGTAGGTCAAGCTAAGTGTTAACATAAATGAAGGTGCCCCTATAACTCTCAAAGGGTGAGCAGCAAATAACTTTATGTAGACGTCCTAAGTATGCCCTGTCCTTTGGCAACGTGTAAAATAGGTACACAGGCTAAGAAATTCATGCCAAGAGGCCTTAACGAAACGCCAACCCAAATCCGCTTCTTTACGCCTGTAATCCCAGCTGTGGCGCCTCTATAAAAGATTCAAACGCAAAACACTGCTGAGATAAATTCGTGAAAACAACCGTCTTATTCATTACTAGTTACGGTCCAGAATGCCTTATAAGTGGGACCAGTGTAGACTAAAGTGGGACGCGAAAACTGCGAGATATTTGCACAAGTGTACACGTTGTAAGAATGCTCTAATTTTGCGTGTTTCAAGTAGATAGTAGTAGATACAGTTATTGCGAATACAGGGTAATTAGCATAGTCTCTATAATGAGTTGGTAGCTTACTAGAAAGCACCCACGTGGGCCTAGATACACTGGTCTCTTTTAATTGTCTTTGAAATGTGAAACATAAAGTGACACCTCATCTACCGACAACCTCTCTACTGAATAATATTACAACTAAAAAAATTATAATTATATAACTAAGCGGTGGTAGCCTAGCGGGAGAACGTCCGCCTTCCAAGCAGAAGGCCGTGAGTTCAAATCCCAGTGCAGGCACGTACCAATGTGTTTCTTGTAAAACATATGTACGTAATTATCACTCGCTTTTCGGTGAAGGAAAACATCGTGAGGAAACCCACATACCTACCCGAGAATTATTTCGGAGGTAGGTATGTGATCCACCAATCCGGATCTGGCCCACGTGGTGGATTATGGCCTAATCCTCCTCACGAAAGTGAGGGGAGACCCGTTCCCAGCAGTGGGACGTTATGGGTTGTTGATGATAACTAAGTAACTACGTTAAATCCCAGTGTAACACTAATTCACTAAACGACAAACAGTGCAGTAGAATTGAAAACTAACTTTCGCAGTAAGTGTCGATCATCATCCATTCGTTATACTAACAAAGCTAAGCTAAAACTAAGCTTGGTACTAGCGTTCTAAATGGGCACCTCTTCCCTTTCATCTCCAAAACCTTAAGTCGAAAAATAGGGCACGTTTAATCGCTGATATTAGTCGTAAATAAATCTATAATCCTTCAAACATAGAAAGATGTAGCCCTAAATCTATCTTTAGGATCGACTGATTGGCGGTAGATTAATCACCATCATAGCGAGAAAATTGCACGAGCATTCTCGTAAATACAATCGGAGGAAACACGCTATATATTAATGATAGCTATTATATAAAATACCCGTTGTGTGTTTTGAAATTAATGTTTGTAATGTTGTTGCAAATATCCTAATAGTACTAAAATAATCATGTATTACAGTAATAGACAGGTATACCTACTTTTAACTACAAAGTGCAAAGTCAGCAATACAAAAGTGTTCTCGTAGATATGGTGATGCTATCCTATGTTTGCAAAACAACGTTTATTAACGATCAAATAAATTATTTTCCAGGTTTGGTCCGTTTAATAATGAGATATTGATAATGGAAACTGATAATATTATTATTGAAGCCCGAAGGATTTTTTTGCAGGAATTCGGTAGAAGATAAGTTCTAAGAGTGCGTACGTACTAAAGTAAGTCAATACCCTCGAAAGTTCCACCCGAACAGCCCGTGTCAAATTATAGTGACTCATATTCAGAGCAACATAATACTACTATTGCAACTAATAAATAATCTGTACTAGATACCTTATTACACGCATCGGTGATCCACAATACTTGGTTAGTTACGTGAAACGCAATACATATCAGGTATCAATTCAATAGACTCTATTTACGATGTTACTGAAGTAGTAGCAAAGCAAGTCATCTAGCCGAAAAATTGGATAGTAGGCGTCCAATTCGGTAGTGCCAAATTTGATTATCGGGCGTGGGTCCTTGTATGGAATCTTGCTATGAAAAACTGGATCAATCTATATTTTATTAGTCAGCTCTTTGCCTCGATGATTGGGAGGCTATTTAGGGGCTACCTACGCCTAGTGTCGACTACGTAAATTGAATCATCATCATCAGAACACGACCCATATCCGCAGATGTGACGCCACGGTCTACTAATCACGGGTCTCATTACGTATTAAGGTAAGGTATTATTATTATTAAGGTGTATCGGTGTCTTGGTGGACAGTCGCTTAATCCTTTAAGCGACTATCCACCACGACACCCCGAAAATTGTATAGATCCTACTAAAATCCTATCCTAACTTCCTAATAAATATTATAAATGCGAACGTGAGTTTGTTTAGTTGTTACGCTTTCACGCCTAAACCGCTAAACTAATTTTAAAAATTATTTAACCAATGGCAAGCTACATTATCAGCGAGTAACATGGGCTATATTGTATCTTCTTATTCCCACGGGAACGGGAACTACGCGGGTGTAACTGCGGGGTGTAGCTAGTACTAATACGGATTTTCAGCATAAAAAATGCCTAACCTACCTGTTCATTACACACACCCCTTTTAATTTAACATACCTACCAAGTATACAATAAATAATAAAATCTTCATGCTAGAATGAACGTTCGTAAAGAAGCCAGTTCGCAAAGTTGGTTTCGTTTGAAGTAGACTGCAACATCAAAGAATTAGGAACACGAGGTAATTTCAAATCTTAACGAACCCTAATGTACTCGTATGGGTTCGCAAAGGTCGCAAGGCTAGTCTAATCGAAATTTAATTAACATTTTGCCTCTTCCAAAGATATTTTAATCTTACGTTCTGTTGTAGCAATATCTGAACATAGCTCTTAAGAAAATTTGATACCGTTGTATGAGATGGCCTAAAAAAGTAGATAAACGCCAATTATGTTGTAACAAACCAGTCTAAGGAGACGTCCTGCTTTTAGCTGAGTGTAAATCGTTTTCATCACCACCAAAAAATAAAGCGTATTTTTTGTCTTCGTTGCTTATTTTATTTACTGGCCATAACTGCTAAATCAGATTTACTTGAAGTCCCTAATATTATTTACCATTTTGGTCGATTTTTTCAGTTATTATTAGTAACCTAAGCTTAGTAACTTCAAATTACGTTCAGTAACTTAATTCAATTTACAATCAACCGCATATTTAAGCCCAAAAGCTGTAAATATCAAGCTTTCGAAGCCTGCAGCCTGCCTGAAGAGGTGTGCATTAGTTCAGATAGAAATATTCAAGAACTTAGAGTGCTTTCTGCTAGGAGCAAAAGTGTTCCGTGGTGCTTGCTCCTTAACTGCTGGCAGTGAGCCAAGCAACCCGCACTGCCTCGCCAGATAGCGAAACTTGTTCTTTCATCGCCGAAAATTTTTCGTGGGCGAAACAAGGGTTCGATACGTGGGGAGAGGGTTTATATTGAATTTCCTAAATTAGAAGTTACACAGACTCGAGATTTTTTGGTGAAATCGCGGCCGAATAAAGCAATAATACAAGTTTACAAGGAGCTAAAACTATATTTGAAGGTTTTAATAACAATACGATAAATACTAGCTCAAAATATAAATATAAAGCTGTGTACCACATCACGTCTCGCATCTCAAAAAGCGTTAAATGTTTATGAAAACAGCTTTACATTCCGATGGATTAATTCTTTTCGGATAAACGATTTCATAGAAGTACGTTAAGATCGATTGTCTATGATTAACATTTAAATATTTCAAAATGAGCGAGTTCGAAGTGCAAATCTATTTGGAATGGACCAAAAAGTTAAAGAACTTTTCATCTACCAAAATGAGACTGGCTCATCACAATTTTATATAAAATATAGAACTAGTCATGGAAGACGATGGAGTCGGCACATAATTATAAAATTAATAATTATGTTAATAAAGAAATTTGTATTTGTATTTAATAGCCCTTCTGCAAACCTATACGACCACCGCAGTAAATATCAGATGCCTCATGTAATCAGGGTTCTATTCCATGACAGGAAAATAATTGGATTTGTATCCGGCAAAAGGTGAAGAATCGACCATGAACCACAGTTTGTTTTTCATTTGTTATAGGCTAACAATAATCCACTATTGGTGTAAAGTGACGATGTTATCGAAGGTGGTAAACAGGCTAAGCAAAAAATAGGAATGTTTTTTTTTATTTGACTGAGTGACGAGACGAGCAGGTCGTTCATTTGATGGTAAGCGATACGCCTACCCATAACAGTAACAGTGCCACCTAGAACTTTGCATTGCGCTCGCCTCCCTAAGACATTGGTTCTAAAGCCTTATGCCCAGTTATTTCTCTGGAAACAGTGCCCATCAATCTAGAGCACAGTATTGTTTTCATACTACTGCTTGGCGAATGAATATCTGGCAAAGTAGTGTCTAGTAATGATAAACAATGCTCCTGGCGGCATTGCGAATCTCCATATGCGGCAGGGTTCACTTACCATGAGTTGGGTCGTACGGTTGCTTGCCGCTCATTTTATAAAAAAAAAATAAGTATTTTTTTAATCATGTTTGTAAACTGTCTTGGAGGTAACAATGGACTTACCTCAAGATTTTCGAAGTCGACTTTGATGAGCCTCCTTTGGGGCTGCGCGTGCGGCGTGACATCACCCCCTCGTCGCGCTTCACCCCCGCCGGGTCCACTACCAGACCCACTGGTCGCTGTAATAGAAAAAAAAGTATACGTTAGACTTATGATAAACTTTTATTTTATAGTGTAATTAGTAGATGGGCTGATAAACTTTGACACCAGAGCCCTTGCCTCATTCGGCAAACAAACAAGCAACAAACATAGTGCAAATACCAAAACTAACATCAAACTGTTAAGTATTTACATAATTGCAAAAGGAGATGATTGAATAAGTACAAAATTATATATAGTTTCAAAGTATCGTTTTAGGCAAGTAGTTAATAGATCTACAATTAATGGCCGTAGGTAACCAAAACGCCGCACTTGACTTGGAATAAGAAAGGAGTTTTAAATCCAAATAAAAAATAACTACAAAAATGTATCAAAACTAAGTATCAACGCAAACCACCAGTCACACACGACACTCAGTAACAACCAGTAAAGGGCGTCTGGGAGTTGGTTTACTGCTTTCCGCTGGGATCGTAGCATGTGGAAAGATATAAGCATATCCCAACGGGAGAAAGGCGTTACTGTATGTCTGTTTCAACGCAAACCTATATCCAAATACAGAAATAGCTAGCATGATCCATTTCCAAGGCTCCATTTTACTTACAGAACATAATTCACAAACCAACTGGGACTTTTGAATAACTAAACTTTCGTATACCATTCCTGTAGAAATAAAACATGGAAACGGAGTAATCCCTGCAAATAGGAATTTTATGAAAGCCTTAATCCCTCAGGACTAACATTTCGACAGCTCTTGAATCACCGGGGGGTGAAGATATTACTAACTGTCGATATTCGCGTGGAAAATGTATAACTGTCGAATTCATAGGTATGGAAAAAGTCGTATCATACTAGTTTTTGATGAATATAATAAGGGGAACTGAAGGGTTGACAAATTGCAACTGAGGGAATATTGATATGTTGTTTTTTGCATCGAGCTTTTTTGTTACGGTGCCTTGTTGTACTGTTGTCAGTTTCGCTTATTCGGAGATTCGGTGGAGAGAGACTGCATATGTCCACTAAATTCTTGTAACTTCTACAAGACATCGAAGCTTACAGTTTTTAAGTTGGGCTTGCTTGTTCACTGCTGAAAACACAACTGCCGTGTTTTTCATAACTTGCCACGAGTACGGCAAAACACAACTATTGTGTTTGTTGTATGGGAAAAAATTATAGCGCGTGCAGAGCCGCACGGCTCAGCAGTCAAAGTGTTAAGGGAGATAAAGGGTATTGTAATATACCGAAAGGAAGGTATTGTAAGGATCGACAGAAAAATCAAAACTCAAAATCAAGGCCATGGGTGTTTTTATATAACGCACTGACAACTGTCAACGTTATGGTTATACATAGCTAAGGACTTTTTATATCCACATACATAGCCTACCTCATATTAAAAAAAAAACATAAAACAAAAAAACTATTATAAAAAAAAAGAAATTTCAAATCATCTATTGTAAGTAGGCAATATTATAGCAATTTTACAAATCAAACACTGCCTCATAAACAAAGAAGAATAACTTAAGCTGACCATAGCTTTCATACTTTCTAACAACATTCTAGAAGGATTAGCTCAGATCATTCTCTATAAAAAATTACCTAACGAAAACACTTTTACCTTTGACTGGAAACTAACAAATAAATAACGATGCTCATTTCCATAGGCTAAATAAACCCCACGCAAAAAAAACAAATTACTTACACCCATATTCCGCAGTTGCTATAAAATTCAATTAGCAAAAAGCTCGAACCCGTTTCCTAGGCACGAATACGATACAGGCCACGGGAAAAAGGTAACCCAGTTTCGTGGCAACGGCCCTTCTTATCGCGTTTAATGATGGGTTAAACCAGTTGCATAACCACGGACACGCTCGGCTGAGCTTTGGGGGTTTATGCGCCAATTTTCGTAGATACACATACTCGTAACGTTTGTGGGGGCTACTATCAAAAGAGCCTCTAGGAGGATAAGGAGTGGGATACGCGCAGGCAATTTTATGGCATCATAGAGACCTAACAAACAGAGTCAGGTTTGTTTCCAGGCACGTTTTCAATATCTGGCAAAGGTGTGGTACTTCCCCAGGTGGTCTCTTGTAGAAGAGGCCTCCCACTATAATAATCGGAGGCCAGGATTCATTTTGGATCGTTGTGCCATCCTAGTTAGTTTTTGATGACCCATATCGATGATGAGCTGACTGTGAGCGAAGCTTGAGCATGCCTGTAGTGTATAGTAAACTCGCGTCAGCGGCCAGTATGTGTAGCCAGGAATATAAAAAGTTAATAGCACACCGCTTCGGTCATTAAAACCCTGACCTATCTGACACCCTAGATACGGACCTGACCTCCAAGTTACTCTGGCGCGAAGCTTCAGTGATTTCCCCCCTAGTTACGTCGTTTAGGGGATTCCCCAAACATAATTACGCGTCGATTAGTTTTTCAAGCGACAAGAGTAGACATTACCTACTGTTAGGGGGGAGGGGGGGGACGGACACAAAATAGGGGTGTCACACAAATAAATAAGATGGATCTTCTAAAGCTTCTTGAAACGTCTTGCTAGAGATTGAAATCGTGGGCGGGTATTTGAAGCCAGTAAACGAGAGAAAATCCCGTAAAGCTTTGAACCTAACTATAGACTGGGTAAAGGTTAAAGTTGTGGAATCTGACCTTTGGCTGTAGGTGTTGCGGACGTGTTACGTAACTTTGCGGCATTAAATATTAGCGTGGGCCACGTAAATAAAAACAATGTGTAAACTTTCCCCGGAATGAAAACCAAAAATCATCGCTTGCAAGTTTACGTTAACGGTTTTAACTTTTCATTGAACGCCAAACCACAAACCGGGTCTAGCGCGTTATTTATGAAATAAGTTTTCTAACCGCTTTTACTGCGATTATTTGAAAAAGTTTTTATTGAACTCGGTAAATTAAGGCTTATGGGTTGCGTTACTGACAAAATTACAAAGGAAGCGAAAGAGAAAGATAAAAGGATACGATTTATGACTTACTTGCCTTTCAGCAGTGATAATATTTTATGATAATAAAATGTTGGCGACCTCGACCTAATGTAATAAGAATGGATTTAATTAGTCACTGAAAATTAAGGCACATAATAAAGTTTAATTTATTTACTAGGGGTATAAAATTGCTCTAGATTTACTACTTCTATACTAATTTAAGTCGTTGTTTACTTCAGCACGCGATTATTGTATTTATTGAAAGTTTACCTAAATCTCTTTTAATAACGCTAAACTTTTGTTTGGGACAAAATATTACTTTCCTAACTTTTGATTTCACGCACAGCCGACTGCGAGGTACGAGGGTGCAGATTTGATCTCCGGGAATAAAAAGTTTAGTTAAATTTTATCGAATTTAGGATAATTATACATAATTATGTTGATTTTTAAATAATTTTATATACCTACAATCTTAATAGGTACATTAAACATTTAGAAATAATTTTTAAGAACATATCTTATCCTTATCGAATGGTTTAACTGCCACGGAGATTTCTAAAAGAATTATCGTTAAAAAAAAACTAAAAAAAAAATACGCTTCCATAGCAATCTAAATTAAAAATATATAAAAAACAATATGGTAAAAAAATTAAATTGTTTTAAGAGGAATGAATTAAAAAAAAATTGTATTATTGCATTGTCATCGATCCTTAGAAACATACATAACAATCTAATAAAATCGTGTTAAAATACTACTATATAATATTATTGTATAATAGTAATAGAAAGCATTTCTCAAGACAAAAGTCAATATTAAATACTATAATCATCGTCATGCCTTACAATTGCATCGAAAGTTAAGTATACTTTACATTGGTTTATTTACACCATCATTGGAGTTCGTTCGTTATGAAAAGTGACAACGCATGAGTTACATTGCGAAATGAGCTTTCACTGCCCTTCGAGGGCTGTTTATGGCATACCAATGAGCAATGGCCTTACCTTACTTACTTTCAAAGTGAATTACAGATGTCTCCATGCGTGGAATTAATTTTAAATGGTTGATACAAACTAAAACGACATACGATCAAGAAAACAGCTATCATCAAACATATATGAAATAGTTTTTTGAAGTAAAACTTCTTTACGCACGCTTGGGGTGTAAGCTGGTAAATGCGTTACGAAAAATGTGATCGGGCGAGGCTAACGGAAGTTGAGAGGGAGATATAAGTTAGTGAAGATAGAAAGAGAGAGAGTTACGTTTAGTAACTATATTTCTTGAAATATTTTTTTAGACAAACAAATTTTGTTGATGAGTTATTTCTACTATGTGTCCCCAGCACACATTTAGTTTTTTTTTTTATTTTGCAGCTTTCTCAAACTATAGTTGTTTTTTTACATAGTGAAATGTCACGCCAGCGTTTTCTTGGCCTGCCCCGGCGCCTACGCCCTTTTTCAGGCATCCATTGTGTGACGATCTTGGCCCATCTGACGAACCAAGTTGGTCCGACGTGGCAAACAATCGCGACATGTCGAAGGAGATGGGGGAGACCTTTGCCCAGCAGTGGGACAGTATTGGTTATTAAAAAAAAAAAAAAAAGTGAAATGTGAGTGGTTTAAATACGTTTTTCCTTTTAAGGGAAGTACGTAATCCTAAAAGGTTAAATGTAGAGGTGGATAAGAGTATACTATGGTCTCAGTAGCGTCTCTCTACCATTAATCTATGTCAACGTTTAACCCATTATTAGTCTTTTCAATGCTTGCTCTACGAAGAATTGTTGTATTCTCAACACAAGGTCAGATTCAGCAATAAAGTGGAATAAATTAATGACTTTTTTAAATGAGAATGTTAATTATCTTCTGATAGAAACTATCAATGAGAGATAAAATAAATTATTGCCAATTCAAAGAAGATTTAAAATAGCCTAGATATACATGTATTGGAGGCTATTTAAAGATTCTTATATAATATGATTATCTTCTGAATATTAAATGGGTCAGGAAAATATCTATCTTTATATTATATTACATAAAAAAAATCTTATTTCCCTTGGTCACGCCGTAAAATGAGAACGACTTTACCTATACGGCAATGTTTATTGTTTTAAAATATTTGCTATAGTTCCGATCAAGTTATAATGAAAAAACAATAGGCAAAATGGCCCGAAAAATGGGAAAAATTGGATTATACTGAAAGTGCTTTTTTCTTAATGTAATTTTTGTATGAATAATATATGGTTTGACATTTGTTTTTAGTTTTGTTGTTTAACATGGGCTGTTTCTAACCTGGTAACTGCAGAGTACTTGCGGGAAAACTGGATTTACGCGGGTAAAACCACGGCAAGTACTTTATAAAAAAAATTATTACCTCGCAATGTATTCACTTTCAACGGAATATCCGCAGCCAGATTAATTTTTATCTATTTAAAAAATGTGAAAAAAATAACACTGTACCTGTCCCTAAAACTTTCCGAGCAACATAAACACTAAAAACCAAAGAAGGTACTCGTAGACTGAGCTATACAAGCATTTTGTTTCAAAGGGTATAGTTAAAACGTTTCACTTTGTTTCAGTTAGAGCCAATTGCGAGATGACGTAACTAAATGAAACGACCCTTGACATTTGCACACCTAATGGACGCAAGGCTTAAGCGGAGAGCGAATTTAGACCTTATAACGAATAGGTAGTCGTAGATGTTTCTAGGAAACTTTAATTAATTTATCTACCTAGGAGCTTTCGGACCGGTTTAAAATGAATTGCTGCAGCGGTAAATTGTCAGTTAATTATATTTAGAAACAAAAATTGTACCAGGCATCGTAGTTTCTGATTCCCTAGTATCTGGGTATCCTAGTTAGGGGTCAGGTTCTATGTAGCGATCATAACGCGTTATTTATTTATATAATGTGTACACTATTCATCATCATCAACCCATAACGTCCCACTGCTGGGCACGGGTCTCCCCTCACTTTCGTGAGGAGGGTTAGGCCATAATCCATCACGGGGGCCCAGTCCGGATTGGTGGATAACATACCTACCTCCGAAATAATTTTCGGGTAGGTATGTCGGTTTCCTCACGATGTTTTCCTTCACTGAAAAGCGAGCGATAATTACGTACATATGTTTTTACAGAAACACATTGGTACGTGCCTGCCCAGTGCAGGCTTTGAACTCACGACCTTCTGATTGGAAGGCGGACGTTCTCCCACTAGGCTACCACCGCTCTACACTATTATACCTACTTAAATGGCATAATTATGGTTTATATATGTTTCAAATGGAATGTATTGCTTTAGTTTAACGTAAAATTCCTTTTAGAGTTATCTAATAGATGATTAAAACAATATTTGGTGTAGTAAACTATAAACAGTCCAACAGTTTAAATATTATATTTACCATCAACGACCTTTCTTTAGGTTTACTTACGAAGTCCGAAGTAGCTAATAACCATAAACTTGAGCAATAAGCGTTCTAAACCACAATATGGTTAACAAAACGGCGCTCACGACGGACCTTTGACTTTTAGACCTATGTAGCCGCGACTATAATTTTACTTAACTTTACCAAATCTTTTACATAAATACCCGAGAACTATTTCGGAGGTAGGTATGCTATACACTAATCCAGGCCGAGACTCCGTAGTGGATTATAGTCTAATCCTCTTTACGGAAGTGACGGGAGAGCCGTGCTCAGCAGTGGGCCGATATGGATTGATGATGATGACTGCAGTGAAAACACTGATAAATTTATCAAGACCGATCAATGTGTTTTTAATTTTAATGTATTTGTATGTTACTAAGTAAAAAGACGAGCAAGTGAAGTCAAGTCAACAGTTACAGTGGCACCCAGAACTTTCCGTTACAAAATCTCGTGCGGCACTGCACTGCGCTCCCTGCTGCTTTTATTTCGATAAAGGTATCGACTGACTTTTTCGTAAAAAGTAAAATTATTATACTTATCAACAATCGCAAACCCACAAATTACAATTAGTACGCTCCAGTTAAATTAGATTTATCACATTTCAATCTTGCCCTTAATTCGGCAATCACTAGAGGTGACCGAGAGCCGGCGAGGAAATCGAGTTAGACTCGTTTTCGACTTTAATCTACATTTAAAGTACTTATGTAACTTCCAAGGTGGTTTATTTTTACGAAAATAGCTACCAATATAGTTTACATCCTTGTCCTAAATCATTTTGCGCAGTAACTCTTACGGCTGCGTATACCTACTCAAAAAGTTAAATAGATTTACTTGTTAATTGGATTCATTGTTAACACGTCGTTAGGCCCTTACTGAATAATCAGTAATTAACTACCTACCAACTGAAAATGTAACACTAATCAGCAATTAATAGCTTACCTACAGAAAACATAATATGCTTCGTATGTGTTCTAATTAAATAACTTTACCTTATCTGCCACAAATTATAATAACGGAGACGGTATTAAAAAAAATTTTAAACAAAATTATTATGTTTTGCCGTTGCAAGCGTTTGAAATTTAAAATGAATGTTGTGAATGAATCATCGTGTCTTTCACTGGGAATTTTATGGTTTTACATATCCATGTCCAAAAGTCCGAATATACGAGCAAAAATCCATTGCTACTTCCATTCGAAACCAAAGTGTCCATTCAACACCATACCGATAAAGGTCCACGTGTTTATAATAACACAGTGAGTTAAATAAGAGCTTGTAAAATACCTACTAGATATAATAATGTATTATAGATATAATAAATACTAAGTACATAACTATCTGAAAGAAAAATAATAATCGATAAACATCCAGGTAAAAAAATAATCGATTTGCAACAATGCCTACACCTTAAAAAACTACTAAATTTTGACAGATGATCTGCGAGGAATAAAATGTATTATTAGAAGTGTGTTATGAAAAGTGATAATATGAAAATTTTATATTATGAAAAGTAAAGGCATCCCATCCCACCTGCGATTCATAATCAAAACGGAAATACGACTATTAGATATTTATGAGACAAGCCCTTATAACATAGGTACAGGCAATTTAAGAAAATTTGAGTAACTGTATATCTTTGAATGGATGAGTTTAGCTAGAGATCATCAAGCCTGTGCTTTGCAGTTTTTCATTCCCACTCCATTCAATCAGATGCGTTTCCATGTATATGCTTTATGCGGGCTCGGAACAAATTCCACTGCAGTTGCAAGGGAATGACTCATGCGGGTTTTTATTACGATTTTGTAATGCTTTATTTCTAAAAAGAAATGCTTTTAAGGTGGAATGAAAAAACATTGCCGAAATTCGGGATTGAAAAAGTAACCAGTTATTTAAACTGTTATAATATTAATTACACTCGAGCTTGGATCTGTGTGGCCATAATCCATCAACAATTATGGTCACGATTAAAAAGTAATAAGAAGTGATAAATTATTCAATCGGCAGTTTTAATCATTTACATTGCCCAATTTTCTGGTATAAAAAAAGGTATGAAACGTTTTTCATAATTTACTTGACATAGCTGGCGCAACGCTGCCCCAGTAAGACTTGTCCGATGCGACGTCCAACGCTGGCTCCTCAGGGCTCCTCACGGGTTCCACCAGGCCCGAGACAGGTCTCGTGCCCAGCAGCAGAGCCGCCGGCGACACCTTCGAGCGACGCAGCTTGACTGAGTATAGGAACTCCACGGAGAAAACTCAAACTATTTTTTGTAACGATTTAATTTACGGCCAGTGATACGATTTTTGACAGCGCGGGACTTGGTTTTATTTCGTGTAATCAACTTTTTTGAATTAAATGTGGCTTGAGCAGCTCAGTCACTTTTTCAAAATAATAACAAAGTGCGATTCTTGAATGGAGCTAATTAACGATCAGCTGTATAGGTTGCATGCATGTATTGACGCATAGAACACGAATAACGACATTGACCGTAATAAACGCGCTCTTAACTCGCACTGCGACGTAATTAAACACACACGATTAATCCAAATTTCCGCAAAGTAATTAACAAAACTAAGCAGCAAAACATTCTCGTAATTTTTTCGACGATTTTAAGTCACAAAATTATAATGGAGCGACGAAATGCAAGGTAAATAGTGAGCGCGTGCTTAAGTTGTGGCGGTCGTCGCCATATTGGAAAACTGGGGTTGCTGATGTTGACGCATGCGCGACAGCCCTGCGGGAGGAGGGTTCCTTGGTTCCCCCTAAACGCCACCCGGCCGAGTCGTAGCCACAGTGGCGCGAAGAGTTTTACGCGGAACCAAGGCGTGTTTATTTTAAGATAACAAAAGACGAGAGGAACAAAAGCTTCGTTGGACTGCGGCTTACTCTAAAGTGTTAAAGTTGACTTAGGGCGTTTGCATATTATGGTGCAAGCCCTAATGGTTTGTTTAGTGTGATTTACTCATAATTACAGTCATAAGGTAAAGTTCTTCTGGTGTTTTCTTTATGAGCTTGCTTTTTAATAAAACATCACTAAAATTACGTATAGGTAAAGTTTTTACAGTTTTTTTTAACAAAGTTTTTTATCAGAATAATTTCAGGAAAGGGAGTAAGAATGCTATTTTGCGCAAAACCAAGCTCTACTTCTAGCAACTGTTTCTCAATCCCACATGACGCGAAAACACAGAATTCATGTCGACAGTCAACGATCGTTGCGCCACGTGATCGTGATAGAATCGAGTTGATTCAGATTCGATAACCAGCTAGCTACTACGAATTGGGAGAGTTGGGACAATGGTAGCGACCTTGGGTAGTCGTGAACGTACGAACCTTGGCTGCGACTTTTGATTTATTGAAATGAGAGGGAAACAGACAAATAAGCTGTTGAGCTAGATTCTGGCCTAGATTCCGCCGAGTTGCAAAGTTGCAACTAATAAATTATTAGTTTGGCAGCTCGGCATGACAATTATGTTGATACAGGTAGGTTAGCAAGTCATATTAAAGTGTGTTAAACGAGCGTTTACCAAGCAAGAAATAGCGCATGTAATTAAAATATCATTTACTTTCATTTCATCATCAACCCATAACGTCCCACAGCTGAGCACGGATCTCCCCTCACTTTCGTGAGGAGGGTTAGGCCATAATCCACCACGGGGGCCAGATCCGGATTGGTGGATCACCTACCTACCTCTGAAATAATTCTCGGGTAGGTATGTGGGTTTCCTCACGATGTTTTCCTTCACCGAAAAGCGAGTGATAATTACGTACATATGTTTTACAGAAACACATTGGTACGTGCCTGCACTGGGATTTGAACTCACGACCTTCTGATTGGAAGGCGGACGTTCTCCCACTAGACTACCACCGCTCTATACTATTATACCTACTTAAATGGCATAATTATGGTTTATCTATGTTTCAAATGGAACGTATCGCTTTAGGTTAACGTAAAATTCCTTTTAGAGTTATCTAATAGATGATTAAATGATTCACCGAATGAACGATGTTTTACTTTCATTTGTATCTTAAGAATGCATTGTTCTCACAAAATTAAAACCTTAACTGTTAATCCTTGATACTTCAAATAGTACGTATTGTAAAACAAAAAAACACAATATTTTCTTCTCTTCAGAATGGCATCTGCAATTAGGCACTTTTAATAGTTAAGGACAAAAAAACTGCAAGACACCAATAAAAGTACCCACCTACTTAATAAACTAAGTACGTAAACTTAAAACTAATTACGTTACAATAGGCGACCTTATTGCTAAACAGAAATTTCTTCCAGGCATCAAACCACTATCGTCAGTTAAAAAAAACTCAATCAAAGCCAGTAAACTATCAAACTTCTATCATACTAACCCGCAATAATTTCAGTAACTGTAATTATAACTTGGTTGCAGGTTAAATATGCAACAATAAACTTAATTGAAATTAAAAGTGGTAAAACTTGAATAAGCTGTTTATTATTCAGCTTATACTCCGGCCTACTCAGGTAAGCAATACTGATACCCTATTTGCATAGAAAATTTGCTTATCAAGAATAAGTAAATACCTACAAGCGACGTCCCAAATGCTGCTGGAATTATTAATAAAATATTAGAATACTGCTCCTTTCTTTTGTTTCCTTTGAATTAAGCTACCTAATCTAAATATGCTAAAATCTTGATCTACATACGCGTCAAACCCAAGGATATTGTTTCCAGCGAAATTACTGGGCATATGAGACTTTAGAGCCGATGTCTCAGGGTGACGAGCGCAGTGCAGTGCCGCGCAGGATTATGCAATGCAAAGTTCTGGATCGCACTGTAACTGCTTTGGGCAGGCATAGCGCTTACCAGCAGGTGAACGACTTGCCAGTGAGAAAACAGAAATGGAAAAGCAAAAATATACAATCACAATGACATATTGACGTTATTTTATGAGACAGATTGCTTCACGTCTTTCAACCAGTTGGTTGCAACCAAACACTTGTTTCTGATTACCATGTACAAAAAACGATCTGGTTCATTAGCCCACACGAGGAAAAAGCTGCGCCTGCGCAGTCTCCACTCCCTTCTGACCCAGCGGCGCCGAAGCAAAAACGTGATTGATTCAAAACAACAGCACCAAACATAACGGTACCTATAAAATATGCGAGAATAGCGTCATACTTAACGTTTCAAGTAACTCTTTTCTACTTATTGTTTTTTTTAATTTTTGCTTTGGAACATCTTGTTTCTTTTTTTTTTAATTTATCGTAGTAGTATCTATTTTTTGTTTCACTACAGCTGCTTTTCTAATCGTGTCTCCTGCGCGTGTTTTGAATCTCACGCGGTAGCGTGTCAAGCCAAGTTCAAGCTAACAAAACTGGCGAGCAGCACCGTGTGTTTAGTCTTACACCGAGCCCAACTACAAGCCCTAGTGGCCCTAATACAGATGGGAGTTACTAACTAAGCAGATGCTAAGCCAAAGGAAGTGCGTAACTACTGAACCCATTGTAATGTGGTTTTCACTGTATCGTAGCAAATCTGATTTGTGCAATTATATACATTACATTTATATCTAACGAGTAGAAACAGAGATATGGATAAAAATCAAATTCTCGAAAGGCAACCGGGCTTTGGTGGAAAGCTGTTCTCTAATGTCGACATAAAAAACCGGGAACGAAGTCGCGGGTAATATTTTCATTGTATATGTCACGTATGTGTAGGGTAGTGTGAGAAAATAGTGCAAATAACAAATATTAAATTATCAAAGCAATCTGAAATCTTCAGCAGCCACCTTCTTGGCCACTCAGGAATAACCTAGTAAGTAAGCAACAGTATATTATTAAATATTCTTAGACCCATCTCGTCAGGTGAATAGGTCACAGACGATAGGCTATTATTATCCAGACTAGAACGCGAAGTAGAGCAGAACGGTTTTAGAATTCCAGTTCTTAAAACCTGTATTTCTCAATCAACATAAAGTGGTGTGATCTTAAAAACAACGTCTACAAGTAAGTACATACATACATTATGACAAACATTTTCTAAATCGATTTTATAGTAGTGGAAAATGAACATATAAAATAAACCGACATGTTTTCACGACTATCTTTACAAAATTATATTTTTATTGTTTCAAAATACTTTATTTTTTGCAATCCTTACTTACCCTTGGACTCTTTTTGACAACTCTGAGCGTTTATTCTCGGCACTTACTTTAGTGATGTGCGTTTGCTCTGTCCAAGAAGGACCACGCGCTTTTCAAAATATGTCATCGATGTGTCGTATGCCATGTTATTTAACACCTACAGTGCTGAGAACACAACTGTCATGTTTTTGATAACTTGCGAGCTCGGGAAAACACAACTGTTGTGTTTGTTGTATGGGAAAACACTATGGAGTGTGCAGAGCCGCGCCCGTGGCTAGACAAGCAAATAGGCTCAGCAGTGAAGATGTTAAATGGGCGCCTAAGATGTCCCTAATCAAGTCTGCAATATCCATCTAATCTTCGACTGAAATCAATTAACCTGTCAAAAACAACCGCGTAAAAACCTGACACCACTTAATTACGTCACTAGCAGCGCAAAACAATAATTGTTTATTGCCATATAGATGT
The DNA here is from genome assembly GCA_912999815.1 of Campaea margaritaria. NCBI lineage: Eukaryota > Metazoa > Arthropoda > Insecta > Lepidoptera > Geometridae > Campaea > Campaea margaritaria. The sequence continues at coordinate 11,651,674 of OU538790.1, forward strand.
TTGGAATTGCCGTCGCATTGTTCTAGTCTCTTCCCATAGGCGATTAAATTAAACTTGGGAAAACGCAATCGGCACGCGGAACAAGGTTTTGCAATCGTTTCACAGGAGATACCTACGCTAGAGAAAGTTGTGTGGGTTAATAACTTAATGTATGGCATACAACTAAACGCGTGTTGTTTTATGTGTGACAAGTGACATGAAATCGTTACGATATTATGAACTTGCTGTACCTGCAACCACAGTTCTTCGAACGCGACTTTGTTCGCGCAATATTTATAATCATATCTTCAGAATTCTGCAAGATATGGCAATGGATAATAAACCATAAATTAACTAGTCCAATTCTTGTTTCAACTCAAACTTTCTGTTCAAACTTTCGGACAGACTGAATAATCTATAAACGGTAATTATTATTATCATTTTTTTATTTGATTGAGTGACGAGACGAGCATGACGTTCACCTGATGTTAAGCGCTACGCCTGCCCATAACAGACACAGCACCACCCAGAACACTGCATTGCATAATCCTGCGCGGCACTGCACTGCGCTCGTCACCCTGAGATATCGGCTCTAATTTATGATTAGGCGGGTTGTATGAACGGCAGTTTAAGCTTAAATTTCAGCACGTATTTTTAAATCAGAGAGACACTTAAATTTTCTTATTCGTAAATGGATTTTGTAGCTGAAGCCTGCACATTTGTTTGCGATGGTACCTCTGAACATACCGCGTCAACCACTACATTTGTTGAAAAATGAATACGAAACAAGAAAAGTTGCCTCGTAAAAGCTTTCTCATTTTCCTTTCCATTCTTTACAACGTTGTGCTATTGGGAATGATTATTTCCAAAACTCATTGAGTTTGATAAATGTTGAAAAGTTTTTGTTACATTTCTCTTTGAAGCTGATTTGTTTACGATAGCAACATGTAAATCTATGGAAATGTTTCTGCCTGCATATTTTATTTTGAGAACATGTTTTTAATTTCTGCACTTAGCAACTTAAATTTAAGTATATACGAAGTCAACCTAGCTTAGGAAATGTTAAGGCCGACTTCTGCTCGAGTCGAGAGCTAAGACCTTTTAAAAGCTTTATCGGTTTAAATAGATAATGAATTCTTCTGTTCTGTTATTACTTCTGTTAATAGAAACACTGTTTGTAGGAAGCAGGGGCGCGTCGTTATAGCTCACCGAACTTAGATGGGAAACTATCGTTCAAATATCGATACAAAAAGTTACTACCGCGAACGAAATCTTGGATAACAGCTAGTAAAAAACAAAAAGTTAATTGTTTTGTCCACTGCAGAACCATCTCACAACAAGAAAACCAATCCCTTGTTGAGACAGCAAAGAAAGGGTCAGCAAGTGTACTGTGAAAAGGTACTAAAGCCACACGTAAAGTCTTTATCGTCATGTTTTATGTAGAGGCACGTAGGACCGGTTCGCAGATTGTCCAGCAAATGCCAGCTGACTTGCACAAGGCTAGCCGCACGCTCTCACGGAAATCACAAAGCTGCTAGATTGATGCAAGATATTTTGAAAACGAGTAAGGTAATGCAAGTAAGGTCGTTTGATAACAGTTTCCCAGTACAAGAAAGTAAGTGTTCTGTTTCAGAAGTCACTGTTAAGTTGATATCTGCCTTTGAAAACATTAAACTCCGTGGTGATGTTTGCATAATTAATTTAAAAAGTTTCAACGTGCATCTAAAATTAATTTAAAAATAATGTAGTCACATATCTACCAATAAATGAATTTAAATCACCAGTTTTTTATACTAGTTTTTATTTAATATTCTGCTTGTTTAAGTAACTCATCGTTTTATTCATATTGTTTGTGATGTTATATCACTTTTAAAATATTATTCAAACTGCAAAATTATAACGCAATACATATCGTAAATTAATTGAGTCATTTACATATTGCTAACGATACGGTTATGGTGTAAGAGGCGGCAAGAACTTTTACCTTATGCATTGCAAAAATTGAATAATGTCGATATTCAACAACCTGCAGCTTATTCTGGAATAAAATTCTGATCAGTACTATACACAAGTGTCGGAAAGTTTTCGAAACCGATTCCGACGTATTGATTCCCGATCTGACGCAATCGAAAATCGTTATTCACAATTAACATCAAGAAGTCGTTTTTTCAATGCGTCGGATCGGGAATGAATTCGTCAGAATCGGGTTCGAACACTTCCCGATACGTGTGAATAGGGTACTGAATCCGGTAGTGACTAAGAGTAAGCGATCTTTTTTCAATACCCTTCAAGAGTAAGCCGCTGTTCAGACCTATCGTTAATCAGCAATCAGTAACTGACATCTTAAATTGTTTCGTAATACTTATACCATCATCATCATCATCAAACCATATCGTCCCACTGTTGAGCACGGGTCTCCCCTCGCTTTCGGGAAGAGTGTTAGGCCATTATCCACGCTTATAGCTACCTACTATCGAGTAAAAAAATATCACGTTAACCAGCATATTTGTCGTAATATTATAAGCCCGTACCTGACATGTCTTTACATCGCCCCTGAAGATGGATCATTTCTAATTATATGAAAATTTACGTCCTTATAAAGTAGCAAACTACTGCAATAGAAAACCATAATACGTAATTTTGCAACAATATTTGCGTTACTTTCGTCAGTCTGTTTTATTTCTCACAAACAGGTGTTATCATAGACTTATTATCAAATGCCATTAGAATTAAATCAGAATACAATGCAATCTGGAAACAATGGGAACGCGTCATAATTTACATCAATATATCTGCTTAGTACCAGTAGCGGAAGATTGGATGGCTGCTACCCAATCTTCTACAGGTCGAGTCTCGGCTAAAAGCCGATCTTTTCAACTGACTTCAAATTCGACAGTATGTTTTTTTGACATAATTGTAATTGTCGAAATTAAAGACCTAAGAATAAGAATTATTTAGAACATACTATGGATAAGGCAAAGAAAAAAGTAGGAAAGTAAATAATGAAAGAAGGTTGGTTAGGAAGTTTTCTAGTTTGGTAGAAAGCTGGCATGGATACTAGATAATTATAGTTGCTAAAGAAGAAATTTTCAATGCTGTTACTCCATTTTATACAATATTAGGAACTGATTACAATTGTGCGAGCTTTGTAATCACAGAACGAGTAAGAGCTGAGAATAAGGACATTATCAACATAGAATTACATTTGAATACTAAAGAACCGTGGTTGCAGAAGTTGTCCTGTGCTGTTAATCGAAAAAAACTACTTGAGACGGATGGAATTAATTTGTAATAGGATATTTATGTACTAAGTTTTAACTCTTTTACTGTTTAGTTTTTTTTTTTTGTTGCACTCTTGCTGAGAATTTTATCAGATCTAGGGAGCAATGAAACGTGCAATGACGCAACAGACCCCATTGTAAGTCGTGAGGTAACGGTCTACAATACTGGAATGTTTGCCCGACACAAATGTGCTAAATTGAGATACTGTTGGAAAAATACTACTGCCGAGATAAATAGACGTTAATAGGTAGATGCTAAGCTAAAATTTGTCCATAGTAAGCCCCGAAACGCTGTTGATTCTTCATTTTAGACATTACTTTTGGAAGAAGACAAAAGTCTTAAAACAAAAGCCGAACTAATTCTTAACCTATTATACGTAGAATAAGTAAAGTTTGTTTACCGATAAAATCTTTCATCTGAGTCTATGACTTCATTGGCCAGTTATGTATTTATATTACTTAACCGTACAAAGACGTTGCCGGTGTTTTCATCCCTGTTTCAAAATTTCTTGTAGAATAAAATTTTTCTAAGCGAAGTAACAATTTGCTACCGTCCTAATTGCTGATCATTAGGCATTGTATAGATATTACGATCTATAAATTATCAGTCTTGGTTTGTGAGATTTTCAAAAATTACATCCGTGTTGGAAATCTGAACATGATATTATGATTGTCTTTTGTAGATAATAATATAATATTTAGTATTTGTACAAAATCTGTAATGTTTAAGACCTTTATTTTGTGAACCAATTTCTTACTAAATTTAAACCAAAACAATCTTAAATCTTTCTTGTACAATAACGTAGTAAATCTTTGTTTCGAGAAATGCTAAATACAGGCAGCCTTGAAAGGGTAAACTCTTTAAAGTAGGTAATTATCGTTCTCAGAATGAAGTGAACTTTGTTTTAAATGAAATGCCTACTCCATTTATCTTCTTAACAAATTGTTTTTGAAAAGCTTGAGCAATATTTGGTAAACTGTCTAAGCCGATGACAGGAATAATTGTATCCCAGAAAATATATACGTATACTTGTTATGTTGTAAATTACATGTTGTATGTGGGTAATTAATAATTATTCAAACGTGTTTTCAATTTGATCATAACATTTAAAACATTTTATAACCAAATATAAGTTATATTATGTTGCAACTTATATAATTGGAAATATTTTAAATATTTTAAACTGCTCAGGATTTTAATTTTTGCTCCTAAAAGATCTAAAAGCTGTTATAAAAATTAAAAGCGTATGACAGTTTCAAGAATGACCTAAACTGCAGTCTAAAAGATGTTTTAAATATACGAATGTTAGGTTATCTTTTTCAATACAGTCACTTGTCCAGTAACCCTTGCAACAAATAATCATCTTGAACAGATATGCCAATCACAACCTAAGGTCATCTTGCAAGGCGCCAACTTGGCAGAAATCCAATAGACATTTCCTTGACCAGTTCTACAATCTACAGATGAAAAATAAAGACCTCACTGGCCTTCACGATATAATGGAGCTTACATGCAACCGCTTTCAATATGTTCAATTGTTCAAGGTGTTTCTACAAAGCTTTTAAGCCAGACGTTTCGTGCATCATCTTTGTCAATTTCGAGTTGAAAAATTCTATTCGGTTGCTTTATTAACCAAACCTTTACAAGCAATGTAGATTGTTAATGACCTACAGCTTCAAATACCATCAATCTAACAGTTCTTCAGTGACTTGTCAGTGAGGAGTTACATTGTCTACCTTTCGTCTCTATCATCAGAGCAACTCTCTGTAACCATAATATTTTATTGTCATCGGAACATCTGACAAAGTCAAACCCGGATACATTTAAACCAATGTACATTTAAAATTGTAACACAAACATTGCACTCTCTGTTTTGCAGTTGCGAAAATTGTTTAACTCACGTGCAATTATGAACTGATTTTTACTTGAAACAAAAGCCTTAAGTTCTAAAGCAGAAGTCGTCACTGTGTGGGCGGCAGTAAAGCTTGATTGAGAAATCCAAAGCAAAGACAATAAGCTAACAACATTAATCTTCAACACAATCTTTGAGGCTAAAAAGACATTGCTAAACAACCGTAACAAGTGACATCACATCAGCAATGCACCCTGAATTTAGATAACTTCTTTAACATATCTGGAGCCACCGTTAGCACAAACAGACAGTTTCAAAAATATTTTTCCAACAGTAGAATATTAAGCATTCAACCTAGTTTCTTAACCGTTGAAGAGCCAGAGTTCAATGTCTTTTTTTGCATCTGCTATAACGCTAATAGCTTTGAGGTTAGAGATATTTAAATTGATTTGTTTTTTTATTGTTTTATTGTGTGTAGTCGTAGACAGGTGAGCAGTTAGGTAATGGTTACGTGTCATTTTTACAATGTACTACTCAAACACATATCCATGAAGTAATCATTAGCTTTAACTGGAAATATAATAGAACTTTATTCTAATTGCATGAATACAAAAATCATTACTACGAGCATTTTTGCTCGAATTACAAATTTAATTTTTTGGTCTTTTTTTTATTTATAGCAAAATTATCTGAACCTCTTACAGCTTTAGAGACAAGTTGAAACTTACGACTCCTATTTATAATGTCTGACACGCGCTTTTTGCCTCTGCTCTATTATTTTTATAAGTACGGTTATTTTAGAAAACTGCAAATGATTTCAATTTACACCAAGGCGACGCCACATCACAAACGGTAAGTAATGGTGATGCCTGGTAAACGTATACAACAAAGTACACCTCACACTCAAGGCTAACGATCTCACAAGTCTGTCGGCTCGGTGGGTATTATCATAAATATCGTAATTAACTCTTTCCTTGTTTCGTGACTTAATCCTCGCGTGTTTCACGATGAGGCTCACTGCTCTTTACTAGCGATGGGCAATGAATCGCATTCGATGTAACATTACAATCGAGTTTAAAAACATCTCGTTCTCATTGATCTCGTTCTCGTTCTCGTTCTCTAGCTTTTCATTGTTCCGAGTCGGCTGAGTCGACGGCGACGCTGTGATTTTCACTCGCTCTCTCAATTCGACACAATCGCAGTCGATGGTAGTGACCGAGAATTATTCCTTTGTTTTTTTTTTATTTGACTGAGTGACGAGACGAGCAAGTCGTTCACCTGATGGTAAGCGCTACGCCTGTCCATAACAGTTACAGTGCCACCCAGAACATTACACTGCATAATCCTGCGCGGCACTGCACTGCGCTCGTCACCCTCAGACATCGGCTCTAAAGTCTCATATCCCCAGTAATATCGCTGGAAACAGTGCCCTTCAAACCGGAACACAGTAATGTTTGCAAACTACTGCTTGCCAGGTGAATGTCTGGCAAAGGTGTCTTCCCCAGGCGGTCTCTTGCACAAGAAGCCTCTCACTACTAAAATTGTTTATAACTATTCGACCGCGCTGTGGGAGAAAACCATCGATGACCATAATAGATGTTTCAAGAATCGATACAATCGACTAAAACATCTCGGACTGGCACATCATTGCTCTATATTATTATAATGCGAGGTCTTTCCATCTGTCCGGTTTCGCAATAAGACGCGGGAAAGGCCTGCGGTCGCAGACTATCTACCTAGTAGTACCTAGTGGAGAAAAAACTAGGCTAGGCTATAAGACGGAGTTGCAAAAACCGTCGCGATCTCAATAACGAATATCTACCTTGACTTGTGGTAGTCCACTTTTAAATTGTTGAACTAACATTTACAATAGAATAGCTCTACATAGCTACAATCAACTGCTTTGTATTTCAATTGACAGTTTTGATTTGAATTTGGCCAAAAATCGATTTCAAATCGATTCATATTTTGCTAGACAAGAACGGGACTTATATCAAAATATCATTCTGACATATCGATATGTAGTATATATCAGGTCTTCTTCGCCCAAGTACACAATAATTCCTTTGAACGTCGACACATTCAAAGGGATTTACTAAGAAAACACCGAACCAATTTCTCCTTTTCCTTGAAAATAAATTTGCACAAGTCGATTCAAAAAAGTCTTGAGATATACTGGTAGTAAATAAAAAACATAAACAAGTGAAGTTTTTTAAGCTTAGTTGGGTAAAAAAAATTAAATTTTATGCCTTTTCCCATTTCTATTTTTATTTTTAAGCTATTTCCCAATATTTTCCCCTTCATCGACATAACAGAACTACTATGCTATCGATCTCAATTCACCATGGCGCGAAAGGTAATGTTTTTATTAGTCAATATTTCGGTCAATCACTTAGAGAATGTAGAAGTACCGGCAATTATATAAATTGTTATTGCCCAAGACCTGTCAATATTGTATTCTGATGTTATTATTTATTGCCTAACGTTTATTTTTGCATGGATTTAATTTTGCCAATTAAACACCTTTCATTTGGATGTGGTGTGTGAAATTTGTTGAAATATTTTGCGTGCCTTAATTGAAATACTATAAAAAGTAAAAAATGTTGGTGATAATCATCATGATCTGCCTATATCCGTCCACTGCTGGACGTAAGCCTCTCTCAGTAAACCCGATCTTCGGGTCTCCTCATCCAGTCTTTGCCAGCCTTTGTCAGCAAGTCGTCACTCCACCTGCCAGCGGGCGTCCTACACTTCGTTTGCCTAAACGCGGTCTCCACTCTTGATCTCGTCTACTTCATCGGTTGCCGGTTCTTCTAGAGATGTGACCGGTTCACTTCCACTTAAGCTTGCTAATCCCTATTAAGATGTTATTGAAAAAATAAATCGTAATGATATAACCATTTCAAGCCCAACAAAACAGTGTCAAAACATCACTGTATTAAATGTCTGATACAAGTGAAGGGCGCATACACTTTATCTAACATTTAATTCAAAAATATTAACTTCAATTTAAAAGTACAATTGTTATCTTAACAAAAGATACAGTTAACAAGTTGGATATTTCCGGAGACAGTTCAGTTCGATGAAATTGCTCCTTACATTTAACTATTGATAGTAACGAACCGTGTCAAATTGAATTATAGTGTTCAAATGATATGAACCACCACGTTTACCCACGTAAATAACAAGCGTACGGAAGAAGTATCGCTACGCAAACATTTTTCTATATTACTTAAACTAAATAAAACATTCGAAAACTTCTTAACAAGGTTTTTTTAAGATAAGCTCTTGATCTTTTTAAACCTTCGAGATCTAACAGAAGTTCCGGAGTTAACAATAGAGTTCTATTACGCAGGTGCTATGAAATAGTGGATTGTGTGTAAATGAAATGGTATGCGCCTTCGAAATATACTACTTGTATATCTGGTAGGATATAAATCGACTTGTGTTTTTCGTAGAACAATGCCCAATTTGTTTTAGATATTCTCACGTCCGAAGCGCATTCTTTTACAGTGGCATTATTTTCCAATGAGCTGTGGAGGCATGCCCAATATTACGGTATTTATAAACTTAATGTTCTATATAATATTCTGACTGCAAAGCGTGACAACACAGGTTCGATTCCCGCGCTGAAAAATATTTGCTCTGAGTTTGAATGTTTTTTGGGACCATGGTCCTCGTTGCTCCTGATTCACAATAGACAGAGAATCTAGTATATTTGTCAGTTTTAGTATCTTATTTTTAACGGATATCTTGTAGAAATCTCACGACACAAACAAAGGTTGCCTGCAAGAGATCGCCTTTTAGCAATAGCGCCGTCTATTGAGCGATACGTTTTATAAGTTGAGTTTTTAATCTGTATATTTTTTATGTTATAAAGCGGTTATCAATCTATATATCTATTATTTATTGGTGTGACCATACATCTAAGAAAATTGTTATCAGTAATCTGAGATTTCCTCACGCTTTCAATGTTAGTAGGTCCCACCTAGTTCATAGATTACGTTCTATACTGATAAGAGCACGTACTCAGACCAAACCAACGCTAGTCTACAAACAATATTTAATAAATTCAGTATTTTCCATTTTCTTTACCTATTCAAAGTAGTCCATGTTACAATGACATAAGAGTTATAAATCTAGACCGATAACAACTAAGGCATACAATGACGCCAACTTGACTAAAAATAACAGTTGACATATTTCTAATCAATCCTGTAGTTTCAAAATAAGTTTCCGATGACATAGGAATTACAACAATTGTTGCAATTATTGCAAATTATAACATGAAGTACTTACGGCTTATTTCCATCGCTAAAGTGTTAGTAATACACACACCCATAGTATCGAAACTACACTACTAAGCACTATACAAGAAAAAAACACAAAATCACTAGTCCAATCCAAAATCAATCCTATGTTCAAAGTTATAAGTGTCCAATTGATTCACGATCCAAGCGGGTAGTTCATTGATGAATTTCCCGGCAAGGACTGAGGAGTGACCGGAGAAAATCCAGTTAGTGTAACTTCATGTTAGGGGTGGCCGGAAGCCACAGGAACTACACGCTTATTTTAATCCAATTACAGTTCACATTCCTTCCGCAATGTCGTATTCGATTGAGCAATTTTAAAAATAATATCGAGAAAATAATTTGTGTAACTTTTTTTTAAATAAGTATGGCGAAGGCAACCACACGTTGATAAAGCCGAACGCAGACTGCGGCAAGTGCGAGCGCAAGAGAATGTTCGCTTTGCTCTGGAGACAGAGTTTCTCAAACTATAAGACGTCTGGGGTTTACCTTTTTCTTGATTGAAACTCTTGATTAATTTATTTAACCAATAGCAGCCTAGGATTATTAAATATTTATGTAATTAATATAAAATAAATGTAGTGTAATAAGGATAAGCATTAGTTTTTAATAAATTTGGATTATTTTTTATGTCGTATGGATAGTTATATTAACTTATTATAGATTAATACTTAATGTAGAGTATGGAGATATACATAATATATTTGCTTATAGAGAAATCTTCAGGTTATTAAGAAAATAAAAATAACTTTAAAAAATAGCAATCAAAAGTGGACACAAAATGTATGTTAAATATTTCATATTACTAAAATTCGGTTGATAAGCCAAATTGAGGTTGACGAACCAAAACAACACCTACTAGTTAAATGCATTATTTTTATTTAATCTAGAAACAAATATAATTATAACACGCACTTTTTGCGTACATTTTCACAAAGTTATCGAACCCGTGTCGAGTACAGACCAGTTTTATGCAACATAGGATTTGTTCTTTTTGCACTTTACGGTCCATTGTGGTACAAAGAATGTCCGCTTTTTCTTATTATTGTCTACAATAGGTTATGCTGCGTCAAATCGGATAGCACTTTTTTCTGAGATCAGAAAAAAATGACTAAAAAAAGGTTGAGACGCTCTGGATTTTTTGCCGATGTTGCATTTCAAATTCAGCAACATTCTTGCTGACAATAACATATTATTATAACTATTTGACCTTTGAAAAACTATGCTGTCAATGCTATATTGTAATTTATATGGTTTATTAAATATTGTTATTATTTGCAAAGTAACTAAAAAAAAAAAAAAAAATCTAAAGCTTTGCTTCTTAAATGCATAATCCATCAGCTTTTTTTTTATTTATTTAAAATTGTATTTAGACCCGCCTACCTAAGAATTATTTAATTTTATCAGACTGTGACCTAAGTTGTATCATGTATAAAAAAGCTAACTCATTCCCTGAATACCCTACTGTACCACATCATTAAGTAAATCCAAGTTACATAATCCATTTTAAACATCCCGGTCGATACTCCGGAGGTCCCAGTGACCTAGACATCTCGATAACCTAGATTAGCATCCAGTAGACTGTCTGTCGCCAACTACCACACACCACAAATTCCATCTTTATGTCGATGAGCGTAGAGTTCACAATTCAGTTGGAGATATTGGAATTACCAGAACATTATTATGCCAAGTCCTTGGAAAGATTCTGATGAATAATGCCACAATACTCTGTGATCCAGGTTTGCTTAACTTACTTACTAAGTAAATTTATCAAATCTTGCTGAACTTACACAATTAAGATATGAATTACTGTTTCTCTGTCTCAATAGTCGATACTGGACAGATATAAAATGTTTTTCTAATCTTTGAGATTTTTTTGCATTTACAGAAACAAATTAAACGCTGACGAACTCAGTATACCTAACCAGATAGTAGTAGTAAATCAATCATATCAAAAGCGTAATCGAATAGGTACCTAGGCTCAAAATTTAAATAAGCGACAGGGTAAAAAATAGCATGAGCTTCCGATGACGGAAACCACGTAGAAAGTAGGCAATTCCTAACTTAGCATATTTACTATCTTAGGCCATCGTGATGATACAACCTCAATAATACCAGGCCTATATATTACTCAAACCTTCAAAAAAATAAAATTCGCTAATATAAAATATCTACCTACATTTATAAAAACAAAACGGTCAACTTAACTAACACACAATTGCGACTTTTTGTTAGAACATGCCGAAGAAGACCACTTCTCACTTCGACGAATTTGATCATCGGATTGACGTCATTGAGGTCGCCCAAAAGTATCTGAACCACACAAACCTAGCTATACAAATGTACCTACAGTGAAGTTCCATTCGGTTGCTTTCTGTACAGTATCTTCTTCTTCGTCGTGTCGATGATCCATGGCTCTACCGTTTTGGACCAGTATTTGGCTACTGCCACGCCCGGGGCAGAAACCTCATAGAGGTCGGTTAAGGTGCAGGTGTTAGGGCACTGAGGGCACGACAGCAATTGCTGCCTCGTTTGTCCAGAGGCGCCACAGTTACATTGTGATTTGTCCGGGGCAAGATATCCCCACTAAGTTATGTTACTTTTGCAGCAGCCTACTTGGGTTCGCATTCGGTTAAGAGACTGATACAGTACAGTATGATACGTGTTAAATGAATTAGGAAGCGAAGCCGGCGCCGGCGCAGATGACATACAAAGAAAGCTGTGACCTCCAAAAACTGACTCATTCCCATAAAATGCTGAGGGAAAAGCCTCAAGCACTCTGCAAACAACCTTTTTTCGTAATATCCGTGTGTAAATAACGATGCAAAAGTATTCAAAATAGTATAAGCATGTACCTAAGTCACCTTGGTTGAACATGACACGAGCGTTTTGTTCAAGAGCCCAAAAGTGTAATGCCCTTAATTTTACCTAAGTAGCAGGGGCGTATCTACCGCCGTATCAGCCGTATCAATGATACGGGGCCCCCGGGCTACAGGTCCCCCTTACGTGTGTAAGCAAATCCCTTTACCCTTCATTTGGGCCCTCAACTAATTTTGACACAGGGCCCCTCCAAGGTACGCTACGCCACTGCTAAGTAGAAAGGTGTCTCTGCTCTACAAAAATATAACCCAAGGTAGCTTTGACAAGGAACCACTATAGAGGCCTACTAACTCTGACTCATCATAAATCATCAACGCTTTCGGTTTCAAATCCTTGAGCTACATTATACGGACTAGTCCGCAACCATAGACTACGGTAAGTATACATGTTTATTACATACAGAATGGAATTTGTCTGTTTGTTAGTGTGCATTTAAAATTCAAATCAATTTTTGGAATTAAGTAATTTAAGAGCACTTTTACAAGTCAATTAATTAAGTCTCATGAACAAAGAGTACAATGAAAACTTTTAATATAGGTATTAGACTGTATTAATAAAATGATTTACCTAAGCAGCTAACTTGAAGCGAAAATATCTGTTTCATGTGCTGATTCATGGCAGAATTTCGGAAAGAACAACACCAGTTCGGAAATACGTCCGGCAATACGAGTGAAACTATTTTGATGAAATTTGACCCAGAAATAATTATTTATTTATTTTATTATTCATTTATTTATTTATTTATTTCAATGTCACTACAAATATCAACTTAGGGAAAACCAGTAAGATAATTAATGAAGTACCTCGGTTAAGACTTTAAAAATTTACAATTAAATCATAAGCCGGCTCTAATTCTCATGAACATTAAATAAAATCACATGATGCAACGCAACGATATAATGACAACTGTACACGGATGTGCCTGCGATGCTGCGACACCTGTGATCTAGTTTCTTGACGCTACACTAGATAATGAGCTATTAGATAAGCAGTTAATCTCACTAATATTATAAAACGCGAAAGTTTGTGTGTTTGTCTGTTTTTCCTCTCTTCACGCCGAAACGACTGGACGGGTTGTGATGAATTTCAGTATACAGATGCTTTAGGACTTGGAATTGAACATAAGATACTTTTTATCACGTTAAATTACCGGTCCCTGTGGGAAAATAAATAATGCGGTTGACACCGCGGGGCGTAACTAGTGTTTTATAGCATGAAGGTACTTAGATACATCTTGCAATTAAGATAATTGTAAAGGCGACGCGACGTTAGAACTAAGTAGTTATGATGCAGCTCTGATGTGACCGTCCTTCTTAAACCTTATAACAAAACGAAATTGACTGCAAAAATGAAACACTACAAACAAAACCAATAAACTTCGTTATTATTTCTATAAAACCTACAGAATAAACCTGCGTTTTTGCTACCGTATTGTCAGTTAGTATATAATTATTTACAAAATATGTTTTACTACCTATGTATTTTAACCAAAAATCTGAACAGGAAAGGACAAGAATACAATAAACAATTTCGAACCTATGTTGCCGAATTATTTAAGTGATTGAGGGGGAAGGACTGACATAGGAACTGCGTGGGGAAACTCCCATTAGAAAAAAAAAAAGTATTTTTTCACACGCTTCTTTTAGGTTCAACAGGACGGGTATCCAATTCGGTAAGGGAATCTGGAAATGATGTAGGTAAGGATTAGATAAGGATAGGCTAAGTGGTAAGGTATCAAAAATAATTTCTTATTCTTCTTCAGTTAAATGTAACATCTGTGGTAACTATCAAATCAGTTGATAGTAAAAAATGTGATTTCTAGCGTAAGATCCTTTTTTAAAAGAGATAAATTTAGCATCTCTAAGGGTATTTTTATTCCTGTGTAGGTACCAGACCTTGACTGGTATGCTGTAAAACTGCAGCTGAATTGACCTCCCGTCGTTTCGCGAGTGTTTGCGTTTTGGCGCCTACTTATATTATACAAGCAATGCTCTGAGGCCTGTGAAACTGGATTGAACTCCGGTCGTCGCGTCGCAGTGGTGGTGGCAATCTGTGTTTTAACGCCTACCAATATTATTTGAGCAATCACCTAGAACCTAAATCCTATAATATAGAGATTGAGTACTTACATAACCGCCTGGAGTACGGCGTAGGTCTTAACTGTCGGCCAACTTGGATGGAAGCGAGCAGTTTCTCCCGAGGAGTCGCCTCTCGCCGCACGGGTGGCAGCTTCCGTTCTGACGCCTGGCAAAAAAATACAAAGCAATGATAAAATATTGTAGGTGTACCTAGTAGAGTAAGTGAAGTGGACGTTACTAGTTTTGAGTAGGGTAAAAGTAAAAAGTTAAGATTCTAGTTTTGGAAATGATTAGCGTATTACTATTTGATATTCCGAAAAATATAAAATCTCATTGGTCCATAAAATGTTAAAGTCTTGTTACACTGGCGCCTACAGAAAAATACGAGCAATTCATCTATGTGCCTTTGTCCAATTAATAATCGGGAAGTAAACTTGTTCTTACCTTTTTAAGTGGAGGTCTACTTCTAATGAATTCGAGAATCATTGCGTGAGCGTCTTTCTTTACACTGAAACAATAAAAACAACTTTGCATTATACAATTCTATTGGAGGAGAATACTACAACATTCTAACACAAAAGCCTTCACGTAATTGTATTTGCAAAGAGTATGGTATCTCTATCAGTTTAATACAGAACTGGTGACTGTACCGCGGGCGCGGAACAACCTCTTGCAGGAGGCGCCTTTTACGCGAGCACTTCGCAATATTAATAAAATAGCGGTTGAAATTGACATATTTGGGTGTGCTCTGTGTGAATTCACAAAGGTAGCTTTAAGGGTTTTGTGTTATAATATTTATTAAGTAATAAGGTATGATCTCATAAACTTTGTGTTCATGTCACTGCACTATCGCATTGGGCCCTACCTGTAATGATAGTTGTAAGTTATGAATAAAAATAAATAAATAATAAATAAATACGGTTTAAACAACTGGTAATTACTTCAACCAATTTATCATTTTTGTCAGCTATTCGATACAAAATATTACTGTTGCTTACCTTGGAGGTATTGCTCCATCAACTTTCCTTAACGTATACCGCCTCGATCTAATGTCATCCATCAGTATCTCGTAGGGTGTCAATTCGTACTCGATGGGAGTCCTCGAAAAGTTGACCTTTTTTAACTTCACTCCCATTCGAAGCTCTCCTATGACTTGCATCCAAAACCGCGCCTGTAAATTTAACAACAGCAATTAGTGCCTGAGCTATTGCTATAATAAAACGGAAGGCGCTACTTTACTCAAATATTTAATGCTGGCTACAATACGATGGGCTAACTCGTTATCATAGGAACTTCAAATTACATGCATGGTTTTTGATGTTATTAGTTCGTCAAGCAATTTTACATACCTACGTAAGGCGCATTTATTAACTTTTACGTACTTGCAAAGCTCGCCATATCCTTCGGTTCGACTACAATAGACAAATTACACAACATTAGAACACACGTAATAGCTTTGTACGTATAACCACAATAAAATAACCTAGTATTCAAGCTTGCTTTTGTATGTGTGACGGACGAAAGCGGGAGTTACTAAGGCCAATTAGCATAGGTACACCTGTCGGCATCACAGTGCTTGTTTTTATCATACACAAATACTCGTACAAGCGTACCTTTAATGCCATTAATAAATTCGAATTCCTTAGCAGCAAGCAGCATTAATAATGCATTCATACTTATGCGTAACTCTAGGAGCAGTCCATTGCACTCAGGCCTTATTATGTGGTTTATATTCTATTCAAATTGCGTCTAATCTAATAAATAAGGAGCAGATGCGCGTAATCGAGAAGAAACATCTGCTATAGATTATCATAGCAGGTGGTGTTACTTCTCTTGACACTTTGATAGAGATCTGTTTCATAACGAAATGTCGCCAAGTCGACTTTGATTATAGATTTGACGTTTTCTGTAATTGTTAGGTAAGGTGAGTATATTGTTTTGAAGGTTAGCTTACTAATTAAAAGGGTATCAGTTCTGATCCTTATTGTAAAGCGTACTTTGATTTCCAGCGACTTCAGTTTTGGTAGGTACCAAAAGCATCTACGTACAGTACCCACCCAAACTGAGACGCGGAGTGTGTTGAGATGTGTGGTAGTCTTTGGCTGCGCCTATATCCCACACGCCACCAACGCGCTCCGCAAGGAAAGAGGCCAGATCAAATGCCTCAGCGAGGGCAGTGCTGCAGCAGTATGTACACTGCGAGGTATACGCACCCAGTCGGAAAAGCGCAGCGTATCGAGGTGCGCAGCAGAGTCTTCGGCAGCGCCCATGTCTCGCGCGCCACCGACGCGCACTCTCGCAAGGAAGGAGGCCAGCTCGAGCGCCTCGGCTACGAGTGCGCGGCAGACGGCGCGGTAGTGCGCCGCGGCGGCTTCCCGTGCGCAGCGCCCGCCACCGCCGCAGTGCCACACGCATCTCTGAGGATCAAGAAAACACGGAAATTAGCTTTCTGTAAAGTGCAACTTCATTTGTCAAAACAATGAAGGAAATCATCGTGAGGAATCCGGCATATCTTAGAACCATAATTTCATTGGCGTGATATGACATCTAGATTCTACTAGATTTCAACTAGATTCTAGCCCCCAGACTCTTTTCCTCTGCCATAAGATCTTAGTTCCTGCAGTAAAAAGGTAAATGCGTAACTTTTCGCCTAATACTATGGTCTACAGTGAAATGAGTGCGAACGATAAGAGTCCAATTTGAAATAAAAACTATAGAGAAAATAGAAGGAAAAATCCCTATTGATTGAAATGTGAATATGAATGAGTCACCATAAATACCAAAATATTAAATTATTAAAACAGCACGTGATTCAACTGTATCAGTTTGGATTTGCATCGATAAATCTGGATTATTTCATCATGGCTATTGTCAAGTGGACAGATTTAATGACGTCAATAGATTCGACCGTTCGCTTTTTGTTTAGCAATACCGATAACAGTGATAAAATAAATTGTCTCTCCATTGATTTCATTGTGCAATATTATTCCTTGCGTGGTGCCTTAGCACTTTGGTATCCATTACCATCTTCAAGCGGGAAATCTTTAAGCACGTTTGGGGATATTCCAGCCGTATGCCGAAAGTCCTACACAGTCAGTCCTATTGCGCTAGTGTCAGTTCTAACAAGGACTCGAGCATCCGTTGCTATTTTCCCACAGACTTGGAAACGTGGACAAAATCAGACACCAAGTTTCATATTCTCAGCCTAGCTTATAGGTAGGTAACAAATAAATGTAACAAATGCGGAATGTGGACGCCACGTTGACTTTTGATTTTCAATCTCAAGTCTCAATATGATATTTTGTTACGTATACTTTCTTTCTGTTAATTACGTCACGGTCACATACACAGATCCCAACCTCTAAGACTACCAGTATCTAGGAAATTGTTAACTACGAGGACCATGGTCCTAAAAACACCCAGACTCAGAGCAAATATTTGTGGTTCACACAATTTTTGCCCAGTGCAAGAATCCTATCAGTTTGGGGTGGTAAGCAGGCAGCACCTTCCTTTGGAGGTATCAACACTGTCATTCTTAAACCTTCCATCGGATTCTGGGCACCTGTAACTGCAGTTTAAGGCCACACAGGGTATAAAAAACCGTTTGATCAATACTGTCTTCACTATTTTTAACCAAAACAGGACATCTCAAGACACAAATCTACCAGGCGACAAACTGAAAAAAAAGATTTACTGTCCCGCCGGGAAAAAAACAGTTTGCATAGACCTTGGAAAATGCAACAGGCGTCATTATACCATACGCCACGATTCGTATATTAGCAACCTATTCAGGAGTGGAATCGAATGTCTCATTACCATTCTACCTGTCCCTGCGGATATGTATATATTCAATAGACGTTCGTTATCAAGCAAATAGTGTACATTTGGGTGGTTTATCGTGCGAATTCGCGATTGGGACCGTGTGATCTGAATTACGATGAGGTTTTAATGTGAATTTCGGTAATCGCATTAGGAGAACTAAATAATTACTTATTATTTCACACTAGCTTCGCCCCGCAGTTTCACCCGTGTAATGCCAGTTTTCCGGCAAGTGTTTTGTATAATAAACCACTGAAGATCGCAAAAAAAAGTTAAAACCAATTATAAGCCGTGAAAAACAAAATACACACAAAGAAAATAGCACTTTCAATTTTTCCCAAATTTTCAATATTTTTCATTTATTTGCAATAAAACTTGATCGGAACTATATATTTTATTAAATACATTTAAAGAAAAACATTAGCCACATCGGTTGAGCCGTTCTCAAGTTGTACCGTGACCAATGGAAATTCGGATCCATTTTTATAATTATATATGTATGTATCCGGATTGGTGGATCACCTACCTACCTCCGAAATAATTCTCGGGTAGGTATGTGGGTTTCCTCACGATGTTTTCCTTCACCGAAAAGCGAGTGATAACTACGTACATCCGGATCCGGATCTGGCCCCCGTGGTGGATTATGGCCTAACCCTCCTCACGAAAGTGAGGGGAGACCCGTGCCCAGCAGTGGGACGTTATGGGTTGATGATGATGATATGTATGTATGTACAGATTGATTACTCATTAACTTGATCCTTTTTTATGGAAGTTATAGAAGCAATATTTTAATACAGGTCTTTTTCTAAGCAATTCATAATTTTGAATTTTTGAAACATTGTTCAACAGATTTGAATATTACATTCCAAAATTACCATTTTAGCATATTTAGAACTGAGATTAAATAAATAATGAGCTTTCCCCACGCCGCGGTTTTACTCGTGGATCAAATGTAACCTCTTAGCATTAACTTTCCTCCTGATGAATTTTGCAGTGAAACTTGCAATAGTCAGTTGAACCAAAAACGTTGCGAGAACATAATTATTATATCAATTAATTTTATGTATGGAGTATGGACTATACCAAACAATAAATAACATCGAAACCTCATCACCATCATTTTACTGCTAATGGAATATAATATTGAACGTGATACGAGATTTTAATTTATTCGAGTAATAATTTTAACTTAATGGATGTTTATAAATATCACCATTCATAATTATTAAAGCTTCAGGTACCCACGACTTTGTAGGTATTAAGTAAGTTTCAATTAATATTATAAGTAGTTGATTTTTAGCAGTGGTAAGCCTCTTCTGCAAGAGACCTTTGCAAGATATTCATCCGCCATGCAGTAGTGAGAAAACAATACTGTGCTCCGGTTTGAAGGGCACTGTTTCCAGCAAAATTACTGGGCATATGAGACTTTAGAACCGATGTGTCAGGGTGAAGAGCGCATGGCAGTGGCGCGCAAGATAATGTAAGTTCTGGGTGGCACTTTAACTGTTCTGAGCAAGCGTAGCGCTTACCTTCAGGTGAACGACCTGATCGTCTCGTTAGTCAGTCAATAAATATATTTTCAACGTATTAAAAATTAATTACAATCTTGAAACTGCTAAGTGTATATAGATTTTTATGAATATTATAATTTTCTTAAAGGTATTTTTGTTATGATTTATTTGTACTGGGGTGTTTTAATATAAAGAAAATTACGCTTATCACCTACACTTTATTATTATTTTAATACTTCTAAAAATAAATTAGCCGTACAAGTAAAAGAAGCACGGTATCTTCTAAAAAACATCAAAAGGAACGTGCTCAAAATTTTCGGCAAACCTAATCGGTAACTTTCGATTATCTGAAAACCGAAACGACAAGTAAATTTTCGCTTTTCGTTATTAGGATCTTTACAAAACAGAATTGAAAGGCTTTTTCTTAATCAAATAAAAATCAAATCGAAGGTCTGAATCAAAGAGACCTAACTAAATCGAGCAATATCCAGGTGAAGTGAAACGGGCAAAATAGTCAACATTTCAGATTTAACCTCACTAATTTGCCAACGATTATAGTAACATAATAACATAAGCGTGGTTTTAAGCAAACTTTGCGAACGGAATTTATTTTTTCGAACGAAAAGAGGTTAAAATTCTTCACTAGACTTCTATCATGCTCTACATTTTGCTTATGTCAATATCGCCACCATTAACGTGTAACAGACAGATGTACTATCACATTTATAATATTGGCAAGGATTATGATTCAACATGTCAAGGTTCAGAGGAGGTAGGGGTAAGCACGACTACTTTCGCAACACTCCTTTGTCCAGCGGGCGCGGACAACATAATAACATTTTGTCAGGCACAGGCAGTCGATATGACACCCATAGTTTAACGATTTGTAATCTTTGGATCTTGAGCAAATAGTACTTATAGGATATTACTGGACTTACTATTTAGTAAGTACATAACTTATAGTATAATATACCTTTGTGTTAGCTTGACATGAATAGAAAAGAGATATTGTATAGTTGGACACAATACATTGTCTGACTGTTGTATTAATTATATACAGTATACCTTCGTTAATTTACTATGATAGGTACAGTTCTACTTGCACGATATATACAGTCACGCCTTTTTCTCGGTGGGGTAGGCAGAGAAAATCTTTTCATTTCTGTTTTTTTATTTTTATTATTTGACTGTGTGACGAAACGAGCAAGTCCTCACCATCACCATGGTTAAGTAAAAAGGCACTGGTTAACCACACTGAACCACATATTATGATTACAGCAATAAAAACCACATAAGTTCCACGGAAATCCTGGCCACAAAAAGGGGCCCAGTCACAAGCAAAACACTTTATTATGGATGAGTTCCTACCACGACACACGCTCCACTGACCTACTTACCCCATCTTACCCTCTACAGATAACATTTTAAGAAAAACGTAGGAAAATGCAGTGAACAAATTATTCTGAGTGCTAAGGTTTTTTTAAGTGCTCAGTTTAGATTTGTTCGGGGGTTGTAGCGTAACTTTTGCTATACCTAACGGAACTTTTCTTTACTGAAGCACAAAAGTGTCCCGAAGGCGTAGTGGGCTAATTTTTATAAAAGTTGTGTGTTCATTTTACTAGTAACTATTATTTTAAAGCTGAATGGGCTAACTTCTCCAAAGTTCAGGTTCAGGAAAGGTCAGAGACTATTATGGGTATGCTTGGCGCTTACTGTCAATTAAATGACCTGATCGTCTTGTTATTCTATAGCGTAAAAAACGAGGTAAAGCCAATAATTAGCTAGTAATAATCCACGTAGTGGCTTCTAGGCAGTTACAAAGTTATTTATAAAAGAGTGCATAATTTATGCAGCGCATAACCTACGTGCGCCCCGCGGTTTCGCCCATGTAAACTATTATACCGCTGGATCTGTTCATTTTGCCGGGATAAAAAGTATCCTATGTTATATTCCAAGATCTTAAGTATCTGTATATTCAATTTCATCCCAATCTGTTCATCCGCTTTGGCGTGAAGAGGGAATAAACACAGACACTCATACGTACATACAAACTTTAGCATTTATAATATTAGTGAGGTTTTACTGTACTGGGTATGAATAGTCGCACTTAATCAGTAATTACCAAGAAGACAAGAAATTTGCAACAATGCCAAGCTTTCTTCAGAATATCTTGTACATTAGCATAAAATTTACTACGTATAGATATTACGCTCATTGATTTTCCATCTACATAAAATATTAAAGCTCATAAATATATTTCATTTATCTTTAGTAGGTAATACAGTCTAAAGTGGTTTTCATTGAGAACTTTCTTTTCTCTAAGTATGAAGAAAGTGATGGTACATTACTTTAGTTTATGTGAATATTTGAGTAAACAATATAATTTATTAGATGCTGTTATATGTAACTGTAAATCATTTAAACAATGTATTTAAACCTCTTGAAATATATTTACATTGACAGTTACTGTATTAGTGTAAAACATTTAAAAAGAACTCACGATTCCCGTATCACTTAATGTTAAAATTATAAGTCCATATTAAAATTCACTCTCGATATGAGAGCTTTTCAAAGCTCGAGCCAGTTACTAATCACTTCCTAATAAGTGAGTGAAAGCGAGATGTCATCACTTTGGGAGTGCAAGTGACGCAACGTGACTTCGTTGGTGAAGCAGTAGGTGCAGGAATGGGCAAGGTATGCCCCGGACTAGGAAAGTTTCAAAGTTGTGACAATCATTGGAAAAAAATTAACATTATTTTATATAATCATCATAAATCCATATTCGTCCCACTGCTGAGCGTGGGTCTCCCCTCACTTTCGTGAGGAGGGTTAAGCCTAAGAGAAGGTCGTGTGTTTGAACACATCCCAACGCGGGCACGTACCAATGTGTTTACGTAAAAAAATAACATTTTTTGTTACTTTTCAACTTTGTGAAAACGAAAGGGACGGCCATAATTTTAGAGCTGTCAAATTAAGTATTTTTTTAGGCCAATAGAAAAGTTTCTTTCAAAATTTCAATGGAAGGCCCCACAAGGACCAATACATATTAATTTTCGACTCTATTTCTTCGTAGTCCGTTTTCACTTTTATCGTTCGTTTCAATGAAAATGTGAACGCATATTCAATTCGTTTTTATAATAATGACTTTGGATAAGGATTGTGCTCGGCCCAAAGTGAAAGTAGAACAGGTGGACGAAAGTTTAAATAAATATTATCAGTTATGGGTTCAAAGAATCACGGAACTTTTAAACTGGAGAGCAATCGCCATATTTATCTTCGGGCGTCTCTAATTAGTGATATCAGAAGTGGGATCGTTGTTAGAAATATGGGTAGTTATCGATGCCTCGATGTTTAAGCAGACAGCCGTGGGTGTATCGGAATGAGTTAACATGCTTATAAATTGCCGTTTAATAAGAGATTGAGATTTACGTAGCTTATTTTATTTATTTTCATTTTTTTACTTTGCTGTAGGACTTTTGATAAGACATTATTAATTGTAGTAGTACTTGTATTTGAGGATTCAATATGGCTTGATCAAACAATTATGAAATTCATTTGATTTTTTTTTCCTTTTTCTTATTAGTTTTGGCTTTTGCCACGATGCGACACTGGATAGAAATGATTGGGACTGACCTGTTGGATTATAATTTTTCTGCAATATGGTCCCAAAAGCGAGAAAATATTATGCTGAATAACATTAATGGTGACTATAATGAATTGTCTTTTGTCTGAGATATACCTAAAATCGTAGAATCTCATTGAATAAGCCAAATTGTACCCTATTCGCATTGTAAAACAGCGCCTTTACCTCTAAGACATCTCTGAGCATGAATCTCCGTCGCCTGCGCCTGCGCCGCGGCGCCGGTTCTGAATCTCGCTCGATGCCCTCGTCGTCGGTGTCGGCTCGACCACATTCTGACGTCACGGACACTTCTGATAAAACTTCTAGTTCTTCATCTTCCTCTGGAAAAAAAAAATAAAGCTTAGCTTGAGTTAAAGCGAGCCGGTTTCGAGTTCCAAGCAAAGTCACATGTAGATGCTTATTGTGAGGGCAGTATTCTGTTTTATATCAGAACAGCTGCAGCGGTGTCTCACCGTTAATATCTAGAAACACCCAGCTGTCAATCCAATTAACAATAAAGATCAATGCCACCTTCATTTACACTTCAGTTTATTCACGTTAGTTTATCCCTAGGGCCATGTAAAGTTGCTAATCGCTGTACGTAAGTAGGTCAATCTTATTCAAAACCTTATGAAAATTAGGTCCAAACAAAACCGACATTGAAATAATTATCTCACTTAAATTATAAATGCAAAAGCTAATTAAATTTAGTTTACAGATTACCTTAGGCCCTGGAATAAAATATAGGATAGTTTTTAATCCGAATAAATAAACGCGACAGGAACAGTTTATTTTTACGAGTAAAAAAGTATCCAAGTCCAGGACCCAAAGTATTTATGTACAAAATTTCATCAAAATCCGTCCAGCCGTTGGAGTGTGAAGAGAGGACAAACTCACAAACTTTCGCATTTATAATTTAAGATGAGATAATGATTTCGGTTTTGTTTTAGCGCGGGTAAAACCACAAAGCGCTGCTAGTAGAATAGAAAAACTCTTTATTGTACACCAGAAAGAAAAATAAACACAGTACAGAAGAATTACAATAGGTAAACAAGGGTAGTACAATGGGCGGTCTTATCGCTGAAAGCGATTTCTTCCAGACAACCTTTGGATGGACAGTAAAAAACATTTTTCGATAGTAGGGTGCTAGTAATACACATGTTTTTAATATCCTGTAATCATTTATTTCAATATCTAGTCAATCAATCATACCGTACCCAATTGTCACATGTGTGGTCCAATCAATTATGGTAACAAACATAGTTACGCATAATGACTTGACAGTAGCTAGCATACTAGTGTAATGAGACTTTACGAGACAGCTTGCGTAAGCCCTTGCATGCGAGAGCTTTTTTTGTATTTGACTGAGTGACAAGACGAGCAAGTCGTTCACCTGATGGTAAGCGTTACGCCTGCCCATAACAGTCACAGTGCCACCCAGAACTTTGCATTGCATAATCTTGCGCGGCACTGCACTGCGCTCGTCACTCAGAGACATCGGCTCTAAAGTCTCATATATGCTCAGTAATTTCGCTGGAAACAGTGCCTATTAACGCTATGCTTGTAGTGTCATGTTGAAGAAAGATAGATATATAAACTTAAAAACTTGAATTTAATAATTAGTGGCACAATATGCGGTCTTATCGCTCAGAGCGATCTCTTCCAGGCGTGGAGAGGAGTGACGAGAAGATCGGATGCTGGTATCCGATACCATTGTCTTCTTCATTATATTATGAGCAGGTGCATCGGCTCCTAGCCTTTCTAACAAAGAAGCGGCGAAAATTAAATGTTAACTAAAACTATGACCTATACGTATAACATTTAAATTATGCAATGAATAGTCCTACTTTCAAAAATAAATTAACGTAATAAAACAGATGTGTTTCTATTAATCTGTATCAGACACACAATGGCGGTCGTCAATGGTGCATAGTGGTCTTCAGAAATATATCATCCGACGCAGGGTTGGCAATATAGTGTTATGTGAAACACGACGGGAAGGCGCTTGGCGTTTGTTGGAAAGCATGCCCCTCTCCGCCTTTACATATTTCATACTTACACTAAATTTGATGTACTCGCACCAATATAATATCCATAAACGATGACGCTCACTATCAGATAATATGTTACGACGTCATTGCGTTGCCAGCGGTATTGTTCCAACATAAGTTAATACCAACGCAACAACTACGCATTTTCATTACCACGGTCAACCTAATAGTTGGGGCTCAAACATTTTATATAACCTCATAATATTTATCTCAGTTGAAATGGAACATTAGTAGATATTTATGTAGTAGAAACAAGGGTGAATGACAACCCTAATAAGACTAGGCCAATTAAAATGGAACAACGAAAGTGAGGGGCCGACTATATATTCTAGCATTGTCAATTTTATTGACAGCCTTATTGACCGTATTATTGACAGTGTTATTAGATTGGGCATGGCATTATTCCAGTTTAGTGGTCAATAAATAGAACAAAGGATGTGGGGGATTTTATGAAGCCAGTTTTGATGAGATTGATGCCGGGCTGTTGTTGTATGAAATATTGTTTATTCTGTTTATTGTGTAGGCGGTTGAATTTGTACAATTTAATTGGGATCAATATTTATTAATTCCAACTTACTACAAAATCTATATATATAAAAATGTTATGTTGGTTTGTGTACGCTTCAAAAACTCAAAAAGTTCTGCACCGATCGAGCTGAAATTTTAGCATGATATATAATCCGCATCAAGGATTGTTTTTATCTATTTTTTTTCATCAGTGACATATCAGCGAATGTGCGAATGTGCCACAGCGAAGCGTGGCAGGGCACAGCTAGTAATCTATAATATATTGAGCTGCATTACTAACGGGGCTTATGTTTTCCCATTGTAAGATTTCTCCATTTATTTCTAGACATCTCGAATTCCTGGCTCTACAGTGCAACTGCCATTGCTTATTAATCAACTATTTTAAGCGCAAATCACATAGCTGTCATGAGATCCTTGCGAAAACTTTGGCGCCAGGCTCTCTCTCGGCCATATAAATCGGTGCTTGTACTCGCCATTAATAAGGCAGCGTGGTCAAGCCGCCATAGCGCTATAATGTGGCCATATCGCCTCATAATGGGCGCTAGTCAGCCGCCGTGTCGCCGCATCGTAAACCATTGCGCAACCGATGGCTACGCGGTATTAGTTTACTGTGACTCAGTCATGGTATCCTGGTAGCTTTGAAGAAACGAACAAGAGCTTTTGTGCTTTGATTGTATGTTATGATTGTATGATTGTAGTCGGTTGTATGGTGACGCGATGACTATTGGTTAACAGTTACAACCAGGTGAGTTGTCTCGTGGGAGACAAATTACAACTGTTAACGATGGGTTTGTTTCCGAGGGATTCCCATGCACGTGCATTCAACTTGCGTGCGAATACGTTTTAAATGCGACCAAGTGAGTAGACAAGTTGACAAATGGTGGACGCGTGAACTTACGTTAGATAAGACAAATTGGAGTGTTTAAAAGGAAAGATCCAACTCGTTTTTTTAATTACAAAATGAAACTGTAGGATCTTTGAAAGTTCCAATGTGAGAAAATAAGTCTTTCATAAAAGAGTCAAATGTGACGATTTTTTTATTTTTTAGACTAACTACGATATTAGGGACCATCCATAAAGTACGGCACACTTTAAGGGCGGAGGAGGTCGATGAAGTGTGACATTATGTGACAAGGGGTGAGAGGAGTCTTAATTTTTGTGACGTCACATTTCAAAATCTAATACATATTGGTGTTAAAACGCCATTAATTGGTGTTAAATTGGTTCGAAACTGCTGTTTGACTTTTATAATTTCTAGGTGAAAATTAGCAAAATATGCGACGTCACACTAGAGGGGGGGGGGTCTTACAAATGTGATTAAGTGTGACTAGGACGGGGGACGGGTCAAAAATCACATATTATTGTGACGTACTTTGTGGATGACCCCTTAATTATGACAATTAAAGTAATATTTTATTTAAAACCTTAAAAAAAATCTCTATTTTATTCTATTCTAAAACTTATATTTCATTAATATAGAATTTAGTCAGTGTTATAATAGAATCTCGAGACAAAACTTTACAAAAGCGGAAACCAATAAAACCCACGTTAATACCAAATTAGTAGTTGACTTAATCACTTCTAATAGGATCAGTCTACAACGTTTGTCCATTAAGGCTACACTACACCTATAAAGTCTGCGTTACATCATAGAACACTAACCACGGCTTTAAATATAAACGGTGTTTAATTTAATCCAACTTTCTAAGCTTCCCAATGTTGTACATCGTTATATACTAACCCTAACAAGTGCGGAACCCGACTCAGTTCCTATAGTGTTCTAACTGCTGACGGACAAAAAGCCGGAAACTTCGGCACAGACGTCTTAACAACTAAGCTGAATAAATTAGAGAGCCCCCTGTACCTTCTGACGTGGTAGGAAAACCTGGCACGGCGCAGGCGATGCAAGTTTAGTGACGTGACAGTGTATAAAGGCCTTTAATCATGCAAGTAGAGCGTTCTAATTTTTCTCGATAATGTTCCGATTTACAAATAAAAACATAATAATATTCTATATTAGTGTTTATTACACTTTTTTATGTTAAACTTTGGATAGTATAGAATCGTCACGCTGTAAGATTTTAATTTTATTACAGTGAGTGCATGATAGACAAGAAATACATGTTTTTTTATTTTTATTTGTCTGAGTGACGAAACGAGCAAGTCATTCACCTAATGGTAAGCGCTACGCCTGCCCATAACAGTTACAGTGCCACTCAGGACTTGACAGGCATTGCATAATCCTGCGCGGCACTGGACTGCGCTCGTCACGGTGAAACATCGGCTCTAAAATCTCATTTGCCCAGAAATTTCGCTGGAAACGGTGCCCTTCAAACCGGAACACAGTAGTGTTTGCACACTACTTCTTAGCGGACAAATATCTGGCAAAGGAATATTCCATAAAATTATACAGTTTCCTCGGCTAGATAGCCGTGTACTAACTGTTTGTAAGCGCTTCAATTTTGATCGTTTCTTAGACTTAACAGGGTTCTACTGTTGTGCTAACTATGAATAATATTAAAAGCCATGCAACACTGCACCGTGTTAAATGTCCATCATAACAATACCTTATATAAATCGTTATTATCGCCATAGAACTGAGACATATTATATTATATTCCTTTATCATTTATCAAATAGCGGCACAATGAGGCGCTAACTCTAGCCAATAAAGCCCATCGGACTATTAATAACAATTTATTATATTATTGTCTGCAAACCTGCCGACGCCAGACTTTCTCTAGTCCACGTCTATAACAGAATACTAAAATGGCATTCTTTCTATCTATAACTTTATCTGAACGAGACATAATACTACTGCGTAATAAATATTGTCTTCAAATTCGTAAAGGAGAACCAAGTCACTCGTCTAATCTGGACGTGGCCACCGTGGTGGATAGCTGTATGGCCTAAACCTTCTCACAAAAGTGACCCGTGCCGTGCTCAGCAGTGAGCTAATGTGTTGTGATGTGACCAACTCACGCACACACATACCCACACACACTCACACACACTCACACACACACAAACATACAGCTGTTGCTGCTATATTGTATATATGTTATGTTGTTGCTATGTTATACAGCTATGTTGTTGTTGTACCTTTATACACAATTTCCAGCATGTCGACATCTGTAATGATAATTTCAGAACCATTGTTGCGAATCTAGATGTATTTTTAACACATTTCCTAAAATAGTTAACGTTTTGGTTGTTACTGTAAGCTTACTATTTTAAACTGTAAATCTTTTAATAGATAAAGCTGAAGAGTTTGTTTTTTTGTTTGAACGCTAGGATCTCAGGAATTACTGGTCCGAATTGAAAATTTATTTTTGTGTTGAATAGTCCATTTATAGAGAAAGGTTATAGGTTATATAACATCACGCTACGACCAATAGGAGCGGAGCATCAATAAAGAATGTGGCAAAATCGGGAAAAATATATTGTTTTTAAGAGAGTTATTGCGGGAAAACTTGAATTATGTGGGTGAAACCGCGGGGCGCAGCTAGTAAATATATAAATAAATAATAATACACACACATGCACACACACTGAATGACTGACTGACTGTGACGCTGATCACACATGTGGGACACTTGTGATCAGTATATTCTGGTTTAATTGATTGACAACAAAAAATTTAAACATTTATGTTATGTACTAGTATATATGGTCTAACATTTGTAAGCCTTTACCGTACGGAGCTAAATCGTTCACTTCACCGTTCTTTGAATTTATTGGCTTCATTATCTGTGGCGTAATTATCTGAAGTCTCGAGAAAACTCGCCGATGATGCTCAATCAATCTGTGGCGGGTCAACGACCCCAATTTTCATTCTTGCCACCCAGTAGCGGAACAATTTCGATGAATTATGTAGATAACGATTCATAGAGATATTGCATGTTGATCATACTTTGATGTGAGAACTCTTTTGATGGATATAAGACTAGTAGTTCCTAACGGGTAACTTCTTATTAGAACTCATTTCTATTGTTATCTCAATAGTGTGTAAGTGTGTGTGTGTGTGTGTGTGTGTGTTCCGGTTTGAAGGGCACTGTTTACAGCGAAATTACAGGGCATATGAGACTTGAGCGCCGATGTCTCAGGGTGACGAGCGCAGTACGGTTCCGCGCAAGATTATGCAATGCAAAGCTCTAGGTGGCACTGTAACTGTTATGGGCAGGCGTAGCGCTCACCATCAGGTGAACGACTTGCTCGTCTCGTCACTCAGTCAAATAAAAAAAAAAAACTATTTCATTTCAAATCATCGAGGCATTTTTCCCGACTCCCCCTCTAACTTTGTAGTTGACAACACAGAACCAAACTTGGTCATTCTGCCCCCCATAAAGAGTCTGCTAAGGCTCGTTTATATTGATGCAAAACATTTGCTTTCCTGTAACCACCGCATAAGTAAAATAACGGGAAAATAACGGGCTTCGGGCTTTACGCACTACCTCCGATCCGAATCCTCTATCTCTGATACTAATCCAAGCAATTCTGGGCGCATCTTTTGGCTTACGTCATTTATACGCAGAGCCTTAACGTAGGGCGTTCACGCCGTTGGTCATGTGTCCGAATCTACTCCGAAATGGAAATTCACGGAAGACGAAAATCGGATCCAGTGCGTAAAGTACCATACATCTATATGTGTTCCGGAACACATTTTCACGGATTCAGATCGGACTTAGTGCGGAACCTCTCTTAGAGTCATCATAAAATCGCGCATCAGAAACAGGACGATCGTCGAAGTTTTTACGATTATCACTTGGCTTTGACTTATAAATTTACTGTCTTCACTCGACCTTAGTAAGGAAAAACAAATTTCGCATCCACTCCACAAAAGATGGTCTTGAAAGTGGCTATAAAACAATTAAGTGACGTTGTTTGTCTTTTGCCGGAAAAGATGAGCTGATTTAGTACTTTATTGTGCTGCTAAAAATCTTCTTTTTCTTAATTGAAAATCAACATTTTCACTAATTTGTCAAGCCGCTTGCTTTAACATTATCATTCCCAAACAAGCGTTCAGAAAATTTGTGTTACCAAAAGCATGCATAATATTTAGCTGTTGCAATTATCATTACAATTCCAATTACTAGTCAAACTCGGAGAGCCAGTTCCAAAGCCTACTGCACTGCAAGTCAACAATAGGCCGATCTCATTAAATCCAGCCACAATTAGGCGACAATGTGCAGGTAATAAACGTTTGCATGCAAAGGCAAACTGTGTTCATATTTCGATAGGGTTTGATAGTTACTAGATTTGCATGCTGTCATGCAAGTCTTGCTCATGGGAACATTTTGATATGACAGGTCCACCCACAAGCACCTACATGTTTGTGATACTTCTTATAGTTGTCCCTAATGTGGGCCGTGTGGCTTATTGGACGAGGTTTCGGCGTGAACTAATAAGGTTCCGATACAAATTGAGGCCACCCAGGTGACCGAGGTGACACAAAAGAGGCTCGAGAACGGGTCAAATAGGTGCTTCAATGTTTTTTGTGGTCATTTTGACCTGCCATAGGCATTATGTTATTGTGTTTAATGTTTATTAAGCGATAGATAAGTGGATAGATAGATAGATAAAGTCTTTATTGAATCACCACAGAACAAAGGAAAGTTAAAAACTAAAATAAATCAAATGTGCTGTGTGTGCTTTTTCTCGTAATTTTATTGAAGGGGGTAACATTTCTGTTGAACACATGTCGTTTAACTTTTATGAACTAAACTGTATTGCAGTTTAATAATAACATACAAAGCTAAGTGAAAGTTAATGAAAGATAAACAGAACTTAAAAAATAAGAAAATCAATTTATAAACAAAAATCACCATTTAGAGAAACGTCGATCTAATTTACTAATTTTCTTACAGTAAAAACTAAGTAAGGCCACATCAAATCTGCTCCAGAACAATTCTCAACCACAGGCGATTCTAGCTGATTTCTCGACATTGACTAAGAAATTTCAAATTAACTTGGCACAAAAGAGAAAGGATGAAAATGAGACCCGACACCGGACTGGTGCCATTATAAATCCTTATTAAGGTTTTGACAGCATTGGGGCGGGAATCTATTAGGGACGACAATGATTCGCCGTGGCCGTGTAGTATAAGAAACGGGTTAACACTGTCAGAGTGTAAACTAAATACTAGCATTGGTGTTAGAAATGATACAATACGAAGCAGCACGAACGAAGACTGTGCTTTGATTGACGTTTGTCTCGAATGCTTTTCTCAATAACTGTTGCCCAAGTTCTGTATAAAGAACTCTCGAGAGCTTGATAGCGTTTTTAACATTGCTCCTCTGTAAGATTTGATCAGATTTGATCAGATATCAGAAGTAAGTTAAACTGCTGATTGAGATCTGTTAAAAGAATATTTTTTTTCAGAATCGACCGCAAGGAAAAGTGGAAAAATGGCAAACGAGCTTTTAGATTCTTGATCTGTCATTCAGATCTTGATTTCAACCCCCGTTACAGTTTTTTTTTTTTTTTTTTTTTTTTTTAATAATACATACGAAACAAAATACATTAAGCCGTATTGAACTTTCAGCGCCATTCGTTTTACGACCTCTAGAAATGCCATCACAAGTTCACAATTAAGTATCATATAAGAAACATGGTAATGCATTATCGTTAATTTCATACCACTGTGTTCTGAATACTGAACCAGCGGGCGGCCATATTATATTCCTATAAACTGTATTTCGTTAAGCGAATTGATATTATCATCGGACATTAAGCTCGATTTTCAAGTCAATACAAGTGAAAGTGGCGTACATATGTGTTGTTATGAGTGCGTATTTTTATCTCGAATGGGCGTCCACTATTATTGCTGCGTGAATGTTCTGTTACATTAGACGTTACTAGCATAACCTGACTAATTACTAGTTCTTTACAGGTAGTGTTGTCCCCTATCCACATGACTAACGATCGGGAAATTCCAATTCAAGAATTTGGAACAAAACATTACTTATGAATACCTAAGTGTTTATTGGTGCGTTACAGATGTTACTTTCCAAAGCTTTTTCTGACTGATGATGATGATGCCCTCATTGACGTATGTCAACGGTGAACCCAGTTAGCTCAGGAGGTGAGAACGCAAATGGCTGACAAAGCCAAATTTTATTTTAGACGTTCTCTTGCAAGGAGTACAGTAGATACACTAACCAATAGAGCTCCAAGTGTAGGCGCAAGCAAGCTTGAAATGATATTTTTAAAATGGCGCTCATCATCGAAATCGATTACAATTACAATCGATTATTTTTTTAATAACTTTACAAATATCGATTTACCGGGAACCAGTTAAAGAAGAGTCATGAATACAAACAATACCAAACTTACGGCAAAGTTAAGCTACTTCTGCTTAATCGTGACTCGCGAATAGCTCCTCATTACATCGTACAGGTATTATCAGTGCAGATCAAAAGTGCTTTTACTAAGAAAAAGTTTCGTTTAACCAACCATAGTTATTTACATACCTAGTTCTCGTGGGAACTCGCGCTCACTAGATCTGAATATAAAAGGCGAGATAAAAGAGGAGTAATTTTTTCTTCGCCTTTTTTACGTCAACCTTTACAATTGCAAAAGATAGTTTATAAGACCGGGTGTTACTTTACGAAAATACTCAGAACGTTGAAGAAAAAAGTTAGGACGAAAGAGACATAGGAAATCAAAAAATGTAGAAGCTTTCTTTGATTCTTCCGACAAACTTTGATAAAACAAGATAGCAAAGATAAAAAATAAAACATAGGAAAATAAACAAAAAATAATCAGTATTCTCTAGCTAGAGACACCCTATACGCAAGTATTTTTATGAGAACCTTACCTAAACCACCTAGCTAGTTAGCTAGATAAGCAAGCAACATAGGAAATATAAATCGTTAACTTTCGCTGGAGTTGTAATGTTAATGTATTTTTCAGATTACATCGCACATGAAAAAGAAAGTGCAATAAAAATACATGAACAAAAATCGGATTGATCGAAGCAAAGACGACCTCGAAATCGAACGATTTCAATCGATCACCGCACGTCAGATCGATAGTGATTCTGTCAACGTGGAAGCGATAATGCGCCTAAAAATAGTCAGAGATCTCCAAACAATAGGTACACCGGTGCATCACACGGCACCTATTGTGAGGGCGCCTTATTCACCTGTCGGATGCGACCCACTGACCGGTATTCTCACATCTCTCGATACGATCGATACTTTGGAATCCCAATCGATCGCCCACCAATAAATAAACAGTTACACGTCAAACGAAATGGAACGCCGCCATGAACTTCATGATCGGAATCGTTTGTTCGAGATTTACGATAGCCCTCTCGATCCAATAGTTCCATAGGAAATAACTACGATCGCTGTTAATTTCTTTCCAAACATTGTCACGACCTCGTTGTTTCATAGGCGTGTGAGAATTCTTTACCCGTAAACAATCTAACTGTTGACACTCTTACCGTAGACAGACAGGTGCGCACAATTTGATCGGCATACAATTACCCACCATAAACATGAAACGGTATATTTTCCGGTGCGAGCGATTAAATCGCAATAAATTCATCTCGGAACCTTGGTATAGGAAATTTCTTCAACGCTCGAGGAAGCAGTGAGTGTGTAACCGGAGAAATTACAACTCGATTATGAATCGAGCTTGCGTCAGGCGTGGTAGCAAAAACTGAGCTCTCGAGGGAAAAGCAGAAAATATGACAAGTTAATTTAGATTGAGTGAGCCCGTGAGAGTTGGAAAGGGACGTGAAAGACAGCCGGAACGAATTGTCTCGTTGTATTGTGCTAAGCGCTATGGGAGGCGTCGGCGACGCTGTCGGAGCAAAGGTCGGAGCCTGCGCTGTAAATGTCATCTCGCAGACAGGCCGTCTGCCGAGGCAACTACATGTACCTACCTAGTAGAAGGTTGACAAACAGCAACGTTGGTAGAAAGTGAGAATGCCCCTAGGTACCACAATAGTACTTTCTTATGCAAATCAAATGCTGCTGTATCTAACTGCAGGAAAGTAAATTTTGTTCCGAAATTAGCCGTCCGATTAGGAGTTACGCAACTGAGCCTAGCAACCGTTTCTTCTGGCCCGATATAAATCATAACAAGATTTTCACAAAATCTTCATCGAATTCGAGCTAGCCCAAGACATAAAGAAAGACCAAACAATACGTCTAGACACTCCTATAAGGATAAAAAGAGAACATACGAGGGAAACGTATGTTAATATAGGAATATCATCAACCGAAAACAAAGCACGAATAGATTGTAGCAACCTTCTCTTCGGACCTGCTTTATTCTTTGATTTGACGCAGCGTCGAGAACGTAACTATCGTAGCAAAAAAGATTCCCCTTTATGTTAATTTTACTCACGTGTCTCTTTAATCTTAAATATGCTGGCCACCTGACCTTCATCTCAAAAGCTGACAGTTCCATAGAGATAAGCTCAGAGCCAGAGTTTGAGAAGTCGGAAGTGGCAACCTGCCTTACTTCCTCTCCGGAATGCGATGTGAATATGTAAATACGCCGCTTTTCCCGCTATTGTAATGCTAATACCGGTGTTTGCTTATGAACAAGTTGTCAGTAGGTATATTTAAATGACACTAACTGTTTTGAATGAAATGTCGTACAACGTAATCTTTGCCATTGTTGCGAAGGTAAAGAAATATTTTGACGACAAAGTATTGAGTTTCGTACGTTTAAGAAGATCTATCAAAATATCACCTTGAAGCAAAGTCTAGAGTACCATCTGAGATCCAAAATATTCCTACCAAAATTACGGAAATATCACAAACGTTTACAATTCATACATTGTATCAGCCGTAACTCAGGCGTACAAGTGCAAGCAATAAAGAGACACGCACAACATAAATCAAGCAAAAAGTTAATTAGCCCGACCCGGATTCGAACTCCGGCCTCAGATACAATGACAATCGTAACACCGCACGCATCGGTACATAATGCGATTGAAGAGAATTCCCATGCCCCAACGGTAATGATCTTGATAACGGCAAGCTTGATGTGCGTAGTCATTAATGAAATTAAAGAAAACCACGCCATCAGAAAAGAGGTGGCAGAGAAAACTTACTTGGACCAAAGATAAAGAAGCCATAGAATCGGATAGAATCATTATTCCGCTTGAAAATTTTAATTTCAAACTATGAAGGGATATAACTATTGAAAATAGTCGTAATGCTGACAAAGACAATTGGGTTCTAAAACTTTTTGAGGTTCTCAACAAGGGAAGACATATGAATAAATGTATTTTGTAATTTGCCCTTGGACCCTCCAATGTTTTAAGAATCGAAAAGACCACGTTGGCTTTCCGAGCTAAATTTGACGTTATCTTTAAATGGTTGAAGTTAGATTGACTAAAAAGACGATTTGATAGATAATTATAGTTCACATAAAAATTTAGTTCCTCGACCAAATTCCATACAACAAACCTACGAGAATGGGAGGCGTACGCCAGCCACAACTTTATTCGAGCCATTGATACAAATAACAACATCATAGTTCGAATCCAATAAAGTTCTAACGGATTTATTTACATAAAACGTATCCGCACGGACGTCTCCAATCGGATTCCCAGCGTGGGAGATATCAAATAATTCGACATGACAAAAAATATCGCTTAGTGTTAAACTGCGGCGCTTATCCAAAGCAAATTGACTGGAAAATATGGTTGGCCGTGCGTGAGAATCATCGTAATCTTGTACATAATCTTTCAACCGAAATCGATATGCGGACAACAGATTAAATTTGAAATTTCTAATAAGTTCGTATTGTGAATAACAAAGATACAGCTTCCTAATCAATCAATCATGATCTATATCAACGAGTTACAACTCTTACTGCATTATATTGAATAGCGTCAAATTACTTCAAGCTATTCAACATAAGGCAACGCATTTCCATAACGACACCGAAGTGCCATTCAGAAAATGTCTCGAGCATTGATATCAATGCACATTATTCTAACGAGGCACATTCCCGCGCCTTAACAACATTGTTGAAGACATTATCTATGTAGCAGTCAGAATGGTTTAGACCCTAACGTACTGCTACAATTTGTAATTCTATTCCTACCTTTAAATTCAATTTTGTTGTGACTTCATCTAAGCAGCTGCTGATGCGTGAATTGAATAACTAGTAGTATATTCTAAACAATTTTGCAATTCACGTCATTGTTTGTGGATGTCAACAGCTGTTTCCGAAATGTACTTAATGGATAATCATGTGCAAATGTTTGATTGGCTCTCCAATCAAACATTTAAACGAGCAAGTTCGAAGTACGGCTAGGGCGCTGCAAGCAATCATCAAATCAATCTCCCATCCAATATTCCAATTTACCATCAATTTGGTAAATAGCAGTGCTCTTATTTTGGTCCGAGACGTGACAGTGCAAGAAGGTCGATCGGGTGAAAGTTCAGCTACTGGCTGCGATCTAGTGAAAACTGAATGTTGAGCAAGGTGAATAGCAGTCAATGGGATCCGTACCTTTGTTGAGATACCATTGTTGTCGGCATTGAAAGTCGAGATTAGCGGTAATTGCTTATTCTGGTCTCCTTTGATGTTGAGGAAAATTTTAGTTTTGACCTAAACTAATACCAAGCTGGCAGCAAGATATGGAAAGTGGTTCGAAAGTTTCAGTCAATTGATTGATTGTTGCATTATTGAGTTTTTGCAAATTTGTCAATAACAACTTATTGACAGATTTCTGACATGGAAAAGCATTGTACGAATAAAGGTTCCACTTCTGTTGAACGTAGTCCGCTATATGAAGAAACGGTAGTGACAAGCGGTAGTACTCTTGATGTGTGATATGTTAGTGAGGTAATTTGCCAGCAGTACCAGCAGTGTGATCGAGAACCACTTAATCTAATATATACATGGTACGGAGACGATGGAAGCTCTTACCTGCAGCATCACATGCCGTCATCTCTGTGATGAGGCCTTCGAGGTCCGGCGAGATGAGCCTTTCCTCGTCTTCTGAATGTGTGTAGTCCAGCGCATGGTATATCACCAGTGCTAGGTTTACAACCATCTGGAACAAAAGGAAATATGATGTTAAGAAAGAAAACTTAAAAACTAGAACTAAACAAATTTTACAATTAGTGTCACAATGGGCGGTCTTATCGCTCAGAGCGATCTCTTCCAGACAACCATGCACGGAGAGGAGTAATTAGGACATCGGACGGTGGCTTTAGCAAGCCTTATTATCGACAGGGATATTGGAAAATTTTAAATCCCCTCAAACGTTTGCAGTCGATGGCAATGATTCATGTAATGTGCGTGCTTTCCAACCGTCCCCTAACGTAGGGGGAGATAGCAACTGCCCGTATATGGTCGTAAAGCTTTATCAATAGGTCCAATGTTTATGACTCTGGAGAAATTTTAAAAGCAACAAAAGTAGCGATATCTTATTTGGCTCAGGAGAAAGTATCAATACGGTAAACATACCGAATTTTAATGTAGAGTTTCAAAAAATAAGGCAATAATAAGCTTTTGAAATACTTTTTCCATATTGCAAACGGATTAAAATGAGCCCAAATATTCATCAGAATTTTATAGCCATGTAAAATTTCTCACGTTTAAATATTATAATTACACAATTTAAATATTGAATTTGCAAAATTTGTCCCAAAAAAGTACAGAAAAGTTAAGTTTACAAATAAGTAAAGTTAAAAAACCTTACG
This sequence comes from Campaea margaritaria, assembly GCA_912999815.1. NCBI lineage: Eukaryota > Metazoa > Arthropoda > Insecta > Lepidoptera > Geometridae > Campaea > Campaea margaritaria. The sequence goes on from OU538790.1 coordinate 11,690,273, forward strand.
ATGCAAGACTTTTGGATCCCCATAATGAGACAAGAAAAAAAACGTTTCCCTCAGATTAAAACACTTTCCTCTCTAAAATAGGGTAATTATGATTAATGAAAACGGCAAAGCTTGTTATAATATCACCAGTACAATCTTGGCTAGTCAATGAGCTAGAAATCGATAAAAGCGATCTGAACGGATATAGGTCTGAAGTGTCATTATAGGAGCCACTAGGCCTACTCTTGCATAACGTGACGCACCCGCCGCGCACGGCCACATGCCACGAACGAAAAGCGATTCAATGAAATCGTACATTAGGATTAAATATTCGGATTAAATTATTCGATACATCGCATGAGATTTCTCTTCTTCTGGCACCTGGTCCATTACTAGAGGCTGTCAACTCGGTGAACTTCTCCGCAAGCCAGGCCAAGCGAAACAGGTGTATCTTATGACGCTTTCAATGCTCGCCTACTCCCGCATGTTCCGCAATCAAGTCTCCTTAACCCCAGTTAAAACCTACAGCTTTTAGTAAAACGCAAAACCCTCAACATATGTCGATTTATAGACTCTCCCACAATACCAGGTAAGAACGCATCTTAGGATTGACTTTCGTCAGAGTTGAATTCAGTAAAAAAAAACTCACTGATTAATCTTTCAACAACTAGATAACGCTTCTCAGAGATACTTCTGAGGCTCAGAAACTAACAGCTCTTATTATTATTGGCATTGAAATCATCATCATCATCAGCCCAAGCGATATCCGCAAACTGCTAAGCACGGCTCTCACTTCACTTTCGTTAAATAGCTGCGTCTATTGAGAAAACTCGGACGCCCAGAGCAGCCTTACAAAACGCATGAGTTTCCCAAGGATCCCCTCACTGGCACCACACACGCACCCACCGTGACTATCATACGCACGGAGCGTGTCGCCCGGCGCAGGCGCCCATTGTGCCGCGTTGGGCAATGCTCTCAATGCAACCGCTCCCGTGCACTGCACACTCCATTAACCCACGTTTGGTAATAAGATCGATGGGGTTACTCATGTGCGAAGACCTGAAGAAACCTTGGGAGTGACGGAGTCGAAGAAAGGAGAGACCGTGATGCTGTACCTTTGTAAATTAACAAGTATCTTCTAGACTACCATATTCTATTTTCGGCCGCATTGTCATATACTGTATGGTGAGATCGCGGTCCTAAAGACTGGTGATACGTCCAGTTAGCAAAAATTGGTTGGGTTATGGAAAGGATTTCGAGGAATCCTTGGATTCTTCCAAACAGCTAGAATAAGTACGTATCTCGCTACTTTTTTAATAACTCAAGTCCGGTAGCCGATAACCTAGATACTTACGTCGTACATAGATTAAAACAACAAATACAATACAAATCATAGCTGACCATTATTTCAGAGGCAGCGGTATCCACAGAGCATCTCTTATCGCCGTATTGTATGCAAATCCCGTGCAGTATGATCGCATTGTGTTGCGTTAATACACGCAACCGGGACTTGGGTATTAGTGACGGCTATTTTGGCTATGTTTTCTAGAGGTACTTACTACTGTTACCAAAAGGTGTTCTCAGTTATTTCTAGGTTCAAAAGTTCATAATTCTTGTCGCAGTAAGTCATAACTCAATTTAACATTTTCGATGTTAGTACGATAGAGATATTGGCGTAACTGGAAAATATAGCGAAACTTGCTAATAATGTTTTCGTAACTAAAACCTTATTGCTTTTACATTTACACTTGTTAAGAAATCTATCCTTGATTCTACTAACTTTCAATGAAGATAATCATTACTAAAACAATGATACCTTTGAATCTGTAGAAACTAGATACGATACATTAGCTTAAATCTACACAGATGCGTTAACTAGTATTCACGAAACAATAGAAGTTAAAACAATAGATGAACCTATGTGTAATGTTATTCAAGACTATAATGCTCAATTAATCGTCTTAAACGATTCAACTGTTTACATTCATGCCTACGCTACGACTAATACCACAAATGGACTACATTGCCTACTCCAGCATTAATACAATCAAGCGTTAAAATTAAGCATTCAATTAATACTTGAATGTTCGATAATTCATTCGCGTTAAGGTTTAAAAACGTATTGGAACGAATACCAGAAGCGAAGAGATACCAAATCTAGAAATCAAAGAACAACATAATTTTATCACGCAAAGCGATAGTTACATTGGAAATTTAATCAAAGCGACGGATGCTGTTTTCGTTTTCTCGTATGTTCGTGACTCGCTAACTTCTATGTGGGTTTTTTATTGAAGGACTTATTGTGACAGATGGGACGGTAGTGCCGGCAAAAATTAAGCCATGCGTTGGAGATAAGCCGACGATTTTGACTCGAGTCAACAGCCATAGACCAATTAAATTGGTTAAATGATGTGTGCTGAAACTTACATAAGACACATTTGAACGTTCATATAATAATCCATTCATACTATTACTCGAATGTTGAAATATAAGGAGTCAAATTAACAAACTCTGGCATTAGTGGCTGGCGTTGCTTCCCCAACAAACAAACAAACGATGAGACAAAAGTCTTATTTTGTGATCATTTGATCAATCTTACTGGAAGCGGTGTTAGCCTAGTGGGAGAACGTCCGCCTTCCAATCAGAAGGTCGTGAGTTCAAATCCCAGTGCAGGCACGTACCAATGTGTTGCTGTAAAACATATGTACGTACTTATCACTCGCTTTTCGGTGAAGGAAAATGTTAGCGCGGCAGCTAAGCTGTATAGGCTGAGCGCGCCTCCAATGGCGGGGGAAGGATGGCTGGTAGAAGAGTAGTACAAAGGAACTTGGCGACTAACCTGGTCTCCATGCAACTGCAATCACCTCGGTTCGGGTCCGTCTCCAAGCTGCTTGTTCCTTCAGGATGTTATGACGTTCGATGTAGTGGACTGTATTTTAGGCGGTTGGTGCGTGTCGGCAAGGAGCGTTTACGCGGCGGGTTTATAGCGGGTTTTGTTTATATTTGCGCGTCGAATTCACGTGGACCACCACAGAGGAGCAGCAGATCCAGTACTTTGGATTCGGCGAGAGCGGCAGCCGCGAAGGACGAGGGTCGATCGCAGACTACTTGCGGCGGCAAGCAGTTTTCTCGTGGATACCACGATATGAGCGACAGAGATAGTCGCCAAGAAAATGATAGGAATAGGAAGGTAGGAAGGTATTATGAGTGCCAATGTAAGTGGCGCGAACATTTGCCCCCGGCCTAAAAACCATTGGTTTTTAAAAGAAAGCGGGAAATAAAAAAAATAAAAATAAGAGTTAAACTCTTAAGCAGTCAACGGGTTAAATATAACATAGCGGTTGACCGGGGAGCAAGGGGTTAAATTATTGGGTAGGTAAGATACATAAACGGACGACGGGTCTCTGGTAGACGCCGGTCGCCGTTTTTACTGACGCTACTCGACAGATGCCATCGCCGCCGACATGAGTGGCCACGACGACGCCGAGAGGCCAGGATAGCGGGGGAATATTATCAGTGATAATAAGAACAATAGAACCTATTGTAATGGGATTCGAAGGTGTATTCCATTTTCCTCTAGATTGAAGTAAGTGAAGATATTCCAACTTCCACCGTTTGGAAAATGATCGTACCATTTGATCCAATAAAGCGTACCGTTTCAATAAGTGTCCAGGTTCATCGGGAACCGTGCAAGCGGGTAAATGCTTCAGCGGTGCGGTCATTAAGAAATGTGAAGCACTCAGCGCGGTCGGCTCAGACGGATCTTCGCTCAATAACGTTATAGGACGAGAATTGATAACGCATTCTATCTGTGTGAGTACGGTTAACATTTTTTCATAGGTGAGTAACTGTGAACCGATCGTTTTATGAAGATGACTTTTAAACGCTTTCACATATATTTCATAATTCCCCCCGAAGTGAGGACTTCGCGGTGGATTGAATTTCCAGTGTATGCGATTAGCTGATAACTCATCTGAGATAGACTTATTATATTCGTCGGAATTTAAAAGATCCGTTAACGCATTTTTCGCATTTTTAACGCATTCCGTTAACGCAGAGATGGGAAGGGAGTCAAGGAGCGCGGGTGAGTTACTAGCCCATTTGACGAGATCGAAGCCCCCGGCCTTGAGCAACTCGCGGAGATCGTCTCTGAGTTGTAAACAAGCAGACAGAGTAGGCATGGAGTAGCACACGTCGTCCATGTATGTGTTGTCGCTGATAAGAGATGCTGCGAGTGGGAAGCGGGCACCGTCGGCGGCGCACAGCTGTCGCAACACTCGCATTGCAAGGAACGGACTGCTACGTAGACCAAAACAAACGCGGTTGAATTGGTAGGTATCAAGCGGAAAAACGGGATCGAATCGATACAGGAATTTTTGATATTTGCGGTGGTCCTTATTTATCAAAATTTGTAGGTACATCTGTTTAATATCGGATGTAAAAGCGATTGGGTAGAGGCGGAAATCCAAGAGGATTGTAAAAAGATCGTTTTGTAAATTATCCCCGGTATATAAAACTTGATTCAAGGAGAGGCCTGAGTCAGTTTCAGCACTGGCGTCCATCACCATACGCCATCGAGTTGTTGTTTTTTGTAGTCTCGCAATGGCGTGGTGTGGCACGTAATATCCAGTAAAAGGACTATCATTGTCGATCAGTGAAATGTAACCCTTCTGAATGTACTCTTTGATTATAGCATCGTACTCTAAGCGCAGAGCAGGTGTCGCGGCGAGCTTACGTTCGAGATACATGAAGCGTTTTTTAGCGATAGGGTAAGAATTACCCAGAGAGGTCGCGGGATCGCGGGAGAAAGGCAACGCTACAGAATAGCGTCCCGTAGGATCGCGGGAAACGTTATTTGTAAAAATGCGTTCACATTCTATAGCGTCTGGGCTCAAAGTCGGCGTGCATTGCACCTCTTCAAGCTGCCAGAAGCGTTGGACAAGATTATCTAAACGTGGTCCTTCCGTAAAGGTACAAAGGGAAATATGAGAGCGGCATCTATCTTCAACCAAGGGGTCAGTGATAGAAACAACGGTTTCAATATGAGCGGGCGTAACATGAGCGGGAGTAACATGAGCGGGAGTAACGGGAGCGGTCCCGATTACGATAAAACCAAAAATGGTTTCAAAAGCGGTTGGAGTACCAGGCGGACCAGCGGCGCGGCCTGATAGCAATATTTCAGAAAAGAGCGGCGCGCCTATAAGTATGTCGATCTCGGAAGGCGAAGCGAAACTGTCGTCTGCCAGAGGCAGGCAGTTCAGGTATGAAAGGCAGGATACGTCAATTTTCACTGCCGGTAAATTGTCTGTTATGCGGTCGATAACATAGGCGTCAATTGCAATAAAATTATCATTTAGGCGGGAAGACAAAGTAGCAGAAACTGCTCCCTTGATTGGGTTAGATGCGGAACCTATCCCTTTAACAACGGTGTTCGTCACCTTATTGCATTTTAAATTTAATTTAGCGCAACATTTTGAAGTTAAAAAGTTACTTTGGGAAGCCGAATCAATTAAGGCGCGTACTACATGGCGGCGACCATTTAAATCCGTAGCATAAACTTGTACGGTTCCCAGTAAACAAGTAGTGTCATTAGGCTGCGAAGCGGGGCGTATATTACACAGCGACACCTGTTGTTGTGATGACTGATAAGCAGTTGTAGGTAAGTTCGTCAGCTGAGCGCTAGCGGAGCCCGCGACGGGCGGCGGCGATGCCGAAGGCGGCATGTGATCCCCGGCGGCGGAGAAGTTGCCAGTTCGCGCGCGCGGAGGCGGCGCGTGCGCCTGTGACGGAGCGCTAGGGTACGGGCGATTGTCTTCACGGGAAGATGATACTTTGCGGCATAACATAGAATGATGTTTACATCCACAATAACGGCAATTAAATTTAGAATTGCAAGCAGTATTTATATGCGTAGTGCTTAGACAATTAGTGCAACCTTTGCTTTGTTTTACAAAAGTGTACCTGTCGTCGATAGAAAGCTTATCAAATGCAGGGCATCTATATAAGTTAGCGTGATCGGCTTGTTTGCAAAGCGGACAGTGAGTGACGCATGATGCTGCAAAGACTGCGTAGACCTTGCAGTACCCGGCCTGTTATCACTGCGGCTAAGAGAAACGGTCGTAGTGCGTTCCAATATTTTGCTTTGTTCGCGGATGAATTTTAAAAGTTCATTGTATGTAGGCATAGATTTACCTCGCATGTGCATTTCAAACGACCGTGCAGTACTTGAATCTATTTTCTTCAAAGCGAGCGATAGTAAAATAAAATCAGACACGTTATCGAGCTTGAGAGACTTCAAACTTGACACAGCCGTGCAGAATTTATCTAGGAATAATTCTAAGTTTTTATTCGTCGCGGTGTTAAAAGATTTAAAATCAAGCATTTGATCAAGATAAGCGGAGGCTAGGTTACGTTTGTCGTTATACTTATCGACGAGCGTCTGCCATATGATCGGATAATTATCACCGTTAGGTACGATACCAGAACAAACTGCAAGGGCCCGGCCTGACAATTTATTAATTAAATATTGGACGCGTTCGTGATCAGTGAGATCGGGATTTTCGTGAATCGTGCGTTTGAATGACTCATAAAATATTCTCCAGGTCATCGGATCTCCATTGAAGACCATCAAATCGAGTTCAGGAATTCTGATGGATTTACGTTGCGGGGCAACATTGAAATCAGCGGTTTTTAAAGGCGGGTTAAGTTTATTATAAACAAACTGACAACGGCAAAACATATCTTCGAAGACGTTTATAGATTGGTAGTTTACCGTGTACGAAGCGTTGAGAGTCAACTCGGTGACATTTAATTTGTTCACAATTTCATTGAAATCGGAGCGTAAGCGGTCTAACGAGATCATTCCACATAGAAATAAATCTTTCTCAGTATCATCAGTGAAAGCCTTTAAAGATCGGTTAAAAATATCTTGTAAGCGGGAAAATATAATGTCACGTTTACCTATCAAGGTCAAACGTTCGACCTGTAACGTATCGAGCGCCTTTGCGTCCTCGTATACTTCACTATCTTTGTCTTTTGAACGAGTAGCCATAGCCATCTTAACAAAGTATAAAAAACTAGATAAAGTATGAAATTCCTAATTTACTGCAACTGCCTACAGCATTTACCTGTCGCGCGCGCGGCGTATTGAATACCCACGCGGAGACGCACGGGCGGTCGTTAGGAATACCTTCACTTTTTAATAAAAATTAAGAATTACGGAAAAATCGTTATTTTTACTATTTAGGAATGCGGAATACACGAAATAAGTATATAAGAGCGTAGTAGGATAGTACAGGGTACTATCTGAACTGTAATTGCGGGCGGGAACACGATAATTATAGGAAATTATCGTTGGTAAAAATACCAATATAAAATTGCGGGCGGTTATAAAGAGGACTAAGAGGGGCCAGAGAATAGCGGGAGGACCAGAGAAGATCCGGCGGCGGAGGACCAACAATATGTTAGCGCGGCAGCTAAGCTGTATAGGCTGAGCGCGCCTCCAATGGCGGGGGAAGGATGGCTGGTAGAAGAGTAGTACAAAGGAACTTGGCGACTAACCTGGTCTCCATGCAACTGCAATCACCTCGGTTCGGGTCCGTCTCCAAGCTGCTTGTTCCTTCAGGATGTTATGACGTTCGATGTAGTGGACTGTATTTTAGGCGGTTGGTGCGTGTCGGCAAGGAGCGTTTACGCGGCGGGTTTATAGCGGGTTTTGTTTATATTTGCGCGTCGAATTCACGTGGACCACCACAGAGGAGCAGCAGATCCAGTACTTTGGATTCGGCGAGAGCGGCAGCCGCGAAGGACGAGGGTCGATCGCAGACTACTTGCGGCGGCAAGCAGTTTTCTCGTGGATACCACGATATGAGCGACAGAGATAGTCGCCAAGAAAATGATAGGAATAGGAAGGTAGGAAGGTATTATGAGTGCCAATGTAAGTGGCGCGAACAGAAAACATCGTGAGGAAACCCACATAACCTACCCGAGAATTATTTCGGAGGTAGGTATGTTATCCACCAATCCGGACTGGGCCCCCGTGGTGGATTACCTCCTCACGAAAGTGAGGAGAGACCCGTGCCCAGCAGTGGGACGTTATGGGTTTATGATGATACTGATCAAGATTTCACAATTAATTTTATAAAATGAAGTTATTTCATCAAATGTAATGACGTAGAGACAAGAAGAATGCGAGTAAGCTTGGCGCCTATTCAAATGAGCCCCAACGTTAAAACTTCTAGTATCTCGCTGCATCTCTATCAAACATCATATATAGGAAAGAGACAAATTATTGTGCGCGAGCATCAATTTGAAATGCACCAGGTTACTAGATGTGTGGGCTGCAATTTACGTCTTGTGTGTGTAGTGTGTGTATGTGAACTTGATGTAATTTATGTAGATGAATCAATCTAGCGGCCGCCGCCGCCGCCACCCGTGGGAACACGCGCCTCCCATCGTTACGAGCTTCTTTGGTGGCAACATCATCGATGGTGGCAACTACGTCGGTGGTGGCAAGTTCCACTTTAAAGGTGGCAAGTCTAATGTTACTTCGACACGTAACGCATTTAGTGCTGATAGTGGTACATGGCACAAAAATCAGTTTTGTTTACTTATTTTTTTTAAGAATAAGTATATTATCTAATATTTGTACGCAACATTCATTCATAAATCCTTAATGAATGAACTTAATCACATTCCTTAAGTGTGCGTTTCCATTCTAATCATAAATCATGTTAATAGAAACGGTATTCACGGGTTGAAATTCAAGCTAATTGCTAATATTATTAGAGGTGGATTTTTACTAATAATGCTAATACTTTAGTGCCAGTCACTTGTTGAACAGTCTACCTGTAAGATTAATATTTTAAGAGATTCTGGAACTATTCCAAATTCTTGATGTAGGTAATGCTCATAGTTTTGGACTGATGTAATAACATTTCAATTCTTTTGTGTTCTTCTTATCAAAGAGCCTAGCTAAATAACTGATTCGACATATAACACAAATATTCATTACACGCGCAAAATGCGTGTAAGTAATCAAATATATTACGAACAAAATAAAACACAGCCCGCTAGTATGAAGGTTCATAGGAACCTGTTTGTCTGTTGTTATTAGTCATTTGGGCGTGTAATATTGACTGATCTCCCGATTTCCCTCCGGATTGAGGTCAGAGGTGTTTCTAATTTACTTTATGCTTAAATTGAGATTGTCGAAATCAATAAAATCACTTATCATCGTACGGTTTACGCTAATGAAAACATACACAAGTCACTGACACAGTTGAACGCTCGGCGCACGCGCATCCATTGACACACTGATTTAACAGAAGTTTACTTGTTAAATTAGCATCATCTTGTAAAGAGTCTTTTAATAATGATATTTACAGTATGATAAACATTCGATAGATATCGAATTACTAGTACCTAGAAAAAAAACATCATCTAGAAAATTGTTGGTAAAATCAGGTTACTTCAAGAACGTTAAAGGCTTACCTAAGCTTAGTATTCTAAATTTCATCAAAATTCGTTCAGCCATTTCGGCGTGAAAAAAGGACAAACACTGAACCGCTCAAACTATCGCATTAATAATATTATTTTTTATTTTCTTGTTTCTAATTATAAAATATGTAGGGATCTGCAGAAGTATTATAATAGATGTATTTTTATTTTTACTGAAGATTTTAACGTTTATTGCAGCTCTTTAAATTGCATATTTGCAAGCTATTTATTAATATCATGCTATTTGGTTTTCCAATCATCCTGTTTTTTGCAAAGAGATTTATTTAATTACTAGCTGTGCCCCGCGGTTTCACCCGCGTAGTTCCTGTTCCCGCAGGAATATGGGGATAAAATATAGCCTATGTTACTCGCTGTCAATGTAGTTTTCCATTAGAGAAAATTAAGCCGAAACTTTACATATTCCTATACATACTTTCATCCCCTATATTTATTTTACCCCTCAAGGGTAAAGTTTTACAAACTTTAAATGTCAAATTTATTTATATCTCATCAAAAGCCTAAAAAATAAATTTTAAGCTTCTAGCTTCAAAAATGACGATACTTCCATACAAACTTTCATCCCCTATTTCAAGCCCTTACAATGCATTTTTTGCGATAAAAAGTAGCCTATGTCCTTCCCTAGGCTCTAGACTATTTCTGTACCAAATTTCATTTCAATCGGTTCAGTAGTTCAGGCGTGAAAGAGCAACAGACAGAGTTACTTTCGCATTTATAATATAAGTAAGGAAGTAAGGATTACAGTAAATACATTTGCAAAAACGAATAAGTCTATGGGAACTTAATGGCAAAGAAATCGCGGGTTCGATTGTGAAAAATGTGACTTTCAAAAACTTTTTTCAGCAATATAGAATTCTTTCAGATAATCATACAACTAGACATTCAATCAAAAGAAAAAGTACGACAACAGCTACACATATTCCAATCGGACTACTTGAATAGTAAATTCAATCTCCATAGTGCAAGATGACCAGCCAAGATAACCCTTCGCTCTCTACAGTTCAGTCGGTCACCGTCTTACGAGGGGCCCTCGGGTCACTTCGACCCTTATACGGTATGGGAGAAAGCATATTTCGTCGAAAGTAGAATTTATCAGAACTCTATGGATATGGAATGATGTGAAATTGAATTGAGTTCCAAGTTCACGTCAAATAAATCTTGTAATTCACGACGAATAGAGAGCAATGGTCACTATATAACATTTCGTTGTCGGTCTTGACACTGAAGAAAGAGACAAATGGTGCCCCGGTGACAATGAGCGAAGCAACGCCTTCAATCTATCTTTGTTACACTATTGCAAGTTGTAGATTAGAATCAGAGATGCAATGATATTGGACAATACCGTCCCTTATGCCCAGGTCTCAGATTCCGGTGGTGAAATTTAAAATTGAAAAGTTACAAAATATTCTTCAGTTGTTTGTGTTATCATGTCATCTTGATTCGGTCATGTTATCGGGTTAGACAGGTACTTATAACTTGACACACGACATTGACATATACCTCCACGAGTGCCCGGCTGTTGTTCGTCCCTCTTGATGCGTTGCATCCGGAGGGAAGGGCAGCAGCTGGGACGGTGCACCCTGGGGTTCGGTCAGCAATTCTCCTAGGGGAGTTGGTGGCCGTAGCAAATAACCTGGCGAGAGGAGGTCCTGCGTGAGTCCCTCTGATCAGCAGAGGGCACAGCGAGGGACCAATAAAGGGGACTTTTGGGCCGCGGATCGGGGGGCAAACGCCCAAGTCTAGATGTCCCGAGCTGAGGTGCGGCCCGTGTGTTCCGGGACGCACCCAGCGGAGAATGAGGCCAAAGCCTCAGGAGGCGAGCCCGAGAGGGCTCCCGCAGAGGTGGTTGCGGAAGCGCCGAGCAAACCCGCGACCACCTCCATAATGCGGAGAGAATACCCCGGGGTTTTAGTGGGTAAACCCCGTCAGACCGCGTTCTGGCGGGGGAGTCCCACATAAATACCACCCCCCCCCCGGGGGGGGTGGTATGCCTAATGCCGGGTAAAACAAAAAAAAAATTACATTGACACATCCGACTACTGAGTAACGGGATGATGGACCTACATTGTCAACGATTTGTGGTCACAAAGTCTAGCTACTAGTGATATATTGCAACGAAAGCGAGAGTTAGTATTGTAGAAAAGATGGCTCGTCATAAATAGTGAAGATCGAAAGTCTAAGTCCTTCGAGGCCACTTATCATTGTCGGAAAGTACCTACTTGTACACTTGGGACATGGCAGTGTATGGTTGTCGTTCACTTCCTCTTTCAACCGGAAGGATGTCGCCTATGTTCATACAAGGCGATTGTAAACTGATAGGGATTCTTGTTGAGATAAGCTATATTTCCGCAGTGGTAAATAAATCTTTAAAGACGATATATTTTAAGCCGTGTCTCCTTGCGTGTTTACGAAAATGATAATGTTTTTTAAGCAGAAGGTTTTGTCTAGTGTTGTGACCAAAACTCGCAAGAGACATGCCTCAAGCTACACTTTTACTTAGATAATCCAATGATCCAGTTGCGATTCATATTCCAGATGGAAAAAATTGTGGAGAACAAAGTTTTTTTCTTCACTAGTAGGTACCTACAAAATTAATATTTTATTAATGCCTCCCAGCATTGCCATATACTTTTTGGGCACATTGCCGTGGAAATTAAATACCTATCTTCTCCATACTGAGCATAGATATTTATCCTCCTTTACAAAAGTGAGGAGAGACCCGTGCTCCACAGTGGGCGGGTATAGGTTGACTGATGATGATAATGCCCTTGGACGAAAAACAGGCTCCAAAACTAAATTAGGCAGTTATAATAAAACCGCCAAGGAGATCCACACACCCAGCTGGGAGGTCGTCCGAGCACTCAATTGAGCTAATGCAATAGAAGCCCCTCGCGCCCACTGATGCGGCTAATTAATTTGATTTGTCGCCCAATACGAGATGATTGTCTACACAAGATTGTATACAGGCTGAACGGTTTGTTGACTTAATTGGGGAGAACAAATGTGACACGGATGGAGTACCGTGGCAACTGAATTGTTCCTCTATGTGACGCTTTGGTCACTGTTTGTCATGTTAGTAGGGTAGTTAGGTACTAAGAATACCAATTTCTATAGTTTTCAGTCTCATTTAAAACAGTCTCATTAAAAAGTGGTGGTGCCTCTTTTTCAATTTTTTTAAAAGTATTTGATATGAATTCAAAGAGGTGAATAGAAAGAATTGGAGCACACCTTTTCCCAATAGTATATAGCTTATCCTAAAAAAAAAAACACCGAACAAAAACAATTTTTTATTTGAAGCTTTTTTCCTACCTCCATTCACAATCGATGAATCGATAGATATTGCCGTGTAATAGTTGAACATCCTGTACGCATTGTTTTTATTTAACCAATTTACACGAATTGACCTAAACCTACATTGAGTACAGTACAGTGGAGTAGCACAATATTGTCGATAAATTTAACATTTGAAAATGTTTCATTCTGAACGTAAAGGATTAGAAATATTCTTTGAAATTTTTTGGCCATACGCTATATTTGCATTATTATACTTTGTCTATGCAAATATACAAACCAACCAGAAAAGCCTGCTATACTGAAATTTTTACAAACATTAATAAATATATCCAACATGTTCTGAGAAAATAATATTAGTAGTTAGGTAACTACCTACTCAACACGTAAATGTAAATATGGACTTTTTATAATTCTCATATAAAAAGCCACAACTGTCATTTAAGTTTTCGGTAAAAACATTTCCAGAGCGCCTTTTCAAAAAATTTCTATAAAATATTTTGCTAACGACCCCTTATAAAAACTGCATTTGCAAAGCTTTTGTCTGAATAGCAGAGCTTTCGAGTGGTTGGACGCGATAGCGCTTTAGGAGCTTTCGTAGCTGAAGCAAAGCCTATTGTAGTGAGTTCAGTCTTTAATGAATAGACGACCTTTTATGCTTTTGCATTGGAACCGAAGGAACGAAGGAGAAGAATTCAAACAAGACACAGCTTGGTTTTATAAAATGAAGGTAGACATAAATTACATCACAAAATATAATACAAGTAGAGAAGGTGCACTCTGTAAAGACATTTTAGTAAACAGCGACTCTTGCTGCGACAACACTTAGGACAGTGAAGAAATAACACAGAAGGTACAGAAATCATGCCGTTTCATTTTGTTTAACAATTCGAACAAATTTATTTGGTAGTAAATATCACCTAAGACTTTTGATGTAAGAGGATATTTCCATATTCAGGGACGTCACAGAGGTATTCAAGTAGCGGCTGCTAAATATTCAATAGGACATAACTCTGACCGGAGCAGGCGCGCAGCGACAACTCGCTGACAACCCTGGGTAGGAAGCTAATGTTTATACAATGGCGCGTGATTGAATGGAGAATGTAAATAGGGTTGCTAGATGGAGCTGTTCGGTGTTTATTTGTTTAATGCAAACGATCTAGTTCTAGAAATGCTGTCGAAGAATTGATTGAGTCTTAGGCTTACGTTTGCTCGTACATTTTTGTCATATTGTTATCATGTACAATCGAGCGAGTATAGTCATGGGTTTTAACACTTTCACTGCTGAGCCGATTTTCTTGTCTGGAGGGCTCTACACGCTCCATACTATTTTTCCATACAACAAACACAACAGTTGTGTTTTCCCGCACTCGCGGCCAGTTATGAAAAACACGACAGTTGTGTTTTAAGCTCTAAAGGTGTTAAGACATAATTGTTCATTGGGTTTTAAGCGCTGGAGTCCTTTAAAGTTTTAGTCAAATGGATTTTTAGTCTATTAAAACACTTAGCCATTTTCCATAAAAAATAACAAGACCACCACAGGCTTAAAATAGTTCAGAATCCTGAAAATATGAGAGAGGCTAACACCCAAAACGAACAATCAAAACGTAACTTCTCTATTTTGAAATGCGTTAAAAAGTATATAACTTTTTAACTCCGTTGAAAATTGTTCAGAAAATGCAGCTTAAAATATCACTCAAAAACAACAGCACAATTCTGTGGCCCCGCTGGCCATAATAAAATCACACGCTCATCGCGTACGTACATTTGTTGTGGAAACAGTTCAGTTATGCAAGCGGGGGCGGGGGTAGCGCGCCCGCGCCCGCGCCACCTAGCGGAAATGGAAAGTGTCATGTAAATGAGTTGACGGCAGAATGGACCGACGTCGGTTGGAGGTTTCCTCATGCAAATTGTCGCACAAGTTTTGTCACACCAACGTGGGACAAGTCAGAAGTGGCTACACGAAGGATTTCTAATGTTTATAAAACTTTAATAAAGTTGTTTAGTTACCTTGCCCTTTAGGTGATGCCTGGGTGTTCTATCTTGATGTGACAACTTAACATGTTCACTGCTGAAAAGACGCACGTTTGTGATTTTCATAACGTTACGGCAAGCGAAAACACACCTGGCGTGCGAACCCGCACTGCTGTATTGATAATTTTATCCTTGTGATACAAAGGCGTCTTTTTATCGATGTCAGAAAAGGTGACGTTTCTCCTCAATTACATTAATTAAACCTGTTCTAGGACGTTATTAGATTCTGAGAGATTTATTACCCGCTCTAAGCTTGTAACCGCTTTGCCGCCTATTCAACAGGACAGACAGGTAACACAGTGTCGCTTTGTCCCAAGCAGAGAAGTTTGAAACACAGCAACTAAACTGACAGCAATTGAATTCTCCCCTTTTGAAGTTATAGCACTACAAGTTGATAATGCTAATAATAAATATTAAAAATAATAATGACGCGTCATGATCACATACATATAATCTTACCCATAACTAGGATTCCCTGTATCTAGGGAATCAAAAAAAATTTTTTTTGAATTCTGAGTTTACTTTAGAAATTGGTATTAGGTCGGCCACGTCAACCGCATGTCTATTTGTCCAAGCTATGGGCTAAACTAAAGTAACCGCTACGTATCCATTTCTTCCTTCCCCAGCTTGGAAAGAAGGCGTCGCGGCAGAGCACGCAAGAGGCAGGACGAGCTTGACACCTTCGTAAGAAATTGGAAAAACAAAAACACAGGTCTGCTAATATTGAAAAAAAAAATGGGAGGCCTTTGTCCAGCAGTAGGACAGTAATCAGTACAAGCTAACCACAAAACAACGCAACGAGTTTAGCTTGATAAATTTTCATCAAAATCTTTATATTTTAGACTCGAGGCTGTTTGTTTACGAAAAATATGCCCCAGTGATTGACTGAACCAGAGCCTTGACCGTTATGACCAATCGCAAATACCACTCATGTTACCCACGGATACGGTTGATTTCATTTCTAGTGAATTAAGTATTTTGTTTCTATAAAACGAGAAACGTGAATTATAATATACAATACAATATGTTATTTTTTTATTATTTCAGTCGTGTCCACTGTGTAGACAAAGATTATCTTATTAACAGTACATTTAAAGGCTAAAATAGGACCATAATGTCACTGACTTCGAGTTAAATGAAGGCGTGGTTTAAGGAGATAAAAAAAATCAATGTTTTCTTAAAAAAAAAACAGGTATGTTGACCGATACACACACAGCATACAATAAACGCAATAATATTTAAAAAAAACGAAGCTTAAGAGCTTTGTAAGAAATACAATTGAAAAATGTCCAGCACTCCAACTGTTTCGTGCGTGCGTTGTATTATGGAGTAAGTTTTTAGTTAGACTGGGTTTAGACATCGGACAGTGAAGTCCATAGAATTTCCCTTAAATTAATAGCAAATTAACCCAAGTCTCACTTAATAATGCCCGTAACAACTATGACATGCAAATAGTATCAAAAGACCGGCGGCTGACTAACCGTTAAAGACAATTATACGCTACAGCGATTGTCTTTAAGTGCTTGTTTATTTTGATTTTCCGATTAACTACGCTTTTTGTGGTCAAGTTCTTTAAAACGTTGGTTTTGAAATATTTGAGTTCAATGGCCTGTTTAATCGCACGTGGTTTTTTGATGAAATGGGTAGAGCAAACAACAAACAAACTTCCGTTTTTATTTTTTGGCTGAAATGAGATGATGTTTGTCAGCGGGGATTGAGTTGTTTGTGAACATAATCAGACCTTCTTACTTAAGTAGAGCATCGTAAGTAGGTGATTAAATTGAACGATGTACACTTTTTATCATAATCATCAACCCATATCGGCTCACTTCTGAGCACGGGTCTCCCCTCACTAAAGAGATAAAGAAAGAAAAAAAAGAAAAGAAAAGAAAAAAAAAAGAAAAAAAAGTTAAAGTAGTTTCTCGTAAAGAGGATACGGGGGCTCGGTCCGGATTTGGAGGATCACATACCCCCGAAATAATTCTCGGGTAAGTTTGGGTTTCCTCACAATGTTTTCCTTCACCGAAAAGCAAATGATAAGATACAAATTATGTTTCTAGAAGAAACACATAGGTATGGGTTCGCACTGGGATTTGAACCTCATAATCCAAAGGAATCGGCGGAAAGGGGCCTAACACACTTTCAATATTATCCCGCGATACTGGATATCGTTATTCAATATTGAGAAAATATTGATGTTATTGACGGTATCGCGACGATTACTACCTCGATAATTGTATTGATAATAATATTACGATATCTGGATCACAAATAATATTAGTAGTGTAATTTGGCTCTTAAAGCATCGATCACAGCAACGATACAAATAAAGCAAATCGTCACATCACTAAAAGACGAATCTGTGCTTTCCAATATCCTTTGAATCTCGAGTTCATTTGACTCTAGATTCAATATTTGCAATAGGAATTCCGTTGGATTTCAGTATTTTGAAGCGAGCACTTCGATTCCGTTTGCGAGACATCGCAGCCAGCCAGGCGCAGACGACAGGCGAGTAATTGAATTCCTGACTCTCGAGGAAGGCTCTACAAAAGCTTGTGGCCCATTTGCATAACTACAGTCAGCGACAAAAGCTTAACTAATTATGTAACTCATCATCTTATAGCTGTATGCGCGAGTGAAACTAAATTAAAGTTGGGCCACGTTCAGTGACTTCTATCACTGACTGTACGAAAACACACATAACATATATGCAATCACTCCTTTTTCCCGTCGGGAAAGGCAAAGACAGCATCTTTCCACACGCTACGATCCCAACGGAAAGCAGTACACCAACTCCCTGACACCTTCAACACTCACAGTATGAACATTCACGTTACTTCAAGTTACTTCTGGGGCTGTACGAAGTCACAGAATAAATAATAGTGCTATAGTAACAAGTCGACGGAATCCTAGCTTGTTAGCATAGTGACATGTATGTAATTACGTTTGCGGAAATGCAATTTCGCATCGCGCAACGGAATTTCACAGAAAACGGTATTTTAAAGATCACTCGTAAAAACAAATAGTAGGTAGGTACCTACGAATTATCTACGACTCGTAAAGAAAGGGGGATGGTATCTTCGATCATACGATTGGAATATAATTATTCTGTGAGCAGTGAGCACTGCTAACTGAGATAGTCAAATGATTTATTCGACAACAGATGCGTCAGCGGCTTCACCCGCGTTGGTAATGATGAGTGTGAGAAGTATTCTAAGACCATCCAAGTATCTTTACCTAACTAAACAACAGCTATAAACATTCATCCGCTACCCATCCGTGAGATTACATAAGTATCTCAAATAATCTTCAATTATTTATACAACATATTGTAGCTTCGTGATAAAATAATCAATTTAATTTTATTGAAACGTCGTTGAATTGAAGCAAACATAAACTAAAGACGCGCGTTTTGTGCGATTAAGTTGCATTTGCGTTATAAACTTTTCATGGTGGCATTAATATCGTAAGACCACTTCAAATCTAACATAATAAGCTTAATAAAGTGCCGTTAAACGTTATCTCTAGGTACTTTTAAGTAGAAAACTCGACCCATAGCACGCCAGAAAGTGGCAGGAAAATTCGTAACAAGTCAGTTTCCATTAAATTATTCGCCATTAGAAATGTAAACAAATGCTTAGCTGGAATCGTAAAATAAATACTAACGCCTCGGTGCTTAGTCGTTGTTCGTACTATTTAGTAGCTTGTCGTCATTTCTATTCAGAGACGACAAAGCATGTTAATGTGGAGATTTTCCTGGGAAATGCTTACGGCAGTTTGGAATAGAATAGATGGCAAGTTGCGTTATGTGATTTGGATAAGCACCTTGTTTTCGTTTGAAATTGACTAGAGTGTGGCTTGGGCCAGATCAGTAAGTAGAATAAGGTAGACTTTAATACGTTAGAAGTTAGGAAGCCAAATATATTTTAATCGCTAACCTTTCGGAACGTCACCGTCGGCGCCACTAAATCAATTTCTCTAGTACCTAGAAGTACGCATTTAGATGCCTCCTTGAGTCCGTGTGTATAGACATGTATCTTGGTATGTTGCAGCACTGATTTTGTTGAAGTTATTAATTTTAGAAAATCCACCAATACAAACAGACAGATAAACAATCAAGTTTTTGCGACATTTCTTCTGTGGCTCCCGACGCACCATTTCCATCATTATGAAATATCTGAGTAGAGAGTTTTCATTCACATAACGAATTCGCCGAATCCAGTTCCGTCATTTACATTGATAAAAACAACAATGCTCTCAGTGAAATGTGTTTCGTAACTAAGAAAAGTGAACAGTGAGCACAATGAAGCGATCAAAATAAGTCGAAATAGTTCCGTTGGCAATGTCTCTTTTCCTGGCGTGGCTGCTTCCCACGGGTCGCGAACCGACCAGAATTGTGTAACAATGTTCCAAGGGAAAGGTGAACGTAAGGTGTTCGCAGTATTAATTTGCAGGTGCGTCAAAATATGTGTAGAAACAGTAAATCAACTCTAGTTATATTTACTGAAGTAAACCAATTCAACCAAACCCCAGTGCGGGCACGTACCAATGTGTTTCTTGTAATACATATGTTATTAACACTCGCTTTTCAGTGAAAGAAAACATCGCGAGGAAACCCATGTAACCGAGAAATATTTCAGAGGCATGTGATCTACCACTCCGGACCAGGCCACGCGGTGGATGACGGCCTAATCCTCTTCACGAAAGTTAGGGAGACCCGTGCTAAGCAAGAGCAAGATTAAGATTGCGTTTGTTAAGGCACTTCCTATTATTGTAATATTTTTGACAATATTGATGTCAACCTAGCATGGGCCTTACACAGCCTATTAGTTTGGAGTTCCAAAAACCAATCAGAGAGTAGAGGGTGTCAGGGACTTGGTGTACTGCTTTCCGCTGGGATCGTAGCATGTGGAAAGATTTAGTCTCTGCCTGTCCCAACGGAAGAAATGCGAATCTGTATGTATGTACAGGTATTTGCCGAGTCTGATAACAGAAAATCCTAGTTAGGGGACAGAATCTATCATGATTGTGGATTTTTTATTTACATCGTGTGTATATTCGAAGAAACCACTTTACTGTTCATAATTTTTATATTGCAGCTGAGATGTGCGTATCAAGATTATATTATTTTCGTTTACTGTTGGAATGAACTACGAGATAATTGCGATAGTGTTGATACAAATCTACTTTCGCGTTTCAGACCTCTCGGCGGTTGAATCTCATTAATTCTGTTGTCGCTAGTTATTGTACCTACTCGTAACTTCATACCTTACATGTTTGTATATTAATTAAACATTACATGCCTTACGTATTATACCATACTTGTATATGTAAATCTAGCCGGAAGTTTTGTAACTTAATTTTTAACGCTAATTAGAAGTGATAGGAAACTTTTACTTATTTTGGTTGCAGGCTGATTATTGATCGTGTACCGATCGTCATAGAATCTTGCGATCAGTGACTTGTCGAATTTTATCAACGTTAGAGGTACCTGTCATCTATCAAACAACTTTTGATTGCAATGAAGATATTAATTGCGAAAACAGTTATAACGTTCACCCTAATGTCCAAAACTTTGACGAAACGAACGAAATTAATTTATGGTAATAAGATGATCACGGGTCCCCGCGTACACAGATATATGTCAAAATATAATTTTGACACACCTCCAGGTTTCCATGAACTCACATTGACCGTGTTCGTGAGAAAAATCAAGGCAGATCTTTTGATAAAATACCACTTTTTTATCTTATAAACACAATCCACCCTACCCATAAGTGTTACAGGTTACCGAATCTCAGATAACACTAGCACATCAGCCTCATAACCTCTTCCTTTCTTCGCTGAATAAGTCGCGCATTCCAATGCCGCAATACCCGGAGCTGTACCCCTTTCGACACACTAAAAATGCATTTCGCAATGCCACCAAAGAGCATAATGCAGTCATTATGCATCGTTATGTGAATACCTACTTATAAAGTTGCGTGTCACAGAGGTCAGGAGTGAGCCTGCGATGACACAGGCCACGGGCGCCGCGGGTGTGCCACAATGCCCACAATTTCGTAACAGGCCACCTACAGGCCAGATTAAATATGGAGCAATAATTCTAGACTTTCAGATAATCATCCATGTTTGATAACTTTGATATTATTGTCGTGCGTTTTAAGTTCATATACAGAAAATATGAACATCAGAAGCGCTGAATCGTGAAGATTCAAGTAAAGTAGGACATATAGGCATTTTTATAATGTATTGCAGATGTAATTTGGTACCATTCATAGATGCATTATTTTTTTACAGGTCTGCTTTATGAGCTACAAGATCATGCAACATGCAGAAGGTTAGGCCGCCTAAATTAAAAAAAATGCTGGCCGTTTACGGTACGTTGTAGAAAGAAAACATGTAAAACCAATTAAGTAGGTTTGAATTATAATATTGAGCCTACGTTCAATAAACACGTGTAACTCAACAATTAATTACGATCACCGTTAAACATAAGAGACTATAAATTGTATATGAGACTATAAATATAAACTTCGAAACGATTTCACGCTGCCTCGAGCGAAAACATTAGCCAACCTAATAGATTCTACAATCAAACAAATCTAAATCAATGTGATAATTTGTCAACATAGTCGTAAAATTAATTTAAATCGATTTGACAATCGAGTGAAGTTTCGAAAGCTTTATAAATATTAGCGTTTGCGGCACATCGTAACAATCGTTAAGCCACATCAGAAGCCCTTGGGCAGCCCAACAACCTTTGACACTAGAAGCTGGCGCTACCTCATTCGATAAGCAAACAAACGGCCAAATTGACATTGGATCGTATTCAAATCGATATCGTTTGTTTACGATTGTGAATTTGATTTGTCAATAATTTTCTTTTTATTTGAGAGTGAAAGTGGATTTACACTTTCCAACCCGAAACGTTGTTGTATAACTAAAGGATTGTCTGTGGATTAGAATAGGGTTGTCGGACATCACCAACATAATATTTCAAGGGTAATGAAACCGCATGCTGTCTATATCGTGTCGAAACTTTTTTTAATTTACATCTGTCTTTAGATGACAACCGGGAATAATAATTTTGGACTTCCGAGATTATTTGAAAGGAAGTCACATTTGCCATAAATCAGATAAAGACAAGCATTTCATAGATTTAAAACGAAAGCTCTATTAAAAAGAAAGCAGATTATATAAAAAAATACAAAGAAATTTGTCACAGGATGTTGTAAATAATGTTGCATCCTGAACAGATTTATTTGAGTTTTTTATGCTCATCAAACATTTCACACACATTAAGGTGGGCTTAAAAGATTTATGACCACATCAAATTATAATTTCCTTTACTAAATTACATAATTGAGCATAGACGGAAAGTGTCTGTCTCAATTTCACCAGATGATTAATGTTTTTATACATGCCATGATGCCAAACGTAGTCTAAACAGTCCAAATATAAAATCTCATCCAAGCCAAAACTAAATAAACTAAATTTTATATTTTCTTGCCGTCTCTACATTTGTGCCAACCCTAGATATAGCGCCACTCGTCATTCCCGTGGGTGGCGCTAACCAATCGATACGGGGCCTCACGACATCGCCCACGATTATCGATTATTTCTCGATAAACAAGGAAAATGATATCTTCTTGTTAACAACTCTAGTAAATGTGATTTGGCAAAGTAAACCGGCGCCATGTCGCTATGGGTTATCGCTCTCATTCAAAATTCAATAGAAAGGCCAGGTCACGCAAACGGCCAGTCTTTTCCCTCGACACTACAATTGCACCCATCAAGTACTTACGTGTTTATTTCGTAACGAGATTAAGTATTTGCCACATTACGTTGTTGTTATCACGTGGTGCATGTAACCGGCATTTTCCTTTTCTTTGAAATTGCTCACGAAACGTTTACGGTAAGTAAATGTTGTAATTTGTATCTGCTACAAAGTGGACTTGTTAAATCCAATGACACACGTGAATGTGTCTAGGCGTGTATCTGAACTAATACAAAAACTCCACCATCTTACCATGGGCTATCTTTTTGGCGAAATTAGGCAACTTTTATCTTTTTTATACAATTCTTATTTCACGACAATTCAATCTTTGCGGAAACTAAAGAAGCTGTGATCACTAATATTTACAATTACGATTAACATAGCGACATTACAATGAAGTCGTGTTCCCCTACTGAACTATCGATATGTTTTTCGATTTTTCCAAATCGACTAACTCGACGCTGCGTTCTTCGCTCGCTCTCTTTAAACTCGAGTTAGTCTAAACTCAAAAAATCGCAATCGGTGGCATCGATCACTATTATTTCCTTTCGGATTTTTTAAAGCGGATTCGGATTTAAGTAAATTCGATTGCGAGATAAAGTGGTCAAACATCGGAATCTTTGAACAATCGTAACAATCGACTAAAAGTTGTCGGACTTGCCCATGGTTACATTTTTGGATACGACCGTGGACGTAAGTATAAGAACGTTTCACGTACGTCCCTTTTTGTTTTCAGCGTGTTTGAGAAGAGTTTTGGCAAGTCAACCAAATTCATTAACAGCTGAGCTTTTAGAAGAAACTCTACCACTATCAACCCATATCGTGCCACTGCTGAGCACGGGTCTCCCTTCGCTTTCGTTAGGAGGGTTAGGCCATAATCCACCACGGGGGCCCGATCCGGATTGGTGGATAACATACCTACCTCTGAAATAATTATTCTAGTATAGGTATGTGGGTACACTCTATAATATTGTTGATGTTTTTCAGAATTATTTTAAGGCGTGAAAAGGGAGCTAACCGACAAAGAGACAGACATAGCAACTTTCACTTTTATAACATTAGTAGAGTTATTAGGTATCAGATAAGAAAATAACTGCCTACATCAAAATATCTATAGCAACAGCTGCTATTTTATTCCATAGCCAATTATTTTTATGTACATTTTACCATGAACCTAGATGCATAGATTACAGACATAACTACCTGCATGCCAATAACCCAAACTGCACACAATAATGACTACCGTTTTAATCATTGCATAATGGATAACCATCTCTGACATAAGTTAAATTCACTTGCCTTCCGGATACAATCTGCTTTAAACTATAAACTAACCAATAATATAGTTTTACGCCTCAGGCTATGTTTAATTACCTGAGAATAGTTAAGGTGTTATCGGTACCACAGTTACAGTGTGATCGTGATAATAGGTTCAATTAAAAAGCTGTTAAGCGCGTGTTAGATCACGCATAGGTGGCATAGGGTAAGCTTCCATTATAGTCACGAAGGCTCCTCAAGTGCGGTTTTGATAAACCGGTCTCCATGGTTCTCCAGCATCCGGCGCACAGTGGACAGACTGCATTACCACAGTCTAGCTGGCTAATCCTGTTACCACGATGTTTCCACCGAAGTAACCTATACCATGGCACAATGGTTAATGGTTAATGGTGAAGCATTGACACAAAAGCAGAATGATCTAAAACTTTTATTAGCAATCAAATCAGGCAATTTAGATTTTTGAATGAATAAGGCAATAAAGTTCGGAAGCTTTCCTATCGGAATTTGATAGCTTAAACTGAAGGGCTCTAATAAAATGCAATATTTAATTAAAAAAACTAAATGTAAGCTAGGACACATAGTAGAAGTAAAAAATCAACTAAATATTATTTCAAAATTAAATGTTCGTAAAGATATTTAAAAAAATATACAAAACGTAACTGCCTCTCTTTCTATCTTCGATAACTTAACTCTCAACTTCCGTTCGCCTCGCCCAATCACATTTTTCGTAACGCACTCATCAGCTTACTCCCCAAATCAAGCGGGCTTAAAGAAGTTTTACTTCAAAAACGAAACGAATTAAATAACATTGGAAAAAGCTGTCACCTTTAAGAACGCCGTAATATTTTGATACTTAGTTGATATGTAGTATGTATTGTCAAAGATCCTCATCATCATCATCATCATTAACACATATAAGCCAACTGCTGAGCACGAGTCTCCCCTCACTTTGGAGAGGAAGATTAGGTCTTAATCCACCACGCGGGGCCCTGTCCGGATTGGAGGATAACAGACCTACCTCCGAAATAATTCTCGGAATAAAAATCTATTGCGCCTGTAAATAATACTAACGAGACGGTAACAAGAACAGTTATTATCTTAAATCTAAAAATTTTTTCTTCACATATTTTTAAGCCTTCACCTGTGGCCCAAGTGCCAACCCGAAATCAGCCTATTGCAAACACCAGAGGCGCGACTATCATCACAGAAGAAAAACAGTACCAAAGACCATATTAATTACCTCATGACTTAACCACAATAGCTCGAAGAAAGTTCACTTACAGAGCGAATTCGTAATATACAATACGAGCTTTCTTTCTACCACATAACGTTCCAAACGCACGACTTTAAACCTTATTAGTTCAACGTTAAAGAACGTATGCAAAAATGTATTTAAAATCGGCATAATTAAAACTTTCGAACAGCTATATAATAAGATCTGTGGTACAATGGTCTTATCTCTGTGTAGATATAAACATTGAATAAGCTTGTGGGAACTGAATGGTTGCTATTACAAAGTTGTAATAATCAGTTATGTAAGTGTTAACAACAGGTGGTTTGGTTGAAGTTCTGTACCCCTATTCACAATGCCGGAAAGTTTTCGATTCCGATTCCGCTGAATTCATTCCCGAATCAACGCATTCGAAAAACGACTTTCCGATAATAATTGTGAATAACGTGTTTCGAATGTGTCGGATCGCGAATGAATTTATCGGAATCGGATTCGAAAACTTTCCGACACTTTTGAATTAAACTATGAAACTAGCTGAAGTGAGCTGAAGACAAATGGTTCCACTACCTATCGGATCAAAAAATAGTTCAGCTATATCTATAAATATTATAACGTATATCCATACATTTTTTCCATTTATTTTTAGTTTGTAGGCACTCCAGGGCGTCTTTTTTGACTTAACAACTGCTAGCAATCGACCACAACCGGGATTGGAGATTATGGAAATCGGCACGTAACTCAGGAAAGTATGTCTTTGGTGCGGGCCGAGGATCGAACCCAAAGGCAGTGGGTTCTCAAGTGCACAAGTTACCACTCGACCACCATCAGAAGCGATATAGCACTTGAGCTCATGCTAAGTCTACTAAAAAAAGAAAAAAAACTGTTCATCCGTTCAGGAGGTACGATGTCACAGACAGACACACACACGGAGAGACAAACAGAAACATCAAACTTATACCACCACGTCGTTTTTGCGTCGGGGGTTAAAAAGTGGACACGTTCAGCAGAAACCCTGCACAAATACACTCACTCCAATAAACTTGGAAAATAGAGAAAACAAAAAGAAGTAAAAATTTATCTAGAACCTATTTTGAGAAAACTCCAAATCTATCGAGTTCGTGAGAAAAAATGCTATATTATCACCATCCAAAATGAACAGGATTTCAAAACTAAGCTACAACTTCGGTTATTAAACCAAATGATGATTGAAACGCAGCGACTGCGCATCTCACACCGCGACTAAAACGATCGAAAGTAAACAGACAGTGAACAACCATCAAATCAGAGTTTAACGTGTTCAATTACTTACTATATCCATATCGTGTGCACTGTTTCACTTTCGAAATCATTTCTCTAGATCTTTTTCCTGTTAAAAAACCTTGCTCTGATGAATTTAGAGCTTTTAAAAGCTTTTAGCAGATTAGGAAAATAAAACAGTAGGTCATTTTGTACAGTTGACATTGCGGACCAAGAACGTCTTATATACTCTATGGACACGGCACGCAACTTACTCTGTTAAAAAAGTGACACATTTGGCAGGGGGACTAATAAGACACATTACACTAGTGATTGCTAAAATATGTTATATGAACAGTTGATCCTAAAAGTACTGTGGTAGAGAGTTAAGTCAGCATAAGCATGCGTGGTCCTTTGCTTAGATAAAACAAGCAAAGCAAGCAAGATAAAACAAACGCATTCGATAGAAAGTCAGCAAAAAGAATGTAATCAACATCATCTTTTAAGCAAATAAAGGGGTAATTAAGGCATCGTTACTGGCGTGCAAAAAGCTCGTGTACAAAATAAACTAGCGTGTACGTCGTGTACGGCGTGCGATGAGTAATGTCGTGTTTTTATTCAGCACACATGATTGAAGGCGATGAGACGGGATGACGAGAGGAACAGGTTCTATGAGGTGTAAGTGTGTGATCCAAAGTAAGATATAATGTAATAAAGTATCAAACGTATAAAGCATAACACAAACATAGATATAAGTAACATACAAAATACATGTAAGTAACATATAAAATGATAAAGCTGCGAGATAAAATAATACGAGTAACTATAGAATAAAAGTTTTTTTTTTATAAACGTTATATGTACCCAACAAGGTAAAAAAAACAGCTTATGACCACTATGTCAACTGGTGTTATGCAACGATGCTGTTGAAGGTGTTAAACAAGGTACTTTATATAATGGTAAGTATGATATGGTAAAACACCCTTCACCAAACGCAAACTAGTTCAAAATGATTACAACCGCTTGTCAAAAGTTTTAAGGGAGACCACACCGAAATTATTGTAGCTTTTGATGGTGTGCCGGCCTTAACTTGCCATGATGCCCAAAATACGACAGCTCGAAAAAAGATGTGCCACATAGATGCAAATAACTTTTTGTGTAGTTCATTACGCGCCACACAAAAAAAAAATACGCAGATGAAAGTGATTGAGTTCACTTTCGTGCTACGGACGGACATACTTGCGGATGGACAGTCGGCTACATTAAAATGTAGTAAGTTGGTAAGATTTTGAGAAATTGATCTGTATGCGAGGAAGAATTTGTGCTTATACTTTGCAACCTTCAGTAGCGGTATTGAAGAAATAGTGCTGATTTCAGGAAATGTTGATATCTTTGATCATAACACCAAACGTCAGGTAAGATTGTCGTTTGTTTAGTGTAACACAAGAAGGGCATCCCTAATATGTTGTTAAAGTTAACAAACGCTCCTGAGACGTAGTGACAAAATAGAGTTTCATTGTTTTATTAAAACACGCGTTACACATCCAAAAAATAAACTTATGCAAAACTACACAAACTTAACAAATTAGTTAAGTTTAAAATACTAGACAAGCAGTTTTAAATGTTATATTTCTGTCCAAACCGTGAAAGGTGTTTTTTTTTTTCAATACTGGGTATGGATACGCCAACGTTTGACGACTATCTTAACTCATCTGATGAGACGACGAGGTAAATTGACCCCGTCTTTTGTGGCAAACTCATTATTGATCTTCTTTGTTTGTTTCTTTCTTCATTCTTTAACAAGTTTATTCGTTCGACAGTACGCAGCGAGTTATTGACACTTCGTGAAGAGGTTAGGATTTCACTTGTTTCAATGTCATGTTCGAGTTTTTTTTAATGTTGCTCAGTGGTGCCGTCGATAGATGATTGGGGTAACATTTATTTGATTACATGGATTATCTTTCGGTTTCGGTTTCGTGTAGCTTTATATTTGGCACTATTAGAGTATACATATTGTTCCACGATCATATATGTACCTATGATTTTTTTTTATGGCTGTCTCTCTACGGCTTAGCAGCCCTATTTCAGCCTTCGAGTATTTATTACTTCAGGCCAGATAATAAAAGTTAAATGGCCAAGCGTGCCCAAAACAAATATGCACTACAATAAATTCTAGAATATAGGTGCTTTGGTTAGAATAATGTGTTGTTAGTTGAAATATTTAAACACGGGGCTGCAATAGCCACATATTAAATTTAGTTAACGCCCTTATAAAAATTACACCAGAAGCCATGGCCACTAACTGGAATAAAGTTTATAATAAACCGTGATGTTGGTAAACAAATTCGTTGACTATTGACATATTTTGGTGACACAGTAACAATCTGAATATGATTCATGCAGCAGACGGCCCTGTTACAAGTGTCATTGACATATGCATGCCTTATCGACATCTCTGGATTTCCCCTTGCACTCTCAATTCAAACATTCATAGTTTTATTCGCTAGAAGAGTTCAGTCAGAGGCCATATTGATGTTTAGGTGATTAGCCCGATTTACACCGACTTGCAACCGGCTTCTTAAAATAATTGTAAAGCTTAATCTGTCCAATTTTTAACACGTCTGTGTTTTATAATTTTACGGCAAGAGAAAACACGCCTGGCGTGCGAACCCGCACTGCTGTATTGGCAATTTTGTCACACCAGCTGTGTGCGCCCGCAAAGCTGCTTGAGTTTAGTTAGATCACAACGCTAGTAAACACACACGCTGTGTGACGATTCGCAAAAGACCCAAAAAAAAAAAAATGATTCAGCAGCAAACGTGTTAAAAGCTTTTATCTTAATTTCCTTTAAAAGAAACATCAGAAAGCCTCTGTCACAGATAAATACACCGTAATCGCCATAACAGTCCAAGAAACACGCTGCCGTCTTCACCTTCCCACTTAT
Source organism: Campaea margaritaria (assembly GCA_912999815.1). NCBI lineage: Eukaryota > Metazoa > Arthropoda > Insecta > Lepidoptera > Geometridae > Campaea > Campaea margaritaria. The sequence goes on from OU538790.1 coordinate 11,719,562, forward strand.
TGCATTCCCACACCGCTCGCAGCATTCGCGAAGAATTCCTCCGATTCCCTTCCCACCCCGAGACCCGGCGAATTAAACCTGCGGAAGGTCTTCGTCCAACTGACCTGGTTCGGAGCATGCCTCGCGGAGAGAGTACCCGCGGAACAACTATAAATATGGAAAGTAATCGAGAGAGGCGCTTAACCAATTGCCCGCGCATTTGCTGCACTTCCTTATAAGCTAAAATGTTTATTTTGCTTAATTAACGTGACGATCTGATGAGTATGTCGACTGTGACCAGGTGAGGATTATTGACACAGTGACAGTCCACAAAAGTGTAGGAGAGAGCTGTCTCGCCTTACAAGAAATTATCAAACGCGATCTTGATTGTTTTGGTTATCATATTGTGTTGCTTTTGCCTTTTACGAGGACGTGTGACCCAGACCTGCTCGCATGGATACAAGGCGACTTTGTCACAGAACAATTTTGACCTTAATATACCATGAACAAAATTCAATCAAATACTACTAAGACACTGTGCTTATTAAGTCTATACAGCGATTTAACAACCCACAGTCAAATTGCACCTCCTGTAGAGGCAAGTTGTTGGACGGGTTCCGCAGAAGTAAGGGCCGGACCTGTATCGGTGGAATATTTGGGCACCCGGTCACTGGGCTCTGAGGTTAAAGCAACATTGATGTCGGCTAAACGAGCATTGAGCAAACAGTCGTGACCCGAGTCAACATGCGGTAATGGAATTTATTCATTGTTGTTTTGGTGGTACAATACATACGTTTTGAGATTTGGATACTAAAACAAGTTATAGTGGTAGAGTTCTTCTGCAAGAGTCCATCTGGGGAACTGCCATACTTTTGCTAGATCCTCCACTCTTCTTCTCCCTTCCTTTCCCCTTCCTCTATTTATCTTATTGTTTTTCGGTTCATTTGTGTTTTGCCTTTGGTTTGCCTAAGGTTTTGCGTATGCCTTTGTTCTCCCAAGCAGTAGTGTGCAAACATTATTGTGTTCCAGTTTGAAAATCACAGTCTTCAGAAAATATACTGGGCATATGAAACTTATGAACTATGTCTCAGGAAGAGTGACGAGCGCAGTGCAGTGCCGCACCAGATTTTTGTAAAGGAAAGTTCTGGGTGGCACTGTAGCTGTTATAGATAGGCGTGACGCTTACCATCACCTAAACGACATGCTCGTCACGTTACTTAGTACCATAAAAACAAAGATGCCCTCCCTCTTGCAATTCAACCGTGTGAGTAAAATTCAAATTCCAAAACCTCAAACTACGGTCCTGACGAATCAATTCGAAACTGTATAACATTACGCTAAAAACGCCAATCAAAATTAGCTGAAGCGTATCAGAGGCCGGACTAGGTTCAGACTCACATTTAGTCACTTAGCTAGATTTATATAAGAAGAAAGCTGATCTATGAAGAAGGAAATCATGTCGACTGAATGGATGGACTGGATGAATGGATCTCATTTGCCAAAAATAGCTTTATTTGCTAAAAAAAAGTGGAGCTGTAATTACCGTCCGAAAGCACAAAGCCTGCCTCGATCGCGGCCACGGTTACTAATCCACCAGAAAAAGACAACAAAAAACTGTTCCCACGCCTTAGTTCCTACGTATAGGTATAATTTAATTTGATACGGGTAGTTTTGTAGGAATTTCTATTCTGAAGTTTTTGTTACTATAATCATCACATTTCATATTTTTAAAGCGTAAACGTTGTAACGCATTAAGGGTCCCTATTTAAGGACTTTGAAGACATTAGGGGTCGTTCCCGATAGTTTGTTTTTTTATGTTATGCTCTGACGGCTTTTATACGCTACCATTTATTTAATTAATTTGATGTTAAGCTTGAACTAGTATGAGCTGCTTCCTGTTGGTGAAACTTTTTCCAAGAAGAAAATTTCCGCAATTACTAAAGCCTTTTCCGTTGGAGAAATCGTCACCTTGGTGAAGGCTTTTTTGCTATTTATTGCTTTATGAGACAGATTGCATGGTTAATCAATGCTGTAAAAGTTAAGTTCTTAGGGCACGGTAGGGGCTTGAAAGCTGTGAAGCACTTCTTATGTGGCTTGGTGTGTGTGCGTGTGTATGTGGCAGTTTTACTGTGGCTTGGTTACGAGAAGCTCTCGAACTTTCCAGTTTGTACCTTTAATAATATTCAATGTCCCTCATAAAACAAAAAGGGAGGTGCGCGTAAAGACAGGCAACGATAGCGTAAAATCATTGGGTCGTTCTCATAGATCCACAGCCCATTGTCCATAATCTATTTACCACGTAAGCAGAGTGGTCCCTGATCAAGTCTTCAACATCAAGTCCTAAAGCTAAAAGAAATAGTTAATAAAGTAATTGTTCCAATGCGATTTGTAACAATGATTGGCCAATTGCATGCGTCGTCAAACATACCCCTGTAGCGCCGTGGATTCGTTTAATCCCATATAAAACCACTTCCATTTTAATCTAAACTTGTTTACCATATTTGATCTTATCGTCACTAAGATCTGGTAAAAAAAGCACTAACCATCATCATCATCAATCCATATCGTCCCACTACGGCTCTCCAATACTAACGAATAAAAAATTATATTAACTTTCTGAACACAAATTCCAGCTACAGTGGAATGCATTACAGCACGATGTTACAGTGTTACATGAATTAAGTACACAATAATTGGCGATTAAGTGCTATTAAAAAATTTAAGTCTTGGTTAAGTACAGCAGTTTTACGGTCCGGTAACTTGATAACGATTTGTTGCGTACTAATGATATGCGGATGGTCGTGTGTTGGTAACTGTAATATCGTTGGGCATAATCGTGTTTCCTACTTGTGTAAAAAGTCAAGTAAAAATTACACGGTATGCAGATTACCAAGTTACACAATGCACATTCAAATTAACTTAATATTACTTAGTTGGGTAAGTAATGCAAATTATACGTTTCTAATTTTAATTTTACGAAGTAACACTCTAAATTTGTAAGTTCATTTTCACATTGAAATAATTCAAGTGGCGAGAATCCCACTTTGCATTTGGTTTTCTATTTCATTTTTAATTGCTAAACGCCGCCTTAGTAATACTGCATGATATATTTTTGAGATATTCTATGAAGATTATTGCGACAGCATGTTATGTAAGACATAAACAGGGTCTCATTCAATACAACCTGTCGATAACATCGGTCGTTTTTGTCAACTTAAATGAGGTTAAAAAATGAGGTTCATTTAAAAAAAAAAGAAGCAGTAACCCCGTTTCAGTATTGCCAGCAACAGTCCCACTGCCAGTTGTGGCATAGTAGGTATTATATCTTAGAAGACTGTTGTAGGTTGTGGGGCAGTCAATACCAAATACTTATGATTAGCGGCAAGTGTTGTTATTTAGTGACCATTTACTGTTCCGATTCTAAAACGCCTCTAGAGCTCGGTTTCTAAACGATTTGCTTGATTGGTGCTATTAACTTGTGTCCTGGTCATTTTTGTATTTGGATAAATATATGGCTATACTGACTACATATTACATAAGAAAATGCATATTTTCCCCGAATTTGCATATTTTTTGGTTTATTATTGCAATTTTTTTAGCCGACGTCTCACGGTGACGAGCGCAGTGCAGTGCCGCGCAAGATTATGCAATGCAAATTTCTGTGTGGCACTGCAACTGTTATGGGCAGGCGTAGCTTTTACCCTTAGGTGAACGACTTGCTTGTCTCGTCACTCAGTCAAATAAGGAATAAGATTTTATTTCCTAAATAAAAAAAAAAATCAAACTCGTTCAAAGAGCAATAGCATTTAGCTAGACAAAACAAAGACAAATAAAACCCAACATTTAAACGAAAACAACCTTGAGTCTACCGAAATATTAACTTCGGAAATAGATTCGTTGCAGAAGAACAAGAAATTCCACTCGGGTCATTCATTCATTCGTATCTTCAACCACAAAATGTTCACCTCACATGTCAGCTGATCGAGTTTGTTGACTTTTATATTATTATTATTATAGTTAATTAAATAAAATGAGCCTTCACATGCTTAACCTTTCTGTAGACAGAAGCGAGCGCACGCGTCGCTTATAATTAATTAGTTCTACATCGCTCAGATGCCAACAAGAAAATTATGGACCTATGAGACTAACCCAAGCAGCTTACTGTTTCTGCATTCGTAATGGACATTCTTTAGATCGCGCGTATAATTATGAGTGAATATGGATCGGTTTTACAAAATAATAATGCACCTCTCTAAAAAAAAAACGATATTTTTTTAAATAATATAGGAAGTGTAAATAAAAAATTTAAGGGGTCTCTTTTTTTCCACTTTGCGTCTTTAATCTTAGTTACCGTATATGAAAACTTTTGTGTTATTTGATCTTTTTGTAATAAAATACTTAAAGCGGGAGAAAAAAGTCTTCAAACAGTCAAAAACATCCTTTTTGGGGTACCTGGGCGCAGAATGTCTGTCGTAACAGACACGTTACAGCACGCACTAATATGAACGTTACTGCAAAGCAATTCCAATCGATTTTACACCAACACGCATCGAGCTGGTAATTTATGTTTCGGTCTCTTGTCCTTGTAAACATATATTTGATGTCCGCCTGTGCATTAACTATGAGAAACAATGGTAATTTCATGGTGGATGCGCTGGAGACCATATGTAGCAGAACCACTACATTTGATGATTACCATTAAGCTATTACTCATATATACAATTTTTCATAATTAACTACAACATATACACGTAATCTACATTAATTTATCCTAGTTAAATACATATTATTAAAGTTAAAGTGGTTATGCCCCGGGGCACGGCATGGGATATTGCCTAAGAAACCTATGCCCTTTTAAAGAGCTCGTCTATTTTCAACTGCAATTTTTAGGGTTGTCTATCTTCTCGGTTCATAAACTGGAACCATTGCATCCTCTGACTTTTCGAGGACATTTGGCATAACTTAACCACTGCTGTAGCAATCCGGGCCATGCGCTCCAAAGCATGGAGCGGAGTGGAACCGAAAATTGATATCATTAAATTGCAAAGCGCACAATTTACTATTCGGCCACCATCTGTAATTCTATAATGGCCACCCATCAGCTCGCGCATTACATTGTAACAGGACTTTGCCATACAGCGTACAGGAATGTCCGACGTTCAGAGTTCCCACTGTAGTTCCCCGCACTGTGTCACTGTTTGTAATTGGTAATTGACATTCCCCGTCGTCGATGGAAAGCGTAATTAAGCGGAAAATGAGACTTGGGTCAATTCGACTTCGAAAACGGTCGTCTTGGTCGATGGGAAGACACTATTTTTTATCCTCTTTATTGACCTTTGATAGGTCATAACTTCATGAGGGTGCTACCATTTCAAACCAAAGTAACCGTAATTAAATCATTTAGAAAAAAATTACTGAATTCTTAGAGGATGTAATTTCGGGAAGCAAACTTTTTTCTGTCTGAAGATAGGTACCTGAGTAAGTTTATAATTGTAAGGTCAAGACACCGCTACATTAAAAATTTTATATTCTCTAAATATAGGGTGCTTTTGTTATTATAGATTTAAGGGAATCATAAAAGGGCCTAGTGATAATTTTTAACTGCCAATGCCATTTCGTTAGATGAAAGCTCGAAGAGCTCAAGGCTTCAAGTTATTCTCAATGATTAATGATTATTCTCGACGTAGCGCGGAAGGAAAGTGTAATTAAGCGTAAAAGGAGACGCGTGCTAATTGGACGCCTTCTACAATATGCCTTAAGCGGTAGTGCGGCGACAATGCGGCGCACGCGCAAGTTCAACGCCGCGCTGATAACAATAGGTGTAAATCAAGCTTTTAATTAAAATACCTCGATATGGGAACTGGATTTAATAAGACATTTCGAAAAATTATATGGTGCATATGTACAGGAATATACCAAGTTGATCGTTAAAAACTTTTTTAAAGGAAAGCCTACTAAAGTTTCAATTCTTGTACATCAATATGTAAGCGTTGAAACAAATAGAAAAACTAGCATAGTGATTTACTGCACATTCCAGAAATGCCGCAGAAGCAAGCCTCCCATTAGACACTGCACGAGCTATACTATCTTATAAAGAAAAGCTCATAAAAACGAGGCATTCCGCGGATACTTATACCATCGACAGGTGCTAAGGCGGACCACGCACGTCGCGACATTCCGGCCACTTCACCTGCCGATCGCGTACGCGACACATTGTCGCGCAAAAACCGTAATAAGCGTCATTATGCGCCATGTGGTAATATCTTTAACTCCATGGTTTGTTATAGAACGACCAAATTATACCTATGGAATTGCAGACTGCAGTCGTTTGCAGTCCAAGGTTGAGTGGCGCATTCATCAAATGTTTTGTTCGGGATAAAACAAGTGGGGTCTGCTTACAGTGTCATGTAATAACCTATCATTACTGTTGACCTATAGATGTAAAGTGCGAATTACTGTTGCACATTTGTCGCCATTTTAATTGGAAGGCGACACTAAAATACTATGAGGTCATGGATAATTATGAGTTAATTTTCAAAGACATTACATTTTACTACAAATGCTGGTGGTTGCGATATACACGTGAAACAGTTTAAATTCCATCGCGTGCCCTAAGCAAACCTAAATTGTGGTGCATACAAAATGTTATTACTTAGGCTGAGTTTAGGCCTATCTATAAGCCACATCGCAACACAAAATCAAACACTATAAATCACCTGTCGTTCCATAAACTAAAGTTTACTTACCAATTAAAGCAGATCCATGATATTAAACCATAAATAATCTGCGAGAGCCATAAAGCTTTGTTGATAACCATGTACAACAAGTTATTAAGCTTGGTCTGCACGGTTATTAAAACCGCGAGCTCTACTAAGGCTAAGAACATAATAAGAATTACACGACTCACTTCACTTTCCATGTAATTGATGTAGGGTATCATCTCACTAAAGTAATTTGTTGGGAGGGTTTTGTTAAACGAAGAAATAATAAACTTTTATCTCTGTTTAAATGGTGCTTAAGAAACATATACAATGGAAATACAAATAATATTTTCCAATTGAAAAATTTACGTTTAAGAGCGTCTGTCTGGATACAGTAAGCTATGAGTATTTGAGGCAAATAAACCGCATTTTAATTGTTTTTTTTTATGAGCAGATACAACCAATAAAAAATGTGAAACGTAAATAGATAAACTAAACTGACTATAGCTAGATTTGTCAGGTCAGACGTCAGTGCTGAAGCACCTTTCGTGTAATAGGCGTGAAATCTAAGGCAGAAGCCTTCTTGTGGTGAGTACAATATCGACCTCTATGGTTCTAAGCAAACACCAATGTGTGTCAACCAAACCAGCCTAACTAAGAGTTGAATCATCGACACGAATCACAAGTGCCAATACATGAAGATATCATTATTAATTTATTATCTATGCATGTGAATGTCTACACGTAGTAGCTAAATATAGTCGTCAAAGATCGATTACGGAGTAGCAACAATGACTAATCGAATTAACTCCAAACACTGTAGAATACTTCCCACACCTTTTGATCTAGCGATAAATGCACACAAAGAAGCGAGAATAATCGCCTGATGCGATAACGAGGAGATAGTTGCGCGATAGTCGCGCGATAAAGATGCGATTTAGAAAGTGTGAGTTCACCTTTACAATGCAAAATAATGGAAAGCCAACGGATAAGTATTTAAATTGTTTGTTAACCTTTCGGGATGAGTGGCAATTGCATGGATATGGAAAACTTCGATAAGTGATGACAAACTTGATAAATGTTTTATTTGCGGGAGTACCAACAGTATTAACTCGTCAGAGTACTCAAATACAAGACATCAAACATTCATCAATAAAGCAAATAATTACCTGGACATGTTCAATGAATGTAGAGTCAATGTTTGTCCATTATCACAGATATGTGAATGGAGGAGTAGCCCATTAACAATGATTCTGATGATTGAACGACTCTACGTAGAGCTTGTATGATGACGGACAAATAAATGTAATAGAAAAAATGTCTAGGCTGCTTTAAGTTCATCATTGCATTTTGACAGGTCAAACTGTTCAAAAAAGTCTTCAACGCGTGGCGTGTAGATGCAAACCGCACATAACTTGATTTCTACATCATCATTGCATTGCCGCTCCACTAGACAATTAACATGGTAGCAATATCTCCCATAAAGCGACTAGTCTAGTTAATCTTAGTCATAAATAGGGTCTTGTTTTCTACTCTTTCAAAGACGTCAAAACATTAGTGAAACAGTGATAGGTTTGCGAACAAACACGATGCGATTACAACTCGTTAACACCCGTGCGCTACCTCGGATTGCAAACGAACTTTAACGGTCGCGGTCGTTGAGACCGGTTCCGTGTCCAATCAGGAATCCGCAGATTTTGTACCACCACGAGACAAACTGGACGGCATCCGATTTGCCAATTACAACTGCAGCGATACCCGTAACGTTTTATTTATTAGAGTTCTTAGGCCGTTCAACATTATCATTATCATAGACCATTTCTCAACCACAAAAGATGATCAGGTCGTCGTAGACAAAATGTGTTGTAGCATATGCTGGTGACTACATAACGCTCAATTTATTTTGAGTTTGAATACAGTCACATTTTTTTCACTGAAGAAGAGTTAGTTAACTCTTGTGAATATGCAACTTTTCATCATCATCATCAGCCCATATCGACCCACTGCTCAGCACGGGTCTCCTCTCACTGATGAGGATTAGACATATATACAGTTATATGTAGCTATTTAAACTTAGATTACACTTATATGGTTTTTAAATTTGAATTTATCATTGTAGCATAATGACATATGTATTGATTGATAATTATAAACACTAAAATAAATTGGTTAAATAGAATAGAATAGAATAGAAAAACTCTTAAATAAAAAAAAAATAATATTAATAATAAAAACATAATGCATAATTTCACCAAGTTGCCCTTAAAATTAAGGACTTCTAAGCCTGAGTCAGGCAACTGTGCTGTGGTAAAGTGACCTATAAATAAGTCATCCTTGGCTTAAATCCCTACATACTAACATATTGTTGTGTGTCGATGACTGATATCTATATAAATGTAGTCTCAGATTAAACCCATGATGGATTAGTACGCTGTCGGTAGCACAGAGGCGCCGCGTTGATTGATTCGGGGATGGGTAATCTTTGGCGTGGGCTGGAGCGCCGGGAACATCGGAATCATCAGAGTGAGTGAGCAGATAAGAGCTGTGATTACAGCTGTCCTATTTGGACCTTTGTAACGGGAATGTAGTGTCTCTAATCAGCCCGTATCCACCCACTGTTGCTGCCTCCTCTCGAACGCCCAAGCTTTTCCTTTCCTATGTTAGTATCGTCCATTAGCTTCCAGCATACCTCCCTCAGAATATGGTCTGTCTCACGGTCGCCGCCCATGCCTTGCATACTACTCGGTGACAGGATCGACCGACCTATTTTTGTTCCGCCACAGAATATTTTTTTTATTGTAATCATCATCCACCGCCTATTAACATAGTCAACGTGAGTAAAGCAGCAGGGTGCAGCTAGTTAACAAATAAGAGTTGAAGTGGTAATTAAAAAATAAATGAAACTTCCGTAAGTCTTTTTAGGTCAGTCTTAAGTACATAATCATAGAGTTGGGTGACCATTTTTCAAAGGCTTAAAGGGAGCTAAAACAATTAAATAAGGACCCGAAGGATCGAAGCTGTTAATGAAATACCCAGAATCCTATAAAAACTGGGTATACTATACACAGTTGTAGGTTAGTATAGCACCCCATAATACCTTCTTCAGTAGAACTTTTTATAGCCCTAGCAACTATCATTACGGTGAGGATGAGAAACCGAGACCGTAGGTGCATAACCTTAAGCGACCAAAACTACGTTATTGAAAATCCCTGTGCATGTAACTAAAGACCTGCGTAGACACGGGATTTTTATAACCCTCATGTGCGTTACCCGATGCAGTTCTAAGAGATCTATTTTAAAGGACAGACTACCCTGTAAGACTGTCACGCGTCTGCGCTGATCTAGTAGGTATAATATTGGTAGGTAGGTATTGTTATTAGGTCTACATTTGCCAGGCAATCAGTCAGATCACCATAACCAAACCGACTAAGCATTTACAAATTAAAGGCATACTTTAGCATTATTAAATATCCATAAAAAAACAGGTTCTTTTGTAGCACAGTAGGGCTATAAACGGAGGTGATGCGTTCAAAAGTCGGTTACCAAGAGCCATCGATTCGATGACGCCCGATAGAACCGTCTCGATGACGGTTGAAAAGTTTTGCATAAGCTATTGAACTTGATAACTAATATATTTGCATATTGTTATACCTATTTTGTGATCAACTGAAAACCTGCTTGACGATAGATAGCCAAGTGTTACTATTGAATTGTTAAAGAGATATTTATTCTATAGTTTTTTTAAAAGAACAAAATACCAGCTCAATGAATATATTACAAGACTTAAAACAGTCATCGCAAAGAACTAAAATAGAGGCTAAAAGTCGAATTAACCTCAAAATTAAGAAAAACGACTAACAGTTCAATCCATAGTTCAAAGTTGAACCGTCTCCCGAGAGCAACCTGTGGTTTTGCTATCACGTCTATGATTTGAAAATAACATGGTCACTGACTTTAGTATTATCAATGGAAACGGAGTATTTCCTACCAAAACAATCATAATACATGCTAAATATCGCACACAGACTCAGGCAAGGAGTTCCACTTCTTTGCGGTACGCATACTGAAACCGCTTTGTGCGTACAGATTAAATGTCCACCGTGTAACGGTTGCGCATCGCCGTACGTCTGGTTGTTCGATGATGCAATGGACTTAGTGAAATTAATTGTAGTGGAAATGTATCCGATGAAAAAACGACAGGCTGGTGACTCTGCGTCGATGCTCAAGGATCTACAGCTTTGCCTCGACTAACTCCTTAACTCTTTATTGACACCAAGATGTATAAAATGAAGAAGAATAGAAAAGAAAAAAAAACAATAACAACATAACACAATATATTACATAAGCTACCATCCAACTGTTTTGAGGGATTCATGTGCTGAAATTGAGCCGCCGGGAGTGGTGACGTGCCTTCCCACAATTACGACACGGAAACGAATCATCCTTCCTTAAGTTACCCACTAAGAGGAAACAGCCGTTGCGGTCGAATGTCACCGGACTCCGTGCCGGTCTTGTCGCGGTGGTCACATCTAATCACGATCCTGAAACCGCAGTTAAATAGACTCATATTTCATCACGTGAGATGTGCCGGATCATCTAAGAGTGACGTGATGGACTTTTCCAGTAATACGTCATCCAAGCAATGGTAATCAATATTAATATACGCGTCTCATTTATTGCGTGTATCTTCCATGTTGTCCATCTTCTATATATATAAAAATGTTATGTTGGTTTGTGTACGCTTCAAAAACTCAAAAAGTTCTGTACCGATCGAGCTGAAATTTTAGCATGATATATAATCCGCATCAAAGATTGTTTTTATCTATTTTTTTCATCCATGACATATCAGCGAATGTGCGAATGTGCCACAGCGAAGTGTGACAGGGTACAGCTAGTAGTTGTATACGTCCGTACAAACATGTTTAGCAAGTAGGAGCAATAAGGTTAGGACATTTTGGTCTTAGTGTAATTTGGCCACACCTGTATTAATATTTCTATTTGATTAGTGTATTGTAGATAATGTATCTGTGAACATAAAAAACAATCCCTATTTCCCTCTATCTGGCGTGAATGGCTGGATCAATTCCAATTCAATGGAAAATTGGAAAATTTTCCATTGAATTGAAATTCCTAAGTAACATGGTGTTTTTTTTAACCTAGGAAATGCAGAGCTATTGCGGGAAAACTGGAATCACAGTGCTGAAACCGCGGGACGCAGCTAATTAAATCATAATTTCTAAGCTTTGCAAAACTGAAAATGGTAACGTTACAGCCATCAAGATAGGGCAAAAAATTTATTGTCAGTTAAGGCAATCAAAATAAACCAAATATTAGACTATTTTACGACCTTTTAACGTTTAAAAGCATAAAGTAATAAAATGGGCCTCAGCAAACAGGTTTCTTCTATGATCTGTTTTTGGGTAAACCAGATTAAGAATAAATTAACGTCCTACGCAAAAAAAAAACTGTTTAATATTCCAAAAGACACTGTTTATGACGACTTGTATCCGTATTACATAATACTAGTTATATAGATACTAGTATTTTTCTAATTCTCATTCTTTTAATTGGTTTATCGAACCAGACACCGTAATTACACTACTTCATTTTATTATACAAAACAGAATAGCAGGAGAAGTAGGTCGTTCACCTAATAGTAAACGCCATGCCAGTCTACATTAGCTGCAGTGCCAATCAAACCTTGGTATTGCAAAATTTTGCACAGCAGTGCTCTCGTAGTGGCTTCAAGACTTCTGCCACATGTTTCGGGTATTCATCCGCCAAGCAGTAGTGTGCAAACATTACTGCGTTCCGCTTTGAAGGCCACCGTTTCCAACGAAATTACTGGGCATATGGAACTTTAGTGCCGACGTCTCAGGGTGACGAGCGCAGTGCAGTGCTGCGCAAGATTATGCAATGCAAAGTTCTGGGTGGCACTGTAACTGTTATGAGCAGGCGCGGCGCTTACCATGACGTGAACGACTTGCTTGTCTCGTCACCCAGTCAAATAAAAAAATACCCTGCTTATGCCTAACGGAGACTTCATTCGGGGCTAAATTTTGAAATGTTTCATCTGCTAGACGGATTTTTGACTAACTCTGTCAACGTCCGGCCATCTCTCCGGCAAACTAGTGAAACAACACAAAGAAATGTTATATTTATGCAAATCATTTTTGTCTGTCGAAAAGAATGAAATTATACACCCGTTATTTTAGCCACATTACAACAAATTTCAATATAAATAAGATGGTGTCATCTTCTTAAAACTAAAAACAGTCTCAGATTTGCCAAACAGTCGTAGGTGATCGTAATTTTGTCTGATATCTACCGACAAAGAATTCCAATCCTGTATACTCTGACCATAAAAATATTAACCAGCATGAAGGTGCGGCGCGGACCGTTAACGAAGCTCCAAGATCAGATCAGGAAATTAGTGCGGTGCTACCTAAACCACATTTTAGACCTTATTGAGTTAAGATAAAGTCGCGAGAGAGCTACAATTTATACTGTTCTCACTTGAGTCGTTCCGTCGGATCGATTCTGCACAATGCGGAATAATAAATGTAATAGACTCGGCTATCATGTTTGTCCTGATCATCCAGAAAGTGTGCTAAGTTGTGTGTGTACTGGACCTTGTGTAGAGCACTAGGTTTCCAAACAAGCTAATACTGGCCTGGCTAGCACCGATGCGGCAGTAAAACTAAATAAGCAAATCTCCGTCTTCTGCTTGGGCTTTTATATTGAATTCATCTCTTGCTTTACTACAATTACTAGCTTACCTGACTTTGTTTACGGTGTTTTTTTTTCTTAAGACACTGTCATGTTTGTAAATTTATATTGTCTTCTAGCTACCTACCTGCCTACTACCACCCTCTCACTATTGCTTGGCCAAAGAACGCCCCCCACTACCCTGCAACATAGATAATTTTCTATCCAAATGAAAGTAGGTAAAACAAATTTTCCCATGCCCTTATTACGTTTATGACGTACATTACCAACTGTAAAACACGATAGGCTTTAATTAAACGTCTTATAAAACCCTCCTAACTGTATATTTTTACGATTCGGATACTTAATTTTATAATCGAATTACAAAATTGGTTACATTTCTTGTCATTACTTTCAACTTAAATTCGAATTTATCTTAAATAGTATTCGATTTGTTATTTCATGTTTTTCACAATTAAATAGATATTTAGAAATTTTCAGTCATGTAAAAAAAAAATACATTTGATCAAATTAAATTTGGGAATGGATTTAACAGACAATATTCCCATAATATAGTTTAAAGTAAGTACTCTTTAATTTTTAATAGTATATCTTTTGTGGACAAACAGACAGAAGAGTTTAAAAGAAAACCCAACCAGTTCAGTCAATCCTGCGCTACAAAAAACACAATGCATTTTGGATAAAGTAATCTTTGCGCAAAGCTTGCGATTTATGACTGCCAATTCTGACTGTATCGTCGCTTCCCATAGGTTAAGATTGCAATAAAACACCAACGACGTGGTATCGGTTGATGAAAAAGATGTCAGTTAGGCTGGGCTAGGCACATTCCTGCAATACCGTTCTATACAAGTTCCGACAATCCCTAGACCCTTAGCTACGAGTATGTGTGCTAGGGCATCGGTTCACGCCGCTTCTAGCACGAGATACGCTCCGCCCTAAAGGTAGCTTTTACATACATACGCGTTCTAAATGCATCTTAGGTTATTCGACCGTCACCACCATGCCACGAGGTTTATCTCTACAATTTTTTAGTGCATTGAAACAACAACCGATTTAAAATATACCAACCTCGCTTCGATAATAACAATCCGCCAATTTCTAAAGGCGCAACATTGGAGCGTGAAATCAGCATTGTTGAAAACGAGACTTCTTCATCTATTCATAATATTTCATACCATTCTACCATCATTTCCTCAGGTTCGACGACCACAATAAGTCCAACAAATAAAAATAAAGCCACAGTTATGGAATGTGCCATTCGTCGATAGGAGAGCGTGCTAATGCGCGCCGCCGTGTAATCTGTAATCGAGCGGTCAGCCGTGGTGGTAAGTGGTGAAATGTGGATAGAATTTCTTATTGATTAATGATGAAAAGTGGAGAATGCACTTTATTTACAAAATAATTATGTAACGGGAAAGCTCTTAGTTGACTTGTTTAGTGAATGGTTCTCTGTGAAAGGTCCGATATTCGGCACTCATAAAAGCCTAAAAAGGCTAATGAAACTAGCAATTTACTGAAGATGAATGGATAACCTGACTATAGAGAAATTTAAAAGTAAAACATATACTGTGTTACAGTTTGTTGAAACTACCTACATGCAAATGAGAGAGGCGAATATAAAGAGGGTGCCAATTCCCATACTCCGCTTATAAGCGGCTGATTACAATTTCTAAATAATATGGAAATTTGATTCTGAAATTGCTCATAATAATATCACGGATCCAGCTCAAGAAAATTAAATACTGTAAGGCATCGTTTCGCATGAAAGCCGTATCCAGACGATGTATATGCCACTGCTCTTCAATGAAATCGTTCCACATTTGTTACAAGAGCTTTTTTTTAAAACATCAAACTATCTTTAGAGCTTTAGACCAGATAAATTGAAGTTCAAATCTCACTATGGACTATCAATTGACAGAAAGAAAAATAAGGAAACGTAGGTACCAATGCAACTTGCAATGTTGAGTCTTCGGAAAATCCAAACATACCAACATCCAATAACTTTGTCGTCGCAGGAATTACCCGACATGTCATCAATCCAGACTTACTGGAAACATCATCCGAGTTCAAATGTTCAAGTTATAAATAACGGATGCGTGAGTAGAGTGCAGTTCTAAATGGACCAATGGGAAGGATCCAAGAATTTGCCCTCCATAGGGATTTATTTCCAGTACCCCACGTTTGACCTTTCCCCACAACTTATGCTTCACCAACCATTTGTATCTTGATACGAATAAAAATAAACTCAGTGATAAAACATAGCCTTGCACTTAAAAGTGGGTTAATTTTTATGAATAATTAAATTAATATGGTATTTTCCAAGTTTTACAATCCAACCGTACGGTTTGCTAAAATGAATCTCGAAATCTAGAGCTAATTTTTTAAAGCGATTATTCAGAGCCTGAGCATAATTTCCATTGTGAATATAATAATAAACACCAATAACATATATACTTACTGATCTTAATTAACCTATTATTTTCGCATTATTGTAGAACAAAAACCTGATTAATGATTGCCGATCACTACTTAGCAATGGAGGGCAAAAAGTGACCGAAGCTACTCGCCACCGCAGATTGGATAAAAGCTACTACGCCGGCCGCAAGCGGAGGCATCCACCACAGATTATACACTAGTCACTGCGCAAGTTGCGCGTGCGCACTTCCACAGATTAAGTAATACTTCCGCACGGTCAAGGTTTCGTTCGCTTTTTATGCGCGCGAAAGTTCAGCGCACCGCAGTGACTGTTACCTAGTCTGTGAGCGGCGAATGAATGCCACTATCGCAAAGTCGCTCTTTGTTAATCTGTGGTGTGTTGTGATTAATGTTACATGCATTATCTTTAGCCGTTCGTGCTTGTACGTATTGTACAGCTGTTTAAAATTATATACTGTTTTAGAGAGTTTAAAAGCTTAACACATTTCACTATTATTTTAAACGGTCGTGGTATCGGTCGCGTCAAGCAAGAGATAAAAGCTCATAATAAAATGCCACAACAGTTGCTATTTACGATAATTAATGAGAAAGCTTATTAAAGGCATGTCAATAATTTCTTACTGCTAGTTTCTTTAATTAATATCGCTAAAGGCCATCAGCGTACAAAGATAAGAAGGAAAGTACACGGAGCCCATTAGCCAGAACATCTTCCTAATTAACAAAACGTTGGGATAATTGATAGGAGAAAATGCTAAGAAGAACGATAATGTCATGGGGATTCCGAATCAGAAAATTGTCTTTGGGTTTAATGCGAACCTCGATAATTATTCCAATGAATCATTTCGAAACATAAATGCCCTTGGTTAGGCCATGGGCGAGTGAGCTGACGATAAAACCGATTGTATACCAGGTTAGGGCTACAAACACTTAAAAGAATTCAAACTTTAGAATTGCCATCACGTTAAAAACAGACATGCCAAATATAGTATTTACAAGGCAAAAATTCGAAGTACATAATCGAGAGCACATGTTAATTAATTCAAATGATAATCAAAAACCAACAACATGAAAATTTAGAACAAGGTCAAGAATTGTCTCAGGAGAGTATGGAGCGGACAATGGTACTCCATATACAAAACTGTGGGAACCGTCTTTGGGAACCGTAGTTCGAATCCGAAACAATAGTAATAAAGCATATCACGACAAAATTATACATGCATCTAGGAATCTAGACATTGCAAAGGTTTACAACCGAGAAATCGTAGACGATGGTAATGATGACAGCAAATGTAAACTTGTCGATATTGAGATACCAAAATTGGTTCGTACAGGGAGGCTTCATTAGCAAACGGCGACAAGCAAAATGAGTTCATAGCGCGGATTCGTGCGTGAAATCTTTTAGGCCCATCATTTATTTCCATTCAAAATGAATCGACATGTCAGCTCATTATTTAGTTATATGGATGGAGAATATTAGCAACGATTAACCCAAATATTTAGGTGATCGCAGAATGAAAGCCACAATGACAATAGAACTATATGGTCATCTACGAAGATTGATTTCGAAACCATTAGCGAAACATGACTTCAAAACGAAACACTATTACCTTCTATTCCAAATAGAAATTAGAGTGTAGCTTATGAGCGTACATCAATCTTTGACTTCGAATTAAGTTCACATTTCATTTCAATAACGGGCACATCTTTTTCATTCAATATCAAATCAATACGCCATGATTAGTGAGCACAAAAAATATTTATTACCCTATCGTATGTAAGTAATTGCACATCAGGTGGTGTTGGTGATTAAAGTGGCTACCGAGCGGCGGCTGCGAACGTATACTGGGACGCTGATGGCCCCAAGCCGCGATGGGTACGATGGGTGAAACAATCTAACTGTCCGCGTGATTGGACCCCGTACCCTGGGACTTATTACAGGTTTCCTATCAGAGGTAACGGTAGTTGTAACACCACTGTGTTTTACTCTAATAGAGATAACTTATCAGAGACTATACTGATGATACTCGATCCCAATAAACAACTAGTTATGAGAACGGAGTGGTATTTCAATGAAAGAGAGGTCTTTCATGAAGAAATCCATCACATTTATAAGAATTACTTATACGGTCTCGAATACACATGACATAATAATAAAGTTATGTAAGTCAACTTACTTAATTTGAATGCTGAATGTCGTGGAGGTCGTCATATTTTTGCATAATAAAATACGAACATTATATTAAGACAAATAAATGGGTATTCTGAAATTATGGTAAACAAATGGCAAATACAATGCGTTTAGAAGCTGACCTCAAAACGGTTACAGAGTTCAAATATGGAGATGGAAAAAATAAGCTAATCGTAGAGATATTGAGTAAGTCTGCATTTTTAAGAAGCATATTATTATTTCTGCTTTGTCTGTAACAAACTAACGTGTTCCGCACAAATAAGTGAATCATCATCATCATCATCTCAGCCCGTATCAACCCACTGTTGGGTATAGGCCTCCTCTCCTTCACGCCACTTATTCCGGTCCTGTGCGAGACGTATACACTGCCTTCCGACTAAATAAGTGAATAAATCATAAAAACTAATACACGTCTAAATGAATTACAAGTTTGACTTCTTACAGGTGAAAGAGCCTCGCAAACTTATAGTTGCGATGTGGATAGAATCGATGTCAAGTCGGAAAAGCCACCGAACCCCGGGGCGACGAAACGCAAACCAACAACCCAACTACCAATACCTTCACAGTTATAGTAAAGACGACGACACCAACTAGAACCTCACAGAGCGGTAACCTAAACGTGTACGTAAATTACAGACTACGAATCAAAATTTGACCCGGATAGAAATGGAACAGCTGGACAGGTTTCTGAGATTAGACGTGTTTATTGCCATAACTGTCAAACGATTCTTTAGTTTATGATCGAGCGTGAATGTAACTTTTAGCATTTCGATTAAAAAATAATCTGTTAATATTGATAGTAATAAGAAATTTTGTTCACGTTCAAAAATTCTGTTTACGTAATCGACTACTAAAAAGACGACAAGATTAGCGAAGCAGTCAGTCGTACGGAACATATGTTTTTAACATAAACTCTGAATTTTCATAACAACGATCATTATAGGAACACAACCTATTATAGGCAATCAATAATGTATGATTTCAAATAACATCCAAATCTTCAATCGATTGGTTTTTAAAATAAACGAAACCAAAGTACAATAAAGGCTTTTGTAACTAACAGAGAAAGCGAAAAACTTTTTAAAGATTTTTGCCAAACTTTTTCACTATCATTAGCAAAACCGTCTATATATTTAACGTGTAACGTAATTTTTTTTATACCAAACTTCGAAATAATGTCATCGGCATGAAACATGCAATGGTCGTTTAGCTTCAAAGAAGCTGTTTAAAGATCATTTGGGTCAACAATTCGAGCCGTGGGAGGAAGCATTACAACTTCTGCATTGTCCAATTAAAAGTAAATTTGAATTTTAACTAAGCCATTGGTGTCTTATCATTAGATGAAATGGAAAAACTCGGGCGTTGCGTACACCTTGTGCCTACATAAATTAAATATGCATAAGCACCCAAGCACAATTATTGCAGTCGAAATCTGAGTAGAGCTACTATTGTATTTTACCAATGGTTTTAAACGTGACATTGTTTCTATGGGTTTCCATGGTAGCGGCACAGATACCCATTGGGATATTGTTCGCATCTAAGTTATTCATTCTGAATAGAAACTGCTACAAGTGTTATTCATATTGGTAGAATCAGATAACTTTCCTGAGGACCCTCTTGGGGCTCAAGTGAATAAATATTTATTAAACACTACCTAATGGAAAAGAGTAAACAATTATATGTAATTTCTCATCTAAATTCATTTTTTGATTCATCATAAAGTTACCAAAGGGATTATCCATGTTCAGGTAGCAAAACCTAAATCGGACAAATTGCAAAAAAACTAAACATAGCTCGTTCGAAGCAACTGAACACATCGTTGTACCGGAAGCGATTAAAACGCGGAAGCGACCGTAACTGCTGATGCTATTACCTCATCTACCGGCATTAGTGACAACGTCAAAGTTAAACGAAACAATTATAGCTGAACTTGATGATTTTACCCGAAAAAAACTTAAATGATCGTTAAACGTCTTATAAGTATGACTGAGTTCGGTTTCCTAGAATGAGACTGCGCCCCATTATATAACCTAAAAAAATACCTAATAATTAAAACTAGGAAATGTAAGATATTGGTAGCACTATAGAACATCCTCATTATCGCGTAATGTAATTCGAGACACGCATAGTACTCATACATAAAAACACAGAGACAAACAAGAGAGAGTAGTACGCAGGAAACAAACGTCGACAGAACAGCCCCAGTCCACGCACTCCCTTTACTCCGAATAAACGACTTCCCTTATTTCCTCTAAACAGGGCCGTTGATTACCAGTAAAGGAAGCTGATAGATAACGAATACATTTCACTGTAAGACAAGTTTATCTCGTAGACAGTGACATTGACTGGTGGCGTGCACCTGTTATTGATACAGTGGTTATTTAAATTTTGGCTCGTCAGTTGGCTCCTTTGTTAAACGAAAACAAGGCAAATGTCACGCTTACCGCAGATGCAATTTTAACTTACATATTAATGAAGCCTAGAAAACGTTATCCGCCTAACAGGTATGTGTATACGCTTAGCACCGGATTAAGGCAGAAGATAGTGTTTGGGCCCCCATTTTCCCTACTTCCAAACGCCTGTTCTAAATTCCAAATAAAAGCAATAGAAAGCCCACGCAGCACTCTGATCTTGGGTCCTCCAAAGCAATTAATTCGCCAGTAACTACGTATTGTTCAGTTGTTTTATGGTAACTCAGCTCTCCAGCAAGGTGAATGAAAGCAGCTATAGCCGTGTCCAATTGTCCATGTGCTTAATACTTCCAAGCCAATGCAAGCAACCACTAACATGAGTAGCGTGTCCATATGGTTGAAAACCAGCTCAGTATCTACACGCATGTTAACCCAATGTATAACCTAGAGAAGACGGGTTCTGTACAATCTACAGCATACTAATGGGCAGATAATTTTCACACTAAAAGCTCATTTATTTAGCGGTGCAATCTTAAAGGCGGCGGTTTTTTACGTTTTTCCCATGAGAGTTTCCAGATAAATCGACAGCAGCATAATGAATTACACAGCTTCATTAAGCAAGTAACAACATTAGTTAACGTGAGTCTAAATATAGTTTTAAATAAAAAATGTAATAAAAATAACACAGGAAGTAAAAATGCAGATATTGGGCAAGATTTTTATTAATGACATTTTTACAGTATTGAACAAGTTATTAGTGTTTCCAATAGTAAAGACCACGTAAAACAGCGAAACGTTAATATCTCATCTGCGCTAGATTTTAAAGGGCGTCTCAGATATATAAATGCTTTATAAAGAAAGCTAGAACAAATTGCAGTTCTATCATTTTCTAATGATCCAAAGACTTCGAATTTATCAAATAGATGTGCATGCGCAGTAAAATGATGCATCACATTGAACTGCAGCCAGGTCCGTATCCAGGACAACTTTTATGGGGGTGAATTTATGAAATACTAAACTAATGATTAACTGATCACGGTTTGACTTTGAAAAAGGACATTTCCCTTTCAAGTGGTTCTAATATCGTCGGAAACCATCGTGTTAACGAGCTTCAAACTTATTTCGCTTTTCTTTTTGAGCCTGCTTTCGTAGCGTGTTCGTCCAATTGAAGGCAGCTTAAACCCCCGAAACTGCTTCCTACCTCCTGCCCTGGGTAGAAGCATTCATAAACCAGTATAACGTGATGTGTGACCACTGGCAGCTTCTATCGTGTAGGTACATTAATTAAACCAATTACTACTAGCCAGAGTGCCATCGATTACGCGGGATGATTGAGTTCAGTTTAGTTTTATTAGCGCACCGTTAGATTATAAACTGATGCAGATTTAGATTTTAAATCATTTTCCAGTTACTCATTATCTTGTTACTTTTTTTTGAGTTCAATATCTAAACAATCTCACAACAAGAAATTAAAAAAAAAAACACTGCATAATGTTTAAATACGAATAAGTTTGGTACAATTATAAATATGGGAGCGGAAAGTTTTTATTTCTAGCCGAAAACATGTCGGCTACCACACTATGCAAGCCTGTATCGAGCTAACCTGCATCCGATTACCTTTCTTCGGATAAGAAATGCAGATTTTTGCTTTATTCTCAATTTTGTTTTTACTCAAATTACTACCAAATATATCTTTCCTTTTATCACTTTTATCAAGACAATGCAGCAAGCGCTGCACGCTTCAAATAGCCAACAATCGATTCACTTTCGCTCGGCGATTCCTATCGCAAAAAGTGGCCGAGCGAGCTCTAGGACTTCCTCCGCGATTCCTGCACCAACATGGTCAAGTTTTAAAGCAGGCCGCCGTCGACGCTGAACTGCGCCAAGAATGCGCATCCATATCGGTCTGGATTGTATTTCATTCACCGCAAACGAGTGAGTGAACCCACATCACTCGCATCCTTGAAAACTGGTCGCGATTGAACAGTGTTATATAAAGCAATGTGAAATTCTTCATTTGAACACGTTTATTTCTATTACCATCCAGCCGACTCGGAGACTTTTTGCCTGTTTTATGATCGCGGTCGGATATGACTTTTTATTTCGCTTATTTCTCTACCCGAAGGCCTCGCTGCTTGATTACTCGAAACCCATGTCTGGTTTGTTACTTAATAGCACTATGAATGAATAGCAATAACAATAAGTTCGCATTATTATTTCGTTTTAATTGCTGCACGATAAAACGCTATGATTGTTATTAATAGAAAGCTGATAACTGATGATAACATTACGTCAGTGAAAGGTCATTGTGGTTTCAGACACGCTTCAAATTTGATAGTCATTCTTTGGTTTGTTACTCTTTTTGTTACAATTGAAGTTCTAGAATATTGATTCATCTTTAAAATATAACTACTTTAAGCAGTAAATACTGACACGTATTTTTTCATTACATTAATATCAGCACCTTTTATGTTGATTTTGAGATGATGTGGTATTAGATTCGTATAAGCTCCATAAGGTCCACCACACCTTTTCTGGTTAGTCACGCCACTAGTTGGGCACTTCCCATAAATGTCTTTTTTACTTTTTATTAAGCAAGTGGATCTATCTCATAAACATACTACAAGCCTGCAACCTATTCTCAATTCATAAAGATACGAAAAGACACTGTTGGAACGATCCAATAAAGAGTTAATTCTGTCAGCATGTCCAGAGAACCGGGGCTGCTTACCATTCTGCGTACATCATAGTGATCGATTGCCGATGGCTACTCCAAAATAACTTATGGTTATTATGCCGGTCTGACAGACAGCCTACCTTAAGGATATTGTAAAGTTAGTCTATCCTCAAGTTTATTTACTAATGGATGAGTCTGTCTGTCACTTTGCTTGTTATTCTAAAACGGTAAATTCCCACTGGGACAGGGATATAAAACGCGATTTTCTTGCTTTATTTGCCGTCATTATGGAAATATTTCAAGCAAGAAATATTGCAATGCGATGATGAGCTCCAAAAGGGTGTTCCATATTTACATCGGTGAATATTCAGTTCTGCGCGATTGAAGACGCGAGCGAAAGGCACTACGCATTATTGACATAGATGTGAGTTAGTTGGCATAGTGTGCTGTCGATCGCGGTGATTGGCACCACCCATCCACCTCGCTGTAAGTTAGGGTACCGTAAATTTGTTTCGAAAGCCTGAATGCTATGGGTAGTGTAAATAAACACAATACCACAAGTTTTAATTACATATGTATGCAGAACCATAGGCAACAGCGGGGTTATTCTTGACGCCAATCAAGTTCCGATCCCGATTCCAATCTCAATTTCAAACATATTTCATTGATATTAGCGCCAAAATGGTTGATTGTCGTGTGGCCATTTGATGAACTAAATGCAATTAGGGTAAAATGTTAGTAGGTTAAATGAATCTTGATGATGATAATTGTCTTGTAGTTAAAATATAATTAACTGCGGAGATATTCAAGTCACAATACGGCAAATAACGATATAAAAAAATTATGTAATACAAAATTAAAGATTGTCATTGTGATTAGAATCAGGATTGGAATCGGGGTCCGAATTTAATTGGCGTCTAGAAAAGTCCTACAGATAGTTAAGTACATGGCAAGAACACGGGTCTGAGTTAGCATAGTACGCCATCGGTCATGTTGATTGGCAGCGGTAACCATCACACAGCGTTCTGGCATGGAGTACCGTAAGGTTGTTTGGCGATCTTGAAGTCGGCGTGAAAGTTACGCTATGGGTGACAGGAACTGTTATATAATAGAACCTGTACCGAGCTATTAATGTTACGCATTGAATGTGTAACTTGACTGACCTCTAGACATTTGTTCGTAATACTGTTTCCAAATGCTTTAAGGAAAATATCTCTGTTCAAAATGGATTGAATTCCATGCTTACTCCGCGTAAGTTCACTTTCTGTGTCACGCTTAAACTTTATGTGAAATGTTATGCATCATTGGATGTAAAAAAGTAACATAGAAATAACACTGAACACCGAGTACCTACTTACTAAAAGTATGCGGACTTTGTTGACATGGAGGTACATTTTGTTAAATCCTCTAGTACCTCATAACTATGAATAGACTTGAGATTATAAATCCTTTGTTCCCCAAATAAGAATACTTACAACACGGTGTTTGTTCCTTTCCACTTTCCACATTAATCAATATCCAATACAAACTGCATTCAAAGTAATGCCCGCAGAGCATTCAGAAGTCAAAACGCGGAAGCCGCGGCGTTATGTCCCATAAAATATATTGAGCTAGTCCACATGTCGAGCGGCGACTGAGGCCGCGGCTGTGTGGTCCCCTCGTAAATCTGGATCGCTATCTACTAGGAATAGGGACGCAAGACGATCTCTACTAACTTGTAGCTCAATAGTAGTTAAACCAATTCTGTTGGCGCAAACTAAACTTAAACTTAATTTGACAGCTTGGAAGTTATTGCTATCCCTTTGTTTGTTTCAGGTTGAAAAGTCACAGCAAATCATTTAACAGAACTGAACCGAAATTAAGACTAGTTTACAGTAATAGAATTGGCACCAATCGGTGTATACTTCTAACAAAACTTCCTTAATCTTGTGGCAACATTTTTTCTAGGTTTGCTAGATGTTCGGAATAGGGACTCCAATTTTCTGGTTGTAATTCAAGATATCTGGATCGGTATTAAAAATAAAGGCACGAGATACTCGACTAGGAAATTGTTTTTACTGTATAACTTGTCATAAACTTTTCGTACTATTCGATAACATTACTGATGATCGAATTCATGTCATAGTCATGCCGCTGTTGTTAGAATCTAATGTGAAAACACACACTTATTATTGTTAACGTTTCATTCACTAAAATTATAAAAAAAATAACAGAAATAATCACTTACCTATCGCACTTCCAATAAACTCGTTCAATGTGATTTTTCAGTCAAACAGCCGTGTTATCGAGTTACAAATGGAAGAGAAACATCCTTATACACAGCCAACTAGAAATGTTGTTTGCACCTAATTAGACTACAATATACCTAGGTAAATTAAATTCTATATTAACTAGCAAATAGTAGAATAGGTAGGTAGGTATCGACTGATAGACAAAATAGGCCAATGTCAAACAAAACCGACCTTAGGTTTATCTATTGTAATGAACTTGTAAATTCGATATCTCCCTAATGGAGCCGCTTGCGTCATTTATTGGTGTGACCAGTCGTTAATGTGGCCAGCCTAAAATATTACATTACCCAATTAACACTTTTTATGCTAATTTTAACGAAACGATCGTCGGTAACACCTTTCACATAGGAGTAACTACTGTCTAAATATATCTACCTACATTAATATTTATACATTTTAATAGCGTGACTGGTGCGCAAAATAAAATAAAACGACATACCTGTTGTTCTGACGTAACCTCTTCTCTGCTACTGTCATCTGAAACAATGAATTAAATATTATTATTTAAATCCTTACTTATATTATAAATGCGAAAGTAACTCTGTCTGTTGCTCTTTCACGCCTGAACTACTGAACCGATTGAAATGAAATTTGGTACAGAAATAGTCTAGAGCCTAGGGAAGGACATAGGGTACTTTTTATCGCAAAAAATGCATTGTAAGGGTTTGAAATAGGGGATGAAAGTTTGTATGGAAGTTTCGTCATTTTTAAAGATAGAAGCTTCAAATTTATTTTTTAGGGTTTTGATTAGATATAAATAAATATGACATTCTACGTGAGAACTACGCGGGTGAAACCGCGGGGCGCAGCTAGTATACGATATTATAATACTATTATATTAATTATTATCACTCGCTTTTCGGTGAAGGAAATTTTTTTCGGTGGTAGGTATGTTATCCACCAACCCAGACTGGAACCCCGTGGTGGATTATGGCCTAATCCTCCTCACGAAAGTTAGGGGAGACTCGTGCTCAATGGGACGAATATGGGTTGATTGTGTACGTACTGAATTATATTCTTCTTATAAGTAGGTACCTCCTGAAGTAAAAGTGCACGCTAATTCAATTGTGCTCAATATTAACAACCCTGATCAGAAAACGAGGAATACAAGTATTTCGCGATTTTATGCCCTGAAACACATCTCGATTACAGTGCGGGACATTCGAATGCGCACCGATAGCGCCACAGTCTACTAACTGCGAAACGAGACGAGACCACTCTTGAGCTGTCAGTGTCGGCTGCCATCAGAGTGTCACCGCGCCCGCTGCCGGGGTCGACGGCCGACAGCCCAATTTCATGATGCATACATTTTTTTGCACGGTTGTGTAAGCTCGTAAGTGTATCTAACAGGGCGGACATTGTGCCAGGTGTTTTTTTTTTTGTGAAACGAATTAACGGATTTTCGATGAGGCGATAATAAACAATGCTAACCTTTGACAATTAGCGTTTATCATGCTGCGTATAAACCGTTAGGCGCAAGCACTTCGTGACACATCTACTCGAGTCCAATATATCTACGAGTATGTATCATTAATTCCTTACTCTTTGGCCGCTAATTGAGGAGAATTGTGGAGCCTTTAAGAAGAGTCTGAAAATTATGAATAGATATATGTTCTTGGCAAATTGTATCGTCAACCGCACTGTCATCGGGTGATATAGGAACCCACCGCGAGGATAACGACAGTAAAAAAAACACGTTCGCAATTTATCAGGTCCTTATTCAACAGTAAACCTAGTGCCAACGATTAACTGTAACTAATGATTACCATTTCGCTTATAGTTTACAATGCTTATGGATAACGTCTATTAAAGATGGTCTTAATAGCTTAGGTACTTCAAAAGCCACCACCATGCATGGACCCTACACAGACTATTGGTCTGGAGTTGCAGAAACCAGTAGAGGAAGTCAGGGATCGTAGTATGCGGAAAGATGTAGTATCTATAGGAAAAGGTGTGACAGTATATGTGTGTGTGTGTGTGTGTGCTTCAAAAACAGAAAAGTTACTGAAATGATAATTGAGATAATAGCATACACCATTCAGATTGTCAAAGTCAATTGTAAAACCTAAATTCTAAAAATATTGACTACATGGTACATGTAGAGGTCATCACAGCTGAAACTAATCGTAATAATTATATCGCCGGGTAATTATTAGCGATAAACTTTACACTGACAACGTTTTATCAGTAGTAAAGTTAGTATTTACTAGAGATAATATGAGAAAACCTAGAGCTTATGTTAAACTGCCTATAGTTGTTGGCGAAATCGCAATTGATAACGGTTCACTGCCCGGCAGATCGGTAGCTAGATTGATCGTCTTTTTCAATGACTCGAAACGGCGAATCTGGTCTCGTTGGTTCATGAATCTAGAAACAAGGAGGAAGTTTCTCATTCACAAATGGGTAATTACGTGCCATCAAGATCATGGTAATGTCGAGTCGCAACCTCCCCCTGTAGCATTAAGGCAACCCAAAAAAAAACACCACGGAAACTCTAAAAAGTATGATTAAATTCAGTAATTTATTATTTCTAACGTCCGTGGCTATTAGCTCATAAAAAGATACGGTGGACATGACGACCAAACTCGTCGTAAAAACACTCACGACACAGAATGTGCTTTAACCACAAAACTCGACATACAGCCACGGTCAATCGGGAAATAATTGCTTTGCAAATAAAAGATTTGTTTTAACGGGACTCGTGCATTTGTCGAGAGCGTTCACCCCCGCGCGTGACAAACCCATCCTGCCATAACATATTACATGCATCACACTTTATACCAAACGCCTATTTCCTCACATGCTATAACGGCACAAGATTCAAATCTCCATAATTCTTAGGCTTAAAGAACGCATACATTTACGATTTCAAATATGGCGATTCGGATGGAACATTTTTCGAATGGGAAGCCATCGATCGTCAGCTGTTTTCCCATACAAGAACCACATCGGTCTGTAAGCAGGTCTACTGATTTGCAAACTCATTGGGAAGCGAATTTGGAAGACGGGCATGCCTAGCCAGCATATTCATTTCAATTGAACAAGATGCAATACAAGCGAATTTGAATAAGACATCACTAACCTCCACCAGCGATGGTTCCGCATTCTGATTCCCTTGATTATGTAAAAAAATACGCTATTATTTTACTCACGCGGAATACATAAACCGTTTCATCAATTACAGTTCAACGCCTCGTCTCGTTACCTTGATATAGTAATTTTCGGGACTGTAAATATCTTTTTGTCTTTATTTATTTTTAGTGAATACGTGATTTTTACGAGCAATCATCATTAAGACCGTGACTTTTGGCAAAATCGTCCAGTTTTGGTAATGTGTAGGTTGATTGATTAAAGGCTTCAATTTAGTGGGGGCAATTTTATTATGAGCATAAAAAATATTGTATTATTTTTTTGCATTACAAGTTTTTAGCATAAATACTGCAGATTGTTACCATTGGTATTCACAGCACGTCACGTTTAAATAGTTGCGACTCCTACTAAGAAAGGAAACGAATATTATGGTACCTCAAATTCCCCAACCCATCTGTCATCACCATCGAAAACAAAATTAAAATGCAGCATCATTCATCAAATCATCACATAACATAAAGGGAGATAGGCTAAATCATCGAAACGAAAAGAGAAAAAGGTGAGATGGCGGTCAAATGCGATTTTGTCATGTAAAAAGGTATATTATTAAGTCACAGAGACGACGGTGCTCGCAAGGTGGACAAAAACTGAAATAGACTCACGTAACATCGCATCGGCGGCACGTACGGGGCTCGTAGCGTAATGATGAGAATCAATTTGTAACTACCACTTAAGATTGGGCCGCTAAAGCCCCACCGAGCCTCGAGTGATAATTTACCGAGAATATTATCTAACTTTACATAGGAAAGAAAGAAACAAAGAAAAATTTCCCTTATCAAGAAACCCCTCAAAACAGTGGTAACGAAAGACTTCCCTTACATATGCTATGTACGTGATTACTGATTTTATCTACCTCCGAGACCTCTCACTTAGAGTTAGTTATAGAAAAACATAACCTTTCCTTTTGACTTTGCTGTAGATGGGTAAAAAAGCAACCTCTAGAAATTAAGAGGTCATTATTTATATCTTAATTTTTGTGTTTAATTTAAAACTTTGACTACCCACTTAACTGACCATGATCTTTCCAACTTTGACGCCCTCTCAAGCTCTTATGTCATTCACTCATGACATGACATCATGATTTTGTTTGCTTCGCCCAAAGTATCGTGCAATTTTATCTATAGTCCATTTTATCTCTTCGGGACATTATTTTTGTGACATTTAGTCACACATAAAATACGTAATGGCCGCTATATGATGATGGTAAAAGATCCGATGAAATTATTGAGAAATTTGCAAATCCAATGTTGGTGGCCTTCTTTCTATGTAAATATCCTTTTTATTTATAGAACAATGCTGAACTCAAAAGCTTTTATGTCAAGTTGTGTTTAAACATGATGACAATGAGTCATCTCCGTTTGCACCGCTAAGAAAGCATAAAATCGTATCTTCCTTCAAATCTAGACTGCTTAGGACACGTTATGATATTATCTCGCGCGCAGTATGTAACCACTAAGTTCTCAGTACAGCTAATCCTTTAATACAATCTGCCGGTTCCCTTTTAGGACATCACCTATCTTTATTCATCACCGTTCTACGCATGCGGTGTTTCCACTTCTTTTGACTTCAAAAGGAACCGAATTCGTTTAGGACTTTAGTGCTACTTAAACTATTATAGCTTTAATACTATTATTATAGTTATTTATCTTATCGGATACTGAATTATTATTGTGGTATATTTTATGATTAGTAGTAGCTGCTGCTGTCCTTTACTTTTTCTTCATGCTGTTGACTCTTATGGCACCAAGTACTATTTATTCTGTGATAGCGTTTATTCCGACAAAAAAAGATTAATATCATACAAAAAAATCTTCAAATGATAAGTGAAAGGTGTTGACTGAATTATTCTAGCATCAAATTTCTTTTTTCACTGAATTTAGGCTTCACACTGTCAGAACATCTGTTTCTAGCACACAGTATTCAAATACACCCAAATTCTAACCATGTCATTGTGTCACGATTTCTGCATTTCGCCAAATTAAATAAGCCCGGTAAGAGTCTTTGCTTTAGCCTGTTATCAGGCGTTGTGTTGTTGATAAAACGTATGCTAAATGCATTTTGTTTGCATTTGAGATAGCTTATCTGTGTTCCTTGTGTTCATCTGTGATTATTTGTGTAAGGCCGCAGCTCTATAATATTATAGCTTGCATCAGGATTCAACTCGTGATCTGCAAGTTTTTATAACATCAAGTAACTTATTTTCATAATTTTTGTATTTCATAATTGACGGCCTCCGTGGCGTAAGACGGGCTGCGAAGCGTCAGGTTTTGTCAGCGTCAGGCAAAGATTTGTGTGAACCACAAATATTTGCTCTGAGTCTGGGTGTTTGTAGGACCATGGTCCTCGTAGTTTTTGATTCCCTAGATACAGGGAATCCTAGTTAGGGGTCAGGACCTATGCATATGAAGGCGAAGCGTTAAAAAAAAAAACAATTAACTATTGATTAGATTATGAAATGAAAATAATGACTACAAATTAAATTATATTAAATACCGTACCTTTCCCCGTGTTTAACTTCGATTTATTTTGATACATTTCTCAGAAACAATTGAGAGCTAATAATTTTAATTTCCATGGAACTAATTCGTACTGTAGACTACAAACATTCGTTGTTAGCATATTTTGTAAACGCCATCTTTGATTACATTTCTCTAATTTCGCTAACGCATTCTACGAACCTCTGTTTTCTGGGCTTGCAAAACATTGAAAGCTATTTAAAAACAAAGCATTTCTGTGCTGTTCCGACTAGGAGTAACTGTAGCTGGCGTTTGTAAACTTCGTAGTTAACAATTGTACTGTTTTCAAGATTAGGTATTTTGCCGTCACGTGCAGTCGCGAAACTATTTAGATTTTATTTACGTTCTTGAAATTAGGTTATTCAATTGGTTGTTGCTTTTCGGTGAAAGAAAACATCGCGAGGAACCCACATATCCGAAAATAATTTCAGAGGTGTGTGATCCACCAATCCAGGTCCCCAAGTGGATTATGGTCTAATCCTCCTCACGAAAGTTTAGAGAGACCCGTGCCCAGCAGTGGGCCGAAATGGATTGATGGTGATAATGATGATGAATTGGTTGTGTGTGACGTAAACTTCCAAGTAGTATTTAATTGAAATTAAATTACTTGCTGTTAATCGTGTCATTAGGTAATCCCTACATCCCTAACTATATTATAAATGCGAAAGTAACTCTGTCTGTCTGTTGCTCTTTCACGCCTAAACTACTGAACCGATTGAAATGAAATTTGGTACAGAGATAGTCTAGAGCCTAAGAAAGGACATAGGGTACTTTTTAATGCGAGTAAAGCATTGTAAGGGTTTGAAATAGGGGATGAAAGTTTGTATGGAAATATGTAAGGTTTCGGCTACCACTGCACCGATTTAAAAAATTATTTCACTAATGGAAATCTACGTTGACAGCGAGTAACATAGGCTATATTTTATCCCCATATTCGCGCGGGAACAGGAACTACGCGGGTAAAACCGCGGGGCGCAGCTAGTGTTATCATAAAAAATATCCGTGGCCGAACCTGCAGGAAGTGCTTTGGTGAGGTAGTAATTTGGCAAAGCTACAATTGACGCGGCAATTTCAACCGCATACTAGTACTTTATGATGTATTTGATAACCCATGTTTGTAAACCAAGAGCCGAAACAAAACCATAGATTGGGCATAATCCCGAAAACCCATAAAATACGGTTTCGTCACTTGACCCAAATGCACACGCACGCAATGCAGATAAGATTACAGTGCAAACTGACAACACGGTTTGTTTGTTTGTATTGATAGAGGCCCAAGGTCGTTCGTTACCGCCGTGTATCGATTTTCCCAGAATCTTTTCCGCTTTTCCCAGGTCAGTTAGGGCGGGCGCGGGAAAGAATGGCACTCTGTTATACAGGACCCCGATCTTTTTCCCGTTTTTCTATTTCGTGAAACATAGAGAATCTCGTATTGTCATTTTATTTCCGTAATCACATAAGTTATATAATATCTATGTGTGACCTTTTGTATGGTACTGCGTTATCCGTCCTTTAAGTAATAAAAGGACAAGAAAAAATTGGTTGTCTGTAAAGTTGGTTTACGGACGATTGTTTAACGTGACAACGTCATAACATAACATTGATGAATTTATTGCATACTTTTATAAATAAAATTGAATAATTTTTTAATAATAAAATAATAAATACTTGAAATTATACTAGTTATTATTGTAGATTATTGGCGCAGGGTTCAGGGGATTTGTGAAAATAGAGACAGTCCGTTCACGTAAAAACTTGTAATCAAAGAAGTTCGGTGACACGCACGACACCACACGAGAAATACAATAAGAACACTTAACAAATAACGAGGGGCTGTATCGAAGCCCGAGGTGAGCAGCGGGGTGCTCCGGTGGCGATTTGGCCCGCGCGCGCGCACTCTTTCGAATTTGCGAGGCGACACTACTAGAAAAACATGGCGGGGGTGGCGTGCTTCCTGCGTCCGACTACCACGTGACGTCTTCGGACGCCTTCGGATGCGCTCGGCCAAGATCGCCACCAGCGCACCGCCTCTCGCTCCGCGCCATCAATTTAAACATAATAAAATAGATTGCTGTGTTGGCAACATTCCCACCCCCGTGTTACTAAACACCATCGTCAGTGGGCAACACAGCAACCTTTACAACGGTTTCAACAATTCTTTACACGTCTTAACTATAACAACTCTGACCTGACCATCGCGGCCTGGGTGTACTACGCTAATTACGCCCCTAGGCCACATGTTACGGGGTTGGTTACACAAAAAAATAAAAAAGTACAATTAAAGTAAAATTGACACGGCGTCTACTATTCTAATCTGTGGCACGCCGTTGAATCACTTTAGTCGCTTTGGCAACGTCAGAACATATTCCCTTAGCCAGCGCTTCCAGAACGAGTCCGCCAGAGCCTGAGTAATTTTCCAGGCTTTCCTTCCATCATAGGCATCGAACAACCTTCTTTCCCATTCATTCAATTCATTCTCTTTTAATTTCTCACCCCATCCTATGCCAGATCTCCACACCTTCTGCAGCAGAATTTTCAACTTAATCGTATACGGATATAAAAAGCCTAACCAGTCAAATATAAAAAAGATAAATTTAAAAAAATCACGCTTCGTAGGTATAACTTTACCCTGCACTATGGCCGGCAATAATCTTTTAAACGAAAGATCAAACGCCAGCCGATCATCTTTAGGTACCCGTATAATTCCTAGAGTCCGTTCACCGACGTTCGGAGAATTGTCGAGACTCACTGAGCCAGGCACAGCAGCAGGTAATTCTCGACGCAGTTTGGGTGGGTCTATCACCCACCCCCGAATCGCGAATCCACCCGTGGCGCGAATCATCGACATGTCTCCGATCAGCTGACACGCTAACTCAACCGACTCCACAACCTGACAGGTATACGCAGCCGCATACTCGGGGTTCTTGTTCACCTTACTCTCTACGCTACGTAACCGCTTGATAGCATAATCGTAGTTGTCAGGTAAATGTACCTCGTCACGTGACCTGAGCAATCCTACCTCGCAGCCGCTATCAACTCGGTGGCTAGTACTGTCCAGGATCTCACACGCTCGCTCGGTCTCAACATTCTTACGTGACACTTCCATTATACCTATAGACTCGAGTTCAAATTGTTGTTTCACCAAATCAAATGAGTCGTTTGCTATTTCTGACACTAAATGAACAGACTCAGGGCTGGATTCAGAAAATATACCTAACGGCCCATGTACAACCCACCCTAACTTCGTAAGCGACGCCACGGGTTGACCGGATTTACCTTGCAGTATCTCTTTGTTTACAATTAAATCCCAATGATCCTGACCTATCAACATCATTGGCTTGGCAGAGATCATCTCACAACAGCCCAAGTCACGCAAATGGGCGTTTTGAGCTAAAACTTTGGCGGGCACGGTCTGGGGCGGCAAGTCAATATTCTGAATAGTGCGAAAAGCTACATTATGACACGCACCATTAGGGCCGCGAATTAGCGCAGTAATCCTATGTGAATTACAATCGGTAACTATTTGACCACGCGCGCTTACAATTTTTAACGGGGATGCGGGACCACTTACATCGCCACTTAATACACTATCAATCAAAGATACTGTGGCCCCGTCATCTAGTAACGCATAACACATATGCACGACATTATTAACAGTAACGGTCACAGGAATAATTTTCAATAATGTTTTGGTGCATCGCTCACCCATACTCGTCACTGACTCGGCACTCACAAACGACGTAGATGGCGCACGAGCCACCGCGGCGGACGTGCCATGCGCCGCCGTGGCGGGCGAGGGCGAGGGCGGAGCGCCGGCGCCGGCGGCCGCGGGCGGCGGCGGCGTCGCGCCGCCGCGGCCGGCCGCGCAGGCACCCGACTTCACGAAGTGAAGAAGCGTATGGTGCGGAGAACGACACTTCGCGCACCGTTTCGCTTGACACTGATAACGATTGTGTTGTTTTATCAAACACTTAAAACAAAGTTTATTTAGTTTCACAAAGTCCCACTTTTCGAATTCACTTTTATTTACAAACATTTTGCACTCTGACAAACTATGATTTCCACTGCACAACGCACACGTAACGTTTACGTTTCCGTCCGATGGTCGGCGACTACGCCACGATAACGGCGGGGTCGTTGAACTCGCCGTCTGCGTGTCGTCCGGCTGATCTACGCTGGTATGAACACGTTGGAAGTCCGCTCGGCGGCGCGGGTCGGTTGCGCTTACATTGTTGCCGGCAACGGCGAAGTTCCGATTGCGGTAGGTATTCGGTTCGGTATTCATAGGGATGTAATAGGCTGCCGCCCGCGACAAATGGCCGATGAACTCAAGTACTACGTTAAGGTTCGGCGACACACGCAGGTCTTCTTTCACATTTAATTTCATAACGTACTCGCCGTACTGAGCTCGTTGAACGGGCGTTAGTTTGAACAATAACTCTTGTGTTAACTGCGGGTTGTTAATGTAGCCTTCTGCTTTTATGTTGTTCAGTAGGTATACACAATTTCTGACTACGGAGGTCATCTGACGCAGTTCGACACCACTATCTGACACTCGCGGTAAACTTCTAATCTTTCGTATTGCAGTCTCTAACAGAAGGTTAGGATGTCCGAAATCTTCTTCCAGAGCGCATATGATGTCCTTGGGGTCGGCCCCCGTACGGAGGAGATCTTCGACGGCGTACTTGGCCGCGCCACGGAGCGATGTCTGTAGTCGCACGGTGTTTTCGTAGACACTGTAACTTGGCGCGGTATTTTCATATGCTCTTCGGTACGATAACCAATCTACTGGGTTGCCGTCGAACACTGGTAAATCGTAGGTATGTCTCGGCTTCTGTTTCGACATATTGTTAATTATTACATCAGCAAGATGCAAGATGTCGGACGGGGCGACCGGGTGGGTAAGCGCGGGCGCAAGGGGCGCGGGCGCGGGGGGTGCGGACTCGAGCGGAATTTTCCGGTTCGAACACGTGGCGTCCGTTGGCGATCCAACCACGTGTTTGCTGGCTTGGTTGGTTTCGATGAGCCAATTTTCCACGTTTACAGATTCACACACACTCAACGGTCTATCTTCGTTCTCTTCTTCTGCGAGCTCGGCGATGTCGAGGGCTAATTTCTTCTTTATAACTTCTTCTCTTACTTTCGCTAGTTCTTTTTCGGCTTCATAAACGGCACGTAGGCGCAAAGTTTCGCGGCTCAACCGACTAGAGCGCGACTTCGACGAGGCAGCGTCACCACGCGGGTTCGTAATGGCGCGCGTCGCCGCGATGTCGCGCTGTTCGTCAGCCAAAGCATGAGCTTTGCTCCTCGTTATGCATCCGTTTGTCTCCATTTTCACAGTGATCCGGCTTTCGAAGGACTATTATTGTAGATTATTGGCGCAGGGTTCAGGGGATTTGTGAAAATAGAGACAGTCCGTTCACGTAAAAACTTGTAATCAAAGAAGTTCGGTGACACGCACGACACCACACGAGAAATACGAAAAGAACATTAAACAAATAACGAGGGGCTGTATCGAAGCCCGAGGTGAGCAGCGGGGTGCTCCGGTGGCGATTTGGCCCGCGCGCGCGCACTCTTTCGAATTTGCGAGGCGACACTACTAGAAAAACATGGCGGGGGTGGCGTGCTTCCTGCGTCCGACTACCACGTGACGTCTTCGGACGCCTTCGGATGCGCTCGGCCAAGATCGCCACCAGCGCACCGCCTCTCGCTCCGCGCCATCAATTTAAACATAATAAAATAGATTGCTGTGTTGGCAACACTAGTAATCAGATTTTTTTAAATACAATAATAATTAACCTGTCAAGAAGAGAAGAGAGATAGATGCGGCGCAAGCGTACAATGAGCGTAACGAGACAATGTGTCAACATTTTCGTGCATGCAGCCGGCGTTAATCGATTTATTAGAAGTTGCCACGTCAAAATCAATAGCATCGTATTGGATATGTCGGGTATAGCTTAACCCCCTTATTTATAAAAAGTTATCGAACGTCACTTAGTACTGCGCAGTACAAATTTGTAGTGCGCGATTTTATGAAACGTCACAAAACTTTTTATGAATATGGGGGTAAGTTTTTTATAGATATTTACGTTTGTGTGCTGGCCAGTAAGTCGTATCTGAATGAAACTTCTTGTGCGTTAAAAGGCTATATATCCAGCTGTGAGTTGAGACCGAAACGAGTATCTTTTTAGTTTCATAGCTCCCTGACTCCGGGTAGTTAATTCGATTTGATAAAAACAATTCGAAGTAAGACTTGTCATTCTAAATCAGTTCTTATCAATGTGTTATAATCTTGTATCTATAGGGTGTGGTTGCTAGGAGCACTAGTAGTTAATTTTGCTGTCTGATATAATTTAATCAATAATTTTATGTTTATTTGGTGTTGCGTGGTGATAACTATCTTTATAGAAAACAATTATAAAATTCGTTAAAGTATTATACCTACGCTATTAACCTCTAAACGAGCTTGACCCTTTAACACCATTTATTCTCACTCCTTTTGTAATAAAAAATAATTTACTTATTATAGTTAAAATGTTACCAATAGTTATTTTATTTGTTAAAAATATATTATACCTAGAATATCAAGTATGTGAATTTCATCAAATCACAATTGCTTTTTTTTTTTAGTTGAGACCGCGTGGTATCGTCCAGAAATACGACAAACGTGAAATTATACAGAGTACATTAACATTTAACACAGATAAAATAAATCTGAAATACAGTTCCTACATTATCCTTCGATGAAGATAATACCAGTTCACAATCACAAAAACTATCCGTTATCAACGAGACAATAGCATAGCTGTCATAAAACTTATTCCCGCTATAAAAGGTTATAAGTATAATCCAATATAACGAGTGCAACTTGTTGGCGTAACTCACATGTGTCATGTTCAGAGTATAATCATTATATTTCATTCATGTACAGTCAGCAACAAAATAGCTGTTAATGTAATACTAAATTATGAAGGCTTGAACTGTACTTCCTACAGCGTTTACAGGGCTCATTGTACTATTTAATCGAATGAACTGGCGATGGCGATGATGATAGTTGTGGTTATGAAATAGAAAAATAATTAACACAACGATTGCCTAAAACAAAAATGCCACCCAAAACTAATTAATTCCAATATCCATGCATTGCATTGCACGGCTCCATTTTTTCTTATATTTACCGACCAGCACAAGTTGCATACAAATGAGCGTTATTTATCAACATTGTCGTAAATAGACTGTATATAGACAGGGTGAGGACGCCCTGTATATTTTTTATAGACAAATATTTTTACACGTGACGAAAAAATTATCTCCGAACCTCTTGCGATTTCAAATGAGTTATTATCAAAGTTAATCCATTTAAAATTTAACTGAAAACCCCACTACAAAATCCGTCCAAAGCAAAATCAGCAACTCAGTTATCAATGCTATCAGTAACAATTAATGGTAGATACTCATATATGACATGTATACACACTTGAGTTTTGGAGTGATACTTCTGTTAGATAGATCGTCATATCAGATTTAAAATCACGTTTTTAGTAAGGACTCTGGGTACAAAAGACGCGCGACATTACAAAGGCGCCACTTGTGCGAATGTGCACGCAACGTGTGTTTTTCTTTACTAGCACTGGCGTGACGTCGTAAATACACTCAATCACATGCGTGTGCGTCCACACAACTGCTGTGATAAAATTGCCATTACAGTCGTGAGGGTTAGATCGCCAGGCGAGTTTTCGCTTGCCGCGTAACGTTATCAAAAACACAAAGGTCTGTGTTTTCAACAGTGAACGTGAAGAAATAATAGCACTTTTATGGTAACGAACAAAAAGTCACGTGAAAATGTATTTTTATGCTGAAAGAAGTTGGGTCTATATTAGGACGCCAACAATCTTTTGTTTTGATAGAACTTTGTAAACAAATCTGCTAAACGTTTCGGAAAGCTGTTGAAAGAAATCGTGAGCGGAATCATTCTGCTTTCTTTCACATTGCTCAGTTAAGTACCTACATTCACGATTACATTTGTTAGGCACATAATCACGTGAAAAGTCTAGTACGCCTCCAATGCCCCTGGTTTCCTAGCCTCTTAAGTTTCCCTGACCAGCTCCGAACGTCAACGTCACAGCGGCAAACTAAATCTACTAATCAGGCGAGAGACGCTGTAATCAAATTGTCTGCGCGCGCTTTCCCGTCTTCTGGAGAAAGCATTCGCCTAAAGCCTGGAGGCTCGGTGTAAACCAGTGATTAAGCTTCCATGAAAAACGTAGTGCAATATTGGGAAGGCAGTTAACACTTTGACTACTAAGCCGATTTTCTTGTCTAGCCAACGATACGGATCTGCACACACCGTTGTTTTTTCCCATACAGCTAACACCACAGTTGTGTTTTCAACAGGGAACGCGTTAAAAGACAAGATCAAATGCGACGAGTAAAATAAAAGTGATTAAATAACAACTTCCTTAGGCCATTTGCCTATGCAAGAACAACAAGAATTTTAATGAGTAAAGAATTAGTCGTCTGAATTCCCTATACAGATTCAGGGTGTTCCCACAGCGGTCCTTCAAAGCGAGACACATTCTAATCTTAGCATGTTAACCACCATCAACGTTTAATACTTTTCTCTTGATAATTGTGTCACTTCATCGAATGCTGCATCCTGTGCCTATTCGAGTCTGTTACGCGCTACAAAGTACGCAATAGCGCCCAAACCACCCCAACAATCTCACCAATATACTGCTTTTCAAACAACGAGCAAGCTTACGTACTGGTTGTAATATTCTATAGATACTTCAGAAGGCCTATATCCGATATGTCTGTCACATTACAAATTAGCTTTCGACGCTTCTGCTCATTGCCATTAGAAACCACGATACCCTGTTTACGCGTATTAGATGAGTTTCTACTGCTAATGTGAGCAAACTCACGTTTTATATCAGAGATGAAAAACGAAGGACTTTATTGGGACCGGTTTGGCAAAAGGATTATATAATTGACACCACTACTGATGGTCGACAGTTGTTAAATGTATAGTTTCTCCACAAAGCTTCAAAATTCAACCCATATCGGCCCACTGTTGAGTACGGGCCTCCGCTCACTTTTGTGAGGAGGATTAGGGCATAATCCACCACGGGGGCCCTGCCCTGCCACCTCCAAAACAATCCTCGGATATGTGGGTTTCCTCACAACGTTTTCCTTCACCGAAATGTGAGTGATAATTACGTAGATATGTTTTTATAAGAAACACATTGGTACGTACTAGGATTAATAAGTTAAAATTACTAAGTCAGTAAAGATATATTTTTTCTCATTATTTTTATTATTATATTTATATTTTATTTTTAGTGTCCGCGCGCTGATAACACATATATCAGACAAACACCGAGTAAAACTTCAAATTAATCATTTCGGAGGCCCTACTCCTACACGCCAGTAACTTCTAGGATTATTTATAGAAATCACGTTTAGTTGTAGCAAGATAAATATGTATACAATTGACAATTTAAATATCAAGGTTAATGATAAAATAATGTTTTGATAGATAACGGTTTATACCTTTTAAGCAAATGACATTGACATAGCTTAACTTCGAATATAATAATCTTATGCTAATTGGTGTGTTAATGTTCATCCGTTAATTATAAACCATTTTAGTTAAATTAATAAATATAATTTTACAATATTTTACACGCAACCAATATGAGTATGTATCATGTACCATTGCTAGACTCTTTATCATACATAATGCGTATTGTATGTATTATTAAAAGTGTCTTATTATTGGTATATTTATGAAAAAATCCTTTTCTTTTGCCTGAGTGACGACTTGAGCAAGTCGTTTACCTGATGGTAAGCGCTACGCCTGCCCATAATAGAAAAAAATCCTAAAAAAAAAAAACAAAAAATAAAAATTCTTATCTGTCTAATTATTATTACGTACATATTTTTTTCACGCAATAACTACAGAATGGATTTGGATTAAATTTGGCACACAGATAGTTTATTATCTGGATTAACACATGGGATATTTTTTTTCTCGAAAATATTAACAGTTCCCGTGGGATTATACTCATTACGGGTGAAACCGCGGGGCGCAGCTAGAAATTTAATAAGCAAAAACAGCCCATATTAACAGGCAACTGGCATTGAAACAAGTCATTAAGGACATAATATTACTTTATTATACTGCAATATTTATCGTAATATTCATTATCAATCATGAGAGTGTTAATTAATAACAATCACTACGCTTTCACATGATAAATGTGACTAATAAAGGATAAAACACACTGATTACACATTTCCTGATATATTTTACCCAATTAGCACAATTCACTTCAATGCCTACATTGAAAATAGGTGGGCACGGCAGAACTAAAAAGTAATAATAAAAAGGTAAGTAAATATAAATTTGACTATTGTGAACATTCAATCAAATAATTAGAAATACAAAACGCCTCCGGAGAGAATCAACTTAAAAAGTATCACACCTCGAAAAATCGCATCCATTACGTACCTACTCTTTAGTAAATACTAACCGTGACAGATTGTTTGATTAAATAATCAAACAATCTATCACAAATTACCAAAACAAACATCCCAAACGAACTCAAATAAC
This sequence comes from Campaea margaritaria, assembly GCA_912999815.1. Classification (NCBI taxonomy): domain Eukaryota; kingdom Metazoa; phylum Arthropoda; class Insecta; order Lepidoptera; family Geometridae; genus Campaea; species Campaea margaritaria. The sequence continues at coordinate 11,761,255 of OU538790.1, forward strand.
CTTCTAACAAACTCACCCATTACAAAACAACTAATAATTGTAACAATCAAAAAAAACTTTCGACAAAACATTAACAAATGTTCATCATACAATCTCAAAGCCGGGGGCACTCAAACGAAAACGAAATGTTAAACAATATCTGACCACAGTAATATAATAAGGACTTGAGTGAAAGTGTGAACGCCCGCGCAAAAAAGCTTCCTATTAATGTGAGAACCGACAATTTCGACCACTTCGGGTTGACCTATGGCTTATTAGATTTAAGCGGGGGTGAGGTTAATCTATGCTTTTAAGATAGCTTGGTCGTAGCACACGCTAGGAACTGAAATCCTGATCGTACATCGTTACACAATAATAGTCCAATAGCAGTGAATGTTAGGACACCTCCACATGAAAGCACGCGTTTAAGAACGGCATAAAGCTGAATTTTAACAATGCATCTAAAAAATTCTTCCGTATAAAAAGTAAGGTAAAAAGTTCTTATATTTTGGGCGTCGATGAAATCTCATCTACCTCATAAGAGATACAAGCCAAGCTTTAAGGAAAACGACCGTGTCGTAAAAGGAAATAAAACGACGATGAAATGGCATCGCAATTGCAGCAGCACTTAGCGACTCGCGCTGCCAATATTGTCTCAATCGACTGGGAACAGTTTCGAAAGTCAAATATTACGATTAGGAGCAATAATTTTGGAAAGGTCGAGGAGTTCAGCGTCGCCATGTTGTCGTTTCCGTGCCTACCCGCCATTAGGTACATTGTACAGGCTGTGTGCTGCGCGCACGCAACCTGCAGAAACTGTTAGCTAGATTTACTGTACGCTGTTGCGCCATTCGTAGAGCCCCTGTCAATTTGCTAAAGCAAACGTTACGGGAACTAAACTTAGTCCAAAAGTAAAAAAAAAATAGAGACTATACTGTTATCCTACTAATATTAGAAATGCGTAAGTTTGTGAGGATGGATGGATGTTTGTTCCTCTTTCACGCAAAAAGTACTGAACGGATTCGAATGAAATTTGGAACACAGATAGTTTATAACCAGGATTGAGTAATAGAGTACTTTTTATCCCGATAGTCTGTTCCTGTGGGACAAAACGGGAACTACCCGGATGAAACCGCGGGGCGCAGATAGTTTATTATATTTCTTACTGTGCATATAAAATATAACTTTATAAAAATAATTTAAGTTCAACGATAACTACGTTGACTGAAGAGTCACCATCGTCTTGGCCTGTGTTCGTGGGACCATAGTCCTGAAACCTCCTGATAACCTAGATACAGATAATTCTAGTTAGGGGTCAGGATCCGTATGTATGTGATCATAACGCGAAACATCCAAACAGTATTAATTTCACTAGAGTCAACCTTATCCCATTTCTAAAGCCTTAAATAACGGAGACATCGTTTCTACCGTCACGAACCTAATTGTAATAGCTATGTCCGCTTCGAGTAACAGAGTCAAACGACTTCAATACCGTCCAATAATCAAGCCATGCATTAAAACAAAGAAAGTAACATTATAGTTAATCATACCGCACGACGTATCTGTAAATGCCGATGCCCAATTTCTCCTATTACGTGAAGTGTTCAACACTCTCCAGTGAAGGTTATTAATATTGGACGCACAAAACATTATCTGTGTAGAATAGAATAGAATAGAATAGAATAGAGAACTCTTTATTATACACAAAAAAAAAGTTACATTGATAACATATCTGAAGAAAGAATAACTCAATGTACTTACAATTTGAAGAGTGAACAATTTTCAAATTGATATAAATGGTGCAGAAGAACGATGGTGGCTGGGTACCTGGTGCGCTTTGCGATCCAATGATACCGGGTCCGAAACCTCGCACCAACGATTTACCTTCATGATGCAGTTACTAGGACAAGTTAGTAGTCCTGAAATGGCACACGATAGGATACATTTCACTATCATAATCATCATAGTCAACACGTATTGTAATTATGGTTTAACATTATAATTTTCTAAATGCCATAACACTTGTGTAATCCATCAGCAAACTAAAGTAATTTTCCAGACGTTTAATACTGGGCTAACGAGAAAAGCCCGTCAAAGGGAGCTTTCAAAGCTGCCCTAATTCAGCGGAGATGGACGCGCCATCTCTATGCGGAATTAGTTTCTTTAGTCTAATTAAGAGTAGATAGATAGATAAACTCTTTATTGAAACACTACAGGACAAAGACAACTTAAAAACTATAACAAAACAAGTTTAACAATTAATGTCACAACGGGCGGTCTTATCGCTCAGAGCGATCTCTTGTAGACAACCATGCATGGAGAGGAGTAACTTTGAATGTAAATGTCTTTTAATACAGACGGATAATAAATTAAGCATTAAATTAAGCCGGCACGACCATAGGAGTCCGCGAACGTCTCCGATTTGTGTTCACCTTTGCTGCCAGGGTATCTTGTCTCATGTAACGTAGCAAACATTGTGGCTTTCAAAATAATAGTGAATATTAAATTTCACCAGGAATTTGTTAAAAATAATTGCCATCCATCACAATAAAAACCGAACGTAACACTTTAAAAACATCAACAATACAGTCCACTATTCAATCAATATATTCAAATTGAAAAACGCAAATCATTAACGAATAAAAGTTGACGACATCCAAATAATTTAATAAAAGAAATTAACAAAGCATGTAAAGAGTGAAATTGAGAGTGTAACAATTATTTATCGAAAGTTATAAAATATAATTGGCGAGAGGTGATAGTTATTTCACCGACAGTTTTGGAATAGTTTCATTATTTCACACACATTTAGTTTTATTATTTCGCAGTTTTATTATGACTGTTATTTCGCAACAGTAACGTAAGTTTTACACAATATATCTGGTTATAGAATGCTGTACGAAGGTATTACTCGTTAATGACTTAAAGCAAAATTAGCAGCAAAACTTCGTAACAAGCAATGCTGATAAACTTTTAGGAACAGGGGGGCACTAATCGAATCACTATTTTAATAACAAAAAGCAGTAATATACGGCCAAATTCATGTAAACTAAACCACCGTGCGTGTTGAGAAATTAACTTAAAAAGCTTTAACTTAGACTTACCCCTTAACAAGAAGCTGCCACTAAGCTAAGCGAAAACCCGCAATTTATACCACTAATGAGATGTTCTCACCACGGCTGAGAATTATAAGGGTACCGTCACAGCGAGAGGTTTTACTTTTAGTCATAAAGGTAATTAGTAAGGCTGTGGTTTTAGCTTGACGAGATATAAGTTATTATGTGGTTTTAGTGAAATAGGCTCGGCGCGCCCACGCTAGGGTCAGAACGCAAGTGCTCTCTAGACATACTCTTCTCAATAATTAAGCGTCAGATCTCGTTTGTACTGTCAATATTGTATAAAGCTTACATCAAATTGAGGTAAGCCAAACCATATATGTCATCCAATCAAACCAAACAAATTATTCTATGATTAAAATACCCTAAACCCTCTATGTTAACTATTTGTGCACGTACCTTTCCTTGTGTGTGGCCGTACCTTAAACCTTTCATTAGGACTGAAAGCCTTTTGCTCACATTTCATTACTTAGTACCATGTTTTTTGCTCAATGCTAACTTGCTAAGTTAATTCCTCTGAATAGGAAGGCTCTACTTAGACAAACTTTACGATGAAAGGTTTACTGTGTCAACTTTTGATTAACTTCGCAGACACAGTTAAGAGCTCGCCGGATAAATAAATCGTCTAGCATTAATAAACGGCTAGACTGCTCTATAGTTTGTTTATTAGGGTTTGCTCAGGGCCAATAAATGTATCTGTAGGGTTGCTGAAGATTTTGTAACTTAAATAATTTCGGGTGGAATTCATTTAGTTACTTTAGAGTTCACCGTAGAGAGCGTAAGGAATTAAATTTTCTTAGAGTATTTGTTAGAAGTATGAACTGATGCCAGTTAGAAGGCTATTGCGATATTTTCGGTCTGATACAGCACTGGGAAAAACGTTGACACAGCAATTCTTAGAAAGTGTGGCAGCTTTTAATTACAGACGAGTCTGAACCTACTCGAAAAAAATATATTTTACAACATCATCTGACCGTAAAAGTCGGACAATGGTATGAATAATTCAGAAGAGCCGCAGAACACAATGGCACCTGCCCTTAGTCCCATCGCACCATGGGAACGTTCGCAGGAGAGGGGTGTCACGCACCACGGGGCACCATGAGGCACTACGTAGCAATTAGTGCGTGCGTGAATCATGGAGTTATTGTAAAGGAAGGAAGAATTTTGATCGAAAACTTGTCAGTCAGAACCTTAAAGGTAAAAAAGATCAGATCATCCACAATTGAAAACTTTAAATTGTCTGATCCGCAATCCAATCGCAGTAGCAGTAGTTTTGGAGTGGCAGGGCTCTTCTGCAAGGTCCGCTTGGGGAATTACCACACTTTTCTTTGCCAGATATTCATCTGCTAAGTAGTAGTGTGCAAACATTACTGTATTACGGTTTGAAGGACATTGTTTTCAGCGAAATTACTGGACATATGAGACTTCAGACCCGTTGTCTCAGGGTGACGAGCGCAGTGCAGTGCCGCGCAGGATTATGCAATGCAAAATTCTAGGTGGCATCGTAACTTTTATGGGCAGGCGTAGCGCTTACCATCAGGTGAGCAACTTGCTTGTCTCGTTAGTAACATAAAAAAATAGTAGAAAGCCTACAGGCGCAAAGTAAGCTATCGTGTAAACGAAAACACGTTTTGGCATTGAAAGGCGAACACGCGACGGCAAATTACTAAAGTAAAATTCTACCGCAGCGGGCGCATGTTAACGTGATTTATAACAATTTAACTGCGGCCGATGCTATAAATTTTTCTTCGAACTTGTATTTGGGACACAGGCCAGTGACGTGCCGAGCTGACCGCACCAACTTGATTGCAATCAGAAACAATCACTGCATTACAGTGTCGAGTATAACCAGACTGATGGGAAGCATGTCCTGCAATAGAAACCTAACAAATTGAATGAGATTGAAATAATGTAAAGAGAAGGTTTAGGTCACTGGTCGCCTTATATCGGAATTCCGAAGAACAGTGTCAAGTATTGTATGCCCGCAGCGTGAGAGCGTCATTGGAAAACACACATGTATGGGCGGATGGTTATTAAGAACATGGTTGTTGCGCTGATAATGTACAGTTTACTCAAAATGTCTCGCAAAAAAAACAATGGGAGTTCGAGTGAAATTTCCCTTTCGTTTAGCAGAACACACTTCCGGTGTCTCTAAATTGTCGATACACGATAACCAACGACAAGAATAGGTGCATTAACACTTAACTTTTCAATGTCTCGCTCAATCGTATCTGATGATATGAAAACAACGGTCCTTGATTAGAGAAAGTTCTACCGGCCTGTGGATACAATACCTAATCTCTTTATACCATCTGGGTTAAGTAGGTGGTTTTTATCTTAATTTCCTCGCGACAATGATGCATAGGCATCGGAAGGCGGTGCTCCGACACGCGAGCTAGTATCGGAACGGTAAAACGGCAATGACATTGAAAAAGTCCGATACTACGAGAGCGGCAGCGAGAGTTTCGTAATTATCACCTGTCATCGTGCAACGGTTACTTTGACAGCTTTATAGAGAGTGCAGATAATATTAATAGGTGTTGGGCGCAACAATGTTGTTTCCATTTCGTTTAAAGTCCTCGTGATGAATGCGCTGTTGAAATTAACACGTTCACTTCTGAAAACACAAAACTATGGTAATTTTCATAAACTAAACAAGATGGCTAGAGATATGGCTAGACAATAAAATCGGCTCAGTAGTCAAAGTGTAAAGTAAAGTTTACTTTGAGGACAGGAAATCATACTGAGCTTCTTGCGATGTTAGTTTGTAGCGTATTTACGTTCCGACTAAATATTGGAAATTATGCCCTCACAGCTTATTTGAATATCTTTGTCATTCGCTTAGATTATGGAAACCCTGACCCCAAATTGAAGTTCTCAGAACTGAGTAACACAGCAATAGAACATTTAATGATTATATTATAAATCAACAGTAATAAAGATTTAACAAAGAGCACTGCTATTGAAACTTGTTAATTATACCGGAAAAAAATATTTTAACACTCTATAGTTGGCTAAGAATAAAACAGATACTCACGTAGATTCTGCTAATAACCAATTTAGTACACATTTATTTACCTACTTGTTTGCTAAGATTAGTTTTATAACTCCGCACTAAAACAACTCGATTGTCGGAAGTAGGGTCAGCCCTCGCAGAAGTAGCGTATGAAATTCTAAATAATAATGTCATCACTTTAACACCTGCCTTACGCTGTCTAAACGTTACATATTTTATAGGATTTTGCATTTAATTTTAACGGTGTTTGCCTAAAGTTTAATTAACGCAATATTTCTTAAAATGCCACTTCTCTTGCAACTGTGGATTGATAGACTATTGTAAAAGCTCTCCAAAGGGTCCTGAATAAGAGCTGGAAGATTCAAATGCGAGTGATGAAAAAGTTGAATCCTTGAATTTTAACCTTAAGACGTTCCATAAAGTACTTCTCAGGGTTGTCACCATCATTCTCCCAAACGTGGCATCAAGGGCCGGCGGCGCTCGCGCACAGCGCAACCGTCGAGACAAAGCGGCGGCGGCGGCGGCGGCACCGTTACTCGATGCCCCCAAGAAAGTAACACAAGCAGAACCAGAATTAACTCTGTGTTAATTGAGCTGGAGATGAAATCTTTATTATGAGACAGTTGACAATATTAATGAAGTTGCTATTTGTAAAAGAGATGGTTGTGATGAAAGTGAACGCTAAATTCTCATCGGGTCTTACTTGGATTTGTAGAAATATGTAGATAGAAATACTAGAATCTAAATTTTATTCACAAATAGATTATATTTTTAATAGATTCGGGAAATATTTGTTTATCAAATTTTTTAGTCACAATTCCATACACCTGATCCCTAGCTAGAATTTTCAGATTTCCTGTAAGTATCTAGGAAATCAGGTACTCTAAAAACACGTGGTTCACACAAATATTTACCTGACCTAAACCGTAACCACAATCGCGCAATATAATTATAATTAGGTGGTTTTATAATACGTGGTGACATCAACGGAATCACGGCCAAAACTTGGACAAAGCCACAATAGCTAATATTTGTACAAAGCCTAAAAATCCTACAATGTATATCTTTTCACTCATATCACTTATCAGTGTCATGCCTACCTAATATAAATCCATTCGCTTTACTTTATCTTTGCGAATCGATCATTTCTAGCATTGATATACAGACTTTAAGAACTTCTAACAATAACACTATTTTTAAACTAATCGACAAAACATCTGACAGAATAATATATTTTCCAATACTAACTAGTTAGTGCATATTTTACCACTATACTATTATAAAAAGTAGGTGAGAATAACAACCATGACCTCAGTAGTGGAAATGGAAATATAATAAGCTTATGATAATAGGAAACAGACAATACACATAGCTCAGACCAAACCCCTCATTCATACTATATACTAATGTCTCGAAATAGCAACCAAAACTTTTCAAACGACCTGTTTTCTCACCGTACCGACCTTCGTAGAAAGAATCAGAAGCAAACTCGATCATCTGTCGCTTCGAACTAATCAAGCTTTGTAAGATTTGTCAGCGATGTACTTTGTGGGTTAATATAGAGGTAATCTTTAACGCGGCTCGGCCAGAATTTCACGGCCGATTTGAGAGACAACAAAAACCGCCGGCTGTAGGCGATTGATGTGGTTTTTTCGGAGCGACGAACCTGCATCTCTTGGTCGTTTCTGCGAAGCTATGCTAAGTTTGATACAGCTGATTGACGACGTATAGTCAAATAAGTGGTACTGATAAAGATGAATTTCTACAATGTTATATTTTTAGATATTCGAAAGTTTATTAGTGAAATGGTAGGTAGTGCGTGAGGTGATATAGGTATTCAGTTTGTTTTGTTAAAACTGTAAAAAGATAATCCAGGGTCCTTATTCGCTATGCCACATGAGATTCCTTGCCGAAACTGCGTGATGTCATAACGCGCTATAAAGGTTCATACACCTGGACACTAGAGTTTAAAAGTTTGCTCAATAGTGAGAAAATTGAAATTATGGTTTAACATAAAAAGTACCATTAATTGATACAGATGTTTAAAAGTTATCAAAAATTAGTGAAGTGAGAAACATGGCCTTAAGGGCGAGTGTCATGCAAGACGGCATAAGTCGGACGTAATGAGCACGCTGGATCACCTTCGCGACCAATGACGTAACGGCGGCTGTTGGACGCCAAAACAAAAACAAATGAGAGACATTAGTTTGAAACATTGAATGTAACGTTCTATTACCAAAAGATGCCATTCACAGAATAACGTAACCATCGAGTTAAGGGTGCATGCACGCAAGACGGTGAATGCTATGGATCTCGAATTGCACACTAAAATAATGTACATGGACGCAACAACCAAAGTTACGAAGATCTGCGTGAGGTAGCATCTCTAGGTTAGTACATATAGCCGGACGACAGCAACGGCGGCGCGGGCGCCCAATCACCTTCGCGACCAATCACGTAACGGTCGACGGACATCGAAAAAAGTGACATTGGTTTTGAACTTCGAACGAGGTATTAAACGGAAGAGTGAACGGATTACCAACCTACGCTTAGTTGAGCTAAAGTAATTAAAAGAATGATCAAGCGAAATTGTAAATACGCAACTCATATACAAAGTCAATGTCAACTACTTAAGTGAATTCCAATAGATTTGGAACATCAGGCAAATAAATATGCCACAATTTCCAATCTAGCTCAGCGTCCTTTAACTGACACAAATGTAGAGATAAAATCAAAACAGTGTGTCAAAATGATACGAGCAGGTAAAGCCCACTGACTGCAGATATGCAGTAAACAAATTCGATAAGGTGGGAAAGTAATAGATGATCCTACTGATAGTGAATCACTCACTGTCACTTAATTTGATTAACGACAAGGTCGTTCTGTACTTTAAACTGATTCTTATGTAAATATCCCTTATATAGAGTTCTAATGAGATTTGAGTAAACTTTACTGAAAAATAAAACATCTAACTCATGGAAATAAACGCGTCGGTCGAGAACTAATAGCGACGAGCACCTTACATAATCGAGAAACTTTTACTATCAATTAATTACCGCCTCGTACAGTCATCAGAGAAGTACACACTCCTATGAGCTCCTCAAACAATTAATCAAACGTTGCACTAAGGGCAAACAAGCCCCCGAGAAGACGTTGTAAATCACCATGACGAAAAATATTTGTATTTCCTAACTGCCCGGAGCGAGCGTGTATAGATATTTTATCTCACGTATCAGTTAACTAATAATAGCCACAACCATGATCACATAAGATTCAGACTCAAATAAGTTTCTGACACTTAACTAGGATTCCCAGTATCGAAGGGATCAGGAACTATGAAAACCATGATCCCATATACACTCAGACTTAGAGCGAACTTCTCTGGTTCGGACACCTCATCATCTTAGCCCGTATCAACCCACTGTTGGGTATAGGCCTCCTCTCCTTCACGCCACTTATTCCTTCCGACTAACTTGACAAGGTCGTTCGACCAGCGGGCTGGTGGTCTGCCTACCGGTCTGCACCCTTCTCTCGGCCACCATTCCGTCACTGCTTTTGTCCATCGGCCGTCCTCCCTTCTGGCCAGGTGTCCTGCCCATCTCCACTTAAGCTTTGCTATCCGCTTACCCATATCTTCAACCTTTGTACGACGTCGAATTTCTATGTTGGGAATGCGGTCTGCAAGAGATATGCCTAGCATAGCCCGCTCCATAGCCCTCTGTGCTACTTTGATCTTATGGGCATATTCTCTTGTTAACGGCCAGGTCTCTGATCCGTAGGTTAAAATGGGCAACACACACTGGTTAAACACCTTGGTCTTAAGGTACTGTGGAATCTTGGATTTCAGGAAGTCTTCTAGCTTCCCAAAAGCAGCCCGGTTCGGACACCTATTTGCCCATATTTGCCGTCATTTAACCCATAACACTTCGTTTCGCAGTCAGCTCACCATCAACTTACGCCGTCGATGTTACTACCTACATCTTGGTTGGAGCGGTCTTCGCAAATACCATATCTCTATCAATTGGACAGTCGCGTTACAGATTACATAACGTGGTTATTTTACTGTTCTCCAAGGCTGTGACAACCCCCTCAAGGTCTGTCGCAATTACTCTTCCTCCTACACGAATGCTACTTGCACGCTCGGTTGACGACGGTTAATTATACTAATGGTGATGCTAGAGACGTGTTCTTTTGATAGATAAGTGGGTGCTTATTGTCGCTGAATAAACGAGTAAAGCTTCTGACCTAAGGCACTGTTAATTATTCATCCACTGTCTTACAATTGGTTTTCAAAATCATTTACTAGCGAAACAGGATAACCCGTAACCTGTTTAGATGGAAAGTGCTCCAGTGCCGCGTATCAATTTGCAATGCATACTTCAGGGTGGAGCTGTAACTAGTATGAGCTGGCGTGGCACTTACCATCAGGTGAATGATATGCTCGTGTCCTTGGTCAGTAAAAAAGAGAAGATCGGGAATTCTAACGTTAGTTAGAACAGAGCGAAATTAATTTTAATTTACTTTATTAGTGGAAGACGAGCTTTTTGGAGTTACGGCATCGTTTTAACGCTATAGACTGATTCTGGTTTTCGTATTTTGTTAACTTCTCAGTCTGACATTGACACCTTAACGACGCAAACCATGAACAGCCGAGTCATTTCACTGAAAGGTGTCTCAAATTGCACTGGACAAAAGTTTTTGCGTTACAAAGCGATAGTTACGTTACATCTTTCGCGCTAATTGACTTCGAATTTTTTGGAGATGTTTAGATATCGTTTTAGCGGCTAATAGAGAGTTCATCAAACTCTTGCTTCTTGAAACTTGACAACTAGAAAAAAGGGGCTAGTGTCAAAAAATATACTTATTCCATTACATGTACTATGAATTATAATATGATTTAGAAAACTTCCATGATCAAATATTGACGTGCAGTTTTCTGCGCTTGCGGTCTACACCGCGCGATTCACTATCGTATAAGCGGTTACTCGGCTCGTTGCATATCGTTTTCTGAAGACGATATGGACCGCAGTCACGTCTTCTGATACTTAGAATCTTAAACCCTATATTTTATGAGATCTTTGAAAAGAAACAGCATACATTAACGACTGCTTTTTACAAGTTTTTCCTAGGTGGGTCTGAACCGCGATAACGTAACGCGACACGATGCTCCGCGACGCGATAATAGGCAATCGCCAACAGATCTACGCTGCAACGTAGCGCGTAAGCCAGCCAACGTAGAGCCAACGGCACTTAATTTTCGCTTAAATGTCGTCGCATTGTCGCATTTAAAGCTCGCCTAGGACAATGTGACAGTGGTAAGTCGGGTTTGGGTCACGTTGGGTGATGTACGTCGTTTTCCGCAGGCAGCGCAGCAGGGTCATGTATGTCGTTATTCTCTCCCAATACTTCACGAATTATTTTATTTTATTTTACGGATTAGACTCTATGATGTTGACGCACAGTCCCTGTGGTCTACGATATTCGATCCCCTGTCGCATCGGTGGTTATTCCGCTCGTTATCTGTTATCCGAAGGCTGACCGCACTCACGTCTAATATGCATCAAGAGGTGAACATTTGAAAGAACATAAATTAACATCTACTTAGATATGTTTTTTGGGCTACCATTTGGCCACTATATCTCACACACACTATAATATAAGGAATAGACGATATAGTCAAAGGTGTAAACGCAAAGCCTAGTTTGTGAGTAGTTCTCAAGTGCCTGAATACTCAATTTGAACCTTATTAGATTATATGTTAAGTATTACTATTGAGGGTTCTAACGCTTATTTTAAATAGTATATTCGACGCTAAAATAGTCCAAAATAGTCCCTAATGGAAAGGGAATACAAGACATGCTCCTAATAAAAGCACCGGCTGTAAAACACTCTACAAACCGTAACCATCGCTTAGGACGAATCGTAAACTTAACAACGGACAATAAACTTGTCTCGCTTACTGAATTGAATTATCCGAGTTCGATATGAGAGGCCTAATTTGATCGCTTGCACTAAACAAACTTTGAAATCACCCAATATTACCGACTTTATTCACAGGTCATAAGTGACAAATTGCTTTGACGTGGTCCGTGCCTCCAAGCGGCCACTGTCAGATAAAGGTGTGCGTGTAACTTTACTGTCTTCATTGATACGTAGATTAGCAACTCCATAGCTGTTATCGATTGCGTCTGCGATAATGCTAAGTTTGAACTTTCAAAATTATCGCCGATATTATATTTTTTTAAGTCAAATACTCGTGTACCATAAAAAAAAAAAAATTAAAAAAAAAAAATTAATTAATTATAAAAATTGAATAATTCTTTTTCTATAAAAGCAGGAATAAACAGATGCGCGGCCATTTAAAGACCAGATTAATTTTATTGTACAATCTTAATTAAAATTATCTGTAAAATTAATTAGAAATATATTTTTAAAACGGTAGTAAATTTTAAAATCTTGAGAATCACGCTGCGAGTCGTTAAAATAATGAAATGTTAATTAAGAACAGCTTATTAAAAATCTATAAAGATGTCGTAGAATGCCGTTTGAAAGATCTATACCGTAACTCTTACATTCAGGCAACACGTGATAAAATAGTCATGGGATATGATTAGTGGTTATTTGTTAACCAATTACAAAACATACAAATTAATTTGACGGTTTAAAAGACTAGACGGTATATAGTTGTTTATCGTTTATATGTAATAATAATAATAATAATAATAAAGCCCATTTATTTCCAATCTTACATTAAATTATACATACAAAAAAAATTAAATTTCATCCGATTCTAAGAATGTAAAAAAGTCTTTCTTATACGAACGAAAAAAAATTTATAGGAACTAATTGTGTTTTTTTTTTTTTTTTTAATGCTATCGCCACTGATCGGATTCGTTGATCGGAACCCCTTCTCGGGTATAGGCCTCCTCTAGCTTATCGTTTATATGTAATGAAAATTAAATAGATACCCAAAGTAATTTCCAACGGAAATCGTTATCTGTCAACATGGAACGCTGCGCGAGATTATGATTAAAGTTTATTTATGGAATTAATAAGTCGCCATCCTTCTTCCTTGACGTTTAATATCTATCAATATCCTAATACCGCCTAGTTTCCGGATTAAGGTGAAAAAGTGCGAGATTACGTTAGTATTAAAATATAATCTGCTTTTTTTTAATTATTAATCAATACGCTACAAAACGCGAACGTATTGTGGTAAGTCTCAATGCGGTCGACCGTGGAGCATGCTTGCCCAGAAGTTTCGAATATGGACTTCTGCAAAGCAACGCCCGATTCTATTTACTATGATTATCTCTGTTACTAAAAGGGCAGTACACTTTCCTATTGTCACTTTCCTGACTATAGTAATTGGACTTGAATAGGGGTACTTTAGCGACTCCGCTGAGTTTACCGCACGCTACACACACACACACTAGAGTATGTGCAACACATCCAAATGTCAACTGTCCGCCCACTAAGGCACGCTGTTCCACTGAAGGATTACCAACATTATGGATGGTGATCAGTTCTTCTATGACATTGCACCCTAAATGCAAGTTCATTGATCTACGTTTGTCATTTGTAAATCTATCTTAAATCTTGTCACAAAATCTATTTCATTATAAGATTATCTTTTTCTTACGCATTGAATTTATATTAAGTTTCATGAGTTTCTCCATACACTGAATCGAAAACCACTTCGAGCAGTTATCAAGAGATTCTTCATTCAGAAAGAAAGTATCTTTTAGTACATCATTTAGTCCCCTTGTATGGTTCTAATAGTTTCTTCCACATCTTTATCATCGTCATTAAACTGTATTATTCCATTGAGTTCCTACATCATAATTCATCAGTTCCTTCAAATGGGAAATTCTAGCTTGGCATCTGAATATAATTCATGTTTTTTTTATAGTTATTTATATAGGCTAGTGTTTCACCACAACCTGACGTGTGGTAACTATGAAAGGCCCAGAATGACTGGTAGTGGCATTGGGCGCATACCAATTTGGTCCAGTGTCAGACCCGTCAGCGTCAAATAATCAATCTAAGCCTATTTTGGAAGATAATTTATAGACTCGCATATCAACGTAACATCTCTCAGTGCAACAAGTCCTAAGTCGACAAGGTCGTTCGTCCACCTACGCTCCAGTTAGGAGAAAGGCTCTATTGTGACGCCTCTGGCACTGGTGGATATTCTGTGGCCGAGCCAGCTGCCATTAAAGGTATTATTAGCATTAGGCACAATTCGCATTGTCAGCTCCAACTCTTTCAGATGTAATGTCTGTAATCGAGCTCGTTGAGTAATAGAGCGGAGAGAGCTAACGAGATGCGTCCTATCTGCATAATGGATGGTGGTTAGTACCTACGCGCAAAATGTGGCGTGACCCTTACAGCTGCAACAACTTATTCGAAAAGGGCTTTGATATTTTAAATGACAGTAATGTTTTTAAGTTGTTTTTTTTATTCCGTTCGACATCAGAAGAAGTCAAAATGTTATATCGACTGACAGATTTAGGCTTGATAAAATAATTGTTAATTTTGTTACATTTCTTTTTGTTTTCCTCAGAGGACGTTGTGGTCACTAAGCAAACAACTCCTTTAAAAACCTAAAAAAGAAAAAAGTATTTTGTTATTTGTTACTATTTATACTAGACTCCATCTGCGTTGTTCAAAAGTGGTGGCGTTTTTTTAATTATTCTAGTTTCGCAATATTTTTATTACGCACTAAATTTTTTTCTTTATCTCTGTGTGACACACGTTTGTGGACTACTTCTGGCTGTCAATTCTCAAAGTCTCAAAGCTTTACAACGTCTAGTCTACAAGTAGGATAAAGCTACCGAGTATATTCAACTCTTCTAAGTTCAAGACGAATCATTCTTAAAGTATTTTCTTGAATGACTGCACGTATGTAAATGCGTGTGTCCTTGACACGGTTTGGCGCATGTGTCATTCAACAAGCGGCCTTGGGCGCCGAAGTTGCGCACGCGACGTTATGAAACGCATAGTGCTCCTTTATGATTCTGAATGCACTGAGATGTAATAGGCGTATTTGTGTGTACTTTGGAATATGTTATCGCTAATGTGTTATCATTATAAGGTTAATCAAAATATCAGCTATAGAAATAAATTTTATTAGCAAGTCCGTATCATAATCTACTGTAGCAAAAATACAATTTTATGAAACAATAACAAACTACTTGATAGAAGATGGAAACAAAAAAAAAAGCTTGCATCATTTGATTTTTTTATTGCAGTATAGGCAAGCATTTGACCGCCCATCCACCCGCCGCTCACCCGGTGGAGCATGCTTGCCTAGAAGATATCTATTCACTCTCGACTTGAAGACTTAGTTTTATGGACCAACTCTAATACTTTACTATACTGTCACAGTGCGCATGTTGACCGACTGCTGCGATGTTGTCCCAGTAATTTATACACACAACAAAAACTATCCAAAAACTATAAACTATCATTTTATAGTAACACGTGAAATAGTTCTTTTAAAGAGATATATTTCTCGGTTAACATTCCGGCTCTATATATTATTTGAATCCATTAAAAGGCAATCCTTGAAAAAAAAACAATGAAAGGGAGATCTTATACAGGGGTTCTCCGAAGCATAAACGCCAATGTAAAAATATCTCACAGCCACACCCTACAGTCCTTACGGCTTTACGGATCTTCCCACAATAAATCAACCAGACTTTTACAACGCACTAAAACCGTAAATTAAAAATCATTTGTCACACAGCACGTACCCACGCAGATAGCAGATTTGACAGTATTATTCACAACACAATAGATCTGACTAACATAGTCAGAACAAAAGGAAGTGAACCCATAAAACGGTCATAGTCTCGCCCACTTGTTTCGCCAACTTTTAGAACTTTTAAATGGCTTGTCATTATTACGTAAAAGGGTGAATACTGCGAAAGGAAATGGACGGTTGAAGCTGATTTCCATCTCTGATGCTCAGTTTTGTGTTGTTCTTTCGAGTTTATCTAAGATCTAGACGATTCGTCGTGGCTCTAATTCGCACCTATCATCGCTTTTCCCACGGCTGTGAATTCGCTTGTTACGTTCTATCTCGTAACCGAGCGAGTTGTAAACCACACGCTTGAATTAGAGATGGGCAATTGTGCATGGTCGGTCGACTCGATAAATGATCGAGTAGCCGACCGAAGATCGTATCGTTTTTTTGTCTCGCCAACTTCGTGGAGCTCGTCAAGATATTTCGGCTAAATTGAGAAAATTGTTTTACAATTGTGAAACATGTTCGTTAAAGTAAGACTTTTAATTTGCGGCTGAATTCTGTAGACGAGTTTTTGCAAAGGCTATCATTCTTACAAATTATTGCGAGTTTACAAAAGAAATAGGCCGTTTAATTCAACATCACTTTGTATTCCGGAACGCACTTTGCCGAGTTGTGGATATTACGAAACTTTAACATTTCAAATTATTCCTCTATTATTTTAACTTATTATCTTCGCTTGAGATATGGAACAGGTTCCCTGCGTTTACTAAAATCGCCTGAGGCCGAAACTTTGTAATTCTATTGATTAAGATATAATATAATGAGATGGGGCAATGTAAACATTTTAATGGCCATCTCTAGGGCATTCTTTCTTGTCACAAAAGATTAACTTACGGATTCTTAGCTAGTGCCAATATCAAGTATTATTTTTAAAATAAATTGGGAAGGAATGAAAATTAAAATTCTTAAGTAAAAAGTTTTTCAATTTAGTACAAAATGTATTTTATTCCATTTATTCCATTTATATATATATATATACTAGCTGTGCCCTGCCACGCTTCGCTGTCACATTCACACATTCGCTGATATGTCACTGATGAAAAAAATAGATAAAAACAATCCTTGATGCGGATTATACTCGTATATCATGCTAAAATTTCAACTCGATCGGTGCAGAACTTTTTGTGTTTTTGAAGCGTACACAAACCAACATAACATTTATATATATATAGATTCAGTGTAGCTTATACACGTTTTAACGTGTTATTTTCTATGATAATGATTAATATATAAGAGATAATAAATATAGTCCTATTGACAGTAGTTGGTCGGATGACAAATATGATCATCTAATTCTATTGTATTGAAAATATAATAGCGGCATAAGAAATCAAAGCAGCCGGAACGAATCCAATCCAATAATTCACAATGAAGTCGTCATTTGACAATATTTGTGGCGGTGATGGGAAACGCACTCATTACGATGTACGGTTTCCGAACGCGAGATCAGTTCCATAAAAATAACATTGTTAACATTCGGAACATCACTCATTTTAACTCGGGTATTGAGAAAGAGCGCGCTCGTGGCTCATCAATTTATATAAATGCCTCATTACACAGCGTACACAAATACTTACGTAAGCGCTCGTACTTGTATCGGGTCCGGTTCGACGCACCGCTTCCCAAGTGCAGGGTGTAATTTTTTAATCTGGATGCAGGCATGGGACGGTGCATCACGAATTTAACGAATTACTTAATAATGTATCGATGATCAAGTTTTAAATAAAATGTTTGTTGAGCAATATAGAGACAGTGGGATGTGAAAGTTAGATCGTTTATGCCTAATACGTCAAATTGAAACAATGTTACGAAATAACGATTATTTTATTCATATTTTTATGTTCGTAATATAGATATTATTGCTCGATTGAAATAAATTGCACAATTGTATGGCTTCCTATTATAATATTTACATGATATTATGCACCAACAATCATTGTGACCAATTTATTGAAACTTATTGCATAATAGTTTGAAATTTAGGTATTTTATAAATAAATCATAACAGATAGGTACATAATCTATCATATAGGTAATACTTGCTTTGATATAAGTACCTACACGAGCAGAATAATTTAATAATTGAGACAATACAACGTCGTAACTTGGCACGTTGTGTGATTTCCCGGGGGGTCCAAGCAGCGACATTCATACTAGTTTAGTTTATATTATAGGTTAGATCATATTAGTTTTGGATGGCATTTACTTATTTGAGTCCTTTAGAGTTGAAAGCCAGGCCTTTAGGGATCGGGAGTCCATACAAATCTGGGTGTCTGGTCTAATCTACCCCGGTCTAAAATATTGGTTTATTTTGGACAAACTTTTGGAAGAACCATGAAAACTCTCAAATATTTTATCTATGTCGATTCAGGAAACCTTATGATTTTTTTTTTTGTAAGTTAATAAACGTTCCTTACTAATAACTAATTACAATCGTTAATGAACAGTCGAAGCACTAAAATTATCGATACATCTATTTAATCGCCCAGCATCGATTTCGAATAAGAATTAACGTTTACCCGAGGACAATAAATCGATTGTTTATAATCTATCGCGGCACTATTAACGATTATTGCATAATCGATTAAAGCAAGATGCCACGCAGGAGGGCAGTGAACTTCACCTAGGCATGCCCATTAATAACATTACTACATAATGTAATAACAAACTTTAATAACTGTAGTTAATTTTAATGATTTATTCATAATACTGCATGCATGGAACATCAATGGTTAATTTAAATAAAAAGAAAGTGAAATCTCGATTGCAATGCGTACTTTATATAGATTTGAAAGCGTTCAATTACTCTTTTGTGGACAAATCGAATTTTAGCATAACCGAGACAAAAGTAATAAACCTACGTAATCTCCGCTGGATGTTTACAAAGCGAATTTTGTTTGCTCTGTCATTGGAAAATGTTAGTAAATCAGCGGTTACATCACTACGGTTAGGTTACAGCCTATATAAATGACTAATTAAATGTCAAGGGAAATAGATGGCGTACCTTGTTGGTTAATTAACATCGAAATTACTATACAATAGGTGTAAGTTTTACTCAAAATTAACTAAGTGAAGATATTGCGTAGCGCACAGAACGTAGCGCGTAGCACTTCGTAGCAAATTACATTTACACTGGACTAGAAACGCATAATTATGCTACCTACAGCATTATAATAATCTATATATATAAAAATATTATGTTGGTTTGTGTACGCTTCAAAAACTGATCGAGCAACCGATCGAGCTGAAATTTTAGTTTGATATATAATCCGCATCAAGGATTGTTTTTATCTATTTTTTTCATCAGTGACATATCAGCGAATGTGCCACAGCGATGCGTGGCAGGGTACAGCTAGTTATGCATATATATATATAATTATAAATCTATACTAATATATAAAGCTGAAGAGTTTGTTTGTTTGTTTGAACGCTAGGATCTCAGGAACTACTGGTTGGAATTGAAAAATTATTTTTGAGTTGAATATCCTATTTATAATATTAGAAATGGGAAAGATTGTAAGTTTAGATGTTTGGATGTTTGTTATTCAATCACGTTATTAAAAAAAAACGGGTTTGGCTGAAATTTGGCACACAGATAGTTTATTACATAGATTATTAAATGGGATACTTTTTAAAGAACTGTCCTTTGGGATAATAATCGACGCGGGTGATACCGCGGGGCGCAGCTAGTATCATAATAATTAAATGCCTAGATCTACTTGTCATCATTATTATAAGCGCAGAATATTGAATAGTATGAAGCTTAAAATTTTATATTAGGCACAGTTCATGATCTAAAGAGTCGACGTTTCGGATTGAATATAATTAACCGAGTTAATTGATTTTAATCAAAATTCCTTGGCGGTTCCTTATTTATTCAGCGACAGTTCTGCAGAATAGTAAAGTTTATTCAAAAATTTACTATACCATGTATTTTGAGTGTCGTGCGAGTTGTCCCATACAAAAAAGATGAAATTGAATGGGGACAGCTCGCACGTTCGAGCGGGTGGACCCAAACTCAAACAAAGCATGCAATATAATTGTTCGTAATCAAATATTAACACGTTCACTGCTGAAAACACAACTGTCGTGTTTTTCATAACTTGCCGCGAGTGCGGGAAAAAACAACTGTTGTGTTTGTTGCATGGAAAAACACTATGGAGTGCGCAGAGCCGCACCCGTGGCTAGACAAGCAAATCGGCACAGCAGTCAAAGTGTTAATCAAATGTTACAAGCATTTGCGTCATCATAATATCGTGTATCATAATGATACGCCTACGCCCATTTTTTAATCAACTAACAGGGGAGTAAATAAAAAGTTCTTTGTTTTACAATATTGTAGGTATTTCCAACAGATTTTTCAGCATTGTAACAAACGTAATGTTGACGTTATCTAAATCAAAGGTCTTTCGTTATCAATCGATAGTGACGCGAACAGGTACATGGAAACCGCCGGTGTTACACAAAGAGCTAAAGAAAAGAAAAAGGAAAAGCAAAGAGCTGATTGTTAAATTTGTTTTTTTTTTTTATTTGACTAAGTGACGAGACGAGCAAGTCGTTCACCTGATGGTAAGCGTGACGCCTGCCCATAGCAGTCACAGCACCACCCAGAACCCTGCATTGCATAATCCAGCGCGGCACTGCACTGCGCTCGTCACCCTGAGACATCGGCTCTAAAGTCTCTTATGCCCAGTAATACTACGTAATGCCCAGTAATACCAGGGGGGGTACTCATGGGCGGTCAGAACTCTAGATCAGTCGCTGATTACATTAAGATTTAGTTAACGACTGTCAATTTGTATGTTGTCTTGTCGACCACGTGTTGCGTTGTAGGTACTCCACTTAGCTCTTGACGTAGTCAAATACGCGCGTTACTCCAAAACAACCCCTAGTAATACGACCCCTTCACGCATTTTGTCTTAAAATATCTGCAGGAGTGAGAGTGACGTCAGGAGCTCAACGAGCTGTGACGTCAGGGGCCACAGTAACATTGGTTTGAGAAGGCAATATAGTATCAGCGAATAGTAATATACGTGTCTAGCTGGGCCAGCCATACAAACAAGCATAAAGACAAAATTTTGCTTTAAATTTAGGGCTTAGAAAGGGGTTTCGTTTAGGAAATGACATAACACCGAGTTTCCTACTTGATAGAAAATGAAAACGCTGCAATCAATGAACATGCTTATAAATGTTTGAAGGAACTAAAATACAATTTTACTGTCAATAAATAATTTAAAAAATTAGAATCACTAATATAAAAGCTAAGAAACAAACTGGACCTGAACCTGTTTTTTTTCATCATCTGCCTAATTCGTTATGCTGTCACACACATACTTTTCAGAGCGGGATCTGGGGCTTATATATAATGACAAGTTAATAATTTGGATGAATCTGTGGCATTGTATGCATAGTCGTAGTCGTGAGACTGCTTACTGCCTGTTCAATATACTGTGACACCATTGGTTGTACTCCCCACCGATCGCGCAACCTTGGACAGTTAAGGTTCCCGACACCCCTTGACGCACCTGTATGATGCTACGTATCTTAGTAGAAACAAATACTATCTACCTGTTGTTAGCAATGGGTGGGCACCGTAGTATGCCATTTGCTAAGAAATAATAAAAAAAGATTATAAGCGTTAATCCTATTTGTATTAATTCAAGTTAATACACTAGTTTCATTCCCAAGATTTTTCTTAAATATTCTTTTTTAATACGACTTGGACTGTTTCCTAAACAAATTTTGAAGGATCAGTAATGAAGACAAAAGTATTTTATGAACCATTCATTAAAGACTAAACCGCTGATTTCTCTCAAAAATATAACCTTTTCGATTTCATATTATTTCATTTAACACTGAAATTTAAAAAAAACTTATCGGCATTATCGGCCTTAAAAACGGGACGTCATCTTAGCCCGTAAATTATTGATTTTGACAACACCAGAACTGTTCCAAAACCATTGCAACTAGGTATATCACTAACGTTACCATAGCATTATCATTCCATTTCCAACGGTATTAATTATATACAAGGGTTAAAAGTAAAATGAAACAGATGAAGCACTTGAAAGAATTGATGCTAAATTGTAACTGTAAACAGTGTGAAGTAGCATGCTACCGGCTATACCGTATATATATCGATCCGCCTTGACCTTCGTGGCGCGGGAGGAAGTTGCCACCCTCACATTTATATCCATCTACCGGTTACATAGCTGCAAATACTGCAATATCGCTTATTAATTTTCATACTTGAAATTTGCAGTATGAAATTCGAGATAAAAATAAGATTTCTGTTAGAGGTCGACGTGGTCTCAGAATTGAGAATAAGGACCCAAATACGACTATGCTCGAGTATGACAGAGCGACGAGCGCTCAGATTGATAAAATAGTTCCTTTTCCAGAATCTTCCTTTCTCAAAGTGGCTCTTTCTCTAAATATTGAATGTCTTTAGGGACACCAGTCTAAAATATACGAGAATAACAAGACACAGAACGTGCATAATATCGATTCGGGGCTTGAAAATGGTCTAAAACTGAAAACAGACCGGTGTACAAAATATTCCGACTCAGGTTTGAAGTAACATTTCATGTCCTACTTCTGAGAATTTCTAAGTATAAGACACATATTTACCAATCTGTGTCATATTAATGTTACTAAATTATAGTCCATTCGTCAAATGAATTCATGAAATCATAATACTCACCTGATTTCCCCTCGTGGCTAGTAAACTGTGAAGACGCGATCCATTGAGACAATGCAAATCCGCTCGGAGGTTGCAATTGTGTTCTCTGAATGAAGCTTTGTCTGCCAGTTAAGTAATAACGACTTGTTGCGTTTGTTTTGCTATCGCTCATCTGACAGGTTCCTTTGCAGTGCAGGATTATTGATTCAGGTCGAACTTCATGGTGGTACGGGCACGGATGTAAGTGTTGTGGTTTCGCCAATAAGCGAAATCTTGGTAGGCCTCTCCAGCACGAGTCCGCTCGAGGAAGGACCATAGGAAAATAGATCTTCAAACGCCAAGGTGCAGTGTTCCGGTTTGACGGGCAATGTTTCCAGTTACATTACTGGGCGTATTGTAATAGCATTATTTTTAAATGGCTTCGCTTGAGAAGTAAGATGATTGGGACTTGTAAGAATTTAAGAAATAAAGGCAGCAATAGTGAGTAACAAGATAGACGTTAGTAAGTTCAATTAATCTACGTCATGCTTCGAGCCCCGTGGCATCCGAGCTATTGTTTCGCCAACTATCTCTGTTACTTCGCCTTCAATCAGCTTTGTTCTCATTTTCAGAAAAAAAACTTTCTTGAAAATGATACGTATACGTAAAATTGCCAGTTGGCAAAATTCCAATAAATACTTAGTTTTTGTTCGGACCGCAATTAACTTGCGGTAAAATAATTTGGATGGTTGTAAACAAAGGCACGAAATATAAACACCATCAATTTTCCGGTCTCAGTACTTATCATTTGTTTTAGACGACCAGCCACGGTGACAGGTTATAATTAAGAATAGCGATTGTGAGCTAGTGAATAGGCCCCTTTTAGAAGAAGCTTCACAATATCAATCCAAGGCTAAGGTGGGAACAAACCGCATACGAAGTGGTGAAGTATATAGCGTGTGAGGCGCCAGTGTGGGGTCTAGGGTCGGGTCACGAAACTCGTGTGTGCACGATCGTCACACAACATGAATAATGTCTTTATTACAATGAACTGCGCCCACTTTCTACGAGAATACTAATTTATTTAATGTAAGTACTTCATGATAGAGCCCTATGATGTCACCTTTAAAGGTTTCGTGGACGCAAATAATCAATCATAGTGTTTTTTTTCTTCCATCACGATCGCTTGCATTCTTTTCTGACCTTAACTAGTTAAATTATAGACATTTAAAGTTATTAGGTAAGTATAGGTGTCTGCTGAATTGGATAATAAATTCAGTACCACTTATCAAACCAAAAGCGTATGACTCCAAAAAGTTTTCAAGTTAATCGGACGTCTTCAAGTTGGTGAAATTCACGTTCAAGGATTCAGTTACATAGATACAGGCGAAGCTAATAAAAGCGTGTTAAAAAGGGATTTTTATGACTTATTTTAAAACCGAACTCCCGAGACAAATGACAAATATTTATAACGAATATATCACTGAATAATGTGTCCAAATAAAGTACGTAAACACGACCAACTTACCTACAATATTATTTAATATACACGTTCCAGAATTACGTGCTTGCAAATGCTATAAAATCTCATTCATAAAACTGAATATTTGCCGAGCCATCAAACCCACGACGACAAGTCGTTCATTCAACAACGGGCACATCACTACTCGAGAGCAGTACTGGTTCTCTGTCGTAATATTTATTTTCGCCGCTAATCCCAGCGCATCGCTGTGTAACTTTGTAAATACTTAGTAAAAAAGCAAACATCTAGGTGTCATTCACTCCCGTAGATAAACTACCTGAGCCCACGAATTCTGAGAACATGGTTACAGGTAAATGAGGGCTGCACGAGTCAGGAAGGTTTTAATGCTCGAGGAAAAAAAACTCCAGAAAGTTCGAATCGATCCCATTGTAAGATTTTTTGTGATCGGAAGCCATTCCGTGGAAGGCGAAGTCTATTTATTTTGATATTTTAAAGGAGTCCTATGTAAATGGGCTTCTTTCGCTAGACTCAAAGTAACCGCTGGGGATTTTAAGCTCAGAATGCTATGATTTATTAGCAGATGAGCTCTGTAGTTTCAACCGTGCTTCACCTTTTTACGGGTAGATTTTAGGAATAAAAAGAACCCTATGTTACAGCCGCAAATGTAAATTGTTTTTGTACCAAATTTCGTAAAAATCCGTTCAGTCATTTCACCGTGATTGAGTTACAAACGCGTTTGTTATATTAGTAGTTGGGACGGTAAGATAAAGGATCCGAAATAAATCGATCAGAAGATTTATTAACAGCGAAAAAACGAGAATGGTATAGAAATACTTTCCTTGATAAAAACAATTTACCTACTTTACGAAAGTTTAGGGTCACCATGCTGTTTAACGGCTATTTTTGTAAAATGACAGACCGGTTACAAATGGAAATATCTAGTCCAAAACACCGATACCGATATAAACAGTTACTTGAACGTAAAAGACACATCTGTCGACTCTAGTGGAGTATTCCTAGGCCCACGGTAATTTCAATTTTACCGATAAATACCGATATTTATAATAAAAATCGTTCGAAGGGTCACATTGATACATTGCATTGTGGTGTTTTTATTTTTTAAATTAATTAATTTTAAAAACTGTCTGATGAATGGAATTAAGTCCGCCCAATTATATTTCGTCGCGGTTAACGGTAGGGATCAAGTTAATTGATAAAATCCAATAAGGATTACGTTAATTAAGCACCTAATTATAATTTTCTCAGTATTATGAGTACCATTTATTGACCACTGTTAGCTAAGCATTTTACCATTATTGCCTTGAAGACCACAACTATGTAATCAGTGATTTATTAGAACACGCGTCATTATCATAATTATATTCCTTGAAAATCATAATTAGTGGCCCCATATTCATATCTTGGTATGGCAAAAAATGAGGACGAAATCAGTTTACAAACGAAACAAATCCGAAAGCGATTAACGCTCTAATTCATAAAACACAAAGATACAAAAAACTTCCATCTCAACAATACCGAATTTCTCCACGCACCCTCATAAAAAAGTCGATTAATAGACCTTCCGGGCCCGAGACCCATTTCCCACGACGCCACAGACTGCGGAGAAACCGCTGATGCTGCGGACAGAACAATGAGGAGCAGAGCATTGAATATTGCGCGGCAAAAACACGCAAGTGCAAGACAGATACATGGCCAGAGGTACGCAACGTTGATGCGAGGAAACAAACTTTGGTTGATTTATTTTCCAAATTTGTGTGGACAAAGAAGGGCCCACCTGAAGCTAACTTTAATTTTTACACGAATGCGCCAGAGAGAGATTCTTAGAGAGGGGTTTTTTCTTATTAATTTTGTGTATGTGTGTGTGTGTGTGTGTAATATTTGAGATACGTACCTACTACGTACTCCAGTATATTTTAATTAATGAGTACAAATAGTTAACTTAAAAAACTTAAAAAAACCTGTCACTTAATATACCTACATAATTATAGCTATGCGTTAGATTTTTTAAATATACGATTCTATAGAAATACGCCACTTGTAATTAATATGTGATTGTGACGTTTAAAAAAGGGCTCCCCAATGGAATAAACAGCAACAATAAATAAACCGTTAAGTTTAAAGTCAATCTGATAAGTGATAATCATGAAATTGCTAACCAAACTTCAGTATGCTACAAAATATACAATAATTTTCTAAGCTAATATCAGGAGCAAGCAAACATTGATCGAGATAGTAACAGATTCACGTTCAGTGTGCCAATAAATTGATGGTTTTATCGGCGAACCGCTACTGCAAACAAGCATTATTATTTAGTAGCTTATATACTAGGTATCCACTACGATAACCGTTGCCTTTGAATTACTATAACAACTGCTTAGAATGAGTTAACCTAGCCTATCAGTTAAATAAATCGTTTAAAAAAATACGAGCAAACGTAATTCTGTCATGGAAATGACTTTTTCCAAAAAATGTCGCGCGCCACTGTAACATCTAAGTATATGTAATGAAGTTATGTCAATGAAAATATGTATGTAGGTAAGTAAGTAGTTTACGCCAGAAGCATGACCATCTGCAGGCAAGCGTAACAAAGAATAAAATGAAGAAGTAGTAATAGTCTTTTCGAAATTCACTTACAATTTCCATCTTACATTTTCTTATTTGATTTTTTCATTTTCTGGAATACGCAGTTAGAATAACAATAAAAACACTTTTAGTAGCATATTGATTGTAAGATTTCTTAATCCACTTGCAACGCTATTGAGATTATTTGAAATAGGGGCGCAAGGACTCAAGACCTCATCGTGTTTCGATGTATCGCAACGAATAACCTTGCTTAGAATTTGGGTAAATTAAATAACAAGTTCTATGAGAATGAAAGTAGCTACGAACGTAGTTCTTACTAATTTAACGACATAATCATCATATCATAACTAATACAAGTTATGATAATAAATGTTTCTATTCTATTCTATTATTTATCCAGAAATATGTCAAAGAAAATTGCGCTAAGGGTCTGCTAAAAAAGCATCTTGACATGCGATTTAAGATTGAATTTCATCATTATGTTACAATGATTTAATCGCCGTTTAAATTCAGGTATTGCATAAGCTTCGGAAATGACATTGACAAAACGTTACATTGAATGAGTTAACACTTTGTCAATACTCCGGCGGCGTCTTATTTAGGCAACAAATCAACCTTGACTTTACAGTTCAATGTTTACAAAAATGCAGTTTTTTACGGTTGTGTAGGTACCATTTAGTTCAGGCCATGGAACGTCCACCTACTACTAGTATAAAGTATTGACAGCTCTCATGTTATCCTGACGTTTTGGGCTGGCTTTTTTTTAGTGTTTGGATCATTTGAACCTCGTCTATACTTCTATATCGTTTCGTTACTTGTCCGTATCATGAGATCATTGTAAACGTCTTCCGGCTTATCCTGTCTGCATGATGTTAGAACAAAAACGGCCATCTCATTGCGCAATGGTTGAAGCAACGATACAAAAGAATAAAATCTTCAGATGCTAAGTACTTAGTTACAAATTTATTTTCTCGCTGTCGTCCTAAACTTTGGATTGTTTCTGCATTCTATTTTCTACATCCATAAAAGTGCAAAGCGACTGCAATATTGTCATATCAATTAAAGAACAACATTGGTTCGAGTACAGTGCTTTTGGAAACCGTAGGTAACCTTTCAAAGCAGGGATTTATTTTGATTCTGAAGTATCCGATTGCTTCCAGAAAAGGCAACAGTCTAGCAACGTTTTGCCTTCTGTTCTCAGTCTAATTTCAAGCAAAACACAGTCTATCGCTAATTCTCTGATACAGTTCAGGGCGCCTGACACAGTTTCACTGAAAATAGGTCGCCAATAAAGATCTCAACACAATGAATATGCATTCAAAATTGGCAGAAATTGCAAGACAATAATAAAAGCAGTTGGAGGCGTCAGCGGAACGATGATTGGTGGTCCGAGCTAGCCTAGATACTCGGAAATTGTTATACGATAGCGATCAATCGCTGGAAACTGACCATTTGATTTTAAAAGAAACAATAGAACAGTTGAAGATCCACAAGAGACTCGACAAGAACTTAGTTACCTAATGTTTGTAAGTAAGATAATAACAAAAGTTTAGAACTATGCAAATAGCGTGAAATCACAACTCAAGCATAATACGCGTGTGAAACTTCCTGTAAGTAACTATTGCTTTGATAACAAACATGTCGTCATGTAAACTTAGTCATGATATGACCAAAATAGTTAAATGTCCTATGTTACGTAAGTTAACCATGATAGCGGAGGAAAACTTTCTTCACAAGATAAAGAAGAATAAACATTTAACGACGCTGGTAAACAGACTCACGTGGACTGATAGACAATGCAATTAATCTCATGCAGTGTATTATCTATTTTTATTATAATCTACCTATACTTATAATAAAGTAAGATGTATTAAAATCATAATAATATGGTCTATAAGCTGCTGCGAGTTATTAAAAACTTCTTTGCAAATAGTGTCCGTTTGTCTACTAGTTTTCAGAAAGTTCACGTAAAAACTATACTGAACCGATTGCGCTGCTGTTTTCTCTGTTTGGTTGCTTAGAATCAAAAATATATATGTTATAATACGTTATATCTAAATCCAACGAGCTATTGATAAAAATCTGTTGTAATAATCGATGCCCTGGCAAAGGCCACCCGACTTTGGTAGGATCGATATAACAACAAATTTAATACCAACGTTAATGAAGGTGCGAGCAATAACATCGTAATTATTAATTCATTCTCCAAGCGTTTTTTTTTTTGAGCAGATGATGGATCTAATATGGTATGGTTGCATTATAGAAGGACAAATGGACAATGAAAATAAAGATGACATCGATGAACAAGGACTTTGGAATTAACATTAAAGTAAAGGAACAAAATTACACATCACACGACTACCTAAAAGAAAAGTACAAGTTACATAAAATACGTGTGTTCTTGTGTCATAGTTCTGATAAGAGTTTGTAGGGCTTCCTTCGACGTAAATGGTAGCCAATGGTTACGTCACCGAGATATAAATTTGCAGATTAGGTACGCGAATTTCATGGAACGATTATCCAATGAGCAATCGTAGAAATGTAATTGCTAAGGAAATTACTGAGAGAAAGAGGAAGGAAGACAGCTATAAATATACCAACTAGATACAGACGTTGTGTGATAGTACTGGCACTAATCGAAAGACTCAGGTACTAATATATTCTTGTTAATATTTATCGTAATACCTGGTCAACTAAACAAAATATTGATAACACAAGGTCCATTAACTAATTAGCCAATTGCACCTATCTAATCAGCATTGTATAAATATCATAGGTTCTTTTCTAGTAAAAGCTAGGTAAGTAAGTGCTACGTATGCCTACTTACCGATATCCATCTCCAAGCTGATAAAGTTCATTCAGTGTCAGCGTGTCTTTTGATAAGAGATATATTCTACTTACGTTCAGAAATATAAACTCGGTGATTAGGGTAATACGGCAGTTTATTCAACGATTAAGGATTTGGTTTATTAGGTTTAGTATACATTTCAGATCATCAGGAAATGGGTGGAACGTCCAGAGTAAACACTGGATCTTATCAGTGACAGATAAGTCACACGTTTGTTTAGAGGAATTAGAATATATGGTGGCACTGACCTCCTGGATGCAGCAGCGTGCTGGGATGAACACTGCCATCCTTGTGCAACAGGACATGTCTAGGCTCGGAGACCAGGTAGCAGGGAGCACCGTCGACCAAGCACTTCTGGAAGCAGCGCGCCGCCTGGTAGAACAGCGCCCAGGCATGCTCCTCGCTGATAGTCGAGTTGAAGGCCTTCAGGATCTGCTGCAGCGATATGCATTCCGCCGCGTCCAGCGAGAACTCGCTACCCCCGGCCGCGCCGGCGCTATCCTTGCGCATCATCGCGCTAGCCCGCCAATATATCCATCATCACGACACTCACTCGAAATTTGTACGAATATCACATAAAATTTATCACATCAAAAAATAAAACTGCATTACAAAATGTTATTGTTTCGACGATCCCCCGAAACGTCACTGTCACTTTTGGCAAGCGGGTGGGTTGGATTTGTTGGTATCGTGCGCGCGTGCGCGGGTCGTTGAAAACGTGTGCGGCACGAGCGTCCGTTGCGGCGGAGCGGGCCTGACTGACGCGCCGCCGGGCGCCGGGCCAGTCTCGGAGCTCGGGCTCCCACCCCGGAACTACTTCCTATTTCCAGCTGGAACACCTTTTTTCCTGTAGCTCCTTATACAAAACTATTTCACCACCATTCTGAGCTACCTGTCAATTTCACTTTCATCAATATGGAGTCCGATACCGCGATAAGATTGGGAAAGTATTTGCGAATCATTTACCTCTAATAAAAAACATCGCTTATCAAATCGGTAATAAAAACAAAGATAATTCAGTCCAATTTATTTTATTTCAATATGTTATAATTTATAAATATCAACTAGGTATACGCGTTCAAATTCATTATACCTCGGAGTGTTTTTGATTAACGATGCTAAAGTTAAGTATTACAAGTTCATTTTGTGTCCCACATAGCTCATCAATAAATAAATGTATGTCGGTCAGGTAGCCCGCACAAATATCATTGACGACCCCAAAAAACTAGAATATAACTTCAAATTCACTTTCAACCTACATTCGTGTGAACTACCTTAACAAAACGGCATTCTTGTGGATTGTCATAAATAACATTAAACTTAATAGAGATGTATGGGAGGAATGTGAATAACTGCCAACTTAGATATTACAAATAATGCAAATTAACTTTAATTCATCGCGCTTTTTATAAATGTTTGAGATCTAAAGTCTAAGCATATTTAAATAATAAGATACCTAATAGCATAATCATAATAATAATACAGTTAGAAATAATAAAATTATAATACTTAATTAAAAATTAAAATCCAGTTTATGAAGTTTCGTTTTTTTTTATTGTGAAAGGAATGTAATTACTTAATTAAAACAAATGTTAATTCTTTGCGGTATGGTCAGCAAACTTTTATGGTGTAGTAGTTGTCGGTTTATAACAGGGCTACGGGTTCGTTTCTTTTTACGGGACTTTCATCTATGCTTAGAAAACACAAGCCGAATACTTTATTTTTGTTCCATGTCTCTTAATGTTGTAAGCAACTAGGAATAGTTGCTAACAAAGGGATAGATCCTAATAAAAAGACTGTACCTTTAGGATAGGTTTTATTACCTTTTCAAACATTAATGCCCGCTGTGAGAATTGAACTCACAGAGTCGTAATAACCAAACCTATGTTATTTTCTTGGAGAACAAGACAGAACGAATCGCTACATTTCTAATTCGAACAGCTAAGGTATTCAACACCTATAGCATCTTCAAGGCAAGATTGCTTCATCGTCGACCGTGACGTCACCATAGTGTGAGACTGCAGAATATCGCTTGCCTATTCAGCTATAAAAATATCGGGGTGACTGGATTATCGGATAGACAGGTAGCTCGAGAACAAACACTACTTTTACGGTAGCTATGAAGAGAGAAAGAGATTAGTTGAGCCACTGACATAGTCATATGGACTTCTTTTGACCACCGGCTATAGTGGCAAAGCCCGGCCGTACGGACAGCTCAAGCAGTCAACTAACAGCAACTAAACTCGGGGACAGACAAAATGCAGTAGACGTTGTAATGGTAGGCGTCTTCTGCAAGAATCCGCCTGGGAAAGTACCACGCCTTTGCCAGATATTCACCAGTCAAGCAGCAATGTGCAAACATTACTGTGTTCTGATTTGAAGGACACTGTTTTCAGCGAAATTACTGGGCATATGAGACTTTAGAGCCGATACCTCAGGGTGACGATCACTATTAATGTCACTAGTTTTCCTTTAATCATACAAAACTGCGTCCAACCAAGCACAAGGCCGCATTACTCATTGGAAACTGATACACTATCGGCCGCTATCGATGACATGTGGTTTTTGCACAATCTCGTCATAACAACTATTTACATAAATGTACCATTGTATTGTTATCGGCACAATATTATTGTACTATACGGGTTTTTGTGTACAACTCGTGTTTTAGGATTTTAATAAGTTAGATAGTGACACTAATACTGTTACCACAAACTAAACTCAACCTTAATTTGACAGCTCCTAAGCTATTGCCGTCCTTTTCGTTTCCATAAGGTTGAATTTTATATGGTCCATTTGTCAACACTAAATTTAAATTTTGATTAGGTACTGAATTGGCACCATAAACTGGAACCAGGATATTCAAGGATCAAACTACGCACGAGTTTTTGAACTAACCCATTGTCCTAGATGAGTGACAAATGCGTCGCAATGCGATGCTAGTGACAGCGCGCTAATATCTGATACTAGCTACGCGTGGCTTACGTTGTCCCTTAGATCAAACGTAGTTGGCGATGCGACGTAAGCCACGTGCAGTGACAGCTATTGTTTGATGTTTTCGTAGAACGCTCTTTTTTTTTATTTGACTGAGTCACGAGACGAGCAAGCCGTTCACCTGATGGTAAGCGCTACGCCTGCCCATAACAGTTACAGTGCCACCCAGAACTTAGCATTGCATAATCCTGCGCGCACTGCTCTGCGCTCGTCATCCTGATACATCGGCTCTAAAGTCTCATATGCCCAGTAATTTCGCTGAAAACAGTGCTTTTCAAACCGCCCACCTAGGGCAATGGACTTGGGATGCTTTGAATCATGAACTGACAAGCGCTGTAACAACAACTACAACCAACCCGGGCGCGACCGCGCCGGTATGTTCGAACCTTTATAACGTCAGATAAGATTATTTGACCGTTAGAAATAACATTTGTTTTAGATAAAGTTTAATTGCCTGCTCCTATTATTGGGACGTGTGTGAGGCATAAAAATAATAACATATGTAAATGTTATTAACAAGC
Organism: Campaea margaritaria; assembly: GCA_912999815.1. Taxonomy (NCBI): domain Eukaryota; kingdom Metazoa; phylum Arthropoda; class Insecta; order Lepidoptera; family Geometridae; genus Campaea; species Campaea margaritaria. The sequence continues at coordinate 11,794,291 of OU538790.1, forward strand.
GGAGACAACGAAAAAAACTAGTCTTTTAAAAGCTTAATTTTCTTAAATTAACCATATGGAAACTAAATAATTTAAAAAATTAATGCACTTATAATAATTTTGTTCTTTGCAATATCAATCGAGTCCGATTAAAACTTAAATAATATAAAAAATCATAATTATTATTATATTTATAATTTTCTCAAAACCAGAACTAACTCATAATATTAATTAATTCATTAACGTTCAATAGAAATGGTTTACACAATATTTTTATTTCATATACGCGTAGTAATAATGAAGTAAAAGCATGATTTCCTTTTATCGAAAAAAAAACATCAAGGGCCCTTAGTATCACCGAGGTTCAAAGTGGGTCGAAAATATCTATAATTTCTTAAACTCTAGCTCTTGATACTTTCGAAAAGCTACATCAAGCTTAAAAACAATAATTTAACTGGGCCCTTAATCGCTACGACCACCAAAACTCGTAACGCGCTCGTTTAGAACTGTCAAAATAAAGCGCGGGAAACTAGGGCGTTTCAGGGGCGTTTCGAGGTTCAAAATAAGTTTAAAGCGCGCTATGACATCACGCGTTAACGGCAAGGAATCTCGTGTGGCATAGCGAATAAGGGCCCTGTTCTGATCAAATAGTCCCATCTAGCATTACTCATTGGATGAAGAATTTTCAACACGTTTAAAACAAAAACTAGTTCCTGCTGACTCGATAGGTGGCGCTAAACCAAAATATAGTTATGGGGTACTTGAATTTGTTGTTGGCGTGGTTTGCCTTCTTTTTCCGATTGACTACACGCCATACAGGGATTGATCTGACCAGCCATGATCCAACAAAGTTGACTCATACATACAATATTAATGTTTTGCCAACCCACTTTAAACCTTACCACATCAACCTAAAATTCGTATCCAATATCGCCATGAACTATTACAAAAACCTTCTCTCATCCTTCTTCATCTCACTTCTTTTTCAAACTCCACAGGGGGTCTAAGAAGTTGAGGGGGTCTTTCATATCTCCGCTCTTGAGTCCTGGCGACTGCTTCATCTCCTCGAAGGATTCGCGAGAGAACTTCTGCTTCTGTAATGAGGGCGTGGAGGGCGTCGGCGTGACGGGGGGCAGGATCGACGCCCCTGAAGGGAGAGAGACCGCTTCTCCGTTGAATGCCGTTGTACCTGGTTGGGAAAATTTCGATGTGCCAGGTTTAGTACTAGTTTCTTACAGTGACAAAGTAAAGTTTTCAATAAAAGAGTAGTTACATAAGTATCTTATAAGCAAGAATGTGCCTTCTTCTACTTAACTTGCACTTAGCATCGGGTTAGATACAGGGCCGCTCAACTATTTAAAAAGCTTATATAGTGCGGTCAAATGCGTCCTTACTCGGCAATGTTATAAAACAACTTATAGAATCGAATCAGTAATTCTAGAAATTACCTTTCCACTGCATTTTTCTGGGATAAAACATAGCCTTTGGCTTTTAAGTGTAACGATTTAGCTTCGAATTAGTAAAAAAATTACGAAAAGATTCGGCTCAGTAGTTCCGGAGATTACTTGCTACGAAGCCACAAACTTTACCTCTTTATATTAGAGACATTAATACAGATAAAGGACTGCGCAGACGAGAGACTTTGGAAACGGGTACAAAAATCCCTGAAGCTTTCTGTACACGGTACTTCGAGTCGCTCGTGTGCGATATTCAATGCAGTTGGATATATTTTGACAGACACAAAAGTACCCCCGAAGACTCCCTCCCTCGTCTGCGTCCTTTGAAGTTACGTACCGGAACATAGCACTCCTTGCACGTAAAACAGCGCGGTGCGGTACGCGTCAGCCAAATATTTGGTGTCTTCCAGCACGTTGCTTCTGCGCTTGATTAGACCCACGCACCCCGCGTCGAGCATCTCTGCAACAAAACAGTTGCCAGTTGTTGCAGTTGCAGACCCGGTACTATCTAATAACATGAAAACTGTTGCTGTAGTAATAAACAGAGTACAGTACGACAAATCTCGCGGCACCCTTCGGCCACCTTCGTATTTTTGGATGTGAAACATCTTATGCGGCGGGTCAGACCGGCTGCTGTCACCTTTTATTATTTTGCCTGTGACAATAAAGTATTTCGACATTTTGGTTTAAAAAAATTTATTAAACCATAATAAACGACCCATTCGTCCGTATTTTTAATACCAATTGGTTTCAAAGGTTCACATCTGCTGTCAGGCGTCTTTTGTGAGCATGGTTCATCGAAGGCCAGCATTTAATTTTGACCACAACTCAGGTAAACATCCTAAGTTTAGAACGCTAGACTGGCTCCAAGGCCCGCTGCCGAATCACCCTATAGGGGTTTGGAGATGGATTTCCTGTTTGAGTTAACCAGGCAGGTACTATAGTGTCCCTACCATGAACCATGAAGCTTTTCAACGATGTTTTTATTCACCGATAGCTTATTCTCATTTTTTGCTGTCGACTGGTTTCGAACCTACGCCCTACAGGCTCCGCGGCGTGCGATTCGAAGACGGAACCAGCCGAGTAATCAACGCCTCGTATTTCCAAAATATTGTTTATTTTTTTCTGCGCCGCATAGTAGTTATTCAACTAAAGTCCTCACCACACAGGTGCAGCTGCCCCGCGCGCACTTGGCACAGCAGCATGGTGAGCAGCGCCACGAGGCTGCAGCGGCCGGCGCCGGCGCCGCACTGCAGCCACGCGCCGCACAGCTGGCTGCTCAGCCGGTTCTCGTACGTTTGACTCAGGATTTTGTCCACGAGGAGGACCAGGGGGGAGCAGACGATCCTGGAAACGACAATTGATTCAGTTTCAGGTGATATTTACCGACCTCAACGTGTTGATTACCTTATTGCTATAAAAATAAAACAAAATACAACATCAGAATAACGGTGCACAGCGGGTCAATGCGAACTCTGTTCACGCCAACTTTCGTTATATAAGCACACAAGACATATTATAGTATATACTTATGTACACTGCACCCCACGCAATCCGCTTCCGCGCACCTCTACCGCCATGGTGTAGACAGTGAATATTACACGCCCAAATGTAATAGACAAATGGTTTGTATGAACCTCCATACCAGCGGGTTGCCTTTTGTTTTGGTCGCATAGTATGCTCCTGCACTTACACATCTGAAGCATCCACCAATGTCATAATTTATATGTGTGGGTTGTCCAATAAGCTTATTTGTTTGGAGTGTCCGTGGAGTGTCTATAGCAAAAAGTTCTATACTCACTTTGCAGGGAACACGTTGATCTGATAGTGCGTAACGCCGAGCACGGTCTTCTCACTGGCTACGGTCAGTTTTCTCTCAGTCCAGTGTACGGTGCAGTTGACCTCGTCCAGCGTAACTTTTAGGCCTCCAGAGAGCTTTAGCGATTGGCCTTTAGCTGTCGGCCAGTAGGATATGCCTTGCATCTGAAATAAAAAAAAATGTGACATTTATCGCTTAACTGAAAATATAATGCTTTGTCGGTTAGAATTAAAAAAAATGGGTTAAGAAAAAGCTAGCTAATAAGGTAAATAGCTGCCTAGGTGTAGCGAGTATAAATTGTACGGGACCTAAAATATACATTTAGGGAATTCGTTCAACTATTACAGAGCTGACTAGCAACAATCACACAATTTACAAACATAAGTTCACCTTTATGTTTTTGGATAGGATAGTATATGAAATAGGTGACAATAAGTGACGCATATCAAATTTCAATGAGAACTACCCTCAGTAAAAATATTTTATCGAAAGATAGCGACATAAGTCGTAAACTGATAATAGTTAGATACAAAAAATATATGAATAGAATAGAAAGAATACAAACCTCCTTATTGTATGTCAAAAAGAAACGATACAAGAAAAGGTACAAATAAAGTGGTACAATTATAGCGATCAAAGATAGAAAAAGTAAGATGTGTTCGAAAGATGTGACTACCTAAATTGCTTACCTCAATTTCGCTAAGGAGGCAAACAACACAGCTGATTTCGTTTTCTAATACTGCTTTCCAAAATATACTGTATTCGTCTTCACTCGGGTTCTTAGAGATAACTATGGGAATGCACCAAGGGGCGAGTTGCTATAAAGAAGAACACAAAAAAAAATATTAATTAAATAATCTGACCATTTATTTTAATTTATAATGAGATTCTTTTATGTAACTAAATATTTTCAACTAGCTGTACCCTGCCACGCTTCGCTGTGGCACATTCGCACATTCGCTGATTTGTCACTGATGAAAAAAATAGATAAAAACAATCCTTGATGCGGATTATATATCATGCTAAAATTTCAGCTCGATCGGTGCAGAACTTTTTGAGTTTTTGATGCGTACACAATCCAACATAACATTTATATATATATAGATTATAATAGATTGTCTAACTATCACAACTAATTTAGTTTTAAAGAACATTAACTTTACTTGTGATAAAAAAAAAAACTTCATTTCATCGCAATAAAAAGTATCTAACATCCTTTCCAGTATAACTAATATCAAATATCAAGATCCATTAAGCTGTGAGGCGAAAAGGCGTTAACAGACAAGAAGACACAGCTACTTTGGCTTTTATAGTAATAGTAGGATGTTTTTCCTTACCTTATAGTAGGAAGCGTTGATGTAAGCATTTGGGTCGGACTTGAGAGTGAGTCGAGAGTCATCAAAGGGCACCACCTCTGTCACAATGTTCCCAGTCGTGTGCTGCATGGCAACCGTTTTGGATCTTGTCATGTTTTCTTTGTTCTAGAAATATCAATAGAGGAAACAATCTTAGACATATCTTTATTTAAGAAGAAACGTAAAAGGAACTCGTAAAAGAAACTTAATTAGGATACCCTGTATCTGTATCTAATCAGTAACTACGAGGACCATAATCCCACTAACACTCAGACTTATAGCAAATACCTGTGGTCCATACAAATATTTGTCCTGTGAGGTGATGAATACTCAGTCATCATTCATCGATGACTTAGGCTGCTGAGGCCGTATAATAATTTATTTTTAAATATGAATATGATAGTATTGACAGTACAAAGACGTGCCGTTAAGTGAGGGTTAGTGTAATAGAGAGTAGCAAAGTATTAGATAAGATAGCAAAGAAGAAACAAACTACTGTTATAATTTAGTGAGGCGTAGCGAAACTGTAAAATGCTCACTTGAATATCCTGGAATGTCTTCCATTTGGAATCCAAAACTGTGAGCCCACCCGCCGCCACGAAAGTCAAGGAATCAGTAAACTTCTGCAAATTCTTCACTTCTTGCGTAAAGTTATTCATCAAACTCGGATCCGAAAAGAGGTCCCTTTTCGCCGGTCTTTCTATCACCTCTTCTTTCGGCGGGGGTTTTTTCACTGGTTCTACTTTAGGGAGGAAAGTGGGTCTCTTGATGGCACTTTCAGATATTTGTGGCACTTTTATTTCTGGCATTAATGGCTTCTGCACAACTGTGAAGTCTATCTCGGATAGAAGATCGAACACAGACTGTTCTTTTGAATCTGGACTGCTGTCTAAAGTACTTTCTGCTGCTGGTTGATTTTTAATCGAAGCTCGAGTGCTTGCCATTTGTTTGTCTATTGCATTTTGATTGGCGCTCACGGATTGATCAGTTTGTTCAGTACTTATATTTTGATTATTTGTTTGATCAGCTCTTTCAACATTTTGTACAGCATTGGGTACATTTTGATCATGAGTATTTTGTTTGACATTCGAAGGTTGTTTTATGTTACTATCATGCATATGACCATTGTCAGCCTGTTCCTGATCATACCCTCCTTGCTGACTCTGATCAAAGGTAGGAGGTTCGTTAACATTCTCTTTTGGCGTCGACACTGAAACGGAATAAGGAAATAAAAGATTATTGATCTATAGAAACTACTTTATTACAATAGAAAAATAAAATCACAATTCAATAAAATACACATACATTATTACAGTAATAAATCCATACCTTGATTATTGGCAAAAGTAACACTTGTGTCGTGCCCTTGTTGTCCCGACTGCATATAAGTCGACTGATTCATATTGGCACCGTAGTTGGTCGGCAATGCTTGAGAGTTAGACACCGCTTGATTCGCCTGGTTTGTGTTTGTGATATACCCGTACGGCGAGTTGTAGTAAATCTGCTGGTTCATCTGCTGTTCCGGCTGCGTCGGAGGATTTTCCAGCGAAGGCGACTGTACGGTTTCACATGTACCCGCACTAGTATAGACCCCTTGTCCAGACCAATTTGCATCTTTAGACGATGCCTGAGGGTTCACGTTGGCGTTAACGCTTAGATCGTACGAGACAGCGTTTTGTGATCCATACCCATACGAATAGTTCCCCGTGGCCGCGTCGAAAGTATAACCCGGGTGATTTTGATATCCCTGACTGTAGTTGCTCTGATTTGGAAAGTTGACGTTGGTCGACTGATAGCTTTGGTCACTCGGATTGGTATACACTTGAGACATTTGTATGTTTGTAATGCTGGAATCGTTTGTATTCGAATACGCTTGAGGTGTTTGCACTCTATTTTGAATGTTTGGATCATTCGGATTTGCGTACATTTGAGGTGTAGGCACGTTTTGAATATTGGATTGGTCGCTTGGATTTGCATACAATTGAGGTGTTGGTACACTTTGAATGGCTTGATCGCTCGGGTTCGAGAAACCTGGAGGTGGTCTCATGTTCTGCATATTTTGTACGGTACCGTCATAATTCAGGTAGTTCGGAGGGTAACTATTTGACGACAGCGCTTCTCCCTTGGTGTGAGACTTTATTGGCTTATCAAAAGCATCTAAATTCGATAACGCTGGGTTCCCATAGCTCCGATCAGTTTCAGAATAGCTAAATGGCTGAGCGCTGGCAGTATTGGCACTTGTAGTCGAAGTGACAGAGTTATCGGATTGCGTGTACGTTGGATATCCTTGCGAAACGTTCGCATATCCGGTCGTAGCAAAGTACTGTTGATCAGCACTGTACGGAACACTAGTGTTAGGGGTCTGTCCGTATGAAGCCGCATCGCTGCTGTAAGGATAGTTCAAAGACGGATAATCTGACGGTGCAGAAACCGAGCTCGTGATGGAATTTTGTGGAGCGTGACTGTACGTAGCAGAGTTTGGTGTATTAGATTGTGGATACTGCACGCTATAGAACGTCTGCGCGTAATCTCCGAAGGTGGAAGGCGGTTCCGATTTCGGTGCACCGATTTGCATCTGTGAGAAATTCGTGTTCAAATCTTGTTGGTTAGAGCTGTAGCCTGATGGTATGACGTCAGGTACCGGGTTCCCTTGGTTGGCTCCCATGTAAGGGTCGTAGGTGGACTGGTTAGGGGCCATATTCGCTTGGTTGAAGCTTGCGTTATTGGCGTACTGGTTAGGATCCATAGACGCTTGGTTAACTGCGGGGTTATTGCCATATTGATTGGGCATATTGGCTTGGTTCATAATGGCCTGGTTCATATTGGCCTGGTTCATATTGGCCTGGTTCATATTAGCCTGGTTTATATTGGCCTGGTTTATATTGGGTTGATTCATGTTGGGTTGATTCATGTTAGGCTGATTCATATTAGCCTGATTGAAACCTGGCGGGTACATTGAGCTCTGTGAGTCGCTTACAACCGTGACGTTGTTGTGAGTCGCCGAATAGTACGGATTAGAGTAAATCTGCTGATCGGGTATTTGTGATGCGAACTGCTGTGGAGTATACGCAGAGTACGGATTGTTTTCCATCTTATCGAAATCTTTGCTTGTCGCGGGATAAGCGTAGTTATGCTGTGCAGCGTAAGAATCACTCTCGCTTGGGGCGTACGCGTAGCGCTCGTAAGGGTTGGATTGTCCTGGCATTGAAGGCATCACTACGCCGTCGGGCAGTTGCATAGGGATATCTGTTGCTGGAACAAAAAATAATATTTAAATACAACATTATTTTCTTTATGTCGTTACTGTCTTTATTGAATTATCAATGAATTACTGTGTTACCTTCGGAACCAACCGGCGTTGGTCGCACGGATGTGGGGTATATAGATTCAGGGTAATATACATCTCCCGGCATTGGTTCCATATGACCTAGAAGACATGGAATTGTGTACTATGTAAAACTGTGTAAGTAGAAGAGTAATTTTACATATGTAATATTGAAGCTTTATCGCCAACTGATCTACGCGACCGCGTAGGTAGTAGGAAGTAGAGTAGGAGGTAGGGTAGGTGGTAGGGTAATGTGTAAGGTAGTGTGTAAGGTAGAGTGGGAGTTAGGCGATAGGGTAGAGGTACAAAATAAAGAAATTATTAGTAAAGTACAAATTACAAGTCGGTATTAATAATTATTTTACAATCTAGTATTGATATATGGAATAAAAAAATATAATTTAATTTTATAACTATCAATTAAATTATTTAAACTACATTAATAGCATGATTAGCAACAACTCGATAATCAAGTTGAGTGTTTAATGATCAACAACCTCATATAATAGGTGTAGAGTAGTTGTAGGGTTGTAGGTGGTGGGGAAGGTAGGACATGTGGGGTGAGGTAGGAGGTAGGATCCCTACCTCACCTACCTACCTAGTACCCATAGTATGTCAGGGGGTACGCTAGAGGTAGGGTCTCCTACGCTACGGTAGGGGAGGTAGGGTAGGGTATAACGGTACGTTGTAGTATAGATTCATCATTACTCAATTACTCACCTAGAGGCGGGACGCCCCTGCGGCCTCTAGTCTGCATGTAAGGCAGATAGTCCTTCAACTTGCGGCCGCCGCCCGCCGCTGGCGGCAATGACGGGATCGGCGTCGCCACATCGCTCGGCTTCGGCGTTATTGATGGGGTAGGAGTCGATGCTGTGGTAATAAATAGCTTGTTTTTGATATATAGTTCTTGTAGTAGGATGCAAGCTTTACTATATTTCTATTTCTTAACCTTTTAAGACAATTTGGGAAAGGGATGTTCAACGAAACGTACATTATGCGAAAAGGGAAATTTTGTGACAAAGGACATTATGCGAAAGGAAGTATTATTTTATTTTAATTGTGAAGTTTTTTAATAGAGATATAATTGCAAAAGGGATATTTTGTGAGGATTACAAGTGAAAGGACATTTTACGAGATGGGCGTTTTACGAAAAGCCAAAATTCTATAAAACGGACATTCTGCGAAAGGCTTGTTTTGCTAGAACGTCTTGCATGCCTTAGACATTTTGCACAAGGGAAGTTTTGCGTGCAGTAGACATTAAATAGGGGCATTCTACGATGGAGTTTAATGAAACTATAACAAAAGCTATAAATTCACTTACGCTTACTGTTCTTGGATAGTAGCTGCGACCTTTCCTCTTCCTGCACTTGACAGGTGCCCTTCAGCCGTGTGAGGAGTTGGTTCACGTTATGAGACAGTTTCTTGTAAAACTCCAGACCTTTCTGCGCCTTGCCTAACAGCTCCTCGTGTGTATCGTATGAAGTTATGAGGGCTGGAAAAAAAAAGATTATTGTTCTTACTGATGATGACACTGATCCCCTCGTCAAATTCTACATTAAGCCATCAGTCCCACTTGTTTTCGATTTATAGCAGGCGTTAAGTCACGTCAGTAGCCTTTGGCAGGCTTGATATACTCTGACAAGAGGAGGCCATTCAACAAACAACCATAATTTGCATTGCATAATTTTGCGCAGCACTGCACTGCGCTCGTCACCCTGAGACATCGGCTCAAAGTCTCATATGCCTAGTAATTTCACTGGAAATAGTGCCTTTCAAACCGGAACACAGTAATAACTGCACACAGAAACACGGTTATTGACACAGAAACAAATTTTTCGTGATGTTTTCTGCCTTACACCTGCAGAATGTGGAATGAGGTACCATCCGTTATTCCAGAAAAATATAATATGGGGCTCTTCAAGAGAAGAGCGAAAAGAGCTTGAGAAAGTAGACAACGCATCGACAACGCCCCGAGTGGCGCAGGTGTCTACAGGCGACAGTAATCGTTTACCATCAGACGGGCCATCAGCTAGTTTGCCACTCAATCTTATAAAAAAAAATGTTTATGTAATTCAATTATAATACGAACATACCATTTATAAGGCCTTCGCGTTTCCTCAAGACATCTGTGAGCAAGCGCCGGGATTCGCCATATGAAGCGTAGAGAGAAGTCAGTTTATTGATGATGTTCTCCTGAGCCGCTAGATTCTGTTCTATGATCTTCACCTGTGAAATGAAAGCTTTATCTAATACACGCAAGGTATATTATACAATGCATACCTTTTTATTAGACAATAATGGGTCTAATTCAGCACAGATTAATATCAATGTATAATTTTGGTACTTATCACACGATATAATCACGTGTGTGTGTGTGTATGTATGTGTGTATCTGGGGTGTGTGTGTGTGTATGTGTGTACCTTGGGCGTGTGTGTGTGTATGTGTGTACCTTGGGCGTGTGTGTGTGTGTATGTGTGTACCTTGGGCGTGTGTTTCTCCAGCTCCTGCTTGAATATGTCGTCGTTGTCCTCGGAGCTGCGCGACAGCAGCTGCGAGGTGATGTCGTCGCTGGTGATCGCCTCGCGCAGTTGCTGGACTAGTGAGTCGCGCTGTATTTGCATTTCGCGCGCTTTGCCGACCACGCGACGCATTTCGGTCATTGTATCACGATCGAGGCCCTCTGTAAAAAGGTTTATTTAGTCATCTACCTTTTTTCAATCGGGCCAATGCCTTTACATGGGTACAATAATTAACTAAGAATAGTTGTACAATCTACAAAAAATTACAGACTCATAGGTAACCCAAGTGTTAATGGTTGGTTGGATTGTCCTTCTTTCACGCACCAATGGATTTGATTTCACAAGCTTTCTATTAACTTACAATGTTTGTATGTATGTATGTTTGGATCAAATCTTGCAAGTCAACTATGACTCAATTCTCGTTATTGAATTGAGTTGAAACTTTGCAAGTTGGTCGAATTCCGACGACAATACAAAATTATGGTGACAGCGTGCTGATCTGTTGATAAGACACGGAAGATGGACAATGGAACTCCTCAGTGACTAATCAGCGTGTAGTACCGACAACTTTTTTATATACGAGATAAATAAAGAGCTGAAAAGTGACATAGGCTACATTCTATTCAGGAAAAAGTGCACAATTTTCGTCTTTAATTATTCTTGTATTTATTTCAGCTATACCTTCCTTATTTACTGAACTTACCAATACAATCGATACTGGGTATCTTGCATTGCAGAACATCCAACGGATGAGAGAGAAGCTTCAAGTTAGCAATGTGGAGGGTCATCGCTTTGTGCAGCACCTGGTTGCTCTCGTTGGTGCGTGTGTGCGCCTCGTGGTACTTGTGGTACTCGCGGGAGAGCTCGGTCTGGACTATGGAAGGCGGGCGAGGGCCCATGGACTTTTGGTACTCTTTCTCTTTCATTGTTTCTTCCTGGAAGCAGAAATATTCGATTTCACAGTTTTACCATAGCATATCACTGAGCTCATGCCTTTTTTGACATCACTGAAATTACCTGAATATAGGTCTTGACTTCTATAAGTGAATGTTCCACATCACTAATGATCTCAGCCAGGTTGTTCATGGAGTCGACCAGGGCCTGGATGATCTCAGTCTTCGCATTCATAGCGGCGCATCTGTCCACTATCTCTTGCGGTATTCTGAAACAAATCATAATTTTATATTTACTAGGTGTCACGGGTCTCATTCGCGTGACCAAAGAGAAACAATTAAATGTTAGAGATGATAGATTGAATAAGATAGCAAACTAAAAGACATTATTTAGGTTTTGTTATGACTGAAATAAACATAATTCTTAGAACAATGAAGCAATGAGTCATTGCCCGTATCAGTCAACAGCAGTCTCACAGATAACTCTTGTTTACCAAAATATATATATTTTTTCCTTTGTTTTCTGAACGAAAACATCAAGAAAATTAAAAAAGTAGAATACTTGTCTTCTATTTCCTATTTTTGAGACTAATTGGCTTCTTTTTTTTTGTGGATGCATGTAATTACTCACTTTTGATCAGAATCGATCAGCTCCAACTGATCAAGTTGCAGCGAGGACATGAACTCGGTAAGCTCGGTGTTCTTGGCCTCCACTTGTGACACGATGGCCCGGAGGAGCTTAGCCTTCTCCTCGGAGTACAGGGATGAGGCCTCATGAGCGCATATTGGGACCAGACGCGAGAATATGTCTGGCCCAGACACCTGGTAATATAATGATTGAAATTTATAAAGTGACTATCAATAAGTATTCTATGATGTGACACGAGTTTAATCTTATGGCCTCACTTAGGCATGCCATGTCAGAGACCCTAGGGCTGCCTGACTAACTCTGTCACTAGAGTGCTCCATAAGTCATTTAACAAACAAACGCCTAGGTTTGTGAACACCCATGGTTAACAACCCTGTAACAAGATTTGCAGGTCGCTTAACTGATGGAAAGCGCCATGTCTGCCCATATAACTAAGCAGTACCACTATTCTTTTCAAAATCTTGCAGCAGGTAAGTGAAGATTTATCAATGTCACAGAATCTAATAAAACTTTTGTAATGATAGTTTGGGAAAAAGCACAAAACCATTTTGTAGATAGAAAACATTTTCTATTTAGATATATTTTCTATGTGATTAAGTATGTAACTTACCTCAGGATCATTGAAACTGATTGGAATAGCCTTCACCAAGCAGACTGGCTTCATATCTGGCAACAGATCCTTCTCTGGTACTTCTTCATGATAGATGAATTCATTCTCATTCTTGGCCGCCTTTCTCTTCCCTTCCGCAACATCATTGATGAATGTCAGGGCATCTTGTGTGACTTGGGTAGGCTCAATGTATTTAGCTAACTTCCTGGCCTCGGCTAGGCGGTCTACTGATTGCTGGAAGAACGCTACACGCTCGCCCATTTTCTGTTGTTCTTCTGCGTACCTACCTAGAAATGGGTGAATAATTATGTAGTGTTTTCCCATACAGCTAACGCCACATTTGTGTTTTCAGCAGTGAACATTTTTAACATTGTATGTTTATTCGTCATTGCCTGCCATGTTATTGTGGGCTATCAAAGACTTGTGTATGAAAAGGAACCGCTTATCAACCAAATTGCATAATTAAAAGTATCTATTATCAACTAATTATAATATGTACCTTGATACAAGGACACAATGCATCCGATGTAATAATTTTTGAAGGAGAGGTAGCGGTACCAAAAATTATATGGTTTAGTGCCGACTATCTCATGAATGTTGTCCGTTCCTGTGGAAGGTCCGAGGAGGGTGATGGAGTGCTTGTAGAAGATTAACACTTGTGTGGCCACCGCACCTGTGTAGGAAATGGACAAGTTACAAATGAGGCAAAGACATCTTCGTTATGCCAGTACCCCAATCTTGTTAAGATCAATGTAACATCTACCTTACCTTAAGGTGTTGTGAAGACTCATTACGACACATGTAATAAGAACTATATTATGTACAACTAACAGCAACCAGCGGTTACTATTATCCTACTGGAACCGTCAAGACAATTTAGGGTTTTTTCATTGGTGTAAACCAAATTAGGGCAGGTTTCAATGATATGGTTAACTAGAGCTAGAGTTGGCCAGAGTTGTTGTTTCATTCTAACAGGAGGCATATCATGACATCTTATAGCAATTCAATTGAAGACCTAAACTGAACCGTGTCGCATAATCGTACCATGACGACTTATTTTTTGTTGTTTGTAAATGGCAGCAACATAAAAAATAAGACATCGGGGTACAATTATGCAACGCGGTTCAGTTTAGGTCTTCAATTGAATTGCTATAAGATGTCATGGTAGGCCTCAAGAACCAATATAGTACTCACCTACAACGCTGGGCTTTTTGGCGTCCTGAATACTCTTCTCAAGGATACACTCCTGAGCTTGAGCGTAACAAATCTTCTGGAACAATCTCATAATCTCTGTAGACACGTCCACACCAGGCGGTTGAGGGTACTGCTCCTTCAGATGCTGGAAGGCCCACGCAGCATTCTGATAGTGAGTACAGGCTGCTTTCAAACTGTCGGCTGTGGTCCGAGGCTCGGAAGAACCCAGCTGCGTGTGCAGAGCTCCAATGTTGTATAGGATGCATGCCATTTCAATCCTTATATCCGCTAGTGTTGAAGTCATGTTTGCATACAGATCTCTCCTGTTGATTACAAAATCAATTTAATTCGTTTTCCTATTGATTTATGTACATTTCATTGTAGCATTCAATGGAATAGATCTAATATTACACCAGTAAACCAACCTATTTATTAGTTTACTCAATACTTTACTGTGCAAAGTTTTCAAGTACTTCTCGAAACAACTAAGAAGTAACAAGGTAAATAAATATATCACAAATCTCTATGAATCATGTTATTTGATTCAGAAATCAATAGGATTGAAGGTGCAACTTGTGTATAATGAGATTAACTTACCAAGCGAACGTGCAAGCGGCCGGCTGACCTTTAGCCATTGGAAATCGGCTTTGCAGCGATCGCAATTGGCAAAAATATCTGTAGAGACCGCTAAGACCCGCTGAATCCGTCGTCGGTCTAACAGCAACCGAACGGAGCGATTCCAACTGATGGATCTCATTGCTGTAGCTGTCAGGGTCCTCTCTGTACGCCTCCGCAATGTACTATAAACACAACAAGGAGAATCGTAGACAATTAAATGTATGAAAGCCATTTTATCAGAGATTAGAAGACCTACTTACCTGTTTAAGTTTTGGCCCAAAATGTGTACCCTCCGGGCTTACTTTCAGTTCGAAACAAATCAATGGCAGTTTGGAAACCGCTTCCATGGTTGTTGTATCTATTTTAAATGGGATAAAGTAAATTTCACTTGGTAAAACAATTTCATCACACATTAGGTATTTGTTGAACTGTCATTTCTTGTTTTCTGAACTTTTCTGTTTTATTTGGGAAGACTTTTTAGGATTAGGGATGGAATGTCTTGAATTTGTTTGCCGATGATTTAGATTTACCGTAAATTACCGATTTTAAAAAATGTACTCTAGTATAATTTACTGAAATATTACTGGCAATATTGACAAACCGGAGTCTTGCTTGAATAGACAAATAAAAAAATATTTTTCTTTTTATTGTCTGTCTGTCTAGTCTATAGAACTTTAATGGCGGCGTTCGGTGTTTGACTATTTTTCGTATTCGTATTTTGGTTTTGTCCCAATCAAAACAGTGATAAATACAGTAAATGGACAATTTTGCATGGCACAGTTAACTACTCATATAATATGAAGCTAAAGAAACCTAAAGACGATACTGAGGTAGATAATAACTGCAAAAGCCGTTGTTTACAAAAGACGCGGCTGATCAATACTGAATAACCTGGCTTCTACCTCAATCGCTAAAAAAAAAAAATTATTACTTCTAGGAAGTGGTGGCGCCTCAGGCAGAGATTATCGAGGCGGACTTGTACAAGCGGTCATACTTTGGTCCCGACGTTCCTACGCTCGAATTAGAATGTTGGGAGGAAGAGCTCTCGGAAGTCCAGCTCCAAGCCTACAAGAACGCCGATGACGAATACAAGAGTATTCAGAACAAGCTGGACGATATGGTGAAAGACACAGGCGGCGAAATCGTGTACAATGGCGATCAGTTCACCGCATACCAGCTGCTTGGAAAGTAAGTCTTGAATAACTCCATTTAGCTTCCATGAGCCAGCTAGATTAATAACAAACTGCCTCTTACTGGCTATCTAGCTAAGCTTGTCATGTCATTGCTATATCATTAGTATTACTGTAACAAACCCTGACTATAATCTTGGATTCTAACACACTCCCCTCTCTAATATACAATTTGACTTCCAGGCAGCCAGTCCTCAAAGACCTAGAAAGGCAGAGCGCAGACATCATCAGATCAAGGTCACGCTCCATGTCAATTTCCAAAGAGAAGCCGGCTAAGAAAGGTAATTTTTATTTATACCATTGAACGTAAAAAAACGAGAAGCCACATGAAAACTTAGTTTTATCATGATGTTACAAATTGTTATATATTTTCAGGCCGCAAGAAACTACGTGACCGACCTGAGAGAGAGGAGGATCGTGATTATTCTCCGTCTCCTCCGAGATCCCACTCACCCGAAACACGGCATAAGAAGAAAAAGAAGGACAAAGACAAGAATAGGGAGAAAGAAAAGGAAAAAGATAAGGAGAACACTAAAACTAAAGATAAAACTTTGGCACCTTCTAGTGAGTATCAATTGAGTGTATGAAAAACAAGAAGTTTTTGCTAAATTTGATATTATGTTAGCACCTTCTAGTCTTCTCAAAAATTACAATGCACACATAAAACATTCACTGCTGAACCGTTTTACATTTTTGGCTATTTTGCAAATCTTCACACAACATTACGTTTACTGTTTACTGGCGTTGTGAACTAAACTGAACCAGCAGTGCGGGCGCACACAACTGGTGTAGTGAAATTGTCAATACAGCAGTGCGGGATCACATGCCAGGCATGTTTTCACTTACTGTTAAATTATAAAAACACAGATGTGCTTATTCTGACAAAAAAAAACTAAATCAAAATATGTTCAACCATTTGGGAGCTACAATGCCACGGACACACATGCATTAAACTTTTTTTTTATATGCCTGAGTGACAAGAGGAGCATGCCGTTCACCTGATGATAAGCGCCACGCCTGCCCAAAATAGCAAGTGCTACCTAGAATATTCCATTACAAAATCTTGTGCGGCACTGCACTGTGCTTGTCACACTGAGACATTGGTTCTAAAGTCCCATATGCCCTGTAATTTTGCTGGAAACAGTGCCTTTCTAACCGGAACAGTAATGTTTGCAGAAGTAGTAGCTTGGCAGATGAATATCTGGCTACTGTGTGGTACTTCCCTACCACTACAAATACTACCCAACTAGAAACCTCAAATACAACAAGTTATTTAACCTCAGAAATAAGAGCTATTTTATAATAACATGAACTTGTCCAATACTTTACAGATGTGCACAGTGTAGTCACAAATGTCCGACCGTCCGAGGCAACTGCCATTGGAGGCCTCCTCACTGGCAGTGCTACGAAGGCCACTGCCATTGTTGACCTCACCAAGGAAGACGGCAGCAAGAATGTAGCTGATTCTCGGGAGGTTTCTTTCAATAAGTTACAAGGTGGGCTATCTGTACTATTCTTAAATACCAATAATTATCTTCTATATCTACTTTTGCATTGCAAACTTTAATGCCATTTATTCATATTTTTTTTACTTAAAGCAGCCTTGTTGTGGGTCATATATCTCTTCACTACAGTGTAGACTCCATAGAGCATGTATTTAATACTAAAGAAGTACTCCACACTAGAACTGTGCATAACATTATGTGTATGACATTCTTAAAAAACATCTCTCGTTTGGGACAGTTATAACATGTTGAGGTGATAATACAATCCTTTGTCGAAATGAGCGATATGTACATATTGAGTAATTTCTTAGTGTATCCAATCCAAAAACATATTAAACACAATTCTTTCTAACACCCATTTTCCTGACAGGTAAAACATTCCCCTCACTCGTGGTGGTAGCTCGTCCTTACCTCCGTTCCAAGGACGCTCCACCACCCTCCGACCGGTCTTCCCTAGACAGTAAAGTGAAATCAGTCCTAATGCACACACCAATGAAATTTACCGAATGGCTCATACAGCAAGGACTTGTGCGGTCAGAGCAGTGGTGTCAAGTACATAATGGAAACAAACTGAAACTTGGTACGTTTACTTCTGAATATCTACACTTCCATACTAATTTTATAAAGAGGTTAAGTTGTTTCTTGGTAGGAAGTAATCTCAAAAACAATTTGAAAATTCTTTCATTTATAGCAAGCTTCATTATCCCTAAATGCTACAAGGCCATGCTTTGTGACTTTGAAAAATGTAGGTTTTAGTTACAATCATAAATCCAGTAGTGTTAAACAATAGTAAAAACAAACAAATGCTCCACAGGAATGTATTCCGATGTCTCAAAATTCCCATACTCCGGAGGCTACGTCTGGATATCAGAATGCTGCCCGACCCGCTTTGTCTCCGTATTCTCCAGTTCCATCTTCGAAGGGGCTACATTCCCTCCCAGTGTACTACTGAAACTCGTCTATCACTGGGCGTGCCAGACCAACGTACAAAACGTTGTTCAATGGGTTAAAGTGGACAACTTGTACGTAAAAGGCCTGTTTACTTGGCTAAGAGCACTTTGCACATCTGCAATTCATCAGCATTTAGGTATGCTGGGAGGGGCGGGAAAGAAAGTGGAAGTTGGAGTCATATCATTGGGAACAACCAGCCATGACGGCACACAGAGACAGGTGAAGGTTGAAGTTTTGGGGGTATTGGATCCCGTTGAGAAACTGGTAAGTAGCTTAATAGTACAATAACCTATTTCACTGTCTTATTCAGTATCTTTTAATCATGTATAATCTCTTACAGATCCGTCTCCGTGCTGTCGAGCCATTAGCTGAACACGAAAAGAACTACAAGAAGCGGTTCCAAAAGATCCTAGAGCCTCTCACAACCTGGGTCCACCCCTCTTCGACAATCCTCACTGACTTAACCGTAGACAAGGGCACACTGATCAACATGGGCTTCAAGACAGTGCACCAGTCATCATCACACACTGAGCAGCAAGGACGGAACAGCAATGCAAATATAATGGAGTACTTGAGGAGAATTGTGCCGAGAATGTTCCAGAACACATTGTCACTGCTATCGAGGCAGATTATTCAACAGTTCTTGGACGAACTAGTTTGGAGAGAAAAGTAAGTCCTGTAATTTTACCTGTTGAGTTTCACAATAATGTTGTGTTTTCTTTTTGTTTAATCTGAACACTGGACAGAGAACTGACCTTATAATAATGTTTATCAAAGTAGTCATTCGCGATCAATCAACTATCAAGCCCTACCTGTTAGACTCGGTATTGTCTGCTAAATATGAATCAACCATCAACTGTACAAAAAGTCAATAACTGAATGCTCTTCACAGATATGGCATATCACCTGGACAAGCCTTTGACAACATTGTGTTGCACATAGCCGAACAAACGAAAGTGGACAGTAAGGATGTCATCACTGTACGTCTCAACAAGATTGCCGCTAACCCTTTCAAGAACTGGAAATATCCCACGTCGAAGGTACATCCTACACTAACAGTATTCTTACTATGTATAATACTATTAATAAACTAACATACTAATTTGCAGAATCCTAAACATGAAATCTACCTAAACCTTTTTATTTTTAACTTTAACTTGTGAAATCCATCCATTTCACAAATAGGAAACTACATTATCCCTGAGTGCCATAGGCCGGAAGAAGCCCGAGTTCCGACGGAAAACAGGAATTCTACAGGTGATAAATATGTAATATCAAGAACTATTGATCTGATTCTAAAAGTTCGTTCTGATTTTTCATGAGATTCTGAGTGAAAACGGAAATTACGAGGGAAAAACCGTGAGGCGTAGCTTGTATGTATATGTATAAATAACTAGCTATACCCGCATATTTTCCGTTCTCCCGCATGAACTGAATTTTCCCGGGATAAAACAGCCTAAACGCTTGAGGATTTGAAGCTTCCTATTAGTGAAAGAATATAGTACCTCTCCCAAAGAAACAAACACAAACACTTTATAATATTAGTTTAGTATAATGCAAACATTTTTCTGTAGGGAAAGAAAGAGAAAGACGAAGAGGTTGAGACAAGCAGCGGGCGCGGTAAGCGTGGGCGTAAGAAGAAGGAGCCTTCGCCCTCGCCGCCGCCTAAGAAGAGAAAGAAGGAGAAGACGCTATATATTGAGGATGATGACGAAGAAGAGGTATGTATACTTCTTCTAACATTAATTATTATTCACAGTTTACATTATTATAGTGACGGTTTATTTAAAACAATTTATCATCGTAATTTAACGATTACGGGAGTCATCTTTTACTCCTTCCAAACTAATTTATTAACTGAATTCTAAGGGTGGGTCCCCATCTGTGACAAGCTTTAAAAAATCAAAATGATTACTGACAATTTACGTTTGGCGAGTACAACTATATGTAAAACATTTCGAATCTATTTACGTTCGGTTTTGGATTGCTTCACCTTTGTTTGCCTTCACTCAATCATTGATTTGATGAAAGATTGAATGTTTAAAGTCTGCCACAGACACTAGATTGATGTACAGTATAAAATTTTTATCATCTCAGGTCCCACTGGCTCTTCGGCGCACTAAAATCAAGCAGGAGCAGGATAAGTCCAAGGCCAAAGACGAGGCGCCCACCCGAGGCCGTCGCAAGGCGCCGCGCAGCTATGTGGATGACGACCCTGACCTCGACGATATACCACTCAAAAGTATTAAGAAGGAACGGGAGGCAAAGCCTGAAGAAATGGTCCCGATGGAGAAATACTACTTCGGGCAGATCGGTGGTGACAACGTAGGCGAGCGGGTGTCTATTTCTGTTGTTGTAAGTACTATTGTGTAGTTTTTCTGTGCTGAGATAAAGGTGAGTGAATTAATGTTACAGATGTTGCTGCAAGTAATTGATTGTGAAGCATTTTAAAAATATAGGCAATGTAACTTAACATGGCGACATTATATACTAACTTTTTGATATCACATGTTGCCACCTAAGATTTGGAAACGATTATTCGTCATCGGAAGTTTTAAATAAATCTACTAATACCCTTTACTTATATAAAATACCTATTTAAATCTACAGTGTACCGTCTGCTACCAAGAGTTCAATGACAACATATCCCTAATGGACCACATCTACATGCACGTCATCCCACTACCATCTGGCACCACAGACGAGGCTGCTGTCTCTCAATGCATCTACTGTTTGGAACGGTTCTCCAACAACAAAGAGTTGGAGACCCACTTGAAGCACAATCATCCGGCTGATACCAAGACCGCTGACTTGTTTACGTACGCCTGTCTGATTTGTGAGGTAAGTGGATAATTTAATGAAGTTCTTAAATACCTCGCATAATTCGAGAAAACTTGGGAGCACCTCACTGGTCAGGTAAAAAATTACAAAAAAAAATTCTGAGTATCCTCACTTGAGTACTTTAGAGAAGTCAATCAAAAATAGTACAGCTGTCTATATTTAACTATGTATCCGTTATCCCGCAGGTACGCTTCGCCGCGGTACTGACTCTCGCCTCCCACATGCAGAAGTCCCACGCGCCGCTAGAGTTGCCCTACAACTGCGGCGCGTGCGACTACCGCGCCTCAGCGCAGCGTGCGGTCACAGACCACTACCGAAAAAATCATAAGGATCACAATTCGGTGCTCTGCGTACATTGTCTCAAGGTAACATAGAAATAATAACTTCTATAGACTTTAAAATAAAATTAGTAACGTATCTCAATCAACTAGATCAATCCTGACGCCCCTTTCTATGCGATAGAGTGTTAATGAGTTATAAAAACTCACATAAAGTTAATTGATGAGGCATTTCTTCTCCACAACTCGTCCGGCAGACATGTTCTGCCCAGTGCTACTTCAGTGGCTCTGTGGGCTATACATACCTTACACTGTCACAACATCTTGAAATGTCAATCAAATTGGCACAAAGCTGAAGATCAGAGCAGGTGGAGGCAACTTGGGGATGTAGTTGGATTGAGTCAAAATCCTCAACAATGAAGAGGCCATTGAGGAGGGATACCTAACGTTATGGATATATCCATCCATCCATCTATCGACACAATTGACTTGCGTATACAAGGTTTTAATATAGAACTCCGACAGGTGATACCCGTGTACGTGGAAGGCAACGAGATGACAACAAATGTGAAGCTGTTCTTCGATCACCTGAAGCAGCACAAGGACAAGGACATTGAGGTCAAATGCAACCGATGCGCTCTCAAATTTGTTCATCTAGGTAAGAGTAAATATTAATAGACAGCTGCATAAAAATAAAAATACTTACATTAATTATACATTTTCTAATTATTTTGGATATCGTATTTATCATGTTTTCGTCGTTCAATGACTATGTCTGATAGTGTGCATGCATGTGGCAGATTGACTAAAGGCAGTAAGAAATCGAACTGACGCTGTGAATCTTTAAACTATAATAACATAACTGAATTGTTGTGCGCCTTGGCGTTGCTTTAAGTTTATTCACCAAGCATAAAATTCATCAATAAATAAATAAAGAACTGCTATTTTTCCAGGGCAACTGCGAGAGCACCAGATCCGCGATCACATCACCGTAGATGGCGCAAAGCCGCTTTGCGTTGAAGAGCACTTGATTGTCAAGCCCAGGGTAAGCATTTGACACTATGACCATAGTACAAGTGACTCCAAAAACATACCAATAAAACACACATATAAAGCCCGACTTACGTTATGCTAGGATTTAGTGGAGTTGCTTTTGTTGAATATATAAACATTACTTGCTTTAGTACGATTCTATTTAATAAAGCCTTTCCAGTTGAACTGCACTCTACTAAAGACTTGTAAAATGTAAATCGGCCTAATTGAACAACATTATTGATTGTTGTATAATGGACTTCATCATCGATCTTACTAAATCGATGGACTTTGTGAAATATCTAGCACCAGCTTCAGTGCAGCAAAAATCCATGTACCTAGCTTTAAAGCCTCGCATTTCTGCAGATGGCAACCAAAGGGAAGAAGTGTGATCCACAAGATGTATGAAGTTGTGTGAAAATTTGCTGTGGTGTGGTTCAGTGGTTATATTATTTGGTATTAGGTATTTTTATTTCTTTTGTTATCAGAAACTCTTTTTTTAGTTCTCTTTTTGTCTTGTGGATCAGAAGATTACAGTAAAGAAAGATGTGTTTTATTTTCTTTTTTTAGTTGATTTAGTGTAGACTGTAGAGGCTATTTTGTAGATAGATTAGATGTAACTAATGTTTACTGTGGTATTAGTATTACGCCTCATTATAGCTATTAAAAGTATTATTGGTTCTATATTATTTATTTATAGACATTTATACGATACAAAAACTTATCTGTTGTAGAACAAGGCTCGGCCGCCCGTCAAGGATTCTGCGAACCACGACGTTGTAGATACGTTCGAGCATCTAACGCTCGTGCTGCCAGAGGGCATGATCTGCCGCGAGTGTGACACCCCGCTCAACACCGATAAGCATTTCTTGTATGTATTCATATTTGCAAGGGTAACTTTCCAGTCAGATTTTTGGTAACGGGTAGGATGGAGATAGTTCTGTAATCAATGTTGGTTGCTGTAACATTTTACTGTAGCTGATTGGCTGACTACCTGTACTAGAAGATGATAAACATTCATCCCTTGCTTCTGTAAATGAAAACAGTCTAGTGTAGAGCATTTCTTATATCATTTAGTATACGTGCCTATGCTGTAGCTTTGAAGACCTCCACTCCTTGGCGTATGTGGTTGATGAGACTGATGAGCCAATTACGAACGGTGAGATTGCAGGCAATTCAAAGATTTGTATGGACCACAGATATTTGTTTTGAGTCTAGGTGTATGTGGGATGGTCCTCGTTTTTGCTGATTCCCTAAATACAGGGGTGTGTAATTATTATATGTTTGGACGCTTTATTAATTTACTACTTCCCAAGTTCTAGCCAGTCTTATCTAGATAAGCTTTTTGTTAACCAAACTTCCTTGCCCAGGGGCACTACGAGCTGCACTAAGTGTGCTTACGTGACGTCGTGCTACCGCGCCATGCTACAGCACAGCGGCTACTGCGCCGGCCCGCTGTCGCTAGAGGACGCGCCCCGCAACGCCCCCTACGTCTCGCACTGCGTCTGCGGTTACAACACTAAAGTTGGTTAGTGACAACCATAGGTTTTACTTTGACGGTTACACTAGCTATAGTCTAATTTCGATGATGAACTTGGCTAAATCGATCTTGAATCGAAATTAGTAAAATATCTAAAAAAAGGCTTTGTTCTTTAAAAAAAGAATAACGCCATACCACACGATTACGAACAGCGCAGTTATCGTATCAGAGTTTCGGAATATTTAATTATTTCCTTTGATGACTTATGTATCAAGTATTTCGATTTTGTACTATAATTGTTAGTAGCCAAAATCTAATCAAATCCTGAAACTGTTTGTCCTGAAACACTCAAAAATGATATTGGGATACAGTAACGAAATTAAATTGGTTGATTCAATGCCTTGTTGAAACATCCTGAATTGCCCCAGGATATAACCGCAGTAACGCTGTCCTTTTTCTAACTGACATAATAATATATGACAGGTACTGATATGCTGACCCATCTATTAATGTGCGAGCACAAGACTGCGTACAGCTGTGAAGAAGACGCTCGGGCTAACACAGTGCAAGAGCAGCCACCGAAGCCTGTGGATGAATCACTGGCACTGCATCTTGATACAGTAAGATCCGACAGCTAACTATCATCATCATAATCCATATAGACTAACTGCTGAGCACGGGTCTCTCTCAGCTAAAGAGCTTTTACACTTTGACTGCTAAGCCAATTTTCTTGTCTAGCCACTGTGCAGCTCTGCACACACCATTGTGTTTTGAGCAGTGAATGTGTTACATCCAAAAGGGAGCCCAATCCAGATTAGTGGATCATAGTGGATCACATACTTCGAAAATATTTGTGGGGCATATGGATTTTCTCACAATATTTTCCTTCACTGAAAAGTGGATTATAATTATGTACATAAGTACTGTTACGACACAAATATTATTACTTGTCTTGTTAATGCATATTGACTATTTTCTTTCAACAGCCTGTTGAAAGTGTCCCACCTGTTCCTGACTATGCTCCACCTTCGGTTCTCAATACTCAGTTGTCACTTGATGACCTGGCACCACCTTCAGTTTTGCAAAGTGATCAGGTAACTATTATTAGATTAGAAGCTAAGCTTAAATAGACTTTTGTTCTTGAAGAACTTGGATTTGAATGAGTATGAAAAAAAGCTATGGACGTACTATTAATAGTAGGGAAAACTAAGTTTGATTTTTTCATTGCCACAAATAACCAATTTTCTTGAACTACAGCATGATCAAGAACTGCTGAAAGAAGCGTATGACCGCCCGCTGGCGACGCCAAGACACGAGGATCCCAGCTACACCCTCGGAGACTTTGAACCTTTACCACAGGAGCCTCCACCACAGCCCGACTTTGAACAACTATAATTTTTTGTCTATTGTGCAATTTGTAAGGTGTCTATAAAGTTGCCTTGCACCAAACTCAATATATATTTTTGAAGTTATACTTCTTTTGGTGCGATGGAGAAAAATGATGAGAGTGAATTTTTACGAGTCGGGTTTTCCTTCCTGACGCTATAACTCTAGAACGCATGAACCGATTTCCACGGTTTTGCATTCGTTGGAAAGGTATCGGGCTCCGTGAGGTTTATAGCAAAGAAAATTCAGGAAAAATTTCAACAGAAATTTCTCTGCTCAGTTAATTTCATGAGACAAACCGGTATTGTGTTCACTGTGAAATTGTGAAAAAAAAGTAAAAAAATGAAGTTATATAATGCTTGGTAAGCGTTTATTCCTCACCACAACATTATTATAATAAGATTTACAATATAAAACAAAAGAAATTGTGAGTCGGAAGTAAAAATGCGGAAGAAAGCTGTTGACGGGCGGATGATGCAATCCCGACTAATCTACCGCTCTCCCTCGCGCGCGTTTGGGGAAGCCTCCGCCACCGAAGATGGGCGAGCGTTTCCGGCGCCGCCCGAAGGGCGCGACGGTGGTTCTGCGCGCGCGCTACAGTTATTCGTTTCCTAACATTTCGATTGGAAACCGTCAAATCAATCACGTGTATTGGGCAAATTTTTATTCAATTTCAACAGCAGGCATTTGTCTTTAAGGTGTTAAGTTGAACTGCGTAAATTATGTGGATCGTGCATTTGAGGTTAAATTCACCACTTTGTCCATAGTCCAAAATGCCTAGAGGACGACGTGCGAACATCGGCCGCCGCACAAGACATGCAAGCCAGCAACAAGTGTATTCACAGAAAAAATTGCTAAAGAAGTACTAGAAAGTACTATGTTGTCCACTACTTTAAACGGATTGAGTTTCAGCATCGTGGTAGTCCACATGCTCATACACTACTGTGGTTAGCTAATGCTCCATTGGATGCACTCGACAAAAATAAATTGGATGCTATCAAATTAATTGATGATTTAATATCTGTCTCATCTCAAGAAGCATCAAACAATATTAAATTACAAACACACAAGCATACGTTTACATGCTACAAAAAAATAGTTGCAAATAAACCTCAACAATGCAGATTTGAAGCACCTTTCATGCCTAGTAGATCCACTACAATATTATCACCCATGCAAAAAGATGAACCAAATTTTAAAGAACATGCTCAACGTTATAAAAATGTAAGAATTAACCTTGAAAATAATGATTACTCTGATATAGATTCCTTTTATAAAAATAACAATATTACTTGTGATGAAGATTATAACAATATTCTTCGAGCTGGAATTAAACGACCAAGAGTGTTTGTCAAACGTCAACCTAGCGAAAAGTGGCTATATATAATATAATTAGAAGTATAACTTCTAACGCGTGTACATAAGTACACACACTCTTTTTTTTTATTTACAAAACTACTAATCTGAATCATTATGTAGTAAAGCTTCAGTTTTCACAGAAGTGTTTTATATTTTAGTTAAGTAGAATACCATTGGTATGTCTTGGGATCGCATTATAAATAAGAAATAAAAATAATATTGGTAATTTTATTGTGTAGTTTTCTTTCTCTTTTTTCTCCTAAAGTTTAGTGTAACCTTATTAGTAACTCCGTAGTCTTGGATGCAGTCTTCATTATTTTCTAACACAATGCTATCATAGCACAAGTCATAAGCCCTCCAAATGTATTTCCAAGATATTTTTACTTTATTGCGTGTCCTCTTCTGATAAATTTCAAAATGTCTTTTGACTGCTTTCTTCAAGTCTAACACAGACGCATCTTGTGGGACCTGTCAACAACGAATAATTATTTAGCTAGGAAATATTTATAATTTAGGACATATTTATTAAATTTGGGGTAAGATAGGATAGCAACATATGCTTTATATTAAGAAAACATCCATGAAACTAATATACTTACAATAACTTCCAATGCTGGCTCAGATTCTCGATCAACTATTATTTTAATTGACTGGCCATGTTCTACAGATATCTGTAATGAAAAGAACATTCATAATGACGGAGAAAAGCAAAATACTTTGAAAATATTATGGATTTGAAGTAGATAGGTATATATTTTCGGATAATGAACAATATACTCTACTTGCTACTTCAATACAGTAGCTAGGTAGTATGAAACAATTGATGTAACAATTTTGATCAGAATAGATTGGTTTATTTACCTGAGCAAAAACTTCTTCAAGAATAATGTCTGAAGGAAGATCACTGAGAAGCGAGTCACATTTAGTAAGCGTATAGAGGGATGACTGCGTAATTTCAAGAAGGTCGTCGTGTGATAGTGTTTTGGCAATTTCTTCAACTTCGACCTGTTCCATCATCTAATAATACCTAGATGTGGATAGATAGATACACGACCGACCTCGGTACCTCGGGTATACTCCGGTATACCCGAGTATCAGGATAGATCTCAAAATTATTAGGATTGAGGATTTTTCTTGTTAAAAATTATATTAATGAACACAAACAAACAAAAACACAAACAAGCGAAACCTGAAATCAGTAATACTTGTAATACTAAATACTAGGGAGGGACGCCCGATCTCAATCGATCTTGCAGATTCCAGAAGATCGATTTATGGCAATACGGTCTACCGATTATTTGAATCGGTAAAATCAAGGGGTTGCTATTGGAGAGGGGAACGAAATGGGATAGAGAAATGAAAAGGAATGTAGGGATTAGGGAGGTTTGTAAAAAGATTATGATATTTCTAAATATCGATAATTTGAATCAAGAGAATCGAAAATTATAGTCTGGAAATCAAAATCATTTTATTTTTGTTTCGGTGTGTAATGGAGTTTTGAAGACAACATTTGCATTTGCATTTGCATCATATGATGCAAATGCAAATGCAAATGTTGTAGGCATATGCCTACACTCGTGCACATTAACAAACGTATTAAGTAACGTAGTATTGTTGTTTTAGTTTATTAATAACATTTCCCTGAATCAAATATTTTACATAAAATTACTAATCAATCGATACTTTTATGGACTTATCAATTTGCTCAAACCTAGAACTTTTCAATATTTCCTTACTGTATAATTATGTCGATGTCTCGCTTCCTTCCTCGTACCTACGAGAATGTCATTCAAATGATGAAAAACAAATCGGAATTTATCGGTTTTTTATTTGTAGAGTTGGGTGGGTAGTATTTCTATTTTCCACCAGACTGCTCGGAGTGACAGGGGTTATGTTTTTTACAAATGTCAAAAAATAAGTCAGAATTGCTGTCATTTTAAAATTTGAGGGTTTTGAGGTTATTTCGTTCGGAGCTAACATTTTCATATATTGATTCTTCCTAAATTACTCATAAAACGCAATAATGGATAGCCTTTCAACCGGTTCCCTCAGTGGGTCTCAGAAAGAAGACCTGATGGATCAGGTGAAGCAACAAATCGCAATCGCAAACGCCCAAGAATTACTGACGAAAATGTCTGAAAAATGTTTCAAGAAATGCATTTCTAAACCGGGAACGTCTTTGGATAATTCAGAACAGAAGTGCATAGCAATGTGTATGGACAGGTACATGGACGCATGGAACCTCGTCTCGCGAACGTACAGCAGTCGAATCCAGAGAGAGAGGAACAACATGTGAGGGCCCCTTATCCTCACGGAAGCTTGCAATTCGCAATTTTGTATGTAAATAAAACTTAGTAGTGATATGTCTCACATTGTGAGATTCAACAGCGCTATGTTGATGTGTTCAATAAAAATTTAGGTTAATTGTTGCATTGTTTGAACACTTTATTAACTCCATAATTATGTAATTACTTAAGTGCAGAGCTTGTTATAGATAATCGGCCTTACTTATAAAAGCCTCTTAAGAATTTGTCACTACATTTTTGTACTGCGCGGAACTTAATTATGTGCACTACAATAGGGTGTTATAAGTAAAGCTGAATATCAACTAAACTGATTGTACCTAAAATTACTGTAATAAATGCGGGAAATGTAGTCTATGTATGGAAATGTTACATTTATGTAGTGGCGAGGCTTGTGTAAATACAAGTTACAGAAAATAAACCTTCTTTATTTTATATGAAACCTTTTGAAATAATTTATTTTTATATTTTACATTTAGAATATTAATTGTATGGGAACTCGTATTTCTGTCATCATGGTTCTCCTTTCACCATTTTCTTTCGATACTGATAAACTTTCTTGATCCACATCTCTCTTAGTTCTTCTTCACTTGGTAGTTCCTAAAATTAATTTAAAAAATTGAGGTTTAATTTTTATTCACTAAAAAGGCTAACACATTATAGCGTCATCACATTAGGTCACTATACACACACATGCATTCTTATTTAGAATTTTCAGTTTTACGTATCAGTATAGCATCGAGATAGCTTGATATGATTAAGACGATTTCTAGAATAATCCAAAACCTAAGCCTAGAACTCCCAGAAAAGGGAATACAGATTTTTACTCATACCATGAATTCCTCATAACCAGGTAGATGATGTAATTGACTTCAAATTGATGCACTTAGGCACAATATTAATCGAAAGATAAGATAATATTCTTATCAAAACAAACAGAACCTCAAAACTTTAATAATGATTTATACAACAATAGATAATATAGTATTGTACTGTCAATTTTCCACTAATAGTGTAGTTAGAATGGAGAAGTAATGAAAACGTATAAATAAATTTTAACACATTGACTGCTGAACTGGTTTTTACATTTGGGCACCGTTACGAATAGTGTGTTTTCCAGCAATGGCGTGCCGTCGGTGTAAGCCGCACTGTAGTAGCCTCACGTGGAATACGCCACACAGCAAGCACGTAAACTGCGCTAACACAAAAGGTGTGTTTTTCAGCACTTTCGTAATGTTATAAAAACAAATGTGTTTTTAGCAATCAACATGTTGATTTCTCCAAGTAGGACTAACTAGAAGTTTTGCCAGGAACAGATGAACATAACTCCTAAACTCATACCAATAACTTGCCCATGGCTTTTCCACGCTTAGAATATAATGCAGTGTTAGTGTAACTTACATCAAAATTGATAATTGAATCATCTTTCGGCACTCTCGCTTCTACCTCCGGCACAGTAACAGTCTGTGTGTTCAAATCAATAACGATATTCTGCTTCTTGCCCTTTGAAGATGTAAATGGTTTTTGGACAAAAGATTCACTATTAAGGTCAGCCAAGAGGTTCCTATCATGAATAGTCGGCATATCTTCTTTGATGGATACTTCTTTGTATTCATAGATAGGTATTTTTTGCAATATTAGCCCGGCGGCCTCGGCTGCTTTGATAGCCTTCTCTATTTCAGATTTGTTGTCATTGTGCAGGAATTTTCGTGATGAAATGCGTTCTAAAATGAAATTAACACAGGTTGGTTACTAAAGTAAGGGCCTCAGCTGGGGCATTTACTGTATAGACCGATTTTATGCTCGTTAATCTAGATGATTTGTATTCATTCCATTTACTTTTATGAAAGTTGGTGGAGTAAATTAAAAAATCATCTAGATAAACAAACATAAAATCAGTCTCTACAGTAAATGCTCCAACTGAGGAATTATTAAATAAGTTTCCCTAGGCTACAATAGAACATTGGTTCTAAGTCCGCACTCAGTGATCTCAAAGATATCCTCATAAATCACTCAGGCTCAACCGGGGCACTG
Source organism: Campaea margaritaria (assembly GCA_912999815.1). Taxonomy (NCBI): domain Eukaryota; kingdom Metazoa; phylum Arthropoda; class Insecta; order Lepidoptera; family Geometridae; genus Campaea; species Campaea margaritaria. The sequence goes on from OU538790.1 coordinate 11,825,069, forward strand.
CCAATCAACTTTTATAGAAGTAACTTCTTGTCCTTTTCAACATTGGGCTTGTCTCATCCTGAAACTTAGGTATGGTTACCTGCTATGATAATGCCCTCGGTCTATTAGAAACATACTTACCTAAGCTGTTCACTTATCATCAACTTTGATAATTTTATATTAATTATTTTTCTCCGGCTATTAAAATCTAATAAATTGATTATACTGACTACCAGACAGGAACTAAATATGAGGAAACACAGTTTAGTTTATTTGAATACTAATACTAATAAGCTAAAGGACATATAGGTACCTAGTTAGAATTCAAAAATAGCTCAGGTTAACTGATTAGTAAGTAGTCTTGTTGTAGGCAGTAATGGAGGTAGGTACCTGTTTCATAAGAACTGGATCTGCTGCTGGATGAGCGTGATCTCTTTGATTTCTTGCTCTTGTATTTTGAACGGCTCCGTGAACTGGATACGGAGCGCGAACGGTCCCTCTTCGAGTGAGGTCTCGATGGTGACCGCGACCGATCTCGTTTCGAACGAGAGCGCGACGACGAACTCCTTTTCGATTTGGATCCGTAGCGATCCCTAGACGCGCTCCTAGAGTAACTCCTTCTTTTATGTCTGACTCGAGAGCTGGATCGCTTCCGCCTGAGGCTACTCGATTCAGAATATTCCGATCGGTCTCTTGAACGCGATCGCCTTTTATGCTTGCCTTTCGATTTCTTTCGCTCGTAAGATGATTCCGAGCTGTTGGAGGAGCTTCGCCTCTCTCGGTAACGGCTCTTTTCACGAGGCATGGTTCTTTACCATAATCAAAAGCATCATATTTTTAGGCGACAACCTTGACAACAAACAATATCTCAGGATTCTCAGGTTCATTCTCAGATTGCTCGCTCTACAGCTACTTGCTAATTTGCTAAACACTAGTTCAGTTTCATTCACTTTCATTCCATTCCACAGAGAACACAATAAGGATTAGGTACTTCTAGTCTAACGTTTGGAATTTTCAAAGACTATTTACTACATGACTGTGCACTGTGTTGCAAAATACGGTCCGAGCGAGAGGCTCCTGGTGTTAGTGTGTCTTTTTCTAATGAGGTGACTATGACGAAAAATTTCTTGTAAAAACGTTTGTGCAAGATGATTGAATGAATTGACGCTACTTAAGAAAGTTACCTACCTAATTTATTTTAGGTACTTAGTATATTGTTTGAAATCTACATCACTTACCCTACACGTATGTATCATCTGACCTATCGTTAATATGGCAACAACCTAACACACCTTTCGTTCCAAATAGGTAGTACAATATAATACGTATCTACATACCTACTACTACTAAGAGATTGCAATATGATCAACAAAACAATCGTGATTACCGTAAATTTTATGTTCTTCCAAGAGGGAAGGAATAGGAAGAGCTGGCAAGACGTCAGACAAGGGACACACTACCATATGGAGCTCTCTCGCTCAGACTGGTTTGACAAGCTACCACTTATTATGGAAGTAGCTACCCTAAAGCAATTTAAATAGATCTCATTTTAGCTAAACTAAAAAGTTTTGGTGCAGCATGGCTTATGATCTTTGGGAATTTTGGATTGAATTTGACACTAATGACATTGATAGATATAACTAAATTACATTTGACATGATTTGCTTGGTTCATTTCATTCATTTGTTTGCTTGCTTCCCCACAGATAATACTAGCAAGCAAGTTTTACTAATAAAAAAAAAAGTAAACAGAGTCCAATAGAAAAACACATTTTATAGGTTTAGAGAAGAAGCTCATATAATGTTATCAATTTCTTGTTACCAGCCGCTGTATATTTTCAATATTAAATAAAATATCTTAGAAATGCCATAACGGTTACTAATTACCAGTCGTTACAATCCTTCCATCATGTATCCTTGATCGAAGTTACAATAAGAACACATGCAAAACCTGGAATATAATCAACCTCGTCCGTCGTTACCACCCCTGGATACCCAGAAAATTCTCTGACACTACAGAATAGATCGATGAACCGATAACGGTAATTCTAAATTTATATCTTCGTAATAAAAAGATAATTTCACAAATCAGCATATATTTAATAACGAAAGCATTTTAAAAATATGGATGGCCAAAGGGGCATACGATCCAGGCCTAAACAAAATAAGGAAGCATTATAAGCAAGCGACAAGCAAGCAGTCAATAGATGGCACTGTTATAGTATTTCTAATTCAGCTTCATTCTACGCAGAAAATAAAGTAGATGGTTTTGCATGAATTCATTTAGTTGCGATTTCTTCGACACACAACTGTTTGATGTGTCAGAAAATCTTATTTCAATATACTTTGGTTGTATTTCAATTAAATCGTACTGAATGATTGAATTATTTAACAAATATTCATCAAGTTAATTACGTAGAAAGAAACGTGTAGGGCAGCGACCGTCAGTCAGTCGGCCTCGATGACGGAATGTGTGAAAATTTTAAGATGGTGATCAACTGTATTTTTTCGTATTTTAGCTTAAAAATCAAAACTGGTGCTTAGTTTCCCCATTGAAACGTAAAAAAAAAGTGTTTTTTAGCAGTGTCCACGTAGTTTTGTTGCTGTACTGCTAGCTTAGTGAACTCCCAAGTGCCTGTACGTGAAGTTTGATCACTGACATTGTTTCGATGAAATCGTTGAGTCCATCGCGATTGTTATGTTTATGCTGAAACCGTGTGCTTTTCACTCGTTCCGTGGATGGTGCGAGAGTTTCTGATGTTTCCGAAGCCATGGAGAGGCAGGAGAGAGCACATGCTAACATGGAGGCCAGCGACTTTGTGGACACCAAGCAGGTGAGCGCTGCACGGCCTATTGACTGCCGGTTTTTCAATATTTTCATCTTTGCCTAGTCCAGGTTGCCTTGGAGCTTGTGAAATTTGCATAGGAATGCTACCACTGGTCAGCATGGTTGATGGCAAAGTAATGAGTGATTCATATTTTGATGTAAGTTCTACATGATATAACACATTGTGGCCAAGCTGAAAGCAATCATCTGTTATACTTTCTACTGCAGTCTAGTAGTAAAATAAATATGAGCAAACCAGTCAAGTATTTCACATTTGTCTGCATTAATTCTTGATAGAGACAAAGCAAGGCAAAAGGTGGGCGATGTCATTTGCAGCCCACACTCCCCGTGAATAAATTATTGGCATTAGAACATTGTTATGAACTGTTGGTGCCTTATTGGGTACAATAATTATGAATTGTGTTGAAGACTGTGTTGTCCAGTCCTCATTTTAACGATATTGTCTCTATGACATTTTCGTACAAGAACAATTATGTTTGTAGAGTATTCTCCATCAAAATTATCATTATCATTATTTTCATTATTGAAAAAGCTTGTTGGATATTTCCAACAAGCTTTTTCGATAATGACTTCATTTGACAAGTTGTTTTATCCATTTTACGTTTTCTTGTACGTTCCTATTCATAACATTTTATTAAGAGAGCATGTACATTGCCAAATGATCAGATATTACTGAAAAAAGTCACTAGCTTCAAGTGCGTGATGAGCCGACTGTAAAGTGTGAGGTTGCGGGTTCGATTCATGAACAGGGCAACGATTTGCGTGAGCCACAGGTGTTTGCTTTGAGTGTGGGTGTTAGTAGGACCATGGTCCTTACAGTTCCTGATTCCGTAAATACAGGGAATCCTAGTTAGGGGTTCAGGATCTATGTTAACAGTGACATGGTATTTATATACGAGTCCTATCAGTAAGTTGCCCAGTCTGGCAACAAGGTAAACACTAGTGAGTACATTATAAATTACTTTGTATAGCTTTTTATACCCTCATTTGCTATATACACTAGTTCCTCATAAACATTATTTTGTCCCGGAGTTTCAACAGTTGGTTGATATTGAAGTTCTATTGGGCCGCTTTATGCATAATGTGCTCGGTTTGCTCAGTCATATCATACATTCTTCATAAGTACATTAATAACACTAAAATAAAACACCAATTTATATTCAAATACTACAGTTAGATCAGAGTTAATTTTGCTAATAAACAAATGTTAAATGGCATAATTATTAATAGTTATGTTATTCATTTTTAGATTTGAACAAAATGATGATTAGTAATTATTAAATAAAGTGTAACCAGCTGTTTGTATGGAAAGGACTACAACAGTATGTATATTTAAACATCTTAAAAAAAAATACAAAATGAATTTTTTGATGTGATGATTCATTAAAATTTGAATTAATCTCATTTTTTAATTAATTACGTATTACCCCATACCTTTCATATTATTATCATCGTAGTTGTTTTTATAAACCATCTAAAATGGTGCTTATCTAAGTATTTAACATACCAAGTAGGTAGAAAGCACTTGGTTATTATGACACATTGTTTATCAATGAAAAGGTGATCCCAATCTATTCACATAGTAAGTCCATTCATTAGCATGGAGAAGTAAAATTGTCGCTAGTCGTGACGGAAGTAAACTACAAAACGCGCTTATCTAAGTTCGTCGCGGGTGCTCGGTAGGGGGGCGCGGGCGCAAGTACCCGCTAGAGGCAGTATAGACGCGACGGGCGCGCTGCAGGCCCGCGCTGTCGCCGACGATCGCCCCAGCACGGCCGCGCGAGTGATGTCACCGCGAGAACCAGTGCTCTTGTGATTGTGTTAACTATGGTCGCGATGGTGGCCTCAGCGTCTGGATACGGCACGCTCCGCCGGTTTCTGAGCGTCCAGGACGGCATCCAGGCGGGCGCGGTGCCCGGCGCCTCTGTCGCCGTCTCGGTAAGCCCCCGCTGTCTCACACTTGTACTCCGCCACTCCGTTAACAACAGTTAACTCTGAACTGCGGGCGATAGCGTTATGCGCCAGGAATGTTGATGATCCCATGCGTACTTATCGCAAGGCGTGCCAGCTACCGCTGCACAAATCGCGGATAAGTCACCGATACGATGTTCCTTGTTAATGCCTTCTCTGATTCATTAACTAGGCGATTTACATGTTCTTGTCAACAACGCGGCGTATCTAGAATTAATTACAAATATGCTAAGGTGTGTACATAACTAGTTGGCCAAGGACTAGGCCTTCACGCGTGTTTGTGTTGTGTAGGTAGATTTGCTTTACTGTTTAACATACGCCTTAGATAGCTACGGCTATCTGTAATTCGTAGACAGGATTAACAATTCGTCTCTACTTATACTCTAGTTTACCGAAATATTTCGACCGCGAAGACCGGTGACTTACCTAATCCACTAAGAGAATGAAGTGAAATAATATCCACATGGTTGCGTCTGGCTCAAAAAATTTTGTTAATTTATTACGCTAGGAAATTTATTAAAAGTTTAATTGAATTCTTTGCTCGAGTTTAGAAAGCTGGCGCTCTGTACATTTTCCATTAGAACGTCTACGCGTATTAAAAATTTCGAGCATGCGACTGGCACAAAAATAAAAGAGCAATTCCAATTTCAGCGAGCAAGTAAAATTGTAATTTAGTTAGATACTCGATTGTGAACTTTTTCTTTCTCCACTGCGATATCGGGCTCTCTGGCTGAAACTGGTTCGGCACCACATTTTGGTATCTAAAAAAAGAATCCGGACAAATCCATCAGTGTGCTGTAACGTCCACGGAGAGGTCAACGACCTGCTTTTCCTTTTTATTATTCCGGTGTGTATTAGCATCTATCGAAATTGTGGCCTTGGCCTCACGTGGGACTTTGGTATGATTCTCGTAGGTGATGTCACCCCATGTAGCGGGACCGCGCGCAGGGATGGGGCCAAGGTTAGGCCAGCAGACCGTGGCCGCATCTCGAGGAGCATGGCTCGTTGGTCACCATCCGCGAAAGGAGCCCACTGTGTGTCCGCCGACCCAGATCAATCCGGCGCTTATTCGCTTTTTACCTTCTCAAATTAATGTGGATCGTGTCGACTCATAATAGTCTTATTACCACAAATTGAAAGTGTTGCTCCATTTGCTCAATGGCGTGAATTTTTGAAAAATTTACCTTGTCTATGCTAACTTTTATATTAAAACTATCCGGTCTTCACAAGCAGTAATCAATAATCCAGCGAAACCGGCTCTTAAACAGAACACATTGACACGGAAATCTGTTCTTCAACAGCGAATGTACATATTGCTTTCAAAATACTCCATACCTTGCTAATCCGTCAGTCGGTAAGCGGTGCGTGTAGAAACCCCACGATTCAAATATGATCGCGGCGATAATAGTACGCCGCCAATGGCAATGGAGAGTGTAATTCGCCGATTGTTCAACACAATTTCCTTTCCCAGCCGCTGGTTTTTCGACGATCAAACGAATTTGAATGAGCTATTTATTCATTTTATATCGACGACACGGCTTTCGCCATTCGCCATACTTAAATGAACTCTAACCTGCGATTAAGAGAGACTGGTATCGATTAAGATAAATACATCTTACTCTACGTACATGTATACATTTGTAAAATTGGTTGATATACGGTAACTTGTGTCCAAATACAGACAGACCGGCACGTAATTATTTAAGCCTTTCTTGGCAATGAAGATAAATGTGCCTGCCTCTAAATTGTTGCACGAATAATTATTTGAGCCAAATGTAAACAAAATTACAGGATGCAGGACAAGTTGGCCGCTGGAATGCAAATAAAAGAGAATTAGTAGACATCATGTACTAGCTACCTCATTAAAAGTTGGGATCTCTATATTGATGTCAACTTGAACACTTGATCAGAACCACTTTAGACCAGCTGCGTTCAGAACTGCTACCATCGCCTTTATTTACGTAGTTTTTCCAACTTTAATCGCCGAGTTCGTATTAGTTGAGAGACCTAGTTTCAAACTTAGGCGATAGCCTGCTTTCTATGAAAATGCTTCTATTGTCCTAAATGGCTTGGAGATTTTCGATAATATTTTCATGAATCTTATTTTCCCGTTCGATTCATTAGCTGCTTATTAAGTTGTAGTTGGTTCGTGTCATATGGTCAAACAAAAAGTATGTCTGAGACCGGGTGGCACAGTTGTTGAAGACGCCGAGCTGGTTGCGCCACCGCGCATTACTGACAAGCCTGCGCCGGCGCGGGCGCCCGCTTCCGCCCACCGGATCACACCTATAAGGAGAGAACCTTGTCGCCATCGCCACACATATTTTGCAATGTTATCGTTGGTATCACCTTGTCGGAGAACCGCGCCGTTAAATTTACCGCATCTCCACGCACAGCGAGATCTAATGTTGATTGCTTTGATGGGTTTTTGATTTGTTGGTCCTTGGTTTCCCTTACGGTGCACGTATAAAAATACTCAATTACCCCAATTAGATGTACTCCAAGATCGGCAAACGCATTAAAAGTTTATATGGTACGTTTGATGCTTTTCAAACACTCGTGAGTCGATAAGTCGGTTAGTAAAACAAACATTGCGTAATATGGCAGCACTAAAACGTTTGACTCATGAATCAAGCTGAATATATGCTGATCAAAGCATTTTTCACCGAAGAAATAAATCATAATTGGTCGAGTGCAAGCTCAGTTGTTGCTCCGAACGAAGATTAGAAACGCTTAAACGAGTATACAGTCTGAGAAGATGTACTCCCAGATTAACCTAAGAATTTCTTCGTAATTACACGTATGCATCCAGCGAACTACGAACAATTGCAGTGTCTTGGAAATATTAATTATCTTCTTCTCCGGCAATGTGTGTGCCTGCCGGCGAAAATAGTGCTCAGGCAACTACAAATTACCGCACAAATTCGCTTCTCAATCAATTTTGAATCTCCGTCAAATTGTTTTATTGAAGTTGTCGGATGTGCTGTAAACCGTTTTTCGTTCGTTGGATACGCTTCATTTATTTGGTGATTAATAATACTTAGCTACTGAATGCGGGAACATAAATAGTTGATGGACGTCCGCTTGATCGGCATCTGATAGCGCACTTACTTACTGATGTTACTGTGATACAACTGATGTTACTCCTGGACGTCCTTGATGACTGCCATCTGTTCTTCCGCTACAAGTTTTAAAAACGTGTTTCTTGGTATGCTAAAATTCGCTATGATAACATTAATATGTATTGTTTCTTTTTGTTTTTTTGTCGCACGATTTGTACGTCTGGCCTGGTGGTTTGGGCAGTGTCGTATTTCAAATAATAATAAAAAACCAGAGAAATATAAGATACTTACAAATTTAATTCATTATTTTATAAATTTTTACTCTGTATTGTAATAGATCTATTGATACTATATTTCAAGATGTTGTTATTTAAAATATTCAAAATGTCGAGTATACTCTTTGTCAACGTCACGATTCAGTGTTGTGGTGGATGCTTGACTGTAACTTTCTGGACAGTTTCCGAAAGAATACGAAATTACACGTTTTATACTAATTATGTATGTATCATCTGTACACGCGTGCAGACTAACGAAAACTTAATGGTTCTTATTTAACCAAAATTGCACATGAAGGTGGACCAGATTTGAGAAAGAAACACAAAACTAACAACGTCCCGTTTCGGTAGGTTTCAATGTAGTTGTATTATGTACTATCGTTATTAATACTCATCGAGGCATCAATAGCACAATACGCGTGCTTTGATGGAGTGTGCAGAGAAAGCTATATGCGGAATGTTTCGTGTGGTTACTTTCATGCGGCCGAGCCATGGCCGAGCTTTACTCAGGCGGTGATGAAAAACTTGCTATGAATGGTCGCTTGGTGAGCTATCATAATATACTACTCTCAAGTGCATAGTTGAGTGGAGATCCCTTAGAAGTTACGAGAACATTTAATGGCATCTAAAGATTAGTCATTGCACTGTTCTCTAAATTATTCACTGCTCTATAATTTTCAGTTGCAATTATTTCAAGTTGTGATTTTACAATCGTATCAATTCAGAAGTTTGACTAGGTTATTGACATTTGCCAGCACTCCTAACCTGTAACTGCGACGTAATATCAACTGCCAAAAGTGAAATTGACTCCCGGAAGCGATTTTATTTGTTCAAATGAAATCGAACAGGCAGTTCATTATACGCTGTGGCTGATTGCTGGTGGCTGGCCATTGACTCGTATGACATCCATTGTGGGCAATGCTCGAACAAATTCTGAATTAAAGCACAGAAAATTATCACACCAACAACGGGTTTATTTGTAAAATGGCTATCACACGTTCCAAGGTTATTGTAAGATCATAATACAATATCACTTTCTCTTCAATAAAGTAGCTGTCAAGACATCTCGTGTTTTATAATACCTTTAATGTTCTTGGTATCTTTTTTATCATGATGTTCTGTCACTGTTCTGTAGTTATGCGAATTCACATAGTCGTCTGTGTATGCAAAATGCAATTGTGAATATTGGCCAAGAGATCATGAGAATTTACTCAGTCAAACAATTGCTACCTGTATCAGATCTAGACAATCGGGACGTCCTTTAAAATGGTTTGTTTTAGCTACTTGTTCGTATATATATATATTTATTTTAAATAATTAAACTTGTAACTAGCATACTAATCCGAAAGACTCCAAGATAAATTCAAACGTCGCATCTTCATCTGCTCTCTGCTATTTCCCGGTATTTGTTTCTAATACATTTTTAATGGCAGCGTCGTCTCATTTCAAGCAATCTGTCTAGTCAACTGAAACTAGATCAAATGTACCACAGAAAAATCTTTGTCCGCAACTCCTTTGTAAGCTAGCTCAATATCATTCCATTTTACATTGTGGTGCCTAGCGTAGCTGTGACAGATAAAGAGAATAAAGACTAGAGATGATATCAAATTGGTTTCATTCCTCATGTTATCTTCAAGCATGATCCTAGCAGTTCCCACATTTCAAGTACCATTTGCACTGGGAAAATGCCGGTGGTAACTATTTCCAAAGCCGTACATTGCACACATAGTTACCGGTCTATCTCTCGCCTAAGATGCTAGGAGCTTTCTTGTCTAAGTCCCCACTAGTCTAAGATTCTTCGGCCGCTCCGGTATGTAACACTACTTTGGAATCTGGAATAAACCTTTTTTCCGATTAGTTCATGAACTCAGTTCTGGAACATTAAACTGCACGCCACATAGAACGTAAAAAGCAATTGTTATGAATGAAGGTGAGAAGGGATATTTGTAGGCAATAAACTTAAGATTTATATGCCGCAGTTGTGGTAAGCCGTGCTCTATGCAGTGTCGTCCGGTGCGGTGGTGTCTTAGTGTCTAGTCGTACTGTATGCTAAGCGTCAGATAGCAGTAGTGTCTAGTTACGCCACAGGTACGCAAAGTAGGAGTATTGTGCTACCGCTCCCTGGGAAATCTTGGAACCGGGCCGCGCATGAATAAGTAAACGGCTGTGGCAAATCAGCCGCTGTATTCATTTAGCTTGAGACTCAAAATTAGCAGATTTCACGCATACTGCCTTAGGGTGAGTCTTGCGCAACACTCGTCACACCTTTCTTCGATCTTGATACTATGTAAAGCTATTTTACGTGAATTGGGTGTGTTGTGTGACTTCGTGAGAACTATCAAAATCCGGCGGCGCATGCATAAGTAAACCGGTATACACAGCAGATCGACCGCGGCGTCGCTACCTATTTGATTTGAGAACCAATGTTTGATCGAAATCCGAAGCTATCATCACGTAATGTAATTTCCATTTCAAAACTGGTACGACAGAATCGAATCTGTTTTCTTAGTTCTTAAAATTGTGTTATTATTGGTTCTTTTCAAATGACATTATTCTTAACGCTTTAGAGAAATATCATAACAAAGTATCCGACACGTTTTCTGGATGAAATGTCTGCATAGAGATTCCTTTCACTGCGGTTTGAAATTCCGATAACTCAAAGCCACATTCATCTCGAGCGCGGCTGGATCAATTGAACTTTCGATTCGAATCCGAGGTTCATCTCGAGCCTCTGTTCTTTTCACATTACCATGATTATATTTTGATGGCAATGTTCGAAAACTATTTGATTGTTAATAGAATAGGTTTGAAACCTTGAAACTTTACAAGTGTGCGTAATTTGTCGTCATGCCTAATTAATGGTGTGGCATTCACTATGGCTAAATTAATGGTAATCACGGTAAACACCATGAAATGATCGAATGATTTAAAAAAGTAATTATTCTTGAGTCTATTAATAAGTGTTAAGTGTGTGTTCTTGGTTTTTTTTTTTAGGTTAAGTTCTGTTCATTTCATAAAATCATTTATTTATTAACTTTATTTCTTTAACGTTTAGAATAATAAAAGTTATTAAAAGTATAAACCAATTCTATTGCATGTTTTTTATTATCTATCTACTGACCTCAAAATATCCCCAGGTCGTTTCATTCTTACATTGACCTCTAATAAAAATATTATTAAAAAATATATTTCATATCACATGAAATATTGTGGTAAAAGTAGGTTGAAAAACCACTTTCTGGATGACGTTCTGTATACCTCACAAATTAAAAAGAGTGTGTGTACTTATGTACACGCGTTAGAAGTTATACTTGTTGTGCAAGCAATTTTTTTCGTTGTCTATACTGTCGACACTTCTCAGAGTTAGTTTTTTTTTTCACTACCCCCTGATTTGCAGATTTTTTTCGTGAATAATATTTTTTACAGTATTGTGCATTTCTTTGAATAATATCTTCAGACATCTCGGAAAGTAAAACAGAAATTGAAATTTAATCATGTAGTATTATTAGTTTCAGAGAAACCTGCAAAAGATCATAGGTAGGTAGATACGAATTAGTATAGAAAATTATTTATATTGTTCTATTTAAGTTTATTTAAATTTTAAATTTATTTATCAAAATTTATTTAAGTTTATTTATGAGAATTTATTTTTGATTATTTCAAGTACTACTTTAATAGATTGAAAATATATGTTTATATAAATATATCATGTTAAGCTCAGTGCTCGTTATTTTTAGAGTTATTTAATAAAATTTGTTTGTTTTAATAAAAATATAATAAAAAATAATTGAAATATCAATAAATCAAATTTTAACGAATAGTTAAGATCAAAGATAAAATAAACATTCAGCATTTAAGGTTAATATAAACAAGTATAGATTTTTTTTTTTTTATTTATACATAAAATTTGTTAATATACCAGAAATAAAACAAAACGAAAAAAATAATGTTGTGGTGAGGAATAAACGCTTACCAAGCATTATATAACTTAATTTTTTTACTTTTTTTTTCACAATTTCACAGTGAACACAATACCGGTTTGTCTCATGAAATTAACTGAGAAGAGAAATTTCTGTTGAAATTTTTCCTGAATTTTCTTTGCTATAAACCTCACGGAGCCCGATACCTTTCCAACGAATGCAAAACCGTGGAAATCGGTTCGTGCGTTCTAGAGTTATAGCGTCAGGAAGGAAAACCCGACTTATTAAAAATTCACTCTCATCATTTTTCTCCATCGCGCCAAAAGAAGTATAACTTCAAAAATTGTTTGTGTGAGTCAGCCCAAGTTGCTCGGTAAAAACTTCTCCAGGGCAGCTGGCGCGGCATTTGGCTCGACACAACCGCCTACTATTGTTCCATATTACTGTATTTACTTAATATTCCTTCGCTATTCCAACGCTGTGATGAGGTTCTACGTGATACGAATTCGTGTCGATACCTTCATACCACCTTTGGGCTTATAATGCACTAACATCTTTTTCTAAAATAGCCGCTATGATTGGAAAGTGCTGCCAAATGTTTCCTGTCGAGAACTTATAATTTGCGTCAGTATTATCAATCTATTAGTTATTAATACATTGGTCAGGTGACGTAATAGAATATGTAATGCTCAATTCGTCAAGTATTCCGTCGGTCATATCGATCGTAGTTTCGTGGACCGGTGGTTATGAAATGTTTGTATTGGTAGCCTAGCCACTAGCCGTCTATCTAGCCGCTCCAGCCGCACACAAGCAAATCTCTCACTTTCACCGAGCCGGTCCGCTCTGCGGAAACCAACTGGGTCACACGGCAGATGATAGATAATCCGAAGCTGAGACCGTAAATCATTCAATTATTTACAAGTGATCACCTCCCAGCTGTGAATGTGCAGATAATTTCTTGGAAATAGAATTTGATATCTTATCGGGCAGAACTCAAATTTAGCTCTCCTTATCTATGACAGTGGTGAAGGCAGATTCTTTGTATTTTGCATTGCGATAAGTTATATTTGATTCATAATTTCTCTGAACGATCGTTCTGAATAAGATTGCTTCATGGGCGATGATACCATAATCGTCTAGTTGCTTCCTAGCTAAATCAAAACATCACGAAATCATGATGAACCTTGGCAGTGCCTGACTATATTAGCGTAGGCCCTAAGGCCACTGTAATTTCGTTGTCAACTGTTTGCGTGTCCGACGGCACTCTAAATTCTGATGTACGAGAGAAACTCATCCGTGTAATTGACGTCAAGTATGAAATATTTGTATAAATACCATAAAAATTTTGATAAAAATGTGTTCCAGAGCCAAAATTTTGTTCTTGTCGTCTCTATATTTCACAGGAGCACACAAAATTTATGTCAAAATTTTAAGTATCGATTAAAAGCCTCGAAGGATTTAGTGTTCAATAAAAGTCATGTGTACTTGCGTGGGTCTGCGTATTTATAGGTGTTGTTAGTTATGACTTCATCGTATCGCCTCGCTCTGTTGACAATTCTGATGTGATCATAATAGTTGTATCCAATTTACTGAGGTTCAGTCGATTTTTAACAAACTCAATTCGTCATTTTAACGTTCGCAGACCAACGTTCAAGGTTACATCTTAATTGTAATTGTTTTTTTTTTCAAGCTTCTCCTAGAGTTAACTAGAAAAATGATGAGTAACCAGGTTCGAGTGGTCAGGTATATCTTAAAATGAGTCAGTACCAGGGCTAATATTTTTTTCACTTCCTGCCCGCAAGACTAATTGTGTGTTCCATTAGTTCCACTAGGCGCGAAAGCTTCAGTAATGTTACGAGTTACGATTCGCTTCGATTCTTCAATATTGCCCGTTCTTTAAATAAATACGTATTATTTGTGTACAGAACACCACATTTGATTACTTGCCTATCTATAAATTCCTTTAACATTTCCTGCTTCCTCTGTCTTGAGGTTTGTGGCGCTATGGATAAATATAAAAGCGTGTTTTTTTTCTCCTGTGAACCTTGCTCTGTATGCAGGTCACGTCTGAGTGGTCTATTCTTCAGAGTTCTTTTTATATGCCTCGTTTTGTCTTTACTTATTCTTCGTGATCCCAGGAATGTTTCCTGCTTGCCCATAAAGGTGTTTCAATCGTGCTGATTAGAAACCTTGCGGATTCCATTCAAAGTTGTTAAAGAATTAACTCGTGCGTTTGACCATGTTAGGCGGGTCCAATGAATTATGTATCGATGTATTTGTTCCGAGTAGCGTATTGAAATTCTTTTTCTCTTGCCGCTGTGTCCGTTCGACTTGTCTCCCTTATTTGGTGACCAGTGAATCACTGTTCTTGTCAAACAAGTCTGGTATATTGACTTTGTATAATACAAGTACGGTGTCGGGCTGCTCGTGTAAGACTCACGTTTCTCCTATGCCTTAATATTCGACCTTACAATAAAACACACTATCATGGTTCGTCTGAACAGCTGCTTTGACAATGCTGTGTCGGACAGGTAAATGCAATTTATCAATGGTGTAAAAAGTGGTCTTGCATTCCAAAGTACGTCGCACGCATCCGTTGTGGGCAGATGTAGTCTAAAACAATACCTGTGTAGTATTTATAACTTCACCATAATGTACTCGTAAGTGCGTTGCTGCGCGTGACGCTTAGTCACAATGCTAATTAATATAATTACTAATTAGCCGACACGCGATAGGCAGTCGTAAATCTACAGCTTATTTATAATTTCTTATCTCCTTTCTCTCGCGTTTCTTTCTAGGTTCCGCTGCCACAAGCTTGGTCAATTTATTAAAAAATATGTATGTTCTTCGCTTAAGAACTATAACATCGTCATAAACCCCAACGCCTTTAATCTAGTAAGCAGAGAGCCTTGGTCTGCAGACGCCTAAAATAAACATTTGCCATAATTCAATATTCATCTCCTATTGATCAAATCATATTGTGCCAAAAAAGTGGTCGGTTTGTTGTCCCCTTCATGCGTATCGAATTAAAGCAAGACTTCCAGACAGGCTGTGGTGGTATCGAGGTTGCGGAGGCGGAGCACGTGGGCGCGCGACCTCATCGGCTCGCGTGGGCTGCAGGTGCCAACGCACCTTTCCAGTTTCCACGCATCGCCAGCTCCGACCGCGAGCCTTCGCACCGACTCCCTGGCACCACTCGTCATTGTCCACTTCGTCACTGACAACAGAACAGACCATTTGTCTGCGATTGACGCTCATTACATTCCGTTTCTAGCTCGCCATTGATTACCCGTTTTTGATCGTTAGCTGTTTCTACAATTACTTGATGACTGTTTGTAGTTCATAGCGTGGTAAAACCTTATTTGTCTTATAATGTACCGTTTTAATCCAGAACGTTATTGGGTTATACGGATAGATGATACTGCTCTTAGAAAACGGCCCTTTGTTCTCATCTGTAAGGGAGCTCATGGTCAGTACGGTGAATAAGCTTTTGTATTGAAAGCTAGAACTGCAACGGGTACTTACACTTATAGTTCAGACGTAGTATTTTCTGAGAATGCCACTGATGCCAAATTGAAAACAAACCACTGTTATTATAGGTATAATCTGAAATATTTGTTTAAAAAATACAGTTATCTGTAATGGAACTCGACCTCTTGTTTCGAGTTACGCTTCAACTGACACGCTTTGTAGTAAATCAGCGGCAGCAGGAAGTGCAATCTTCCGGACTACCTACGCCAAGAGTGTTACACCTTCTACCGAATTACACTGACACCTTGGGTCCTAAGGTTTGGAGTCATGGGAGAGAGTGAAATGCGGTGGCGATTCCGCTAATTACCCACCAATTAACTAGTACGATTTGAGTGTAGAGAGTGGCTTGCCCGCTCCACTTGTTATATGTTATAGCGTGGTGCATGAAAGTACATAATAGTCGAGTCTTTACGAGCGAAACTGCTCCGACGCCTGCAAATTGAATTTACTCGCCCAACCAAACTGTTTATGCTTTTTAAAATTGTGAGGTCACCCTCGTAGTGTCGCAACGTCTAATAGAATTCAATTCGTTGTAAGACCATGCCAACTTGTCTAGTTACATTCTGTCGCGTTTTACATATTCCAGTGTAAAATATCGTGAGACTATCGACTACCGTGTATGCAAATCGAGCGTAATACAATGTTAACGTCCACGGCGACATTCCTCATAAACATTTTCCTATATTTATGTAAATTATATTTGCATACATAATTGAAATGGGAGTGGCGCCCTAATTCTAATTTATTAGAATAGTAAGGAAGGAACTAGTCGCGAACCCTCTTAGTACTCGCATCCGTTGCTTAGTAAACATCCGTTGTCTTAGAGAACCACTTACTGTGAACTGATGAACGAATCCACTTACTGCAGGTTCAGTATCTGCAGAATCTGCAAGTGAGACGGTAACCGCTTCAAGGTATTGCTGTATCGGAAATCCCCTTTTAAGGCTTAAGCTTGCCCAATAAAATGTCTAATCGTCTCCGGTGTTCTCACGTTTAGTATTCAATTGGATCGTATTTGTAGTCTCCGGTTTTGTTTGAAAACATTAGCTTTGTATCGTTCTCAGCAAATCACCTTGGTAGTGCTGTACGTAAGTGCCGTAACGCATCTGATTTGTAAGTTAAAACTGCTTGGTTAGGTGCTTTGTCACTCAAATATGAAGTTGTTTTGTTCATCAGACACAAAGAATGCTTCATATTGTGTTTTGTTTTTGTCAATCCTGATCGAGAGCATCCAAACGGCTTCCTATTTGGGAGTGTCTCCGGGCTGGGAGTATTTTTATCGCGCTTGGCATGCGGCGGCACGCTTCCGACCTTTCTGCTTTATGATTTGTCGACATTCTGATATTATATTGATTGCTTTTTGCTTCAAGAGCTTCGTTTGCTTCGTTTATGATTCTTTTCTTAGGCATTTTAACTGCGTCCCGCGGTTTCACCCGCGTAGTTCCCGTTTTGTCCCAACATTACTATCGGGATAAAAAGTACCCTATCACTCAATCCTGGTTATAAACTATCAGTGTTCCAAATTTCATTCGAATCCGTTCCGTAGTTTTTGCTTGAAAGAGGAACAAACATCCATCCATTCTACAAACTTTCGCATTTATAATATTAGTAGGATGTTGCCTAATTTATTTGAAAAGAAAACTATTTATACTATGATGTATATCCATCTGATGATAGATTTTTAATAAAGTACATATATTTACTTAGGAATTTTTTTAAAATTACTGCTTCGCATAAAGTGTTATTAAATTTTAAATTGAATTTACAATAATCTCTAATTTGCTCTTACTTTGGCATCAACGTGTCATTATAATTCCTATCTCCCAACAGATTTCATCTTGACATACTATTTATTTGCATCTAACTATTGGTTTTCAACGATTTAATAGCTGAGAGTGATTGGTTGCGTGAGTGCTTTCTCACTTGCGTGTCGAATGTGATATGCTGTAACCGTGCCAGACGGTCGGATCCCTGGAACATGGCGCCCGTCGGCATTCTGCATCAAGATATCGACTGATAAATACACCGACCTTGACATACAGATTAAGATCGACAACTTGTATTAATATGTATTACTTATCACGCTAACTAATCACTGTCTATACTAATGACTAAAGAATTTCTTATCGCTTTTACTCGATATTTGAAAGTCTAAAAAGTTCTTATTTTTAATTATGAATCTGTCCATACCTTATTCGCGTTGCAGCAAACGGGACCAAATCTCACACAACTGATGTGCCCTCTTTACGCAACAAACTGTATTGTATATTCATGTCAATGGCTGCATTAAAATTAGAAGCCCGCCGGGACACCGCATGAATCTTTCACTTTATTGAGTTAAGCGATTTATAGCATTGTCATTGTTGGCATAGACAAATTGGGACAAGGATTCCAGTTCGGTTTCAGTTATTGATCAGCGCGATCACAATAAGCGGACGTTGGCCATACCAACACTGGTCGACTGTTGACAGTGTGCAATTATAGAGCGTATCGACAATTGTCATCAAACGGCTCGGAGGACGATCGGCGATGTGATAAATGATATGGAGTATGGAGGGTAAATAGGTTTGCATCGCTCCAAGTTAGTTGAGGGAAATTGTAATGCAATTGGTTTAGGGTCCTGATTATTAAATGAAAATTATCAAATCTAGTCTTCTTTCGTGTCAATCGTTTACCTGGCTGGTGCCACAAAAATTCAAAAGTTTCCAACAGAAGAATTCCAGGGTCTGATGCAAATATTTGGTTTGTTACAGTCGAAGCAGCGGGCTTCAATCAAATGGCTGTTATCAAAGGCGTTCAACAACAGGGTCCCAGAGAATCTTCAGGAGCCGTTCTACAGGGATCATGAGGTAAGAATATATTATTCCAAAGTTTGGCAAAGTTACCTTTACGTTATGTGTTGTGGTTGAAATTAGTTTCACAAGCATATTTGGTTACTATTAACCTGCCGTGTAGGGCCAACGACGAAGGGTCTCGCTTTTATTTTACTATGGTAACGTTTGTTACTTTAAAGATTTCATTGTTTAAATCACGACAGATGTCGTGAATGTTAAGATAAAAGATCATTGCCCCCCTCTATGTTTATTCAGTTCTCACGTTCAGTTTTCTCTGCCTTTGTCTAAGTACCATTATATGTTTGTTTTCTATTACGAGTTTTGCTGGAGTTTTAATTTATTGTAAACATTGATGTTTTCCTTATTACGTACATCGCGAAACAGCTATTAGGTATTTAATTGTTATGCAATAATGAACATGTTTATATTTAGTGTAGGATGCGGCGAGTTCATTCCATTATAAGGGCACAATAATTTCGTATACGGCTGTCTGTTTTTTTTTGTCTCGTTGCAATTTTCCGTGTCCTGAATCGATTGTGTTACCGATCTAAATTCGTCAAATATAAACTAAATTTTGCAGCTCATATTTCATATCCTCATGATTGAAGGCGTTTCGGGTACGTTTATGCTATTATTGAGAAGATTGAATGAGATCATGAAAGCGGCTTGCAACCATGCAATTAGTTAGTAGATTGAGTAGGAAATAGACGTTACTTAATAATTAGACTTTTGAAGTAAATCCTACAGACCACTATATGAATTGTTTTGCTGCAGATAAAGGGCTCGGTACATAAAAAGCGAGATTACCTGAGCTCGTCGGTGTCCGGGGCTGATTGGACTGCTCCTTTATTGGTTCCCCTCTTTGTTTTCATACTCCTTCATGTGTACCCGTTGCTAGGTTATTGATTGCTCGTATCTCTGCTGTCTGATATCACCATTAAAGGGTAACTGTTAACACATGTCTCAAAAAACTTGTTGTGGCATAATATTAATACCCAGTCTGCTCTTAATTTGATATCTTTATGTATTACGAAAGTGAAAATACGATAACTGACTGTGTTCGGGTCAAAACCAGTTATTTGGACGAGAGGATATGCTGCTTACATAATATGAAACTGCTTATTATGCCTCATTAATTCCTTGCGTTGTATAGTAAATTGTACAAATAATGTTCATTCATTCGAGAAATGCGACCTAATTTCCTACATAACTAGGTAAATTGCTTACTTGAGCGACGTTTTCAAATATATACATAAAATTCTGGCAGCATGTCCAAAATTGCCTTCGACACGAACCAAACACCAGATACTGGCAATATCGTGTCTGGTAGTCTATACCTTCTTTTGCGATGTTTATCATAGAGCTTGGTTACGAGTCGGTTAACTGCCCTTGAAAAAGTTCAGGTTATGCTTAGGCACGATATTGATCCGAGCCATCTGGGTTGGTTACGTGGTAGTACAGCGGGAGTCACGCGAGCCGCCTGCCTCAGTGCTGGTGGAATGCTCTTTTGGGAGCGCCCCGTGGTAATCTGATTTCGGTCTAATACAATATTTGCTGGAAAATGGCTGTGACTAGAAGGACTCGCAAAAAAGGTGGTAAAATTAAGTCCGTTATTACTGTTATTAATACGGTGAGTGAGACCAAGACAACCCTAGCAATATACGTGTAGATTTCCTATGTTCATGCCCAACTCCGAAACAAAACCAATTTGGAATTCATGCTTGCATCCTATACATTGTGCCTTACTGAGTTTAAAGTTACAATAGTTTCTGCATCTCCGTCATTGTTCTGGGAAAATAGAGTTACTATTTCCACAAGTTTTGATATGTAGGGCTGGCTACGCCTAGCTTGGTGGTTTGCTTGCCACTCATGCGTAAATATTTCTTCAAGATTTTCGATACCGTTCAGTGTCTAGACATTGAGACATTGAGAGGTCCACTTAACTCATTCTACTTGGGTACACCATTCTTATCACAAAACCAACAAACCTGCCCTTGGGCGTCCTAAACCTGTCCGATAAATGTAGATAGCACACGTTATTTCCAGATAATGCTTCGTCCTGGCTAATGCTGGCTTCCAAGAAGTTCTGCGTTTATCAGAGCCCCGTTCTCGACGGATGTCCATTAACGATTGTTGTTACTAAAGCGTTCAAGGGGCACAGTTTACGCACAAGAATATATCTGAACATAAAATTAAAACAAAGATGCTCACGTTTTAAACAATAAATACTTTTGCTCTCCGCAAGATAAGAGATAACGTTATCGTGAAAGGTATTTTCTTTTGTATAACAGACGTAATAAGGCTTACCTTAAGATACATCCAAGATAAAGAACGCAAAGAGTGTGTAGAGTATATACAGGTGAATGCAGCAAAAGCAAACATTGCGTTGCGTAGTATAAAATAAATTAGAATTTCGAAAGAATAGAAAAGTATAATCTTTTGATTTCGAAGTAGAGCCAAGTTGAATAATAGATAGAATCTAATAAGGAGTACCGACTACCGAGCAATAGCAGCTCAGTCCGTCGCCATGCCTCGGTGATTCACGTAATGCACCTATCATAACAGTAATTTAATTTTCCTCTTATCAGTATTAACCATTGTTTGCTAACAGATATTTGATAGACATGTTTATTGATTCAGATAGCCGTACCTGATATGTGACGCGACCATTACTCGTACGTTGAGATGTCAGATTTTCAGTAGCTCTGTTTCATGGAAGCGGCGAATAAAGTTGGTTGAACTCTAAATAGAGGTTGCATTGGCGTCCCTTTGTCTCGAGCGAGTTCGACGACCACTAAGTTTAAGTTGTCATCAATTACCTCTAGTTCTATCTTTGTTCTACCAAATGTTTTATTCTCACTTCAAAAAATCGATGAATGTGAGTCTCTTTTAATTTTCTAAATAATTTTTTGCTAACATGACCACTAATATCAAAATTTCAATCCAAGGTTCTGCCTCGTTCGTGTCGCTTCCAATCTTTTCTACGTTGTATTTAGTTCCTAACGAATTCATTTACAGATCACGCTACTAGTTTTCGTTATTGAAGACTCCCACAATCTAGGGCGTAAGGTTGAAAATGGATTGTTTCTCGGTTCAAGCTTTAGCAAATTAAAATTTGTTTCGTTGCTCGCCGTAAAAATAGTCTGTTGCATTTCCGCCTTTGGGAAAATGTGAACTTTTGTCTCTTTCGCCGGGGACCGGTGCCTCAGCCCATTCTGTGTCCGTATAGAATTGTCTTTTCGCAATACTGTCTATCTGAGGAAGTTATAAAAGTTACTACTTCAGGAAGTAGCACAAGAAATAACTGTGTCCGTGGCGTCCGCATCCGTACTATCCGGCTTTTGTCTACTACTCGTATCTACTACTCTATTTTATGATTACTAATCGAGTTGTGTTACAGTCGATGGATTATGTAGTAATGCAGTCAACGAACTCTATTGTCTATCGCATAATAATATTTCAAATCGGTTTACCGCTTTAGAAACTACTATTAATCAAAAACCTATTACCAACACTCCTTGCCACCGTATCTAACTAGATCAAGTAGATTCCTATTTAATGGTTATAAATTAGAATTAAATTTACTATCGTGTATCTTAAAATGGAATAGGCTTGCTAGCTCAAGTCTTCTAATTTCCACTTGAACTTGCCTCGAAATACTAATTATCTGCCTGAAAGTTTGCCATTATCCTCAAAAGTTTTGATCAGTGAGTCAAGCTTCGCAATTTAATATATCTGACTGAGTCAACTTAGTTCAAATACGTTTTCTTTTTTATGATTCACTCAGCAATGACTATTTCATTGATACCTCCGATATTTCCCTTGGTTTGTTGACTATAAGTCATGGATTTTGTTTTTTTCATTTTGACCAATTTCAACTGGAACCGGCGTGTCAAAGTCGTTGCAATTAATTTTCCAATTACTCACAACAATAAGGAAAAGAACAAGAATGCGGCTAAGTGTCTAGGTGTCGAGGACGGTGCTGGCCTTTAGAACTCCTTGACCCGAGGGCGACGAAACACCTTCATGCCGCTCCAAAGGATTCGTTTCTTTCTGCGTCGACCGGGCGACCGCCATCGTTTGCCGTACGGCTTTAATTATATGCACGCCATGAGGAGATTTAGGAGTCATTGGAATTTAAATTGTTTGTTTTTGTTGGGTAACAGATCGGGCCTGTTGCGTTGAATGCTTGTTTTGATACATCAAGGTTTACTAACGACTTCATACGGTTTGTTTGTTTGTTTGTTTAATAAACATTTTAGTTGCTCGCATATCACGCATAATCAATATCCGAATTTTTACTTATAAACGTGATCTTAATTTTAATACCAAATTGCTCCTCAATACATCAACATGTCTAACTATTAACCGAATTAAAGTTGATTAATAGTAATTAATTGACATTAGACTTGGTAAAGGAGTGCGATTGAAACTGCTTTCCGAATCCAACTGGTCTAAATATTCCTGCATCTTACATGATCTTACTAAAGTATTCACTAGACTGTGGACCGGAGCAGGAACTTATAGTCCGTCTGCTCTGCAGGGACTAGGTACTCGACAGGGCAAAGCCATTAGTGTAATGCGCTAAACTTTTATCCGTCTATTGTATGTCTGCCAGTGTAAAGTCTTGTACAGTCCTATAGTTGTATGTTCCTCTGTCGTTTTGGCAGTAACTGAAGCTGTACGCAAACATAATAAGTAACAGTATGTAAAACAGTACAGTGGCGTACTGCGCGACAATATAAAACGGTCACACTGTATTTTTGAAGACCGACGACCACGTTTGAACTTGTTTGAATGGGCTGTGTGACATTGTGTGTCCCACGACATGGTATTGACTGGTGTTTTGGCTTGTTTGAGTGCTGTCGCATTGTTGGGTTTGTTTAGTGATTTGCTTTTCATTTCATTATGACCGTGTTGCATCGCTTATCCCCAGTCTTCTTTTAACAAGGTTTGTTCTTTATTTCCAACCGTACACGGAATTGCCTTCGAATGCCGGAATGTTGACAAATCGATATTAACATAGGAATTTAGATAAAAGTGAGAGTTATCGAGGTCGGTACATTGTCTGCTTTGGTGCCATTTCACAGTCGTTTAGCGAGCCATGGTCAATGAGATGGTAATATAATGGTGTAATACCGTAATAGCTACATTTTGCAACAGAACCAGTTATTTTTTTGTTTTCGCGTGTCGTTTACTCGGCTAGCTGGTTTCCAGACACGCGACCGAGATTGCTAACTCTATCGATCCGAATTGCTAGACTCTAATGTGAGAACATGCTATTTTAGGACATGTAGGTGAGGTTTCGAAATATATTTTACGAGTATGTGTCATGATTTTTAGTATTTGTTCGTATATCATTCTAAGGCAATCGGAATGTCAAACAGAACCACCGTAGAGCCTTATTTGAGGCGGCTATTGGCAGTGTGCACAACACTGAATCGGCCTGAAGGTCCTTTCTGGTTTTAGTCGTTGGTATATCTATGTCATAAATAAAACAATGCAATTTTGCAG
This sequence comes from Campaea margaritaria, assembly GCA_912999815.1. Taxonomy (NCBI): domain Eukaryota; kingdom Metazoa; phylum Arthropoda; class Insecta; order Lepidoptera; family Geometridae; genus Campaea; species Campaea margaritaria. The sequence goes on from OU538790.1 coordinate 11,849,002, forward strand.
CACTGAATTTAAACGTCCTAATTTTCTATACATGCGTCTAAGATTGCCAAAAGAATGTTTTCTCTCATGTATTTTTCACATAATATCTCTTAACCTGGTGTATACGTAGAATAAGTTCAGACATTATATTTATGAGTCATCTTGAACATTTCCATCCTAAATATTTTACGTAGTGTACATAACTTTGTTTATAAGGTCCATATTACATCTGTGGCTCGTATGCTACTTCGGCTTCTATGCCAGAAATTCGTTTAACAACAGCCTCAGGGCAGGGTAGGGGTGTAATTTGATAATGACGTCATAATAGCCTTCCGTCTGGCGCGTCGACCGCACCCGCTCCCGACAAGGTTAACCTATTCTACAATAATTACTACAACACCCCTTAAATAACGCTCCAGTGATGTTTGACTTTGTCGCACCCCACAGACTTGCCCAAACAATCACCAAATCTGACGACTTCAGTCATACTACAGAATCTCTTTTTTTGTATTTTTCTTAATCTTTTGCCCCTTTTTTGGTGCACCTCGTGTGTAGTTTTGAATGTTTGCGATTGATCTAAACCAGTAAGCAATGTCTTGGTTACCGCGCTGCATGTGTACTGCCTTTATTGGAGCTGCAGGCGTCCTTTTTTATGTCGTTCCTGATTGAATTTCAAAATGAAAAATAATCGTCCTTGGAGTCAAGTTTGGGTCGACCCTTGGCAATTTTAACTTGATTCGAAAAGTGGTTGTCCTTGTAGACTTGACAGTGAATAAGTACAAGAAAGCTTTCAATGCGCCCCTTCCTTTATATTCTCATCTTTAATGTATCCTTGCGGTATTGAATAAAAGGTATTGCATCTGGTTTGGCGGTAAATACCACCTATTGACATATCTGGAAACTCTTATCGGATCGTTGACTCAATGTGACGAGTGCGTTTACATGAACATTCAAACTTTTAGGAGGTAGGTACTCCACAGCGCCGTAGATCGGAATGATAGCAAACAGTAGAACTTGCTTAGTGGTCGGTCCCATTTTTAAATAGGGTGCGACCTAACATTGATCTAGATTCGTCACACGACGGTACATTGGCGTTTGCCGCATTGCTCAAGTTATGAGACGGGACAGGCCTGGGTTATGAAAATTAGGTCGAGTGTTGGCTTATAATTTCCTTCAGGATTGTTTGCCGTGCGGCCCTTGAAGGATATTCTGTAAGCGAAAGCAAAAAAAAAAATCATTTTTTTGTTATTCTTAAGTAGAGCTTTCTTATGCAAACAGGGCAAGGCTTAAACCAAACAGGTAGCCCGACGAACAGCTGGTCAGGTAGTTGAAATTGTATGATTCGTACCTGTCGAAAGCAGAAATCAATTCTTGCTCAATATTGAATTACTATCGATTTTTGAAGCCCCCACATCCAAAAAGCACTGGATCTGACTAGCTATTAAAAGTTTATAAAATCGCCGCTGTGGATCGCTAACAAGCTTAATCTGCCGACCTTAAACATGGAAAAGTACTTGATGATGAATAAAACTCTTTAGAAATCCGTATATGTAATGGTTAACTATAAATTTCCAGGATCAGGAACACCTGAAGCCGCCAATATGCGGGGGCCTGGCGAACGCAGAGCTGTACTGCCTGGCGCTCGCCAACATGTACTCGGACCCAAACTACCACAGCCTCAATCACTGGAACATCCTGCAGACCTTCGCGCGCAAGGGCGTGCACGTGCTCGACCCGCCCGACTGCGCGCTCACGGAAACCGTGCTCATACAAACGAACCCGCTCAAACTGGCAAGTATCCTCTCCATCCTGCCAATACTACATTTTTATTTGTGCAAAATGTTATTTGTCAAATTGTGTCAGAGTTGTGAGGCAGCTGGCCTGGATTCCATGTTTCCGTACATCCTGACGACCTCTCGAAGATTCTGGAGACGGTATCACATACAACTATTGAATAACACACAATGAAACGACTTTTCAGTAAACGGAGAGTATCAGAACAGTAAACAGTGAATGTGAACAATAGAGTTATTCAGTGAACGTCATGGTCTCTGTAAAATAATCAGTCGTAAGTTCATAACATAACATAACTGCTGGTGATTTGACACGATTGAAACAGACCTCCCTCCCTACGCTATTATAATTATGGGAGGTAAATGACAAAAATAATTGCAAGTTTCATGCGTTCACGGTTCGGGCGAAGAACGTGTTCTGAAGTATGTGCTCATTAATAACTAATAAAAGTTTTTGTGACGTTTCAGAGTGCACACATGTCTGTGATAGAAGCACTGATGGTGTTGTACGCTCGCGAGGTGGTGACGCCGGACCGGGTGAGCGCGGCGGCGCAGCGGTTCGGCGTGGGGCAGCCGCCGCTGGTGCCGGGCGGCCTGCCGCACGAAGACGGCATCCTGGCCTGGGTCAACGCGGCCTGCGCGGCGCTTAATAAGGCAGAGGTAATATTTACAGTATAATAAAAAACGTAACATTCCGAAAAAGCACAGCATAATATGGTATCTAGCTCAAAAAATGGGCTGTCCATGTCCACGGGTCAGCGTGGTAGATTTCAAGCCATTGTATTTCATTAATTTATTAATTCACTTATATCGTTAATTTCTTTCATTCACTCACCGATTTAGTTCATTAATTTAGTTCAATCATTCATCTATTGAGTTCACTCGTTAATTACATTCATTGCGTTCATTACGTTCATTTCGTTAAATATGTTCTTACATTTATATCGTTTATTTCATTCATTCGTTTCGTTCAATTCACGAGATCGAAAGTACATCCATGGGACTTTTTTATATGTACGTTAGGAGTGACCAATAAGCTGACGGCCCACCTGGTGCTTAACGGTTATCCTCGCGACGAGGGTTACCGTGCACACCAGCAACATTCTGGGCGTTGGCGGTGCTTTACCTACTCTCTTGTGGACTTTAAAAGATAACATTGTTCATGGTCGATTTGAGGCAAACATTAACGAACCCGCTATGATGTTCCAGGACTCCTCCATGCAGGTACCGGTGGTATCAAGCCTGGAGCAGCTCTGCGACGGCACGGCACTGGCCGCGCTGATCTCATTCTACTGCCCGTCGGCATTGCCGCGCGGGGCAGTGCGCGCGGGCCGCATGGCCTCCATCCAGGACTGCCTGCACAACCTCATGCTGGTGCACGAGTTCTGTCGGACCGCGCTGCCGCATGATGTCTTCCATATGCTGCCGGAGGATGTTACCTATATGCGCGGGTGAGCTACGCACAGACTCAATTTACTAGCATCTTAATTCAAGTATTTTTTTTACGTGTTACACGTCGTTTAAAAGAGGGGAGGGGAGGGGGGGATGTTTGCAATTCGACTGTATTTATTATTGTATGTTGGTCAGTCCCGGGATTACTGTGTGTGTGCGTGTGTACATAATTATTGATGAAGTTTTCTCTTCAGTCGTGTGGTCTTAAGCACACACCTTTTTTTTTATTAATTCAAAATACTCAAATTCACTTATGTCACTTGTCATTAATTATTAAAATTTACACTTATTAATGAAGTCATATTAGTTCAATGCAAAAAGCTTTATCACTCAAGTGTTAAGGTGATTCATGGTGTGCAATGTGTACTGATAACATGTTTAAATTACGATGACTGTTCCAGGATACACAACGGACATCCCCTGCGAAATACCAACGGTAACATATTGTTATTATAATTTTCAGATCCATGCGACAAAACCTAGTTGCCATGCTCGCCGATCTCTTTAATATGCTCGAAGTCCATCCCGTCAAATCAGTGAAATACCCGGGAAGTGGTGAGTCTTGAGCATACCCCTGAATGTGCCGCCCTCTGTATTGCATGCTAAGTACTAGCCTCGTAATGGGAGTATGTGGTCATAATATCAAAGATTCTCTGCCTTCTACTAATATTTAATCAATTATTTAAACAATTAAAACTCTACGGAAGCGGTCAAGTATTCGCTTTACTTTCTTTATTCGCATTTCAATAAAATAAGCGTATTGTATTCGGGTTTACGATGTTATTTTATTTGGAAATGCGTTCAGTTTGTAATTTATTATTGTTTAAATTATTTTTATGCTATTTCTGAAAGAGATGTTCATGATGTATGTGAGGTAAGTCGACGGGATAGAGTATAAGATCGCTTAGCGCATAAGTTTTTCTATTTGTCTGTCGTCACCCTGTCTTGCTTTTGCAATTTGAAGCCTCCGGCGTTACAATTTGGCTTGGAACTGCATTATTATGGGATTATTATCATACCACAGTTGCAATGCACATAATTCGTGTAAATTGTTTGTATGTGTGATTTGTCGAAATTATTTTTTCTTGGTAGATAACTGGGTAAATTGGCACACCGATAAATACAAAGGTTTCTTGTGTATCGTGTAGGGTTAGGCTATTTAATGCTGATTTTTTCCCTGTAGCGTACAGTTACTTAAAGTTATCGGTTTCATATCCGATTTCTTTGTAATCCATCGTTTGCGCCGCGCCTTAAATGGCTAGTATTGTAAAAACATTTTCTAATCGGGTTGCAATATTATATTGTTTACTATATAATTACGTGGTATACGTGAGTAAGTATATGCATCAGACATTCCGCAGACCAAATCGAGTATTGAATAAAATAATATTCTTACTCCGTACCTGACATTTGAAATATTTTTTCCGAATTAATTTAATTATAAAAAAAATAGTAATACTATTGAGGTTTTGGTGGGAAACGAAAATGTGACCTTATTTATTTTGTAAGATTTTTCAAATTTGTGTTTCTTCGTATGTTAATGTGTCATATTGGTGGAATATTATTAATCATTAAGTGTTCGTTATCGTGCCCGAATGGGCAAATGATACATACCCAAAAACTTGTAATTTTGCGTTCTTTCCGAAACTCCTAGGAAGTTTCACGAAAGCATCCACCACTATACCGAACCTTGATGTTGACTGCGACTCGATTACACCGATTACCCGTCCGACTGGACTCGACATTTTGACAAAATAAAATACTTTAGAATATTTATATATATTTATTAAAATATTTTTCCTAGATCCTAGTCAGGGGTCAGGATCTATGTATGTGATCGTGCCGCGTTAATATATTATTATTATTTTAACACTCGACACCGACTAAATGAACCAAACGTGGGAAGCCAAAACGTAACAAAAGTGTCGCTAGTGGCAATTCACCCGGACGCTCAGCAAAGGTAAGGCAGGGTGACGCGTGCGCCGCGTGCGCGCGTGCGTGCGCTGAGCGTGCGTGTTGTGTGCAGCGCGCGAGGCGTGCAACCGGCACGGCGTGCGCCACAAGCGCCACCTGCCGCCGCCGCCGCCCGCGCCCATCCCCGACCTGCGCGCCGACGGCGCCCACCTGCCGCCCTTCGCAGGTACCCGCCACGTCGCCAAGGGGAAGGCAACCCACCGACACAGTACACACCCGCCACCGGCGCGATTTTACCGGCGTATTGGCGTTTGTAACACGTTTTGTATTAGATCGCGCGGAATTTTACACCCTGAACTCAAAACTCAAAACACTTATTCCAAATAATGTACTTTTACAAGTCAACACTTAAGTCTTATATTCATAGAGAAAAATAAAAAATAAATCAAAAATTATTATCTACTAAACTAATGATTAACTGATTATGGGTTGAGTTTGAAAAGGGTAATTTCTCATGCCTGACTCTCGCACAGAAAAAGTAAACTCCATTAACTCCACCAGCGCTTCGGAAATACGGTAATATCGCCGTGATTGAAATGAGAAAGGACGCGGGATGCATTACTGGAGTAACGCTGTGATATCAACCGATAATATCGCGCCTGTGTGTGGCTTGAATGTACACCCTACATGGGACGATGCGGTCCTCTACCAGTGGTCGCCGCATGTCACTATGTAAACTCGATGTTGTCGGAACTGTGGTTGCTGAATGTTTGAGACCCTCAGCCCTATTGAACTCGGCCCTAGAGGATTCCTGCTGATTACAGTTCACTCTAAAGGCTTAGGTACATTTTGTGTAACACAGGCCGAAGTGTCACGTAGCAAACACGTTAGTGGATATTGCCTTCCCCAAATCGGATTGTAAATGTTCATTACAGTGTTAATACGACGATATAACGAGTCATCCATCTGTTTGTCCGTGTGTGAGTGTTTATTTATATTCGTGTATATTGTGTAAGTATTTTATTTATGTTTATTTCTGCATTTTCTTTTCCACATCTGCGGTTTCAAAGCATTTATATACATAACACACGCTTTAATTAACAAAAGCGATTAATTTCATGGTTTTCGTGTATCATATCGAGCTTCGTCTTGGTTCGCGCTTCGCATGGGACTTTACTTTGCTTTCTACTTTTTTTTTTCTTTGTTAATTGTTTTTTTTCTGGAGTCGTTGACGTTATGTCCTCTGGACTCCCAGACGTTTGAATAGTTTCATCATAGTAGATAAATATTTGTATCGATTTTTAGAAAGTATATTGGTTATCCGCACAGTGGATCATTACAGTTTTTGCTACACACGTCATGTAGTTAGTGAAATGTCGCTTTAGAATTCATATAATATGTAAAAAAGTATATTCTGATATACGACCAGTAGTTCAAGTATTAAAGTTTTAAGCTTGTACCTAAAAATTCCAGTAGCTAAATGTAAAGAACGATATGCTTGTTAAATCTCTTCTGGTTTCAATTTATTGAAACTACGACAACATGTAAATTTTGATAATTACAATAGCAATCTCTCCTAAATCCATTAAAACAGTTTCAATTCCCTTACAAATATTATAGTTCCAATCAGCTTAATGATTTTATAGCCAAAACGCATAATTTCTTTGAGAAAACCGGTTCCAAATGTTTTATTATTATGTCGTTGTAAGATCACAATCCTGGAATTACATTTTAAAGATTCCAAACAAATATACGTTTTCAAAGATACCATTTCTATAGTTTAGATACAATTACAGCACGCATCCGTGACTTTAAAGCTAGTAGTGTCAATAGTTAAGTCGAGTGAGAGTTAACCTATTTCGATTGTCCAGTGGTGCGGTCTCCGTCCGCATGCGGGATGCGGGCGCGGGTGCCGCCCGCGCGGTCCGCGTGCTCCACGCCCGAGCGGCGCAGCTGCAGCCCGCAGCGGGAGGACTTCGTGGTGCATCGCGGGAGGGGCATCACCACGCTCGCCTCCGTCGTGCGGGGGCACAGGGACGACGACTCAGGTACGGGGGGGGCATTCCTTGCATCAGTAGTGGGATCCGATGTTTGATTGTCGTGGAAGTGAAGACTCGAGCATCTAAAGTTTTACTTGTGCTTGATTAATTAAATATACTTATACACACCATTTAGGCTGAAAGTTTTTAAACATTCGCGAATTAAATTCATAAGACCTTTCAATTTTTTTTTTCCAGATTTCTATTTTTTATATCTATGTGAGATTTAACCCCGTTTCAGTAAATAATTAGGCTGCAGTTCCCAACATTTGAACGATAATTAAAACATAGTTCAACCATTGGTCAACATGAGGCGGACGGTTTTCATTTTCTCATTCTCATTTCCTTATGCTATAATACCTACCTAAAATTACAAACTATAGCTTTCTCTCCAGTATCGGAGCGGGACCCGAACATGACCCCCGCGGGGCGTCCGTCGAACTGGGCGGATTCCCGCGAGAGCTCGTTCTCCGGACGCCGCTCGCGCCGCTCCTCCATCACGGAGGACAGCCAGCTCACGGTGGAGAACTTCGGCGGCTCGCAGGACCGCCTGCACTTCGCCGGGCGGAACCCGGAGAAGGAGCTGGCGACCGTCGCCAACGTTAGGAAAATATCCGCGCCGGCTGGTAAGGGTTGACTTCTTCTTTCGTATAGATGTTCTTATGTGTGAAACTCGTAAAATAATTGCGTTTTTTGTTCTGTGCTCGAATCAACTAATCTACGTTTTGTTTGTCATATGACGTAGTGGCGTCCTCTAGCGTCAGAGTTAGTCCAAGGGCCTCTGACGTGACTTAACCGACGCGGTGACAACCGATCAACAATATTGATCCATACAAAAATAACTCATACGCCAGTAGAAACAAAGTATCAAACGATTAAATTATAAAATAAGTTAAAATGTTGCACATAAATGTTTCCAGGTCCGCTAGACAACTACAACCCGCCGCTCCGCTCGTCGCGGCAAGACATCCGCGGATCCATCCAATTCATCCACGGTGACTTCACGAACGGCGACGAGCGGCCCTCGCCAGTCAGCCGACAGAACTCCCAACCGTCCCACGAGCACCAACCAATCAGCCGGCAGAACTCCCAACCGTCACACGACCACCAGCCAATCAGGAGACAGCATAGTAGCGACACGATATCCCTCAACCAACTGAATCAGAGCCACTTCGCGCACAAGGGCGGCGGCGACGGTTTCTTCCTCAACGATCGAGACTCGGACGGTGACACCAAGACGAGCTTCGCCGACCTAAATAAGATTAGGAGTAATGGGGACCAGTCAGGTTTGTTCACGTACTGCGGGTAGAAATACGAGGACATTGACCTGAGGAAACGAAATTAGTACTTATAGGTGGCGCTAATAATGAAACGAGCGATATGCTCGTGTCAAAACGTATGGTTTGAGTAATTTCGCTTGCACACTAGGTACGCTATTTTTGCATGACGGCTTTGTCCTCTTATTTCTAGCCGAGGTCTTGTTGGCTTTCGATGTTCGCATTTGCTTGTATTTAGCGCTGCAACGGTAGACAGGACACTGCACATTGGCACTGTAATTTCTTATTTCGTGACCGGTGTCTCGTGTTTACGACCGGCAGCTAAATTTGATAGTATGGACCACATATTCCCATTGTTGAAATTCATAGTATACTAACTGTATTCGAATTTTCGACAAACTAAGGTGTTTTAACCTTTTATAGATATTGTAGAAATAAGTGTACAATCGAAACAAGCATCGCCCACACTAGTTAACTACGATTCGCAAATCTATCGCAGTGGCCCACCTCAAGCAAAGCCACAAACAAAAGTCGCTACTCATATTCTAACTTACGATTCTACTTTACTCGCGACAAACAGTAAAATTTGTCATTTTATTGAAGAGGTTGAATCGGCGTTGTCTCTGACAGTACGTTCTACTTTGCCGTGAACGATAATTTTAAAGACAGGTCATGCTTGTTTCGATATTGTGTCGTCGATTCCAGGTGCATCAAGCTAAACTAAAATTATACTGGACAGCTCTTAAATTATTGCTCTCACTCTCTAAACTTATGAAAACGAAAGGGACAGCAATATTTTTTCTAGCTTTCTAACTTCAGATACACCAAGTTACCTGTTCATTTTACTGGGGCGCCATCATCGAAAATGTTGAAACACTGACAGCGAGTATTAATTTATCCAATAAACGCTGAGGTTTAATTTTTGGCCACCTCTACAGATAAATTGGTTGGTTTACAGTTTAGTTAGGTGCACCTTAATAAGAGACTAGTACCTCGTACTAACAATGAGTTGTTCTGTAGGTCTCCAGTCTCAGTTGAGCGGGTCAGAAAACGAACAGCCAGACCGGCGGAAAACGACCACATTCGCACCCCCTCCCTCTAACACCACCACGTGGCAGCAGCAGTTCATGCAGCAAGAACATCAGCCAAGTATGTTGTCTTCCGCAAAAATTTAAATATATTAATGGACAATGCTTATAGAGTACGAAGACAAAAGTAGCGGTGCACCTGGGCTAGACTAGGTTTGAAACCCATAATAGAGAATTCAGGTTTCTCTTCGGATTATAAGGTGCCTTAATTTCATTTTGTAAACTTATTATTATTTGATGATCGTCCAAATTTGGCGATATTGTCAGCAACAACGGGGTTCAATAGCTCACGGGCTTAAGGCTTCTCGTAAAAGGTTAAAGGCAAGGGAAGCCGAAATGATGGCAACAGATACCACAAGACTGATCATTTGTTATATACACATAATTATATCGCTCATTTGCGATAAGAACGTGCTATATCCTCGACATGGGGGAGATAACACGTTCTTGTCGGAAATGGGCTATATTAATAATCTTGACCAATATAACGTAGTTCAATATCTATTAGAATTGAAGTCAAAGTGAGATGTCAAACGCACGACATTAACCAACAAAAAACAATACATTCCAGACGGCGAAGACCTAACAGACGATGCATCCACCCCCACGGGTGGGCAAGCCATGGCAGCACAACTGAACAACATCCGACTCAAGCTTGAAGAGAAGCGGCGGCGGATCGAGCAGGACAAGCGGCGGATGGAGGTCGCGGTCAGTCGCCAGCGACAGCAACTCGGACAGCAGGCCTTCTTGCAGGCTGTCACTAGGGTAAGTAGTGTGGCTAGTGTGGGATACCTTTGTGGAACTTTGAAACTCGACCTTCCTTATAAACAAAAATATAGTAGATAGACAAAAATAATATTATATTAAATTAGCTGCCTCCGTTTCACGGGTTGCAAGCCTTCCTTAGGCATTTGAGGCAAATCTATACAGTGCCAATGTTATTGTATCTTAGATATTCTTATTATTTTGAGACGGAAACTGGTCTTATTCGCCCACATTCGACACTTTGTCGTAATTATGATGAAGGGAGGACTTCAAAAGTCTAGAGCTGAGTCAAAGTTATTTAAAGGAAAGTCGAGTTTCTAAGTAAGAGAGTTTTTACGTGTTGAAGTAACTTGGTTAAGGTTTACATAGCGTGTCTGTTTTGGTTATAAAGTAAATTGTTTGTGTCAAAATAATAAGAGTTGCTATGATTGGGTTTGAGTGAACATTGTGGGTTCTTTTAGCAACAAACGGTAAAGTAATATTCAGCATGAACTTAAAATTTATAATGAAATGAATAAATGAAAGTATCTAATAAAGTAAAGTAGGGTAGTATTAATCTGTTCCTTTATAACAGACTACACACTATTAATTACATTTTACAAAACATGCATATTTCGGACCTTTAGAAATGTAATGGCTGCCTATGTACTGTATGTGTACCAAACTACGCAAAGTTAGCTGAGAAAAAAACCACCAATAAGATCGCTTTATTATGACGTGATAGAAAAATTAAGCGATTCTATTGGTTGTTTCATTTTCTTCTTATCTTGCAAACCTTTAGCATACAGCCAGTCAAAAGAAGTTTCAAGACTTTTTGAAAGCTGAATGTATGCAGTTTTGTAAAATGTAACAGCACTATGTTACTAATATTGTTTCTCTTACAATTATTTGGTCTTCAATACAATAAATTAATTTGTTTCTATTTCATTAGGATGCATATTTGCAATACCAGTTGGCCTCCTTGGTGAGTGGCCGGAATTTTGTCCCATTTAGTTTCTAGCCCCTTTGATTTTTCTATTATTGTTTTTATTATTCATAAATTTGGTTCATTCTACTGTACAAATAGTACCATACATGCTTACACAGCTTTAGATTTTATACACTTCTAAAATTCCATTATTAAATTGATAATAAAAATTATCTCGCAAAATTCACTGCATTGCAAAGTCATTTCTATTAAATAATATATTATTCAATAGCGCTTTTAAATAGCTGAGCAATTTTTAAACTATATTTAAAAGCTTATTTTACCTTAATCATATCTTCAAATAGTAATCTATCATAAAATCGATATCACATTGTAAAATGCAGTGCAATCATAATATTTAAAAGTAAGTGAGATTCAAAATCATTGTAAAATTACATTGAAGCCACATAAAAAAGTCTGATTTGTAACTCACGTCACAACACCACTTAAATTAGTCTAGACACGATTTGTTGATAAAATAGCACGTCAAGGATTTGTAGGAGTACTCATTTTACACTGTATCTGACAGCATGTTTCCGTTGATTGGTGTATATGTGATTGCGCACTTTATCTTTTAACATTGTTCCAAATCTCGGTGAAAACAACAAAACACAACGTTAGCTAACGTTCTGCGGAACTCTAGAGCGGCGTTTTACTCCACCAGTCCTATTGGTTAATTATGACGTGATTTAAAGCTTAATGGTCGATCACTTTCTACCACAGCGTCATAAGACAGAAAATCTTAGTGTGTTAGTTACCACATTAATCCATCGATCGTTGATCGATGCTAGAAATAAATCAGTCGATTTTGATCGACAGTTACTCAACAGCTACCACACCCTGAAAAAACATAAACTCACGTTTTTTTTCTCAATTCAGAAATCAAATATCTTAGGTTTGTTATAAATATTCATCCTAGTTTGAATGATCCAGGCAGGCCTAAAGACATAGCAGTCTGTAGCTCCCAAAGCACCTAAACCACATGTATTATACCAATATTAAGCTCACTTATTATATTAACCATTCCCCTATACACCAATCAACTCGCGGCATGTGTTGCAACGCGACGTTGCGTTGCGTGTGTGTGTTACGGTGGAGGGTGCACGTGCGTGTTGCAGGGCAAGGGTGGGCGGACGCCGGCCGATGACGACCAGAAACAGGAGCAGGCGCAGCAGGTAATGGGGAGCGCGGGTGGGACTGATGCAATGGCTTTTACATCTGTCATATTATCGTGTCATTTGTATGTTGTGTAATTTATTGTCATCATTGTGATTGTCCTTGGAACTTAAACTTAAAAAATATACATGGGTTCAAATGCATAGCTAACTTATTAAAAAAACTCATCTTGTGTGACATCTAAAGATCATGTGATATGCTTTAACGGCGTTGCCACTTACCACGTAATGCACAAACATCGTTGGTTAAAATTGAGTGGTGTAAAATTTCCACACGCAGTTTTATACAGAAATGTAGATGGTACGTGTCTTTGGATATTGCATCAGTTTCCATTCTCAGTAATTAATAAACGAGAGTAGAAATACACGTAAAAGTAATACCAAATTAGCATGTTTTGTGTTTAATTGGCATGACCACGACACATTCAGAAATGATTAGGAAAATATAAGAAAGCACTACACAGGACTAACAACGTTTTGGATCAAAATCAATGTTTTCTGACCCATTGTCCTAGGTCAGCGATAAACAAGATAATGCACGCGGCACGATGCGGAAACATCAAAATTATAGTTGTCTCATTTGGACTACGTCTCATCGTAAGCTGCATCGGACTTCTGCGTCGTGTTGTCGCTCACCTAGAACAATGCGTTAAAGAAAGATTGAACTCCAACAGCGAAGACTGTACTTAGGAAACTAAATATAAATAGTCAGTTTTATTTCCCACAGGATATGGTCGCGGAACCTCCGAGTCAAACGGTCGACAATGTGGTGTTGGAACAATATCAACAATCTATAGCCAAGTAAGTTATCTCTTTGCTATCATTACTATCCAGGTGATAAGTGCACGATCCTCAAACTCTTAATTTTCAATCCACCTTAAGGTAAAACTCGTAATACACATCTTTGTTAAATACGCACTTATTACTTTGATTGTATGAATTTTGGTTTTCCTTTTATTTGCGACTTGTATGGGAGTTTCTGTTCGCTGTTCAAATTTTGTTTAATAATATGATTTTAGCTGTCGCTATTTATAGCTTTAGTTGTTATAGAAAGATAAATATAGACCAATTCGAAAAACTTGCGAAAATCAGAACAACAGAAGCTCTTAACTCGGCGACCAAATATTACAGAATGAACTCCAGCCTACAGGATATACAGAGCGACATCGCGCGGTTAGCCACCCAACAGAACCAGATCCAGCAGCAACAACAACAACAACAACAGGCGAAACAGTTGTTTCAACAACCACAACAGCAAACGCAACCGCAACCGCAGCAAATGCAACCTCAGCAGATGCAACCACAGCAAATGCAGCCACAGCAGATGCAACCACAGCAAATGCAACCACAGCAAATGCTGCAGCAGCAGATGCAACCACAGCAGATGCAACCTCAGCAGATGCAACCTCAGCAGATTCAACCTCAGCAGATGCAACCTCAGCAGATGCAACCTCAGCAGATGCAACCTCAGCAGATGCAACCTCAGCAGATGCAACCTCAGCAGATGCAACAGCAGATGCAACCACAGTCGCCTTATCAACACCAACAGCAACCACAATATCAACAAAACATTCCACATTTGGTAAGTAGAAATTATCATTTCTATGTTTGATTCGTGAATAACGTTTTGTTGGCATATGTTGTGTAAAGCTAACAGTGTGAAGTGTATGGACTATTATACTATAACTGACGCCATCGTGTCCTTAGCCATATTTATATTGAGATTATGTCAATAACTTCATCTGACTTGTGCATTACATTGCATCGCTAGCCAAACCGCAATATATCCTTGTCCTTGAATTTTAATTCAAATTCAATAAACAGTTGCACACATTCTTGTAACAGACAGAAATAACTTCCTTTAAAATGTGCAGCCAAATTCAAACGATTTACATAATCCATTTTTGGGAACAACGCGACATGAGAGAATTCAACAATTTGATATACAAAAGACGAACTTCCGCTACACCTAAATGTAAAAAAAATATGTAAAAATGTGGCATAGATAACTTTCTATCTCTCTGGTGATGGCCTGTGACGAAACTTGGATAATAAGTGTTGTCTGGGATCCGCTTTTCACTCATATTGCGTCGTTTTCTGTCACGTGATGTATTCGTGCCCCTAAAGCGTGGTTTTCCAGACTGGGACTTCATCATCATCATCATAATTATCAACCCATATCGTCCCATAGGTGAGCACAGGTCTCCCCTCACTTTCGTGAGCAAGGTTAGCTCATAATCCACCACGGGGGCCCGGTCCGGTTTGGTGGATGCATGTAGGACGTATTGTAAGAAATAAATGTTGTTTCCCCAATTAAGTCGTTAAGTCTGGAAGACCTCGCGAAAGCTACGCTTGTCCTCATAACCTTGACACGGCAACATGCTGATGAGCGCATCGCCATTCGCCTTCCAGCACAGTCAATTCAGCTCACAGCACAACGTGTCGCGGCCGCCGCTGGGCAACTTCGGTTCCACGCCGCATATACCTCAGTTCTACCAACAACACCACCCGTACCAGGAGTACAGAGATTACCAGGAGTACCCGGAGCCCGCCTATAGGGAGATGGAGGAGCGCAGCCGACAGCAGTTCTACCTGCACGACAGTCCGCCGCCGCCGCAGCGCCGCACCTGGGCGCAGCACGCGCAGCACCAGCAGGAGAACCAGAACCAGGAGTTGCGGGGGTGGCAGGTCGGTCCATGTAGGGTAGCCGCGGTGGGGGACGATTGCTCATAAGGTTTGTTCTAGAACAGTCCGGGTCTGATTTCGGCTGATGAAGAGCGACGATCCGCACGGATGACTGTTTCGCAAATGCTAAAAGATATTTCTTTTCTAAATAGTATTCTTGTAAAATAGTACCTTTTTATGAATAAAAAGTTGCACATAATTCACTATACGTACTGTACTTAGCACACCTTGGGTGCGGTCACTTGAAACACTTTACGCACATAACTGTACAACTTCACAAAACACCGAAAACACGAGAGCCAATCACGAAGCCGCATTTCCACTGCGAGTGGGCGATAAATAGAATGAATGAACACCGAGTCCATCGTTATTCGGTTGTTCTCGGAGGAAGAATCCTCTATGAACGAATCCCGCTACGCTCGCAGTGAAAACCGAGCTTAAATACATCGAACACGCTGCAACAAATACACAACATAATGCTACTCTGGTCACGGATTTACAGACGGACATGTCGCTATTGTCGGCATATTGTATAATTTTCGTAATTTTACAAACGTCGGTGATTTATAATATGGTTGCTGTGTTGTAAAATCAATAATTTTCGAGTTATATAATCAAAACTACGTCTATTTCACTGAGTTTAGGCAGAGCGCGACTTCCACGTGGTGGGTTAGAAGGGTAAGCGTTCTAAGTTAGTTCTTATTTATTTTAAATGTACCTGATGAACGATGTCGTCTGTAAAATGCCGACGGCATATAGATAAACAAAAACGCATCACAAATAAGCCACTAACAGGCGTCGACCATTCCAGATCCACCAACAGAACCACCAGTTCCAACCCAGCGGGCACGAGAGTCCGCAGCGCACGTGGCGCTCCCCCTCGCCCGTGCCCCCCGCGCCGCCCGCGCCCCCCGCCGACCGCTGGCCGCCCTCGGGCTTCGTCCTGCACGAGCGCGCGGCGCCGCCTTTCCCGGTGCACTATAACACCGCGGAGCGATATCAGAACGGGACGGAGGCGCGGGATCCGCGAGACGCGCAGAACCATCTCAGTTATACTGTGGTAATTATACTGTTGCTCAATCGTATGTCATTAACGATTCCTTGGAGCTACGTAACAGAGTGACCTCGGTCAATGTAATTTGACCGAGATGTCGACGTATTTAAATGTTTTATTTGATATAATTATTGCACGAGTATCACCCTTTTTTTAAATCCCGTCAGTGTCGAATAAAAGTGTACAATGTTTCAGTACTCGTCCCAGTCCCCCCCCGCGGGGTCCCCGCAGCGGCGCGCGATGACCCCGCAGCGCCAGGGCTCGCTGGGCGAGGCGCGGCCCGTGAGCCTGCAGCAGCTGTCGCCGGCGCCGCCGCCCACGCCGGCCTCGGACGACATGCAGCCGCAGAACATCTCGTTCATCGGCAGCGCGGAGGACGACGCGCTGCGCCACGGCATCGACCGCCTCAACATCTCCTCCGGCACGCGCACCTACCGCATCCCCTCGCCCACGCGGCCGTCGCTGACGCGCACGTCCTTCCAGCACCAGGAGGAGAATGAGAACGAGAAGGTACGTTAGAATGTTAATGTTTTTATTTATTTCCTAACTTCGCCCTGCGGTTTCACCCGCGTTGAATATTATCCCACAGAAACTGCTAATTAAAAATAAAAAAGGAAAAAATAAATAAAAAGAAAAAAAGTTACAAAAATAAAAAGTATCCCATGTGTTAATACAGGTAATAAACTATCTGTCCAAAATCTAAACGTCATATTTTATAGTCATAACGAGTTGTGCCGATGTACCGTGCAATAAACAATAATTTTGATTCCGAAGGGCTTCTACATATCCTTCGACAACGAGCAGCCGAAACGACCGAAACCCCCCTTGCGAGCGAAACGCGGCTCGCCTCGCAAGGAACCCTCCGCGGAGTTCCCGAGCCCGGACCGAAGCCCCGAGAGCACGTGGAGCGATCGGATACCGCAGCCCGACGAGGACGCCTTCGTAGTGCACCGCGCGGGCCGGGAGCCCGAGCCGCCGCGGGAGCGCCCGCCGCGCCCGGCCGACGCGGAGCCGACCGCCATAGTCATAGGAGAACTTAATGTCGACCCGGTCAGTACATATTCATATCAATTCAAGGAAAACAAGGAGGACATAAACCGTTAGTCAAACTTCTCAATGAACTGAATTTTGCTGTGATTTTGGTCAAGGTGTTACTAAAAATTCAACTGCGAGAGAAAAAATATAGAACATGTAAACAAACAAACAAAAAACCTAAAAAACTAACTAACAAACAACCTGACTGTTGTTTGTTAGTTTGTTTGTTAGGTCATTTGTTAGTGTGTGTTAAACTAACAAACAATTTAACACACTAACAAACAAACAAACAAACAAGAGCGAAAAAGACACACTGAATAAAATAATCGGATTTCGCGAGTTAACTACCGTCATACGAACAGTTGCTCATATAACATACGGGTGAGCGTCCGCGCGCATGTTCCTCTATTCAGATCGTTTAAAAACCCATGCGTCTCTAATTCCAGAATTCAGCGGAAGAAATGGAACGAAAGAAAGAGCGCATCATGCTGATGTCCCTCCAGCGGCGCCAGCGCGCCGACGAGGCCCGCGCGCGCGCCGACGCCGCCGCCGCCGCGCGCCGCGCGCGCGACGAGGCCGCGCTGGAACTCAAGGCGCAGCGCAAGGAGGAGCAGGCCAAGCGCCGCGAGGCCATCCTGCACCAGTACAAGCTCAAGAAGGCAATCGAGGAGGCCGAGCGGGAGGTCGGTACTGTGAGGGGACAGGGTGACGTGATGTGGCTCTTTATAAATAATTTACCCATCAACGTTTTTCTTTTATGTAGTATCTGAGTATCTGACTACTATCGCACCTGGTGTTAAGAGACCATTTGGTCATGAGTGGTAAATACATACTCAACTTAGCGTGAAACTGGCCCTCAAGGATTACTGCCGAATCACTTCGATATTTTGGTTTCGCGTATTTACGTATTTGGGACTGTGAGTAGATTCAAATACAGATTTTGAAGTAGATCAAAAACTAATCGTAGATTTATTGTTACCGTATTCTAAGATTGAATCTAAGAGAAATCGCCATTGCTGTGATAACCCATATTAAGTACGTGTTAAGACATTGAATATGTACAAAAACCGGTCGACGCATACTATTGGCAAAATTTGGTTATTCCGGGGTGCCATGGTAACGGCACAGATAATCTCCGGAGAGCCGTTGGCCTCGGCTAAAAATTCGTCTAGACCACGGTCGAATTCCGTTCCGAACCGTTCCGCTCACGTTCCAGGGCAAAGTGCTGGACAAGTCGGAGTTCCTTTTGTCCATGGGCGGGCACGCGGCGCCGCAAGCGGCGGCCACCCCCCGCGCGCGGCGCGCCGCCCCCCGCGCGCGGCCCAAGACCATCCACGTGGACAGCGGCGCGCTGCACGCCGCCGAGGGCATGCTGGGCAGCAAGCAGCCCTCCTCCACCAACCTCACCGGTCCGTGCGCGCTCCGCACCGCCTCCGCTTCGTAGTCCTTCCTCCTCGGCCGCCCGGCGGATGTTGCAAACGTTCCGGTCTACAGTTTGAGACGAGGCTGCTTTCTATATTGTCGCCTGTTACAGACGGCAAAATAATGAGGCCCGCCTCGACAGTCGCTCTGTCCGAGGCGCATCTAAAATCTGTAGCGATTTCATAATTAGACTTATGAGGGCGGAAGTTGTATCTTCCTCCCTCGTGTGAATTGCAAGATAAGTGTTGACTTTGCTCGTGTTATCTATCGTTCTAAAACCAAATGTAGTTTTCTGGGAAACTTTATCGACGCCATATCTTCGGGAGTTTGCAACATTCGACGAAACGCCCCACTTACGGCGCAACGTTGGCTGTCCATTGAGCCGTTATCGGGTACCGACGAGTCGGCCTCGCTGGCTCGACATAGATATGCATGTAGATGTTGTGATAGCACCGATGTCTAGTTCGTTGTCTGTCAATAGCACTGAATAGTGGGGCATTATAATAGACACAAAATCTTAGATGGCTCAAATAGCTTATTGGTTTTATTCACTCACAAAATGGTCTCAATGGATAGCGTAAATTGTGTAAAATGAAACAATAATTTATTTTTTTCTTAATGATTTTTGCCAGCCTCGTTAATATTTTATAACTCAAGATGTTTTTTATTGAATGGCCCTTTTATATTTTTGCCTTAACTCTGTAAATAGCACTAGATGTTACATAGCTTTTCCCCCTTTTTTTGATGATTTAGTTCGCCACGAGGCATGACCGCCTTAGATGTTTATTGTCAAGATGTGTTACGCTGAAATTCAATGTTCTCAACCGCAACTGAGTGTTATGTATTCGTTAAAAGATTACCGCTGTCATTCACACTCGGACCTTGAGTCAGTCTGCTAGCACGGAATCGCATTTTCCGTAGCTCTATCCCTTTTCTTTGTTCAAAGATTTCACTAGAGCGAGATACAAAAAAAGTTGGGCCACCCGCAATCGCACCCAGAATGTGGCCGCATTCCACATTGTCAAATGAAAAATCGAATTTATTTCTGATGTATCGCAGTCTGGTTAAGTTTTTAAACTTATTTTTATTGAAGTCGTTTAATTAGATAACATGCATCTCGCTTACTATTAATCGGTCAAGCTTAAGCCAAATTTCAATAAAAGAAAGTACAGTAAGATAGAGGGAACATCGGTTGAAGTTCAGCGTAACACATCCATGTCCCCGCGTGGTGACGTTGTGTGTGTGGTGTAGGCACGATGCGGCGCGACTACTACCGCGGCTCGCAGGACTCGCTGGCCGAGCGCGCCGGCCTCTACCGAGGTACGTGCCTCTGCATTATTCGCCGCCTGCCGGAGCCGCAGCCGACACGCTGGCCCACTACGTACAATCAAACCGCTCATTTGCGCCAAGAACGTGCTATCTCACGTTCAACAAGTCGAGGAGATAGCACACTCTTATCGCAAATGTGTGAAATGTCGGAAACGTGTTTTTTTTTAGTTCAAAGAAGATTGAACCGTTGTCCCAGGTGAGCGACAAAAACGAAGCGATGCGAGACAGTGCGAAATTGTGAAAAACTAGCTCTGTCTAAACAGATGGAGGCGGCAGTACTGTAGACCAGTATCAGCTAGTGTGTGATATTTGCGCAATATGTCTGATCACGTCGCGTTTGTTTGTCGCTCACGTAGAACAATGAGTTGTCTTTAGTTGACAGTCGCAGTATTTTTTTTTCAATATTATTTTTGTGTCTTTATGTGGAAACAGTTTGTCGGCTGCGCGTGCTCCGATCGGTACAGAACGCATCGCCTGGATATGTAAAATATTCTTCGTGGTCCTATCATGTGGGTATCCAGGCACTAACACTTGATTTGTATCTGGAGTGGTGAAGGAAGAAAAATTAAAAAAAAAAAACTGGATATATATTCTCTGTCTTTTAAATTATCGCAATTCAATTGCGAAGCAGGGATGCATGAAATGAATTGAGTTAATTTTGTCTCCCAATTATTGATGATGATAATATCACAAAAACCTCGTAGAAAGTTATGGATACCGACACAATTCTATTGATGTTTAATTATTTTAGGGGCAAGAAATGGTCTTCTTAAGTGTAAGTGACTTTCAACATTGCGATGCGTTCAATAACCGCCACATTATTTTTGCTTTCATTTAAAATAGTATGTAGTTATAAACAGTAGTATATCTTCACTAAACACAGCATCACATACCATGGAACATTACATACTGTGCGTGGAATTTGAAACGCACCTAGTACTCACTATACTTACTTACTATACATGAAGGCATGTCGCTAAGCTTCATTTGCATGGAACGTTTTAACCAACACACCTACATACGACAATGCGACTGCGTGAGCTAGTCCGCGCCTTAAGTAGCGGCGCGGCGGAGGGGGCGGGCGGAGCGATCCGATCCACTCAGCTTCGTTCTACTAGTGACTGTCAACGGGGAGTTGACCTCTCGCCGCGTCACTAGTGAGGGATCGGTACCAATTCTTTTGGCACAAACTAAATAAAAACTTAATTTAACATCCATAAAGTTGAAATTCTCAAACAGAGAGAGAGAGAGTTGCGTTATTGCTTAGAGTTTTCTTCTCTAAAGTTATTGCTATCCCTTTCGTTTTCATAAGGTTTGAACGTGACAACAAATCATTTGACAGGACTTAAGTAAAATGTTGCATAGTTTGTAACAAATAGAATTGGCACCACTATCGCCTTTTGGCGCGGATTCACTTGCGCTGCCGCATTATTCGACTAACACATCAACACAAACATTTCATCATAGATGACGTAACGTTGCAGACTCTCCAGTGGAAGAGCGAGGCGGCATGTCGCCCGGCAGCGCCTCTAGCGGGCCGCTCGGGCGGCGCGGCTCGTGCAAGACCTCGCGAGGTACGTGTGCATTACCCCTCTATGCAGCGCTTGCTCTGTGCTACCGCCCACTAACAACGGCGAACGCTACGCAGTCCAAACGAATTCTGTTTATAAATGCTGTTGTCCCTTCTAAGATATATGCTTACTCTATGAACCAAGAATAAGATGAGATCCACAAAGAACTTGATCTTTCGACTTTGACTGAATTTTGACTACTTTAATAAGACAATATCGCTATAAATTAGAATATATAAATAAACATCTAATATTCTCCCTTTTTTGACACAATTGAAAAGGTGTAAAATTATATATTTTATAATGACATAATTTAATTTATAACAAAAATTTAAAAATGAAAAAAAAAATCAGTTATTTATAAATAGAATTCGAGCATCATAGGAGTGAACCCTGCTTAAACAGATATCGAGATATATGTTTCATAAAAAATACAATTGAATATTATTTTATGAATATCTACTAAATCTACTAAATGCTAAGGGTAGTCAATTTAGCTGACTTAGAAACTTATATTTGGATATCTCATTATTGCTCTTGTGTTTTTTTATTTGAATTACCTGAGCATTAAACGAGATTTAGAAGTATCTTGAATCTATTTTCAGTGTCTGGTTCTTCACAGTGTGGACTGATTGATTTGAGTTCTCTTCTATCAAGTTATTTCTAATTCTCGATCCGTTTTTTCTTACGAAATGGTACTTGCAATAAACAGCATGTACCCATTTGGCTTGACAAGTGTGCGACCACGCTTATGTTATTCTTACAAGACTCCCCCACACGGTTGGTTGAACATGCTTCTTCGATTATAATTTGGTAGAACGCTTGAGTCTTTTCATTATATTTTATTTTCCAAATTGTTTTTATTTTTATATGTGTATTCCGGCAACGCATTCGATTATAAGACACTCCGATTTGCAAAATTTTTCGCTTTTTATATTTTTTGGCCATTATTATTATTATTATGTAGTTTGCATTTTCAAAGCGTGACATGGAGGTTAATAGCTTTTTTCCAAATTCCAAACCGCGCCCCGCTAGACCTTCCGCGCATTTATAACGGGAATTGGTTCCTGGATTTGTATATATAAAGTTTTTTTGTTTTTTTTTTTCCATTCTGCCAGTTTTATAATCGCGATAATATAGAGTTGATTTTGTTTGGCTGATTGTCGGAGCCAGCTTGTGTGACCGATGCATGCTTTCGATCGTGCGATCCGTCGACCGCATCGCACTCGGCGTGGAGTCGCATGGCATGATGACATGTACAGGAAATATTTCAGAGCGTGTGAATGAGGAACCTCAATCGGCCCGTGGAAGGTCTAAATATTCGAGTTACCAGAGTAACTTTAAGGCTGGACGGAAGTCAAGCTCTCTTATGAACCTGTGCGGTAAGAGTTTGAGTAACCACTCGATAAAGCTTGACTCACGTTGGTAACGCCGGTTGTTACGGACGCTTTTGGTGCGTTGGGTTACTTTTCTGTTGCTCTTAGCGCTCGGGAGATGGTATTGTTTAGGTGTCTTCTTTTTTTAATCTATATAAAAAAAAAATACACAATGTAAGGTCACAATTTTATCTTATTACTTGGTGTTGTCAATTAAGTAACATTTTCAATGGTGTTGCAACTACACAAAAAGAAAAAAATAACTTAAATATTTGAGATTTAAAAAAAAATTCAGTATTATTTTATCTTCTTGATTCTTGAAGTGACTTTCATCTCTCGAGTGCGAATTCTTTCGTCTTGTGCACATTTTGTTTCATTTTGGTGATCGGCCAATATCTAAGTAATATATTTTATTCCTTATTATTATGGTTGCGGTTTATTTTTTTACATTTCTATCTTATTTATATATAGGTTCGGTTCGGTTAAGCGTTTGAGCATGTTATGTATTCCAATTTATTTATATTGGTGTTGGTGTGACATCGTCTAGTTTTCTAATAAAACACGTTTTAAACAACCTTAATAGTGAAATCTGCTGTACGATAATAAAATTGATATATTTGAAAAAAATATATATCTCTTCATCCTCATTGATAATATGAAAGATAGCAAAAGAAGAAGAACTGATAATGTGAATATGAATTTTCACATAATTTACTTTTAAGCGTTTTGCGTGATAGATAAAATGCTAAACAAACTGGAGTGTATTATAATTATAACTGTCTATAGAATGGTAATAAATATCATATTAAGGAAACATTTAAACATATCTTCTGAATAAATATCATACAATTTATTTTTATTAAAGTAGTGAACCCCGTATGTTGTATAATTCACGTTGTATTGTCCTACACGGTTGTTAATGTGTTTTAAGCTATATAAGCTAATACAATTTATTTATTTCAGTCAGAACATTTAAGATTAGCTAGAACTATGGTATGTATTATAATGTTTATACGTAAAATACAAAATGTACAGCTTGTTTGTTCAGTTACGCCTTTTATTTCGCTTAGCCGCGTAGTGACGTATATAATTATCTTCTAATGTTCGTATTTTAGTATGTTCACGTAATTATACATTTAGTATTTTACGCTTCATAGACTGTATGAGTCAACGTTATGAATGTTAAAAGTGAATTACATAAAATATGAAGTAATCGATATAATTTTCCATACTAATTTTAATTTTATGCTAGTCAATAAACTAAATAAAAATTAACTCGCTACTAATGGGAAGGAAAAAGTTTGAATTACAATTAAAAAACATATAAAAAAAAATTGAATTTACAAATCTAGTATTGTTAAAGAGTCTGTTTTTAAATCATGATATCAAATTTGGTCGTAATTAAAACCATTACAAGTGCGTGACACGAAAGTCTCGTCACGGTGTCCGTTTCGTTAAAATTTCTACCACAGAGTTTCCAGCTCGACGAGCCTTAGACCTTTCGTCACGGTCACAGTAAAGGCGGCGGCCAAGTAACGCCAGGCGCTAAGTTGTCGGTGTAATGTTGTGGTGGGGTGTGTAGACTCGGGGCTGGGGCGCGCGACGCCGCCGCGGCGCGCCGCCTCGCCCGGCCTGCGCGCGCTGGCGTCGCCGGCCGGCTCCGGGCCCGGCTCGCTGCCCGGCGCCATCGGCAAGCGCCGCCAGCATCCCGACGACGCCTCCGACGTCTCCTCCACGCACTCCAGCATTATGGACTACTCGGGTGAGTCGAACTTCGTTTGTCTTTCGTATGTCGAATGTCTGAAGCTTTATAGGTTCGTCTTATAAAATGTTATGTGGCTACGGTGAACTTTGGAAGCCGATCTTAAGTTTATTGCGGTGAGATGTAATAGATACCCAAGTGATTCCTTGTTAAAATCGCGGGTCGCGAAGTTATCTAAGACGTGGTACAAAAAATTCAGTTATATTTAATTTTTTGTTAGGTCGGCTACAAGTTTTCGACTAGAAAATTATTGTATTAATTATTTTTTTTCCCCAATAGCGAGATCCAATCGAAGCTCAGGCAAAGGTCCCCGATCACAATTCTAGTAGATAGATAGGTAGCTAGTTAAGTTCCACCGACACGTAAATATAACTCACGATATTTGATATCACACGTAACGGATTGAAGTACACGCTGTAAAGTGTAATAAGAGCGATGTCATGCCAACGACTGATCGAAACTTAACAATATCTGTAAGGCATGGTTTGCGACCAGTTGACAGCATTTTTATCTAACAACGAATGCATTCGCTTCCTTGATATTCGCTTTACTCACTCAGTTTTGAAATTAACACCCGAGTATCACGCCACTTCATTTGTTTTGTGCATCCACTTTGTCTAGTTTATAGTACAGTACTAATTCAAACAGTTGTGTAATATAGAACTCTATTGAAGATCGTATAGTTCAATTGCCACAAACATCAAGTAAAAACGCTAGGTTTCTCACCGACTTCTTTCAAACGGAAGAGTGCTCGTAGTATTGTTCCAAGTTAATAAACGAAGGAGTTGAATTAGATTTAGATTACAGAATATCTATTACGGTCTATTTCAATAACCTATCTGCTGTTTTTTTTCTTCTACTGAAGAAATTTGATACGATTTCATCGCCAATTACCAAATAATTATATAATCGTTCATTTTGCTATATTTCTAGTAGCAAAAACAGTACACAGATAGGTTATAGAAATTCCCAAGTCGGGACCAAATGTAAGCCAGTTTCACCACCAGGTCCGCGGTTATACAAGCAGCCGGCGACGAAGTCCAACCGCGGCATCATGCTGAACGCAGTGGAGTACTGCGTGTTCCCGGGCGCCGTGAACGCGGAGGCCAAGCGCCGCGTGCTCGAGGAGATCGCGCGCTCCGAGGGGAAGCACTTCCTGGTGCTGTTCCGCGACGCCGGCTGCCAGTTCCGCGCGCTCTACAGCTACTGCCCCGACTCCGACCAGGTCGTCAAGCTGTACGGCACGGGGCCCAAGCACGTCAACGACAGGATGTTCGACAAGTTCTTCAAGTGAGTTTTTTTGGTCTAGTTTAAAGTCGGCCCCGTAAATGAGTTAGCGTCGATCTGGGATTGTCCACTAAAATTTCTAAGGCCGCAATTAATATAGCGTACAACTGTGTTTTGTGTGTCCCACTTTCGTGCAGTTAAATTAATCCATTTATCCGCTGGACATATCACGATAAGCTCACGATATTAACCCTTGCCGATCTGTTCACTGCTGGGACAATCTTAAAATAGCAATAACAAGTTAAGTAAATCTCATTCGTTTGTTTCCAGATACAATTCGGGAAGCAAGTGCTTCTCCCAAGTGCACACGAAGCACCTGACGGTGACGATCGACGCGTTCACGATACACAACTCGCTCTGGCAGGGCAAGAAGGTCCAGCTGCCGAGCAAGAAGGACATGGCCTTAGTCATATAGCGCCGCAGTGTGTCACACGATATCTAGTCGCCGCCGGCAGTCGAGTCAAGCCTTTATACTCTTCAGTTTAAACGCTACCGTAGGGCTTTAGTGCCAGTGTCCATTATTTTTAAAAACGTCGGCTGGTGCATCGGGCGCGCCGCCTGTGACGGGATTGGCTGACCGATGCGCCGGCCCGCGCCGCTCGCCGCCGCCGAGGCGGAGCGCCCATTGTACAGTCGATAGGGGATCGTAGGCTCGAATCGTGTTAGGGTATTATTTACATTTGCAGAGATCGGTTAGTTCATTTGATAGTTTATCGTGTTGAGTTTGTGCTCGCCGTGGTTTGTGTTGTAATTTATTTGACGGCGAGCTTCGTGGCGGAGTCCCGGGAGCTGTGATACTGTGTGTATGTAGAGAACGCGGCGGGGCTCGCGAGGGTCGCCGGCTCGCTTCGTTCGATCACCGTGTGCGTCGGTTGTGGCTGCGATAGTTCCGCATTTGACATGTGTTGTTCAGTGTAAAAACGCAAAGTTTGCCATATGTATTAGTGAGATGGTCGATACGTTCCAAATTTTAATAAAGTTTTCTCAAAAGTGTAAACTGCCCGCTGTCGGAAGTATGCTCGATTCGATTAGATACGCTAATTTTAGTAAAAGGTATCCATCACTTAATGAAAATAACATGTTCACAAACTAATTATTGTCGCTTATTTGTTATCGTAATATTTAACTCATTAGTAATTATTTGAATTTGACTGGAGCTAAGATTAAGATGATTATGTATTTTGTTTAAACTGACTTTCATTTAACGTTATTCAATTTCCAATTTTTTACCGCTTGTATAGCTAAAAGTAAGACGAGGCACATTTTACGTGGTAATTATACTGCCTTATCCTGTAAATAATTGTTTTGTATACAGCTATTTATTAAATGAATGTTAAACGGAAATTGATGAATGTCATTTTTCATTGTTTAATGATTGGTCATCAATAATATACTACCGATAGTATATGGTATGCAAAATATATTGTATTATTAAAAAGCATAACGAAATAATATTGAATTTCATATTATTCTGTTGTTTCATTTAAAAAACCCTAAAAATAAGTTTAATTAAACGTCAGCACTTGAACATCGCTGTTTCCCGACAGGCTTACTAATATCACGCAGTTAATGACTCCATTGTTGCAAAGAAAATGAATCTAAGAAAAATACTAAATAACTAAGTAGGTACAATGTACATACCATCTTAAATATTGGATCGAAATTATACAAAAGAAACAAGACAAATCAATTTCGTTAACTTTATTCTTACCTCAAATGTTACGTAATACTGACTTACATTCTTAACAGTTACATGGACAAAATTCAAATAAAATAATAATTGTTCAATCCACATCTAGTCGATTTAATAATCACATAATATCAATAACATGTTAAAATTACGTCAGTGTATTCTGGTAAATATATAAATAAATATTTTTAAAATTCACTTATAAAATAGAGAGATCCCTGAAT
Source organism: Campaea margaritaria (assembly GCA_912999815.1). Classification (NCBI taxonomy): domain Eukaryota; kingdom Metazoa; phylum Arthropoda; class Insecta; order Lepidoptera; family Geometridae; genus Campaea; species Campaea margaritaria. The sequence goes on from OU538790.1 coordinate 11,876,886, forward strand.
CAGCATTGCAATCATTCTTCTGCATTATCAACACACACACACACACACATTCACGCGTTTCGACACCTAGCAAGCTGAAAAATAAACTATTAATCATATAATTAAAAATAGTTTATTAAATAATTAAAATTATGAATGCTACGGTTAACTTTTGAATCTTGTGATAGGTAAGAATACCAACAATTATAATATGCTAAGCTTACTATCTACAAACACGAGACACTTCATATCTGTATCTTCATAATACAAAGGTGTAAACATATAAATTATCATAGAGCATTTTCTTTTATTATCATTTAAAATATAAGCTCTATTCGAGCGAATCATACTTCAAGTATATAAGCTAGGTAAATACTTCAAGCTTATGAGGCGGTGAGTTTGCTAAAACCCAATCGATATTGTTGATAGCGCAGTGTGACTTAAATTTGCCCTTTTTATACTGAAAATCGTGGCTTAAATCCGGGGTTTTGTCACAATTGCTATAAAATATTATAAAATACTCGTGACTTAAGATGTCTATTAATGCACGGCGTGCAATAATAGGCTATTAAGTCACACGTATCGTAACATACAATTATTGGATGCTACCATACCGAATATCAACATGGTATGTCGCCTAAAACAAGCTACTGACCACTTTGCTATTAACACGTTGACTGTTGAAAATACACACGTTTGTGTTTTTACAATTTTACGGCAAGCGAAAACACGCCTCGCGTGCGAACCTGCACTTCTGTATTAACAATTTTATCACAACAGTTGTGTGCGTCCGCACAGCTGATTGTGGTTAGTTACAACATAACCCCAGTAAACAATAAACACACGTGTGATGATTCCCAAAAGAGCAAAAAAAAATGGTTTAGCAGTGAACGTGTTAAAAATATTATGTACGCATTGTATCAGAAACGGCTTGATAGCTGACAGGTATAAAATCCAGCCTACGGCTTCTAAAAGCATTTTATACAAAAATTTCAGCACCAGATAATACGGCGTTTTCGATGTATGATTTGTAGAGTTGCAGGTTTTGGTCTTGCCGTTAACGTATCAGCGTTGACTATTATACAATGGTGTAGTAGTGAGTGACGGGAGAACTGACCGGTTCTTCATCGGGTTTCTCAACGCTGAGCTGGTGGACTACTGTGTCCGGGTCGGTGAGCTGTTGGGAGAAAACAGTTTTTTTTTAAGTAAAACTTCCTTACGCACGCTTGACTTGGGGAGGTAAGCTGGTGAATGCGTAAGCGTTACGAAAAGTGTGATCGATGAAGTTGAGAGAGATATTATTATAAGTTAGTGAAGATAGAAAGAAAGAGAGTTACGAATCGTATACTACTGTAGGGGTAAGAGAAAGTGGTGCGAGCACACATTTTCTTTCTCTATCTCTCATAGGGAAGTTTTACTTCAGTCGTGTGGTCTTAAAGCACACTAGTTTTTTTCAATTTCTTGTTACACTACTCCAATCCCTAATCTCGCTGACAAGCGTATTGGTCTGGCTAGACTCCTCAATAATTCTTGTAACTAGGATTTCTTTATCTAGAAAACCAGGAATTACGAAGACGATGGTTACCACAAACTTACCTGAACCTCATCTGGCGAGAATCCATTAATCTCAACTGGTATAGTCTGCCCGTCTTGGGTGATGACCTACAACAAAAAAAAAACGTTACCAAGTCTACTTGGAAAGTCTACATGTTTCCACATGAGAATTGACAATGTATTCACCCCACGGTTTCATCCACGTTAACTGTCCCATAGGAACCGTTAATTTTGACGGGATGAAAAGTATTTTATGCTCTATACCAAGACCTGAAGTATCTATATACTAAATTTAATCAAAATCCGTTCACCCGTTTTGGTGTGAAGAGAGAACAAACACACAAACTTTCGCATTTATCATATTCGTGAGATGTCATCATCATCATCGCATATCGTCCCACTGCTGAGCACGGGTCTCTCCTCACTTTCGTGAAGAGGATAAGGCCATATTCCACCACGGGGGCCCGGTCCGGATTGGTGATATATAATTCCGAAATAATTCTCCGGTAGGTATATGGTTTGTAACGTAACGTGTCAATAGATACCTGTAAGGATTGTCCATCGAGAGAGGTGATCGCGAGCTGCGTGCCGTCTTGCATGGTGAAGTGCAGCGGGTTGCCTTGCTCGTCAGTCACCTGAAATTATACGGTGCATATGATTTATTTACACGTTACTTATAATTTATATCGCGATCATCCACGGCCAAAGATTATAAAACCTGTTGATGGCTCATGAACATAATTTCCCCTACAAACACGATTCACCAGCGCGGGCAGGGGGCGAGGTAACAGCAAAGGTTTCGGATTGGCCAATCATTTGGATGACGCAGTGTGAGTTTTCAGTTAGTGATGAGGTACAAAGACTAATGAACTGGAGGCCTACCATGATGTCTTATAGCGATTCAGTTCAGGACCTAAACTGAGCCGCGTCGCATAAGCGTACCGTGACGTCTTATTTTTCATGTTGCTGCCATTTTCAACCTAAACCGGAAATAGATTAGGTTGAAAATGGCTTATTGGCGACTCGATTTAGGTTGCTACCATTTTCAACCTAAACTGGATCCAGTTAAGGTTGAAAATGGTAGCAACATAAAAAATAAGACGTCACGGTACGATTATGCGACGCGGTTCAGTTTAGGTCTTCAATTGAATCGCTATAAGAGGTCATGGTATGCCTCCAGGACAATATATCGATAAAATTAAATAGCTCCTATCCCACTATTCATTAGCGTATGAGAAGTTATACTAGTGGTCAACAGGCTTCATAGTCAATGTCCACGGCATATCATAGACACTGCGTGTTCCTCCCGGCGGAAACTAACTAAACGGAACTAAACGGAAATTAACTAGTTTATACACGGTTTACTTACGGACATGTGTTCCTGCACGGCCAATTCCGTCGGCAACTTTTCTTCGCTAGAGAAGAGGCCGTGCTCTTCCGCTTGCAGCAGTTCTTCGGCCTGCGGAGGATTCCGAATAAAAGAATGCATTTAAATACAAATAATAATGAAAACTGTTCTATTTAGTTGTACAAATACGGAATAAAAACACACTGTTAAATAAATCCTACTATTACATGATTAACAGGCTCGTACACGTATTTTGCAGATATCTCTTACTTTGCAAAACTACAATTATTATTGATATTTATCGGTTTCCTCACTAGGTAAAGTTTGTATCTTCTTTATCTGCTTTAGTGATGTTTGTTGATTTGATTTTCTTCAGTTTGCGCGATGCATTTCAAATCAAAGCAAAGAGTGTTTACAATCGAATGATGCCGTGTGTGTGTGTGTGTGTTTTTTGTGTGCCGTGAACCATGTCCACCGTATGTTATGAGTAGTGCACACTAACTTGTTCCGGATCAACGAGATGATAGTCCGGCGTTTGGTCGTCGTCCACGTCGTAGGTGACGTATATGACGCGCTCCTCCACGCCCTCGGGCGAGGTCTCCACCACGGCGAACTCGGCCTCCTCGCGCGGTTCCGCCGCCGCCACCGCCGCCACCGCCGGCGCCGCCGGGGGCTCCGCGCCGCGGTGGGCGAGGAGGCTCGTCAGCTTGTGCACGTGCTGGAATCGAGATGGGATTTTATTGGACAACCCATATCATCCCACAGCTGGGCACGGATCTCACCCAACTTTTGTGAAACAAATTAGACCACGATTCACCACGAGGCGGAGGTAGTGCGAATGCAATATCCGAATCCAGTTCGAATCTCCTAGATAAGTATTTTCACGGATTCCGATGTATTGCGGAACCGCTCTTACTGTCGCCACTTAACTTATGAATTAATTAGGCGGAGATAGAGTTCGCCATATAGGTCGCCGGCTAACCTTCTTGTGCTTGTTGAGATTGGAGCAGTCGGCGAAGGCGCGCGCGCAGTGCGGGCACTTGAAGGGGCGCTCGCCCGTGTGGCGCCGCGCGTGCTTCGCCAGCGCCCAGCGCGACCCGCATGCGCGCCCGCACCACCCGCACGCGTGCGCCGCGCCGCCGCCCGCGCCCGCGCCCGCGCCCGCGCCCGCGCCCTCCGCCGCGGGCGGCGGCGCCGGCGGCGGCGAAGGCGCGGGCGCGGCCGGCGCGCGCGTCGACAGGATGTACGTGGTACTGCGGGAAGTTAACGAAGGAAGTGTTAGCTTCATTATTCACCATTGTCAAAACCCAAAACTAAATAGTTAAAACGCTGGTAAGGAGGTCCATTCCTTCGCTATTCTAATTATTAAGGTTGATGCGAATCAATATCTACAACTTATTGTTATAATGCAAAATTCTGCCGTAGCTGTTATGGGCAGATGTAGCGCACCATCAAGTGAAGGTCTCACTCGTCGCGTTACTCTGTAAAGTTATATATATTGTCTTTTGTGACTAGGGTGTGACTGACCACTTGTCCCGGTTGTGCGAGTGGCGCCGCAGGTGCAGGCGGTGCTGCGAGGAGGTGGTGAAGCGGCGCGGGCAGTGGGCGCACTGGAACGGCTTCTCCCCGGTGTGGATGCGCGCGTGCTCCGACAGGTTGCCCTTCTGGCTGAACGCTTTGCCGCACACTTTGCACCCGTACGGCTTCTGGCCTGAGGAGCGGCGGACATTAGCTTCACATAAGCTGCGTTGGAGAAACGTTGCGGATCTCGACAATAGAAAAAAATAATTAAAAAAGTAGGGAATGCCTAAGACTATACGACAGAAGTAAAAACTTCATCGAAGTGAGGTTAATAATAATACAAATATTTGAACCACGGGTATTGGATCTGAGTCTGAGCGTTTGTGGGTACGTAGATATTTTACAAACTTTTCACTGTAGAAATTAATTCTGTGTTTTTTAAAGGTATTATTAAATAGTTTATATTACCGTTATGCCAACGCATATGCAGCGTCAGGCTGGTTTTGTGAGCAAACTTTTGCTTGCACTCCTCACATCCGTACTTCTTGACGCCTGAATGCAGCAGCTGGTGGTTGTATAAGTTTGGTTTGGTTTTGAACGTCGCGTTGCATTGCTGAAACCAAAGTTTATTTGCAGTTAGTAACATTAGGCAATGTTTATTACGACTTAGAGCTGACTCATAATTTTAAGCGAGCGACAAATTGGGCGTTGCTCACCTTGCAGTGGGTCTATGCTCACCTTGCAGTGGATCTATGCTCACCTTGCAGTGGAACTATGCTCACCACGTAGTGGGACTATGCTCATCTTGCTGTAGGACTATGCTCACCTTGCTGTGGGACTATGCTCACCTTGCAGTGGTAGGGGCGCTGCTGCGAGTGTACGAGCTGATGTCGCTGCAACAGTTGCTTGTGCTTGAAGTTCTTGCCGCACTTGTTGCACACGTACTTCTTGGCCGCGTGTTCTGCTTCCTTGTGGTACGTCACGGACGACGGGTGGTTCAGGACCTGTCGGTAACATAAGCATTTTATAAACCTCATTCTCACATTAGATCATTTTCATTCTCAATCCAACGCAGAGCGACCTAGAAACGATCTAGCGTACGACCGTGGTTACCTTCCCGCAGAGGTCGCAGGCGTACCCCTTGGAGGCGCGCGTGCGGTGGCGCAGCGCGTGCAGCGCCAGCGCCCGCGGGTACGCGAAGGCGGCGCCGCACGTACTGCACGTGTATGAGCGTTCGCCCTTGTGCTGGGCCTGGGAAACAACACTCTTATAGTAGCTTCTATGTTGAGTGCTGATGTACCAACCGTTGTAGAATTAACTGGAAATAAATGCTCGATGTAGTTCGTAGTGAGACTGCAGTCTTGAAAAAGTATGGCAGTATTGGTTGGATTGTTGTAGTGAGGATTATTCAGCTAGACTGAGAACCGAACCCTCGTGTTTATAGAATCAAGACTTCTCTTGTTCTGAGCCACATTATCTTGTAAGTTCGAGTGACACATATTAACACAAAGCAATTTGGTTCATTATGTAAAGGATTTTGTAATATGTTCACCGCAATCGTCATGAGACAGTGTGTACGTTGGCAAGAAGAACAACGATGTGGTCATTATAAGGGAAAAAATGCACTGGAGTTAGCCATAATAAGGATTATTTCACTCCAAGGTCCTCATAACATAAGCTTTGCTCATATGGTTATGGCTTGTGGTTCATATAATTACTGATGGTAACTAACCTTGATGTGCATAGACCGGCTCTGCTTGCTGCTAAACAATTTATCACACTGCGAGCACTTCAGCTTGACTTTACCTTCTAATTCAGGTTCTGTCTCTTCTTTGGACTTCTCTTTACCTGCATCTTTTGATAAAAGAGAAAACTTTTCAGGATGAGGTTCACCTCACGCTATAGCAATGTCTTTCGTTCTAGGAGAAAGTGACCGAGTGACAAAAAATGCAGTTTCATGCTAGCAAGTTGACACTTTTGCACCTTATTTTCTGTTTGGCTAATGTCTTTAATTTTCATAATAGATACAGCAGGACAAAGTTTGCACGAACTAAGCAATTATTCCAGCAGACAACGCTGTCAGATACCATAGACAGTGGTACAAATTCTGTTGGTACAAACTGATCTAAAACTTAATTTGACAGTGCTCAAATGTTTGTCATTCCTTTCGTTTTCATGAGGATTGAAAGTGACAACAAATCATTTGACAGGACTCCATTTAAATTTAGACTGGTATGTGACAAGATAATGGCACCAATATTCATATTTGTGGCTAATGATAACAATTTGCCACTTACCATTCTTATGTTCAACTTTTATTTCATTGTCTGCATCAGCATCCAACTTGGGCATCTTTAGATATACTCCATTATCATCTGTGGTCTCTGCACCTGCCCCTGGGTTCAAATCTGGCAGTGACCCGTTGGATGTCACATCCACTTGTTTACCAGCGGCATCATCTTGTGGCACAGGATTTTTTTTGGACTGAAACCAAATAATTCATATTATGGTGGTGTTAATTGTGAATAATGAAAATAAAACCTCTAACCTCAATGGAAAAAATTACTCGAGACACAGTCTTGTCAGTTATAACACAATACAGACAATATAGTCAGAGATAACAGTTTGCCAGTTTCATTCTCAAATCACATTTAACGGCCCCTTTCCCTTTCCTTGTTCTTCTAAATTGACAAGGTTAGGCAGATAAGTCAGGATTATCCTGAGCAGGTGGTTGCATGACCATTGACCAGTCCATCTGTACAGTGTGCGCCACTCAGGGAAGCTGTATCCTGATTAGAAAAAAAAACTAGACCGATTCGATTACAATCAGCCACAGCTACAAACCAAGGCAAGGATAGTGTGAGATTTTCTGGACACAGACAATTAGTGTGATAAGTGTGAAGATGGGGGTGTGTGAAACTTCCACCTAACGTAAAAAATGGTTCAGTGCATTTACCTTAAGACTTACTTTAGGCTGTCCAGTCTTCTTCTCGCATGGTATAACATTCTGGCCCTGATGGCCGGTGTCGTCCTGGTGCTTCGTGAACTCCAGCCGTTTGCTAAATGTTTTGGAACACTGCTGGCATTGGTACAGGACGGGGCCGTGCTGAGCTACGTGTGACATGTATCGCCCGGAGCAGTAGAACTCCTTGTCACATATGGCACATTTCTGAAGCTTCTGGTTTAGGCGACCTGGGGGAATAATTATAATTATGAAGAAAAGAAAGAATAGTACAGAGATTGATAAGAGAGGGTGCCAGAAGGCAAAAAACATCTTAACTGTCAGGAAAGAATGAGCAACTAGGGGATGGTGAAAAGAGATAAATTATGATGTTTGATTGATCATAGGACTATTTGTTCAGACAATTTGGTTAAACAAAAGACTTTGGTATGATTATTGCTGATTGAAATTGCTACATAAATAAATGCAAAGAAATGGAGTCATTGTGATTATGCATGCACTGACACCCTATTATTATACATGTATTGATGCACAAAGAACCTAAACGTTACGTTCACCTCTGAAAACACAGCTGTCGAGTTTTAATAACTTGCTAAAAACTCAACTTACAACAGTTGAGTTTCCCCGTAATCGCAGCAAGTTAACATAAGTTAGCAGTTCGGGAAAACACAACAGTGTGTGCAGATCCGTAACCGTGGCTAGACAAGAAAATCGGCTCAGCAGTCAGTCAGTTAACTTGTTTCCATTGCCTTAGCACTATATGTAGGCTGCAGGCAAACAAGGCATGCATTATTAATTTTTCTATGTGGTATTCCAAAGTAGAACTGTAAATCTCCATACCCTTAGGCCTTCCTCGACCCTTCCCCTTCACAACCACCACAAGTTCCCCGGAGTCGGTATGGCCTATAACTTCAGGGATCTTCAGAGAGGGTTCTGCCGACATTCGTTCTATATTGGGCTTAATTTCAGGTTCGCTGTCTTCTCCATCTGTAACACCCTCCTCAATGAAGATTTTTTCTAATTCTTTCCCCTGAAACATTTTTACATTTTGAATTAAAATATGTATTATGATTAGTTGCTGATTTTAACAGTTTCTGAAAAAAATACTGGCAAAATCATTGACTTTGACAGTGAATTGCAACAGTAATGCAGTTAAATGGATTGGGGTTCAGTTTTTATGTCTAATGAGTAGGTATTCTAATTCTTCTATCCATTACCTGTACAACTTCTTGAAATCTAGTAGGAGCTTTCCTCTTCCGCTTGCCTGAAGGTTCCTCATCTTTCCGATCTTGCTTCACAGCCTGGATTTCCCGTTCTTTGGCTGCAGCCTCTTGAGCCAGTTCCTCAGGTGTCTTGTGTTTCTTGGGTGGGCGCCCGCGCTTGCGTCTTGGCTTTTCCAGACCAGCTGCTTGGAGGGCAATAGGGTGTTCTGGTTGGTATGCTCCATTTTCAACATTGACTGCAAAAAAAATATTTTAATGATATTATTTGTGTGATCTATGTAATCTGCCTGGGTACCGTAGCTGAGCCACAGAAGCAGATTGGAGTGACTTTGTCAATATGTGCCATATACAGTCTATGTGCATAAAGCTTTTCAAACATCAAACTTAGAATTTATTTGTTGTTTGTTAAATTAGGTAGGGCCAGTGTCAGTTGTCAGATCTTTAGGCCGCCCAAGGGCCTTGGACATGGCTTGACAACTGAACAGAGACCGACGGCCATGCCCTCCAAATTGTTTATTTATTTAGCATACCTTTGGGTCGGCATTACAGTTTCCTAATTTGCCCACTAGAGGTCTCAAAACTAAAAACCTATTTATACCTATAAAAATTTTAAAATCATAGGGCTGATGATGGAGGTGAAGATCTAAACTAAGTTCACTGCTTAAATTGATATGATGGTCTCACCTTCATTCACTATGTTATCTGTTGCAGTATCCTGTTCATTGTCTGTGTTCAGAACTGTCTTCTTATACTCCAGCTCCCTCTTATGAAGTGCTCTAATTACTTTCTGAAATTATACCAACACGAGCTATTTGTAAGCAGGCTCCATACTTACAGCCCCATATACAAACACACGCACCAGCACAGGTCCATATAAAAACAAAACAACGGCAGCTATAAAGCGCAGTTGTGCTAATATTTTGTTTTTATGAAGCTTTCTATTGTGTAAGAATTAGGGAATGTTTACCTGGCCATTGATTATCAGATTTATGAACTCTACAGTGGCTTCCAGCTGTATAGTGCAACCGGGACACAAGGTTCGGGGAAGCTGGCCATCGTCATAAACCTAGAAAAATTGGAAAATGTAGTTTCAGACAGAGCTAATCAAATTCAAAGAATAGGTAGAAAATCAGCTGTTCTTGTTGTCAAAAGCTGCATGAATAACGGCGGAATTTATGCGTTCATTATTTAATTTAATTACTTTAAATAATAAAGAAATTCAAATCGATCACGACAACAGTAATGTGAAACAAATAATGTAATTAAGCTATAAATAAGTCATGAAAATGATTGCGACGAAGGTATTCGGCCATTTTGGAAAGTGTCCTTAGGAGTCAATACAGTCACAATAAAAAACCAAATCGTACCTTGATAGGCAGATAAGCATTAACTAAATCACTGATGTTTTGATTATTTTCTTCAGTTGAATATAAAAATGTCCCATTATCATTTTCTTCACCACATAATCTACAAACAGTTGAATTATACAGAAACACTTCCATGACCTTCTTGTTATTAGGGACGCCATCTATTTCCGAATTTATCTGATGTCAACCTTTTTTTGACGTCAATAAATGTTGCTACCATGAATTATATAAATATTAGTAAGCGATAACAATTGAGTTTGATAAAAATACTCATAAACATTACAATAATTATTTGATATTTATTTATCAATAAATATATTTTTATCGTATAGATTTTCTTTTATAGACCTTTTTGAATCATCGGGAATTTAATTATATAAAAATTTTGGCATGAAGTCTGTGTCTGTTCAGTCTGTTCCGCGGCCAGTTTTTAACAGCTGGCAATAATATTCCAAGTATTATGTTTTTTTTTGTTTGACAGCCCTTTCCGGTTCAGTTCTTGGGGCTGCGAGCCGTAGTTTCGGATTTTATTAGTTTAAATCTTCTTTAATCCATCAAAATGAGAATTTATAAGGATATTATTACCGGTAATTACGTTTATTGTGCTACCAAAATATTTTATATGTAAATATTTTTCGTAGTTAGTGATAAATTGATAACTAGTGATTTTTGACACTTCGTTCGACAGGAGCCTATTCTCCAGATTTTTAAAGGATTTGCCAGGATGGAGGCGTGGCAATATGGGTTGAGTGTGAAATTTAAACTTTGTGCTGTTGCTTTCAGGGGACGAGATGTTCTCGGACTCGTACAGAATGAAACTCGTCGACGAAGTCATTTACGAAGTCACCGGCAAATTGGTGTCGAGAGCACAGGGCGACATCAGGCTGGAGGGTTCCAACCCCTCGGCCGAGGAAGCCGACGAAGGCACAGACTCTGCTGTGGAGAGCGGTGTTGACATAGTCCTGAACCACAGGCTGGTTGAAACCTACGCCTTCGGTGACAAGAAGTCCTACACATTATATCTCAAAGATTACATGAAAAAGTGAGTGCTATTGTATAGTTGTTGTTACATACTAAACAAGATTCAACGGGCACGTCAGCAAAAAAATGCATTCAGTGCAAAAGTGTATGACGAAAACAAATTACAGTGCAAATAATTAGAACATGGCCTACCCAACTTGTGTCATTGAACTTGGCATGACTCATGTCTGACCCCACAATGTAACTTTCTCTGAGAGAGTGCATCAAGTGATTTGATATCTTCTAGAATAAATGTGAAACTGCATTGAACATGAGTAATCTATATAAATAACACATGTGACAATTCAGAAGTTAAGGTGTGTCATTAATTTTACATGCACATGTATCTATTTACTGTACAGCTCTTATCTATGTTTTGCTTTTTCTTATCAAAGTTCAGTGTTATCTGATTACTAATATGCCATGAAAGTCATGGTCTCTAACAAAAGTAGGTTCTATGCATGTTTAAGTGTTACTCTAGAATGATTATACTTCATAGGTGATTGAATGACACTACATCCTCTTGTACATTTATTCCATCAGCTGTTATGCCTATTAACTCTATGGGATTAGATGTAAAACATGTATTGTGCTGTAACATTTGCTTTGTAGGTCTAACACTTTCACTGCTGAGCCGATTTTCTTGTATAGCTACGGGTGTGGCTCTGCACACTCCATAGTGTTTTCCCATACAACAAACAACAGCTTTGATTTCCCACACTCGTGGAAAGTTATGAAAAATATGACAGTTGTGTTTTCAGCAGTGAATGTTTTAATTTTATTATTGTGAGGGGATGTATGACATGACAAGCTAATCTAGCAGTTGTATTCTGTATCTGCATCTATTTTAAGTACGGGTTGATTTTCAATATCAATCTGTGGAACCAATTGATGCAATATCAAGAAACTCTAGTGAAAAAACACTCATTTTCATAATGTTTGTTCATGAAATGGAGATGACACTACACTCCGCTACAAACTATTCAGAATCATCAGTTCAATAGAAATTAATCTATTACTTTGTCTTTTTCAGATTAGTATCACAATTAGAAGAGAAGTCGCCTGATCAAGTAGATGTGTTCAAGACGAACATGAACAAAGTAATGAAGGACATCCTCGGCAGGTTTAAGGAACTGCAGTTCTTTACGGGAGAATCCATGGACTGTGATGGTATGGTGGCCATGTGCGAATACAGGGACATTGATGGAGCTCAGGTCCCCATCATGATGTTCTTCAAACACGGCCTTGAAGAAGAGAAGTTCTAAGCTTAAGTGATATTACTCAAATATTCCAACTATTTTCATAACACCAACGCCTCTCATCTGATGTACTAATTTATTTATCAAACCATATCAGCGTTTGGCTGAAACCGGCTCTGCTCCCATCACAAGGCTGAACAATTTTGTAATCTAAATGTTGCATACTATAAATGAATTAATAAACTACTATGTCCATGTTTTATTTTCCAGTAAATTCTATTAACAGTATAGATGTGTGCCAATAGATGGCGTAACACTCGTTCGATCTTGAATGAAGTGGTGGAAGCTTCTGGTATCGGGAGACGTCAGGCTTACATGTATGACAATTATGGAATTTCAGATTTTCTGATTTCAATCCTAAGTATTTGGGTATCCCTCGGCCAGACGAGTAATAGCACAGGTCTCATATTAGTTCTTAATAGTTTGGGGTCTCCCACAGAACACTATTACTTCTAATGAAGTTCTCTACAGTCTCCGCCATATAACTAGGTAATTCTTTGTCAAGCTATTTTTGACACTATTATGAGAGGGTTAGAATAGAATAGAACACATTGTACACTAGAAACAAAAATAAACAGTACAGAAAAATTACAATAGGTAAACAAGGGTAGTACAATGGGCGGTCTTATCGCTGAAAGCGATTTCTTCCCGGCAACCTATGGTGGTGTTATTTATTATAAATAAGATAGGATTACCTATATGATTTTTAATTATTATCACCACTATTATGTTGACTATATTAAGCAATTTAATCAATGTTACTTATGCAAATAAATGTAGCTTACTTTATCCATATTAATGCATAGGGTATGTAGGTAGAGTTATTTTAGCTTTTTCTATTCCAGAAATCCAGATATACAAACTTCTGACATGCGTCTAAGGCTTCTCAAGGGAATTATAAAATTGTCCATCGCATCCTGGACAGGATGGATGAATGTAGCAGTATAATCCATTCCCCACAATGATTCAACCAAAAAATCACATTTTAGCACAGAATTTTAGGAACACCATCACTAAAGAAGCATGGAAAGTGAATCTTGGTGTAGAAGATTAAGTAATCTGCAGGTAGGAGTGAGATACTAATTTGATGAATAAATATTATGGTTAAATTCCTGCACACATGCTCTGTCATTTTGATGGGTTAAAATAAAACACGAAGTTAAATTTGAGGTATGTTATATTTATCGAGTTTGTATGTAGGTAATAACTACAATAAAATACAGGAAATGACCGATGACTATAACAGTTTCGCGAATAATTCTAATCACAATTTCTCATATGTATTCAATTACTTGTATACGTTTATAGGCATTGTACAGGCACCGCTCGTGCCGAATCTCTTAGTCTTTAATTTCTCCATACTTACATGAACATAATATACAAAACAATTAGGTCAGTTATCATAAAGTTGTAATGTTAACATATTCCAACAAGACAATAGGTAAACCCTGTGCAATGTCAGCCCTGAGAAAACTGTTTTTTTTTCACCCTTCCTAGTAGTTATATAGATATATGAGATTTTCTTACATGTCTTACGGCTTATCAGTTTTAGAAAGCCCATCTTAAGACGGGGATATAAATTGAAGAATTTTCATAATCATTGGAGATATCCGACGACATACACAAAAAAATACAAACTGTCGAACATAGAATGTCCTCCTTTTTTGGAGTCTGCAATTGTATTAAAGGGTTCACGTGGAACCGAAAAACTTGTGGGATATGCCACATTATTGAAAGGTTTTGGAGTTTTGGATGGACATAACATACTTAAACTTACAGAGGACTGTCACCAGCTCGATGGATAAACAGTTTTGCAGTACTCCCATAGGTCAACAAAGGTCGGCAACAATGATCCAAGCCAAGTAGGATTGTTGTTGATATGGGTCTCTACATTTAAGCCGCCTGTGGTTTGTGCACATTTTACGTCTTGTTGGAATATTCCACTAATAATGCCTAAGTTTTAAATAGGAGAAGAAATTGGGTGATTCACAAAAGTTATAACTAGTACACCTTCAGGCACGTAATTATTTAGTTTAGAGTTAGTTAGTTGGAGTATCTGGTTTCGTGATTATATCAAAATTATACATTGCATCGAAACTAGATTTGCTCCTTTGGTACATAAGTAGATCCTTTTATAGGCTTCCTTACTTCCTTCTATTTATTTGTAAAACTTTCGCATTAATTTATAATCGATTTCGAGTCACATTGGTTTGAAATGCCAGGACGACAATCCACTGAAGCGAGATATCCTATTGATTGCACGCGAGTCATCACCACTGGTCTCCGCGCTTCTCCCCACTGCAGTGGATTGTTGGCCTAATTTGCCCTTTCGAATTTATCGCGATTCTGCTTAATACCTAGCTGCAGATGTTAAAACATACAAAAAACTGACGTGTAAGTATATTTGAATTTCTAAATATTACTATATTTTTATAAGTATTAAGTAGGTAAGTATATACATTTATAAGTAGGCACCTACCCATTAGGTCTCTAATATTGCTTTATTTTGAATAATCACGCTTGCACCAGTACTGTGACATAATATCCTTAATTCTCACTGCTAGGACATTATGTTAGCAGTGGATACCTATAGTTACTAAATACCTAGGTACATTGTTACTCACGAATCAATGGATTACAATAATAAAGGACGAGCGTGTTGAAAGATATCGTGACAATATTTGAATCATGGTGCTCCATACTACACAATAATGAAGATAGGTACAGTGATGAGTGCCAGACAAGAAACCTCATAACTAGGACATCAGTCGACATAGCAAACAATACCATATCCCGAAATAAGTTTACGATAATTTTAGAAGAACAAGATCGTATTAAATTTATAAATATCTCAATATATAGTATAAATATATTTACATTCGTTAAATCTAGTGTTTTCATATTGGTGTCTTATTTAACGCACGCTTATTTTATCTATAAATAAAATATTAGACATTAAAAAGATTTTATGGAATGGTTTTTGTACAAAAACAAATACAAAATCCACCGCACTGGTAGAAAAAACATACAAATCACAATGTTACGATGTAAAATTATACAAAGGGGCCCGGACAGACCCCGCGACCCCCGCTACCTTACAGCGACTAGTCTGTACATTGTACGATCGATGAAAGTCTCACTTTCATACCGCTCCTCACCGACCTCCCTTTGAAAAATAGATCCATCACTACTTAATTATACTTTACAAATGATGTACTCTTTAAACCGAATACGACACGGTAGTCCCGCCGGCGGCCGTACGCGCCGCCGGATACATCTAAAGTCACTAACCGCTCTAGAGCACTACGTCCCGTCACGAGTCCATAGAAAACTTAATGGAATGAAGAATTATTGCTAGAATTTCAAGATCACAAAGTCCTTTAGAGTTCACAGTCACACACACTCAGCAGTTGAAGGTGTTGGAGTGGGAGCAGGCGCGCGCGGCGAGGTACTCGTCGCGGCGGAATGTCTCCGGGATCACGGAGTACTCCGGCTCGCCGTACTCGTAGTCGCGCTCGTCGCGCGCGAACCCGATCACGGTCTCCGAGTTGCGCATGTAGCCGTTCTCCTGCTTGCGCGAGTAGCGCGAGTCCAGGTTGCGCTGGAAGTTCTCCGGGTGGCACACGACGCCGTTCCGGTTGTGCTTCTTGTCGGGCAGCGACCGCAGCGAGCCATTGTTGAGATGGTGCGCGGGCGCGCCGTTGTTCAGCGTGAGCGGCTGGTGCGGCCGCGACTCGGCGCCGATGTATGTGAACCCGTTGGCGGGGAGCGTACCCCCGCCGCCTCCCGAGCGCGGCGGCCGGCGCGCGGAGCCTTGGCCGCCTGACATGAAGAACACGCTCGGAGAGGCGTAAAGCTCTAGCTACAGTTCCGTCACCGGAATCGGCCTGAGGCCGGGAGTGTGCGGGGGCGGCACCGGGTACTGCGACGGGTGGATGCCGCGCACGATGCAGTCCTCCTCGGTCGAGATCGGCTTGTGGTACTCGAGGTTCTTCCGCCCCTTGTTCCACTTATAGTCCTTCAGTTTCTCCTGCATGCTCTTGCGGTATCTGTACAGTATGAGGACTAGAGTGGCGATGGTGGCCACGCACGCGACCACTACGATGCAGATGATTGTCTGCTGTCGCGTGTCGTGCAGCACGCAGCCTAGATCGTCAGCGGTCAAAGTCTTTAAGTATTTGTCTTTCAAGTGTTCGGGGCTGGCGCATTGCACTTGCGTAAAGTTAGTTTTCTCTTTCAGTAATTGTTGGAGCCACAGAACTTGACAATCGCAAAAAATTGGGTTGTCAGCTAAGTCGACCTGCCTAAAATCTTTGCCGATGAATACAGATTCGCTTAATGTTATGATTGCGTTATCCCTGAGCGAAATATGTTTCAATTTTGGCAGTCCTAGGAGTGTGCCGTCCTCAATGATGGCTAGTCTTTTGTTGTTCACTAAAATTACTGTCTCCAAATTTACATTATCTTCGAATGCTCCTTTTTCTATTCTTTCTAGCATTGTAGCTCCAGTAATATCCAGCAGTTTTAAGTTCTTCAACCCTTTGAAGGAGTGCCCTTCTATGGTTAGGAACTCGTTTTGACCAATGTACAGATCCTCCAATCTCGTCAAGCCCGCCAACTGTTGCGTGGGCACTACACTCAATCTATTACCGTATAAGTTCAGACTTCTCAATCCTGGAAGACCTCTGAATGCATAGTCGCTAATATTGAAGAGTCCGGCTCCATTCAAGTCTAGCACGGCTAGCCTGTTGAGGCCCGCGAAGGCGTCATCCGGTAAAAATGAAAAGGCATTCAAGCCAACGTGCAATTCTGCGAGGCTTCCTAAAAGGCTGAACGAAATGGTCGGTACTGAACTCAGTTGATTGTCGTCCAAGTAAAGTATCCTCAGCGCAGACAACCCGGCGAACGCTCTGGGCTCGATCCTCGAAATCCTGTTCTGACCCAAGTTTAGCTCTTCTAATCTGGGCAGAGTGGTGAAGATGCCGTTTTGGAGTTCCTCCAAGAAGTTGCGCTTCAGGTTCAACACGGTCAACGAGTTCAGTCCTTGGAACGTGATGTTTGTGACGGACGAGATTTTGTTGTGGTTGAGGTGGAGCTCTTGGAGCTTGCGTTGGTACGCGAAACTCTTCTCTGGGATGTTGACAAGGTGGTTCTGTGAGAGGTCGAGGTGCTGTAGCTCAGCGTAGAACTGCATCGAGCTGTCGATGGTCTTGATCTTGTTGTTGCGGATGATGAGTCGCTGGATGGAGGGGTTGAGTGCGATGGGCAGCACGTCAAGGCGGCTCTCCTCGCAGACCACGACCAGCGTGTCGTCGTTGCAGCTGCAGCCGCTCGGGCAGTTCGCCAGTGCCGCCGCGCCGCTGCGCCACGCCAGAAGCTCGATCGACAACAATAAAACCTGAAAACACAAAACAAACATCATTAGGGAAGTATTGTACTTAGTCTGCCAACGCAAGTGTTTGGAGATTTGCGCCCCGAATTCATTTTACATAAAGCATGAACTTAAGGGACTTCGAACCGGGCAGGTATAAGCTCCTACTTAATATGAATTCCGTGAAAACCGTTGAAAGCTTAGCCGTTCGTGGGAGCTAGACTACCTGAACGTTAGGCAAACGTTATCTGGATGCCACCAGTGCCGTCACGCGTCGTTTTAAGCATGAACCGGACCGCAAATATTCCGCTCGGCCGTACGCCACCTACATAAGTACACCTGAACGTTAAACCGAATTTCTACGAACGATTTCAATTACCAAAGTAGACGTTTCTGTGAAAATACACGGAATATTTTTACGTTCACGTTAGGTAAGTATAGCTAGATTGACGTTCTCTTGGTGAAATAGAAAATAGAATCAATGTAAGGCGAGCGAGCTTCGCGGAGCGGACGCAAAAGGGAAAATAAAATAATATTGGAATGGGAATTTGCGCAGTTTTAATTTATTAAAATGCGCTCCTTCGAGGCGCCCGAGGCCAGCTCCTTTGCTTCAAAGACTAGCACTTTTATTACGTTTCCTCTTTCCGACAATTAGCAGCGAGCTCTGAGAGGAGTCGAGATTCGACTTCGAAATTACAAAGTCGACTCTAATTCTGTTACAGTCGGATCGTTGATAGATGCAACGCCGACAATCTGAAAGCCTTCAAGATAAAGCTGCCAGTAGTTTGTCAGCTAACTGAGTTTATTACCATTCTGTAGGAAGCCGCGTCGGATAAAACTCAATTGGATGTCCAAGATAGCATCGACCGAGTTTTGAGTTGTTGACGTCGCTTTCTTTGCGAATCCAATTTGTATTGAAACAAAGAAATACGACAACTTCCGTATTGGTTTATGTTTTTTTCGCTATTTCTATTTTCCCAACACACTGCTAGTTTTGTTACGGGATTGTTCTTTTTCTTTGATTTAATTTACTGGGTTCGTTTCAGAAGGGATATTTTTCGGTGTTCCAAATTCTAGTTCTCCAAAAAATGCTGGCATAGGGAAACAAAAACCGTGCATTTTTTGTTCATCGTTGGCTTTGTTTGCGGCCAGCAACGCGGCAGATTCAGCTGCGTCCGACCACATCCGCAGTTTTGCGTTCCATTACGCATATCTGCCGGGCCATTTGCCGCGGCGCAGTGTGCCACTAGTGTTGCCATGTCTAATGTTCCTCAGATCCGGGAACGAATACAAAAACGAGCTCTCGATATTTCATGGGTGCATAAAACTGGGAGTGGCAATTCGTTGTTCCTATTTGTGTTTCCGCTTTTGAATTAGGTGGGACATGTTTAGGCGAGTACCTACCGGTTGTGTTCAATTTCCTATAAGTATTTAACTAATCTCACGCCAATTATGATTGTTTCGATCCAACCATTACAAACGGATAATTGATAACTATCTTACTAGTCACCTCTGCATTAACTACCTACTTCAACATCATCAACCCATAACGTCCCACTGCTGGGCACGGGTCTCTCCTCACTTTCGTGAGGAGGGTTAGGCCATAATACCAATTCCTACTAAATACTAATACTACCTACTTAATCAAAAGTAATGCTTCCGAATTTCCTTAACACAAAGGCTCTCTAATTAATGTCCACTTCAGGAATCCTCCAACATCCACACGAGGGATCAGTCAAATCATGATAATCTGAACGTTCCTCGAAAAGCCGCTCATTTGGCCGAGGCTCGCAGCACTGCCCGATACAAATCAGAATCAAAATTCGATATGCAGTGTGATTCGCAAACAGTGAGATGTTTTGCTCGTTTCGGCCGTACACGGGCGAAATTTCCGCTAAAATCCAATAACCGGGCCCCTACGGTACAGACTTTTGGACGAGCGATTCTGCATTTTGCGATGTTTAAAAAGCGATATTCCGCCTTTGTTGATGATGCATCCGTTCGTGTGAATAGTGCGACGCTTTCTGAGGAGGGTTCTGGTGCCTATTCACAAAATAAATGGCATTACACGCATGTAACCACTCTATATGAACATGAACAGATCTCTCAGAGAGATCTTTATGCAGGGTTATAAAAAGCGTCATTACAAAGTGATTCCTAAAAACGCTAGAGTTCAAATTGTTTTGCCATTACTTTAATCGTCTGTTCAGAAGTCTTTTCATGAACAGATGAAGAACTTTAAAAGTGAATAAATGAAACCAACTCTAGGAGAAAATAAGCTGGTTCTTCCCCAAGCTTGTCCATTTTCGCGCAGGTAAGTACCTAGATAGGTTCCGAAAGTTTAGAAAGCTAGACGAGCAAACTTATTAATGAAGGGTTCCTGATTTATTGGAGCTACTCCCGCGGATCCTCCAAACACCTAGTATTTAAATGAGAGCGCGTTTACAGCGAAACGTTTCCTGAAGAGTGGAGGGCGAGAGATAGGTATGCAAATCACGTAATTGCGGCCCCCAGGCCGAATTGACAAAAAAATAGGGATATCAAACACTGCGCGCCGAGGACCCGGCGACAATTTATTTTGGAATCATAGATATTACATGAGTGCGTACGCTTTTATTAGCTTGTTGTTTAGTTTAGAAGGGAATTTAGAAATTGGTTGATTAACTACCCTTTAGCTAAAGCAAGTGTACCTATATTCTTTCTAAAAAAATTAGCCGTAAGTACATAAATGGCATCCTTTAACAAACATATAAGGCAAAGAGTAGAGTTATCATTTCAATAGCGGCTTTACCTATGTGTTTTAGTAACATGCATTTAAGCTTAACATAACTTTTTAAGTTATTATTTTCGAATAAGAATTTCTTCTAACAATCAACCAAATAGTCCGCCCCTAAAATGACAACGTCCACGCAAACACAATTACCGTTCCCCAATAACAGATGTCGCTGGAATGCAAATGCGGCATCTTATCCACTAAGCTAGTGAAAGGTACCTTACTCGTGGCATTGTATTTCGGGCCCCTGAAGGCCCTATGACAATCCGTTTCGCTGCAGGGACGGACGCAGGGTTAGCTCCCGGCCTAGGTTGAATGCTCATGTTTCGAATCGAGATTTTATAACAAGATATGTGCTTTTACTAAAGCTTCTTCGATATTTGGAGATGGCGTTTAAAACAAATAGTCCATAGTTAGTTTGGTCATGCCATTGTTCTGCGAGGATCCAAAATTACCCAAGGCAGGGG
This sequence comes from Campaea margaritaria, assembly GCA_912999815.1. Taxonomy (NCBI): domain Eukaryota; kingdom Metazoa; phylum Arthropoda; class Insecta; order Lepidoptera; family Geometridae; genus Campaea; species Campaea margaritaria. The sequence goes on from OU538790.1 coordinate 11,897,730, forward strand.
CCATTTTAGGGCAAATGTGAAGTTATTCACTAAGTAGGACGCATTCAACCGTACCTTGGGTGTTCCATTGTCGTGCAGGGTCCTAAAATAAACACCATCATTGGGGGCCAGACGCAATATTTGATCAAGAGGCCATGCAGTGACTAGAGGGAAGTACAGCCAAGATTTAGAAAAAATAAAAGCTTTAATTCAAACATGCGTTTGATAAACCTTCAATATCATAAGATAGTGATTATATTATGAATGTGCATATTGATATTGATGTCTCTACATTTATAATAAGGGTAATGTCATTATTACTGGATTTTTTTACAAATAAAATTTACCATAAAGGTACAACCCTTGATTTACTGGACTAAACTTAAAAACAAGGCTGAAATAGCAAACCGAAAGCGAAGATAGTCATCTTGCTCTAGCCCTATGTTAAATCTTATTCTCTCCAAAAGAACTCCTTTATTAAAATTAGCGAATCCTTGTTGATTTAAAGAAATATATTATAATTGTGAGGATTGAGTTAAAAGTTAAGATTGAAGTAAGGCGAATTAAAGTTTGGCACGTGTTCCGACTCTGGCGGTAAGTTGGAATCGAGTGGGTGATTTAATTCGGTTCCCGGGAAGTAATGAGGTTTTAATTACGTGTCGAGAGTATTTTTTTCTTTTTTGTTGAACTGGTTAGTTAATAGTTATAGAATTAAAAAAGGTAGTAGCTCAAAGCAAGGAGTATAATATACAACGTAACCTCAAAGCTCAGCCAAAAAGGTGTTCAAACTCTTTCGAAAACAATGCCTTTTTTTTTGTCAGTGACAACAGCCAGGCTTCATAAAAAAAGAAACAAATGTAGATAAAACATAACAATTTAAATCATATCCAAACTCAATTTACAAATTATTGTACCCCATGAATATTAAGTTGCCCATAAATATAACATTCAAACAAGCACGTTTACAATACGTTTACAATAACACACATATCTTGATTGACTAATTAATCAGATACACTGTAATTAGGCCTGATGGATACGTAAATTAACTATTTATCGTCTCATTAGAATTTTGGAAACAAATCAATGTTAAATGTAACTAGTTATTATAATTATACAAATAGGTGCTGAGGGGAGCTCGCACGGAGGGTATGAGGCCAATCATCAGTTAATTAATTCGGGTTGTCTAACAAACACAGCCATACCTAATAGGTACCTACGCTGCGATTTTCTCACAATGCGAGCTTGTTCAATTTAGGTCCTAACTAGATTAATTTAGTTTATAGTTAACTAATACCTATCTCTACTCCCCTAATATTAAATACATATGCCTAATGTTTAGGTCTGAGCCTGGTTACGTTATATGTGAAATAGTCTCAGACAGACACGCCCATTAGACATATTATATAAGTATCGTTAAGAATAGAATAAGAATAAGAATGTAGGCCAATGACTACTGCCGAGCATTACGGAATAGAAATTGAGGACCTATCGACTATCGCGTGACAAAATTAATATCGTAACGCAGGATATTGTGATGTATCGATTCCGGATGCCGCCTATACCTAGCTAGACACACACTTACTCGTATTGGTAAATATATTTTTGGCTGCGAATATTTCCATTGAAGAGCGTCGGAAAGGAGTCATCCATTCGTAAAATAAATAAACGGATGCCACCCCAAGCGCACAATCACAGGGTTTACGCGCTATTAGAGACGGCGCGGTTTCGCGAATATTTGCGTTTCGGCACGTTTCGGCCTCGCGTGCCGAATGACCAGTCTCGGTGACACGCGCGCGAGTGCTGTGGTTCGCAAGACGCGGCTCTGGCTACACTGGACGTTTAAAACATTTTCGTCGTATACGCTTCATTTGTCGCCCACAAACGGTCGGTAAATGAGTGGCGTGCATTATGCAGATTGCAGCAACGGGACGCATCCTAGCGGCGAGCGTCAGTGCTTCAGGTTTGACCGAACCATGTTAATTGTTCGCCGGATTTGTCGCCGCTCCAATAGACAAATAATTCGGTAAACTGATTTAATTACGTAAACGTTGTGCGGATACATTACACGGGCGGGCGTTGTTTGCGCGCGTTATTCATCGAGCGACGCGGAGCGCACGCCACATCAGTAACGTTATCAATATTTTCATCGAGATTTATTGGCGTGCCCTCATAATTGGTAAAGCGTTGAATATGTATGTACGGTTTACGATATTATTGCGAGATGCAAAATAGATTTTCTGTTGCAGATTTATTGACGGAATAAACTTTTCTCTGCTGGACATTATACTGCGCTACAGAATTCAATATTGGCAATCGTTAATAATGCCTCAGTTTAAATTAATGAAACGAAATGAATTAATGCTCACCATAAAGGTATTGTACGTGAGGAGAGCGGCGAGCCGTTGTCCGAAGCGCAGCGGCGTCATCTGAAACAGAATAAAAGGCAAATTAGCGCGTGCAGCTGATAATTTCAATCGCACCAATTGGCGGTGGCTTGTTTGAGTTGCAAATTCCCCGAGTCCGGAGTGGTCGCGTATACAATTTGCCCTGTGCACGTCAAAACGAAATGGGCCTATTACGGGGTACGTGGTATGGGGCCATAAAACAAGCGGATTTTATAGCGCTAAGTAGAGCCGCGGTTAGACATGGTGGGTGTCGTTGGGAATTAAGAGCAGTATTAAAATGGAATAAAAGTTACGAGTTACAGTACAATTTGCGAAAACATTTTAATGAAAAGGCATAATGTTACCTGATAAATAACGATTAAGGAAAAAGTAAAATGGTACTCTAATTATTCGACTTTGTGGCATTGAGTAGGTAAATTTCAAATGTAGGAAAATTATCAGAACCCCCTTTTCACCATCAGTGATTATGGCGATTTATACTCATCATCATCATCAACCCATATCGTCCCACTGCTGAGCACGAGCGACTGAGTGACTAGACGAGCAAGTTGTTTACCTGATGGTAAGCGCTACTCCGTCCCATAACAGTTACAAAACAATCATAAAGCTACCAGTTCTTTTATTCTTTATCGCTATTGCTTGTGCTATTTACCCACGTGGCAATATTCCCACTAGGCCTATGGTTACCTCCTATATGTTTATAACAATTTCATTAAAGTTAGTAATAATTTAAAGTAATTTCAGGGAAATGTTAAAGGATCGGGAAGAAAGCATTATTCGCTTAACCCGGTACCTCATGGCAGCAATTTACTCGTAATTTTAAAATAACACGCTATATTTATGTAGATGATGGCGTTCTTTGTTATACCGTGAACGAGGAATCTATTAATAGTGGTGACTCAGTAAGTATTCTGAAATGATTGCATGGGAGATTGTGGGAGGCTTCCACGGCGGCGATCTATTTACCATACTTGTACGGCAGGAACGATTTTCCTATAATAGTTAATTTGGTGTTACGATGGTTTTGCTTGTTAAAATTGGGTGGTCCAACTGTCGTATTAGTTAGTTAGGTTTATTTTTAAGTAGTTAGTTGTTAGTTAGACCCGTTAGAAAAATAATCTTTTATTAAAACCTGAATTAATTTATTATTAATCAGAAGGGATGTACGAAAGCTCAAACCTCTTTGCCTGGTTAGGTTATTGAGAGGCGCTTTTTCAAATCATGTTTCTAGTCATCCAGTTATGCGTTATATGTTAATATTTAAAGTTGGTGATTCGCAAGATGTATAATAATCATACATTGCTCACCGCAGCTCTCGGTTTGCCGAAATAATCACATCGCTCGCAGATTCGGTTTTCGTTTGAATAATATTGGTTTGCAAACTGCAATTCTGTTTGTCTAGTTTCGTTATGCTGCGTATAATGTATAATAGTATTTACTCAAATTAATATATGAAAAAACGATTTCGTTTGGCTCTACATCTGATTATGAGTGAAAAAGCTTACACGCTTCGTTAAAGCATTTCCGTCCGCATATTCCAGATGTTTCCACACGTCCCTCGGCTTTCCATTCGGCCTCGAACACAAAGAGTTATTGATGGGTCATTAGCGAAACAGGCGTCGGAAATTAAGCGTTCGGAAACCGCCATCAGCGAGGCGGCGCGACATTCCAATACCAGGGTTTTCAGTTTTACGCAATTTCTGTCCAGGGCGAAGTTCGCAACTTAAAACTTTTAGTTGGCGTCGGTTTGTTTGCGGCGCGGAACGCCCGAAACGGTCATTACAACAGTGAGCACGCGAAATTTCCGCTTAAAAGTAATTTGCTGTGTCACTAGTGGGCCGAATTTAGGAAACAGCCGAACGTATTTTGCGAGTGTAAAACAAAACGGCCGGTAATGACTACGCTAGTTATAAAAACTCCGTTCTTTCCAACGAGCCTTTGTTGAATAGTCGGATATAGCAGTCGGCGGCGCTTCTAAAGCTATTCGCTTGTGAGAAGTTTATATTAAAACGGAGGGAATAGTTGTGTTAATTGCGGTTGATGCGGACTCAGACCGGGATCACGGCTGCGGTGGTATTGTTGTGGGAGGTCAGCTTAAGGCTTCAGTTTTACCTTTACCACCGTCTAACTATTACTATAATCTTATTAGAGTTGTTGAAGCTTCAGTTTTATAGCAAACTTAATTTAAATGAAGCTCCAGCTACTGAGTGTTTATTCTGAAAGTAGCGTCGAACTAAGTCTCGGTTGGCTCAGGGTAAATAAAAGCGTCAATTTCTTAAAGAGATCTTCAGAAAAAGGGTTCACTTCTTTAAATAAGTTCGTTCCACCCGTTTCACTAAGACGATATCTAAAGGGAGATAAAGCAAACGTGCAATTCCTATCAACGAATGGGGAGTGTTTGCGGAGTCCTCTCAGAGAGGTATACTCCCTCAGAGGGCCTTTGTCGCGAGTGTCCGTCGCGCTGTAAGTGAGGTAAGCCCTAAGAGGATTCGGAATCCTTCAACTTTTATTAGTGTTCCGTGCAGTGAATGAAAAATGGGATTATTTGTGTTTTCACAGTCGTTGCTCTGATTGTTGGATTAGTATCATACTTTCGGCACTCCGGCATAGTTATCAAACAATTAACTTCTATCTTTGATCCATAACCATTATAATATATGAAGCCAAGTCACCTTGTTAATAGCCATAGAAACAGCACTCAACTTACTAATACCTAGTTACACTAATCTAATTTACCCTCGTAAATGCAAGCACGTAATTAACGAGGCAGAGTTAAGTGAAGCCTGGATTAGTATAATCCATCTTCAAGATTGTAATCTGGACACGTCTGTGAGCCGTTTGAAATTCACATTGTGAATTGAAAATCCTTCCCTCAAAGGTTCTTGATAAAGGCGTCAAGTAGGTTTCTTGTCACGTCCCTTTGACGGAGTAGTGATGCTGTAATCGCAATAAGTTGATAATAAATAGATAAGTTACGTCTTGTTTTTTAGTACAAAGAAAAAATCAATTTCACCAGCTTTAACACGTTCACTGCTAAAACACAGACGTTGTGTTTTTTGTAATTTTACGCGGGTGCGGGAAAACACACCTGTTGTGTTAGCATAGCTTACGTGCCGGCTGTGTGGCGAAACACACCGGGGCGCTACTCCAGTGCGTCTCATACTGTAACGGTGCCCAAATGTAAAAACCGGTTCAGCACTCAACGTGTTAAAGTTTCACAGGACCAAAGCAAAATTTCAACTGATTCACGAAATCGTATTGGGACCAATGTTCGAATAACTTAAACGCGAAACCTGAAAGTTATTTAAACAACCGGAAACAGATGTCATGTAGTTAACTGAGTGAATTCATTAACTATGAGTGTACCTACTCTCTCGAGCCAAAATGATTCACAACAAACGCACAGGTATAATTGTGTCACTTCTCATTGTGCACATAAATATACCAATTATTATTGTATAACGTTATGCTTTTGTGGACATTAATGAGGCATTTATAGGAGTTCGTTAAATTGAAAATAATTTATAAGCATAGAGTTGTGTTATTTGTAATTTCAGACAAAATATTTCAGATTTTATACGAATAGCAGCCGAAATAAAAAATAGCAGTACATTTTCGTAGTTTTTTCGTAATTTGGCCTCATCGATATCATTGTCTCATCACTACCGCCTCTGGCCCGTCCGCGCGACCTATCGCCTCCGTCACTCGATTGGCCCGGACCTAAACACACGAAAAGTGTTTTAAAACGCCCATTCGCCGCCAAATGGATATGTTCTTCCATTCCAACATTGGAACTAGCGACATTGGAACTGGGGACATCGGGCGGGAGTTCCAAATGGTCCTACTTGTGGATGTTATGCGACGGTTAACTGTAAGTGCTGTGCTCGGGTGAATGGAACCTACAGTCTCTAGAAAGCTTTTGAAAAGTTGGTAAAGAGTTGAATTTTAAAAGCCAGTACGGCCTGACATTAAAATGTTATGTTAATTTCAGGACGCTAACTGAGCACTATTTACAGGTATAAAAGATGGGCTTCTTGTTTATAAGTCTGCGTGGAAAAGTACCACTTTGTTTGTGAGCGAACTTTAAGCTGTGTTCCGGTTAAAAGAGTAATTTTGTGGAAAAAAAAATCATCCAGCTGGTCTCAACAAAAAAAAAAAAAAAAAAATAGGGTGTCTTGAGATCTCTAATTCCATTCTTGGTAGGTTCTAGTTCAATCGGATTTCCTATGAATAAGTTCAAAAAGAATATGGTTTCCACAATCAACTCCCACGATTGTATTCGATTTCCACCTAGAATCGGTTTATATGCAAAAGAGAAAAAGTTCCCTTCAAAGTTCGCATAAAACTATATTTCAAACGGTCTGTTTCACGAGAAAGAAAACACGTTATTTCCTTTTGACATAGACAGCGAGCGCAACAGCTATCGAGGCACAATAACTTCGTAAGAAACATGAACAAAAGGGACTTCACAATGGGTTCTTCGTTTAGTCTATAGTTAAGATGTGTGGATTAGTCGATAGTTAATACGGAAGCGTAATGACCGCATGTCGTGCACGTATCAACGCGGCGGCGCGCGGCGCCAGGCTCGGCTGGATCCCACAAATTAACCAGCCTTAAGACGTGATCCCTAATTTTCAGATACATCTCCGGGAATAAATAGAGGATTAGGGGCGGCGCCTTTCGCGTAAATAACTTCGCGTCACGGCGCAGCTACAGGGCACCAGAGATAAGGAGCGGGTGAAATTGCCTCCAGCTGAGTATTATTACAGTGGAATTCATAGTCGAGAAGCGAACAGTCCCCCAAGTAAGCAATCTTTAGTTACTATGTATGTATTATTTATCAATGACACGTGCCACCTAAACCTTTATCCTAAACGGTGCATGTCACTAAGCTCCGTTACGGCTGAATGGAGTTTGATGAAATAGTTAGGTATTTTAGATCCTGGTACAAGACAGGATACTTTCATCCGCGGTCGAGGTCGTGGGTGCTGATACATAGCCTGATAATGTTGTTTAAAGGTAATATTATTGTTAGGAGACTGTTCAGCTCTCGACTATGAGTTCCACTCTTAGACTCAAGCGAGAAGCGACGCTCCACCACATCAGAGTTTAACATCGAACTATTCCACGAAACGCGGTTTTGCTTTGCATATATATAGATACAGGCTACAGCATTGAATTCTGGTTGTATCACGAATGTGCGGTGGAAACGGGTTTATTCAAATTTTATGGGAACTTTTATACAAATAGCAAATCGCTATCACAACATGAAAATTTCACTGGCAATTTGTCGAGCGACTGTGATCCTCAAAGCCCGGTGTTATGTTTATCTGAGAAATAAAGTTTTATTTGTCACTACACTCCTCTATTTTCATGCTGTAAGTAAACATGTTATTTTTAAACATTTTCAAAGACGATTATGTTTGCAAACCACTTACGTCGTTCATTTTATCGCATGATCCGTTCCTTCAGTAACCTATTAATGTTTTCTAACGCATTCTTCAGCATTTTAAGCAAGGCGTTTTAAACTTGGACCAGAGGTCGTCTCAAGCGTTACTGCATGAGTTACAACGCTTTTTGTTAAGCACAAAAGGCTTTTAACGCGGCTGAGCTGAAGAAATACCATGCGAAGGTGTACCTACATCATACGAGAGTCCATTGTTTTATACGCAACACCGGCCGATAAGCTCTGTAGAACAGCTTCCAAATGAGCGTATAGATTCCTAATCTGTAGTAATAAACGGTAGGAAACTCGCTTTCGCCTGGTTAAATTTATATTTATGAGTCTTGATCGACCTCGAATGTGGTTGGAGGGTTGTCAAGCCGCCTGAGGGCCTCTGACATGTCGTAACAACTGCTACCAATCGATAACAACCAGAAGTGACTGTTTGCCGTTTGAGCATAGAAGCGTTCAGGGTTTATGTCACTAAACGGCCACCCATCCAAGTGTCTGGTGTAGCTAACGAGAGCATCATGATTCATGAGGCTAAAATAGACTCCAGACTCATTGCATGCATAGTTTTCCAAGGTTCTGGAGATATTATGGGTATTGAATAACTTATATATATCTTATCTATACAAAATAGATCCTACATCCTACAGGGATTGTAGTGATGTACCTAATTAAAGCATGTCCAAGTTCGACAACGACTCGGGCTGAGACTTGTTAGTGAAAAGTTAGTTCCCGGACTTTCCAATGGTTGGAAGTCTGGCTCAGGAACATGTTTAATTCTAGATATAACTCATATCAATCTGATAGGTAGTTTATTATGATGATAATGCTTATCTAAAACTAACTTAGAAGTATTATATAGCTTGTCTAATAAAACGCAATCAGTAGGCAACGTTCCCAAAATGATGGCAGTATTGCAAAATAATGCATACAATTTTATTGATATAGATTGTAAGTACCGACCCTTGTTATTTTTTAAACAAGGCTATTTTGACCAACAACCCTTTCCTTGTGACCATGTGATTTCGGAGTGAGAGGTCCTTTCGCACGATCCTCGTTAAAAATAACCAGATACCCTCCAAATAATATCTATATCATTACTAGTTTCTTGTCTACTTTCAATATAGATGGTATAAAAGGATGCGGTTTTATCGAAACATCGATATAATATATTGACGATATTGTTAATTTCCGTCCAAAATTTGGCTTAAACGTTATAAACTCAATACTATGTACCACAATTAGACCTTTTTCTAATTATAGAACGTTCAAAACTCATTATTATGTACTATATATACGATAGAAGTTTGGTAACCCAAACATACAAAAAAAAATCGATGATTCTAACTTGAATCCAAGTAGCAGTTTTATTTCATACCTACCTAAGGTTGTCTGGCAGAAATCGCTTTCAGCGATAAAACCGCCCATTGTACTACCCTTGTTTACTTGTTGTAATTCTTCTGTACTGTGTTTATTCTTGTTTCTGGTGTACAATAAAGAGTTTTCTATTCTATTCTATTCTACTTTCTATTCTGCTTAGAATAATAGTGTATAATTAATCTATTTAATTACTGTTGTATATCGCTGTTAAATCCGCCCGTACGTTGAAATAAAAATCGATAATTGTCACACATCGATAGTTAAACTCTCATTCAGATATCGCACAACCCTAAATCGAAGTATCTATTGTAAAGGTCTAGCCTTAAGGGCATTGTTAGAATTTGTGACGAGTGTTAGCAAAAGTTTTTTGATGTAGCTCGTAACAAACTTGAAGTTTGAACTTCAGCGGCATCGGGTGGCAAAAAATGTTAAAGGGACGGCGCGGGGTGCGAGATGAATAATGTTATACGTATAGTCATATTTACGACGATGTGATGTGCTTTCGAATATGTTAAAAGCTTGGAACTTTGTCGCGAGTTTGTATAACATCTGATTGAGTGGTTTCAGGTTTGTGCGAAGTCTGCCTTGCCAGTACAGATTTGGATTCGATAAATTAATGTTTTAGATTGTTCACTTTAAAAAATTTTGCGTAGGAACGTTACTTTCAAGTTTACGCAGCTAGAAATTTCTTCTTGAAAATGTTGTATCGAAGTTCGAACAATGCAGTTTTCTGGGTGGTGCTGTGGCTGTTATGGGCAGGCGCTTACCATCAAGTGAACGACTTGCTCGTTTCTTCTATCAATGAAATAAAAAAAAAAACAACCGCAAACCGAAGATTAAGACTTCAGTATTTCGTGATTACCACATTCATAGTAATAATTTAACACCTATTACAGTGGTGAATTAAGTGGAAACCGACGAAATAATAATTTTTCTTCCATAATGAAACCTCGTGTACAACGGTCATAATTTTTGCCACTACATAATTAAACTCCGTAATAATCCCTTTTGATATTTCCATTGTAACCAAAAGGTGCTCGGAATGAGTTACTCGCGGTCATATTTCGGCCTCGCCCTTTGGAAGGCGGTCCAGAATCCCCATAATTGTGATAAATCACCTCATATCCCTTATAGAACGGCGCCAGGCTGTGCTAATGGCCGATACTTGAAGAAAAGGCATTTGTATAGAACCTTTTCTCCGGCTGTGAGAATCGCGAAGCCCAGAATTTTGGGAAGCGGTGTAGGTATGCTATTCAATGCCAATTGATAGAGCTTCTGATGTAACGAAGAAGACGTTTTAACGAGCTTTATTTAACCCTCTCTAAAGCATTCGCATACTCGATCTATAGTTAAAGGCATTGACGGGTACCACTCGTTTCGTTCGAAAAGAAGATTGGCATTTGTTTTATTCACAGAAAAAAACTCGAAATTTCCATTTTCTGTAAATTGTGAAACTTTTTGCGAATTGTATCTACGTGGGTTTGCGTTATATTTTCGCGTTCCATGTACAAGTGTGCGTTAAGAAGAATGATGGGTGCTAAAACGATATATTTACTGAATTTGGTAGAGATTGCATTTGCAGTCTCTATAAAGGGAGATGGTCAAGATACTGAGCTTGGCCATAAATCAACTAGACAAGATTTGTTTTTGTACATGGATAATTCTGTTAATCAGTGTTGTGATAGAGTCAAACATTTTCCAAACAAGATGCAATTTTTCAGACCTTCAGAATAAATCTTGAGTATAAAGGAACACCTGAATTGATTGAGCTATAAATACCAAGAGTAATATTGAAAATAGCTTTTATATTAATGCTAACTGATATTAGTCCTAATGCTAGGTCTACAACTATGACAGTTAGCCTCACTAGGCACCATTATCTACGACAATTAAAACACATTTGATTCTATTTCAGCGCAGTTAAGTCCGCATTGTGTCGGGAAATGAAAACGAACAATATACGCCTATTCCAGCCGTATCGAAATTGGATCACGAAATTGAAATAAACTGAATCAGAATATTCCAATCTAATCAAATAGTTACGACTATTGTTGCATTGCAGCATTTATACGAGTCACCATAAGGAATTTATGATACACTAAAAATCGAGATCTTCACAGAGATAATCAAAAAAGAAATAAAGTATGCCATTGCAGCAGACATTGTTATGACACGTTATGACATCGGAATCATGGCCTCGATTCCATTCTCTAATATTGTGACAGAAGGGCGGCGCACCGCAATTCGGGTCAATCGAACGGTCGGGTTTGTCCTCCCGTGGCGCTGGGTTGACGCACAAATTGCCTCCATCACGGGGAATCACGTAAATTAATTCTACATACCCAAAAATCAAAATCACGGTAACCGGTATCAGAGTCCGGATCTACCTCGGCTTAAGACTGATGCCCTGCGTGATCCGACCCTTCGCATCCCTGTCTGATTAGGCACCGGTAGCCCCGCGGCGCGCCCGCCCTCGTTCCTCACAGTCCTTACCTCTAAGTTTCTAGGACCACCGAGAGCCACACTTAATGATCTCTCTGCGTCGCAAAATAAAGGCAGGGGAACTCAAACAAGCAAGTCAGCAATTCAAAATTCATAAGTACAATATTTTACCTTTTTAAGGTTGAGGTGGATTTTTAAAAGTACAGACCTTCGGGAAATCAAGAGGTGTTGGCCTGGAAGCGGGAGACGTCATCGCGACAACCGAATATGTTCTTTCCAACAATGAGAATAAGGTTCCGGGAGAATAAGCAGTAATATTGCAAGTTTATTTCAAATGAGTTGCTTCGCGATTCTCGCTGTTTCCATTTCGCAAATGCAATCTTGTTGCGATTCTGTTTCGAAACGACTGAGTAAACAATTAATTCATGTTGTAGAACAATTCTCACGAAGTCTATAGTTTTCTGTGTTTCCAGCCAGCATTGTTGGCAGTTTGACACCGTTTAAAACTACATGGTCAACAATGAAGAAGAATACAATTTTCAACTTTGGTGTTGATACGAATAAGAACCATCAAACAGAGCATCTTGATAAACTGGTCACAACAGTTTGATAGATCACTTAGATCTTTTCGATTTTTGTGTTCTCATTTCCCCAAAAACCTCCTTCATCCTGACTGGCACAAAATTAACCCTCTTACATAAAGTTGATGGCAGCTTTCTAGGTCGAATTTTACGAGAGTTGCCCAACAACGAACAACGTTGCGAGCTGCCGCCGCTTTTTAAATTATTGCGCGTTCGAGGAGACAATTTAAGAAATGTATTGTAGCAATGCCTACTCGCTCCACGGGATTACAGGGAGCGCGAGAATTTGAGAGAAATGCGAAAAAATAACATTCTCCTACGTTTTTATGTAACATGTATGTTGTATGTGTATATTTTGGAAGCGTGCGGTGCTGGATTTGCGAATTTTACGACGCTTGCGTTTTACAAGATATGCTGAGATATTTATACGCATATAGTGATCAAAGTGTAATTGCGGTTAGTCCTTATCATAATCAGACCATGACGACCAGTAGACAGGATGGGTTATAGGTTCATAACCCACCACGCTGGCCCTATGCGAGTTGGAAATGACCCTTACTAATTTTAGTGTAATACCACTTATCGATTTTAGCATGCAGTAAGATTTCCACTTGTTTGAAGTAACAATTTTAGTTTTAAATTATATTGTTTATCTATATCAAATCATCATTCTCAGCTGGTATTCGAAAATATGTGTAAGCTAACAATCATTTTAAAGCGCGGCACACACGCTCCGACCTACACAATCCCGCTGCCATTTTGTTATGAAACTTATCGCACCCAGAGCATAATTAATTAGCGTTTGCAGACAATTTCATTAGGCTGAGAGATAACAGATGGACCAGCGTTCAATTACCCACCGCCGGCACCGCATTGTTAATGTTATTAATGGTCTAATACCGCAAAGACAAAGCCGGTACAACCAGCATTGTTATACCCGAAATTTAAGGTAAGTATCCGCGGTGACTGATGCGGTTTTAAAATTAATATCGAAGGAGTTTCCGAGCGGCTTCTTCGCTTTTGATAAAGATGTGGTTGTGGGAATTTGGAAGTTGTATCGTGTGTGGTTGCGTACTTATTAGGAATGTTAGCCTGTTTTTCTTTTAATTAATATAACCGGCACAGAGTAAAAAATATATAAAGCGCAGGTAAGAATGCAATTAAGGACTGCTCGTAGGCAATTTTCAACTATCATAATAAAAAATGAACACGATTCTCTGTATCGAAAAACCATTAAGAAACAGTTTGAACATAGAATATAAAAGAAAAGGTCTAGTTAGACTCACGTCAGGTCTAGTAGCACAAAGTAAAGCCTGGAATTTAAATAAACATGAACACTGGGTACAAACAGCAATATTAAATGTGCAATAAGCATTTATACCTACAATTAATTATTCTGTGACCGCCCTAATCCAATCTCGCTATCTTCCCGCGCTTTATCTAGGCTCTAATTTAGTCCACGGGTAAATATGTATGCATATTGCGCGAATTAGCATTTTATCTCTGCGCTCAATTTAATATTCATGTATACGGTGCAAGCGCATATTCCTGTACTATCATTACTATCATACAGGTACAAGTCTGAAGCAGGGACGGATTGAGGCGGGGCATAGATGATGCTTCAAACACGAGTCAACGTATTTGAATCAATTTTGTGGTTTCGTAAAATTTTAAAGACAATATTGAGCTCTTTTTATGTTACTAAGTGACGGGATGAGCAAGTCGTTCACTTGATGGTAAGCGTCACGCCTGTCCATAACAGCTACAGTTTCAACCAGAACTTTCCATTACAAGATCCTGAGCGGCACTGCACTGTGCTCCTCACCCTGAGACATCGGTTCTAAAGTCTTATATACCCAATAATTTTGCTAGAAACTGTGCCCTTCAAGCTGGAACCCAGCAATGTTTGCACTTTCTAAGCTAATCGAGATTTACCAAAAGACAGCGCAGTTCACGTTTCATTAAAGCTTTACAAAGAACAATAAATCTTGAATATTTGCAGAACCACATAAGTAAGTAACATACATAACACTGGAATCTCATTCGAATCATCGATACAAAAAAATACGAAAAAAGCTTTAGTGAACTCGATGCGGTCCTTTTTCGGAAGAGATCAGTCGCCCCTAGGCCCCCTAGCGAATGCCCCTCATTCTTCGAACCTCAGTACTCTGGTGACGGCTCTGGCCTCAGAATATCTCTGTGCATGGAATTAATTAGACCGGCCTACGGAGCACGGTGCATGGCTGCGACCTACGCCAACTCCGAGTGTTTTATTCAATGACCACGCTGTAATTTCAATGGTTTAGCTCGGTATCTTGATGATAAATGTGTAATTTACAGGATTTATTTACATTTACGTCCCAGCAATAAAATGCAAAAGACTGATGATGTTGATTTATAAATAACAAGCCTAGTTTTCAGTAAAATAAGAAGCGAGTGCTCCACAACTTGACCTTGTCCTTGTACTTGTCCGAGAATCATTTCGGAAGTATGTAAACCACCAATCCGGACCGGGCCCCGTGGTGAATTACAGCCTAACTAATCCTTCATAAAAATTATGTATGACCCGTGCTCAGCGGTGGATGGACTATTGGTTGATTATAAAGGAGCGGCCTGTACAGTAGTTCTGCGATGATATTTTCATTGATTTTTCAATAGCAGTACGGGTTAAATTTCAATAATGTAAGGTGATTTGGGCTATTTCATTAGGCGTAGGTATACCTAGCCAGTTCATAGTGGGTAATAAAAAAATTTAAGGCATTATCAAGCAATAAGTCAACAGCCAAAAGCACGATGACCACAGAATATCAGGTCTTACAGCAAAACAAGACCGCCCAACAGTGTCGTGTACTCTGCATTTCTTCTTTGAATAGTTTATTTTGTGTATATGTATCTATTTATTTATTCTATGTATATAAAGAAAGCCACCGTCCGATGTCCTATTTATTCCTCTCCGTGCATGGTTGTCTGGAAGAGATCGCTCTGAGCGATAAGACCGCCCATTGTGACACTAATTGTAAAATTTGTTTTGTTCTAGTTTTAAGTTTTCTTTGTTCTGTGGTGTTTCAATAAAGAGTTTATCTATCTATCTATCTATCTATCTAGGCTTCATCATTGAGCAACCACATCTCGCAGTAAGGACAATGCAATAAAATTACAAACAACTAACCATTTTAGATCATTTTAGCTACGTTTGTAGCATCCAACGTCTACTAATCACGACTGTCGAACAACTCTCTTCAATCAAAGGTAGTTTTGAACTTGTTAGTGTTTCCAAATAAGGATACAATTGAATAGGTCATGTAACTAACTCATAACTACAGTAAACCAAAACAACCCGAACAGATACTGTGAATCTGAACTGAATTCGCAAGTCCGGACGCGAATTAGACAATCTATTTATTGAGTTAGCGGGTCTGTTCTCAAACTTCAGATTTGTTAGTATCGCTCTAATGGCCGAGTAGAGCATCTTCGGGACCCGAAAGTTGTGGGTATAATTTACAAGACCTAATTGGACCTGTTTCGAATTGAAATAGGACGAACTATCCACGTGGAGTACTGTTTTATAGACCTCGAGGGTTATGTTAACTTATGTTTTAGTTTCAAAACATGGTGAAATTGTTATCTAGTTATTTCTGGTTAGAATTGTCTGGTAAGTTACTGTTATACAGAGTTCTTAGGTTAGCAGCGATTAGTAGTCCAATTTGTAATCTCCATATATTTAATTTTTTTAGCTGGTTTTGTTTTTATTTATTGTACTTAGTGACGAGACGAGCATCAAGTTATTTACCTGATCGTAAGCGCTACGCTTGCCCATAACAGTTACAGTGCCAACCAGAACTATGCATTGCGTAGTCTTTCGCGGCACTGCACTGCGCTCGTCACCCTGAGACATCAACTCTAAAGTCTCATATGGCCAGTAATTTCGCTAGAAGCAGTGCCCTTCTTACCGGAATACAGTAATGTTTGCACACTATGCTTGGCGGATGAATATCTGGCAAAGGTGTGGTACTCCCCCAGGCGGTCTCTTGCAGAAGAGGCCTCACACTACGTTTTATTCGTGATATTTGTTTTCTTCCTTCTGTATACAATCTTATTCTTTAAGTAGACAGTATTACAGTATCTTCTTTGTACTTATTTTTATTGCATAACGCCGCAGCTTTTCAGCGCTAAGCACACAATATTTTTGTTCTCCTTCCAACACTTAGCAAATGAGATTTCTATAAAAAGCTTGAACTTGATAAAAGTAAAGAGGTAAGTAACAAGTTCGCAACGAGTTGGGTTCCGTAGTCACATTAGAAGCAATTCATCAAAACGCGGCAAGGCGACGTTTTCACGCATTTCATTCACTTTATGAGTTTGTTAAGCGGGGATGTAGAAAATGTCTCTGTAGCTAGATGAGATACAAGAGTTAACACTTTCACTGCTGAGCCGATTTTCTTGTCTAGCCACGGGTGCGGCTCTGCACACTCCATAGTGTTTTCCCATACAACAAACACAACAGCTGTGTTAACCCGCACTCGTGGCAAGTTATGAAAAAACACGACAGTTGTGTTTTCAGCAGTGGGAATGGGATTTATAATAAAATAAAAATCAGTTTAAGAGGCAACCCATTGGTCAGGAGTAGGAAATTTGACGAGTTTACACATAGTTGGATGAGATTGGACCAAATGTGAAAGATAGTGCTGGACATTTACTTGATGGTAACAGTTGCAGTGCCACCCAAAACTTAGGATTGCAAAAGTTTGCACGGCACTATACGTTGCGCTCACCGCCCTGAGACATGCCCAGTCATGGAAACGGTCCTTTATTCTATTGAATAGTGAGTGCCTTATTCCTTATGAATAAAGTGACAGAATTTCGCTGACTACACCTGAACAAAAGGTTACAGAATCAGAATCAGAATCAGAATCAGAATCAGAATCAGAATCAGAATCAGAATCAGAATCAGAATCAGAATCAGAATATTTTATTGTTCAAATTGTGTACATTATGCTGTTTATTATTATGCTATTACAATTATCTATGTAATTTTCTAGCTATTATGACTAGAGGATGGAAAAAAGGCTGATGTTATAAATCTTATAAACTGTAAACAAGCGCGTACCGCTTCCAGCTTTCCCATTTATCAAAGGTCGAGAGGTTTACACGCGACATGCCCTATAAGTACACGATGTACATACCTCGTACATGTTCCCGCTGCTTGTACAAGCGTACTGTAACGACTTTCAAAGTTATCACACTTTACCCATTTGACATTGGAGCACTCGGTATTTTCAGTTAACCAAACAAAAGTTTAATTTTGGAGAGATTGAAAACCTTTGTTATAATGTGTCTTGGATATATTTAAATTTTAGCAGTATCTAAAGGTCCTTACTGACACGGATGCTGTTACATGATTTAGGTACTTTTATGTGTAGAAAAATCTCTATTTTTTCTCTGTAATAACAGTCTGTAGTTAAAGTATCAGAAGAAAAAAATACGCGGAAAGAGTTGTCGCATTAAAATATTATGTTTTGCTTTTTTTAAGCTAGAGCGATTTCCTTTTTAGAAGTTGAAATATAACTAACCTATACAATAAACAGCGGCTTGTATCTATGAATAGTTTACGAACAAAACTGTTGGCTTCAAACCGTCAATAACAACCTTTTTTTTTATTGCAGAATAGGCAAGCATTTGACCGAAGTCTCACCTGGTGGTAAGTGTCAACACTGTCGAGGATGGAGCATGCTTGCCTATCCGCTCACGACTTGAAGACTTTCATATTATAGTTTCGGCACACGTCACATCCTCACACATCCTCTCACATCGGCACAGGGCAAGACATGGAAAATTCGTAATTAGAGCTCGTAGGTTAACTAGCAATTGCTATCAGAATTGTATCCGCCCTTTACGTGGCCATTTGCGGTTAATTGTCGATTGCGTTCGATTATTGCAATGGCCTAGAAGTACCTCCTTGAGTGGACATAGGAGTTGGACGTATTCGTATTACTTAATATAATTATTTTATGCTTAGCTCATGGAACTGTACTTAATCTTGCTGCAGGTAGAAATATGTAACCTAAAGATTAGTCACGAAAAGAATTTTGGCAAAAAATTATGTTTGTATGTGTTAAACTTTTGCTTTTGGAACGATTTTACAATGTTTTTGTTGAGATGCTTTCCTTTTGCTAACTCTGTAATATGATAGAAAAAGTAACACTCATAGATATGTCTGTTGATATAGGATAAGTATATTTACATACCTACTACGCTGTTGCAACTTGCAGAGATTATCGCCTCAAACGCCCGCACCTGCTTACTGCAATTCTAATGGTGGTATTGAACTTGCGAGAGCGGAAACTAAACGCAGTTCGCACGGCAACGGCATTTCCCATCGCGATGAACGCACCATCCTGAACCTTGCTCCGATTAGATACGAGCTCCGTCTAGATATAAGCTACATCACAAGAGGCGCCGTCTTCCGTTCGTGTGCCGCTAATGATTTCGTCAATTAACGCGTTAACGCGCGCTTCGAGTTGGCGAGGAGTAACGAAACGCAGCAACTTTTTTAGTCTTGTGGTTTAAGTGATTCCACGACAATCATTTAATATAAATAGCTTGTTTTACTCCCATCTTTTTAGTATTTATTGAAAGTACAAACCGGGCAAGTAGGTTTGTAAGATACATCGATTTAATTTAACAAAATTTCCTAAGCAAGTTTCCCTAATGCCTTTACAAGTTCGAAATTTATTACGTGTATGAACCGACAACAGGAAGCATTCCTCGTTATTAATGTATTGCGTTAAATGTTGCTTACGATATTTCAGCCAAAATCGGCGCGTTGTTGCTTGCAACTTTAACCTATTTCGCACCTGAACCGGGTTGTTTTAAAACGAATTTACCGCCTCTTTGTTAGCGAGCTACGTGTCTGTTAATTCGTTTACTCTTTCCGAGGAGGGCTCTAATGGGAAGGCTTTTCTTACAATTAGCCGCAATTAAGATACTTCGTAAGGAAATGGCGGTGCGGGACGGTCGCGCGATCAATGTCGCCGGAATCGATTCTAAATTGGCGGCGCATCGATGCCGAATGCCGACTGGTGCCGACTGACGGGGCGGCGCGGCGTTCCCAGGATTTGTTTGGACGAGTAATTAATACTCGATTACTTCGGTCACAGGCTCCCACGGCGCCGTGAGACCATCGCGAAACGAGCAACATTGCAATTCCTGTTTTTAATTAACAACCTGAAATTGTAGTTAAATTGGCTCAGTCGAGTCAGCAGCTTATAAAATGTCTATAGATACCTAATTTCGGAGCTTTTACCGCGCCCACTCTGTTTACAATTAATTAATCTAAGCTCCGTGTTTTGGACATAATTAAATACATTCGTGGCTTATCTGTTTCGCGTCTCGAATAAATAGACATCTCTCGGTTACGAACTCCAGCGTCACAGCGATAAATTAAACTTCATTATCGATAATCAAAATTTATCGTATAGAAACCGTCGAAATAAATCGACGGCAAAGGTTATCGGAGGCGAGCATTAAGCTTCCTTGTCGCCCTATCTCATATTTCTACTCGGATCGATAAGTAGGCGCGGCTGCTACCTATTATAATTAAAGCTCTCGATAAAATCGACATGTAACGCGCGGGGTATCGCTAGTGCGGTGCGTTTATAGATGCGCGTGCGATGCGTTTGGGTGGTCCGGCCACACGCGCGCGCTTCCATCGATGTCCGTCTGATCGTAACCTAAATTAAGTGGACATTAGCATGTAAATATTTCTGGAACAATAGACTCGGACATAGCGTGGCGACGACAGCTTTTACGGCTACACGGATCTTTGTCGGGTATGGAAATGCCTTGTTGTCTGTAAAGTGAAGGGAAATCTGGTACCTACATACTTACTAGGTGGATACCTACATTGTTTCTTTTTTCATTGTTAAAAATGTGCTTTATAGATCTATTACCAATTTAAAATTAACCCAACAAAGCTACACAAAGCACTAAATAATAATTGCAATTTGTTAAACTTTCTAGAATAGGCATATGAAGGTACCAAGGTAGGATGAAGTGTACCTACTCTCAATGTAATTCTACGATTTGGTCTCTAAATACATCTTAGTTGAAATAAGTAGCTAGGCAATTGCTCGTGTACCCACCAATTTATTCATTAAACACATTCAGTAATTATATGTTTAACATGATAATCACTGCGAGGGGTTACATTCACTACTCTGATCTGATCATTATGTTGTTATATGCTAACTGCGGTGATTAATTTAAATTAATTGATCGGATGGCCATAATAGGTACCTTATGTACATTTCACAATCATAGTCGCAACGAAATATGATCTCATATTCCTGAGACCTGGTGGCCAAACGGTAATTAGCATGCTTTGCCATCCTACGACATCAGGTGTGATTCTTTCGATCCTTCTACAATTTTCGGAAAATATGAACGAATTTCCATCGCACTGTACTTGGAAAGGCACGTTATATGTACATTCATAAGCTGTCAGTCTCAGTTGTTATCGATTGATGCCACGTCAGAACCCTGGTTAGGCCTGACAATCTCTGACACCAGAGGTTGGTATTACCTCATTCGATGAACATCAATAACAGTTGAGAACTAAAAACCCTCAGTTTTGCTTGGCCTTTGCTAGGTAATAAGAAATTTGGTTTAGAGGGAAACTTGCCCGACTCGCGGAAAGTTTTCTTGCTGTTCAAAACGCTGACACCGACCTAATTAACTCATCCCAAAGATTTATACTTCGTGGACAAGACTCTACTCAAAGATTATGAACGGGATAAACTGGTACCAGATAGAAATCTTAGGACTATTTATTTCGAGGTAAATGGAGTCAGCCGGAATCTTCGAATTAGCAAGTGGCAGTGGCTGGCAATGTAGCTCGTAGAACTGACAACCGTTGGGGAAGAAAGGTTCTCGAATTGCAACCACTCACTGGAAGACGGAGCATAGAACGGTCACGGTCACGGAGAGCTGCTGGATGCAAACAGCTAGCAACCGATTGTGGCGTTCTATTGGGGAGGCCTATGTTCAGCAGTGGACGTGTTCCGGAAAAGATACTCAATTTTAATCTCATTTCACCCTAACTATTTATCCCAAAATAAATTCTAAGCGCTTGTAGTAATTAGGATGCGACATTTTTTGTGAATTCTCATTCACAAAAATATCGCAATGCAACTAGTGATTGACACATTGTATATCATGGTCATTTTCTTTCTTGTCACCCTGAGACATAAAAAGACTCAAAGATAACACTCCTCTAGAAAACCCAATGGCCTTGCGTCTCTACTTTATCATAAATTAAGGGACTTAAGTACTTACAGGTCCAATAAAGCTGTTTAGTTAGGCCTTAAGTGATAAACTCATTAACCTGTCTAGGATTAAAGGTTAACTTAGAAACCTTGTTAAAGAAAGCAAATGAATGCACGAGCGTTGAACTTTGCTGTCCATTAACTTGCACACAATTTAAGGTATACCTGTTTGGGTAGCCTATAATAGCATTTTAAGTGTCTACTCCGATGTTACAACTAGAGATGTCATCATCATCATCATCAACCCATAATGTCCCACTGCTGGGCACGGGTCTCTCCTCAATTTCGTGAGGAGGGTTAGGCCATAATCCACCACGGGGGCCCAGTCCGGATTGGTGACCTACCTCCGAAATAATTCTCGGGTAGCGGGTAGGTATGTGGGTTTCCTCACGATGTTTTCCTTCACCGAAAAGCGAGTGATAATTACGTACATATGTTTTACAGAAACACATTGGTACGTGCCCGCATTGGGATTTGAACTCACGACCTTCTGATTGGGAGGCGGACGTTCTCCCACTAGGCTATCACCGCTTATTACTAGGGATGTAGCGAAACATATTTTGCTGATTCAATACCGGCACCGATGAAAATCGTTACATCCCTATTTTCAACCATAGTGGCCTAGGATAGGTGGTTTTAGTTGAACCATCGTGGTGACAAGGTTAGCCAGCTAGACTGCATGCAGTCGCGCAGAACGTTTTGAGAATCATTCATTTAGAGATTTTTTTTCTTTTAGGCTGTGCTCATGTTTTCACATTGTGTAAAGTAATTTACTTGTTCAAGAAAGGAAACCGCGGAGTAAAAAAAATAACTTTAAATTTAAGCGAAAATTATTAGTGAAAATCAATGGTTTTGGGGTAGACTAGACAGGCAGAGTAAGAAGTCTCGAGGGGAGTTTTTTAAATAAATTTGTAAATGCGCCCGGCGTACTTTACCAGTGAAAACTTACATAATCTCATTAACCAAATAGACCAATCTTTCCATTGCGATAGTTCCACCTATCATCAGTCCTTTACAAGACCGATTAAGAGACCGAATAACCGGCACAATGAAGAAAACTTATTTTGGACTCACTTTCTAAGTAATCTCTTTATTTACCTTCCAAGAAATGGATTGTGCAAACTCCTAATCAGTCTTTGTTGACGTTATTTTGAACTTTACAATAACAAAATCGAAAACTTATTATTGGGGTTTATTCCAAGCGGGTAATCAGGGTCTATTGTACTGGCAACTCTGTTCCACTTAAGGGGATATCTCGACATTGTTAAGGTCGGCGTTCCAGTGATTAATGTACGGGCGACGCGAGGTGCGAGGGGCCTTAAGCAAACATGTGATCTGTTTTCATCTGTCATCGGATTCGGATGATCGTTCGAATGAGAACATATTATTTATTGAAATATGTTTGGTTTGTGTGGTTGGGAAAGCAGATGGTTTTGTTCCATAAATGAGATGTGAGATAGAGTATAGCCTGCGTTAGTAGGTAAGCTTGAATCAGCTCTATGAAGGCATTGAATCACTGTATGAGTTGCCTTCGGTTCTTTGCTGCTAAGCTCGGAGCTTTGATACGAGCGTACACTTAAATTTCGATACTTAACAACAGAACTCCTCAGGGACTAAAAGTAGTTTTTTGGTATTTGGGCTCATTTTTATGAGCTTGCAGTACCAAATAGGTAGATTTACACAAATTGTCTAAAAAAATACATATTTTCTCTAACTTATATTTCAGTCCTGTCATCAAAGAGATTACAGTAGATACATGCTCATAATTAAATTATGTCTATTAAAGCCTAAGTTATGTCTCATAGAACATGACTTTCAGATTATGATAATCTCACAAGTATAGATCTTGTATCTTACGAAGTACGTTAAGCCATGATTGTTGCTACGTAGTCTGGTACAATCGGTGACAAAAGTAACTAGTAAGTTCAAACTAACAATAGGAACTAAAATTTTGTTTGAAATGGGATACTCAAAGTTTGAACATCTTCAATTCGATTTCATTTATTTGTTGCAATATTTGCAATCACAATTATGTGAATGTTCAGCATATTTTGGCGCTCACTGTACTATGAAAGGCAAGTAGGTAGCCAGGTATGACCGCAGGATACCTGGCAGTATGCGGTACATGCGGTACACATGGTACATAAGGCCGCGGCTACACGGACGGCATACACGAGACCGCTCCGCAATCTAAAGCATTCCGGATTCTGCCTGCGGTCCTGCATGGGTGGTGCAAGGACCTATCTAATCTATAACATGTGCTGAAATGGCTTAAATATTTGACGTCAAGGTATTTAGTCGTATAGTGGAAATATGACCACAAGTATAAGCTTACAATAATATCATTTGTTATTATTAAGATCGGCTGCTAATGCTATCAGCTGTGAAGATTATTTTCCGTGACAATTTTATTCCGAGATAAAACTTTAGATAAAACGATGTCAAAGGCTGGATTAAGCGAAGCAAACCATCTAATCCGAACGACCTCAGTCCGACGAGCCTGAGACAACGGGAACGAAGAGATTTAATAAAATAATTCCGAGAACTTCCCACTCCGGAAAGTTTTCCGGTACCAACGCAGCGCTAAACTCCACCGGTACCCAATACCTGGGGATTGAACACCGGTTATTTCGTCCGGACGACTGCGGACGTCCGGACTTACGAAATAGTTTGCAGGACTTTGCTGTCTCGGCCACTTTTTGCCGTTTTCAATTCGTGCTGCGATCAATTAGGTACGGTTTAATGGATTCGGTGTCGTCTAGTGGCGATCTATCAAGCGGAATAAGTACGTTAAACGGCGCTTAGAGGTTGGTTGGCGTCGTCGCGAGCGCCCCTGATCGATGGCCGCTGGGAATGAGGCAGCGCTTTCTGCGTTCGGAAAATTTTCGGATGTAAGATCGATTAGTTAACTTTCACTTACTATATTAAAATGTGTTTTAATTAGTATTTACAAATAAATCTATAGAAAAACGGTAGTTTAGCTTGCCCAATGATATTATGAAAAACTCATTGAGCTACTCCTCCTCACGAAAGTGTGGTGAGGCGTGAGACCGTTCGACAGTGGGTGGATATGTATGGTTTACTGATGAGCACACTACTTCGATTTCATAGCTATTTTCATAATTCAAGCTCTTTATACAGGTTTGCATTAGGGTCGATTTATAATAAAAATAATTAGGCACATGCAATTTACATTTTCGTGCATCAAAAGCCGCGCGTTAAGTGATGCAGTCACGTAAATGTCAGTTGATTAAAACCATAAACGAGTAAAATAAATATTTTACGTCGGAAAAACGACGCGCAGTAGGTCATGCAGGAAAATAAATACGTTCTGCCGCAGCTCGAGCTACTTTATGGCTTATTTATTGGTTTACGCGCAGTAAGGTGCCGTTTTTATTATGCATGTTAGGCGGAATAAATGAGTGCCTTTGCCATGTTTATCACGCGGTCGAATTAGGCGCGTCAATCGTTCCCAATACCCGTGTTCCGTTTCCGCCGACACATGCGGGCGAGTAAATAACTCAATGTGAGCGTTAATTATGTCGAGTGATCTTGAATGAGCCGGCTCTGCGTTAAACGGGACGTAATCACACGAAATGTTTGAATTTGGAACGTCTCGCTGGTTCGACGCTTTGTTTACGTTGAGTTTAATTATTTAGGATTTGGGAATATTTGCTACCTACCTACAAGACAGTAAGCAGTTTCTCTGACGGCTTCTAATATCTTCCCAGCAATCTGTTACTAAGCGCTAATCAGCATTAAATTAATACTTAGAATTAATTAACTGGCAACCCAAACTTATCTAGGTATGCGATCTAGTTTAAGTACGTACTTACCTACTTTTACGAGTATCCACCTAAATTTTTAAGTTACTAAAAAGTGTTGTCGTGTGGTAAATTAAATTAAAAAAAAACACCCCTTTCTTTCCTCTACGTTTTGAAAGCCAAGACGTCCCAAGCAGTCCAATACCAGTAATTATGTCCAATCCATTTAACTTTGAGGTTTCTCGCGGGGACTCCGCTCAAGATTAACAAAGCCCTGTTTATGTTAATGAAATGAGTTCCTACCCTCGCTATGAACTAGGTCTTGGACAGTGATTAGGGTTGGCAATACACGAAATAGCGGCGAAGGTAGTGGGGAAAAATTGGTCGTCACAGTCGTTTGGGTGTGGACAGGTGGTGATCAGTGCCTTAAGTGAAGCAGGGTTGTCACTCTGCGATTTAAAAAAAAATCCTGACATCGAGCGTAAAATTTAAATTGTCTCTGATTTTCAGTTATAACTATTGATTTGGTTACGAATATTAAATTATAGATACATCATACTCAGTATCTTCTTCTATGACAACTTGTGAACTAAGTATATACTTATTGATACTTCTATCTACAGTATGCTTATTAAACAAAGTACACCGTTGACAGATACGTCAAGGAGTACACCATCATCATCATCATAACCATGTTTGTTTTGATTTCTTGTTAATAGCTATATTTAAAAAAAATAACAAATTGGCATAAGATAACTTAAAAGTTCAGGTACTGCCCTTTCAACTCTACCGTGCTTCTAGGTTTGAGCGTTCATGTAGCGATACCATCGGGTTCCGCCTCCGACTTGTCCGCCGGTTTCGCTGAGAACAAGGCTAATTTCCAGAGCGTTTCACCCGTAAACTATAAACTTGGATAGATGGAGGGTATTATTTGGCCAATGCATTTAATTTTAAACTTCTTGGTGCTAACCCTATTTGTAATGCTGCGGCGATATGAACTTTTCTTCAACATTTATTGGCGAAAATTCTAGGTTAGCTTAACTCTTACGTTACAAAAAAAAAAACAATAGGCTTAAAATAATTCCAGCAAATACGAGTAGACCAGGATGACACCGCAGAAACTCGAATTGGCTAAATTAATTCGTCCCATTAGCCGCTAAAAGCGTTTTAATATTAAAACGGTTGATTTTATTGAATTAGCATTGTTGGAGGAGCATTTCATCTGTCAGCTATTTTTATTGACCAGGACAATAGGACGGCCGTTAAATGGTTATTTATGTGTTTCCGAATACAAGCCACCGTTTATTTACAATACTGTACAATTATTCACGAAACTATAAATTTGAACGCGCACTCGATGGATAAAGCATTTTTTAATTTACATTTTCGTATATTATGAAAATTGGTTTAAAACAAAAGCATGTAGAACGTAGTAAATAATTTCTGAACGAATAGTCAATGCAAAACTTCAAAACTGAAATTATTTATTACAATTAGGCAAAAATAATGGACTTTTACAAGTCAAACATATAAGTCTCAATTACACAGAGATAAATATAAAATAAATCAATTATGATCTCCAAAACTAATCATTAACTGATTATGGTTTAAGTTTGAAAAAGGACACTTCCCTTTCAAGTGGTGATTCATGCCTGAATTTTATTTATTTCTAGAATAGTAACCCTGAGCAGAAAAAGGAAAACCAATCGATAAAAAAAGAAACAATAGACAGTATTCTTTATTCAAATCCGGTGGGAATAACATTTTGTTGTAGACGCTTTTAAAACTTTTTCGTTCTTTGCTTGAACAAAACGCGGGAAAGTTGCAAAGTAGCTCGCGAGTAGCTTTCCGTGTTGCTCCGACGTTGCACACTTTAGCTGTACCTAATTAGAGTCACAAACAGCATTATGCTAACTAACTTAATATTTCCTAGGCGTGTTGAAGTTTGCCTACACGGATTGTAGAAGTGGAGTGTGGTTTGGCAACCGTAGTAGCTACCTACTTTATTAATGACGTTTAGTTTTTTTTACACCAAATATACGTACTAGGTACCTACGTGTAAAGTATGTATGTAAATAGTAATAGTTCTAACATTGTGTTTTAAATAGTAAGTGGCAGTAGTAAGTGAGCACTTTGAGTCAATTGATGTGGAATTGACAATGAGTTGATTTAAAAATGTTTTTAATTTTGAAGTTCATCATCATCAACCCATAACGTCCCACTGCTGGGCACGGGTCTCTCCTCACTTTCGTGAGGAGGGTTAGGCCATAATCCACCACGGGGGCCCAGTCCGGATTGGTGGATAACATACCTACCTCCGAAATAATTCTCGGGTAGGTATGTGGGTTTCCTCACGATGTTTTCCTTCACCGAAAAGCGAGTGATAATTACGTACATATATTTTACAGAAACACATTGGTACGTGCAATGGGATTTGAACTCAAGGCCTTCTGATTGGAAGGCGGACGTTCTCCCACTAGGCTACCACCGCTTTTTGAAGTTTTGTTTGAATTTAAAAGTTACTAAAAATACGTCAAGGATTAAGTAAATAGGCGAGTCTGTCACTTTTACAGAATTCAACAGTAACAGCAATCCGCACGTTTTGTTGCGTTATCTGTCTCTCTCTCTCGACTCGTCTTTACAGTTTTCATATGAAACTCCTTTACATTTAACTCGTTTGTGATGCCAGTTGCTAAAAATACCCATAAATCAGGGTACCGTGAACGGAAAGCCTATTAGCGCAGAACACTGCCCGGTGGGTTATCTCGGAAATTACCGATCCGGCTCTCCGTAAAATGTAAAATGAATTTACTATTTTTAGAAACATTATCCTTTGAATAATTTATTCGAGAAGTATACTATATTTTGTTTGAATAAATTATTGGATTTTACTGAGACCAGTTAAAACCTTAATTAATATGTACACTATTATGTACATACATTATTTTTATTTGTTTCTAGATTGGAAATCGAAACCTATTTGTTAACCTCGACGCAAATAGAGCGGTGTTATAAGTTTGACGTGTGTATCTGTCTGTGGCATTGTAGCTCAGAAATGGATGTTTTTTTTAGTCTAGGCTAGACACACATAGTTAGTATTTATATAAATGACGAATAGTAGTAATAACTTGCTCTTAGCGTTAAGTCCGCCATTTGTACTAGTTAGTTAATCTGTGCAATAAAGTATTAAATAAATAAATAAAAAAATAAACATGGCAAAAACGTTATTTTTAGTTACCTCAACATTCCGACCGAGTCACTTTGGCAGAAATTCATGAATTCACTTTGGATATGCACCTACCAGTCCTACATTCCTGCAGGCGTAGATGCAGAATTAAACATAAACAAAGCCTGTTGTGTGGCTTCCAAACGCCGTTTAAATTGATCAAGCCTGGCTAAGTGGGATAATCCAGGATTATAACCATAGACACGGGGTGGCGTGTCGAAGAATCAGATAGGCGATATTTGCTTAGCTTTGTGTCTATGGTCATTTGTCATGTGACATGTATGGCTGAATAGCATGAGGCAAATCGAAAGGACATAAAGAAGAAAGTTTAGTACCTATCATTCTGATTCTTTTATCCTTTTACATTAAAGTTCCATTTCATTGTTAATATTATCCTAAGTTTCTTAGTTTTTCAAACGTAATAACTTCAATTACTTCCTAATGGCACAATGTACAAGAAGGCTAAGGTTAGGGGATACGGGAAAGTCTTCTATAGACCATTAGTTACTAACGATTCTTCCCTCTCCCTCTATCGCTAGAGAATGGTAAAGACAATCGCAAACGCGACTTGAAAGTTTCTAGCTAGACATTGATGTTATGAAAGACAGTCGTAACATATTTCAGCAAAACTAGTACAATTCGTGACATCGTTCAGAATCAAGAGCTTATAGCGCGTTGCGGATGTAATAGCGAAATCACACAGATCGAATGATTTAATGGGCAGTTTTTATCCAAGAACCCGTACACTTTACACGCTCCGACAAATTGGTAACGCATAGACCATGTTTCCAAGCTTCTTAAACATTTTGCCTTAATCTCTCTCATCATGTCAGTTGACGACAGAACAAAGTAAAACGGGTTCCAATTTTTTGGCAAAATTGGAATGAGTTTAAATAAAATCTTTTAATTTTGACCATACTCGTAGATTTAACCATGTTAACGTTTAACCCAGCCCGCCCCCCATCGAGAAACAAATGAAACAATAAATTGTGGGCAAACCTAACCCATTCCACTCATATTTTGACGCACAATGATGACGATGATGCTATCCGACCCCCGGAGGAGCCGTACTCTCAGATTAACTCCCTAATGAAGGTCTAGGCACCCCCTCCCCCACTAAATGTTACCCCAAACACTTATAAAGATAAATGAGGACGCGTTTTGTGTCCAGAACTGGGTTAAAAGGGTTCTAGTTTGCTAATAATTAATTGAGGCGTATACCACTTTTGAAATTAGCATGATTGCGTTTTAGTGGACATTTTGCAATGAGTTTTGGTCATGCATCGTGTGTTGGGGAAACATAAACACGTAGACTCCTTATCGTGGATAGGGCTTGTACAAAAGATAATAGAAACATTCTGTTTTTTCATCGAAATTGAGCTTCCGGCTTCTTTAACCGGCGCTCGTATATTGGAATCTATACCTATATCTATACTAATATATAAAGCTGAAGAGTTTGTTTGTTTGAACGCTAGGATCTCAGGAACCACTGGTCCGAATTGAACAATTCTTTTTGCGTTGAATAGTCCATTTATCGAGGAAGGTTATAGGTTATATAGCATCACGCTACGACCAATAGGAGCGGAGCATCAATAAGGAATGTGACAAAAACGGGGAAAGCATATTGCTTTTAAGAGATTTATTGCAGGAAAACTTGAATTATGCAGGTGAAACCGCAGGGCGCAGCTAGTGTAGATATAAATTTGCTAATAACTGAAGAATGAATGGAATCAAAGTAGTAGTTTATCAAGAACTGGTATACTATTTTCCTTGGCAGTAGGATATTTTAAGTTCCTAGAATTGTGGTATAAAAAAATTTATAATTATCCATTATGATTGTACACTTTTGTGTGTAACTTCCTAATTCAATATGGTGTGGAGTTGTATATTAACTCTATAATCTATCTCGGCACTGCCTTGAGTTACTTCAGTCTGGCAGGCAATGTTCTTGATAGTTTGAGCTACCTAATTTAATTTACTTCAAGCTTGAAAAATTGTCTTCCTCATGCGACTCCATACCTCATCCGGGGGAAGCAATCAATTTAAAAAGAAAATTTCTCTTATAAGCTGAAAATTCCATTCCATCGGAGGAAAATATCTCCGGTGCTGCCACTTTTACAGTGAAGGGTTCCGGGAACTGGTAATAAAGTTATTTATCCAGTTCCGATAACGGGCAATAATCCCTGGGAGTACTCGGTGGAGAATATGAGGAATAAATAAGTTTAAGGAGTTAGCGGCTTCGAGCGAACTAAGCGGCGGGAGCGAAGTGAGAAGAGCGAGCGCCGCTCGCTTGCGGTGTTTGAGATAAGGCAGCGGAGGCGCTTTAATTTCAATATTGCCACCTGATTAATTAAGATTTGGCTGCGACGTTGCGTAATTGGAATTCCGTATGGAAACTGTCATAGAGCTAGTTTAGTAGGTAAGTACTTAATTAAAGCTGCAGAGACAATAGCTTCTGCGGTGAATGTGATGTTAATCCTGTTTATTGTCTCTACTAGGAGTGCAGTCGAAATTGAAAACAAGACTCTGGTGATTGAATATTACGGCGTTGTTTGTAGATTGAGCTGTCTTTTAAATGATACGTTTTCTGCGATATGGTATCAGGTCACCGACTCTGTCAGGCAGGTAACTAGGTTGCAGCCATAGAAAAAAGAGGACGCCGGGCATGGTTCCGTTGAATGAGGATCCATCGGAAACTAGGCATTTGTTATTTGTTTTTTTTTAAGGTATGTTTTGGCTTTGTTCAATTTGTGCATTAAGCCAGTGTCTAGTGCTATTATTTTTAAGTTTGCGCTATTTATATTAATATTTAATACCGTGTTTGAGTCGGATAGTAGAGTCAAATAGTCAGTCAGGTAAAGAGCTTCTTTCGTGATATTACCAGATGGAAGCTATTGTCTTTTCTTTGCGTAACTTAAATCTATGTTACAGTAAGTCTGCGAGCAACTACAACAGCTTTACTTGAAGCTCAACGTATATTTGACGGCTGTAAAGCTGTTTACGATAATATTCTCCGGAAAAGCTGTTTCAGGAAATATATCTTTTATTTGTTCAGTACTTACACGAGCGTAGTCAGATTCACGTCTAAGGGGGAAATAACTTCTTTCATATATTTATTTTTTAGTTTATCCCTATTGAACGTATGTTTATGACATCGTGCAGTGTTCTGCGCCTCGTAAGTATGGCTTGCTGGCTAGATCGCCGATACACATCGTAATGGTAAACGTCAATTTGGCGCTTTGCCCATACTGAAGACGTCAAATGAAGTCGTTTAACATTACGGTTTGTAATCACACTACAGGTTCCTGATAGCGTCACGGTCTGCACTACTTTTCATCATCATTATATCCAGCCACTGTTGAGCGATCTCACTTAAATTTAGTGAAAAGGATTAGGCCACAATCCACTACTTTTTACTGGAACTCTATTCTTTAGGATATAACGATCGATGGGGCAATTGCCCCCTATTAGCCTTCACTAGTTACGACCCAAACCGGGATAATATCTCTTAAAAATTCGTTGGGCTGAGCCTCTAAATAATAAGGATAATAGCGGAAAATTACCAGGTATTTCAGATGTTCCCGTAATTATAAATAGAATTAAGAATCATGTTTATTAGTTTTCTCATTTAAGGTAGATTTCCGCGGGTCGCTGCTGAAGCGACTGCCACGCGCTACAGATCCACTCGAGATGCAAAAGGCGCCACTTCTGAGGGCCATACTATTCGATACTATATGAGGGTATTGTCGTGCGCATCTGTCACGCGGGTGACCAGCGTCCCATGGAAGTCTACTATTAGAATCATGAGGATCGATTTGAGGAGCTGTCAGGGAGCCTTTTCATGGAAAGTAAAACTCCGTATTTGCCATATCGCTACGGAACTCCAGACTTATAAACTTGGTGGTATTGTTTGTAATTCAAGTTCTCTAGGTATAATTGTATTGGCCCGAGTTAGCGCCACGCCGTGGCCCAACTTCGTGAAGTTCTCTCGAGCGCTAAGCTAGACAATAACTATTATTGCCACGAATACCTAATACCTAGTAATTCAATGTAGTACTTGGGAGTTCTATTACGGTAACACTTCAAGTTATACTTACTTACTAATTCTATCTAGGTAGGTATTACGTATAAGTGCTTACTTGAGTAGATTGTCTGGGCGGGCCTGAAGGCCTTTGGAAATCACGATTTAGTGAAGAAAACGGTAGATCACATGGCATTATTTGATTAATGTTTGCGATTGGAAATTCAACGAAATTATCGACCTCCACAGCTGCGTTTTACGTGAACACACAACATCACGGGAAGTTCCACCATCAGAAGCTTGCAGTAGTCAGGTTCATACCGTTCATGCTCATATGATCACGTTCATTATAATGTGGAGCTGGCATTGCCAAAAATGTCATACTTATAAAGAGCTCAGTGTGAGATCTACCTTAAGGCTCAATTAATATAAAATTTTCTTTTTAATTTTTTCATTCGTACCGTCATTGCCACATCGTTCATATATATTTATTAATGAAACATCGCAGTTAGTATATGTATAATAGGGAGTATTATAGAATAGAATAGAATAGAAACCTCTTTATTGTACACCAGAAACAAAAATAAACACAGTCCAGAAAAATTACAATAGGTAAACAAGGGTAGTACAATGGGCGGTCTTATCGCTGATAGCATATACATGTATATGTTCCCGCATGGGAACAAATTATACATACCTAAGCGGATTGCGGTCCAGCGGAACGATTATGACACTAACGTTTAGCGACAGCGCCGCTTTGGCGTCCGTATCGCGCGGAACGCGGCGAAATTGTAATTAATCCGGCGAAAATATGCGATTCCGACC
The DNA here is from genome assembly GCA_912999815.1 of Campaea margaritaria. Lineage (NCBI taxonomy): Eukaryota > Metazoa > Arthropoda > Insecta > Lepidoptera > Geometridae > Campaea > Campaea margaritaria. The sequence continues at coordinate 11,931,131 of OU538790.1, forward strand.
CCGGGCTTAGTGAGACTTACGATCTGTGTGCGCTTTTTGCTGTGCCCGAACGGGAATAGAGTTGTATTTTGTAACAGAAGAGCTTTGTTTGTAGAAAAATAGTTGTTTTTGAGAATGTTGCTAAAGTAAAAGCTGTGATATGCTGATATTAATCTATATATTAATAAGTGAAGCAACAATTGGTGATCACTTTTTACGAAAATTACACGGACGGAGGAGTGTGGAATTTGGCACAGTTAAAGTTTACATGGAGAAGAAGCATTATAAATACAATATTTTAATAAATACAACATCACGCACACCACATGCGTTTGACACACACACACATATGACGGAAAGGCAAGTAAAAGTTGACACTTGAGTTCAGGTGTCATCATAGAGAATAAAAAGGTTTTGTATTGATGACATATCTTCTCAGTTCTCATCTGTATTTATAGAGGTGTTATTATAGTCTTTGGCAATATAGAACCTTAAAAAATGTTCAAACGTGCAATGTGGTAAACGTAATTTTATGAATATCACTTTAATTTTTGTTTATCAAATGATAAATAAGGCGTTCCACACTATTCATAAAACTGCTCCCTGCTTAATGCAACTCATCCCCCTTTCTATTTAGTCATTCGAGAATTGCGGACGCAGCGGTCGATGTTAGCGAATTGCCGATTATTATCTAAATAGGGTGGCCAAGATTTACTGACCCATGGAACGACACTAATAATATGGTACAACGAGATAGTAAAGAAATATAGCGACTTATAGACTATGGTATAAAACCCCTCTTCCTCAATCGCTGATACATTGATGAGGATGGTGACTTCTTCCAACTTCGTCCACAAGTTGTCTAAACCTGCTGCAGTCTTCGGCTTTGCGGAGTGCAACGTCGACTGGCATTTCTAGGTATTGCGATACCTGGACAGACCGATTTTTCGAGCTTCGATATATTCAATTTTTAATATAAAATTATAGGTTAACTAGCTGCGCCCCGCGGTTTCACCCGCGTAGTTCCTGTTCCCGCGGGAATATGGGGATAAAATATAGCCTATGTTACTCGCTGTCAATGTAGCTTTCCATTAATGAAATAATTTTTTAAATCGGTGCAGTGGTTTAGCCGAAACCTTACATATTTTGATACATACTTTCATCCCCTATATTTTTTTTTTTTGCAAACTTTGAGTGCCAAATTTATTTATATCTAATCATAAGCCTAAAAAATAAATTTCAAGCTTCTAGCTTTAAAAATGACGAAACTTCCATCCCCTATTTCAAACCTTTACTTACAATGCTTTTTTCGCATTAAAAAGTACCCTATGTCCTTTCTTAGGCTCTAGACTATCTCTGTACCAAATTTCATTTCAATCGGCTCAGTAGTTTAGGCGTGAAAGAGCAACAGACAGGCAGAGTTACTTTCGTATTTATAATATATATAAGTAGGGATTAACTTGCAGTGTAGCTAAGTTATTAGCCAGTTAGCACATCGTACTATGGATCAGCCTGAGATTATTTCCATGATCAATTTTAATGAGATATCTTCATTACCAAAATCACTGTACTATCTCATGTAAGCGGGAAATACGAGAACAGACGAGCGGGTTATAAAGCAGTTAATATCAGATTGGGTGAAGACAGAATAACTAATAGTACCTTCAAGTGAGACGGGGGGGGGGGGGGGGGGACTGGGAAGTGTTATCATTCACACTACTACCTATTTTGTGGCATGCTAGAATCACTCCAAGCGCTACCATGACGCTTACTATAAATATGTATAATCAAAGCTCGGTTTTTCTTAATGAATATTTTAGGTGTGACCACATTAGTGCGCTTCGGCATTTTAACCGATCACCAAAGTTAAGCAACGTTCCAGCGTCTCATATTTGGATGGGAAATAAAATTAATATAAAAATACAGAGCGCAAAAGGGGCATTCGGTTCTAAATAGCTTGTCATATAAAAGTGCAACGTGCTTAGAGCCCGAGTTCCACGTAGTACGTTGCAGCTTTAAAAGGCTGCAAAAAGGGGGGGAGCGAAGCGATGTTTTTACTTTCTTTCAGACTGGTTCTAGGTATGTGGCTACCTTTTTCTTACCAAAATTAAACATAACCTCTCACAGTTCTCTTTTTTTAGATTTTCCTATATTTTTATTTATTTCCTAATTTCGCAGTTATTATGAAAATGTTCTACCCCCTCACCGTCGACGGTCGTTTTTGACGACCGTTTGACAAACGCGCCTAGTTCCTATAATTCATGGCGTCGCAGTGGCACGCATTTGTCACGCGATAAGGGCTGTTGAGTGTACAATAAGAGCAACGAATCTTGGCCGCCTAAAAAATACAACACGGTATACAGGTAAATTATTTATGCGCTTAAAAATTGTTGCAGGATGACTTCGTGCCAGAATTTTAATTTTGACAATTAAATCAATATTTTGGGTGGCACTGGAATTGCTATTTTCAGGTTTACCAACAGGTGAATGACCTAAAAGTTGTACAAAAACGATACCATATGAGACTTTAGAACCGATGTCTCAGGGTGACGAGCGCAGTGCAGTGCCGCGCGTGATCATGCATTGCAAATTTCTGGGTGGCACTGTTATGGGCAGGCGTAGCGCCTACCATCGGGCGAACGACTTGCACGTCTCGTAGCCCAGTCAAATTAAAAAAAAAACAGAGCGGCCAAGATCCTTTACACGCACTGTACCAGGAAGTAAACGACACGCAATTCGTCGTCGGGTTTCGGGAGCACTGGGTAAACAGGGAATGTTTTCGGGGCACGCACACTTCAAAATGATCTACACGACATGTGCGGAAGCTATCAAACAAGGAATAGATGCAGACCGCACGAAAACATCGGATTGTTTCTTACGTACCTAGTAATAAAGATCATGGATTGGTAGTGATGGAGTGGTACCAATGCGCTTTGCAGTATAATCGGCAACAGCTCTACACGTAACTAATGATTTAGTTTCATTAGTTATGAGCGGATTTCGAATAATTTCAATGCCATCACTCAAACACGGAAAAGAAAAAAAAAAGGAAAACATAGGTAGGTAGGCAAACCTAACCAAGAAAATCAAAATAAGGTCTACGTGCGATAGCGTGGATGCGGTTCGATTCTCACGCTGGGCATTGTAAGAAGCACAAGGGCCTCACCCAGAACAGTTAAATCCATACAGTTCTAGGCCTTAAACTGAACTGCCCTGCTAACTGTCACCACCAATATCGCTAATTTGCATATCACCAATTTTTTTGCATTGACGGGAGTTTATATAGCTCCATCTCATTCTCTTCAGTTTATTTTTGAGTGACGTCACGTCACGTTTGTCATAAATTTATGAGAGTGTGGTGCCAATCTAGGCCGTTCAGTTTAAGGCCTTAAAATGAACTGCATGGAATAAGAATAAGTACGTGGTTACCTCCCAGGTATTTGCTCTGTTGTTAAGTGCTTGTAGCAGTATGGTTTTCGTAGTTCTTGATTATCTAGATACAGAAAGTCCTGGTTAAAGGTCAGGATTTATGTATGTGATCGTGGTAATCTTACACATTCTGAAATGCATAGTTTCAACCGCTATAAAACCTGATCAACCAGTCGAAGGCGAAGAACCACGCTTGCCCAGAAGTAACTAAATGAGCGATTGTCGCACGCATTTGCCGCGTGAGGTAACTTTTGTCGCGCGATAAAGTACCTCGCACACACGGAAGCACGCGACATGCCATTTGTCGTCGAGTTGGGGGTACAATGGATAAACAAGGAACCTTTTCAAACACGCACCGGGTGTGGGTCCGTAGATATGTCGCAACTGGAGTTGGCCTCATTTTTAACGATGGGGTGAGAGTTTGGTCTACTTTACCCTTATGTGATCTCATATAAATATGTCAATGTAATAGCGAGAACTGGTCAAAACTTAGTTTTGAGTTACATAATAAGTACTTGAGATCGATATATTTATCGAATTGAGGAGCTCGCAAAACGTAGATTAAAAAAACAAATGACAAGTGAATTCTTTATATAAGAACCGCCATAGCACCATAGTCTAACAAAACAACAATACATGACGCGTCACGGTCACATACATGGATCTTAACACCTGACTAGGATTCCCTGTATCTAAGAAATCAGGGACTACGAAGACCATGGTCCTACAAACACCCGCACTCAGAGCAAATACCTGTAAGCTATACATTTTTTTCTAGCGGGTAGATTGATGCAAGTGAGGCTAGAGCTCGTAGCTAGCGCCACATATTCCCAGCAGCCATTACAGTAATTATACGACACTATTCAGTTCCAAGGGTCCGGAATTAAAATTAATTGGCACAACTTCTGCTCGGTGTAACTTTCGGCTGAATCTCGGATACGCTTGTTGCTTAGCGACTTGCCGCTTGTTATTATACACGGCCTTGTTATGTATTTTCTTTCCATCAATATTTTCTGGAATTGTCGTCAAGGGAATTTCGAATTTCGACACAATTTTCATGTGACACGAATCCGTGTTGCGATGAAAGATATGTAATTAGGTTTACGCAAGGGCAACTAGATTGTATGTTACGTTTTATCTCATTACGGAGAAAATATAGCTGCGTTGTGAAGTCTTGTGATATTTTTATTCGTTCTAGGTTGGAGCTTGAATACCATCTCACTTGGTATTAAGTGAAGATGTGGTCAACATTGGTGAATACGCGAAGGACACAACATCGTGCATCATTCTTAACTTTTATTTGAGCATATAGACGAGATGACAGAGAATTTTCAGCATTCTATGTCACTAATGATAAAAAAACGACGTAAAGAAATAATAAACATAATGACTTTTAATTTTTATCTTCGTTTTCAATTATGCAAACCGACTTCGACATTTCTATCAACCCATATACGCAATTAATAAACGATTTATTAAAATATAATCACCGCGAGAAAATCTAAAATCTAACGATCTTCTTATTCTAATCCGACGTAATTAATGAATATTTAACACGTTTGCATAACTCATCCTCAAAGAAAATATACGCAAGAGTGATTGCACGTCAAATTTTCTCTTTGAAAAAGGTTTCGGCGCCAATTTCGAGGGCTTATGGTGTAACCTTTGCTAATAGGTGTTAAGCGTGACGCAAGCCGGGAACCTTGGGAAAAGTTCCATACATTGACACTTTTAATGGTCGTAAATATGGGCCGAAGCTAGGATTGTTTCAGGGGGTGGAGAACGCGAAAGCCGTCATACGAAGTTTGATACCAAACCCTACGAGACGCACTCAGGCGCGACTTGAACTGACAACGAAATACCTAATGAAGTAGTTGAGTAAACAGATACGGGGCTAGACATTTGGACTACTTATAAGTTTGTAGTGTTGTTAGTAACGGTTATTTTAGTTGTATAGTGAAAGACGTAGTAAAAAAATAACAAACTCATGTACTTATGTTATATATAAGTTGGGAAGATTTTTCAACATCATATATTGGTGTTATTAGTTACATTTAGAAATCTTACTTTCACTTAAGATATTCAATAAAACTTGGCCAGGGACTCTGATGAATATGCTTATAGTTTAAAGAGTTCATTGGTACAAGCTAAAAATTGAGACGTCCATATACAGAATTATATCCTTCTTTAAACGACAGCTCAGCAGGTGCAAGTGGCCCTAACATCTCCCTCCTGGCACCTCCCCTTTTCATATTCACATTAAGCTCAGTGAAATAGCCTTTATTGGTGTTTATTCAAGGTGTATCCGTTATTTATATGCAGAGTGCATTCAAAGCCGGCAGTAATCGGATCGAGGCTGTAAATCGTCAACCAGACACGTGTTCGCTTGTACAAAGTTTGTTCACACGATTTGGCTCATTACCATGCATATATGTATCTAAACAATTATCTCGTATGTTGAGCAATTATTAATTGCCCTGTATTTTAATCAAGGGATCGTAGAAGAGGTTCAGTTGGCACGAGCTTTTATTATTGTTTTTTTTAGGCTGTGAAATACAGACCTCAATGTTTCGCGCATTATTGTCAGATCGCTGTGTTTTTGTCTTCCGATGTTTTCAACACACCTCTTAACCCAAATTGCGTATAGCTGGCGTTATTAACGCAAGGGTGTGTAAAATCACATGCGGCCTAATACGAAATGCACTAAATCAAATCGCAAACGGCTGCGATTTATCATCTGCTAATATCGCACCTGTGGGTAGGCTTTAATCTAAGTTATTGCATTAACTTGCTAAAGAGTATTACTAAAGCAGATACTATTCCCTACAGTTTTCTCTTCGCTCGTTATGAAATTGTGTTTTCAACATTGATTAACTTTAGGATTCCGCAGTTGTTCTCTGCATTACATTTCTTAACTGCAGGTCTTAACAATCCTGTTTCTATGTAACCCACGTTCGTGGAAAATGAAACATTTTACAGAACTGTTTCATTTATGTAATAGCCAGCGGGTTTCGCAACTGCTTTCTTTTTATCCGGCTGCTCAGGAGTCTTATATTTGAAGGCTATGTATGGTATTGTCATGTTTTCGACGCATCGTAAAATCTCCGCAATTTGATGAATTTTGATTTTATTCGTCTTAATAGGGTATAATATAAAGTTTACAAGAAATTACGTAGGGACATACCTATTACGCGGTCGGTGCGGAACCCGTCCGGCGCAGGATCTAAAATAAAGGGTAAACACGGGTATCTAGAACTAGTACTTATATTAGTACGACCCGTTACCCTAATCTTGGCTGCGACCGGCGGTTGCGGTCTCCACGGCAACCACGACCGCAACTATTAAACTGCAACCGCCGAGACGCGTTCGATTGCAAATAGTTATTAATGCGACTTGGATCGCATTGAGTTGGAAACTATCGGTAATGCCTGAAGTTGCCACGTCGGTTTGGGGAAATTCGATGACTGTCTTTTGTTTGGCTTGGATGTTCGATGTCAGTTGTTTCATGTTTGTTATTGTTAGTTTTTATTTTATTTTGATTTAACATGTTTGTGCATTCAGCCAGTGTCTACAGAGATCTTGGGTGACGACTCCAGTATATTATCTTGGAATTTAAAAGTTTAATTATTTTGCTCCGGTCATAAATGAAATATTGCATACTCCTTTGCATTATATTCTTCGGTGACTCCAATAAATTAATTAGAAACCGTTCGTTTCTTAAAACAAGTTACACTAATTAGTTCATTGAAAAAAACTAAAAGAGGCGCCGCTACATTTTGTTCGAGATAATGATTGAATAATTTCGATAGAATTAGTCGATTACAAGTACAATTTAGTCGAGCATAGGGCGGCTCCGATCAGACAGGTTGATTAATCGATCTGTCGCCGGCGAGAGATCGGCACCCGAGTTAATTGAAAAGTCAACATCTCGATGCAGACGATCGATTACTTTACATGCGCCTAATTTATTATCGACCTACCCTCACATTTGTTACACCGCATACTAAAATATTAACATGTTGTCGGCTTTTTAATTAAAACTATCTCGAAATGTCACTCGATTCATTTTAATTATACACGCCTACATATCGTGTTAGGCAATTATTAATATAGCCTGTGATTGTTAAGCTTCGAGTAATTCAAATGTAGCCTGCAATTTGCAAATGGACGCATAAGCCTTAAATACGATTATGGCTAATGGAAGGAACGCAATTGCAATTAATGAAATTATTGCAAACAATATTATTACATCCGCTGGTTTTGGTTTCCGACAATTACGTTGGTGTATTAGTAATGTATCACGGATTGTCCCGTAATGTGCAAAAATGGATAATTAGCGGTTACAAAGCTCGCAAATGTTGTTTTAAGTGTAAAGCTCTACAATGCAGAAGTGACCACCGCCGCCATTGTGCGCGAATAATTCAACAAGATTCGCGCGAAATGGCCGACACTTCCGCCCGCCGGAGGAGGGCCGCGCTAGTATCCTTATTTTAATATTAAAATACAGCCATTATCTCCGCGTACAACATGGAGATATTCTTTTCGAGAAATTATTTTAGTCTTTGTTCTGGGATTAGTTTCTCGGTTTCAGTACGCGTAGATTACAGGCACGCGCACGAGCCGAGCAATAAAGGGGTTCTTTATGTGGTACGAAACGGGACGGAGTTCCGTCGGCGACGTGGCCGACGAGCGCCGAGAACAATACGCGATGACCGGCGCCCGCAGCCGCCCGGTGCCGCCCACGCCTCACGTCCGCCGAATAACTTCACCGAATTCGCGGCCAAATGCACTGCCCATTTCCCGGACGGAGCGCTACACAGACAAAGCATTAAAGCGGATTTCAGACGGTCTCTATCCGAGTATCCGCGCAATCGAATCGACCGACATTACGCTAAGTATCGCAGGGAGAAGTCGATTAATTTCCCACTGTCGATACCGCTCCGTGTTACGAAACGCAACGAGGAAGACTTGAAGACGGGGCTATTAAAAACCCATTTATCCATGTATGTGGCCCGTTTCGTCGCGTATCAGACGTCAAATCAACTCGTGTTTTATTATTATTGCACGATGTGTATCTCCGATGGGTAGCTATACGACGCATAACGCCATTTAATTCAAATGTGGAATATGCATCAGGCCGATTATAGAAAAATATTTAATTGAATTAATCGTTGAAGCAAATAGTTTATGGGCGAATTAAAAAGGCATCGGTGGCGATAAAGCATCACCGTGGGAACAGTTAAACCGCCGCGAGCACATAAATTCAGGTCTCGGCCACGATAAAGAGCCTTATAAAAGTTGCATTTATTATCTGTGGCATCGGTTACGACCGTCCAAATGTCGCAATATAAGGAACGTCGGTGTCGTCGACAGAGGTCATTAGTTTGATATATAGTTTTGATAAAACACCTATTCGCTTGTTATACCTATGCATTTTGTTACCCGTTAAACATATTCACGAATAGGAAAGCCCCGCTTTGAATTCAGAACGAGTGTTGTGATAACGTAATTAGACGAATCGATTTATGGGCCGGCGATTCGACTAAAATCGACTAAATAATTCGACAGATATCCAATAATTTATTGTAGTCAGTAAAATAGACTTCATTTTAAAAGCCATAATGTCGATGTTCATTTAAAATTTCGTAATTGAGCGACGATCTATGGAAACTTAACGAGATGAGAAAGTCATCGGATGAGAAGTGTTAAAAAATTTACATTAAACTTATTTTAAAATGAAGATGTAGGTAGAGATGACGCGTCAATTTATACAAGAATAATTAATTCTACCATGTGGTTACCCATTTATTCGTAAAAAAATAACTTTCTCTTACACAAAAAGAAACATTCTAGAATTAAACTAAAGTAGTGAGTGAAATATACTAGCAAAGATCACCTAAAGTTCTGATACTCTATAGATAAACGTACCTAAACTTCCGATCAACGTTTCAGGGGTCAGTTGAGTGTGTTCGTGACGCGCGCTTCTTCCACGTGACGTATTAACCACAGGTCTACACACATAAGTACTTAATGTAAAATGTTATTACTTCATATCGTCGCTGAATAGTTAAATAGGTGACACACTTCGTTCAGTCGACTATTATAGAAATAGGTAGGTAATTTAGGACTCTGTCGCAATAAGAATATTGACCTAACACTTAGCTTCATTAGAGGAACAACTGCAAAGCAATTACGATAAGGTACTATATTGTCCAGTAATTCCATGTAAACACAGATTAGGCAACAGTTAGAGGGCTTTATTGTTGTCGATCATAAGTGAACTCGATTTGACAATTAATTTTCTAGGCCAATAACAAATACTTGCTCAATATTAGCTTTGATTGATCAATTGATTTCTATGCTAATAGGACGCGATTGACTCTGATTGATAATAATTATGTTATCTAACAACTGTAGAGAAATGTCTATAACCCATGTAAATCCGGATCCGATTTAGTTATCATGAGTTACCTAAGTGTCTCCCAGTACGTAAGTGTTAGGGTTTGTAACAATTAATCGTTAATTTATTAGTTCGCTTAATACCTCTTTATGCCGACAACTTTTTGGTTGAGATCTTTTTGGTCAAGTAGTTAGTCGGACGGAAAAAAATGGCGGGAACGAAAAGACAGGGCGAAAAGAAAAGGGCGGGAAAATTCAGAGATGTTTGTGAGTGAGGCATTCTAGAAACTAGCTTAACAGAAGTTGTAATTTTAAAATAATAAGGTTTTCTATGAGAAAAATAAAAGTAAGGCGAGTTTAAATAACGCTTTATTATTTATTCTATTTATTCAATGGAACCTAGATTAATGGTACCTGCCGAGAATTACAATCATAAGAATACACTTACACGTCAAAAAAATACGTTGGTAAGTACGACAGTTACAATAATAACGAGTAGCCAACTATCTCTCTACAAGAATGTCTTAATTACGCACATACAACATAAACTCAAATATTTCCACCGACTTGTATCAAAAGCATTATAATATTTAATTAATCGGAATTAACATCATTTCGGAGATGTTATCTACACGCGTAGTTTAACTGACTAATGTTAAATTACCCAAATATTAATTCGAAATAACTTTACTCAAAAATTAATTCCAAATTATACCAGGCACCCATCCTTACATTAATAATTAACTAAAATAATAACTACAAAATGTATATTCAAACTGATAACATCAGCTGATAGAGACATACTTTACTTGTTAAGGTTCCGTATAAAAATGAATTTGAAACAGCAAGAAAAAAAATAGTTGAATTTAATATTAATTTGCTTTTGTACTCTATTTACGATTGCGAAAGAATAAACGATATCGTTTTGCATAAAATTGTTTCACTGGTGGAGACTATGTTTGAAATATAATGGGAACGGTAAAATGTAATGAACTTAATTCAATGTAAATCGATAAACTACTGGTAAGTACATACATAATCTGCAATTTAATTTTATTTAATAATATTATGTGAGCGCGTGGAAGTCTTTTGTATTACATTTTTATTAATTAAGAATATATAAGTGAATTAAATTATAATAATTAAGATTTTAAAGCAATATTTTAATGTGACCTACTTACTGGACAGGAAAAAAGCAGTAGAATTATGTAGTATGATAATCGTATTAATTTACAAATGGTAAGTATTCATTTTCTTAAAAGACTCATTAATTCAATAAAAGATTATGTCGTGTTCCATTTTTATTGAGGTAACCCTACGGTACCCTACAAACATCGATGTACCCTCCCCCCTGCGTGTCAGACTGGCGTGGACCTTTTTATTCCTAAACGTCAAAAAAGAAAAAAGTTGATACGTCACGTCACGCGAGCCGGAATAAGGTTTTATTAAGTGGTAAAGTTAAATCGTAACGCAAACAATAATGTAGGAATTTAAAAATGAAACTGCACCAGTGGATTTTTTCACAGTAGTAGATTATTACGTGATGTGGTAAGTAGTTTTTACTTTTGTAGTATCAGGAATATTACTGAAATTCATGACATTAATAAAAAAATACAATAATTAAAAGTTTATACCTGTCGGGGACGCCAGACAACTGACAACCCGGAATCTCTAACAGTGGCAGATCATGGAATGTCAATCTTGGTTTTTAAGGTAACGGAGAGCCCATCCGGCTTCTTATGTCACTGAAATTATGTTACAGAAAATGACAACCTAGCTACTTCATTTTCCGTTAGCCTTTTACCGGAGGATTATTCAAAGTATACAGTTGCATGACTCTATAAAGAATAAATTATTCTGTTAGTGTTCAGTAATTTCGTATTTAATGTAATAGTTTCGTAATTAAATTAATTAAACTTACAAGAAAATGTAAACAGGCTAAGTTTATAATGTGGCTTATAGTGTAAATTATGCAGTCACGCATCTAGCGTTTTAATTTGAAGTTAACTTCAGAAAAAGTATACAATTTGAGTAAGGCAAACTAGGTAAGTGGTTAGTAACTGTGGCCAAGTCGCCATTTCAGTTTAGGTTCAGCGAACACATGCTATGAGTTCTGACTGCGGCAGCTTAAGGCTTATTGTTTTAATTAATTTAGTTAAAAGTATTCTTAAAAAAACCCTCCCACTTCCGTCTTTTTTTATTTATTTCTTTATTAATAATGCTTCTTATCAATAAGTACATCATTAAAATTACGATCTAGCCTGAAAGACTAATGAGTAATTTGCGTTTAACATAAATTGCTAAGTAGAGTTATTGCTAAGATTGTGTCCATTAACACATTTCTTACTGTCTCTATTAAGGCGAAGGCACTTTGTTAATGTGTTCTTTACTAGTAGATTTAACCAAACTACACTTCACTGTCACATCACTACACTAATTCGAAAGGTTTCTTCCTTTTTAGTCTTCTCACTATATCCGTTTTGTCGAGGAGCTGGATAGCCTCGACGTTCACGTGGTGGTGAAGTCTATGTTCATGAGCTTCCGTCTTAAATATTATTTTTTTATTCTTTCTTTTATCATGCATAGTAAATTTTGAAATGCTTAGTCAAAGAAGTAGGTAAGGTAAAAAAAAGCTCACAAAAGCACAATTTTCCTAAGCGGTGTCAAAGCGTGAACACCTTTTTTTTTTCATTAAAGGTTAACTGAAAGTGTTGGACCTAATTTAATAATGGAACAGCGTCTGCTACATTTTGCTTTAAAAACACCGCTCAAAGGTTATACAAGCCCAGGCTAGCGCTATTCTAAGAGCGTAAACAAAACCCCGCAAAAAATTACAGTTAAAGTGACGAGCTTTATTAAGCGCTCTATCGGGAGTGAAGTTTGCTTTCGCTGGAGCCTGCCTAGTTCAGTGCACAACAAAAGCAAAGTTGCACAAACAGTAAGGGCACTTCCTTTTGTTTACTACAAAGTTACATGCAACGCGGGCGCCAACTCCAATACGAAACGTAATACGGAGTCAGTTTTAGTCATGTATACAGTTAGTTGATTATGCGCTGTCTTCTTAGTATCGAGACCAGCAAGTCGTTCACCTAAAACAGTTACAGTTCGACCCAAAACTTAGCATTGCATAATCTTGCTTAGCAATGTACTTTGCTAGGTATCCTAAGAAATTGGTTCTAAAGTCTCATAAGCCCAGTAGTTTTGCTGGAAACAATGCCCTTTGAACCGGAACACACTAATGTCTCCACATCTTAGCAGAAGAATATCCAACAAAGGTGTTAATTAGGTAGCGGCTAGTTTTTTATAAAGAGTGAGAGGCGTAATATTTTTTATTCTTCTTTCTCAAAAGCCATTCTGGCCACCACCCTTACTGTTACACCGTCAGTGTGTACATAGTCTGTGCATTCTCGTCGAATCGTCGCCGCTCTTGTCTAATCTAGGAAACATGCAGGACTGTTTTGTGCACAACCTTGCAGTGTGTACATAAAGCTGTGTGTTAGTGTAGTGCACATACATAGACAGTGCACACACTTGGCTACGAAGGAAACGTTTACGTTTAGGGGATGCGATTCCTTTTCTGTGGCTTATTGGGTACAATGCTGTGATGCAAAACAGGGACAGCTCGTGAAAAGTATTTTGAAATGTTCACTATAAAAGAAAGGAATTTGCTTTGTTTACCATATATTTGTACAGATAATCCAATAGCCGGTATTTTTAGCGAGCCTAGGTGTTAATTTTTTTTATCGAGGTCCTGATCTGATAAGGTAGTTTCGCTTCGCTGCTGTAACTACGTTGCTACTGTGTTACTGTGTTCTATGGCCAGCAACAAAATTCACTGAAGACATCCTAACTTGCAATCCAGTTCTTTGGCTTACCTGACTATATATTCCAAAATTCATTTCTGTTTTGCGTATCAAAATACGCACCCAACCAGAGTAATTTGTTACTTGAAATATCCTTACATTATCGTAACCATCTACTGTAACGTAATGTAGGTAAACGTAACGCAAACCATCTCGCCGCAGACTCGCGACGTAACGCATCACTTACATTCCGAATGGCGTAACAATGTTCACAAATATTTGTGTCCTCTGAAACCGTCGCCGCCTAAGTCCCTATTGTAGTAAAACGAAATTGTTAGTGCGGCCTTTGAGCCCTGTACAGTGTGACAGCGTTGAGAGGACGTGGTTAACTTTACTGTTAATATTGGTGCATAAAGCGGCGTGATTGGTGAGAATCGCTATGTTTAATATTACATAGTGAGAATAAACGAGGCACTACTTCGTATCTGATAAATAATTGTCTGAAACAGAATTAATTTGACTGTTTTTTTCTATGGAAAATGTAGTATGGGGTTTGAGTTTTGCCCTGATCAACAGATGCAGAATTTCAAAAGAAAAGTAGGTAATTTAAAGTATTTTATTTATTAATGCAACGCACTGGCAATGGCTCTAGTGCGATGACCACTTTATCAGGTAGTAGGGTCACAATGTGCCACCAATTTAATAAACAAAAAACAAGTCCTAGTCTTATGACTTATCCGTCTATGCGTCTTTCTGTTTGCCAATAATTTCATTAAAAAAAAAATACGGCTCTCAGTCTTATCCCAGTATACGTAGTTATAATAAGCTTGAGCCGGAATGCCGTGCGGCGTATCTAACCCCGCCTGCAATTAGTACGTCACGTGAAAAGCTCGCGTGCGTTACAAGAACCGATATAATAAGGCTGCGGCACGACATTCGAACCATTCCAAATTAAAGGAGGGGAGGGCCTTTTTAAGCACTGCGGCGAACAGTAAGGATACCTCCTTGTATACTTGTAGAGCCAAATTAATTTCGATGTGGAACATGTCATGCGGCGGGTCAGGCCGGCTGTCAGGGTCGCGATGCGCTTTTTTTTCCATACAGCCAGTGTCTAATATAACATAACTTTACGGTTTAAAAAAATTACCATAATAAACTGTCCTTTTATGCATATTTTTATACAAAATAGTTGGGATTTTTCACATCTGTCAAGAGTCCCGCGATGGCTCATTTTTTTTTGGCTTCACATGAATTGTGCATAATTATTGTTCTTCATTAGATTTCCATATTGTTTCGACATTGCTGTTATTATGAACAGTAGTAACTCTAAAGAATTTTACTAGATTTTTGGCACATGGCGTGGTTAAAATTAATAATTCATAGTGGATACCTACTTGTATTAAAAAAATGGATGTTTGGTCATTACTAATAGACCTAATGTGAATTCCCTTACTGTTTTTTTTACTGTCTCCTCTGCCTTTATATGACGGTGAATTTTAATAAAGCTTATGAAACCGCGGCTCAGGTAAACAAATACTTAAGAATTGTAGTAATAAATGAGAGTTTAATAACGACTGTCTTAACCGAAATTAAATTGACCTTTTCGGGTTAATATAATAAGAATAAAGGCATCGTGTTTTAATTCAGATGTAACATTATAATATGCAGCCATTTATTTGATTTTAAATAAAGATGTTTTAGAACTGGCCAGTTATAATTTACTCGTAATTCATAAAGAATAATGATGTCACCGGCCGGAAACAAACACGCACGAGAACGTTCCGGAGCGTAAACAATGAAATTGTTCTTATTTTAAAATTCAAATTGTAGCATCCTCCCTAAACGGGTTGGGTGGAACCCGAGGCGAGCTATTATTCATAGTCGAAACACGTTATTTAATTTGCGATACGCGGCAACAGACGTAGCGAAATAAACGGATAGCGCTCGCGCTGTTTGGACGCGGCGTTACGCTTATAGCAGTCATAACTAGATTTGCTTTGTGAAATTTGCCAAGCAGACGTCCTAATGGGACAAAAGTTTGTTTACATCCAAAATAAATTATGACGTTTCGTGAGCGAAAGCGCAACTACACGGCACAACGTTGTTTATTAAAGCGCAGTCCTGATAAACAACAACGAATTTATCTTTGCCGCGCTACGTCATAAATTAAGGCTTATGCACCGCTCCGAAGGAGGAAATTAAGAAATCGCGAGATGTTTCACGGAAACGCTGCATTAATCTTTAACAAACATTTTGCCGGCGCAGCTTATTTGCACATTAATCTTGGATAAATCCGGAAAACTCGCAGCGACGTCTATCGTCCACATATTACTACGAGCTTGCCGAGGTTACTAATGGTAACTCTGCGGTATCGCGACCTGCGAGGTGCAATAACAATAATTCGATTTGTGAACAAGTGGCTCGGAGTTGATCTACAGCTCCGCCCCACTTCCACAGTTAGAATAGAAGTGGAAAATTCCGACCCGCATTTCCATCGCTGCGTTAGTTGCGCCGGAAAGTTTTCACGGCGGAATTAAAGCTGCAATATAAGGGGTTTAAAAAAGGATTTTCGATGCAGTTTCGATGTTTGCCGGCGACTCGATACAAGGAGGTTTTTTGTTTCGATAGCGACCTCTGACTGTGCGCTTCTCGCCCGGATTCCACTTTGTGACGTTGTTCGCCAAATGAAAAATGGCGGCTTAACTGTCAAAATGGTTATTGATGCGCGCTCTTTACTTTTACTGATGTCGGATTAGCCAAGCCGAACCCCGGACGACTCCCAAACGCTGTGAAATCATGTGAGCTCACATATATCTCCATCGGCCTTTTTATTTTTTACCCCATTTATTCCAATTCTTTCTATTCGCTTTCGCAGCTTTTCTCAATCTTTCAGTGTGATTTGTACGTACAGAGTTATTTACCTACCGAAGGGTGTTTTCCGGAGAGCTTTGCATTGATCGCGCTAGAGTTCGCTTTAAAAGGGAAGTTAATCCTTCCTTTGACTCGGAGTGAATAGCAGAATAGCTAATCTTATGAAGTTGGCATCTGCGGTGGGCATCCGGGTTTCGGCACCAATTAGGCTAGGTTGTATTTAGTATTGTGGCGAGTGGCGAATGCGACCGAGTGGTTCCGAGGAGTGCCGAGTGGCGTCCGGGGCGAGTTTAGAGCCCCAGGAGGCGCGATAAGTGGCTCTAAGTTACCGGCGGTCGAGTTCCGATTGCGGAATCGGTCGACGTATTCGAGTGGGGCGGCTAATCGATGGTGTGCCGGCTCTACGATCGACGATTGATTGAGAGTTAGAGAACATACGATTCGAAGGTACGCGTGGAGTGATTGTTGATTTTAAACTACAGTCGATTAGTTATTGTTTCTAGTTACAGGAAGTTCTATATGTTTGGAGAATCCAAACCCGTGCCAAAGAAACAGACATCAGATAGGGCTTTTTCCAGCCTGTATTACATTGTTTTGTTTTAAACTGGTGTATAATAAATTATTTTCTATTCAATTAATTTGTTTAAATTATTTAAAATGTATACCTATTTATTTAAATTTTATTTTTCCTATATTATCTATTTTTGAAATTTTTTCATGTACTATATATCTAGCTATTTTGTATTTTATACTTTACTTAAATTAATTTACCACTAGTAATTGAGTGAGAAGCATGAAAATAAGAACATGCTAACTCTATAAGAATAAAGTTGAACTGACGAAGTCGCCAAGCAGTAATGAGCAAGGCAAGCGTAGCTGTTTTATTAATTAAAGTATTTTTCAACTAAAACATTACTGCACCGTTACTTGAACTTAAATAAGTTCACTGTTAATGAAAGGTATATCTATTCATTTAACATCTTACTTGAAGAACTTAATCCGCGTCTTGGCAACATAACATGCGAACTCATTACCAACAGTTGCGTTCGAAAGCAAACACCGACGAGCGCTAATTAGACGCGTTCCGAACACGTATGTTTGAGAAAATTCGATTTGCACACTCTTGGGGAGTCCCCGGATTGATCCACTTGGAGTGGGCTGTACTTGGATAAATTGCGTGCGAAGCCGCGGGTGCAGGTATGTGTAAAAGTGAAGTGTTGTTGGTTTGTGGGGGCTTGGCGATTGTGTATAGATACATCACACAGACAAACATTAAGCTGCCTGTATCTCGAAAATTCCGGGAAATAAACAAAATGGTTGATTTTGAATTCAGTGGCAGAGTCTGTTAACTTTGATGAGTGCCCGCCCCATTGGAGTCCTCATCAAATATTGAATTTGAATTTGACCAACGTTGAAAGCAAGGTGGACCGACGACCTGGAGCGAGTCGCGGGGAGTCGCTGGATGCAAAGTCTCTCGTTGTGACGGTCTATGGAGGAGGCTATGTCCAGCAGTAGACGTGTTCGATGATAATGATGATAAGCAAACTCCCGACGTCCAATAAAGTGAAAATGAGCTATACATCTGAATTTGTGGGCCACCGTTTAATCAGCACCCGGCCTAATAGGTATACCTAACTAACGTTACAACTAATTTCCACAAAGAAATGCCCCACCTTTTTATTGTCGTCTTAGACATTCGTGTCACGGAACCCCCTCCCCTGTCCCTTTTCTCGCCCCTCTACCTCTCCCCAAGCCATAGGGTGCAATCTACGGTTGTGAGACGACATTGGAGGTAAAATTGTAGTAAAAGCACGATAAATCAAAACATTTTGTACATACGACCTTTTTGGTAGCCAAGTTAAAAACGCTATACAAATATAAACTTAAATCTCATTCTCTCAATTTTGAAAATCACTGAGTCGTACTTAAAATTTCTTCCATCGAAAACTGTAAAATAGCGTTCTCACCGTAGTATAATTAAAATGAAATTGCAAAAAAAAAAACACGGCGAGCAACTTGGGCCCCTAGCAAATTAAATTTACGGGGCTAATTATGAGTAATGACACGCTATAATAACAGTAAGGAATGTTATGCCGCGGCGAGAGAACTCAAAGGTACATAGCGCAAATAGTGAAAAAGATTATAATATTATCCATCCATATTTAGTATGATGATTACTAGATAGAACCTAGGATAACGTTGTCTTATTTTTAACATTAATTAGCTTGACTAACTATTGTATTTTATTCGAAAATAATGTCATTTGCAGATGACATATTGTACTAATCAGGAGCATAAAAGATATCTCTCCTCAAAAAAAGTACAAAATCGGAGAGAATAATCAAAAACAAATTGGTCTACTCTTAGTTCCAAAGAAAAATCACAGTGACGGATTTATTTGAGGCAATTGAGTCAAATACACACGGCCTTAGATGAGGTGCACGGCGGGTAGCGTTGTCACTCCTACAGTGTCCTTACTGTTTTGATGTTGTGTTTAATGACTTGTTTCTTCTGTACTTCTGATTTTAGCGTTGACTTTTCGCTATGTTAGTGTAATCATTAAACGCTTTTTGCATTCAGGACATCAGAGTAATAGCTAGGTTTTGGTTGTAATTTTACAGCGTAATATGTATGATTTACATTGTAAACAAGAGCTTGTATTTTTTTTTATTTAGCTACGTGTTATTGACGAGTATAGAATCACACAATTTTCATGTAGAAAGGTATTTTTACCTATCAGAAGCTGAATAAACTGAATCAAATGCATGAAGTGCTTTAAATACTCTAGCAATGTTCAATAATGAAAACAGTTTGAAGTGACGTGTCAAAGAATATAGCGTACAGACTCTCCAAGAGATTTTGCCTACACAATGTTGTTCTCAATTTGGAATACTCGACTGCCGCATTTCATTTACGTCGAAAATGAACGCTCAATTATATTAATTGTACAATATCCGTTTCACTGAATTATGCTACATTATGTAGGATCTGATTATTTTGGCGTCAGTATACGTGATTTTCAGCCGTATAATGTGATTCTGTGATTTTCTAATTAATTTCATACTATGATACAACCGTAGGTTGTGGAATTACTTTCGAAAGCAGGTAAAAATACTGAATTAGGATGTCATAAAGTAATTATTGTGGCTATGTTAAACATGTTTATTGATACAAAAGTACGCGATACATTTTTTATACGGTAACGGTACGGTTTTTTATAATGGCATTAAAATAAAAAAAATTACTCTCCATTTTTACATCGATAAATACCAGTAGGAAAACTACCGATATCAACACAGGCTGCTCGTAACTTGGGTCACCCCCGTGCACTGCGGTGGGAACATTAGAAACATCGACGATACATGTGGATACGCATGTAACATAGAAAGAGATCGGACAGGAACACTGTCAAGGACTAATGATAGATGATCATTCAATCTTGTACGAATAAACACTACTTATTTTGGACAGGAATATCAGACACGTATTTTTTATATCTAGTATCTATATACTAGATACTTTTGAGTATCAGTTAAAACTATATACTAGTTTAACTAGCTGTTTATCTGCGGGTGTTTAAAGGGAATACCAGATACGTATTTATATCTTTTACTAGATACTTGTGAGTATTAGTTAATAGTAATAAATATTCGGTTTAATAAATAAATGGGAATGTGACTCACCGTTGCTAATTTCAAACTGCGATTAAGGAGACTCGGTCGCCGCGATTTTAATGCAACCTGTAAACAAAGAGAAAAATATTAAAAAACAGTTTTACAGCCATATTTGGATTAAAACGAACCAAACGCGTTCACTTTTTCCACGAATTAAGTTACATAATAATTGTTAAACCATGTCTGGCGGATGTAAATACGTATATACAATTCTCTTTCAAAACAACGTTTTCAGCCAAATTTCACGCTTCAATATTTGGGGCATATTTCGAATTAGTTTAATGCGACAACAATAAGAATTTGGTGCATTTGACAGGCGGTAACCAGGCATTGCTTTCGCCCTTGCTGAACTCACTTTACGCACGATTGGTGTTCGAGGATGTGTTTTATTATTAGGGATCGAGAAGGTTTCTTTGTGTCAGATATTAAATTCAATGAAGCATTATAATCATGATAAAGCAGAAAGGGAAAAAGAAAATTATGACACGTAGATTCCGCACTCATTTTCACCAAAAAATATCAGAACAATTAGGACGGCAATGTCTGAAGATATATTACCACAATTGCGCGCGACCTTCAAGTAAAAGCTCATCATATCAAAACAGAACAACAAACACAACTTGGCCTACTTCCTCGTCGGGTCTAATAGACGTAAGCGCCGACGCAATTTGCAGTAAATAAGGATATCGGTTTAGCGTCATTATCCCAGCGCGGGCCGCGATACAGCGGGCTCGTAAACGCGCCTCAACTTAATGAGTTATACGCCAGCCCGTGTGTACGCCGCCTTACTCGCCGCCGTTCTTAGAAAGCGATTTATTGCGGTTAGCGCTCGGAGTACACAAGTAATTTCTTTACACCATTTTTCACCACCGCTGCGTGCTTAAAAGCCTCTCTACCGCAACGCTACATATGGAAAACAAGTGAACAAAGATAACACTTAGGTACAACACGATCTAGAATTTAATTACAACGAGCTCTCCGGTATCAACGTTGGCACCGGAACACGTTGCACATTTTGTTTTAATTCGGTCGGATTATACGGCTTATCCTGGGCGCGGCTAAATGGCGCGGCATTTGACGCGGTCCCCTCCAGACTTGACGGGACAAAGGAGGGACGTCCGAGATGGTTTCTAATTACGACACAGACCGTTATGCAAATCGTGGGCCGAGGCGGCGAGCTCTTTGTCTCTAATAAACATGCGCGGCTCTTGCGGTCAGACTGCCAAATTGCTCGCCTTCCATTCGCCCTACGGGTAATAAAACCACTTGAATTGTAGTGCCCTGTCTGTACAATTACTGCTCTTTGATCGAGTCGAAACTGGCGTGTTCGGGTCGTTTTTTGGCGAGATGCGGGTAGTTTCTGACTTTATTTGAGGATGAAGTATTGGTGTCAGCGTTTTATCTAAGGTACGCGCCAACCTGTTTAGCTGGCAGATGCGTTGGGGAAAATGGGTCGAGGCGGTCTCAGGGAATCGCCAGGTCGTGCCGTGACTCCGCTCGTTTCGAAACTGGGCTAAAAGCATCGCTTAACTCTCCACCCACCCGTAATTTTTCACAGTAACTGTCCCGGGCGTCGATTTAAACAAGTTTACAATGCGCCGCGTCAAAATCGGTTTATTTTTGTCAGCTCTATTGTTTTCATGAGGTCGTAAATCGTAGGTTAAAATTCGGAGCGTCAAAATTGTCACGTGGGAAAATATTCATTTTTGTGTGAATGGAGGAATATTTTCGTTTGTGTCGCACAATCGACGTGCCTTTTTCTCGTGTCTGTACATTGTTACAAAGCCTGAGGGACAGGGAAGCCGGTGGAGGTGCGGTGCCGCGGGCCTCGACACTGTTCAGTTGGAGTGTTCCGTGTATTTTACATGTATTCGGAATTCTCGCGCGTTTGCAAGGAAGTCGTTACCGGTGTCGCGATCGAAGCAAAAAGTAAACTGCTCCACCTTTACCTCTGCAAATGCACGTGTCGTGGTCGCACTGCACTTTGCACTCTTGTACTTTTCAATTCAGTGGCTCTATGCTGTTGTCCTCTAGTTTTGCAGTTTGGATATTAATAATTAGTCAATAGAAAACAAATTGGTAATCGTTTAAACACTTAGCGCAAAACTTTTAACCATAAATGTTTATAGACCTTAGTCACCCAATAAAATACATTAATAATTGAGTGTCACCAAGACTTGTGTGAGAGTCGAGCTCCACAAATTGGGTCCTATAACTTATTGTTAACTCACTTCTGTTTGTTACAGTAAGTCCCTTAGTTCAGGTCCCATCGACCTCTCACGTCCCCGATATCTCTACAAAACACGGATTAAACTTAACCCAAGTTCAAAATCTAATTTGTAATAAGAGGGTTACATATCAGTTTAGTTAATTAACTGAATTACTATTGGTTTGCTTCCCTCAGCTAGAACTAATTACTTACGGTAACCAGTCGACTTTAAATAGAATGCGAGTTGACCCTCCAAACTGGACGATTTTAGAGAGCTATGGACCTTTACTAATTGTATGGCGACTAATTATGTTAGTAATTAAATTCAAGAACGCAATCTCAGTGAAAGGTAAGGTGAAGCTTTTGTGGGTATCAGGATTTTCGAAGGCTAGTCACATCGGCAGTACTACGTGGTGTGTGGATTCTCTCCGTAGGGGCTCGTGGTAGGGGTTTCTTTACTAGCTGTCAATGCTGGTACATACTAATCTCAATAGGTACAGTCAGTCAGCGACATAAGTATCTAAACAAGAAAAAGAGTAACCCATTTCTAGAAGTTATGAGTTAAATACTCTCTGAGTAGAAACGCCTTTGGTAGTAACTAGAAAGAATTGACTAAACAGCCGCTATAGAGCAAATAATGTTACGAGTTATCATAACTACACTATTAAATAGAAACTGCGTAAGTACAATTGCGAAATGTGAAACGTTTAATTGGTGCCATATATATAGGCTTTGTGTAGTGAAATTGTATCACAACTTATCAGGAACGGACTTTCAAGGAATATATAATACATTCAACAGGAAAGCTAAAATACCAAAAGTCATTAATGCAAATGCAACACAAAAAGATTGTTTGTATCTGATGTTTGTAAGAAGGCTTTTTTGAGTAACCTACCTTCTGTAATAATTACTCAAAGTGGTACGAGATAAACATCGAACTTATTCCGATTTTGAAAATTAATTTGTAAAAAAATGTTTACCTATTTAAAATATACTGAACCTAGTTAGTAGAATCAGGCGTTACTTTGCGGAAATCCATAATCAATATCTTATTTTAATACTGAACCTTTTAAACCTTTTAAAGGTTCTTTAAACGGACTTTATTATCTGTAAAGACTTGAAAAATAACCGCGTTTAAGCACAATTCACTTAATTAGAGACGCAACGAACAATTAAAACTAAATTTATTTAAGTTTGCTCGCGATATTTGGCACATGCAACGGTGCCAAGTATTGGGTACTTATAAAACGCGAAAACGTACCTACAAAGTATGTCAAGTACCTATTTAGCCTCTTAAGTTTAAGCTGTTTAAGCTATTTAAGCAATTATTTATTTTAGTAGCTTTTAACTCGCGCTTTAGCACGGACTTCTATGTTACGAAAACTGTTATTTCTGGAATATTAACACAATTTTTTTTTTCAGATTGTTCAACTATCAGAGTTTTGCTAACAGAACCTATCTTTTTTATACTAGAAAGTAACGATAGAGCAAATCGTTTAACTGATTATGAGCGCTACGCCTGCCTATACAGTTGGTATGCCACGCAGTACTTTGTCTTGCAAAATCTTGCAAGCACTGCAGGCACTGCATTGCGCTCGGAACCGCACCAATGCCACCGTTAAAAACAAACTACAAACTAGTCTATATATATAAAAATGTTATGTTGGTTTGTGTACGCTTTAAAAACTCAAAAAGTTCTGCACCGATCGAGCTGAAATTTTAGCATGATATATAATCCGCATCAAGGATTGTTTTTATCTATTTTTTTCATCAGTGACTTATCAGAGAATGTGCGAATGTCCCACAGCGAAGCGTGGCAGGGCACAGCTAGTTTAAAATAAATTCACAGTCCTAACCAAATAATTATCTCCGTATTAATTACCAACACTTATTAAAGTGTAAACCGATGTTAATTATCAATTCATATTTCATAAACCGAGTGGGGTGCGCGGCAAGTTCGATACCATAAATATGGCGCGGGCGGCTAACGAAACGTATTATAATGTAGTGGATATTTAACCGCCATTTTCAATGAAATTCGCTGCTGGTTTTAAAGCAGTTAGTGAAAACAAAAACAGTAGGTAGCTTTATGAAATTCTGCTTATAGGGAAATTGAGGAAAACGTTAATAATTACGAAACGGATTTCAGGGCACTGTCTCCAGCGAAATTACTGGGCATATGAGACTTTAGAGCCGACTTCTCAGTGCAGTGCAGTGCCGCGCAGGATTATGCAATGCAAAGTTCTCGGTGGCACTGTAACTGTTATGGGCAGGCGTAGCGCTTACCATCAGATGAACGACTTGCTAGTTTCGTCAATCATTAAAAAATAAAAGGCGAGTTCCTAAAGAAGATAAATATTATGCATACCACAGTTTTACTATGCTCGTATCGTATATCAGTTGTTAGCTAGAAAATTACGTTTTTTAAGGTAGAGTTTAGTCAGAACCTTTTACCATTATTTTTATCAGTAACATCTAATAATGAAGTTTTCTTTTGAGAAGGCACGTGCCTCCACGATTTGTATCTACGTAAGTAGTTAAGGTGCACGTCGAACAAAAATCATAGTTATTGTTGGCTCTGTTCAAACAACGGTGGATTGAGAGGCATTATTTACAGGACAAACGTATCATCCATAATGACATAAAAAATATAAAAACCATATATGTTTATCTCTCTCATTTTAGTCGTATCGAGTCTTAGGCAAAGTTATTTCACTTGAATAGTAAAACCTCGAAAATGGAAATTTTGAGTTATTTCGTTTTTTGAATAAAGGTGCGAAGTGTCGAAGAGACTTTTGGCAGTCCTCTACCAAATAAGAGAAGGCGCTTAGAATTGATTACAACGGTTGATTTGAATTATGATATTGTAATAAAATCATAATCATCAACCCATATTAGCCCACTGCTGAGCATGGGTCTCCTCTCACTTTCTCGAGGAGAAAAATAAAATAAGATTAATCAAATAACATCAGAATAGTAACAATCAAACAATACATTTACCAATTAATATTTTCCAAAGACTGCTAAGTAAACTCTAATAAAAAACTTTACCCTCCAAAACTATTACATAATTAAGACGTAGCGCAATTATTTCGTTACAGATAGAACACATTCGCAACAAGGTATATCTATTAGAGAGATAACATTCCGTTCTAATTGAGCACTTGGCAAGGTGGATCGAAGCCTTACAGACGTATAGTTAGAAGTTAGACCCACTTCAGCAACAGTGTACCTTCGAATTCCACACAAAGGTGCTCAGTGCATCGTCGAGTGTCATCAAGAACACTTGACACTCATTACGAGCCCGACTACCCTCCACAACAGACGTACTTGTCACCCTCCGTCTTTAATCATATCTCTCTTTTGCCAAAGCAAACAATACAGAAACAAATGATTCTTGTGATAAATCGGCGGCCGTCGGAGAAATAACTTTGGGCATTCTCGTCTTTTGTTCGATTGATTGGAGATAATTCGGAATTCGGATAGAATCGCGATAGAATGGGATAGAAAATTGCCTTTCTGTAGCTGGCTAAATAGCCGCGTGTACGTTCCTCCAGCTTATGTATGTAGCTCTGTCTAAATTGATTTCTTTGGTTTGGAAGGGGATGATAGATTGGAGATTCTACGAATTTGGTATTGTTCCAGAACTTTGGCACTAGTTATATCTTTAGAATGGAAATTCAGATTATTTGTATAAAGATGAATGGTTGTTTTTATAATTTCTATCTGGTTTTCTCGACCTCATAGAATACACCAGGTTTCTTAATACGCAAAATAATAAGCAAAGTAAGTGCTAGTAGGTACAACATACATACATGCCCTCACGCCTTTTCCCCGTTGGTATAGGCAGAGACTACATCTTTCCGCACGAAGGTACACAAGGTTGTAGTAGGCACCAGCTTAAATACATTTTCAAAAAAAGACCTGATTCAATTAACTCAATCGACAAAATCCCCTTTGTCCGCTAACGGCATAAGCGCACCGTAAAATCATTTCTAAAAAGGTCTATTTACACTCACGAGAAATCTTTAGAACCAATACGAGTCGTAAGCAGAAAAGTATTTATTTTACCCGTTTGCTCTCCGCGACTGAGCACACATGAATGATGGAGCCGCAGCCACCAGCTCAAATAACGTTCTAACCTTACTTTAGCGTAGCATTGAAAAATGCACGCAATATGTAACCAGGACCCGGGTACTCTACGTTTTTAGTGTTCTGTGGAAATTGATCAGTAACTAAATTCAATATGTTACGCGGTTTTTGAAGTGAAACTTCTATATAGACGGGGGGGTATTAAGATTTTTCTGTCACGAAAAAGCATTAAGGCCGCGTAGATTGGGTAGAGTAGATAATATATCGCATGGTGAGAGGCGGCAGCGGTGGAGGGAGAGAAAGGCAAGTAGTTTAATATTTTTTTAAAGTAAAACTTCTTTCTTGACTTGGGGAGTAAGCTGGTGAATGCGTTACGAAAAATGTGATCGGGCGAGGCGAACGGAAGTTGAGAGGGAGATATAAGTTAGTGAAGATCGAAATAGAGAGAGAAATGAGAGATATATTTTTTAAAATATCTTTTATTAAATTTACTATGGAGATAATTTTTTATTGAAGTTTTACTTCTGCTGTGTGTCCCAGCACACATTTAGTTTTTTTTTCTTTTTGTCCGTTAAAGTTTCAGTTCTACTATGTATCCCAGCACTATTTTTTTTCCTGACAGTCAGTATTGACTGTAGTCCGAAGCTATCGCTATGAAAACCGTGCGTGCATTTAACAACACACTGCGCACTGTACGCAATTTCCCTCATTGATTTCTCGATTATCGAAGCTAACGTGCTACAGTTGGTCAAAATAAATAGTTTACTTCAATCTCTCACACTATAGTGGAGACATTGAGACACCGCTTATTTTCACAGTAATCTATAAATAGTGTTGTTTACGATGATTGTAGAGTCTAGTCCAGACTGTACCTAACGTGGGGTACTCGTAAAGTTGCGCTATAGAAACACGGCTGGAGGGGCTACTCGTAAACTTTAGATTTATGTCGGCGAGGGAAACGTTCGGATTCATTTGCGGAACATAGCCGTTCGATTGGTTTAAACCGGTTCAAACCGACTAGAATTGTGCAAGGTTCACGCTGTTTCGCTATAAATATCATTGAAACGATCACTAAAATCATTTGAATAGGCAGGGTGGGACTGATCACAAAAACACGGCAAGTAAGGCAAATTATCTAGCCTATTCTAAAATTTTTATTGCTAACCGTGTAAATCTAATGGATAGGCGCCTAGTAATTGATAAAAGAAAACTGAAAAAAGCGGAGTTGCGGTCTGAAGTGGAACACACCTAATGTGTTTTCTAATATAGATTTAAATAAAGTAGTACTAAAACTGATATATTGAACTTAATCATAAGTACATATTATTATTTTAACGCTGCAAGGGTATACTTAAAGGAACAAATTTAATATTACCTATCCCATTATATTTTAGTCATGTGTAAGACGAATAAAATAATTTCTATCTTTCTAATTATTAGACGAAGAAAAGTTTCCAATTTATTGTTCACGATTCACTATTCTGTAACCTAATATTTAAAATTGCCCGTGTTTACAAAAATGAACCTTATTAACAACAAGACTAACATTAATCTAGGCGACTTTCCGACCGCTCCGACCCTATTGTCGTACGAACCATTGAGAACGGAGGAAAATGAGCCTCCGGGCCCATTTTATCCCTAAGTGCACCAATCCACAAAATCTAGGTCGCAAATGGAACTTAACCGTATTCGCGATGCGATGCGATGCGAGGCGCCCGCCATCAGTCACCCGCCGTAATTACTGGGACGTTGATTTATGAGCGGGACACCGGCCCGAAAGCACGGGTTAATGAAATAACCCGGGATATTGCTAATACATTCTCGGGACGCGATGAACGCTGTCCCGGGTTGGTTGGGTTAATGCAGTTTTTGCTTGAAGCTTTTAGCGATTGGTGGGTTGGAATGTCAAATAAGTATTTTCAGGCTAACTGGACGATCGTTTGATGCTAAGCCTACAGGTCTTAATCTTGACAAACCTCGATGTTTCAATCACATATCATTGTGTGTGCGTGAATTAGACCCGTTTTTCTCAAGTAAGTAAATTACACTCGATAAATAAAGTCATAAAGCGGTGGTAGCCTAGTGGGAGAACATCCACCTTTCAAGCAGAAGGCCGTGAGTTCAAATCCCAGTGCAGGCACGTACCAATGTTTTTCTTGGAAAACATATGTACGTTATTATCACTCGCTTTTCGGTGAAGGAAAACATCGTGAGGAAACCCACATACCTACCCGAGAATTATTTCGGAGGTAGGTATGTGATCCACCAATCCGGATCTGGCCCCCGTGGTGGATTATGGCCTAATCCTCCTCACGAAAGTGAGGGGAGACCCGTGCCTAGCAGTGGGACATTATGGGTTGTTGATGATATAAAGTCATACACTCGATTTTGGAAAAGTGACATACGTCGTTTTTTAAATTAGACTGAGTAAGAAGATGAGCACGTCATTGATGAGAAGCGCCACGCCTGTTCGTAACAATTGCAAATCTATTCAGAACTTTGCATTGCAAAATGAAAGAGGCTGATTTGACCATTACAAGGAACGAAACCTTCGAACCTTTCTACCATCCCAAAACTCATATGTAAGGGATAAAGTATAAGCCTAAACCCGTTTAGGTAACCTAATTTCCCAGACCTAGAAAACCCGACATCCAAGTGATTCAAACCCAGCGTAAACCTAATTTCAAATGAAAATCTTAAAAGGACCCGAAACTTACTTCCAATTTGGGTGGAAGTGTTTTTACAGAGTTGTCAGACGATATAAAATATAGGATATCTGGGTTAACGTACCTGTAGCTTTCATCCGAAAGGGCTGAGTCTGATGAATTGAATCTAATCTATCTTTATATAGAAAAATTGGCGTGTGAGTGACCGATTTTGATGAGACTTTGGTTGGGTCACACAAGAGGGCATTTGCCCAAAAAAAGCAAAAAAATAATTATTTTACTTTATATGGCATTATAACACATGCCGGGTACAGCTATTTAACAGGTTTATAATTAAAAAAAAACCTAAACATGGAAACGATATTCACCCTATTGTCTTCGCGTTTCAACGACTTTATTATTGTTATTTATCTTGTAAGGCAAAGCACCGGGTTCAAAAGCTCGTCCGGCACTATTTACTTAACTGCATAAGCTTTCCATCACTCCGTGCTTTCAAGGGCACGTTAAGTCGTCTATCCCGGTTGTCATCGATTTACAGGAGTTGTTAAGCCATGTGAGCGGCCCTTGGGCGCCGGATTACTTCACTGAGGGAAGATGCACGTCAGTCAATATAGACATCACAGATTTTACCTATAGACAGATAAATTTGGCGACGCAATTGAGCAAATCTTTTAGTCAATTCACCCCAAGCTAGGAAAGCGTTTAGGGTAATACCGCCAGTAATTGACAAACGAGAGTCTAAAATCCGACAGGGCAGCTCAGCAAAACACTTGGAGCCACGACGCCTGTTGCCAGCGGCATTTGCATTTTGCTGATTGATTATTCAATTGGACAGCCGCAGAAGTGTCTGTAACCCCCTCCCACCCGGGGACACCCCCTTCTCGTGGACATAACGGAATTGATTAAGTAAATGCTAATGTCCGTTATGGTTGTGTCTCATCTTTGAAACATTTCAGTTAATAAAACGAAGCAGTTGTAAACATGACAAAGGCAGCGCTCTAAGAGATTCGGAGAGAGCTGTTGAATTTATTATGAAGACAAAATAGATGCCCGTTCCGGGAAACGCGGGTTGTTAAGACATTTCGATACAGGAAAGTCGGGAAAAAATCAGGATGAGAGGGTGATGAATTATTTCCCTTGACCGTACATTTGTTGATGTTATCTGGTTTTCAGCACACATATAAATTATGAAGAATATTGGTAGGTTGTAAAGTAACAGGCTAGATTTCATACGAGTACCTGTATTGGTATATAGATCGCCACCATCTTGGTTTATTTGCACTATTATGATGCCCCTGAAAATTGTTAATGTCTAAAGTAAACTTTACTATAAATAGAGATACTCATCTATCTTTAGTAAACTATGGTAAGGTAACTATTTAACTGTAACTATGTGACAGACGGAAACATCAGAAAATGCATCTAAATACCCATCCAAACCACAAGAGCTGGTCATTTCATCATATGCATATATCTATGTCAGCAACCGTCAGGTATCCATCCCCACTATCAATTACGCGATGTCCGCCGGCGATAGCGGGTTCGAATCAAGCCCTGCATTACCTTAATGTCGTGACAATTGTCCCGAAGCGCCGCAGGGAAATAGCTTATGAACAGCGAACGTTTGAAATTTTTTTCGGAGGGACAGTGGGAATCTGTTTAATCACACAACTGTTACATTCACGCTTGGTGAATGTCAGTTTCAATACTTGCAATATCGATTAATGTTGGGCCAAGGATTCAGTTAAACAATCTTCCATTATTACTTGTTTCTGTTCATAATATATCGCCTATTATGTAGATAATGTAGTAGTAGCTACGCATAAATTCGTAAGATATAAAAATTGTAAAGATTGTAGACCTCTCTACAGGTGTAAAAGCGTGTAGAAAGAGTGATTGAGCCTTAAACTTGCCTCAAATAACTTTTAAGATTAATTAGACATCCATCCACCCCCTAGTTCACCCCTGCCACGCCTTTAAGGTCTTAAAAGTGCTGCGAGAAGCTTTTTGTTCGACGGTCACAAAGGAGCACTTAGCGAGTCTTCTGCAATGAGACTTTTCATTACGATTCGTGAGGACATCCGCTTTTAATTTGTTACCTACCTCTTTGATTTGTTAAGAGCTACCTTATATGTTGTCCTACATAACTATCTAGTAGGAAAAGTTAAAGTGAAACGAGGAAGGAAAACGACACGGAAAAATAAAATGTAAGTAAATAATTTGACTTGGGAAAGTCTGCGCTTACTGTGGAGATTGCTTCTGAGCTGAAATTAAACCGTATAAGAGTAGAAATATATGTATTTGTTACTAAAATTATCTCACCACCACATAACCTAAGCATACTGAAAGCAAAGCATTAAAGATAGTAATACTGGTAGCCAGACGCCCATAAACTAATGTTATTCGGCGTAACGCGCCTTATGGGACGTCCCTAGTTCCCAGACCTATAAATTTTTCATGAACCTCCGTGGTGATTGAAAAAAGTCTTCTACTATATTGGCACTCGTAAGCTCCTTACCACTCGGCGATTGGGCGGGAAAGTCAGTGCTGGCTGGATAAAGGTTTGAACCGGAAGGTTTTATTTTTTAATTTTATTTTGGCAATTGTTTGGTGTTTTTCCAAAAATATTTTTTGTCTTCAATGGCCACAACAACAAAAAAAATCTCGAATGTTTAGATTCTCAGAAATGCTGGCTGAATAATAATCTGTCATCAGTTGTCAACAGAACAAGCGGCTACAGGAAAAAAAATAGAGTAGGAGAGATCTATTCAGAGCCTTCACTAGATGACGAAATGCAATTATTATTGTGCTCTCATCTAAACCAAATCAAAATTAACTGGTAAAATAATTACTCTCCAGTTTTTTAACCTTCTTTTCACACAAAACAAAAATATTGACATACAATACAATCCAAACATACTACAAAAATCGCTCTGCTTCGACATTCAATACCAATATTTGTATCCAATAGACTACTTCTAAAGGGTACTTAACACGTTCCGTAGTACGGAACTGCACCGGATGAGAGCCTAACGATGACTGATGTAGTTGAGTGGCGTCTTCAAAAGAGTGCTTATCTTTACGTTCCGTTTCACTTGTGTATGAAAAATGAATAAATTACTTTAAACACTATGTTTTGAATGCGAGCCTTTTGTCAGACTTTCTTTGAGGTTTCTGAATACATTGTTTACGGTCCTATTTGGGAACTATTTGGATTAATTATGTCATGTGCACCACTTGGTGGTCACTGGAAGTAATTAGTAAAAATATAAGACTTCGCTATTTCGTGAAATTGCTACAAATTGATCAGTGAATGAGACTGCTTTCACTTTTTTTTTGAGTTTTAGTCTTATGCATGTGATTTCATTTAACTGCTAAACTTTGTATGCAAAATATATATGTTGTCCCTAATTTAAGAGTTTCTATTTTCACTTGCACATATTGCAAATAAAATAACGAACTTTAAGGTTTACACGAAACTTTTCTTGTAAAAACTAATAACTGTAGCGAATAACTCAGTGGTTTTATTACTATTGGTAAATACAGATAACGGTTTACAATACGGAGCGGGCCCCCGTGGTGGATACGGCCTAATCCTTCATACAAAAGTGAGACCCGGGCTCAGCAGTAGGCGGATAGGTTTCGATGACGATGTTCCGACTAAAAAGATTAGATCTTGGTATCATATACTCCGTAAAAACTATAATAGTGCGTTTTAATCTGTGTCATAAATAATGTTCCACAACTAAAGCTCAGGCGGCAGGCAGAGGATTTAATAAGCTGAACTAAATCTGAGCGATTTAATGCCGACTTGGAACAATAGTCGCAGACGCGGGCACTTGTCAACGGGAGTAATCTCTCTTTACAGAGAAAATCCTTTTTTGAACTGGTCTCTTCTAGGGCTGCGCCACACCTGTATTAGGGTATTCTTTTAGATGTAAATTTTTAAATAGGTAAGAGAGGTTGCGACTCAAAGATCAGTTATTGTTCAGTAGGTCTAGTAGGTAGGGTAGGTAAAAGAATATTTGTTTAGAAAATCAAAATCTTGCAGCCCAGGAAGATAAATAGAACAGAAGAGCTGGGCTGAAGTTTTCATAATATGAATATTGTAATTATTTACATTTAATCGTCATGTCTTTGTTAAAAAAAAAACTTAATAATTTCCCAAATTGTTGTTTGTGACAACCCTACCTGAACCGGATAGCACCAGTTCTAATAGGTTTATTTCTATAGAACGTCCGATAATTGTAAGTACTTGTGCTGATCCGGAGAGAAATTAGCTTTGACAAGATTACAGAGCTTCGGATTTTCATCCACTTAATGTTAGACTTTTGAGAATTGAATTAAAATATCTATCTCCCCCTTTTCTCTGGCAGCGAGGGACTTTGACGACTGGCTTCGAGCTGAAATCGTATGTTCGAGAGGTGGTTTTATTGTAAAATGTAAACCTACGCCATACGTACCGTACGTAGAGTTTGTCAAGGGGTAATAGAAATTTGTACATCACCTGCGAGAATAATAATTCTAAAGAGATCAAAATATTATAGTAAGTAAAAAGTGGGTTTATAGTGATGTAGCTTTCTCCGATCTCGTAAAAACCGCGATTGATTTTTACTTGGAATTAATGAAATATTTATTTGGTACAACACTAACATTATGTACCTCCCTTTTTTTATTTGACTGAGTGACGAGACGAACAAGTCGTGCATCTGGTGGTGAGCGCTACACCTGCCTATAACAGTTACAGTGCCACCCAGAACTTAACATTGCATAATACTGCGCGGCACTGCACTGCGCTCGTCACCCTGAAACATCGGCTCTAAAGTTTCATATTCCCAGTTACAGGAAGGCCCTTGTTTGAAATGTTTCTTTCAACATTCCTAAATCTTTTCAAAATCTGAAATACATAAAATCCGTCCACACAGCCAAGAACCCTCAGGAAATAAATAATATTTGCAAAAAAGGCAAAACACCCTGAGGGCAGCATCCATAATTCTGTGTGGAGGGTCGGCGGCCGGAAACCGTGACCACCGTCGCCGCTTACACTTGGCTCGGCCCAACAGATATGTTCAGCATTTCAGCCCTACTTATTTACAATATTGTATTTAAAATGATACAGCCTAGAGTGAAACATGATACAATCTAGAATGAAACATGATAACGCCTAGAATGAAACATGATACAGCCTAAAATGAGACGTGTGCACGCGTTTTGCCTCGACTAGCAACTCAGTGTTAGCTGTTTAACTCCCGTTTCAGATGAATATTACCTCATATGAAAGGTAACTATCGCTAAATATAAATACTTATTTCTCTCAGACACATATCCGAGGTTTATTTTTTCACGAGACGCCCCAAATAAAAGGGTGAACAGAAGCCGGTCTGAAACCTGATTATATATATAACAGAATCTTATCGAATCCAGTTCTATTTGATTTCGCCAAATTCTACGCCCGTTTTTCTTATATATATTTTTTAATTTCGACACGCCGTCTATGAAAATAACTAAAAGATAGGTACCTATCTTCCAACATTTATATTTAAGATATCCATTTAATTTCATAGGAAAACGCCAAGAACGCTTGAGACAGCCTAGGGAAAATTACGAATATCGCTAAATTAGGTAACTTCATATTAGAGACTTAACTAATTAAATTCTTGGCTAGCGTTATTGCGATGTTTCTTTCTCAATATTATTCAGTATTTTGTAGAAAGTGTTCAACGATGATTATTGAATGTATTTACTACAACATTTTATAGATAGGTAATGCATACAAATATGGTAAAATTTTGCGTATTTAAAACAAAGTACCTGGATAACCGAGCTTTGCTCGGTATTTTTTTTTTAATGACATTTTCTAAAAATGATTCCTAGCTAGATCGATTTATCGCCCCCGAAACCCCCTATATACTAAATTTCATAAAAATCGTTGGAGCCGATTCCGAGATTCCAATTATATATATATATACAAGAATTGCTCATTTAAAGATATAAGATAGTAGAACCTTGATAGTCAATTGCCGTGAAGTATAATTTGTACAACTCCAGAATTGACAGTTTCAAATTCATAGTCCTTATTTGCATTCCACATTGTAAACTTCTTTACAAAAACGTCGGCAAAGAAACCGCCCCATAAAAGAAAACACGTCCACATCACCATAACACTACAAACGTGCATGCATTGCCAAAATCTACATCGCAGTTCACATTTTTACCCCAAGCCGCAGAGTCCGTGTTATTTATTGCCGACACCTGCGTACAGCAGTTTTTCCTCTCCAGACACCGGCTAGAGGAGCTAGAGCGCTCTAACTGTCGGCGACACTGCGTTATTAACGGCCGCTTGCGGTGTCGCGGCCAACTTGTTATGTGTTTCGGTATAATACGGCAGTGTCGGGGATGGCAGTGCTGAAATTTAGTTTTGGAACTTAATATGGACCATTTACAGGGACTATTTCATTATTTTCTGGTCGAAATTTGATAAAACGTTTTGCCTAAATACTTTCAACTGCGGGTGAAACAGCAAGGCGCAGCTAGTACTGTTATTTGATCACCTAACTTGCCAATAGGGGTCTATCAGCCAGCTATTATTCAAGCAAACAGATATGGATGTTACTAATTCACCTCAAACTGTATTCACTGTTATTGACAAACGGGTTAGTCTGAACCTCCATACAACCTGGTTGTCTTTTGTTTTGGTTGCGTTGTATGTACTCACACACGCATTTGGCACATGTACGAAAGTCATTTATAAGTGGGAGTTGTCAATATATCGACTTTTTAATGGAGTGTCCAGGCCGTCTCTTCGTTTTTTTTTTAATTATATTTACCTATCCGAGAATGATTTCGGAGGTAGATATGTTATCCACCAATCCGAGCCGCCGTGGTGGATTATGCCCTAATCCTCCTCACGAAAGTGAGAGAAGACTCGTGCTCACCAGTGGGACGATATGGGTTGATGATGATGATGATTTATTTCAGGGACTTTTATAAGTTTATACAAGACAGTTCCATTTATGCAATTACCTATGTCAACTTAATTCTAAATACATGAAGCAGTAATAATAACAAAAAGATTTAACTACGTTATGTACTGCGCAGTCACTTGCATTGACTCACAGATCGGAACAGCTCTTTTGCTGCATCGGATGTTGGATGAGACAAAAACGAATCAAACCTGCACACATCATAACAGATCTAAGTGTTATGTATGATATTTGCCTACACGTCCCGGCATAACTAATATTTGCTCATCTAACTTGCCAATAAGGCGCGGTCCGCAATTAGTCAAGCCAACAGCTGCTAATCATAACTAGTTTAATTCTGGTGGACCACACCATCCATATGCATTTGTGTTGTAAGCGATGTAGTTCTTGTCCTAGTTGCGTTAGCTCATAAGAAACCTTTATAACGATTGAAATTTCAATGAATAAACAGAATTATGCAGGTTGCTAATTTTCATGTTTCAAAAATATACTGTGCAAAGTGTGTAGCAACTTTTTTCACTAAAAAAAAGATTAAAGATACTCAAAATAAAAAATAGATGGTTTTTCATGAATGATTTAGAATTTTGTTGTAATTACTATCTCATTTTGTACACTTTTTTAGGGCAAACGAAGCTTAAAACATTAAAAAAAACAAATGGAGGCTCACGTTTATGCAAATAAAATATTTATCTCTAACAATATTAGATCTTAACTTCGCAACCTTCATCAAAAAGAGCAGCATATAACTGAAATAAACAAGGGCATCGTAGGAAAGTTCGTGTACACACCGAAACTATATCTTCATAGAATAAACAAACAGAAGCCCTGGCCCACTTTCTAGGGAAAAAAAATAGAAACATAACGCACCCGCGCTGCGTATAATCCAACAATGTATTATATGGACATGTAAACATAAGGCGGCACCCCAGGCACAGGAAAAGCGGAAGCGGTAATAGACAAAATAATTAGAAAATCTCACTACATAATATTTAGAAGAAAAAAACGTGGAAAATGCTCCTTTAAAAATCGTCACCGTCAAATTTATATAACAAATTAAAATATTGGTACGTAAGTTTGTAACATAATTGTTAATGAGGTATTTAGAATAGAATAGAATAGTATAGAAAACTCTTTATTGTACACTAGAAACAAAAATAAACACAGTACAGAAAAATTACTTAATCAATGGAATTCATTTTATTCGAATGGAATTTATTACTATGTATCGAAAATGTAATTTTATAGACAAAAACGTACGCTCGATTATTGTTATTTTTTAAATAAATCTACACCAGCATTCGTTAGGGACTTATATTAAACCTATTTATTTTACAAAACGCTTGATCAATCTAGGCTAGGTGCTCATTATTAATCCCAAACACACATTTTACGAATTACTTGGTAACTTAAATTCTATATCAATATC
Source organism: Campaea margaritaria (assembly GCA_912999815.1). Classification (NCBI taxonomy): domain Eukaryota; kingdom Metazoa; phylum Arthropoda; class Insecta; order Lepidoptera; family Geometridae; genus Campaea; species Campaea margaritaria. Next base: position 11,968,662 of record OU538790.1, read on the forward strand.
ATTCAACATCATGCCAAATCAACGATACGTCATATTATTATTGCAGCTTTAACCGCAGAATAAATAAACTATAACCCGGGAATCTTCAAGTTACGAGTGAATAGGTTGCTTCTAAGTAAGCGTGCACGATCTTACACCGCGTTGTCTGGTGAGATAGTGGTCAATCGCGAACCTATTTTATGTTACGAAAAAAGCGAAACATGACATTGGTGTGACATTCTCGCTCCTCTAACATCTCAGCCCGTGGCCTAATTTGAGGAACAAACATCTCGGTGTGACGGCGGGCAGCGCCTGCAAATATTTGACCTCCTATTATTGACCCCGCACCTTGTGTTGACGGCACCCCTATAGTATGGACGCCGTACATTTATCTTCAGAAACTGAGCTGATATCGGGAATAGCTTTAGATGTAACAATATGGGGACTATAGATGCCAAGGTTGTCACTTTGAAACTAAAAGGAGGTGTGTTTGGTGATGGTGGAACTGCACGAAATGTCTAGAGATGAGAGAAGTTTACGGTTTCTGCTAGGTTCAACAGTCCACTAATCATGTAAATCAGAGTCATCGTTACAGCAAAAACCGTATGAGGTCGTGACTTTCTTTCAACTAATTGTCTGAAGCTCAATTACTGTTTCACACTACCTACGAGGGTCGTTCTGAAAGCCTACATTTCCAGCAATTCTCAGAGGTCAGATTTTCTCCGGACCTTAACCTCCCAATCATATTTATGAACGGGGTATGGAGTTTGTAAGATTTCGGAAATGTACGGATCGATACGTGTTTCTATTGAAATGTTGTAGGTAAGTACCCAACAAAGTGAGTTTGGCAAACATTGTTCGCTTTCCCACCGCATGTCACCGCAACGTTGTTGAAGGCCATTAGCATCATGACATTTGCACTACTTCTATAATTGTACAATTTTTGTGAACATCTATTTTTTAAGAGATGAGCTTTGATAGCTTTAGTCCACAAGCTGTCTGGCAGCATGAAAACTCCAAAATCTAATACGGAATAAAGTTCCCGTCAACAGCAGGTCCTACCCTAAATATGTGGCAGACTTTTTGTATGGTAGAGCTAGATTCTAAGAGTCCAGATGGGGAAAAACTACTCCTTTGCAAGTTTTTCATCCGCCAAGCAGTCCGTCAGCTAAATTGCAACGACGTAGGACGTTTTGAGAATCATAGCAAAATGTTTGTTAACACCCGAAAACACACCCGAAGAGGTTCGTGTCTTTCAACTCGGCCATAAAAGCTGACGGCTTTTCCTATCGTTCTCGTTTCATTATCCATCTCACCAATTAGTTGTCTTCATCCTCTTGAATTGCTTCCAATTACGTTATCAATAAGCTCAATTGGTTTATCACGAGGAAAGTTCCCAGCATCTACCGTCCATACAATTCCAAGTTCGTAAAAGACGTGTCTAAATTATATCTCTACATTCACCAAGTTAGCTCAGAGAAGCTTAGGCTATATCCTAAATCATCGAGGTGCGGGCAACTTGTAAGTTCGGCGGTAACTTTGCCCGCTACTTGTATCTGATGTTAAGTTACCAACTTCCAAGTTTGCGTTGAAAGAGTTTATTGGTATGTCGTAATTGCGTTTGTTTGGTTTTGTGGACATAGGACGTTTTACATCGATTTAGTTGATCGTCTGGATTTTATTCTTGGATATTCGACTTGAATCAAATAAAATGAACGAGAAAGACTGAAGAAAAAATAGTTCCTTTTTGTTTTATTACGGTTCTGTACTTACTTGAAGGTCCGCATAGAACTCTATTTTTGTGACAATACTGTCTTGTTTGTGGGTATTTGTATTCCTTTTAAATTTAGTTTTGCATTGAAATCTGACGTTTAAATTACGTGTGGTGCCTTTAAAAAGTCAAGTGGATATAACAACACACAAACAGTGAATGTAATATGAGTACAAAAAATTCAACAGATAGAAATTATACTCTATGTCCTGCAGAAGAGTCATAAAGCGCGCACTTTTATGATCCACACTTTAGTGCTTGTTTCGAATAAAGGTAGTTCTTCCAGGTAATTTTGTAACGCAAGCCACGCCTAGATCCTAGGACCTACTTAGGTACGGGGTTACTGTCAAATCGTAAAAAGTTTTTACGAGACGCCCCTAGTCAGCTTACGGGAGTCAAGGCTGAATTACAGGGTCAAGACTTAAGATTTAATTTCGGAGAGCTATAGGTTTATGATAATGTTTTTTTTTCTGGAATACGCCATGAAAACAAATGACAGCTGGATATGTTGAATAGTGACTTCTTATTCATTTTTGAGACTAAGGAATATATGTCACTGCATCAAAAAATGTAAAATTTACCATAAAAAGGAAAATCGCACTGCAAACAGGCGCATACCCTGCTAGTGATTATTATGATCACATACAATGGCAACCCTCCCGTTTAAGATTCTCATAATATACCTTTTATTTTCCCGAAGAAAGGGTTACGGTGCTACTATAAAAACTCACTCGAAAGTCGTAAACCGAATTCGCATCAGAAGTAATGCCTAATATCTGAACATTAAATTCAGTCGTTCGTTTAGCATCGTGAAATTCGTGACAGGGAACGAGTGGCTGTAAAAAAGTCCATTTCTTATTTTTAGTACGGGACTTATTCTGTTTCAGCCTTCCTGATGTTTTTCTTCACTAATCCATGTTTATGCTCGTGGTTTTGATTAGTGAATTCCGTGGCTGGTTATGTCTACAAACTGTATTTGTTTACTGCTATATTATTAATTTAGCTTTTGATGAAAACCAAATAAACTCATTGATGGAATCTACGCCTAATTTGAAATTCTACGTAGTTGCCTAGGCTTGGAATGAAACTTATCACTAGCCATAAATTCAACAAAAATACGCTGTATTACTGTGATCGAATTTGAAGCGCACTGCAGCCAGGAGAATTATTGGAGGCACTAAAATAAACACACTAATACCTTTTAGTTCCTGATTCCCTAAATACTGGGAATCCTAGATAGGTGTCAGGTTCTAAGATGGTTTACCGTTGCATATGATCGTGACGCGTTAAGAATGTCTACGGATAACGAGCACAGTGCAGTGCCAGCCAAGATCAGGCCAGATACCCAGTCATAAAAAAGATACCTTGGCAACAAAACAGGGTCTTGAAATGTCGGAACTGTTCCGATATCTTTTCCAATGGACGCATCAAGATCGCTCAAGCGGAATCAAAGCATTGCGATATCGAAGCGTCAATGTGCCATCGTCGGTGAGTTACAATAGTAGGGGTAACTACGGTTTTTACCACAGATATACAGAGAATAGATTTTATAAGTGGATCGTGCATGCATGACCTAAATCGAACCTACACTTATTTCGAAAATATCTAAATTATAGCAGGTTGATTTGAAAATACGGTAAATTATTTATTTGGAAAACCAACCGCAAAGTTAAACTAATAACCAAATTGATAACAACTGAGTGGCATTATGTTTTAATATTGCCATTGTAAAATGTAAAAATTTGGTGTAGTGCTACTAAAAACGTATCTCCAATATTTATAAACCGATTTAACAAGACGGTTTAATTATATTGTTTTTATTAAAAAATGAACCTTCATAATCTCATATAATTTATATGAGATTAGTCGTTTTTCAATCAAAGTTAATAATGTAGACCTCAAGACACAATGTCCACATTTTTTCAATGTTTTTCTTAATTACTAATCCATAGATATTACTAAAACTAACTACTATGATAAGTAGTCGCCAGCAGGCACTTGAACAGTAAAATAAATGCATTAGAGAGCATATATCGGTTCAAAAAATTATACTCTCTTTGGATTTCGTAAGTAGGATTTCACGATCTTGCGATATCTCATTATTAAAGCAATATCGGTCAACTACTGGGTACGGGTATTCACTTTTGTGCTGAGGATTAGGCCTTAATACACCACGTGGGCCCAGCCCAGATTGGTGGATAACATTCCAACCCCCAATATAATTCTCGGGTAGGTATTTGGGTTTCCTCACGATGTTTTCCTTCACCGAAAGGCAAGTGATAAAAACGTTACTTTACGTTTTTTAAAAAAGAAACACATGGTACATGCCCGCACTGGGATTTGAACTCACGATCCCTCCTAGGAAGGCGGACGGTCTTCCACTAGGCTATCGCCGCTTAATTGCGATATACATTACCAACTATATCTGGTGGTACGAATTTACGATTTTGCGATATCTATGTCCATCTATATCTGTGGCTCACCCTCGGATGACGATTCCGATCGTCATGCGATAGCGCCGAGGGACGCAAGTACGCAACCCTTGCGTTTAATGAGCGAACTGATTCCCGGAGACTTTGAAGATGCTATTTACGACCAGAAACTATGCGGTGTTTAGAAGTACTGCCGAAGAAAAAGGGTTCCTAATGATTTGGGGCTTGGGGCTAAAGCTGGGGCTTGAAGTTTAAAAGGGAGTTTTTTGGGGGAGCGCGATGTTTTTTGTGAAGGTATTGATGGAGGAGGTTTTTTTGGAGGGCTTAAGTTTTTACGGCAAGACTGAATTATTTGCGCTCTCCTTATTGGTTACTAACACAATTCAATTATCTGATATGTGTATACATTTACAAACATAGAATAGAATAGAATAGAAAAACTCTTTATAACATAATAATAATGTACATTGAAAAAAAAGTGGTTCAAAAAATATGTTATTGAAAAAAGAGTTTCTGGCTTACATTTAATTTTCATTATTATCTTGAAGTTAAAACTTATTAATTAAAATTAGTTCGTTACAAGTTTCAAACTGAAATACCGTTTTTGTTATCTATAAATAATATATAATATACCTATAAATAACACTGGCAATTTCAACTCCAGCGGCAGTTAGAAAATATAATTGAAGTGACAACACCGGTTTAATTTAAATCGTTGGTTAATAAAGTGTTGTTTCGATTATTAAGGACTGTGTTCATTCACATTGGATCTTTAACCAAGGTTTTCTTTAATCTTTTATTAACTTGATGTTGTCGTACTTTGAAATTTGTCATGTAAACTGTCGTTTAGGCGTATAATGATAGGAAGAACGAAATGATAAGAAACATCATATTCGGCTTAAAAGAAACAATAACGCCCTCCCTCCAACTACATCAGTACCAAAACTTTCCCGAAACCTCGATTTACGAACCATTCCTATCTCCACCATCGCTTAATGAAACTTAAGAGAATACTTTCCTCCGTAATCCAATGGCGGCTGAGATTTATCCCCCATTCGATACGGATCGCGATACGCCAGCGTCTCCTACACCATACGTAATTTAAGTTCCCGAATGGGACTTATTCCGGACGATTCCGGAAGATTCCGGATGATTCCGGACTATTTCGGTATCAAAAAGAAATTATAAAGGAAGCCCAGGGAGAACGGGAATTGTCGACGCCACGATTTAGTTCGGGCTTGGGCGGATTGTTATCTTTCCTTCGACGGTGCCAGCCAGGTTTAACCGGATGGTGCCATGGCTACTTACTGAAACGTTGACTTAAAAGTCAATATGACACACAAAATAAAATTAAAATTTAGCAAAGTATTTTTAACACGCCTTCCATCATCTAAAACAGCTTTGAGTATAAAAACAAAAGATGTCTAAAGAAATATGGCATTCAGCCAGTCCAAAAGGTAAAAAAAAAAAAAAAGCATTCCAATACGAAAGTCATTCTAATATTTTTTTCGCAGTTCAATCTAGATTTCGAAAGTGGGTTCAACGTGAGTACCATTGAAGAAACGAAACGAGAAGACTTCTAGAGTTCCAAGAACCTTTCTTCCACTAGGTAGGTAGTTAGACCGACTCTACAAAGAGTTTCAATTCAAATTATGCAAACATTCTTAACATAATTTAAATTCACCCCTACACTGGCAACCTTACACTTTAGCGACACGTTTCCTCTAATATTTTAATTCCAAGACTCCGCACCGAACAAGAGATTCAATTATCGAATACGAGAGACGCTAATTGTTATTAATGCAGCGACAATTCCAACAGGTAATTACAAGGTACCTGTCATTCTCCGTTTGAACGATAACGGCCATTTTTGAAATTGGAATGACAAGGATTTAAATAGGGAACGCGATTTTCCGAGACCCTTTCCGAAAGTTGTTCGGAACGGCAGTTGGCGCGACAATAGGGATGGAAATGAAAGTTTGGAAGCAATATTGATTGTGACACAGCCCTAAACGAAATTAGTTTTTCCTCAGACCCTTGCAATATAAAAAGGATTAGTTATTCCTCCGCCAGTCAGATTTCACCTAAAGGTCGATAGTAAAACGTAAGAACAGAATAAAAAGCTGGATCGTTTCATTGAATCGTTAACCCTAGATGCCATTGCCATAACCTAAAATAAAAAAAGCCAAGCGGAGAATGGAACACACGAGAACTTTAATCATTCATCAAACCAAACCAGCCGGAGAGGTGAAAATGAAAAAGGAGCGTATCACGTTTCGTTTTCGAAAATAATGAACTGGACGCTGGAGTCTCTTTGAGAGTCGTTAGCGAAACTCGAAACTTGGTCGTATCGAACAACAATTTCAAATTTGAAATGATCAATGAGCGCGCGCTTATTGAGTTTTGGTTTTTATTTTTAGCCAGTTACTTTATGTTGCGCGATTCAATATTTGATAAAGTGGCCAGTCACATTTTAACAGAGATACTTACGTAAAAAATGTTAAGCTTCAAACTTTGAAAATACTTGCAATATTAATCAAGGTATTACCTGAAACAAAAAGATACACATTAATAATTTGTTCCATTGAATAAACTATAAATAAAACGAAGAAAGAAGGCTGTAGTTTTGAATTAAAATAAATATGTGACCATGTATTTCATATACTAAAACCCTATATTTTATGTAGCGATAAGTAAGCAATACTTATGGATGAATACTCAACTTATAACTTGAAGTGGACTTATTTTACTGTAAAAGTTGACAGTTCACATTTAAAATTTGCTGAAGATTACCTTACCTCTTGAGTTGCCAGTAATTAAAATTACTGAAATTTAAACTCAAGGAAGCGACATACAAATTTTAGTACAGAAAATTAAACCAACACACAGATCTCCACAGAGCTGTTAATACCACTATCACTTACCGAAAGTTAATCTCTCGTCCACAGATTAAAAGAGAATAGATATTGCTAATTTCTTAATTAGTATACAAAGCGATTCACACACATTTATGCTATATAGTTTCCTTCACGAGTAATGAGCGCAATTTAATTTATATTATTTTAGTTTATCATAATTGTATAAACTTAGTTATATTATTATTCGTAAATGTATCTTTTTATTTTTGCCACTCCGCCACCATTTTAAGACCATTGTACCTCCAAGATGACTGGTAGAGAATGCTACTTGGCATTAACTCTTCCTTGTATATGTTGTTTGTGTGCTTAAGTATAAATGAATAATATGGTATGGTAAATAATGACGAAACCAACATACCTACCCGACAATTATTTCGGAGGTAGGTATGTGATCCACCAATCCGGATCTGGCCCCCGTAGTGGAATTATGGCCTGATCCTCCTCACGAAAGTAAGGGGAGACCCGTGCCCAGCAGTGGGACGTTATGGGTTGTTGATGATGAAATAAAGACGCATTTAGGTTTTTTTTTTAGATTTACACTCAGTAAATGACCGCGGCCCTTTCCGCGTGACGCTGTCACCGCACCGCAAGAACGTTCTCAAACGGCACTACCCCATATAGTGTACAGTAGTGGCATCTATTTGCACTAAATCTGTGGTTTCTTCTTACAACAATACGCCGTCTATGCGAGCCTGGAAAACATTTACCGACTAAATTATGTAAATGTTAGCACCACAAATGTTGGTTCAGTGCGATTGGGGAATCTCACGGTTGTATTTGCTCTGTGGATTCCCACAATTAAAAAGTGGTATGATGTACACGGATTCTGGTCGAGTGTTTGTTCGAACGGCATTGTCTGTGTTGAATTGTTGATCGATGGTTCGAGTGGACGCTCGATATCTAGATTTATCGGACTTTCTTTATCTTTAAGTTGGTACACATTCATACGTGTCTAGGGCGCTGGAAGTCTGCAAAATATCATTTATATGTATTCTAATTAGAGACAGCGATTTAAAATCTCATTTCACAAGGCATCCAAATAAACAAAAAGTTTGGTTGCTAGAATTCGAAAATCAACTATGGATGAACAAAATCAGTACAACATTAAGTCACCTATGTTAAGTTGGATTAGTTTGGTGCTTAGCTCATTGATTTCTAAATTCAAATCTATTATTCGGCACTATCAAAATGGTATCGGTAAGCCTTGGTGGCTTCCAATCTTACATTAAAAATGGCTTCGTGGTAATATTAACTATTTTGTTAATAAATAAATAAATAAATTAAATCGCTATCAATCATAAAAAAAAACCTATCAAATTCAAACCATTACATTATAGCTCATCGCATTCTAAATTCGAATTATTTTTGCACCGTACTCTAAAAATTATCTCATATTCCAACAACAATTTCATTTAAAACGCTATGAATCACAAAACCTTCCAAATTCAAACTGCCGAACACCAAACCAATAGAAGTAGGTACCTACCTACCTCATCGAATTCTAAATTCGAATCGTTCTTGCAGACAGCACTATCAAAAACGTCTCGGTTGCCAGTATCGGGTCTTACATCAAAAGTCCATTTTCGTCCGATACGTCTTGGCGCCCGCACCTTTTGAAATTCAACGATATTTTAATGGCCACTATCGGCTCGATTGATTTCCCCCCTTTTTGCTTTTCGGAGCTTCGACAGACCTCGGATATTGGTTTGTGAGACTTTTAGCGTCAATTGTAAACAATGGTCGGTAACAGTTTGTGATTTATGAAGAAAAAGTGTCTGTATTTAGAAGGTTCTTAATTTGAAATGGCACTTGAACTTTTTGATGTGCTATTTAATAATCTGTGATATATAACTCAAAAAGTTCGGTCTGTGCTTTTTCGACATTAAATTTTAAGTTTTTTCTTGTTATTATGTATCTGTTATATTATAGGTTCCCTTAAATATATTGGCTTGAAAATACCACTGTATCTATTTAGATATTCTTATAAAATCGCTACAGTTTAATGGTCACTCTGCACCTATTGTCACACCTAATTATGTGTTAACAGTTCTTCACAAGCAAACGAATCAATAATAACTGGACGTAATCTACGGCTGAATGGCTATGGATATTAGCTGTCATACGCAGATTGTACCTGGCCGTATTTTGTTAATTGAACTGACAGAATACAATGCCTGTTCTATTTTCAAATTGGCACGAATTGCATTGTGATTTAAATTTGGAACGAATAAAACGGGCTGCATTCAAAATTTGAACAAATTATGTTTTATAATTTCAATAATTTAATGGTGCATTCAGTGAAAATGTTTTTCGAAATGCAGTAGTTGACTTATAATAGTATTCACTCTAAACAAAGGTCATTAAAATGTATAATATATGCAGCTAAAATAAAATAAAATAGCATAATAGACATTGTACACTTTGATAATTATCCAAATCGTTCTATAAACTTTTAAAATATATAATAATGCAATATTAGAACCATGATTAACAAAATACTCTAAGAAGATGGAGGCGAATAGGATTGGGGGGGTAAATTGCATCGTCAATAAGAAATTTGGTAATATTAAAAAGTTCGCAGCTAACTAATTGAAACCAATCAGCGCAACACATTGCTTCTATCCACGTGGACGCGCCGACAATGATTTAGCTTGACATTACCTCACGAGTCAGTCTAGGCGACGTTTCCAAGAGGACCGTTCTTTTCTTAATAAGTAATCGGAATAGCCTGGACCTACTATAAAAACCAAATCATTTAAGTCTCATATACATAGAAAAATGTAAAAAATAAATCAAACATGATCAACTATTATCCCAGGAGGCCTACCATGACGTCTTATAGCGATTCAGTTGAGGACGTAAACTGAGCCGCGTCGCATAATCGTACCGTGACGTCTTATTTTATGTTGCTGTCATTTTCAACCTAAAGTGGATCCAGTTAAGGTTGAAAATGGCAGCAACCTAAATTGATCGGTAATAAACCATTTTCAACCTAAACTATATCGACGATACGATACGATTATGCGACGCGGTTCAGTTTAGGTCTTCAATTGAATCGCTATAAGAGGTCATGGTATGCCTCCAGATCCTTACTAGATCCTGATACGTTTCCTTAGTTTTTTCGAAAATCTTTTGAGTTTTAAGACAGTGGCCAACTTACCTACGAACCACTTCGCCACTAGAGGTGTAAAACTATACTAACCTCATTATTGTCTATAAACCCATTTCTGCGTCGTTTCCACCACAGACCGCACTGTAAAACTATTACGTACCAGCACCCCATTTAACCCCTCAGGTATCGGCATTTTTCACCCCCTGCGACCCTGAGGCAGCTCTAACGAACGTGCCAAGTCGCCTAGATGGGGACGTATTCTGGAGTATTTAAGGTGACGTTTTTTTTTTGTCTTATGCTCCCAGTCTTATGATTAGACGTAGGCGTTTAAACGACAAACGTTTAAGAAAACGTTTTCCAAAATAAGCGCCATAGCACGTTTACAAAAATAAGCTGACTTGTACTGCTTGGAGGTTGGATATCTGGCAATGCGAAGGTGTGATTCTTCCGTAGGCAGACTTATAGAGTACACTCTACAGTATAACTATCAAGAAATTCTAAAATATACGACTTTTGCGACGTAAAAAAATAAATGATCTAAAATTGCCATTCTCCTTCTGTTGCCTAAAAATAATCACCAACTCAAACCACTAGCTATAATTTAATTTAAAATTTCCAAACGAATTTAACATGTTAAAACTTAGCATTCGTAATTGCCAGTGTGGTCAGTCATAATTGGTTAAATTTCAAGTCTTTAACTCCGGTCCCAGACGACTCTTTCGATGCTAATGACACGACCGCTAAGGTCACAAGTCAGAACGGTTATACTAAAAGTTTTAAAGTCCAAGTGGACAGCGGCCATTTTGTTTTTCTAGTTGAACAGCAAGTGAGAAATAATGGCTGAATTACAGTTATTCATGGATTCGTTTTACTGGGAGAGAGAGGACGTTAGTATACATTGCTCTTATGTAATAGGCTAGAACCTAGCCGCAAGTTGTTTAGGCGTCAAGTATATTTTTTGAGAAGACATGTGAATTATCAGCGTGATTGTTAGAGTTATACAAAGCCTCATAAAGTTTCATTCACGGACCTAAAAAAGTTTTTGGTCTAAAATGGTTTTTGCACGAAATAAAATATTATTCTGTATTAAATATTTCAGAATAGGCCTCGAGTTGAGTATTCAGCGCGCACGACTCGAGTGCGCCGTATTCTAGGCTAATTGTGAGCCTCTCCGCGAGCGCCCGCAAGCTTCCAATTTTTACAGGATAGCCTTTGAAGAGGTTCGATGGTAAATAAGAGATATTTTATCTCTTATTTACAGATTTACAGACTCGTCTTGATTTTCTCAGATTCGTTTTCTTCTGTGTCCTTACTACGAGCATTCGTTAGTGTTGAACAAGATTTTTACAAGAGTTAATTTATTCACTGTGTTTGAATGGAGGATTTGTATGTGTATTTTTTTAATAAAAGAAAATTATTGTTTTCCTTTTATAGTAGTTATGTCCTTAATATTGTATATCCTTGTATAAACTTGTTGTAAACGATAATATCTCACAACAGGAAAGTGACACAAAAATGTGATTATTTACTGCCGCGTCACTGCTATAAGGTCTCTTCTCGCTCCTTTCTCCCGACCCTACCACCCTTCTGCCTCTTCCATTCCCAAACATCACAGAGCTTCTTGCATCCAACTATAACCCACTTTACCTATAAAACCGCTAAGAAATTACCCACCTAAAAGCGTTAACCCCTCACATACGAAGTTAGTAAGGAGTTTCTCACGCGTTGGAAACTTCTCGAATTTATTTCTAAAGTGACTTTAGTGTGTCTTTTATCTTACAAGTTTCAATAGTTCCCCGCTCGCGACATCCCCAGTTTTCGATTTCATTCATTTTCAACAAAGATCCCTAAGTAAAGGATACACCTAAGCGACGTCGAGACTGCCACCCCAGCGCTGTTGCGAAGCGACACGAAAGAACTACCGCGAAAGTGGGACGCGACCACATGCACCCAAGGTGGACTTTTGTAGTTATGGTGCTGCTTCCAGGCGCCTTACATTTGTATGTTTGGTAGCGTTTTCGGGTCAGTCAGTCGCATCGGTCGCGATACACGGAACCTTTAAACTGAAGAACTAGGTAAGATAGCTATAGCTTACAATCGAAAATTATCGAAATATTATCGAAAAATAAACGTAGCAGCTAGTTAAAAAAATTTCATAGATCGCTAAGTCTGATAAAGTGATTTTGTAGAAACGACTCGTGAACATCAACTGTTATTCGTAGAAGAGCGTTCCGGTGAAGAGTACTGCTTGCAATTAGATTATCTACAGCCCAATGGACTGAACAGACCGTGAACTGCATTGTACTATTATTAGTTTTCTGCGCTACAGCGCGAGAGTCGCCCCTTTGCAGTCGCCCCAATCGCTTAGGTTAGGAACGCGCGAGCTTTAAACAGCGTTTTTTGTATTTTGTATTTTGTTCTTTTCCACATCAGCTTTAAGGTCCACTTTTTGTTTATCCGGGGATGAAAGGCAATGGGAACAAACAATGACTGGAAAATGTAAGACGGAGAAAAGTGAAATAAGCCAGTCGGAGAGGTTTAAACGATATAAAAGACGCGATTTTAGTATAACAATTCCAGTCTTGTACCACGTCGCTACCGTAGACGTATTATAATCGTTATATTTATATATAATCTGTGCGTCTATGAGTGATCACTGATCATGGAACATTTGTTTGAGCTATTTGACCAATTGAGATCATTTTCACCCAATACGTTATTTATTTTGTTGAGACGAGATGGTTCATAGCAAGGAAGTTTTATTAAAGTAAAATTAATCCATACAAAATCGGCAACTGGTCACTGGTTTTGCTCATAGCTTTCGAGCCGTGACATAATTTAGTAGCAAATATACAACCCCAAAAATCTGAGCAATCTATAATGTGGACTGTACTTGAAATAATAAAAACATGAGAAGATTTTTGTTTCACTCACTCTCGCGTACGCTGTATTACTAGACGTGAATAAGAGAGCTATGAGAGAGCTGTTGCTTTAATCTTCCGTCTATAGCTTGTTCTTTTTTTTTATTCGACTGAATGACGAGACAAGTAAGTCGTTCACCTGATGATAAGCGCTACGTCTGCCCATAACAGTAACAGTGCCACCCAGAACTTTGCATTGCATAATTTTTCGCGGCACTGCACTGCACTCGTCACCCTGCGACATTGGCTCTAGTCTCATATGCCCAGCAATTTCGCCGGAAACAGTGCTCTTCAATCCGAAACACAGAAATGTTTGCACAATACTGCTTGGCGGATGAATAGCTGGCAATGCTGTGGTACTTCCCGAGGCGGTCTCTCGCAGAAGAGGTCTCCCAATACTGAGGTCTTATTCTGAGGTTTAAGGCTATAACTCGTAAAAAGAGATTGACAGCGTGAAAACTATTATAACCTAAATCTCCATTATTCCCACACAGATAAGAAAAAACTTACACCTTCCTCCATTTACGCAATCAGGGCAGAACTAGCACATGTCTTCTAATAAATAACTAACATTAACCGAAAGTAACGTCTCCGTCTGAGGAGAAAAACACGAAAATACGATATCATATAGAAATGGAACTTGACAAGTTGTTTGTCGACTCGCTATAATATAGCGTGTACCCGTGAGATATACAGGGTGTACTATAATAAACGTCACCCGGAGGGAAAGCACTTTAAATGGACTAGCCTAATCGCGACTTCGTTCACAGTTGTATTCAGTTAGTCTCATGGACATTAATTGTTTTCAAATAAATCATTAACATACCAAATAATGTCGGTGGATTCTAATTAAAAAAAAAAAGTTAGATAAGATCCTTCGAGTAATCTTAAAACTGCTTATCTTCAGTATTAAAAAGTACTTACTACTTGCCCTCCAGTGGCCGTTAATTTTTTTTCCCATCCTGTATAGGGTAAACTCGTCGATCGAGACGGGTTCGAACTGACCAGAAAAAGGAATATTTCATGGTTATCTATATTTTCGAGTAAATCAGCTTTGCTGAATTTATAGGATATTTTTTTTGGATAACTTCTAACATATTTGGGTCTAGGTCATAGGACTCATAAGTAAAGAAAAAATAGAAAGTAAAGAAAGGTCAAGTTAAAACAGCTACAGTGCCACACAGAATTACGCCATAAATAAGTACGTAATTTTTAAGTAATATCAATTTATATCAGTTACTAACTACTTAATAATGATTTGCTCACACGATGATACTGACGTCAGAGGGCGACACCACCTCATTCAACAGCAAACATTAACAGACACTACTTCATATAGTTCATGTATATACAGACTTATAGCCCCAATAATCTCCCAAAATTACGATCTGCACGTCTACATCCAATATCTCTCTTGATATAAATTAAATTACAGTTTAAATTACACACCCCTAATCCGTATTGTTAACAACTTCGGTTGGATTGAACAGTTTCAATTTTAATAACTTGCGTCCCCTACTGAAGGGAGTCCATACACACACATTTGAGAAACTTAACACTCTATGCACACGCTACGGATTGCGTAGGGTTGTCAATCAAATGCAATTTTTGTGAAACTATGTCCGATGCAGCTTTGAATATAGGAAATATTAACAAAATAACACCACGGGAAATCCAAGATCCCACAGTGCCTTAAGACCATAGTGTTTAACCAGTGTGTCTTGACCAATCAAATTACGGATCAGAGACCTAGCCGATAACACGAGAATAAGATATAAGTAGCACAGAGTGCCATGGAGCGGGCTATGCTAAGCATATCTCTTGCAGACCACATTCCCAACATAGAAATTCGTCGTCGTACAAAGGTTAAAGACTGAGTAAGCGGATAGCAAGGCTTAAGTGGAGATGGGCATGACACCTGGCCAGAAGGGATCATGGCAGATGGACAAAGCAGTGACGGAATGGCGGCTGAGAGAAGGGTGCAGACTGGTAAGCAGACCACCAGTCCGTTGGTCGGACGACCTTGTCAAGTTAGTCGGAGAGCAGTAGATACGTCTCGTATATAGATAAGACTGGAATAAGTGGCGTGAAGGAGAGAAGGCCTATACCCAACCACAGTTGGGTATAGGACCCCTCTCAGTGGATACGAGCTGAGATGAAAGCGAAATAAACTTAGTGTGTCATTTTCAACCACTTTGCAACTTAACACTAAGTGAAAAAGAGGTCAATTCTAGCCTACATCTGATACAAAAGTCTATACAATTTTCTCGCTTTCCCGTGGGTGTTTCTCTGTATAGTGCACGATTGCAACTAAATCGGGTCAGCAGTTAAGGCGTGACATTTTACAAATACATATCAATAGAGTCAGTATCAATTAAACAGAACCAACTCTTATTTGGCAGCCCTACCGAAGTTACTGCAGGACGCCTCCACACATGCACGCACAGTGGGGCTGTCCGTGCGAATGCGTTTTGTGGCAATAATCGGATAATGAACACACTGGCGCCGGTCAGCACACCCCTGTCTGTAACGCTTGCAGTCCACTGCGAGCCAAGCTATGCTTTGACCACCTAATTCTGACATAGTGGAATGCAAATAAACAATAAGATTACGAAGTAGACTACGTCGTAGTGTCCTAGAAGAGACGAAAAAAACGGAACCAAGAATGGACAAAGTCAATGGATATTAGTAATATTGTGAATATTTTTGTAAGTTTCCAACGATAGTTTTATCATTTGTACCGTTACTTACACATACAATATACATACATTATTACTTTGTCGGGTTTTAAGTAGAAAAGAATGAAATGGAAAACTCACAATTGTATACCAAAAATAAAGAGAATAAAAAAAACAAACAATTAAATTTAATAGGTGTGTACGTACGTGTATCTTAATTTTCCTTCGTGCGTATGTCCATAATTTCCACGATTACTTTTAGACCGCACTATAGTTTTACGTCCGCCCTCAAAGATGTCAAATAACTTTAAGTAACATTAAAATATGTCAAAAATCATACAAAAAGACTAATTTAATGGTATTTAAAGTTGAGAGAGGACTTTAGTAAGTGACAGTTAATTTTTTTCTTTTTAAATCGCACGGACGTGTTTGTTTTTCCACTCGCGTATCCTACAGTATACAACCACCTAATAAATTACACGCATCGATTGTTATTAAAGTTATGCTCCGGTTAATATAAAAAAAAAAAATCTTTGTTATCACTTTAATTGAATCGCGCATAATTTTAACTGAGTTAATTCGTTTGGATATACAAAAAGAGATAATGCATTGTTAGTAGAATATTGTTGGCTTGTACCAGTTGTTTCAAACCGCGTAAACTTGCTTTATTTTTTTGTTAAGCTATGGTTATTAATAGCGCAATTATGTACGGTTATTTTCATTATAGATTTGACTTATTTTTACTTACAGAAACTGAAAATGTGACTATTTTTTTTCGTTCTTTTAAGCTCCACCGGATAAGTGCATTTAACCAGTGTTAAATATTAAACATATTCAAGACTTTTTAGATTTTCTTTTTGGTTTCCCGCCGAAACTCCAAATGTGACGTTATAGAAATAAATAAACCTAGGACTAATTTTTTTTTATTTTGTCTGACTCAGACTTGTCAAAAATTTGAATATGATAATACTTGACACTGGTCGTTACACAAATCTGGCAAAGCCAAAACTGAAAAAAGCTTATTTAACTCAGATAATATATCGTATAAATATATATAAGTAGGCAAGTACCCGATCAAGCGCCCGTGTGAACATAACAATTGTCGATATTTACCGTCACAATAGTTCCGAACGCGGTAACTTTGTCGGGGGGTCTTTATTGATCGTATGGAATATTAGTTTAAGGTCCTTTCTGTCCCAAGGGGCTTTTCGGTCCCAAGGGGTTTGCGTGAAATTGATGCTATTGTCGCACCAATCGGACACAATGTGTGCCACGCGTGTGAGTTTGTGTGGAGGGAATTATTGCTAATATTTTCTCGTCAATAATAATAATTTTGAATTATCCCTTCCTGTCTCCTATTTAGGTCAAAGATTCAGCATTGCATTTCAATTCAGGGGGGTAATACAGCAAACACTGTAGGCACTTTTCATTATGCCAACGGCTTTTAGACGGCCTCCCTAGATACAGGGACTTTTAGTTGGGGGTCAGGGGGGTCAGGATCTATGTGTGTCATCGTGACGCGTTATTATTTAGAAATTATAATATACGCATACTTAATATGTGTGATTGTCAATTCAATGTTATTGCACCATGAATCAATTATTAAAGTGAAATTTTATTATACATACGAGTATGTATAGTAATTAATTATTAACAATACAATAAGACCGTGTATTTTATTAGATACTTTAAGTTCATCTAACTTTATCTTTGGTACTCATATGGTAATTAATACGAAAAGAAGATAAATAAATAAGTACTATTGTCTTTATCCAGTACATTATCAATTTTAACAAAAAATGGTCCAGTTCCCCAAATTACTAATTCGATGTTTTTCGCCGTCGCGGCGGGCTGTCGTAGCGTGTTAGTCATTCTGACACAAAACAGTAAGGGATAACTTTTACTTCGAAGCCCAGCTCAAAATATTAGTAAAAACCTTCAGAATAAAACATTAAAAATAATTCTATCACCCATAAAGCGGGCTTACAGAAACAAATCTTTACAACTTTTTAACCCAAAGATTTCGCCTTAAAACAATCCGAAGATTACGTCACAACTTGTAATCGGAGTTTAAAAAACGTTGAATATTTTAACACGGGGCCTAACTCTAAAAGTTTTAATCCATTGTTTGGGAAAGGATTACGGGCTCTTATCAGCGGGCGGTCGGGAGAGGATTTTTATACTCGTCTAGTTTCAATTAAGCGTCAGTTAATTCCGGCGCTAAGTGGTTGGTTTAAGTCGCGACTTAATTTATTTCCGGCCGCAATTTATGTCCGGGATTAATGTAATGAAATTCCCGCGGCAGCTCGCGGGCTAATTGGTGCTACCAATTGTCTAAATAAAAATTAAGCGAGGTGGAACAGACGATGAACGTGCGTATATATTAATACTGAACTAACTAACTGAGTTATTAGTTATATAAGTTAAACTGAATAGGACTGAAATTAAATTGAGTGTTCCCCATGAGAAAGTCACTGCATGCAGTAAGTATTCCATTACATTTATTAATGTAATCACACAGAAATCCAATTTCAATAAAAGTCTAACTGGCTGGCTAAATGCCCATATCGTGCTAAGCCAAAATATAAGAAAAAAAGCACTTATTTTGAATATAGAACACTACACTATACCCAACTGTGTCTAAACTATTGAAGCATTCGTCTAATCCACATAAAAAAAGGGCGAAGTGTTCGATTACAAGCCGAGTTCACTCGCAATACAATCAACATTACACGCGTGGCAGCTGTGGAACCCTAAATTACGGCCCGTTTAGCCGTAACGAAGGGTTCTTTACTTTAACAAAAAAAATAAAAGAATACGAGGACGAAATTGACAGTTTAATCTGGCGAGTTGCAAGCCTGGCTGAATGGGGTGTGTGCGTTGTGCAGTGAAAACAAAAAAAGGAAATGGAAAACTAACCATTCGGCCAGTAACTTTAACAAGTAAACCAATATTCACCAGTACTTGGAATAGATAAATGATGTTGTTTCAAAATTATGCAATGTAAAGTCATTAACAAATATGTGTGTAACAGTACAATTATTATTTATTATTGTAGTACATCAACATAATTATAATACAGAAATTCGCAGCAGTAAGGTTTTATTTACCAATTTCTTATTTTTGGTATGGCACCTTCCAACATAAATCATAACACTAAACTGTCTCCTGCCTACGGCAAAGTTAACTGAGCACACATATGTTAGCGAAGTGATTAATGGCATACAGACTTTATTAATAGCCTAAATGACTCACCCGTAAGACCTAGTCCGGCGTCTCAGGCAATAAAACAGCTATACATACGATACGAGCGACCATTTTATACTAAACCAAACCATCAACAATAATCACTTCAGAGCCCTACACTACCCTATAAAATATTTACTTATTTCGTAAAAGCGGGAATACATTATTTTTTACTCTATGGAATTTCAAAGGCAATCACCGTTGCCAGCAGGAAAAAAGTTAAAAAGATCGGTAACTGGCTGTTTTGAAATGTTTCATTCCGTTTCCGAATGCACTTTTTAGTTTTTGAATTGAGATTCGGCCAGTCTTTATTTAGTAAACATAGTTCACTGATATTGTACAGAACAACTTGGTATTGCCATGTAGAAAAAAATCTATTAAAAATTTAATTTGGATTAAAATATACTAAAATCGCAATCATAATATTCCTATCAACTAAATAATTTAGGTATAGAAATAAATAGGGTTGTTTTTAAAATGTTGGTTTACTCTCAGTAAATTATAATTGGATATAATATTATTCTGGATATTAGATATCTTATTAAACTTTACCGGTCTGTATCTGGCAGTGATGATAACGATAACCAAGCGCTTATTGAAAATCAACAACGTATTTTTTTACAAAAAAACACAACAAAATTATCTGGCAACACTAAGACTAGTGCGCCAGTCGCCACTAACTGCCGTACGTAACCGATGTTTACAGGACCGTAGCTGGCACGTGTGGTACCGACCTACACGTGTTGATACAATAACATCGCGATCAAAGACCCGTGTATTGCGCTGTCCAAACTTGTGATTAATTTATAACCAGCCAACTACTACATGGTATAACTGGCTTGTGTCAGTTTCAACAGTCAGGATTCCATATTTGAATTAATTTTACGAGTGATTTTTAAATCTTCAAGGACTATAACTGCCAATGTTTTGATATTAAGCGAGACGCGTTTTTTTAACGTCACGTTTACAAATAATTTCGCAATATTTCGCCTTATTGTAAAGATATTCTGCAATAACCCTTACTGCATGCACTTGTAAATGAGTAGAGTAAATTTGCATACGTTCCGATGGAATGTCTGCAAATTTGTTCTCCAATTAAATTTACATAAACGTAGTAATTTCAGAGCTATCTAATCTCTAGCAGGGGGATAGAGGACCTAAGTTTGTCGAAATAAAAAGGCTTGATCGTGTTTTGTTTGCTCTTTGAAAATATCGAATGAAAGCGAATACTACTACGGAATTCTAGATAACAGGCGATGCAACGTTTCTGCTTTCTTGCTAGTAAAGAACTGAATCAATACGGGAGCACAAATACGGGCTGGGAATTAGGCAACCAACCCTGGTCTCCGCTGATAGAGGGTGCGTAACCAACCCCAGTAGATTTTCCCGTTATGCAGTAAACAGCCAATGCGATCCCCTTTATTGGAAACTTGTACTTAAGTTGTAAATACTCTTTGGCCGAATAGAGAAATCAACGAAATAGGATTGAATTTTTACTTTGCAGTTCGATTTAAATTGGTCGTATTTAGAGAATGTATTAAAAGAAAAGTACATACTTTTGTTAAAAAAAATTGATTCTATAAGGAACTTTGATACAGTTAATGGCAACTCTAATTTTGTTGTCACCACAACGTGCTATCTAATTATGAACTTGAATGTTAAATGAAGAAAAAAAACAACATTTTAGACGTCAATTTTAAACACGCGGGAAACCAAAAGAAGTTTTAACTTAAATTATTATTAATGTACCCTGGCTGAATACACAAACCACGCGAAGAAGAAAATTAAAAAGAGCGGCAAGATTCTTTAAAAATAATAAAATAAATTCCTAATCTTTATCAAAGCGGACTTTAACGAGGTCAAGAAAACCTAAAGAGGCTAGGTCCAGTTTATCCTCACCCGAATAAATTTTGTCGTGGATAGCATTAGAGATAGCTCCTACACGCTTGTAAGAAGCCACCGAAAACCGTCTGGGTTATGTCCTTGGAGGAAAAACGAACCGTCTTCGATTCAAGTGGTTGGAAAAATATGTATTAGATACCATTTCTGGTTTTTAGTATTTATAATTTTAATAAAGGCAGATCTTTGTTATAGTGGTAGGCCTCTTCTGCAAGATACCGCCTCGGGAAGTACCACGCGTTACCAGATATTGATCCACCAAGCAGTAGAGTGCAATATGCAAACATTACTGTGTTCTGGTTTGAAAGGCATTGCTTCCAGCGAAATTATTGGGCATATGAGACTTTAGAACCGATGTCTAAGGGTGACGAGCGCAGTGCAGTGCCGCGCATGATCATGCAATGCAAATTTCTGGGTGGCACTGTAACTGCTATGTGCAGTCGTAGCGCTTATCATCGGGAGAAAGACTTGCTCGTCTCGTAACACAGTCAAATATAAAAAAAGTCCTGTATGATGTATTTTTTTGAGGTGTTCTTTTATTTGTTGAATTGATTTTGTTAATTTAGTACCAGAAGAAAATACGAAATTTTCAAATTTTCAAATGAACGCGGATTACGCGTTTATTTGAAAATGCAAAATAATAAACATTATAATATATGATTACAAAAAAAAGCTTAGATCTGGTAGGAATAAAATCATTGTCCAATGGAAATAAGCAACTTTTACAAGATGCCACGTTATTTTGACTTCTATCTATCTATATATAAAAAAATGTTATGTTGGTTTGTGTACGCTTCTAAAACTCAAAAACTTCTGCACCAATCGAGCTGAAAGTTTAGCATGATATATAATCCGCATCAAGGATTGTTTTTATCTATTTTTTTCATCAGTGACATATCAGCGAATGTGCGAATGTACCACAGCGAAGCGTGCCAGGGTACACCTAGTTACCTATAAAAACGATTGAGAATAGAACCTTTAATATCCAAAATTAAATGTTACCATCGAAACGGGAATAATAAATATCTTACAATGTCAATGGAAATCGCTATTTTTAACCGACTTCAAAAAGCAGGAGATTCGATTGTATATTGTTTTTATTTATAATTAAAAAAAAACCTAATTGACACACACATGGATGTTTTTAGAAGAATCACATCACAGATACAATACTTATCTCACACAGTAAAAGGGATACTCACGCGCTCAGAATTTTTTATCAGCCTTCCACTAAGTAACCGATTCGTTCGTCTGAAATCGTCCTAAGAGGGACTCACCCTTCGTAAGTCACCCTCGTCACCGGCACAATGGTCGTCACTAACGCCGGGTCCCGTCCAAATGAGAGTCAAGACTTTGCAAACGCACAGGGGAGAACGCATCTGGCATTGCGGATTGCGGCACCCCTACGTGCTGCTAGTTTCGTAGAACTCTTTGACCATTCTGTGAGCCTGGTACATTCGTGCGTGAACGAAGGTATTTTGACCTTTTTCCTGTTGTCCTATGCCAGTGAAACATTTAATTTTATACCTTAAACTCGGTGCTTCTGTAACTAGCGTTTACCCACGACTTAAACAATATTTAAAAAAAAAGTACTGTTCAAACTATCTAAATACCAAATTTTATCAAAATCCGTTCAGCGGTTTAGCCGTGAGAAAGGAGCGAAACAGAAAATGAGACAGAGAAACCGAGTCACTTTTGCTTTTATTCTCAGAAGGATAATAGTGACTCGTGTTTATACTGTCAAGTTTGAAGATGTTCAACAAATGGTCAAGTTTATAGTTGAAGAAGGTATAATTTAATCAAATGGCTATCCGGCACTTCAGGTTGATCAAACTGAGCCCAAATACCATCAATCTACTATTATAGACACTTAGTTCCGTTATCTACCTTCCGTCTCTATCAACAGATCAGCTCGCTGTCACCACAATATTGTATTGTCATAGGAATTTGAAACTCAAGCAAAATTCAACTCAATTGAACAACGGAAAGTGGGTTAAAATGACTTGCGAGGTTAAATCTAAACACACTTGTACCATAGTAAAAAGAGTAAAGTAAGTTTGCTTCTAAGAGATATGTTTCTATTATGTTCTTACCACAGTGTAAAGAACAACAAATAATAGTTAGAGTGGCTGTGCACGTACTAAGCAATAACTATAAAAAAAAAAACTGCCGGCCAGAAAAAGTTCTAATTTTGGTTTTGGCGGGAAAGTGAAAATGTGACTTTGTGTTTTTTTTGTTCTTTTTTCTCAAACTTGCGTATAATATTGGTGAATATCCATTGAGTGTTCGTTAACGTGTAGGCAAATGATATAAATAAGCTAAAAAATGTGCTGGGACACAGCCATATAAAAGTAAATTAAAACTAAAAAAATATTTCATTAATATTTCACATATAAAAGGTATTTAAAATAATATACGAAACGTAACTCTCTCTCTTTCTATCTTCACTAACTTATATCTCGCTCTCAAGTTCCGTTTGCCCCGCCCGATCACATTTTTCGTAACGCATTCACCAGCTTACTCCCCAAGTCAACCGTGCTTATATAGAGGTTTTACTTCAAAAACGTGCCTTTTCGTGTTCTCTTCAATACTCTCAAAAATATACAGTAAAGCACCAACAACTTTACTGAATCGTGAATTTGACTAAACTACTGACTGGGACTTGATATTTGGACTAAATTTAAAAAAAAAAAAATTTTTTTAATACACCAGCCTGGCTAAACGCACCAACCGCGCGGAGCCAAAACAAAAAATAAAATAAAAACTTCGGTATCCACGAGTATGCCTAATTAACCCATTGATCTCAAGTTTGTACCGGGGGTAGTTTATCTCCTTGATGTATGCGCGCGACACGGTCGGGGGCTAACAAAAGTCCGCTGATAACATATCGGTGGTGGGCAATTTGTCTCGGTTATTTATTACCGGCCAGTAATTAGAGTTATCTCACGCATCATGACGATTATGAATTGGAGAGGGTTTATTTAAATTTTTATTATTAGCTTACATAATAATAATTACACGTCGCAATCACACAGTTTCTGACCCTAACTAGGACTCCCTGTATCTAAGGAATCAGATGGACCATGGTCCTATAAATGTTCTGGGTTAAGATTAAGGCATTGAAGATTTGGCGTCGTTCTGGATGGCACTTCCACTGTTATGGGTGGGCGTGGCGCTTACCATCAAGTGAACGACCCGTCCGTATATTTACTCTGTTGTGTAAAAAGAAAGTATTTCATTTTCGTTGGTAAATAGACAAACAAATTACATCGTAATTGTTTTCTCTACAGAATCCCATTTACTTTTCCTCTGAGGCTTTTACTATTATACCGAAACAGGTTGCCAATTACGAAAATATTACTAAGAAATTACGTAAAATATTACTAAGAAAATGCGAAATTTAATGAATTGTAGCGACTGAGGCCTTTAGGCGAGAATTAATGAGCTTAATAAAAAGTTTCGTTTTATTTTAAACTATAAGTTTTCAACTAGACAATTTAAGTATGTTAAGTTATAAACAATGTATAAGGCAAACTATTAACAGGCGCGATGGCGGTCACGGCTATCTAATCAATTATCAATTTGTACGGAATATCACCGCAAACGGCACTGCTCTGCCACCGCTATCGCAATATCGCGATACTTTCAATGCTTTACAATCACATACATACTCGTAAATCCTGACCCCTAACTAAAATTTCCTGCATCTAGGGACTCTAGAACTACGAGGACTATGCTTTCACAAGCACCCGGACCATAGAAGAAACAGAACCGTAGGCAATCTTCATAGTACGGTATTTAACGCGGATTTTAAGTGTGCACGTCTGTACGTACGCATACAGCACGCACAAAGGGATGATAACCACCAGTAAATAAATCGTAGCATTCTATGAAGATAATCCACTTTTATGTTTCTACTGTGGTCAAATTCAGATTAAACCATCAAAGATCAAAGACAAACGACAAGACGGAGCAAAATCCAAAATGTGTAACGTTGAAACGCTCCCACCAGACACGCAAAAGGATCCTTCAAACCATTGATAGAGAAAGGGAGGAAGGGACTAAGGCAAGTGCCGAACAAACATTCGTCCGTGCAGACAGCTGTTTGCCTACACGTCCATTGTGGAGCCTAATGCTACCGAGTCCATTGTCTTCTGGTGCTGCCATATGTGACGATTTGCCAGATAGTGAGGGTAAATTCACAAAATAGTGTCAGTGATTGGGGACTTCCTAAGATGTAAGGAAATGTATTTGAGCCTGAAAAGATCTGAAAGAGATTATTTTTAGCAATCATGCTGTTCACTATCATACCTTCTTCTAGATTTTTGTTCAAATCCAAGTAATCTAAGGACACGTGGGTTTCCATTTTAATCTCTCGTCATGCTATACACACTATCCAACAAATTTGCGCAATATAACTTTTAACTCCGCATTCTAGAAAGACAAGATCTAGCGGTGGTAGCCTAGTGGGAGAACGTCCGCCTTCCAATCAGAAGGTCGTGAGTTCAAATCCCAGTGCGGGCACGTACCAATGTGCTTCTGTAAAACATATGTACGTAACTATCACTCGCTTTTCGGTGAAGGAAAACATCGTGAGGAAACCCACATACCTACCCGAGAATTATTTCGGAGGTAGGTAGATGATCCACCAATCTGGACTGGCCCCCCGTGGTGGATTATGGCCTAACCCTCCTCACGAAAGTGAGGAGAGACCCGTGCCCAGCAGTGGGACGTTATGGGTTGATGATGATGATTCTAGAAAGACAATTAGTTTAATCTCGACTTGAGCGGTAGAGTGGTTTGAGTCTCGTTTTCTACGGAGATTTCCACTCAAGTCAAAATTCAAACTGAGCATTAATCTGGAATACAGATCTTAGTGGTAAGTTATGTTTTTTGATAGAAAGTGTTTATGAAACGTGTTAGCATGGCGAGAGATAAAAATAAAAACCATGCTGCTTATATGACTTGGAGGTTTCTTTGAAATACTTCCTGTTTCTAATTTAAACATTTACAATTATGACGAGCGAGCGGAAATGAAACGAATCAGAAAAAACCTCTCACAGACCCACAAAGGAAATATTTCAGAAATCATTTTACCTTGTTCATAATATCCATCCTCGGTTATTATAATACATAAATTCAAAAGACAGGAGGAAACCGCGCGAACTTAGTCTGGAGGTCAGATTCGGGTTACAAAGTCAGGAAGGAAAAGTCCCCCAAAGTTTGTCCGAAAAACCGGGAAAAACCCGAAAATTCTAGTTGAACATTCTGTTTCCGACCGAGGGCCGACGCGTAAATATTATTCGGGACTGTTCCTTTATTCTCTTTGTTTCAGACGTTTCATTATTTGCGGTCGGAGGTGGCTCGGCGAGTTCCGCGTCAGATACACTCCAAATTAAAAAAAATACGAACCCCGATTTACGACACAACAAAAAGGCGAATAGCAATTTCCCCGTGACCAAAAGAAAAACTCCTAATAATGAGCGTAAACAAGATTTCAAAACTTCCGCCTTTTGATATAAAAGAAACAAAGAACTCTAATTTGTGTATTTCTTTCTTCCAACAAAAGTAATTGACGAATTTGTGCAAATAGAAATACGGTTGGGGGAGTGAGTAACGCGTAATTAGTCGTGTAGAAGTATGCTGGGAATGCCGATGGTTCGCAAATTCCTTTATTTCTTTTATGAGATCTTTGCCCTTTTGAGTGGAGGAGAAATACAGCCCCGTAATTTGCGAGCTTTGACTGATATTTGGGGATGATCGGGCGTCAGATGGCGCAATATCGGAGGTCCTAGTTTTACGCGTGGGTACTTGCACAAAATGCGGACCTTTCTTGAGGGTCGTAAAACAAAAAGGCATCTGTCATGGATAGGCTGTGCTTAGCTGTAACTACATGCGGGTAGTTGAAAGTTTTTGTGGAGTAAGCGAATTTTTGTAAATCTTGGGTTTTATTACACAGCAGCAAAATTGAGACTTACCGTTGCCATTTTGGGTGAGATGAAATTGGTGTTCGGGATAGCACTTGTCTGAAACAAGAGAAATGGTAAATTAATAATTTATATTTAAGATAATAAAAAGAGCGTAGTGTTTATGTCAAAACGGAATTTAATGTCCTTAGCCTATGCGAAAAACGTCTAGGTGAAATCGGGGTTGACTTAGTAGATTTGCATACCCGATAAAAGTTACCATATGCTTCAGTAGTCTGGCTATATTTTTTAATAACGAGTGAGGATTAAAGAGTTACTTTTGGAGGTGGGAGGGATATGTTTGGAAGTCATCATCTGAACGTTTCCGTGCTTCGGAGGTCAACACATACCGATTGCTGAGCAGCCTGTCAATTTATTCCAGAGATAGGTAATTATTATTAATTATCATTAGATAGGTGGTGATACTGCAAATAGTGGCCGAGTGTTCGTCTGTACGCTTCACAACCGGGCTCGATCCTCAACCAATGACTTATCCTCGTAAGTTAATATGCTGATTTCCATCACTCTGTGCTTCGAAGGCAGTTGGCAGTTGCTATCGGTCCCAGTTATTATCAGAAGCTCAGAGACTCTACCTGTCTAAGAAACTCTGACGCTGCAACAGACCTAGCTATCGCAAAAACCTAAGAAATATACTCCAATCTCTCCATAAACACGCTCCCAAACTAGCTACTCGTAACATGGCATTTCCAAGGTAACTTAATAAATGACACACATGTTTCCGCCGTCGCAGGTGCTACTGTTTCAGGCTATTGCTCTGACAAAGAGGGCTTCTTAGACCCAGCGCCCTTACAGGATTGATATATCCTTTTCTTGATTGGAGTGGAGGAAGGTTGCTTTAGTAGGAGGTAAAATGGCGGCGGTAAAGCTGAATGATTGAAGTGACTTGCGGAAGTGGATACTAATCGCTTCTTATGAAAACTCACAAGGAATGAGGCGGGCAGGTTGTTCGCTTGAGGGTAAGCGCCACGGCTGCCAATAACAATTGCAATGCCATTCAACTTTTCATAGCACGAATGTACTGCACTCGTCACCCTGAGACATTGGTTCTAAAGTCTCATATTATGTTGCTAACTATTCTTCTACGTTATTTACTTAGATTTATGTATGTTTTAATTGACAGCCAAAAATAACACCTCGCGCACTTATATCATAAATCGCTTCATAACATGCGTGTATTCAATTCATTATGAAAATATAAAATCCATTTACAACGTTCTGAACAGTCCCGTTATAAATAAATTTTCGAATGTCCGCGAAACACAAATCGGGATCCCACGGGTGTGGACGTATCCATGATTTCGTTGCAAAAAGGACTACACGAATATTATAAAAGCTGCATGATGAAAAGACTACCTAATTAGTTAAGGTGCTTCTCAAACTATTTTTGAAATGCGATTTGGTAATGGGTACATTTTGCATCCTTCAAATCGTCTTAGGCAAGCAGCACGCAAAAAATTGCCGTATTTACTTACCTTAATTTTCATTGAACATGAATTCTAGTTTTGAATTTATAATATTAGGCAGAGATACTTCATTCTGAAGGAAAATTCTCGTCAATTCGAAACAAACCCCTGCAATGTGTACCTTGCCTCCCTGACCCTGAATACGTCCACAAGGGTGGCCATATTTCAAGGGAGACGGTCCCGTGTCCGCGTACGACATGAGACGTGTCGACACCTTTTTGCGCTTTTTGGCGCACGCGTGCACACAGGAGTACGTGGTCCGGCTTTATGGCATTTTTAATAGATAAATAGCTCTTTGTTCCCTGACGTGACATGAGAATTTTAACAAAACGCAATGCGCACTGTGCGGCTATCGCGCTGCAGTAAATTGGGATGTTCTCCGTGTCTCGTTTGTAAGCTCGGTGGTGTAATGTGGTATTTTTGTTAAGTTACTACACGGCATTATTACTTTGCATCGAAATGCAATGTGACTACTCTCACAAACATATATAGGTATTTTTTGACTCAACAGAACCCCGAATGTAGGTAAGTTGGGCAAGACCAGATTTGCTCTTCAAAGTTAAACATGAAAATGCATTTGTATGTAACAAACGATGAAATAAATGCTTTTTCCAGCCAGCGGTATTTTTTTAATATGCAATGGATATACATAAACGGTTCTTTTAAAATGTGTGCGAGTTCTACAGTATTGTTGAAGAATTTGAGGAGTTCGATGGCAGTCTTTATGAACATATCAAATAGAAGGACGTCGCAACGCCGAAAGTGTTGGCAGCGTGTGTTTAGCGGAAAAATGCAGCAGAAATAAGATCTACTTACTGCGCAAGTTGTACTAAACAGTGACGTTATTAGAATTATTAAAATATCGGTCTGAATGTGTGGGTGAAGCTTGTGCGTATGTGCGGACCGGCAGACCCTGCGTGCTTCACTTTCAAAGCTGGCACCAACACAACGCCAAGGTGCGTGGCAGCCTCGTGATTACGTTCGACAAACGTAAAACTCCTTCAACATTCTCTTACGCGAAAATTGTTCCAGATAAACAAAGTCGCATCTGGCGCTAAGACATTAAAATCATATCCTCGCATTATCCGAACAAAGAACGAGTAGGTCGAGCACTTCCCCGCACCGATACGCACAACACATAAACACGCCCCACATTAATATTACCACCCCAAGTTACGAGTTCCCAGTTTCATTACACACCTTCTAAGCAAATGCGTCATTAAAAAGCCGAGGCACGTAAATTCTAAAGCCGCTTGTAAGAGCCGACTTGTTCTTGATTTATATTTTCCAGACGTCAGTCAAAACAAATACAGGCGCACACTTAGACACTTTCAGGAGATGTGGAGAGAGTGAAAAATGATCTCGAATGCCTGCGGTGGCTAACCCCCGTATCGTTAGTCGTTGCGTTCATATTTCCTCCACTCGACCTCCATCGAGGGCCCTTCGAGCGTCCCTCCAATAGTTTCTCATGTTTGGTATGATCAGTTCAACTTGTCCAGGTACCTCGACAATCCTAGTATCAGGAATCCTTGAATATTGGGATGGAGTAGAGGTATTTGGCATCATCATATACTTCCAAGGGGTTTTCTGCATCCCTAATATACCTCCGCGATGGGTAGTTTTACACACTGTCATAATAAACGTAATTTATAAATTTTACAAACATGAATAATCGTAGATGCGGGTTCCAGGAATCCTCAAGGTAGATCGTGAGGTACCATGACATGACAGATGGATAGTTTCCCTCATATGAGGATTTTGTCAAGGGAAAACCCCAGTGGATGAAATTGTAACGCCTAAAAGTACCAAAACTCACTTTCGGGGTTGGAGTGGAGGCAAACAGTCAGGAGCAACGCCTAAAGATACGGGGGTCAGGAAGGTTACTGCGTCGGAAGGCCTTCATAGACTGCGAGATTTCAATTGGCTTTTGTTTAGTGTAAGCTTGGATGTAAGTTTATTACGGTCTAACCTGTACACAATCTACAGTCACTGCGACACATAACGATGCTACAAGTTACTTGATCCTTCCATTTTGCATTTTCTACCCATCCAATATCTTGCTAACATTGCTGTAGCCATCATGTATACCAATTTTGATACAGACCGTATGGGTGTTGTGCTAGCCAGTACCTACATGGCCGGCAACATGGGCCATATTGCCTTTGTGGAGAGGTGGAGACAAGCCGCAGCGCCCGCTTAAATTATTTATCCTCTCGAAACTGAACGAGGATATTCTCGAGTTATGTAGTCATCCCGAGAGACAAAGCACGGGGTTCAGCGCGGCACCCGTGAGCCATAATCTATTAAGCAATAATAGCGCTAGTTCCAGCGCCGAGGTGCCGCGGTCGCTCCAACTTACGTCTAATTGGCGGTGAACAAAGGACATCAGACAATGGCGGATACGACCCGGCTAATGGCGAAGACATCTTTGTACATCGAACTATTTCAGTAAATCCTGCATCGGCGCTGCAGTTTGTCACTGCGTTCGATTTGGATTAGCGCTGGAAAGCTATAAATACACGGACACTAATGCCTGTGACGCTAACACGATATGCGCCAAGGATTTCAGCGCTGAAAGCGCAAACAGACTGTTTTGTCGGCGTACATGGGAATAGCGCGTGATGATTTACGATTGTCATCGCAATGGGGTTTATTACCGAAGCGACGGGCACGATCGCACGGGCCCGTCGATTTTCTCGGTTTGGACAACTTTGAATGAGAATATCCTCACGTGCAAGCGAAGCCAGATGGAAATGTGGAATAGTCGTCTAGTCGCCGCACTTGGTGCACGGAATAAACACGACATTTGCATTGCCGTCGGCGAGGCGGGCGGATTGGAATCCAAACTGGCATAAAATAATCTTCTAGATAATAATATGATGTCTAGATATCAGAATCGGGTAACGTGCCAATTTGCACGATTTCACCACAATTGGGTTTCATACTCGTGAGACAAATACGTAGGTAAGTCAAACCATTCATAGGTTTCAGAAATTACGTGCAATTCAGTCTCAGGTGCGAATCTCTCCAGGAACAGTCCTGATATGAATTCTGAAATAAAATGTGTTTAAATGATCAGGAGAAAACTAGAACAAGCTTACAACAAACTTTACCTCTTTATAATATGAGTGTACTTAATAATATGCCAAACCAAAATGTACATGTCAAAATGCATCATTTCAAACAGCAGTATTCTAAACACAACGCGAGCAAGTTTCACCTTGCATTACCGTCACCTGAGTTATTTGCTCAGTATACTGTTTGCCCTGACTCCGCCCGACCCATTATAATATTCCGCTTATAAGCTGTCACAGCGCCGAATGAACGTATTACCAATATTTCGACGTGCCGCCTTCATCTGCAGTAGACAGCTGGGAATATCGAGATGGCAATGCATAAAATTTCATAGTTGCCGCTGGAATGTACGTGCAGCAGTATGGGCCGCATGTAGGGCACGTATCGAAACTTCTAGTATTATCTAGTATTCTATTCTAGACGGCTAGATGCGAGATTTATCATCACTGGCATTTTCATCCATCTATGGTTGTTTATGTCCGGACCGGGCCCCCGTGGTGGATTATGCCCTAACCCTCCTCACGAAAGTGATGAGAGACCCGTGCTCCGTGCGGACGATATGGGTTGATGATGGTTTTTTGTGTAGATTGTAACTCCCCCCCTTCTTCTTCTCTCCCCGCTTTATATATTTACTCTACCTCATAATATTTTTTTTTCGAATTTAAAATAATTAACTAAACTTAAATAAACTTAAACTAATCATCTAAACTCCTCGCCTCAACCTAGTCTCTCTCTCCTAATAATAATCATGATAATAATACATTACAGTACAGTACAGTACTAATACGTTCAGTACAGTACTATAATAATAAGTTCAGTACAACTCCACTAACTCCGCACCTAACTCACTCTCCTCTATTCTACTTTACCTTACTTTACTTTACCTTTGCTTACTTTATTTTACGTTGTTTTGGCCCGATGATCGTCTAGTAACCCTTCGTTGTGTTCCGCGTGTAGTAACCTAAACTCTTTGAGTGGTCAGTATGGCTTCGCAATCCGTCAGTAGTCAATATCACAAGAGATAAATAATTCGAATTTAGGTTTCGCTGAATTAATACCATTCGTTTTCTACCATTCCTAAATTATTATAAGGCAGCCCTAAATAAACTCAACCTAATATTCTCGTTCCGTTCTACCTCTCATCAAATCCGTATTATCTAAATATCTGACAAAGTAGATCTTAATCCTAGCCCTTCGTTGTCCCATATATAACCTTTCATTCAAAATTATAAATTAATAATCGTCAACCTTCCATCAACTTTTCATCAACCTTACATTTTTCGTAACTCATCAACCTTTCGCTCGACCTTATAGTTTTGTAATTATCACGAGAGTCTATGATTAAAACTTCCATTCTGAATCTACGATCATGACAGCGGCTATGACTTAGAGCCCCGCCCCGCCCTAAGTTGTGAATTTCGTCGGACCAGACTTGGATATTCTCCACCGCTTGTCGGGATTAAGTACCGCCTCGCAGTTACGAAATCTCGACGGAAAGTATTTACTTTCATTTAATTTACTATGTTTGTCTATCTGTGGTCTTCCATCAAATTTCAATTCATCGTTCTATTATCCGTCACTCTCACAGGACAAATGACACTGACAGCAGCTAACATCGCTCCATGACAATAAGCTTACTTGTCAAAGTCACCCGTCCGAACTCATTTAAACAGATGTGAAATCTTTATGTTATCGCTAGAAAATACCGTGAAACTCGCCTATTACTATAAGTCTAGTATATCTAAGCAAGAGAACTTCATAAAGAGGGACTTCTTTTCTTTTATCTAAAGAGTATTCAGGGTTCGATCTCATTCATATCCGGTTCGTAAACAATCTCACAACCTCCATTCATGATTCAACGAGGATGAAGGGTTATCAGCGGACATAACCCCCGCCATGGTCGAATTTCCCATCCTTCTTATCAAAGCATCTAGTTTATGCGGTTCCTCAATCCCACTTACTTACTTTAGCAAAAGGGAAAGAGGCCCCAGTATTTAGAGATCTAAAATCTCGTTAAATCTATCCTAACTCTACCTACTAGGCGCAACTACATAATACATTAGGCTTTATTTACCCATCTGTACATACGCCTAGCTTATTTAGCTTAATATGGGACTATTGTCCAGGTTTCTATTTGTAGAATTATATTATGTGGTAAGAGGTCATATCTTTCCCCCGGTGTAATAATACTGGTTTTATTTAGTTAGTATTTCAGAAGCATTGTTCTAAGGTTTAAGGATATTTTTCCTTTAGGTGTAGGTAACAACAATGATTTATTGTTTCAGGTTATTTCTCATTGGAAAACCTAGGAATTGTTTTAATTCCAGAAAGTGTCAGTTCGTCTAGATAATTCTGTAACACTAAGATTTCTAGTGTGGAGCTGTAGTTCTTTCCATATCTATTCATGGAAGGATTCAACATTGGAGCGATTCAAGTTGAAAGTAAGCCTCAGTTAGTGACTTTCGAAGAGCCTTATGGAGAATCTCACTCTTTTTTAGTCATAAGAAAATCCAGGGAAGGTAATAGGTCATTGCCCATAAGTAGCCAATCCAAAAGAGACAAACTTAGTCATATCTGTCGTCCATTGCCTTTGTGCAATTAATTAATTTTAAAATCAGAATTATTCTTTCCGAACCAAGCCTAAGTTAAATTATAGTTAATTTATCCAGATATTTACTATATTTATAAGCAGGTTACGTTTAACCTTGTAGTTTCATTCAGAAGTCCTAACTTATTGTGATTTAATTGATTCCTTTATCAGTTATGTTTAGTTTTCATCGTTCATTTTCTTTCCGTCACAAATTATATTAATTTCTTATTTGTTTTCCCAGATGTTTTCTTTATGAGTATGTAAAGTTATATTTAGGCTCTATAGTATTGTTATGATGAATAATAAAATGATTAAACCATATTACAACTTCTTTCATTCAAAGTAGGTACATATGTAATGATTAGTCTTATTGATTTGATTGACGGATATAACATTGTTTAGATGTTTGCTTGTTCATGTTTGACCTAATAACTCTGTAAATCTATCACAATATAGTCTGTAGTATTACAATTGATTCCCAAGGAAGTTTATGTTTCACCAGTTCATTTCTTTGTCATAGTATCTTTAATTTCCCCGAGTGTTCGTTTTATATTTTGTTGTGTTGGCTTAATTTTATATAGTTTCCTATAGTTTAAGATAACCCTGTCTTACAGCATTAATACCTCCCTATCAGAAGAACCCCATGCTAAAGACATGTGTGCTGTGTGTGTGTGTGACCCCACTCTCTTATAATCCAGCCAGCCCATAGGCACCCACGAACTACCCATGATTAGCACCTCCAATCGACAACACTATAACCTTGCCAGCACACAGATACCTACGAACCTTCTAAGGCAACCATCTTCCATTGATAACACTATAACCCAGCCAGCACACAGATACCTACGGACCTTCTACGTCCACCATCTTCCATTGATAACACTATAACCTAGTCAGCACACAGATACCTACGAACCTCCTACGACTAGCATCTCTTATTGATGTCACTATAACCTAGTCAGCACACAGATACCTACGAACCTCCTACGACTAGCATCTCCTATCGATGTCACTATCACATAGGCAGCTCACAGGTACATACGAACCTCCTACAGCTAGCATCTCTTATCGTTAACACTATAAACTAGCTCATAGGTACTTACGAATCTCCTGTGGATAGCTCCTCTTATTGATAACACTATAACCCAGGCAGCTCACAGGTACTTACGAATCTCCTATGGCTAGCTCCATTTCAACTCGCCATCCGACGCGCCCTATCAGTGTCAGTAAGAATCTGAACCTTCGCAATGCCACTCATACAAACCCTGGCCCTAATATCACTTCCCATCTTCCCAGCACAGCTTTTAAAGATTACTAAATCTCCTCAGGAAGAGACCCGACGATCCACGGCCCATATTACTACGCACTTTTCACTGAACTTCACCATTTTCTTTCACTTTTCTCCGCGACCCCCGCTCACTTCAAGGACTCCTAGGCGTCCGTCCCTGATTTTCCCCCTAAAACTCCTACTTTCCACTGAACTTCACCATTTTCTTTCACTTTTCTCCGCGACCCCCGCTCACTTCCAGGACTCCTACGGGACCGTCCCTCACTTTTCCGCTCAAACTCCTACTTTCCACTCCACTTCACCATTTTGATTTTCTCCTTTTCTACGCACGTCCGTTCTCCTCGCAGTTTCGCAAGCCCCGCCCAGAGACTCTCGCGCCTCTCTCCATAGCCAAACTTAACCTCCCCTTTGCCACCATAGAGTTTCTACCTGTGCAATAATTTGCTTTTTCCAAATTGAATGCAATATTTATGTGTAGCCAAAATCTCACTAATCTGTCAATGCAAATCTCAGTATTCTGCCAAAAATTGATAAATGTGTATTTTTATTTTGTGAAATGTAGCGAGTCCAATTCGGGACCGTTACAAGATTGTCCCACTTTATTGACCGCGGTCTATATTACTGACCACCTAATTCAATGACACTTGAAATTTTGACTTTTTTAGCAATTAAAAACATAAAATTAATATAATAACTTGACACTGGCTTAACGCACAAACAGATTCAAACAAAAAAAAGTACAGTAGAGATTAATAAGCTTAGGTGTAGAGTTAACCGGTGCACCAGCATCTAATAAGCGGCTGTCACTGAAGAGACGTTTAGCTTTATAACGTCTAAGTTAGTTGGTCTTGCAGATGGCGGAAGTTCTAAACTTACAAAATGTGGAGAACTGCGATACGCAATCGACAGCATTAGCTATTTACGCTCCACCATTGCACGCACGATTTAAATTGACAGATGTAATGATATCACGATTAAAAAAAAAAACCCGCAGCAGCGACACTGCCTACCGCTCCAATCGAGCGTAGGCACATTTATTACAGATCGCTGCAATATCCATACAGTATCCAAAGTGCGACCGAGACGCCGTTCCAAGAATATAATAATAAATAATGCGCTTATCTTTACGCATTATCCACCGAGGGATGGGTTCAAGTGTTCTAAACGCCGTTATGGTGGAAGTTAGGAATGTTGCTAGCACTTTCGGGGGTTACTCCCTGGCAAATGGCGTGATGGTGTCAATGTTTTTATTTTGGAAGGGAAGCTTTTGGCACTTTTGCGCAGCAAGCTGTCATAAAATAATGTTAATGTCTTACGATGGCAGACCAATTTCTTTGTATTGGAGTACCTACTTCTAAGCATTCGTCGAGTGATGCTATTATGGTTATACCGACATGATCCTTGGAATAGAACAGATTGTTTTTATCGTCATGATCGTAGGTGATTGTGTTCGGGGTCTTTCGTCATATCAAGTAATATATAACTTCTACTTTTCGAGTCAATGGTCTAAGATAGTTAACGATCCGTTGATTCGGTTCCTTTTGATTTTAAAAACCACCATGGTACCTCACCTGTGTGGCTTCAATGAAGTCTTTGATATTGATACTTATTACTATAGATAGCACTGACTCGATAACATAATTATTTCAAAAAACTATTCTGTCACTATAATCAATATTCAGATTTAGTCATAGAAGGTCTGGTGGCCTACCATGACGTCTTATAGCGATTCAGTTGAGGACCTAAACTGAGCCGCGTCGCATAATCGTACCGTGACGTCTTATTTTTTATGTTGCTGCCATTTTGAACCTAAAGTGGATGCTGTTAAGGTCGAAAATGGCAGGAACCTAAATTGAGCCGCTAATAAGCCATTTTCAACCTAAACTATATCCAGTTTAGGTTGAAAATGGCAGCAACATAAAAAATAAGACGTCACGGTACGATTATGCGACGCGGTTCAGTTTAGGTCTTCAATTGAATCGCTATAAGAGGTCATGGTAGGCCCCCTGATGTGGTACATTAATTTTTCCTTTTTTTCGATAAGCAATTGATCGTTTCATTAACACTTGTTATTGGTCCAGTGAATTGTTATTGTATTTCCTACACTGACCGATTGTATAAAAGTACTTTTTAGATTGAAACAAGACGTCCTTGAACATTTAATTACATAGGCTAAATGGAAATACAATTACAAATATTTCGTAAAGAAAACTGATGAGAATCAACTTCCTGGATCACAAATGGTACTACGTTTATTATTAAAAATTGTTTGCTTATTTTTTTTTTATCGCTTTTTCGATTGGCCGAGCTATGAACGGATATTGAAGCGCCTATTGGCACGCAAATTAAAAATTCCGAAAACGCCTGCAGCTTTAACATTAATTGTAGGTATTTGCTTCACTGGTAAATGTAAATCTGTTTTATCTATCTCTCTATTGAGTTGATATTTTAGTTGAATTACAGTGTCGGGGTTCAAAATAGCATCATCAACGTCATCGTTACCACTTAAGGCCATTCTTTAACTTACTAGGTCCCTCTCTGCCTACTGAATACTAAATCCCATCTTGTACACTCTAATTCCCACACTAGGCTACCGTACGAAGATTCCCAATTAATTAATTTCTAGATTATATCAAAGTTGAAAATGTATGTTCCTAGAATCAATTCGAAGGCTTTGTGGCTCCTAATATTGACAATCGCTCTTACTATATTGAATCTGACACGAGCAGCTCAAGTTATTTAATTGTCTAATGCCGGAGCTCAAGCTATAGATCAGATAACAGTTCCTTTGTAACGCTGTATATGCAGCAGAATTTCAAACCAGTTTCTCTGAAATCAACGCGTAAACCTAGAGCCGCGCCGCTGCCTTATTGCGAATCTCAGGACAGGATTGCGACAGACGTAAATCTCGAGACATTGTTTTTATTAATAAATAGGTTTGCGTTTGACCACTATCTCATCTGATGTTAAGTGACAATGCGGTCTGCGATGGTGCACGCTTACCTAGAAGTAACCTATTCACTCGTGACTTGAAGACTCCCAGGTTGTAACTATCGGGAAACACGGACTCCGGCAAGGTGTTCCAGTCCTTTTTTATTTTCTATATGACTCAGTGACGAGACGAGCAAGTCATTCACCTGATGGTAAGCGCTTTTTGGTTGGTTTTTAAATCTGATTTCTAGGGAAATGCTGCTGATCGCATAGTAATTGATATCGCTTTGCCAGTGCTAAGTTTTAGATAGTCAGGCAGCCGGTATAGAAGGTTGTTTGTAACCAGATTTGAGGAAAATCTCGTACCTGGAACATACATGAAATAACAAAGTGAAACATTGTTCCAGGACCGTTCTGGGAACTCTCTCAAATACTTCAAAATAGTGTTCGGTTATTGCTCATATTTTATAGGTAAAATGGTTCCTGGAAATGATCAATTAAATATGAATTTATCTCGGCAAATTAAATCATTGACCATGCATGCAATAATAAGTACGGATGATTGATAAAATATAATATGATAAAATTGAAATGTCTGTCTGCGATTCCAAAATGTACATAAATGCCACCACAATCAAGAGAAAACTGCTTTTTATAATTTATACGATGTATAATATTAAGGTCGAAAATTATGGTCATGACCACATTTACATCCATAAAATCTAAAGAGTGTCTTGACGCTACTGCCAATTGAAATTTCGTGCCTATAAAATGTGATATGGAGTGAGCGGGATGTAAAGTTGTTCCTATCACCTCCGTAATTAGTGCAGTTACGGTAATATCGTCAGTACCCACCATCATTAATTGAATCGTGTTTTTACACTGACAAACTAATCTGACAGCGCACTGAACTGAACTGCGAGCGGTTACCAGCCCGCCTACACCTACCCTGAGTGCTGTCCCATATGTCTGTTTACATCGCACCTTTCTGTTGTTGCCTATTTTTTACATAATAGTACCAACACTTTGAAATTTAATAAGGCGAATTCTTTTTGAATTTCATCAAAATTATTATAGATTACTAAAGTATCTCAGAAATACTCCAAACAGTCAATATATGCGGTCAAACTAATGTAGAGTTAAGGGACTTTTAGGACAGGCTTCTAAGGATTAATACGCGTATGCTTGTAGTCTTGAGCATGTAACAATGATAATATATTCCTTAATTATGAATGTGTTATTTCTCCATTTTAATTTCTATTACGAGTACGTTGAACCCATCTCGGAATTGAAAAGGCTTCTGGAAGCTTTGGTTGAATGTTGACAAGTTGATGAAAATGAACACGCTGACAAAGTTGTTACGTGGTAGTGTTATTCTACAAATAGTTCAGGTTCTTTAATATCTAGCATAGATGAAATAGGACTACGAAATGAAGATATTTATTAAGGTAGAGAGTCTAAAAATATCACCTCACCTAAATCATTCTTAAATAGCAATGTCACGCGTACACGTAAAACGACAGAGCTCATTTCCTCTATACTTATCAGGGCACATTTCAAATAAATAGAAGCCATTCCCAAACAAAACAAGCCTATTACTAACCTATTACTCGAACCCAGCGAAAGCGCCGAGAGACATTACCACGAGAAAAAAAATAATCCAGATAATTTCGTACAAAAGCACTCTCGGTAAGCAAAACGCGACGCGAACCCAAAAAACACATTACCCAAGTAAATTCATTCTAACGATTGAATAGATCAATAAAAAGGAGACGACAGCGGGAGAGAGAAAAAATATTATGCTAAGGAAAGAAATAAAGTGAAACGCGAGTGAATATTCCTCAGTTGGAAATGTTCAGTTATTTTGATTTAGCCCCGGCAAGGCTCGGTATCAGATAGTCCCCGGGGTTCTCACCTGTCTCGACAATTTTAATAAAATAATGTTTCCAGGTTTCCAGGAGTTGTTTCACTTTCCATATTAAAACACTGATTTAGGTCGAGCTGCGGTGTGAAAGGTGTTGTTTTATACCTACGTCATTATTTTGCAGTTATTTAATTTATATTTAATGCCAGTATTTATTTTACCTATCAATAATTTGAAGAGAACTCCACATTTTGGTCTCAAATTATAATTAAGTTTTCCATTTCAGCTATGGACAAGACGGACAAATAGCAACGCGACCCAAGTATTTTATCTTGTTGCATCACAAAAATGCTTTTGGATCAACAGAATATTAAACAGAGTAACATTTAATTTGAATAATAAAACTGATAAATCTATTGACACAATCAATAAGAAGAGCCAACGATAATAATGACACAAGTATGAGTTACGGAGCCAGTCACCGATCGATGCAATCAATTCCAGCTGCCGCCAATTCCGGCTTCAAACTTCAATTTGGTTCTCCAGCTCAATTATTATTTGATTCTCGATAATGATACAACCAAATGTGGGTGGCGGAAACTCATCTTGATTTTATCAAATCTGTAATTGGTTTCTAATTTATTGTTGGCCTTTGCCCGCGGCTCCGCTTTAGTGGAATTCGGTGTACCGTATACTGCAAGCGTAGTAACTACTTGTGCCAGTATTTAATCTGTGGCTACGGTAGCTAATACCCATTAGCCAGTGAGAAAATACTGTTTAATTAGATTTTAAAGTAACATGGTCATTAACATTCGTATTGTAACATTGCAAGTGAAATTGATGTTTCGTGACTTGATGTTTTCGAAAATTATCTCTATTTGGAATATTTCTGGCGGACATCATTTGATTAGGACTCGCTACTTTCTTTGTAGTGTACTCAATATTAAACGATACCAACATTTTTAATAACGATTCTGGATAATCAAAACTCTATCAAATCTTTTGAACTCTATCATGTCTGATTCTAAGTGCAATAGGTGACAAAAAGCGTAAAATTACGAGTTACACAACTTTAACAAAGTCCAGGGTGTCCACCTTTGTGGATCTGTTAATAATGCCTTCATTTGACCTTTGTAGTATTTGTGTCCAATTGAAAACGTTAACGTTGTATGCAACGGCGTTATAGAGGCAGGCCCGTCCATTTCTATCGATCATACATCTGACACGATCAAAATTACCTGCCTCTCATTAGCATTCTTAAGAGCTAATAAAATTATTTCCCATCCGTGGCTGGCCTCACGTGTGGTCGATTAATCCAGATACCAAGTCATATAAACAATTATATTTTATGCGGTTGCATACTCTATTTCGTGCAAGCTAAGCACGTCCCAGCACAGTTAATGTACACCACCGTTATTTAGTACGTACTATAACAATTATGCATGCATGCATGCGCACACTTGCATGCTCGCGTAATGTGTTATAGTCAAAGGTGATAGTGTTGTGTCTATGGCATGACTCTTACCAAGAGCACCGAATACTGAATTTCGAAAGTGCCGAGGAAACGGTCAAAGGCTCGCTTAAATAAATTATTTCGTAGAAAATCTTTCATTGGGTTTACAAGCAGTTTTATTACCGAGACACAGCATTTCGCTTGTCGTGTTTCTCTTCAAAACTGCTTAAGAAGTTTCAGTAAGCAACCACAGCTTTATTGAATCATGACGTGGACTGCCACTAGTCTAGACAACCTTATGTTATTACACAGGCGAAAGCAATTCATAAAAAAAAAAACTGCATAGTTATCGTCTTCGATTGACCACAGCTTATTTTTATATTTTATGTTCTCATATC
Source organism: Campaea margaritaria (assembly GCA_912999815.1). NCBI lineage: Eukaryota > Metazoa > Arthropoda > Insecta > Lepidoptera > Geometridae > Campaea > Campaea margaritaria. The sequence continues at coordinate 12,010,667 of OU538790.1, forward strand.
CTCTACTTCGCATACTCGCCAGTGTTCTCACGTTTCGCAGTGAGAAATGCAAGTAGCTCGCACCTGCGTCGCGTCTTGTGTTTGCGAAATGTCAAGGAGTGACTCATTAAAATGTATGCGAAATAGGATAAGCTGAATGGTGTATTACTATTAACAGAGTGTATGCACACTGGAATCTCTATGTGTTCGTGTATGTTTTATGGGTGCATTTTAATGTGTGTGTGTTGCTGAACGTATATTTTATACTTAGGTTAGATATCTGTTTTTCTGGGTATACTCTCGTTATAAATAAGGACGCAAATAGGTGGACAATACAACTTGAACGATAAAATCTCTTCGACATTATCTAGTTTAGACATATGCACATTGTATTTTCAAGCTACGATAAGCTAAATACAGCGTACAGTTTGCATCATCCGTCTTTATTGCGTTTCTACTAGTAGAACAGTTAATTACCCACGCTCTGGCTCAGTGGGGGTACGTAAATGTTCTTGAATTTTGAGGTTCTTAGAGATATAGGTTTCCCCAATACGTTATCCGTTACTATTTTTGACCGATGGCATCGAAATCCACACATAACTTGTGAAATAAGTAATAGAGGTTTAAAACTGCCATTACCCTGACCATATTGAACATGGTCATGACCATTTTGACCATTATAATGACCGTGATTATCAGAACCATGATCACATTGAACATTAAACCGTTTCATTACTTTATTAAGTAACTAATATTTGAATATTAAATACAGATTTTCTATCAGGTTTAAATCCGTTTACCCAACGGAATAAACAGTATTCCCGAGGGAAAGTATCAGCTTTCTGAGTAAGTAACGAATCATTTATTAATAATCCGAATAATAATTATTACTACAAGAACTTTAAGTATTTAGTTTGTTTTGAATTTGAAAGGACTTAATTAATATTAATATTTAAATCAGTTACTATGCTATCAAAAAGGAGTTCGTAACTTCATTTACGTAGTTATGATACCTGAAACCCTTTGAGAGGCAAATTAAATACGTAGGCACCTGCTTAGGAACCTACTTTGATACTCTGTCGCTTTTAATATTTGGCGCGTTCAATGTTTTCTTACAAAATTCTTCTAGCATTTTTATGATGACAAGGTACTATCCCAACAAAATCTAAAAATAAGCTCAAACTTTATAAATAAAGAACCATTAAATTACGGCGGCACTTCCGTTCTCACTACCGATAAAGTATTTTTTTTGGGTCTTGGTATTGGTATACTCGATAAATAAATTAGGTAGGTAGGTACTTTTGTTATAATGACATAGTGTTAAAATTTCGATTTTTCTATACACTTGATGGTATCAAGAAAGCAAGCAAGGCCTATCGAGTCGAAGTATCGATAATTCAAGCGGCACGTCACTATAAATCAATAGACGAGATAGTGATGCCCACGTGCGTCTCGATAAACACAAATCCGGTTAGTTTCGGTTCGTTTGCGAATTTAAGGAAAATAATATAGCTAGCGTAATAAATAATAGTGTTAGTTGTACAATACTGTCCCTATTTTGATAATGTTACAGGAAACTTGTATTTATACAAGTAAAAAAAAAAAATGAAGAAAGAAGTACGTAATCAAGTTCAGTATGTGGTACTCCCACTGCTGAGCACGGTATCCCCTCACTTGAGTGAGGCTATTAGGCCATAATCCACCACGGGGGCTCGGTTCGGATTGGTGGATAACATCATCATCATCATCATCATATGCAGCTCATCCAACCCACTGCAGGGCATAAGCCTCCCCCTCTTACGCCATTCATCCCGGCTTTGGGCCGATCTGGTCCATGCATTACCCAACAACATTTTGATGTCGTCGACCCACCGTTGTAACATACCTACCTCCAAATAATTCTCGGGTAGGTATGTTGGTTTCCCCACACCAGTCAGCTCTTTAAAATTTGTATTAGGTAAATTTTCTTTCGTTATGTTTACCTCTTTCTCACCATTTAGAACCATTTAGATTTGGTAAAACAAGTTAATATTATCATGTAAAGGTTCGCTAAAAAATATTTTTCGTAAATTTATCCTGTAAAAATGATTTCTGGCCAAGTGCAAGGCCATTATAAAAACATGAAAACGCTAATTATAAGGTGAAATTGCGTGCCTAAGTAGCAGGATCAAATAGCAGCACAAGTGACGCTCGCAGCAATTAAAAATGCAAATAAAAATCTACACACATTCAAGAATTCAATATAATTATTCAATAGTCCATCGAAATATTTAAAACACCGTCATCAAATTCAAGAAGCCGATGAAACTACACGGCTCCGGGCAATAAAGCAGCCTACTCAAACAAATAACTGTCAGACACGCGCCCCTTTATCTATCTAGTTACTATTAAAATATCTGGCTGACAGTGTCAATGTCATCGCAATATTTAACGTTTGCTTAAAACGTTAGCTTTCCAAACGAAGCTGTCAGTAAAAGTGTTGAGTTATTTTAATATAGCATGGTGCATAGCTAGTAACGCTTTTTTAATTGCACGCGTAGATAGCTGCTATTTCTTTGCATGCTTACAACACTATTTTAAGTTATAGGAACTTTTTTCTTAAAGCCCGGTGGAATGCTTTAGCGATATTGTATTTAAAAAACAAAACTTCGAAGCCCAGGTAAAAGAATTTCTTGTAACTTGGGATAATCAGATTTAAAATTATTACAAAATTAGCAGATCGTTTATCCGATGGCAAATGTAAACTGAGGAAATAAAAAACAACTAGTTATCTACCTACTTGAATCGGAATCGATACTGCGTTGCTATCTGTACTGCTTAAAGCATACCTTTCCAAACGAACGAACATGTAGAGATCCAATAGACTGGGGATCTATGGGAACAACCCATCGGAATGTAGTGCATAGTTCTTCAAAGCGAATAGGTAAATAAGTTTAGGCTTCAGGCTGTTATTTTAGAACTCCATTTTCCCCGCTACATAAAATCTAGAATTTATTTAAGTAGGCAACTTTAAAGGCCCGATCAGACTTACAACCAGTATCTAGGTACTGACCAAATCTATGAACATAAACCGAAAATTACCACACGATTGACGAAATGACAACACGTGGAGCTACGCTGCGTTCTCATTAATAAAGTGCCGACGGCCGTGGCGACGCCTATGTTGACGTCAATTAAAACAACGTATAGAAGATTAATATTTACAGAGAAAGAGCTTAAATAATTAATAGCGACCAAACGGCTTACTAAAAACATTTTGCTGAGTTTGCTTTTTGAACGTCAATTTTACATTATAATGCGAAAACGTGTTTAGCTGCACGTCTCTTATGTTTTTTTCGTTTTTGACGTGGCTGCGATACTGTGCGCTAACTGCGTCAATAGAAAACGAAGTACAGCGAAATCAAGTAGCATTCGCATTCGCGTTCATCGGTTAAGTGTGTCCAGACCTTTATTTTAACCTCATTCGCTCATATAACACTGCACCTGCGATAATAATATGCCAACTTCGTGGAACAATGCCAAAGTTATAAAATGTTTGATTTCAAGCTACATATAATTTGATTTTTGTCCGATTGCACTTTTGTCAGATTTATTGGAAAGTTAACGGACTGACGTGAAACAGGTTGTGAGTCGCCAACTTAATTGCCTTTGTAAATTAGATTGGATTTAATATGACGGTTAACCCGGTTTGCGTGGAGAAATATGATTGGAGCTATGTGTAGTGAGTGGTGCATAATTTGTTTATTAAATTATTTTACTTCTGGAGTGTGACGCGGATACGCGACGGGTTAACACTTTCACTGCCGAGTCGATTTGCTTGTCTAGCCACGGGTGCGGTTCTGCACACTCCATAGTATTTTCCTATACAACAAACACAACAGTTGTGTTTTCCCGGACTCGCGGCTAGTTATGAAAAACACGACAGTTGTGTTCTCAGCACTGAAAGTACTAAGAAACATTATCAGTATAACAGCTCTACTCTATTAAATAAGGGAGTAACGCTTTTTTACATTTCTTGTCGGTTTTTCTCGATGGATGTATTCCGAATCCGGTAGTAGAATCAGTTAACTTTCATGACTCATTAGTGTCAATGTGAATAAAGAGCCTAGTAGAGCCGTGAATAAAGGCCTTTTTGTAATACAGTTTCTTTTGTTTCGATGTTCTACGTTCCTGTAGCGCTGACAATAGACGTCCCATGGAACACCCTGGGCCTTAGTGGGTATACCGTCAGGCAGCTGTCGGGGAGTTCCACATAACCATCCGCATTATCCAGTATCACAGTAAAATTATCATAGTATGATTCTTACAGGTGTGTTGAATACGTAGAATTATATATTAATTAAGCAATCCCATCGAGCTCTACCAGACAGTCATTAAATGAATCGGAGATCCTAAAGTTTAAATACAAACACAACAACACTTTTAAAAACTTAAAAATTCCCTAGCTAAAGCGGAATAATTATTGGCAATTACTACCAGAGGCGAGCTTATTCTAAGCAATGACGCGGTACACAATTAGGTAAAGCTTTCACGAGCGTTTAGAAATCTCAATAGAGACATTTAATGAGCCATTACAGATATCTTAATATGCAATCGCCTTTCCTAGTTCGTTAGTTAGTTAGTTTCGCTATCAGCGACGTGAGCGAAGGCATACGTGTTTACTGCAATTTCTCAAGTTGTATAATAAGTAAAATCAAAATTATTCTTGCTCCGTACCGTAATCTGATGTATGAAAGTTTATTTTTCGACAATTATGGGCTGTGGATTTATGGGAACAAGCTATTCTTACAGTAGGTGGAACTTTTGCGTAAGGCGTTTTATGTAATTCTCTCGTTTTCATAATATCTTTCTTACTAACAAAGACTTATTTAAAAATTTTGCATAACATCTGAGCATTTGGATGGCACGTCAAACCATTGGTCTCCGTTGTTATAGATTGATAACAATCGAGACGCATTGACTGGTATTTTTTTGGCAATTTTGCAAATCTTCACACAACGTGTGTGTTTACTGTTTACTGGTGTTGCGCGTAACTACACACGCAACACACAACTTTTATCACAAATAAAATTGTCAATACAGCAATGCGGGTTCGCACGCCAGGCGTGTTTTGGCTTGCCGTAACGTTTTAATAACAGACACGTGTGTATTTTCAGCAGTCAGCGTGTCACTTCATCAGTGTACGCCAGAGGACGCTATTACTTCATTCACGATCGATCGTATGATGCCCAAAATCAGCCTTGGCATAATCGGTTTCTCATAAAACCTTTCATAAAACAATTTATAAACGCATACAGCTGCTTTCTTATGCGAATTAAACTTACGACAAAACCTATTCTCAGGCTTAATTAAAACTTTGTTAAGCGAAAACGTTGTAAGCGAAACGAGCAGAAACACTACCGTACTGTAAGCGACACTTTCTATAAACAAAGATGTTTATGTTTATGATACGTACCAATAAATGTAGCCATTTAACCGCTATCGTGTTGGGAATATTAAAAACTTGCCAGCGTTTTGCCGGTTTTTAGCAGTCATGGTTCAGTAGGTTTGTTTTTGTTTCTTTGATTGTTTGGTACAGTACGTTTGATCGGGTTGCGTATATAAAGGGAGAAGTTGGTATGTTCATGGTAAAATTTTATCGAAGTTCAGGGTATTTTTCTAAAGAGATTGGAGTTTTGATAAAGTACTTAATAGGATTTCTATCACGATTTTCAATCCCGTAGACTTGACCACTGTTTGTCAATACCATAATTACTAGATTATAATGGCAATTGCTTTTGAGCTCATCATTCGGGTCGAGTCGAACGTATCCGAACACCGATCCAAGTTGAGCTGGTGGAGGATATCAAGAATACTCTAATGCTATTCACATATAGAATAGAATAGAATAGAAAACTCTTTATTGTACACCAGAAACAAAATATGTGTCACATATGTGTCTGATTTGCTCATGCCGATGCAAATAAAGGTCGACCCTAGACATAAAACTGTTTTAAATCATCCAGCACTTCGTAGAATGTTCCATCATGGCTCCGCCCACAGCCTCCGCAGGTTTAAAATCGAGCTATTTTTCTTGTTACTCCACCCTTTGTTAGGATATCTTTGATACATTGTGCCTATTTGATTCTGTATGGTTAACATAATACTCCACAATGTGTTAGGTAATGGTTGAATAACGAGATCCTATTGTGGGTAGATAATGAGCGAAGCTCTTTTTTACAAATCAGTTTATTTTACTATGAAGGGCACCGACGGTTGTTGTTCTGGTGTTCCATTTCATTAAATAATCTTTCCACATTCGCAGGTAGTGCATCGAAGTCTCTATCTCAAAAGCAACAGTTCTCGTTTCACACAAATGGAACCCAGAAAACATCCAGAGAATAATAAATTGGCCGCTCGCCAACCGACTGCCTCCCGCGCTCCTGGATAGTGACTCAATGTATTGCATGTGCGAACAGTCTTTTATAGTTTTTGTCGAGCGCTACTCGTGTAATTTAATACCGAGCACGACAGCTAAACTCTTACAGACAATAAGCTTTTATTCGGAAAACAAATCTCTTCCGAAATTGGCCGTATATCTTTAACTATCACGTCCGGTCGGAGCCCGATCGATGCCGGCGACCGGATAGATCTATAGTTTGCCGCGAACTTGAGCCGGATTGAATTTATTTGAATGGAAATAGGCGGGTGTAAGTGAGCCATTGATTTCAGTGTGGCGGCGGTGTTTTGCCGCGGCAGTTACGGCTAATGGTGCAATTGGATTCCGAACGGTTCGATTGAACCGCAACGAGCTTTACTCTCCGGTGTTTTTAACGATAACTATTTATTAGCGAAACGATTTCCGTTGTCTTAGTGGTTGTTGAGGAAATTTTTGTATGGTACGATAGGAGTAAACGTTTATCGTGCCATTGGAGCTGCAATAATCGGGTTGGGGGTAGAGCTCAGCGGAGTCGTTCCGGCGAAATATTTGGCTGCTCCGTTCCCTTTTCCGCGGTTATTTTCCCGGCTCGTGTACTCCTGTCGCTTGCACTCGTTGGCTGCATGCGGAGGCATTTGCAGGCTTTGTTTTTGGAATTGGAACTCGTGTGAGCAAGAATGTGATACTTGTTTAAATGTGTCACGGGAAAGCTGGATTTCAAAAGTTATAGAAAATTTCGTGGACGGGTTGTAACGACGCCTTTGCCAGACTTTAGTTTATTTAAAAAGATAGCGTGAGAAAAGAGGCCTAACTCGATATACAGTAGGAGTTGCGATTGCTACTCAAGATGGCCTATAGAGCAAAGCGCATGCGGCGCGCCACGGCAGGTGGCAACGCTCCAGATTATGCATGACCCATTAGTTGACCACAATTTGACCTCTATGAAAGTCACACGGTTTTTTAAATTATGCCAAGATAAAATTATTTTCTCAAAGCGTTTTTGTATTAAATAACAATAAGTCAAACTATAACACCAGAGGTCGGCTCATTCAAATTTGACAGACAAACATGGAAACTAAACATTAATCGTCATAATTACCAACTGGAATGTTTCACTTCTCACTCACACACTTCCTACAGGATACTATTTTTTGGAACGAGTATTAATAAGGTAGTCGATAGCCTGGCTGGTGTCAAAGTTACGATAAGAGCATGTTTTATTCTAAAACATGCAAATAATCGTCCACTGCTGGACCTCTCCTAGTGAATGCCCCTGAGCCTGATCTTCGGCTCTCCTCTTCCAGTCCTTGCAAGCCGTTTTCCGCAGGTCGTCACTCCACCTAGCTGCCCCATTCATCTCACTACATCCATATTCATAGCCGAGCGAAATCCTCAATCGTCTCAGACGCACTACATTCTTGCATCGCAATCGAGAGATGCCATTGAAGCCGTGGGCGGAAGGTCGAACCCACGCTATTAGGCGAACAATGAAAGTCGATATAAATACCCTTTCTTGGATTATGTCCCTTGAAGAATACTTACTACAATAGTTCTTAAACGTCAAATTCGAAAACCTAATGCCAGTTTTTAATTGGTATAGCATCTAGCGTAAATATCAAGTAAAATACATGAAATGATGACTAGCAAACTGCATGAAGGACTGTGCTTTTTTGACATTAGCTGGCCTGTTTAAAGATTGAACAAAGCCGAGATATTTCCGGGCCTACCTCTTCTCGGACTGTAATTTATGGCAGAATAAAACTTACTGTAACATATATATCAGAAATAGGTATTAAGAGGTTTTGATTAGGAAAAGTAGGAGTTAACGGTTGAACCAAGATACGAACTAAAAATAATGGATTTAGGTCGAGACTAAAAACTGTTGAACCAGGCGAATTTTTGACCGCTACTTTTAAGTTGGTTAAAAATGAACCAATTAGAGCGCCAGGTTTACCAACAGGTGTTTTATACCCAATTGTTTTCTACTACTTCTTCAATACCGCTACCACAACTCTACCAATCAAAAAGGATCCCAATAACCTGTCTTTGTAATTTGCCTTTACAATGTCCTCCTTCATAATTGTGAAGCATTCATAATTGTCAAGCAACATTAAACTGGCAAATGACGTTACAATAATGCTTCATAACATGCTCATTCCCTTTGCATTGTGTGAACTAGCAAACGCTCGTGACCCACTTTGGGATCGATTTAGCATTCAATAACTCGCTAACCAGAGTGTTTTTACGTTCTGAATTACCGATTACCGGTTCGAACGGGGTCGTGGCCACAGATTTAGGGAGAATAGATACCAAGTGGAACGTCAATGCTTGGCCGTGATTGGAGCTTAGTATGTGCAGCGGTCTTACTTGTTGCATTGTTAGATTTGTTTTCGACCGTGTTTGTGGCAAACCCGTTTTAAACTCAGATTGATATTTCTTATCATAAGACTCTTATATTCCCACTGCTGAGGCATACTCACTCCTCACACTCTTCTCAGAGATATGCCCAAACAAATGACAGATAAGAGCGGTGGTGATTGGTTTCCATCGGTTTTGTTCGAAATTTGCGGTACGCTTGTCACATCAAATAATTCTAATAAATTAGTTGAATCTATTTCGTTTTTATCTGTGGTAATAGCGTTCTTGCCAGGCGGTTAATGAGCGGAGTTGGGATAACAGTGCGGTTAGCTTACAGTGTTGCCGATGCGTTAGGGATGTGGTAATCGATTTGTTTGTATCGATTTTAGATTTGGCGAGTTTTCAGGGAGTAAAACATTTGTTGGATATGGCTGTGTTTCACTAGCATCATTGCATCACGTGATTCATCGCAAAATGTAAAATAATATATAAAACACTATGGTAAGTACTATAATATTTTACAATAATTCCAAAAAAAATATGCTGCGCAAAATTTTACATTAATTTACCAATTTTAGCTAAACGTCGATTTCAGTACTATTGAATGGACAAATTCACATGAATGTGTGGAATACACAATTTTACTTTTACTGCTGATTATATCTGCTGAGTACACCGCAATTACATAATCGCCATGAGGACTACCCGAAAAGTTTTATAAGCAGTATTCACCTGCATCGGTTCGTGGAACTTCACCCTCATTGCAGACAGTGGTGAATTCAATACAGTCAATAGAATGGCGACCTGTCTAAATTATTCAAGCATGCTAACGCTGTCAAAGCATCGGCTTTACGGAACTGTCGACGCAGAAGGGGGGTATGTATAGCTGATTTTGGTCAAAGGAAAATGTGTTGTTTATATTTTTAAGTAATCCATCTGTATATTACCCGTTTTTCTTTTGTTTTTACCTGGGAAATACCACTCGTCCCAGAGTAGGACCGGGTGGTTATGTAGGACTCCCCGCCCGATAGTCTGACGGTATACCCACTAAACCCCAGGGTGTTCCACCGGGACACCTATTTATCGGGGCTACTGGTATGTAGAACTTCGAACGTCTTCCGCGGCCCCGATAGCGTTGGTCCTCAGGAGGACCTCAGACTATCTATATTACCCTACATCAAGCCACTACTGAGTTCAGTTTAGCGCTAGACAAATCTACTGCCTTCCCGCCTCTTTAAAGACGTCTTCTGACCATCCGTCATTTTCTTGGCTACCTTTCCGTCACTGCCCTACTCCATCTTCTTCTTCATCTTAAATGCATACATGACAGGTATTTTTATATGTTAGAAAGTTAGTACACATAAAATTTAAGGCGGTCAAATCAAGGCGGTCGAAAAGTGTATTTATGTCATATTAGCTGCGCCTCGCGGTTTCAACCGCATAATTCAAGTTTTCCCGCAATAACTCTCGTAAAGCAATATATTTTCACCGTTTTTGCCACATTCTTTATTGATGCTCCGCTCCTATTGGTCGTAGCGTGATGTTATATAGTCTATAACTTTCCTCAATAAATGGACTATTCAACACAAAAAGAATTGTTTAGGTCGGACCAGTAGTTCCTGAGATCCTAGCGTTCAAACAAACAAACTCTTTAGCTTTATATATTAGTATAGATTTGCTATAGATATTGTTCAGCATGGACTGATTGTAAGACTCATTTTGTAAACCACTGCTGAAGCATGTGGTAGGCGGTAGGACCATGACTCGTATTTATGGTGGCAGTAAATTCTAATACGCACCGTTTGAGATCAATGGAGGCCATGCACAATTTGTGTTATCACTTTATTGGATTTGCGTGGGGATGTCTTAGTATCGATTAATTCGTGTCGATGAAAAAAAAAAACTAAACAGTAACAGTTAAATTAACCAAAACGCTTAAATTAAAACTTTAATGGCGTGAGGGTACATAAAATTTTATATTATTTTCAGACAATATCTGAAGTTTTAAACTTATTGAAAAATAACAATTGTGATAGTTAAAAAATCTGAAGTAAACATAAAACTTAACCATCTAAAAAAACGTAGATGTTCGTCCATAAGGCAGAGTGCCAAGAACACTGTCTGCATTTCCGAGTTAAATAGCAATAGTTATTTTCTGTACGAGATATGAGCCAGCCCTCTTGTCACCAAAAGCGTCGAACAACCAAGAAAATTGAAGTAGGTAAATAATGATATTCCCACTTAGAAATATTGCAATTCGGTTTCGATTCCGTACTGTTTCTGAAGTAAATGATAATCAAAAACTTAAATTGTATCGGTACCAGTAAGTCAGTAGTCAGTAAGTTTACTACCTTACTTTTGCCTTTTTTTTTTCTCAATGTTCTTCGAATCAATGGTCTTATCTCATAGGATCTTGGCTAGAAATATAGCTAACGTAACCGTGTTGTCGGATGCTGCGGAAAGTTCCTTTTAAATAAGACAAAAAAGAAAAAAAAACACACACACAAAAGACAAACAAAGAATTAAGGACACAAGGAGCACGACGGCAGGTCTGACGTGTTTGTTTTGGGGCTTCACACTCTTTCGCCTTTAATATACTATCGATAATTATGCCCCCTACAAGCCCGTACATCACTATGCAGCAAGAACGAGCGCGCTAGTAGCGCACCGCCTAAATATTGAATCGATTAATCCAACTACATACATTTGCGTATCGATTCAACGGATCCGTGGGAAACTCAATTCGAATCGCAATTATCGAAATCTATTAGAGGAATGCTCGACCGTTTTAGTGCAGTCCAATAAATAAAAAAATAGACACGTCAATTTTACGGACTGTGTTTTCGGACGAATTGGACCGCGAACGAGTTTTAGTTTAAAATTTTCGTTGGAGCTGTGATGGAATTATAGCCGAGCTATTTTATTACTTGATTTTTAATGAAATCCGTCTTTTTATAATAGTGTTGAGTGAAATATTTCGATATGACTGACGTCTGGTTCGAGCAAATTTATGATACTCTCAACCCTATTGAATGAGATGTCCAATAAAAACTTTTTGTTTAGTTGTTTTTTTTTTATCGCTGGTTTAGTGCATATTTGATTCCATAAATACGCTCTAAATATTAACTAGGCCGATTGGTATCGGATACTTATTTCCTACGAATTGAAATATAAAGAATTGAAAAAATACAGTACACTGAACTGCATTTACATAAAACTTCAGTGAAAATCTCAGTTCATGAAATATTAACGGTTGTATAAAGCCGCGTCCACACTCGTACAATTCAAATAGGTGCGCGGGCGTCGGCGGCAGGTGAGAGGTCGCCGGCGATGCACTTCCAATTGTTTATGGTATGCTAAGCTATGCAGCCGTGGTGCGGTGTGGAACTGCCTTTACGTATGGCGTAAGTGACTAGCGATAGGAAATTTGGATTGCGGATTGAGACAGAGTGTTCTTGATCTTACTGAAATTCTAAGCCGTACGTAATACAGAATTTAATGCTGTGTTCACCAGCCGCCTACTCAGCTAATTTTCGCCTCAAATTTTCCAATAAAACATCAATTAAACACTTCCAAAAATAATTAAAGATTCTACATGATAATTTATGTTATATTAGTGAATAATAGTGAATGGATAACTTAGAATCATGATTTTATTTCGAGCGAATCTTACCTAGGTAGTTACATATCGCCTTATTCTCATGACTCGGACCACCGCCGCAGCTGGACGCATAGTAGGGCATAAATAAATGCGATTTACACATATACCGGCATGCATACATGTATGTACTATACACTATAGACATACCATTACTATGGTACATAGTACACGCGGATGCGTTGCTTTTATTGTGCACTATTGTGTTCGCAGGATTCATTAGAGGCTTACACGTGGCGATGTTTTTTCGACGGATTACGGTCTTGTATCCGCGTGTAAAACCTAAAAGCCTGAGTTTTACTGCGTTTTTTGGCGCATCGGCCAAACCTTGATATGAGATAGTAGCGAGAGGTTCGTGAATAGTTTCTTTGTACAGTCAGCGCTAAAAGTTGCTAGACAAATCAATAATTTACCGTTACGCATCAAAAACACTGAAATTTTGCACAATCGGAACATTTCTAGTTCTTTAAGCTTGGCAGACGTTTTATTAAATTCGTAAAGCATTGATAATATTTAAAATAATAATATATAACAATATTACAGGTACGAAGTTTACATGACTGATTCTTCTTAAAAAGATGAAAATACAATAAAAATAGATTACAAAATAAATTAGAAATAGATTAAAAATCTTGCATAAATTAATAATCTATTTTGCATAATAATACTTGATATAATTTAGACTCCTTCTTATGCCGATTATTCTCTAATGGATGTATTCAAAATCTAACGCTAGAGTCAGATATTCATAAGTGCCTTTTGGGGCCCTTTTGAATACAAATTTTACAAAAAACATTGTCATACAACGTACTAATGCTGCCAGCATTTTGGGAACGTTGCCGACTGGTAGCGGTTTATTAAATTAATCTAGGCTTTTTTTAGGGAATTTTTAGGTTATTATTCTATTTTTTTTTTGTTAGTTTGACTTGAAAATATGTTGACGGACACATGAAAAGGTGAGGATACAATACATTTTGAGTTTGAGACGTTATGTGACTAGGCTGGTAAGTATCGAAAACTATAACAATTTCAATCGGTGTGAATTTACAATTGAATGTTTAATTTTCAACGCAGACACATTTACAATAATCTATTATTAATTCACCCAGACGCATTACATCCAGTTGCAATAGGGCAATGCAAGTGCCAGTTTCACGTGTAATGCCTAATCGGTCATCTTGCATTCCGTGCGGACGCCCCAGAACGCGTCGAGGCGAGTATGCGAAATGGAGCTAGGGTTTTCACTTTAAAGTAGTAAAACGCAACTGCGGCTCTATCAGTTTTAATTAAACTATTGTCATTTGAAGCGTTATGTCACGGGTTCAGTTCCCGTACCGGGCAAAGCTTTGTGTAAACCACAAATTCAAATAGTGAAGTAGTATACTACCACAAGCCGCCGCAAGGCAAGGTGGAATGACGACTTACTACCACAAGCCGCCGCAAGGCAAGGTGGAATGACGACTTGTGGAAAACGGCTGGATGAGAAGAGCCGAGCTTATATTATCAAGATAGCTTTTAAACGATACCTGTCTTTACTTTAATTATCTGTTAAACATTTTCTGAGCTATCATTACATATATTTCAAATTTTCTATTTATCCTGATCGTGATAAATTGCTTACAGCTTCTAGTTCGCGGCTTTTAGCAAATTCGTTTGAACGGCTTCCAAGAAAGTTAGTAGAATGTTCATAATTATAAATAATATCATCATAAAATTGCTCGTTTGTTAATAAATAATAGTAATTTGCTGAAGGAAATGTCTTACTTAAAAAGGTTCCAAGAATTCTGTATAGGCGTTTCAGGAATTTCGGGAGGAATTTAGAAACACTTTACTAGGAAATTGATGGCAATTTACGCAGTACGTACCTACCCAAAACCTGTGATAAGTTATGTTTTTAATTATTTATTTATTCATTTGGAAGACCAACAGCAGTATTTGTGCTTATAGACAATTTATAGAATTAATTAGTCTTTTTGAAGTATCCCTTTCCATGGTCCTTGTAGTTCCTGATTCCCTAGATACAGGGTACCCTAGTTAGGGGTCGGGATTTATCTATGTATCGTGATGCGTTATTATTATTAATTCTAGGTACATACCTGGATACCTACATACCTACCCGAGAATTATTTCGGAGGTAGGTATGTTATCCACCAATCCGGACTGGGCCCCCGTGGTGGATTATGGCCTAACCCTCCTCACGAAAGTGAGGAGAGACCTGTGCCCAGCAGTGGGACGTTATGGGTTGATGATGATGATGATGACATACCTGGATACTTTTCATCAACCGATATTATATTATTTTGGTGTTCATCATTTTAATCAATGTGATATTTATGTGTGATATTTTTACTTTTTACTCGCATGTCTTGGATTGTCTATACAGATTCTCCAATTCTTGTGCAATAATGTATTAACAAAAAAATATTAAATTATTGTTTAAAAAAAACACTATCCCTAGGCCGCCTGATTAGCTTCATCAAAATGAAAGCAAAAAAACGTAGCCTAACTTGATCGGTTTACTAGCGGTCAATCAGGAGTTTCATCACCCTTCCGGCTTCATCATCAGAATATTTGCGTTGTAACTTGTAGTACCATAATTACTGTAATGCCATCAAAACTATACGCAACTGTAAATGAACATGTTATTTTATAAAGGAGCCGAAAATCCAAGTTCAAATAAAATGTAGTTCAATAAATAACTCACTGTATAAAAGCCATCATAAAGCTTCAAACCAATACGGTTATACAGCACTTTGCTATCTTCCAATCCAAGGTGTTGATTAACTTGTCACCTCTGTCAGTTCTACACTAGTGACGTTTTTGCTCGACCCCCATATAAGGGATAACAGAGCACGCCGCGCATTGCTGCTTTTTTAGCCCTGGGCCTTCCATGGATCCAATTTAATAGTGTCATGTTTTTGCCGTAAAAGGCATGTTTTGACCATAGATGGTGTGGTTTATGGGATGGCCTCAGGGTCTCCGCGATCACAGATTAGTGTCCCGCGAGAGGTTATCACGGAACTGACGATGCGATCGAAGGTAGAGTTACATTTGCCTGGATGATGGTGCTTTTGTCTATTTACCAGGCTACGGCAAAACGAAAAGGAAGTGTAATTGGAGTAGAATGAACTTGGGAGAATATGATAGAATTCTAAGGAAAATTTACACCAAGCTCTAGGCGGAGGAAGGCAGCACCAGAGAGTCTGAAATGGCGGCTCTTAATTTCGGAGGCAAAAGCACATTTTAGGTCATTGCGCTACCCTTGTTAATTAGTTAATAATGAGTTGTATAAAAACGAGAATTAACAAGTACTACATTTTTTTATATTTTTAGCCGTAATAGACGTTATGGTTTTTATCACGGCGTGGCAGCCCTAAGTATTGCGCGGGGGCAGATTAGACGCGCGTGCCCGTGGCGAATGCGCAGTACTGCCAACACGCATGCACGGTTGCGCCCTTTGTGCATGCTAATTCCTTCGAACTTTGCTTTTGCATGTCTATCTTTTTCTTTTATTATATATGCACATGACCCGCAGCTGGGTGAAATTACTTTTTGCTAATTTTTGGTTTAAATAGGAACCAGCATTAACATAAACATGCTAAGGAAACATTTAATGTTCTTCTTCATCGTGTCGATGATCTACGGCTGGACCATTTTGGACCAGTATTTGGCTGCTGCCACGCCGAGTGCAGAAGCCCTATAGAGGTCGGTTAAAGTGCAGGTGGTAAGGCACTGAGGGAACGACAGCAAATGCAGCATCGTTTGTGCAGAACACCACATTCACATTGAGACTTGTCCGGGATATTCCCACTTAATCAAGTTGCTCTTGCAGTGGCCCTCTTGGGTCCCATTGCGCCATTTGTGTCAAGAAAACATAAGACCAAACAGTATTGTAGTAGAAAAGTATTAAAGCTGGCCATTCATTGATTCAAAATCCTTTCCAAGAACACTCAGAATAATGTTATTCCAAATTTATTCAGTTTCACTGTTGTACATTGAATAAGATTACCATTCATACGCTTCTAGCGTATTCAAAGTGACCCGTTGAAGAAATAAAAACGTTTTTCTATGGGGCTATATCGTGAGGTATGAAAAATGCGAACGGAGTTTTTCGCATACGTGTATGTCTATATATTTATGCGGAATCGTGACGAAAGTTAGAGACTTACTCCCGGAAAACTGACCACAGGGCTATTTTATTACATCTATCTTTTATTCCGAATATTAATTAAATCACTTATGTAATTACCTCACATGTCCGTTCTTCTCATTTCAATTGGAGCTGGGGAGGGATCTGAAAAGACGAGAAGGAAGATAAGTAACAAGTACAAAGGCCTCTCATACATATCTGAAATTATTTAAATTATACCTATAAATGTCTTATGCACATTTGGATTGAAGCAGATAAAGGGTCCCAGGCAGACCACCGAAGAGATGGTAATACGAGCTTGATACTTTTGGTAAAAATTGGCACCCAATAGCACAAAACCGCAAGGAAGCAGCAGCAGCCCAGCCGCAGGACAGTGCATGCTAAGCCCTGAACCAAAAATGACAAAGCACCGAAAATCTACCTCAGCCATAGGAACTACCAAATTTAAAACTCCAACCAAGATGCATTTCATCAGCTTGCAGTGCCCGATATGTAGCTACAAAGAGTAAACAAATTTTACGTAAATACATACTAAAATACAAAC
This sequence comes from Campaea margaritaria, assembly GCA_912999815.1. Taxonomy (NCBI): domain Eukaryota; kingdom Metazoa; phylum Arthropoda; class Insecta; order Lepidoptera; family Geometridae; genus Campaea; species Campaea margaritaria. The sequence goes on from OU538790.1 coordinate 12,027,774, forward strand.
ACTGTGAGTTAAATAAAAAGCGTGTAAAAAATCTTTCAATTTGCGAGCTCCGTGATGAATGACGTGCCATGGTGCTACGAAGTGTCGACTCATTCTTTTATATTGCAACCTTTTTGGTCGCTAATGAGCCCCGTGGTATAGCTTGACCACGCTGATGTTCAAGTCGTTGATGACCGACATGTGCAAATATCAGTTGTGCAAGTGAGTTCGCTTCTATCAATAGCCATTATAGACCAATAACTAGTTTGGTTTATCTTTAGGTCTACTACAGTTTATTCATTAAATTCCTGAAATTTGGAAGCGCTTCTTTGTTTAGTATCCTCTTTTATACTGTATTGACGATCTACTGAATTAACTACCGTGTACATATTTTATGGAAATTAAATGACATGCTTTTATTAAATGTAACGTTGTAATTTGGCAAACTCATGATCAAATTGTGGGGTGCATGACAGAGTACCCTGGGCACCTTGACTGCAAAAACTCGAAACCTCTTAACAAGGTCTACCTGTAGCAACCCTTCCACAGTTCAATTTATGAAGTCACTGCGAAAATTATGTACTACGAGGGGGTGAGTTTAAATCGTATTCCGAAGAGATAAGGTAGGGGTTAATTACAGGGGTTTGGGGTGGCTGGCTGTTTTAGGAAAAGTAGAGTCATGGTGATATTGAAGGTTTAATGTTTTGATGGTATTTGTCGTAGAAAATGTATGGGGCTCAGTGGGGCTTTATTTTGAGCCAGATTATATCGTTGTTGGTCAAGTGGATTGTTCTGTTGAATATTTTATCTTTTTGAAAGGTTCCAAAATCAGTTCAATCTGTATCCTTCCTTTTTAATACATAAAAGTCAAACAGTGTCTGTTTGTTTGTGTGTTGCACGTCCAAATGGCAGATCCAATACTGATAAAATTTTCTATAGTGATAATTTATTACACTGCATATCTATTTTAGCCCGGAAAAACAAGAAAAATGCAAGCAAAACCGCAGCGCGCAACTAGATTATAACATTCTTCAACAATATTTTTATTTTTATATACTTATCTAAAGGGCAACACTTATCATTTTGTACTTTTTTGTTTATAAATTGCTTCAGCTATTACATTTACTTGGTTGGTTTGGCGGTACACAACATAGTATGGCATAAATACGCGTATTTGACAAGTCGAAATGCAGCCAAGCAATCAGAAGAAACGGTGATATCCTAGTAGGAGAACGTCCGCCTTCGAAGGCAGTCAACCCAAGTGCAAGCATGTACTGTAAAACATATGTGTATTACAAGTTTTTCGGTGAAGGGAACACGATGATGCATCAGATAGTTGCGTCCCTTTCCCCCTTTCCAAACATTGGCCAAATTAGGTAAAATGTGCCATTATCAGTAGGTGAGTAGCTCACATTTAGGCCGGCTACAGAGCGTTAGCCACGCCAAAGTTTTCAACCGCACATTCTTCCTAACTGCTTAGTTTCGGTTCGCACGCAACCTCTTAACCCTTCGAAGTATGTCTGTTGTAAAGTTTTCACGAGGCATTGTCGCGAGGGTAGGGTCCTCGGCGACTGATGCCGACTAATTAGTTACGTGCATGTCCATAGCTCGTTTGCGACCGGCCTAATTATTGTTCTTGCTGGGCATTTTCTTATCTAATTGTTTTAGTAACAAAACAAGTTCAGTAATCATTTATAATTAAAGGTATAATTAGATAACAAGAAAAAAATGGAAATATAAAGTTTCAATTCCGCCTAGGTTGTCAGAAAAGGGTAGATGGGGTTTTTTCTTAGATAGCGAGTTAGAAATTTCGAGTAAAGGTAATTAAATATAGGTCGATGAAGAAGACGGGGTGTCACATGGTGATTTGGATGAAAACTCCTGTTATAGATTAGGTACATAAGCTGATTTTGTATACGTTGACTCAGTTAACTCATAGTAGCAACGCAGAGATGAAACTAAAAACTAAAGATAAATCAGTCAACTGGATATTGGTGCGTATCGATAAAACATTATAATCATCGCCACTTTTATAACCTCACCCAAAGTCACTATTTTCCTACGCATTCCACATGGAAGGTAAATTAGAAACCTACGCAAGGCAACTTAATTCCCACCATTTAGATCATTGATTTACAACCGCAAACCTGTCTCAACATTGCTATAATAATCTAAATAATTTAATAAAACTAATTAGTTATTCCAACACGAAATAAACTAAAAATTGTGTCCAAACTTGAACTTGTATCAAATGTACGTAAACTTGTATCAAATTGATATTGACTTTTATAGCACTAAAATAAATTGACAAATTCATTACTTTTAATATATAACTGCAATTTATAAGGTTGAAACAGTAAGCTAGCTACACATGGGGGCGCACGCCCACGACTACGTGTAAGATATCTTTGAAGTAACGATTAACATCCATACATCTGACGTCGTTTAGTTTTGGCCGTTGCCGTGCGCCGCTATGTGTGACCAGCTTTATCAATTCACGTTTTGAGTGACGTTTAGTGCGTTATTTAATTTTGTGGGAACGAAATTGTTTAATGGTGTCTTTTCTAGCGGAAGTTTGAAATTAAAATCGATTAAATATTTTAATCGAGATGTCTTTGATTAACACTAAAGCTATTTTGTGGTGTTTATGATGTACTGTGAATTTTTCAAATCTACTTATATGTCTTAAGATTTTCGTAACTTTTCAAGGAAATAGATAGATGGATAGATAGATAAACTCTTTATTGAAACATCACAGAACAAAGAAAACAAAAAAAAAAATTATAAAAAAATATATATATATATCCTCGAATAGCATTATTACACAGTTTGCTATGACTCTCAAAATATATACAACCAACGTCGTCGTCTGAACATCAGCTAAGCAATTTAGAACCTTCCGATAACCTAGTTATCGATCGATTGCGTTTAATATCCTTCAATTAACACTGAACTCGGTAAACTCTACATGTAGGTACCAACTACAATCTATATGCAATCGATTCGAATACGGTACCTTTCGCAGAGAAAGACTGGATGAGGAAGAGCCGAAGATCTGGCTCAGTGGCGTTCATTCGGAGAGGCCTACGTCTAGCAGTGGACCAATATAAGTTGATGTTTTTTTTTTTAAATTTCACTGCGTGACGAGCAACTCGTGCACCTGGTGGTTAGCGCCTGCCCATAACAGTCACAGCACCACCCAGAACCCTGCATTGCATAATCCTGCGCGGCACTGCACTGCGCTCGTCACCCTGAGACTTCGACTCAAGTCTCATATGCCCAGTAATTGCGCTGGAAACAGTGGCCTTTAAACCGGAACGCAGTAATGTTTGCACACTACTGCTTGGCAGATGAATATCTGACCAAGGTGTGGTACTTCCCCAGGCGGTCTCTTGCAGAAGAGGCATCCCACTACATGATATAATGAGGATGATGATGATGTTTTTTATACCCGTGTCAAAACTCATATCACTTAGCCAGTAAGATACCTCCACAATAAATCGTCTCCTTACAATATCGTCACGTCGATTTGTCACGCGAGATTGACAAGTGGTGCAATTATCGGGTGGCTGTCGCCCGCACCCGCACCCGCGTGACGCCGCGTGTCACCGGCTGTATGTAGGTTATTGCGACGTGACACAGTATGGGAGCAATTGATATGTCACGGTAAGCACCAACCTGTTTCCCGAGGTCGGTGAAAAGTGAATTTTAGGTTGGTGTTGGATACTTGAATGTTGGATGGGGCATGAAAGATTGAGGAATTATGCGAGATGATGAGTAAAAAAAATGTTCTTTGCGTGAATGAGACCAGGCGGAAAGGATGTGACACCTAATTCGCAGTCTTTCATCATTATCATCAACCCATATCGGCTTACTACTGAGCGCGGGTCAAGGAAGGGGTTTCTTTCGTGAGGAGGATTAGGCCAAATCCGCCACGGGGTGCCGGTACAGATTTGTGGATCACTTAGGATTTTTAGTCATTATGTTAGTGTCCGTGTTTCATAGTTCTATCAAAGATCCTGCCAGAGAATATTTAGAAATCGATTCGATCGATTTGATCGATTTAGATGTTATTCACTCACCTTAACAGCTTCACACCACTGTATTAAAGAAGTAACAATTAATAACTGAGGACTGCTTACTTCGAAGACAGTTGAGATAATAACACGTATTAATTCATGTTAATTAAACTCAATTATTTTCAATATCTGAAAGACGTCATGTTTTATTATAAAATGATACACAAAAATAGTTAAGCTGGATTCACATTTGTGTCTGTAGCCGTGACTTTGTGACCGTAATAACGCGTATTATTACGGTTTACATTCTAAGATCCTGACTCTTAACTAGGATTCCTTGTTTCTAGGGAACCAGGAACTAGGAGGACCATGGTCTCACAAACATCGTAATAAATACGCGTGACAAAACACAAAATCAAATGGGTTTTGTCACGCGTATTTGTTACGGTTACGGAGTCACGACCTAATGTCACGCAGCGATCCAATAAGAAGCTTCTGAGGGAGTTACGGTTAAAGGTCACACCCCTTGTCCATATTTAGCCTAGGAAGCACCGTAATACTGTGACAGAGTCACGGTAACCATCACGGTTACTAGTGTGGACCCAGCTCAAAAGTTGAGATAATAAATTACAACCAATGGATAACCTAAAATAAAATTATCAGAAACGTTTTTTTTTCAACACTTATTTCGTTTTTCTCAGAACTTCTAGATCTATCTAGGTGTATAAATACATCTTACAGAGAATTATTACCAAGTAAAATAGATATAGGTAGGGTTACCACCTCTTTCTATTTGTTCACTTCGAGTTCTAAAAGCAGGTACTTCCTACAGAACGGTGCTTCTTTGAAATTAATATATTCATCCTACCATACTAGAAACAACTAACAATTTTTACCCCCAACAGGCTAAACAGACCTTGATCTAGGTATATCTATAACCTATTCATTGAGACCTTTCCGATCAGCGCAAACACAACACCTCTGCTGTAAATTGGCGAGGAGTTGGATATCTTGCAGATTTCAGGCGAAGCTCCTGCACATCAGGACAAGGTTACCATGATCTTGCAATCTCATTGAACAGGATACCAAATTTCAAATCAATCAGACCTATAGAAGTTGATCATATCCCTTCATCAACTAGAAAAGGGCTGACGATCTTTACACGGCTGATCAGATTTTCTTAATACGTAGCTAAGAACACTCTCGATAAACTCACCTTTAAGACAAAATAAATTAAATCAAAATCGGTTTATCCGTTTGGCAGTGGTTTATTTAAATTTTATTGTTGTTGGAATAGGAGAAATAAGTGACAACCCTAAGTCCAGCACCCACGTGGGCAACAGCAAGTGAACCTGAGTCCACATTTAGCCATACGGCGAACTTAGTCATGGTTCTATTTGCGGATCTTTGCTCTGGTACTTACCAGTTAGCTACATCTACTTTTTTTTTAACGTTTTGGTCTCGCACGTTTACCTATTGTCAAGGATTAAAAAGTATTTTAGATATTCAAAACACATAAGTCGGTAGAATTTCGAGTAGAGTTACGGTCTACGTCACGATTCAGTAAAGTGTTCTACTAAAACTTCTTGGCGGTTTTGGAGATATTACGAAATGACACGTTTTTTGGGTTCGTATCATTTATTCACACCGGTACATTAATATTTCGCCAATTTAAGAAACATAAGTTTAAGAAAAAAAAAAAAACAACACAGTGTCATTTTCTTTTTCCCGCCAAAACTCTAACCTTACCTTAGTTGAGTTTAATTATATCGTTCAGTAAGTATAATTTATTTGCTGATCCAGGCCCCCGGTTCCATACCACAGAACCGGTCATCCGGAACCTGACCGGAACCGGAGGTAGGACCTGATCGGGGGCTTGTTTTATGATTCACTGTCAGTGAAATATGATACGAGAGTTGTAACTATTACTTTTGAATGTTAAAAAGTCAGATATGGCGGTCCATCTAACCGGAGAATTTGGGAAACAGTAAACAATGATTTTGGTTTTACTCCATCCATTTATCGATACAAATCTATACATACGTTACTTAATAAAAATGCTTTTCAGGCGCTCTTTTACTATCAAAAACTCTAGATAAGACCGTCTGTACGTCACTCCTCCCCCGGCAACGGAAATGCCATTGAGAAACTACCGCCGGCGACTTTGCACGTTTTATTTGCTGCCTCTCTAAGCGCAACGTTTCTCGTCACTTATGAAAGAACTATGGAATACAAGTCGAAAACTAGACTCTATTTTCCAGAATTTGTATAATCCAGCTTTGTATATATTTTTTTGGTCTAAATCATGAACATTCATCGTAGTAAAGTGGCTTTCTGTAGCCCACTCTTCACTCCCTCGGTAAACGCGACGTGTCGGATAGCAAACCACGTCGCCGCCACGACACGCCGTCATTGGTCTGTAGGTCCAGAAACCGGTAAGGGGTGTCAGGTAGTTGGTGTACTGCTTTCCGTTCGGATCGTAGCATGTGGAAAGATGTAGTCTCTGCCTATCCCAACGGGAGAAAGGCGTGACTGTATGACTGTATAAACCATCAGTTTTTTCTCTAAATCACAACAACCATCGTAATTTTTTTTTGCGCACGGTAGTTATAACATGGAATGATTACAGCACAATTGCCATTTATCAGAAAACTTGCACAGGTGGTAATATAGGGGATCAGAAGTGCGATTGGGGTATTCCTATCCAGTCCATTTCACATCTCTCTTTCCCCGTTCAATAGTGTACAAGATAGCGCGGTGGAGGTTGCCAAGTTTTGGTCCAAAGCCAAGGACAAAAAGTTTCAGTCTTTGACACGAAGGCGAAGAAGACCATGAAGTCGCACGAAGTGTCGAAATGTTGCACATTTGATCACCGTTGAGCTGTTAACACTTTCACTGTTGAAAACACAAAAGTCGTGTTTTTCATAACTTGCCACGAGTACGGCAAAACACAACTGTTGTGTTTGTTGTATGGGAAAACACTATGGTGCGTATAGAGCCGCACCCATGGCTAGACAAGCAAAACGGCTCAGCAGTCAAGGTGTTAAAGAATTCAATCCTTCAAAGAACCCACAAAAAAATGAAAATAATTAATTTAACAGAACTCGTGTAACTATGAACAAACGGAGGCTTACCAAATTTAATATTACATTACATCCAATAACGAAGGAAAGTTTCCGATAAATGCTAATCGGTCCCAATAAATTCCCGATAATAAAGTGCCCGAACCTGTTCGGTTTCCGAAGCGTGAAAGCCATTCAAACAAACATAAAGTCGTTAATTATTTAAACAGTACAATGGTTAACCCCTAAAGTCGCCTTACATAATTAAAAAGCGGCGAAACTCACGCTGGCAAATTAATCTTTAGCTGGGACAAAACTGACTACTCAAAAACGTGTTGTGTATGAATGGAACATGCTACATACTCGATGTGGACACTTTTTTTTGCTGTAGTGGTCGACACAGTAGTCGATCTTCTGAGGTTTGGAATGATGATAAGTGACATGACGCTACGAAGTGGGACGAAACGCACAATACGCAGTATAACGTGAACATGAAAAAGAGGTGTTAAATACAATGTTCTGCCATTTATTAACCTGCTGGCTACTCCACTATATACTACAGGGTAAATTAAAAAAAGCTGAAGTATATTAATACTATAAAATGTTATTTATTTCCATAAAAAATACAGCATAAAATATAAAAAATAAAATTAAACCGAAGGGTTATCTAAAATAGTCTGGAATAGTAACAGCTTTATGGTAAACATTTCATCTGTACCCTGCTTATAAAGCGATCGCGTGTGGTATGCGGTGCAGTAAAAAGCTTTTGGTTTTGTTTCCGAACAAAAATGTTCAGTCCAAAACTTTGAGCGTGAAAAAATTGTGTGGCGCACATCTTCAAACCCTGGCTACCCAACTATCAATAAATCAAGACCTCGATCACTGTTTCCACCGTTTGCATTCATTCACAAAAAGAACATATCACTTGACGTATGATGTCGTTGCATGTGAGGAACGTGATTCAGAGCCAGAATAAATCATAGTACTTAACTTACGCAGGTGGCCGCACTGTGCCGCGCCCGCGGCTCGAGACATTGCGTCTGCCTCGAAGGAACACGTTTTACTTTTACTTATGAAAACTTTAAAAGTTGTTTAATCAATGATTATAAGTTGAAACAATGGTTGCAACACCGGTATGGAAGAAGAATTTAAATTATACAGTAGCACATTCACTTCACTTTTTCAGAAAAACATCGTGCAGAACGCACCAACCCGAACATGATTTCGGAAGTATGTTATCCACCAATCCAAACCGTGCTCCGTGTGGAGGCCTCACGAAAGTAAGGTGAGTCTTGAGACCCATGCTCGGCAGTGGGCGGATATGCCTAGTGATGATGATGATGATTGTGATGTGTCTCGTATATTAGAATTGCAAAACGCTTGTTGGAAACTGGGCATATTTCAACCGAGAAAGCAACTACCCCTGCGGTACACATTTCCATGGGTGACGTTTAGTGGCATACATTATCAGCGTTTATATCGACTTAGTAGTTATAGATTGATAATGTCCTCGTCTTAGCCCCTAATGTGCTCTGATCAGATCTGAAAGTAGAAGACGCCACGGCCTCATTCATAATCATCTAGACTAGATTGGCAAAAATAAAATTTTAAAAATTCCAAGAAGTACCAACTCATTTTCATTTGTAAAGTTTTGATTTGGATAATTATAGATTTGACCACCGTGTAACTGTATTTTTACCGTTAATAAACTAATCATGGACTCTGAGAAATATTCGACCTTATAAGGGTCAGGTAGCCAGTTCCTATTCATTATTAAATGAACTCAATAAAGGCTCGCATAAAGGGCTGATACTTAACAGTACCTACTCATTTTGCTTCTGAATAGAAGATAATTGGAGGTATGCAAGTATTGCAGTAACAGTGTACTGCAGTGACGAAGGTTTATCTAAACGGTCATATTTGGCGTAGCACTAAACATCGAAAAATTGTGTTTTTTTTAGTTGACTTTATAACGAGACGAACAAGCCGCGCCACGTCACATAACAGTTACAACGCCATCCAGAACGAAAACACAATCCCTCTAAAAACCCCTGTAATCAATCCCCGCCAATGTGGGGCAAGATGGGGTCGCGCTAGCATTCTATCCCACCCAGCTCCTCTTAAGAAAAGTTGAAACTTGCACTACTGCCATTTCAAAGTACAGTTACTCGACCCAGCACTCCCTCGGCGTGAAGCAGCGTTAATTATAACTCATGCAGCTGTCAATCTCTAGTGAAGTGCCGGCTTAACTCATTCTTGATTCAACCGAGTGAATTGGTTAATCATATGCCTTTTGCACAGGCGTCCATGTGCCTTTGAACGGTGAATGCAGGAGAACGTGCAACGGACGATGCTACTCAATCAAGCTATCATTAGTTGAACTAGGCCAGAAAATCGCGCAGTGTAATTTTACTTTGTAATTTTATGTTTTGGTTGTTATGTGGGCAGAATGGCGCTTGCAATCAAGCTACCTTAGCCAGTTGTAATTGTTGTGTTGTTGTATACTACCTGCGCCCCGCGGTTTCCTCTGCGTTAACTATTATTCCAAAGGACCCGTTAATTTTTACGGGACAGGTTTGGCGAAAAAAGCACTAGAATATTTTAGCATAGGGGCGCGGTCTGAATGTGGTGGTAACGTCCCAACACACGGTGGCGAGCGTGATAAGTGTAGCAAATAATAATAGCTGTCATTTGTTTTTATTGAATTAAAATGGACCAACAAAATGGTTGACTGGCGTGTAGTAACTGTATAATCCGTTATTACAGTACACTAATTGTAAAATTTGTTTTGTTCTAGTTTTAAGTTTTCTTTGTTCTGTGGTGTTTCAATAAAGAGTTTATCTATATATCTATCTATCTGCAGTTTAAAAAACAGATAAAAAAATAGTTTTACAGAAACCCACGAAAATATAGTACAAAGCGACAACTTTACAGTGATTTGTAAAAGCCTTTAGAATAAGCCATTTCTGGAATGTATAATTTGCGAAGTCAAACTTTGTTACAGTATTTCAAACAATGACAAGCTTTTAAAAATGTGCTACAAATATTTCATATTTGAAATTGCGCTTTCATACAACAAAATAGAGATACAATGCGATTGTGACACCCAACAGCACCTAGCTAGTAGGGTTGCCCTAAAAAGAATTAAAAATGTAGCACACGGTGGAACCTAGGTGAGTAATTTAAATACCGAAAAAGTTTATTACATTTTGTAAGAATAAATAGGTGGCTTGCCATTTCAAAATTTCCATGATTAAATGTGATAAATGGGGCTAGTAAATTTAGCGTTTAGCTAGTAAATTATAATTAAGAATCCCGTTTAAACTTATCAATATAAAAAATATTAAATGTAAGAAAAAGTCTAAGTTTCATATATTTTTAGCTATTTAGTGCTAGTGGAGTTTAGTGCAATAAGATGTAAATAAAAAAACAGGTAGTTGTCAGCCCTAGCACCAAATCGCCGGTGCCTATTCCAGATTCCTCGATCCCGCATCGCGACAGCACAGAGATTGCATCTATTCTGAATTTTATTCGGATACAACTCTGGGAAATAAAAGTTAACAAGTGCACCAAACAGCGATGCAGCAGCGGCTCAGCGCTGAAATTCGGTGTTCTGCTTTGTTCATTGGGTCGAAGTTTGCATGAAAACCGGCTTCGATTGCGACGGTAAATTCGTTGAACGAATAGGCTATTGACATGGAATGAATAAATCCTTATTTTGATTTGGCGGGTATTTATCAGCGGCTGAATTATTTTTAGTCTGTGGGGGCCAATAGTGAGTAAAAATTGACACTGGCTGAATGCATAAATTGCGCGAAGCCAAAACAATAGAGACTAAACTTGACTTCATGATTACAATAAAAACTAGAATAAGACAAACGAGCTTTAGATTTTTAGCACTAAAATAAGTAAGAAAAAATTATAAATAAATTAAATGGAATCATAGGCATTGCATTCTGTAGATGGTAGAGATAATTTTATTTCAGAGATAACATTTCTTCGGTTCTTGTGAATAAAGATTAATTGACTGAGGTACCTTCCTGTTGATAATAGGGTTTGGTATTTTTTTGCTGAATAATTATTGAATTAAGCACGCTTGGAGCAATTCTTGACCCATAATAATCTATGTCACTTTCGAAACAAATCCAATACGACACCACATCTCATTTTTCAAGCCAAAATAAACAAAAATACATACAAAACATAAACCTCCTTCTGGGCAGTCGATCAAAAGTCTACCCATTTGCCTGTCTGACAAGAAAATTATGATTCGCCGTTGGCATATTGCACCAACTGAGCTTTGCCAAAAAGGAAAGATTGAGAGAAAACATTATAATTTTTCATACTCGATAATGTAGTAAAATTCTATTAAAGTTATTCTCCGTGAATGTATTTAGCCAGTATCAAGTATTAGTATAAAAAATCAAGTTTTGTAGTTTTTCTATAGATATTAGTAAAAATGTAGGTAAAGTTCCAGTCAGTAGCTTAGTCCAAGACACGATATAGTAAAGAGGTGGGTGCTTTACTGAAACTTCTTGGGAGTTTTGGAGACAACACGAAATGGCACGTTTTTTGGGTTTATTTAATTTACCCACACTTGTACACGTTAATGAACACTAAATGGTTATTTCACCAATATTAAAAATTATCACACGAATTAACACAAGCTCAAAAAAAAGGAAACAGAATAAAATAGAATTGAAAATACTTTATTGTACATAATCAACAACAACCCATAACGTCCCACTGCTGGGCACGGGTCTCCCTTCACTTTCGTGAGGAGGATTAGGCCTTAATCCACCACGGGGGCCAGATCCCCTAGATCGGGGGGGGGGGGGGGGGGGGGGGGTACTTTATTGTACACCATGTCATAAAAACACAAGGTACATAAGAAATTTGGGGTGGTTTATGTGCTACTAAATTGCGTTGTTGCTGAAAAGCGTTGTTAAACAAAACAAGTGAACTAATAGTGACAGGTTGGCATTTTAGTATGGATTAGTAAAACTTCCTTCGTTTACTACAATTTCCAATTCCACAAAAAAAAAAACAGAAGAACCCAAAAATTTAAATTCAGAACACGATTTGAATAAATAGGTACGTATCAACCTCAATTTAATCCATCCAATTTACTGTTCCATTTTCGAAAATTTAACATCGTCTTTTCGTTCCCGTCTCTTCCATCGGCTACGTTCCGTTCCCGTGAGGGCGGTAGTTTTTATAACATCACACGGAACGTTCCCAGGAGTGATTCGAGAAATCCGTGAAGAATGTAATAGAGTACGAATGAGACGCAAGCGTGAAAAGAAACGTTAATTCGAGTTGGAACGAATTTAAGTTTATTTTATTCGGTGAATTTACGGTTCGATGATTGGACTAATGAACTAATAATAAATTATTATTATGCTATGCAATATTTAAGGTAAAGCTTCTTTATGTTTGTTAATGCATATCTAAAGGTTTTATGTATTTCAAAAGAGTAAAAATACCGAGTGCTGGTCAACGTCACGATTCAATAAAATGGTGGATGCTCTAAGCCTGTCTGGTCAAAAACACAATGTTTTGTGTAGTGTGTAGACAAAAACAAGCGCAGGAGACGCGGCTTATCAGAAACTTCCTGGGCAGTGTTGGAGTGTACACGTAATGTGACGTATGTTGGGTTTGTATCATTAACCTATGTAAACACGAGTGAGACCGCGGGGCGCTGCTAGTTTAGGGATAAAGAAAAGTCCAGAAGCAAAGCGTATAGATAATAATCCTCGATGTCGCGCGACTAATCTGTGATGGCATGTTGACATGCGTCGGATGCGCGGGTGACAAGAATTCTGGAGATTTTCTTACATCCTTCCTCATTAACGAAGGACCGGGAAAGTTTGTTATCTCTTTCCTGCTGCAGGAATATAACGAAGTTGAACAGAGATAACGATATTTTTATTTGCACAAAACAAGAGTAGTATAAAGATTACACTCACAGATCACAATAGCGAGCTCAAAATTGATACAACATCAAATACGGTACAAAAATAAGTATAATATATAATTTTATATAAACATAGATACGTCTAATACGGTTTCTGTTCTTGGCTTATAAATCGTATTACGTCTTTTACATACATGTAAAGATAATACATCTGGTATTACTTTATTTATTATTGCATTTTGACGCGCACGGCGCTGTCAATGTCAGTAAAGCAGTGGAATAATTATTTTGTATCTGTAAAAGAATATGGCGTATTTTCAAACTCCACTTTCTTGGTACCCATGTGGTGAACTAATTAATTCATAGAAACCCATAAATTGTAAAGGAAAGGACATACGAATTAATAAACTTTAAATGTCGTTTCTTTGTTTACAGAGCAACGCAACGAGTTTATTATTTGCTAGCCTTCACGATATAAGACAAATAGACTTATATACATATACATGAATTTTATTTTTATTAATGACTGGCAGTGTCCCGCGGTTTCATCCGCATTAGATAATATCGCATAGGAAGCGTCAGTTTTTACGGGATAAAAATACAGTATGTTCTATCCCAGGACCTAAAGTTTCTATATCATCAAAATCAATTCAGCCGATTTGGCGTGAAGAAAGGACAAACACACACACCCACAACTTGGTCAGTTTTATGTTTAGGTGTCAAAATGGTTCTATTTATAAAAAGCCCACCAAACGCGATTCACAAGCAGAACAATACAATGGTCAATGTAATTGGTATATCGTAATGTCTTCGGTTAGCGGTTTATAAGCGGATTATGCCGGTTGTCAGCAGACGCAGCGGTAGGGTGACAATGGAGGCTGGACAGTCCTGATAGGTAGTCGAGGGCGAAATGAGCTTTATTGATGCTTATAGTTGCTAATAAAGGGCTTTAAGCCCTATAAAATGCTTCATAAATTTAAGATAAAGCCAATAACTAGATAAACTGCGAGTTTTTTTTTAATAAATAGGGAATTATTACTAGTAATAAGTAACGTAACTGTTTTTACAGATATTTGTGGGAATACATATAATCCATCAAACACAAGAAAAAATTTGTTAAAAATAAAAGCCTTTGTTTGTTTGTTTGTCCACTGTCTAGACACGAAACCCGTGAATTATTACATTAAAACAGATTGTTAACTAAACAAAGGTTTATCCGCTAATAAGGCTTAGGCACGGCCACCCTACACGCAGGTGTTGCGGTTACTAAATCCGTCATAAATAATATTTGATTTGACAGTTGCTAACAACGATAAAACAATTTGGCAACATTTAATTTGTTGAAGGATTAGCCCTACTTATATTTTGTGGAATGGTAACATTACTAATTTCGCTACGCTTGTGTGTCGTGGGATCATAGGTTGGGTGCAAAGATTACAGGGTTCATAGTCAATGGTTGTGATGTTTTTTCTCTGTATTGGTGGGGGCATAGGTGATGGTGGATGGGAATCACCCTTGAGATACTAGCTGCGCCCCGCGGTTTCACTCTCGTAATTCTAGTTTTTCCGTAAGATGTTTGCATTCCCCAGGTAAAAAACAGCTCATATCGTACATGAAAATAAGCAGCTGCAGATCACCAAAAAGACAGAAGTATTATAAACATAATTTATCGACCAAAAACAAAAATCACATACAAAAAGCATGTTCAGTTTATTCCAAATTTTCTAACTTTTCAGGCAACTTTTATATACTGTCAAGCTTGTTCAGCCATCCTCGAGTTTTGATTTTAGGGTTATGCTGTTAATTTTTGTTCTTATAGATATAAATAAAAAACACAAGGACATTATTTAAAAAATGCTTTTCCAATTTATTTACTAAAGAGCTAGTTAATTATAGCTTTTGAGACATACAGCAAAAACTAAAGCATTTCTCGACCATTAATAAACCTGTGAAAACTTGCAAAAACTCAAAGTTTAACTGCAACTTTAAACGCTTCTAAAGACGGAAGATAGTTTCTTAGACAACGGTTTATTAAAGAATTTGAGCAGTTTTTAAAGAAAACAGTAATAAAGAAATAACGAGAAAACGGAGTAGTTTTTATGATGGTATTTTAATTTTTAGTTAAGGGGTTGTGATGTGTTAGTTAAGGGGTTGCGATGCGAACCCGTAACCACCTCCATAATGCGGAGAGGAGAACACCCCGGGGTTTTAGTGGGTAAACCCCGCCAGACCAGCTGGCGGGAGAGTCCCACATAACCCCCCCCCCCCCCCCCCCCCCGGGGCCGGGTGGTATGCCTAATGCATTTCCCCGGGAAAAAAAAAAAAGGTGTTGCGATACCCAACTACCCAAACGGAGGGTTATGTTTTTCGGGCGTATGTATGGGTGTTTGAAAGGCCATTCCATAAATGTAAAACACTTATGTCTAAACAATCCCTGCTTAAGTAGGAAAACAAAAAAAAATATCAAAAAAAAACATAAATCCCAACTGCGAACATAACTGAAATAATAATGTCTCCACTGCATTCACGTTGAAGTGGGACATCTCTCCTGCAAGAGACCACCCGCCAAGCAGTATTGTGCAAACATTAATGTGTTCATGTTCACTGTTTCCAGCTAAATTACTGGGTATATGAGACTTTAGAGCCGATGCGATGTCTCAGGGTGACGAGCGCAGTGCAGTGCCGCGCAGGATTATGCAATGCAAAGTTCTAGTTGGCACTGTAACTTTATGGACAGGCGTAGTGCTTCCTATCAGGTGAATGAAATGCACGTGTCATCACTCAGTCAGATAAAAAAAATAACGTTTCCGTTTTGTTCGCAGTGGGGTAGTTTTTCAATATATTATATTTATTTTAATATTATTTATAGTTATATTATTATCAGTATATAATTATAAAACAATTGAGTATTACTTTGTCGTCGTAACTTTATCATTTCGTATATTCTACAGAGTGGAATGAGCACAAAATTTCCTGAACAACATCAGAAATTGGGACATTTATTGGACGATGCCGGAAGACATTCTATTGATAAAGTTTTCTTTGTAAGCTATTTATTATCCATTAAACTATATTTAACTGAAATGACTATTTATTAAAATATGCCTTCAAAGTTTTCTATACAATTTTAATTAATGTTGGCATTGGAAGTAGGTAGTACCTGGCTCTTTTTATGTGTATATTCTGTGGCTAATAGACAAAACGCATCAATTTACGCATCTGTGCCGGAAGAGTGAAGTGCATCGTGTTGACTCACTCCAACGGTCAGTTCGAAATCCACACGCGCCGCATCGCACATGCTCCGCTCCGCGACGACGTAATTTAACATTAAACGTGTCGTGTTTTCATCCCCCGCATTTATTATAATAGGAATCTCGTTTGTCGAACTCACCCCCGCTCGCTTGTGTAAACAAACCGCAACGATAGTGCAGTGACGTGATTTCACGTGTGCCGGCCGGCAAAACGGAACTGTGGGTGATAACTTGGATGGACAGTAGCTGGAGACGGACCCCCTTGAGGTGCTAGATTGGTACGTAGTCTTTTTCCGCATTTTTATACACATAACTACTGCTACCCCTCGACAACCTCAGGAGACCATCCGATTCCCGGCTGAAACAGCCCGTATTTTCACTGAGGCCAGCCCGCACCCCCCCGCAGTGTAGGAAAGCAAATTTTCTACCATTTTATGGTCCTTCAGCAACCGGATTCTCCGTGAAAATTAGTTGTTTCTAACAAACATTTCAAGTTAGACACCCCCGCCATTTTTTTTTTGCCCTTGTTAGTGCGCACGCGTCATATTGCCATCCGCTAAAATCTCTTCGAAACTTTAATATTTTTAACTAAAAACACTAACTACGCTCCTATAACAACCGCATTATATTTATTTCCGCATATTTCGCTAAAAACTTAACCTACATAAGCGTATTTCAATTTCAATATCTCTGTACACCACTACGAACAATAGGTACATACCTACATAATAATGGCCGCGAATGAACAGAAGTTGAAATTGTTAGAATCTCAACGGGAATTATTTTTCCAACGCCTACAAACAATTTACGACTATTCATGTTGCGATTTAAAAGATCCAGAAGCCCTGGATAATTTTCTATGCTCCATTGAAAGTTTAGAAGACGTAAGAACTAACTTCCAATCAACCGCGAAAGAATACAATATAACCTTGTTGAAAATAGATAAAGAAAGTGTACCTGACTCTCAAAGCTGGTTATCATTCGAAGACATGTATTGCCGCATTAAACGTAAATTATCCATGTTTACACCGCCAAAAGCAGAATTTAAACCTACCCCCGCTAAATCTTTAATTAGGTTAGCGCCGATAGAAATGCCAGAATTTAATGGAGATCGGCTTCAGTGGCCATTGTTTTATGCCACATTCCATAACGCTGTACATTTAAATGCATCTTTAACTAATACCGAAAGAATGTATTATTTGGTTGGTAGACTAAGTGGTAAAGCCAAATCCATCTGCACAGGTATTGTTCCTTGCGCCGAAAACTACAACGCGATTTATAGCGCGCTTATATCGAAATACGAAGATAAACGCAGTCTAGCCGTTACATACCTAGATCAGATGTTCTCTCTTAAACCGATCGCTTCCGCAACCGCCAGTAACCTTGAATCTTTCATAGATCAATTCGCCAATGCCTACTTAGCATTGAATAACTTAAACATACCTGATCTATGCGACTTTGTTATGTCTTACACCCTTTTGCAAAAGTTAGACAAAGAGTCCGCGCGGTTATTTGAAATGGAGAATCGAGGTGTAGAATTACCGAACTTAAACGGGTTAATTTCATTTGTCCGCGACCGCGTAAAGGTCCTCACTCGTACTGGTGACCAATCGGGTTCTAAGACCCAGAATACAATTGCATCAAAAACTAATGTACGTTCTTTTATTGTAAACAACAACACCGCTAACAAATGTTCTTTGTGTGAACAACCTGATCACAGTAATCTCTATTTATGTTCGACCTTTAGAAAACTGTCGCCCCGCGAACGTTTCAAGTTCATCAAAAGTTGTAACGCCTGTATTAATTGCCTTAGTAAAACACACACCGCTCAATCTTGTAAATCCATAAACACATGTAAACAATGTCAACAAAAACATCACAGTATGTTACATTTTCTTGAATCCGATTATGCAAACCCGCATTCCTTATCGTCGAAGCTCGATACAAATACCTCCCGCTGTAGTGAGGGAGCTAACGGAAGGGAAAATTCACGTAACTCGACTTCTTCTAAGTCAGACGATAGAACCTTATCACTTTGCAGTATGAATACCTACTCGCATGCTAGTCACGGGCGGAAATCACAAAATGTACTACTAGGTACAGCCCTCGCTGACGTAAAATCAAATGATGGATCTGTTAGGAAAGTTCGTTTTTTGATCGATAATGGTTCTCAAAACCATTTTATAACAAAGCAGGCCTGCAAACAGTTGGGTCTCCGTGTCTTTAATGATTCCAGTAATCAATCGGTAATGGGAATAGGTGACACCTCCCAGCCTATATCAGGCATTACTGACCTAACATTGTACTCACGCCTTGATCCGAACTTTTGCTTGAAGATTCAACCGCTAGTCATTAAAACAATCTCTGGAGATTTACCGAGCTGTTCTCTAAACACTTCCGCGGTCACGCACCTTTATGACCTACCGCTCGCCGACCCGCATTTTTACGCGCCCGGACCCATCGACGTTTTATTGGGTTCCGAGGTCTTTGTCGAAATCTTGCGGCCTGGAAAATCGCTGGGCCCTGCAGGACAACCTGACGCGTTAGAAACCGCCTTTGGATATATAGTAATGGGGTCCACGGCCTCAGTGCCCGCCGATAATCATAAACCCGCACATAATCAAACTCACCGCGCGTTCTTTACATCGAGTGACGAGTCAATTGAGGCTTTAGTTACTAAATTTTGGCAGCTCGAGTCGGTACCTACACAAAAACATATGTCGACAGCTGACCAAGAATGTGAACATTTCTATGTTTCTAATACGCACCGCGACGTTAATTCAGGACGTTATGTAACCGCATTGCCATTTTCGAAATCCCCGCACTTGTTAGGAGATTCCTTGACGACAGCCACGCGCCGTTATTCTTATCTTGATCATAAATTCCAGACTAACAAAACATTAAAGAGCGAATACGACAAGGTAATGACGGATTATTTAAAAGGTGGTATTGTTTCCCCCGCTCCCGCTTTGAACACCGATAACAAATATTATGTAATCCCTCATCATGGAGTCTGCCGACCAGAAAAGCCGCTACGACTTGTATGTGACCCTAGCGCGAAGTCAAGCACTCAAGTAGCTTTAAACGACATTCTACACTCGGGGCCAAACTTACAGGCAGATTTAACCGCAATCATTTTAAAATTCAGACTATTTCCCGTCGCATTAACCGCAGATATAAAACAAATGTTTCTACAAATAGAAATACGCGAAGATGACCGTCGTTTCCTAAATATTTTATATAAATTTGACAGAGACCACGAAATTCGATTATACCGATTTAACCGCGTTTGTTTTGGCTTGCGCTGCTCGCCCTACCTCGCCATGCGAACCGTCAAACAGCTGGCGGAGGACGTAGCGGACTTCCCACTCGCTTCCAAAGTAGCTTCAAATGATCTTTACATGGATGACTTAGGCACTTCGGTACAAACTGACTCAGAAGGAGTTCAGTTAGCCCGCGATTTAATCGAGTTATTCAAACAAGGTGGATTCGACTTGGTTAAATTCATGAGTAACTCACCCACAGTTTTGAACGAAATTCCGCCAGAAAACCGCTTGTCCTCAAAAATAGAATTTGACAAAGAGGATAATATGAAACTGCTCGGCTTGATATGGTCCCCGATTGAAGATGAATTTACCATCGCGCTTAAATTCAATCCGCAAACAAAATGTACTAAACGCTTAATGCTTTCCACAATAGCGAAGTTATGGGACATAAACGGTTTTTGTGCGCCTGTAATATTGTACGCGAAACTTTTAATCAAGGCTTTGTGGATCGCTAATATCGATTGGGACGATCAACCACCGCACGACATCTGCGACTCATGGAACCGGTTTCTAAGAGAACTTCCCGCCTTAGAGAGATTTCGAGTACCGCGCTTTTTAGGTATCCTACCTAACGCCCGCGTCATTTTAATCGGTTTCTCTGATGCTAGTGAAAAGGCTATGGGTGCCGTAGTATACATGTGCACACAGACCGAGTCTGGCCCTAATCAGATCAATCTTATCTGCGCTAAAAGCAAAGTCGCGCCGCTTAAAGTAGTATCGTTAGCTCGCCTGGAGCTCTGCGCTCTATTACTACTTTCTCAACTCATGCGATTTGTTATCGACACAATATCTTCTCGCTGTCAAATTGACGACTTTTTTGCGTTCACCGATTCAACGGTAGCCCTACATTGGGTTCATTCCGCTCCGCATCGTTTCGACACATTCATCGCCAACCGCATCGCTCAGGTCCAAGAAAATCTTGATCCTAAATATTTCTTCCACATTGAGGGAACGCTCAATCCCAGTGATTGCATCAGCAGGGGACTTTCTCCCGCTCAACTGTTGAGTCATCCGCTATGGCTCCACGGTCCGCCCTGGGCACGTGACGATCCACGTACGTGGCCTATTAATCGCTTCACCTTCGACTCCACAGCTGATGAAAAGCTGTTGGAAATCAAAAAACGCGCTAATGTTTTCATCACCACCGATGAACAACCGCAATTTCTATGCACGCTTGCTAAGAAAGTATCGTCTTGGTCCAAGCTTCTCCGCATTATAGTATATTTATACCGCTTCTTAGGAAAAATTCCGCGTTCTAATAGAATCGAACTTTCACACTTACAATATGCAGAAAATATTATTGTAAAATCTCTTCAACAACAATATTTCAAAGACGATATAAACGCCCTCTCAAACAATCGCAAGGTTTCAAAATCGCTAATCCCGCTTTCACCATTTTTAAAAAATGATTTGCTTCGCACCGGGGGACGTTTAGAAAAATCTTCGCTTTGTTTTGACGCTAAACATCCGATATTGCTTCCTAAAAAGGATCATATCGTTAACATTTTAATAGATTATTATCACCGCAAATATTTACATGCCGGACCACATTTATTACTATCTTTGTTGAGACAAAAATTCTGGATAATTTCCGGACGCACTACAGTAAAACAACGCTTTCGACTTTGTAATAAATGTTTTAAAGTAAATCCCCGTAATGAGGCGCCTTTCATGGCACCCCTCCCCGCTTCTCGCGTCACCGAGGCTAAACCATTCTTACGAACGGGCGTCGACTACGCTGGTCCAATAAACATATTGATAAGCAGATACCGCGGTGCCCGCAAAGAAAAGGCATATATCTGTTTGTTTACATGTTTAGTGACGCGCGCCGTTCATTTGGAATTGGCAGTAGACTTGAGTACGGACTCATTTTTCCGCGCTTTCCGTCGATTCATCTCGAGGCGTTCCAATTGTCTGGAGTTGTTCTCAGACAATGGTGGAAACTTCTTAGGCGCTAAAGCCCAGCTGGACGAGTTGAATGGCTTTCTCAAATCCAAGGCCTTTTGTGATTCCTTCGCTGAGGAAACGATATCTCAAGGCATATCTTGGCATTTGAACCCGCCCAGTGCACCTCATTTCGGTGGCATTTGGGAAACTAACGTCCGCAGTGTAAAGTTGATTTTAAAGCGCGTGATCGGTGATGTTCTGCTTACTTATGAGGAGCTGCTTACCGTATTAACTCAAGTTGAATCGCTTCTCAACAGTCGTCCGCTAACCGCTGTTTTAAGTTCTGACCCCGCAGAGCCCAAGGCACTTTGTCCTTCTGACTTTCTGACTATGGGTCCGCTTGAGTCATTTCATGATGACTCACGTTACAAACCTACATTGACAGATTTAGTCCGCAGTAAACATTTGACTGACCAGGTTGTTCAGAGATATTGGAATCGTTGGAGACAAGAATATCTTAATACCCTACAAACACGCGCCAAATGGAATACTAAGTCTAATCCGGTGACTAAAGGAGCTGTCGTTGTGCTAAAAACTGAAAATTCACCACCGTTACAATGGCCTTTAGGCATAGTAGAGGATATACATCCTTCATCTGACGGAATCGTCAGAGTGGTAACGGTGCGCACTAAGAATGGTACCTATGTTCGCCCTGTTGTAAAACTATGTGTTTTACCTTCTCAATAACCTACATTCTTAACCCCTCCCCGCATTTTTCACCCGCAATTTTAGTCATAGTTTATTTTTATCTTTCAAGTTTTCCTATCTTTTATTAGACGGATTACTTCCGCGTCCGCTTCCGCATCCTTAGACATTAGATAACACAATTTAGGTGATCATTCTCTCTTTGTTGGTTCAGGAGTCTTCTTTAACTCCTGAAGGCCGGGGGGATGGCTCTTTTTATGTGTATATTCTGTGGCTAATAGACAAAACGCATCAATTTACGCATCTGTGCCGGAAGAGTGAAGTGCATCGTGTTGACTCACTCCAACGGTCAGTTCGAAATCCACACGCGCCGCATCGCACATGCTCCGCTCCGCGACGACGTAATTTAACATTAAACGTGTCGTGTTTTCATCCCCCGCATTTATTATAATAGGAATCTCGTTTGTCGAACTCACCCCCGCTCGCTTGTGTAAACAAACCGCAACGATAGTGCAGTGACGTGATTTCACGTGTGCCGGCCGGCAAAACGGAACTGTGGGTGATAACTTGGATGGACAGTAGCTGGAGACGGACCCCCTTGAGGTGCTAGATTGGTACGTAGTCTTTTTCCGCATTTTTATACACATAACTACTGCTACCCCTCGACAACCTCAGGAGACCATCCGATTCCCGGCTGAAACAGCCCGTATTTTCACTGAGGCCAGCCCGCACCCCCCCGCAGTGTAGGAAAGCAAATTTTCTACCAGTACCTACTATCGCGCTCAGAAAATATTTACCAGTTCTAAAACTTTAATTAAAATTGACCTTTTAAAATTAAGAATTTATAATGGTAAGAACGAAATAAATATCCTTTTAGTTAAAATCCTTTTGGACAGCTCCGTCATTTTTGAGGAACATGACTCCTTTAAACTAGGTCCATATTCCATAAGTTATCTCCACCTGTTCCGATCTTCGGCTTTGTGGAGTCAATTCAGTTAAAACAAGTCTCGTTATTTCTCTCGATGCATGGTTGTCTGGAAGAAATCTCTCTGAGAAAAAAGACCGCCCATTGTGACACTAAAATAATAATATACATAGAACTTGATCCCTAACTAGGATATCTGTGTCCAGGGAATCAGGAACTACTTGGACCATGAAGTTCAAACCATGAAGAACAAACACCCAGACCCAATATTTGTGGTTCACAGTAGTTCACACAAATTGGTAAGTTATAATAGTTTGTTCTGGTTTTTATATTTTTGTACTTTATTGTATCAATAATGAGCTTATCTATCTATGAGTAAGGTATTTACTATTTTCTTAGGTACTTTCCTAACCCAAGTTGACGGAACCAAAACTAATGGAAAATTCATAGAGCACGCTTGAACTTTTAGTCAAGTTAACACTTTAAATTTCCCAGGAGGACATTATTTTCTCATAAATCAACCCTTGAGTAAGGGTGGTTCAACCCTATCACTTGAACACGGGAACCGATCCCAAGTGATTAATTGATTAATCAGCTTGAGGATAATTTTAATGATTTATTACAAACTAACCGACCTTAGAGACCCATATTTGTACCTAATGCTACGGCACGTTCACACATTGTAAAGTAGTACGCGTTATACGACTGGAAATTATGGTCAGGAGGGCCACCACTGCTATATTGTTAAATGCTTTATTTTTGACTACTTACAATAAATATTTTGAATTCTGAGTTTCGAGACATAATCTTTCTACACACGATAATGTGGGCACTTCCCATTGGATCACCAATAGATTTGGTTCAAAATTGAAGAAGCAATTCATAGATTGACTGGACGGAAAGACCAAAAGCGTTTATAAGAGATCCGATTTCAGCCTATACTGAAACCTAAAAATAAAGGCAGACCCAGACACGAAAAGAACAAAATTTTCCTCTCAATCTAACAATAACAGACAACAAAGATTGTATTGACAACTAATGCGTCTGAAATCGAGACGTGCAAATCAAAGATCCGAAAATAAACAAACTCACAAAGAGACGAGTAAAGCACGAAAAAGGCGGGCAAAAGAAATCAAACGTCGAAATCTAAACGCCAATAGGTTCGTTTACAAAGGAGCAGAAATGGCGAATCGATTCTGAAACCTTTAATTGGCCCCGGTTGTTCGTCTAGAGATGGGACTGGAGTTAGTGTTGCCTGCTCTGGAAATGTTCTCTCAATATTTAGAATCATCATCGTAGGCATATCATTCATTAATGCAGCATCGGTTCTAATGCGTGGCAGTGCAGTGCAGTCGGCATTTTGGGAATTTTGACTTGGTAGCAAGCTGCTACCAAGTCAAAATTCCCAAAATTAGTTAGATTGAGTTTAGTTTTATTATGCCTACCGCCGGGGTAAGGTGGTGACTGATAGTGCAACCACATCTTGCCCCACCTCGGCGGAGGATTGCTCCCGGGGGTCTTAGTGGATTCGAGTCCCATACACCCCTCTCCGTCACCCCCGTGGTGGTGGAGAAAGAGAGACAGCATTTCCCCTCCTCAAAAAAAGATTTAGTTATATTTAGTTTGTATTACTAAACTAATTGATAACCACCAAACAATTTTCATCTTCGCTGGGCGCCGAAAAAAATTGTAGTTTCGAACACATAATTAAGTTTTTGAAACAAACTTCATAATTATACCTGGCAATACTCGAGTAAGACGATTGGGGAGGCTTTTTGGTGTCCCCAGCTGACCGCCTTAAGAAAATAATCGACGAAAATCGACGGTACAAGAATTAAATTGATAACGGGAGTCTCTGGGGATTCCGCGACGGCCGGGCGGCCCCTCCTCCTTAATCTTTGGAATTTGATAAATTACTTGAGATTAAGCTGGAATAAAAAAGACAATCAGTTTTTCGTATAAGAGCACAGATGATTGCAGTGATTGTCGCCGACGTGAGAACTTGGGAGCTATAGGAACGGACGAAGTTATCTAATCCGGTACCTATTCAAGAAACATGGAAACAAATGTTCAGACTTTAGATATTGAAAGATCCATTATTGTCGCGGTCAACTTACTTCTCCCTCTTTTATTTCACTTCCTAATATCACGACCAACATTAAACAGCCCGTTCACAGGATCTGGCGTCCATTTTCATCTTATTGTGTCCGTTTTAAGAGAGAGTATTCGTTTAAAACTTGGCCCGGCCGAGGGGACACGTTTAAAATGTCCGTAATCAAATTTGACTCCAGTCTTTAAGGGTTAAAGCCTTCAACTTTGAGCGTCCTAATAAATTATATTGCCGACAAAACTGCTCCCGAGTGCGACACAGCTCGTTGGCTCATCTAATTGGTCCAAATTCGAGTAGACCCGGCTTTATAATTGGACCGAACCGGAGTCTTATGCGTCTCCAAATTAGTCCAAATTCGAAGATTGGCCGGATTAAGCAGCGTACGACCGCACCGAGTAGTGACGTCCCCGCTCAAACATACCTAATAAGTTTCAACTCGTAAAGTTAATGAAGATCCGTACGGCAGACGGAAAACAAATTCGTTGCCCAAGTTTGGAGGTTTGACTTAAACTTTTCGTTTGAATACAGTGAATTCCTGCTTAATTAACGCGCGCCGCACCGCCGCCTCCTCGCCTTTTCCGAACGTGTCAGTCGTATGTTGGTTAAATTCGTCTTGTGTGCTTTTCCTTGTGTTATTTCCGCGTAGAGGCGTATTCGCTGCCAATTTATAGGCACAGCTCGTCGGAGGATAAAGGTTACAAAGCGTTCGAGGTTTGTTGGGGGTTTCTAAGCGTGTCGTCTGTCGCGGCTGACAGCAAACACGGTGCGGTGACCGGAGGGTGTCAATTACCTCTATGTACTTTGGCTACAGTAGTGTAAGCTGAGGCCCGTAGCGACGCTGTTCTGAAAAGACTCTATATAAAAAGAGTAAAATGTGCTGCTGAGGCATGCGATCCTGACTGCACTCTACCTATAGCTTATTTACGACATCTTATCTTTGCAAGCAGTCAATATTTTCCAGTTTCGAAATATTCAATCCATAAACAAGACAAAGTACGCATGTACCCAAACGGAATACTAACTACAAAGAAGCAGGTTGACCTATTTCAGTGTCTTCTGCAAGAAAATGAACAATAGCGACTAAATTCGCCACACAGTTTCTCTACAATAGTGTAATAAATTACGTGTATAAATTTTGTTTCGATCATAATGTTCGGGAACTTCGGAATTGTTTACACGGTAGTTCCTCTCAGATGCTATCTGGTCGCCGCGTCATATCTCGGAGTTAGGTAAATATTTGGCCTACTCCCCCCTAACAAAAACTTCCAGAATCGTCTACATAGTCGTCGTTTGTTCAGCGAATTCCTCGACAAAGCGAATTCCGAGAGATTCTCAATTAAAACCTGCGACACTCCCGCCGTCGAAGTTCGACGAAACTTCCAAATCTTGGCGTAACTCCGAAAGAATTTCTCACTAATTAGTATAAGTTTATGCATTCGGAGGCGGTGCGGGGATCTCGAGCAGAAGTTGCGACCCACCTAGTTCTTTAAGTTTTAATTGCGCGACTATAGGCGTGCGTCAATCAACTCGACTCGATCGGGATTCGAGTTTTTCTCACCCCGGGGAGTTGGCAATAAATCTGCACAGCCATTATTCTCAGATTAACGGCGGCCAGCTGCCTGTCGGGCGGGAATTATATTTTTGCTTAGCTCCAGTGTACAGGATAATGAATTTATCGCCAGAGAAATGAATTTAGCCTCCCGTCCTCGGCGTTCGCGTAATATTTCGTTTTGTTGAATATCTAAGCCGGGCGCGATATAAAAATGTTTGCAGTGCATGCTTTGTGTTGATTAATTAAAATGTTTTTCGTGTCTAAAGTTATTTAAGCGTGAAAAATGTAATGTTTCAGGAGCTTTACGTTCAATGTTAATAGGTCGGCATATAGTCGAGCATAGAGTAGTTTCGATCTATGGGAGAACCATTTATCATTGTTATGTTCTGTCTAATTCATTACGTCCTAGTTTTTCGGAACATATTACGAAAGTTTTCTTAAAAGGAGCAGATAAAAAATATTTTATTTCTCGACAAAAAATGAACGGATATTTCTCTTTTTTCTCATATTTCGTCTAGCAACTTTTATAAACTTCTCAGAAATTCGGCTAGGTGAGAAGGGGCAAGCTTTATAACTTTTCGAGTTAAGCCCCTTTCTTGCTGCCGCGTCGGCCCGCCTCGGTAAGCGCCGTCCTGCGACCGGTCGCGTATAATAAAACAATTCGTAATGAGACCGTACTTTATATGCATAATATTTTGTGCGGTTTGCGGCCAGTAACCGAGAGATAAAACGAGATGGGTCACTTGATAAAATGTTATTTGCATTTAGCCTTGGAAGCGAATTAAGTTTGGAAAGAAAACGCCAACCTAAATGTATTCAGAAGATTAATGTTTTAAGGTACGTTATAAAATGAAAACTAAGTCTGAGGCTGGGATAGATAAGCCAGTGATAAGCGAGAGTACAAGCTAAGTATCGCCCTCTGCATAATTACATATTTATACTGGCCTAAGTATCTAGAAATAAAATAACCCACCTAATATTTATGAAAATGTTGTTCCATTTTTCAATTTATTTTTGTTCTGTAGTGTTTCAAAACAGATTATGGTATTTATTTTGATTTTGCCAAATTTATTGAGATACCGGATTAACCACAATATTAATAAAATAACCAAATCATGAAATGGCACACTAATATAAGCGTTATTAACTTCTGCCTAGACTCTAGTTCCCTAGTTGGCATAAAAATAATCACATTCCTTCCGTGAACTACAAAAAAAAAACTGTGTTCGAGTGACCTGTCTCCACCGCTATGGAACTCATTTCATGCAAATCGCCTTTGGTATCAGGCGTTAGTTCTTCCACATCGCCATTTAGAGGGTAATTCCGCGACAATAGCTGGTCGCATGCCTTGTAAAGAAAGCGCTCGACGCCGCGTTAGAAATGATTAGCGTTTTAAATTCGGATTAGCGAGACCGTGCCTTAACGAGACCTTAGTGTGCCTTAGTGTTGAGGTTTTAGGAGTGTAGTTTGAATTTTAATAAGTGTAAAGTTGTTTTAAATATCGTCTTTATGGTGATTTTGCTTTACTTGGTCAATGGCCTATTGAAAATATTTTCGTAAGAATTAAAGTCAAAGTCTACCTGATTATTAAATACGCAAACTGTTAAATCGCGAAATGTTTAAAAGTTTTTAATCGCATAATAGAAAAAAAAGTAAGTTATATTAAAAAAAATGTTTCTTAGTTTTGTCACATCCTGTTATTAAAAGAAAACAAAATATACTATAAAAATAATAAATTTTACTGTTTTCCTGTTTCCTTATAGACCACGGAATCGCTTGGCATTTTCACCACAGACACAAAAGTGGCCGTCTATCCTTGTCTTCGTTAACTTGCGCTTTCCCATTATATAACCTAACATTTAATATCCTCTAACAATTTACGAAACAAAATCTTTTAATTTTTGGACTTAACAAATTAAATCTCGAACGCCAAGGGACCGTTTAGCTAGTGTTTTTTTTCAACTTAATTAGATATAGACTTTTTGTCGCGTCTTGTCAGCTTTTACCGCTGATAGCCGCTAGGGATGTTCAGAGGCTAAATAAGTCAGTACCGTTGTAATGTGAATCACCCCTTATATAGTTGATTTGGTTTACACTTATTTCAAATTAGATGTAGGTCAGTGACACTTTTCTGATGATTCTAAAAATACTAGAAAATTTTCAGAAAATTACAAAAAAAGAAACTAAACAAAAAAACTACAAATTGGCTAAGAAACTATTTCATTAAACCAATCAACATTAGCTTCGCAGTCAGCTCATTACGAACTATATAATTATGAATTGAATCCAGGAGGACGAGGGCAAAGCACGTCAAATATGTACAGTGTACAGACAGACATACTAACGTACCGAACCGTTTTCGTATTTGACGTCAAATGTCATTTTCAAGGCCCCCACCGGCGGCGTCGCGGAAGTTAACAATTACCAAGGGTCAAACCCATAGGGACGCGGTAAAGGAATTCGAAACGACATTCAAAAATATACATACTGGTATCAAAGAATTCGAGACAATTTTAAAAATTCAGATGAATCTGTTGCCATGACACGAAATAGAAGTGCTCGTAATTTTATTCTAAAATAAAATTCTTGGAAAAAGTTTTATTTGGTTCTCTATAGGAACAAAATTTAATTATGATTCCAAAGTTACGTGTCTTAGAAGTCTTACGAGCTTATTCGACTATTATTATATCAATAATTAATATTAATAAAATTTTATACATAATTTTGTAGGCTGGAATTATCTATTTATAGATACCGAAAAAAGACTCGGATTTCTCAGAAAGGGTTCCGAGAAAAGTCTTACTTTTTTAGTATTACCTAACTAGGTAACATAAAAAAGGCTGAAAAAGAAGTTTGACCTTTTTTAACTACTTAACGACTTTTGAGTATGGGTCATATCATGGTCCATACTACCATAGTCCTCGTAGTTCTGGATTCCTTCGATACAACGAATCCTAGTTAGGGGTCAAAATCTATGTATGCGATCATGAAGAGTTAAATATTTTATTGTTATTGTTTTGGGGACATGTGGCTATTGACCCTTGCACGGTTAATTCCGACTCCCAAATGATTCCCCCATTGGAACAACAACATATAGGTATAAATATGAAATAAACAAATAGAAAATTGGCCAATGGAGGCTTCCGCCACAACTATCTGCAGTCGAATGCCGCTTTTTCGGTTGCTTCCTTCCTTTTATGCCGTATGGGGGTTGGAATCTGGTTAAGTAGACAAGCGGAAGCGTTTTTGCAGAACAGTAGTTTTGTTGTAGTGGTAGGCCTGTTCTGCAAGAGTCCACCTGGGGAAGTACAACACTTCTGCCAGATATTCATCCGCCAAGCAGTAGTGTGGAAGCATTACTAAATCCCGGTTTATTCTGGGGTTCCGGGTTAAAGGGCAGAGTTTCCAGTAAGCTGTTTCCTTTGGGCATTTGAGACTTTAAGACCAGTGTTTCAAGGTGACTAGTGCAGTGGCACTGGTCACCCTGCCATTTAAAGTTCTGGATGGGTCGGAGAGGGTCTATAATGGCAGGCGTGACGCTTATCCTCAGGTAAACGCCTTTCTCGTCCCATTACTCTGGACCATGAAAAAAACAGCAGAATTGGCACCAATATAAGGAATCGCTATTTCTCGTATCTCGGACCACTCGAAGATTGTTCCGTAGTCCTGAAATAACGCGATTAACCGAACGAAAGGGCGAAACGAACAAAGCAAATGTGATTACTGCGTCGTCAGCCGAGAAATAACTAATATTTTCTTTTGCGGTAGCCCCCGGCTACGCGTCTAATGCCGCCTGGATTGCGTGTGGTTCGGCCTATTGTGATTGATCGGGAACTTTGTAGGCTGATCAACATTTTTGATCAAGAGTCTTCTGTGCCTATGTCCTGTGGTTGCGCCGTGGTTTTCTCATTGGAAAACATATCTGTAGAAAATAAGCAAGAAAAAAATACCAGACTAAATTTAATTAAGATAATTTATTAAAACGTTAATTTGGTTTAGTTTTAATAATTAATTAATCCTTAGAAATATGTTAACTTGATCTGAATAAAAGGCATTATTATTAAGTTATCTAAGAGCTCGTAAAAACCAAAACAAGATACAACGATACGATACTAAGTTATTGTTCTGCTTGCGCTAACAAAATTGCAATCAAATCGTTATGCATAATTTATTGTGTAAATTATGACTTGTAAGTACCATAAACAATTAATTGGTTATAAAACTATAATAATATTAATTTGTCGCAACGACAATAATCTTGACACAACATAAAATTATTATTTTTGTCCAGAGTTCAAATTATTGTTGTTATACCTAATTGCGTCAACCAAGATATTGATAATTTCTAAAAAAATATGATTTAAAAGTACACAATGCCCATTGTGCCATTTATTAATTTAAGCTTTTTTATTTTTTCTTTGAGTACATTGTGTGTTTTTATTTATTAACTGGTTTACAATAAAGTATTGCTATTTTGTTCTTTTCAATTCCAATACAACAAAAATACTAATAAGCAACCTTTTCACTTTTCTGCATCGATGAAATTTATCCCAGGGAATCCAGGCTCCGCCAACCGGTTATAGCATTATAAATGCTGAACGAGCTCAACCAGCCAGACATTTCAAAATATCCTGTTCAAAAAAGGAAATAGACAAATCTATTTAAAATTCTATTTCGCAATTCAAATTCCCTCGCCCACCCACCTGCCAATGACATCATCGGATTAGTGTTGTCCCGCGATTCCAATTGGTTTGTGAATCGAACGTCTCGATTCTCGCGACTCGATCGCGTGCTAAATGCTCACAATTCACCGTGAATTATGTGACTTTGTCTCGCTTAGTTTTGTTTATAGGCATTCGTGTAATATTATACACTGTCTGAAGCATATTTCATCTACTGTATTACTCCATTTTTATTATTATTATGGGCAACACTAAAGAAAGAAAATGCACTCTACTTTTCTTTTTTTCTTTACCATTTATTTTAGTCATGGAATAAAGTAATGTAAAGCACATTACATTGTTTCCTTCCATTTTATTACATAATACAATCGTTCTAAAAATAACTAACTTCCCCACCTTTTATGGTATTCCTGTTATTAAATATTTAATCTTGTAATATGACGTCACCACCGACGTGACGCGTAATTTTTTTGCCGTCTGACTCGTTTCGCGCTTGTCATTAAATTGCAATGGCAGGCAAGATTTATGCAGTGATAATTTGTGGAATATTCGACTTTAGATAGACGATTTAAGATACAATATAACGAAAACTGAATTGCCACTCAATTCAAAGCTAGTTAGTGTGGCAAATCAAATGAGGATAGCACAATCGCAGTGCCACTGATTGATATTGCAGATAATTCCGCTTTATTATGTACTCTTAGTACAAAAGTAGCTTAAAGGTTTTCATCATTGACGAAATAATCAACTGTTATTCCCAAATATTGCGAATGCAAGCAATTAAAAATAATAAAGTCATCAATTTAAGCTTAACTTAATCCTTGCCATGAGTTAAAATAACTGGGTTACCAGCAATCCGATATTAAAACGCTTTCGAACAAAAGCTCGGAATAGCGCGAGTGACCGTATCGTAAAAATGTAAATTAGAGTAAAAATTGTGTGCGTGGTGCAGCACTAATGACGTTACTATGCAGCTTCACCACGCTGATATTATCACTATGTAATTTTTAACCCGAAATAATTTGTTAAATGCACTTATCGTACGAAGCCAAAATGAAAAAAAAAAGTTTTGGCGGGAAACCGAAAATGTGAAGTCAATGATTTTTACAGTCTTTTTACAAACTAGTGATTCTTATTATAACATTAATTAACTAACATCGTGCATGAGTGTGGACATATCACAAACAAACACAGACGTAGACGTGTCGATTTATGTTCTGTTGAAAACGGCCAAAGAGTTTTCAGTAAAGCATTCAACACTTTACTTCATCTTGATGACCACAACCTTCCTAGGTTCTTAACAGATTGGGACCTTTTAAAGTATGCACAGGCTGAATAGTGCGATGCCAAAACTAAAAAAAGGTCAGTTTTTTAAACATCATTGGACTGAAATAGCCTGCTTGCTAGCCTGTGATGACGCTTTATAAATTCTTACTTGCTTATGAATGAACACTTTTCTATCAGATTATTTGTACCTAACTGGTTTCGCCAGTAAAATATCCTTCCTATGATCTCGGTCCCACTGTCCTCGCGCAGGCTTTTAATAATATTTTCCGCGTAAAATTAACTTTCTTCTTTGTTTGCGGACATTGTATTGTTTATGTGTTATTAAAAGTTTCCTTTGTGGGTTTATGCGCTGTAACGGGGCTGTGTCATTTTAGGAATGGCTTGCTGTGGTTTTTAATGTGTGCTTTTATTAAATTTTAAACCTTAACAAGACATAATGGCATTCTTTTTCCACTATCACGGTCGTGCTTTCTGTTATTTTAATTTTTCTCATTCAACCATCATTTGAAAGTTATTTTAAAAATGTCGCCCTGTAGGTTTCATTACGTAAATTTTATTGCAATCAACCGTTGTACGTATTGCATGTAGTAGGATTTCCACTAGTCCATGTTTCGGAGGGCATGGTAAGCTCTCGGTCACGGTTGCGTTCGATTGATAGCAATCGTTGAACCAAGTCAAAAGTTTTTGGGTGATTTGAGAAACACTGGCACTATAACATTGCATTCGACAAACTAAGAAACACTGACAAAAATATTTAATCACTTTTAATTAGATTTGGTATGAAACTGATTGCAAAGAAGAAACATTAAGGTTCTGAACGGTTGTGGTGCGGACACTCTAAGCTAACAGTTCAGGGCCTTGAATTACCACCTAATGGTATTTGATGTTTAGTGTTTGATTACATTACAATGTAACTGATTAATGTCATCCAAGCGATAGTGAGCCGTAATATTTATGCTTGAGTTAAGAACAAAAAAAACGATCAAACATCTAGGGCTCGATTTTTAAATTTTATCGAGTGACAAAATTTAAGCAAAACGGTAGATTTCCTTTAAGAAATTGGAGAGAATTGGCTATTTTGTCACTCGCTGAGATTCTAGAATCGCCTTCTGAGCCAATAAATCAATCAACAGCCAATCAATGTTTTCAAAGATAAAGCAATAAACAACACACAGACAATAAAGCGGCCAATACAGCTTAATGGTGCTAACCCACTGACATAATTAATAAAGTTCATCCACACGGGCGCTGTCATCCGAAAGAAAACAATTAAAAGCCTTGCGCTCTACAAAGGTGCGTAAATAAAGGC
The DNA here is from genome assembly GCA_912999815.1 of Campaea margaritaria. Classification (NCBI taxonomy): domain Eukaryota; kingdom Metazoa; phylum Arthropoda; class Insecta; order Lepidoptera; family Geometridae; genus Campaea; species Campaea margaritaria. Next base: position 12,061,785 of record OU538790.1, read on the forward strand.
CTATTCAGGCGAATGACGTTGTCTATACAAGCCTTAACAGCGCCGTATACTAAGACACAGAGCTTTAGCTTCGAACAGTTTTTATTGCGACAAACAATAAGAAGAAAGAAGTTCCTTTTAACAATAAGTAAGCTCATTTTGAAAAGCTTTTTTTTTAATTAAATGCGATTTATAGCCTCCAGAAAAAAACATAGACTAACATATAGATATAAATAACCTCTTTATATAAACACCACAGGACAAACAAACAATAGTGTCACAACATAATACATACTTAGCTTAATTACATCATTATTTAAATAATTAGGGCAAAGGGGTAAGTTCAGGATTTGTTGTGTGGTGCGTTGTTTTATTTTGTTCGTAGTTTGCGTTTATTTTAGTGAACGCATTTAACGCAGCAGTCTTATAAAATATAAACATGATTTTTATTGATTAAATATATTCTTCGTCCATAATTTCTTTATTACATAATGACTAAAAAAGTACAATGCTGTTGGGTTCTGAAAAAACAGACTTATGTTACGTAACCGAAAACAATCGTTTTAATATTTACTGGTTCCCTCTCCTCACACTACACCCCTACTCCGTTCAGATCCAACCATATTTTGTTATTTATTCTGTGCTAAAAGTTCTGACAAATTGCAGTCACTGACTATCAGAAATAGCGGAACTTTACATACTGGGTCGATACGCGCACCGTGATTACCGTGGCCTATTCGCTATTCACTGGAAACAAAGAGCATCGCTGCCCGACTTCTGCCCCGGTTAATTAAAATGTCAACAGCACTTATTAATCAAACCGGGAATTTGTGCGTGATTTTGCCCCGCGATTTGACTGAGGGCTGCTCATTTATCGAGATGTTTCCGGGAAATTTGAGGATGTGTGAGTTATGATGCATAATTTTATTTCTGCTCCGGGAAAAATCACGGCAAATATTGTCTGTCTGTGATTGCTAATGAGAGGTTTTGTTTGCTTGTGGTGCGTATGTTAGTATTTTGAAAGGGAATAAGATTTTATTGTGGTAACGGATGATAAATATATTTGATCAGCTTGCTTCTATCAAGCAATATTGATACTTTTGTTTAAAGTTATCAATATTGGATGCTGATCGTGCTTTAAGAATGTTTTTTGCCTAACTATTCCTGTAATGTTGTTTATCTTAATGTAACTATTCAAGAATAAAGTGAGACCCCAACCCTATTTCCCACACGACATCTCCCAACCAAATAAGATTAAAGACTGCAACCCTCATCAACCGCATGGATATCTGTGACGTCGTGACGTCATCAATCACGCGTGGAGGGGGGTATATAAGCCGACGTCGGACCAAGACGGGACATTCTTCATTAAGCGACCGCGGCGAGCGCACGTCACCGCTCCTGTATTAATCATAACGTGCCTTCCTTATTACTCTTGTCGTTGAGTCGCTAATGAGCGTGCTCGGAAAAGTTATTAATCAAAGCCTCCACATGTGTTTGCAACTTTTTCTAGGCCTGAGAATGTGGCCATGAATGAGGATATTTTATTACAATTTCAGCTCATTTCTTAATTCGAGGTTTCGACGAAACCTCTAATTCAGAAATACGAGTAATATTCTTAGATAAACCTCATTAAGAATTAAAATTAATTAACATTCACGGTGTATAAACAAATTAATTAACTACTTAATCAAGGCTTCGCTACTGACTTTTCTCTGCTAAAATATGACTTGCTCCTAACGGACCAGTAGCTATGCCCCGATACCGGGTCCGATGGTATTGCTCTACATGTTTCGTGCGTCATCGTTATGCTTATTGGTAACTTTATCGAAAGAATCATGAATTTACATCTCTTTTTAATGACACTGTTTAAATGAAGACTTGATAGCTTCATAATATTACAATAACTCTGGGATAATTTGAGGGCTTAACTGGTTTATCAGAGTTCGATTGATTTTGTCTGTGGTTACAAACCCATTTGTATTATATCAGATTCTATTAAGCGAGAATAATTGAAGGCTTCGAGCTAATCGCATTCGTGTCTAATAAAACTGAAGCCTAGACTTTCGATATTATAATTTGGAGTTATTATGTTACGGATTGAATTTGAAGATTGATGAATTGAGGCTAGTAATTTGCAATGATAGTAAGCTTGGAATGGAAATTGGATCAAAATGTAATTATGTCAGGGACTTAGTAATTAAGAGGCATCCTAGGGGCACCTTACTCGTGTCTACTATAATATTATAATTAAAGAACAGCGATGATCAGTGGCGGAAAGTTAATCGAACTTTAACTGTTGGATCGTATCGGGCGGCAGCTTGATTCACGCACAGGGCATAAATTTATGTGAATCACAAATATTTGCTTTGAGCCTGGATGTTTATAGGACCATGTTCCTCGTAGTTTCTGATTCTCTTAATACAAAGAATCCTAGTTGGGGGTCGGATCTAAGTATGCGATCACGACGCATATAAAAGTATACGGTGATCTGCTAATAAAAAAAGAAATGCCAATGATTTAGGATTCCCAAGCCTATTTTTAAGACTAAAACGATTGCCTTTATCATTTAGTTTTCAGTCAATTCAACATTCAGTCCTGTCATTCAATTTGTCTTTGTCAGAAAATAGAGGAGTTCCTAAAAGAGACGCGTAATCCATATTTAAGCGCCACCTTCTCCAATAATAGCTCTTAAAAAACAAACACAAACACTTGTTTATTGGTACTCACGGCTACAGGCCGATACTTTACAAGTAACTTTCCAGGGGCGCTACGAACACCTAAAGAAGTTGGGCACGTGAGCTGACTGTGCTACCGAAACGTATAACTTTTTGTTCTCGTACGATATTCGAAAATTCCAACTTTTTTGTTAGCGGCGCTAGAAGCAAGAGACCAAGCGGTCTTAACTTCGCTGGTTTTGTCTCATAAAATACAAGCGCATTTCTTGCAGTCATTTTTGTGGGATGTTATAGAGGCCAAAATTGCGCTAGACTTGTCTAGACCAAAAAGGGTGAATGGAATGTAAAGCCGTGTCGAATGACCTTATTTGCAGAAGTTTGTGCTTGCACTGCTGTAATTACATTGGGTATTTTTAGAAGGGTGTTGACGTTGGAGATTCAGAAGTGCCTTTGAAGCTTGAATACCCAATTCTGAGCAAGCCTACTCGGATGGTAAAAAAAAACACAAATGTTTACCCGTAGATTGGAGATCCTACGAGCAGTGATAAGGTCTCCGTGGAGTCTAGAGATAAAATCACAAACAAATGACAAGCGAATGAAACACCCACTCGTATCTTACTGTTGCTAAGCATTACTACTCTCATAAGTGAGACAAATTATCATAAACATTCGCCCCATAAGTCCTTATTATGATGATAGAACGAACTCATCGTCAAGTTTTCCCTCATAACAAGTAGTACCTTCAAGAACAAATATCACGACAATGCAATACAACATTGAACAATACGGAACAAGCAACAAGCGTTCACTTGGATGAACTTGTCCACTAGACGTACTACTGTCGCCTGAATTCGTAAAGAGTGCGGGTCGGTGAGAAAATCGATTTTTTATAGACTCGACAGGTGTCGTAGAAATCGATTCACAGTTTAACCAAGCACTACTAAAGGGGCAAAGCATCGAACCGGACTAAACGTCACTCTATACGGAATCTGGTCGATGGTGATGGAATTGTATCAGAGTTTCTGTACCACTTTTCAGTTAGCTAACCATTATTATTTGCACTCATCAATCATCAACAACCCATAACGTCCCACTGCTGGGCACGGGTATCCCCTCACTTTCATGAGGAGGATTAGGCCATAATCCACCACGGGGGCCAGATCCAGATTGATGGATCACATACCTACCTCCGAAATAATTCTCGGGTAGGTATGTGGGTTTCCTCACGATGTTTTCCTTCACCAAAAAGCGAGTGATAATTACGTACATATGTTTTGCAAGAAACACATTGGTACGTGCCTGCTGGATTTGAACTCACGACCTTCTGCTTGGAAGGCGGACGTTCTAGAAGAAAAAAAGAAAGAAAAAACATTTATTCTGACACAACTGCACACAACAGCGAACAACGTACTTATTTAGAGACAAGACAAAAAAATGAAAACACACGATGAACATAATAGCGTACGCAGATAGCCGGCGCGCAGTGATGTCAGACAAGGCCTGAGCTCAGCATAATGCTGTGGTCAAACCACAACGCTGATTTTCAGCTCTTGCCTTTGGTGACACACGGACTTAAGAAAGACTTCAAAAAATATTTAGGGCATTTTATGTAATAAAAGATAAGAAAAAATAACCCATAAATAAATTAATAATAAAAAATAGATAATCCATTAATTAGGGAGGGGTAAGAGTGTGAGTAAAAAAAGGAGTGAAGGTGAATGCCCATAAATAAATTAAAAAGTTTAGCTCAATATAATAAAAGAATAAGAAAATAATAATAATAATAATAAATGACAAAAAAAACTAATTGCAACTAACTATACTAAGAAGGAGAGGGGAGGGGGAGAGGGGGGAGGAGGTTGTAGTACATAAAGATATAAAAAAAATAAAAATTAATAGATAGATTAAATTTACAAAGTTACATGTCAAATTATAAAAAATATTTGCTCTTCACGCTACTTCTATTAAATGAGGGTAGTTTCAGGTCTGTTTTGCAAATCAAGCAATAGTTTTTTGAACTTATATCTAAAACTGAAATTACTTTTAAGTTTTCTTAATGGTGGTGGAAGAGAGTTCCAGCACTTAGTGGCACAGAACCGGAAACTACCACGAAACGCAGCCGAGCCGTGCCGTGGAGTACGCATTAAGAAACTTGATCCTCGAGTGGCATACGTACTGTAATCGCGAGCCCACACTAACTTAGAGTAAAGATAGTGGGGTTAGTGGTTCTCCCACTAGGCTACCACTAGCTTAGGCTATTATTTGCACTACAATCAATTAAATCAAGGAGTATTAGAAAATTGAAAACAATCAAGCGAATATAGCACGTCCCATTTCATTCACTCAAATTCCATACGATTCCCAAATTTTACACTGGAACAATTAAGTTTCAACACTCAGAACGGATCAAAAACTGCCTTACAAAAACAAGTTCCCACCTGAAGTGAAACTGGTTATATAAAATCTGTCATAAAGAAGGAGTGTAATCAACCAACTAATATTATACACCATATAATTTACTTTATACAGTAGACGGGACTATTGCGTGTGATAGCTCGGCAGGTGATTGCCGAGAAGATTGGTGGCACGCGAGGCGCATGCGCCCTGCTCTTACACTGGGTTTCAATTAATGGCCTTAACAGGGAGAACACATTGGACCCACGTTTTATCTCCCTGTTTTCATCACTCATCTTTTTTTTTCCTTATATTTGTCTTCGCGCGATTTTTGCATTTAGGTAGTGCACAGTATTCTCTTATTCATCATTAGTTACATTAAGTACATCAGTAGTTATCGTTAATTTAGGAGCAACGGTAAAGGTTTCAGTGCGATTCAAGATAGAGGATTGATGGGTGAAATATGTGAAATAGCTATTATGATTTTAACACTAAGCAATAAACCCAGGCAACACTTGGCAAGGCGGGATGACCAAAGATGGACGAAGGTAATAACGGAGTGGTGGCCAAGAGGAGCGCAACGCCTGCGAGGCAGACCACCAACTCGATGGTCGGATGACATTGCAAAGCACGTCGGGATTGAATGGATGAGACTGGCACAGGACCGGAACAAATGGCGTGAAACAGAGGAGGCCTTATACCCAGCAGTGGGTGGATACGGGCTGAATAGATAGATAGATAGATAGAATAAACCCAGCAGTGGTAGTGATGGTCAGATAATGAGTTGAATGAATATTTAAAGCACGATCAAAAGAACAAGGAAAAATTTTAATCGCATGCCTGTAAAATAGATCACAGCGTTAGCAAATTAGGGTGCAATTTAATCAATCAAAACAAGCGGTGATGTCTGAGAACGCAGAACAAATGTTAACAAAAAACACTGCATAGAAACCCAGCTTAACGTTAATGAACACCATGACTGGACTGTGCTATCATCCATTATCATTTAAAGCAGCAAGTGGAAGCCGCCGTGAAATGCAAAAGAGATAGCCTCAAAAGATACCATGCTGTACCTATAGAATAGAAAAGTTTACTGGCGATATAGCTTGATTTGTTAAGCTAGACAAGTCCATTAGGTCAATCTATGCAACAAATAAATAAATAGAAAAAAAAAACTTCATAACGGCGTTCAAATAAAGATAAAATCTAGAATGGATTCAGAATTGCAATTAAATCTGTTCAGTTCATTGTCAGAAGTTAAAACATACCAACAAGCAACTAAATGTTTGTCTAAGATGACATGGAAAGATTAGTAGCCAATTTGGATGAAACATAAATCGAAATAATGTGATACACATCAGCTAAAATAAGACTGACTTGTTCTTGCCGATTCTTCTCAAGCGGTTGTGTTCGTATAGGTAGGTAGAGCTATTTAATTTCATGAATGTCCTTTAATGCTCATTGAATTATATCAAAGAGAGAACTCTAAATTCTCTGCATACAAACAACGAAGGCAAAATAGATGAAGATAAAAACAACCTAAATTATAGTAATGAACAAACAAACAGAGTTCATTGTCTGGATTTAGAACAATTGGTTTAATAACCAGCGGAAACTGAGCCAAATCTGAGATAGCCTAGAAAGATTAGACGGGAAGTCGCATGAAATAAGAATTGAAGTGGATTATCTTTCTCGTATGGAAGTTGCTCGCGTTTCCGTGGCTGCTCTTCAACTTTGACTTTGAGAAGACTTGGTTTAAATAAAGGCACCGTATCTAATGCATTGGTAATTAGTTGGTCATGTGCCTCAATGATGACTGTGAAATTTTTAGGTTCCCGTTTATTAAACTGTATACGCAATACATACATAGTGACAATAATATCTAGACACGTAAGTGTTGATTGATTGTGACAGGTATAATATTTTTCTGTGATTGATGACCGTGATAATGAAAAATCTTTTAGAGGTTAATGCCAAAAGAAAGACTAATGTCATTAGCATAGATCATAGCAATAAAATAGCAACCACTCAAAAAATTACACCAGCTCACAAAAACGAAATCGAACTCAAAAATGTAATTGACACACTAATTATATTTTTAAATTGAACTACCACGCAGCAAATTAAAATACGTAACAGCCGAAGTTCAATCACAATCAATTGAGTTGAATTATGTAATGAATCGCATATCGCTTGTAACGAGTGATCGAGTAGTTTTTACTCAACTGTAATCGAGTTTTCGAAAGCTCGCGTCGAAATGCGAAACGTCATGTTGAAGTGTGTAAAAAAGTTCTCGGTTGCGAGATCCAACGAACTTGTATTGAGATATATCTCCTTTGGAATTTTAAAATTTTCACGTACGAATATCTTTCTGCCAATTATAATGTCGATAAATCCAACGAACAGGGTATTAAGTTAAACACTAAGGAAATGTACTTTAAATTCGAATTGTTATGTGACGCAAATTACTAATAGACAAAAAGCTACGAAATATGTAGAATTCGAAACAGAATAACAGAAATACGTGATACGCATAGTATGTCACGGTAAAGCTCGACAGTAGTGTCGATAAAAATGTTCTTTCATTTGCATCTCGGCCATTCCTATCCATCCCGTTCGCCCATTGACCTATTTCTGGTCAAATCCAATGCCATATGTTATGGCCTGTTCATATTTTATGGACAACAATAAGCCACGTGTCAGAAGCACGGATGTCTCCCGAATATGTCATCAATAGACAAGACAAAGGCGCCAGTGATTGGGTTCCATCGGCCCGCGATGGAACAATGCCCGAGAGGTCCCTTGTCCCACTTATTGGCATTGCCATAGAACTAATCTAAGGTAAATCTAATTGAGGTTCATAATATGTATTTAACGTCCATTTTATTGATCTACAGCTCTCACAAACACGACTTGTGTCCGAGCATCTTGTGCGATAAAAATAACACACGAAATGAAGACGAGGCAAAGGAATTTAATGGATTTGATTGTTGTATACCTATCTCTTTCCTACAAAAGCCATTGGAAGTGGGCCCCTTTCAACACAATAGTCTGGCTGGACACATCAAAGCATCTACAGCCGGATGCATAATATGACTTATATATCCGATGCATCATTTGCGAAAAAAGAGGAAATATAAAAGCCGCAGAACCTTTGTCTCCGAAGCCTGCCGAAGTCAATGCCCCTTTCAACAATAATTTCTGGACGATATATCAAAAACAGACCCCCACATTCGTCTGTCATCAACCGGAAACTTATTCCGATGCACAGCGAATTGTATTAGGAAGAAAAGCATCGGATACAATAGACGATCCTTAGATACAATGCTCCGATATGGATCCCTAAATACGTTACGAGGGGACAACATGTCGGGCACAGGAAATCTATGTGTGATTTTATTGTTCGTATCTTTGGGGATAAAATATGCAGGAGGACGTTTGTCCGTGATCTATGGTATTGGATGTTAAGTGCTTTTGTCGAAGTCGCAGCTTAATTGTATTTTCTGTTTTAGTAGACTTTACTAGCATTGTGAAAAGATTCAATACAAAATCAAATAGCTTAAATAAATCATCGCTTTTACTATAAAGACCTTCGATAATTATTAATCTGGCCTTATTTACACGATCCATTTCTGCGTGGCTTTAAAAATAAAAATGCACTGCTCTGATTTTAAGCAAGATTTTAAGCTTACTTTTAAACCTCTTCAATTTAAAATGTTACAACTGAAGAAGGAAATAAACTCTGCAATTGCTACGAGGGTGAATCAAAAAGTTCTTAGAAGTGCATATATATGAAACCTTTTTGGATCAAGTTCGATATTCAAATTAAAGAGTGTCTATCACACTATATTTATGCAGACTGTCACTTGTTTTTGTCAGTTCGTTCGCATGTAATAAATTTTTTTGTGCAACGAGTTGCTAAAAAGTCAAAATTATGGATAAAAGTGAGTTACGTGCGGTGATAAAATATCTCAGTTTGAAAAAAATGTCTACGAAGGAAATTTTTTTGGACATTCAGCAGACATTAGGGGGTGATGCTGTACCCTATTCTACGGTTGCGTACTGGGTGGCTGAATTTAAAAGAGGTAGATCAAGCTGTAAAGATGACCCGCGTTCTGGGCGGCCTTCAACCTCCGTTACAGAAGAAAATGTCAAAAAGGTTGAGAATCTGGTTTTGGAAGACAGAAGAATGACTATAAAATATATAGCTGAGATCCTAAAGATATCTTTTGGTAGCGTTCAATCCATTTTAATTGATTCACTGGGGTTCAAAAAAGTGTCTGCAAGATGGGTGCCACGAATGTTAACCGACGAAAACAAAAAGCGACGTTTGGAAATTTCCAAGCGTAATCTCGAAATGTTCCAGCGTCATTCGGATAATTTTTGCCGTCGTCTTGTCACCATGGATGAAACGTGGGTCCACCATTTTGATCCTGAAACTAAAAGACAAAGCATGTCTTGGAAACGACCATCCTCTCCATCCATTAAGAAATTTCGAGTTGCTCCTACCGCTGGCAAAGTTATGGCCTCTGTGTTCTGGGATAGTGAAGGAATCCTTTTTATTGATTACATGCCAAAAGGCCAGACGATTACTGGACCCTATTATGCAAATTTAATCCCGAAAGTGCGTGAAGCGATTAAAGAAAAACGTCGTGGAAAACTGTCGTTGGGCGTGTTGTTCCTTCAAGATAACGCTCCTGCTCATCGATCGGAAGTTGCGCTCAACGCAATCCGCTGTGCTGGCTTCAATCTCCTTGACCACCCACCATATTCTCCGGACTTAGCCCCAAGTGATTTTCACTTATTTCCAAAATTAAAAGAGGAAATTCGTGGAACAAAATTTCACGATAATGACGCGGTTATAGCTGCCGTAGAGGACTTTTTCGAGAGTCAAGAAAATAATTTTTTTTCACAAGGAATAAGGAAGTTAGAAACGCGTTATTCTAAATGCATTGCATTGGAGGGAGATTATGTAGAAAAATAAAATATTATTATTTAAATCTTTGCATTTTTTAATATTGATTCCAAGAATTTTTTGATTCACCCTCGTATATAAGCACACGCGAACCGCCTGCAGTATCCAGCTAAAATAAAATTTAACCCAACTAGAAGCCGTTAATACAGCACTAATAGTGGAGAATACTCTAATAAGGTGCACGGCCGAACTGGGGCACTTCGTAGGTTCCACGGCTGCACATAAAACGATAGTCAGGACATTTCTCGTTATCTGGTGCGACTCGGCGCAAACGATTTGGAAAATCGAGCGGTGGAGCTCTGGCATCCATTACTGATATTAGAGAGTCGGGTGCGATCGGTATCGCCAGAATCGGCACCCGACCGTCCCTGGCCACAGAATAAGCAACAGTACAAGGCCTGGTAGGGTTTGGAGATATTCTTATTTTATTTCGCTTTTTGGACTTGATAAAGATTGGGTGGGCGTTGAAAAATGGCGAACAATTGGTATTCGATGATTCCTATAGGTTGGTCCCATTTATTTCGGTTGGACGACTTCTGATCGGGTCATGGGAAGTCAACAACTTGAGCTCTTGCGTCAACGGTTTTGAATTTGAAGCCATTAATGTAGGTAGGTATGACACTTGCTTTAATGAAGCCTTTTAAAAAATAATGTGTGCGTAGCGGAAAATTATATCCCTAAGTAATGTAACAAAGGTTACCGTTCGGTTGACCGCAGTTTCCTGTGATTATAACAACAGAGTTTAAAAGCGTATCACTTTACTTAACCCGTGTTAAAATGAAATATTTTTAGGGTACCCTAAATAAAGAGTCCAGGGAACACTTTTACTGTATGTGTGGGTGAACACTGTCTACCCGTCTGTCTTCTTGTCTTTAGCTTTTTGCTCATTTAACTATTTGCTGTTTGTCTAAAAATTAGATCAGAAGAAATTGGTTCCGGCCAGTATTTACATAAAAAATATATTTTCAAGCAAAGAATCAAGACAATGACTGCTGAAAACACATACGTTTGTGTTCTTTACAACGTTACGACAAGTACACGCCTGGTGTACGAACCCGCACTGCTGTTTTGACGATTTTATCACAACAGTTGTGTGTGCCCGCACAGCTGATTGAGTTAAGTTGAGACGCAACGCCAGTAAACAATAATCACACACGTCGTGTGAAGATTCACAGAAGTGTCAAAAAAATAAACCGGTTCAGCAGTCAACGTGTTAAATATAGTAAGTGAATTTAACGACGTGTAAGTAAATGCTTGAATGTTGTAACATGCGCATATTATAAAAATATTAGTATCAAAATATAAGTTTTTGAACTGTCCTTACCAGGTAAGTTGTCTACTTGACGGGAGCTCTGTCATCAGCATCACCGTTGTTGGATCTGTAACAAAAGAAGAGTTCGATAGTCAAATTTGTGCAGAGTACCTCAAGGAAGTGTTTTAGGTCCTTTATTATTTTTCAACTACACATAAATGTCTCAAGTATTACTGATTCTGGCATAAAAACAACTTATATTCCTAAGCTAAAATCCTTCTACTAAACTTCTTATAATAAGATCTATACGAACAAGGAAAAACATCTTAAGAAAATGAGGTAAACACATAAGAAGATAAAAGGCAAGTAGGCAACTAATAATATAACTGGTAACAAGTGGCTATGACATCACCGTGACCTAAGTAAACATAGGTTTAGGTATCTAGGCAAAACAAACAAGTTCCTGACTAATGCTAACAACCTCAATTTTAAGGTATTTTAATCTAGCGAACATAATAATCTAATCAACGTTCTTGTTGTAAAGAATGGAACAATTACAAAGTTGGATTGTTAATTGAATATGCTGAATGAATTTGATATCTATAAACATTTGTCAATAAGTTCTCTTTGCTGGAAAGATAACAAAAAATCTGTTAATACCGCTGTATAGAGTTGGATATATCTAAGGAGTAGTAAATACTGTAACGAAATCGATATCTTTGCGAAGCTTTTCAAAGCAAATTTGACCGAAATTTTCAATTTTTTTGGAAAAATGTCTGCCAAAATTCCAATTTTTACTTTTTTTTTTCTTTCCTTCGTTCAAGCACGAGTTTATGGTCTTAACTAAAACACGTATTTTTGTTTTTTCATTTTAGATGATTTTGTCAGGAGTTATGCTGACAACTCGGACGCACCTTTTTTCCGAGGGGTCACCGGAAATGACGTCACAAAGGAGGAGTTTTAATTTTTTTTTTAAATTTCAGTATTTATTCTTTAAATATGTATCTATAAGACAGAAAAAAGTTTGAATTAAATAAATAATTTTTTACATAGAAAAAAAAAATATTGAAAATAGGCCTTTTTTACCCGGCGAAACCCATGTAACCCCTTAAAACACTATGTAAAAAGCTTACAAATCACAGCACTAATAACAATTACTATGATGTTGAAAGTACACTTTTTTATAATCACTTTATAAAAGTTATATATTGCTCGATACTGCTAATAAAAAGCGTGGGAAACTAAACCCACTCATGCATTAGTTCGCATCATTCTATTACTATCACAATAAAAGATCCATAATGAGTTCGCAATGAACACAACTAGACGAATGTCAGGAGACGACAAATCGAGCAATCAAAGTGCTTTGTCGTACAGTGATGCAATTTAAAGCCTTGGTGATATCATTTAATGAGGTGATGACGTTTCGTATCAGATGATGGTGCATCATAAAGTATATCTAGATGGATTAATCTGCTTCGTTGTTAGCAAATTATCATAGTTAAATGAACATCTTGTTCGAAACTTTCAAGTGCGTTTATACTTTGATATTTAAGCTATATTTTTATAGATTATTGAATAAAGTAATTATAAAGATATGCGGAGTGCTAGAGTAAGTAGGTATGAACTGAAATATAATCATAGATAGTTAAAAGCTACGGCGAATTATTCGACACTTAAAACGCGAGACACAGCCGTTTTAACAAAGTCGTTACAGACTGTTTACTTCAAACATTGAAGTCATTTGCTCGCAAAACATCTATGACGTCATTCCTTGACTACTTCTTATTACAAGAGAGGATGCAAATTACCGTCGGCGAGTAGGTTGAATTAGAGACGACGTTAAATGCAAAAGTGAAGCATACAAAGCCGACGGGGAGTGTGAGGGTGGTCAAATTTACCCCTAAAGACAAGAAAACGTATATAATATAAATTAGACAGAGATGTTGTTAGAGGCCCGTAATTATTCAACAGTTTTGTTGGAAATAATTGATGTAAATATGTGTTCTACTGGACCGTCTATCTTAAAAGCAACATTTTCGCATTTAGGGTCGCATCCTTTTTTTAGGTTTATGGTTGGACTTATTATGCAAGATCGCGTGCAAGCGTACTTGAGGACTGTGGGAGAAAAAAAACTTGCGTTTGAGAGGGTAGAGTTACGTGGGCATACTAAAATTTACATTTCAAAGATGCGTCTATGTAAGTATGAGAAGGAGGTAATTATTGCGGCCAAACTAGACTTTTAAAATTTACGTTAATATTTAATTAGACCCCTATATTGACACCTTTAATAATCATAAGGCACAGCTAATAAAAGTGAAAAAGAGAAGTGACACATAAGTTTCAAGAATTTGAAAATTATTGGAATTTGAATTCAAATAACATTGGCCGGTTGAATATCAGAACCAAAAGAATCAAAGAAAATTTGAAAAAGGCAAAACTTGGAATCAAAAACAGATTTTCAGCTTCCAATGCTACGCACAACACACAAAATAATACCATCTTATAAATTAAACACAATAATCGTAAGTGGTAACATATACAAAAGTCTAGAAGCATAATAATGTTCACATTTCAAGTCGCAATTACCCAACGTGTAACAAAATGTGATTCTTAATTTCATAGCGAGTAATTCCCAGACCAGTTAATTTGTTCCATCTTACCACAGCTCAACTAGAAACAAGCTAGCAACGAGACCTACGAGAAACAAATGAGCTCGAACTAAATCTGCACCTTTTACAAAGGAAAATTAGAAAAATCCCCTCGAGAGGAATATAAGAATATAAAGCTGGCGGCCGGGCCGAGGTGATTAAATTAAAGTGTTGCGAAGCAAACAAATACAAGTTAGTTGAAGTTCGAGGAAAGAATACGAGTCTGTGAGATTGTTGCGGGGAAGGAATACAAGATGCGAAATATGGCAGTTTGTTAACTGGACCCCGCGGTCCTATCGGGTTGAAAAAGGTAATTCTCAATAATGAAATGGTTGTAGTCGAAAGTAATCTCTTGAAAGACGATTTTGCCATGAAGTTCTGTGATGTCCCAAGAGTTATGTGAAGTATAAACATTAAATAAGAATAAGTCGAATTAATTCCAATTGGAAATCAGTTAGTTACCTATAATATAATTGTTGCTGTTATACCAAAGGCTGCTTTCAGTAACAATTTAAGAATCATCGAGTTTCATACATTAATAATGGCATTAAGTAAGTAATCTCAAACCAAAGCATCACACGTAGGGATGGCATAGTTTAATACCATTAGGATTATACATTGGGCAAAGTAGATTTATCCAACAAAGGTTCCCGTTTAAAACAATGCGACCTTTAAGAACACTTAAACAACATCAAACATTTCCCTTTAATTACATTTAAATCTCCTAAATACCTAATCGGCCATGCCTAAAGTTTGTAAAATCCCGGACGGGGACCGCGCCGGGACCGGACCGGACACGGGACTAATGTCGCGGCCGCCGGACAAATAGACCGCCGGATTACTGAGCCTTGATTAACTAAGCCACGTTGTTTTGCTCCTGTTTTGTTATGCACCCCTGGTAGTTGAGCCAGATTGGATGATTTGTTTATAGTTGCAATAAGAATATGAGGGAATTGTGTACAGCAATCTGTTGTGTTCATTGTCACTTTTGTGAAATCCAGTCAATTTAAGGCACGAGGACAGTGAGACGATTAAACGAATTTCAGTGTCAAATTGGTCAACCTTATTACATCCGACAATCGCATTGTCACAGAAAAATAAGTTGATGGGAACACACAAAATGTGGAAGTCCTTACTTGGCACCGGAACTTTAAATACACATAACATTTAGACTAAAAGGTTAACACGAGCTTTGTTTTAAATATGCGAGCAAAACTTTACCTTACTAATCACGTTTTAAAATCTCACAATACGTAAAACCTCACTTACGTAACTATCCCAAATTCGGGCCTAAGTAAACAGGGCTAAATTTAACACAAAAGAGAAACTGTGCTAAAACATTCTCTACCTCTAGGTACGGTGACTGTATATTAATAGATTTCCTCGTTAAGATGATCAAAGGCAGAATATCATTGTTATCAATATTAATTAACACGAAATGTCTTGATTTTAATTGGAAATCCTACACAGTGAGGTCTATTGAAGTATTCATGTAGGTACTTATATCTATCTTGAATATATCAGTCTTGAGTGTAGTCATTTTGATACAAGTTAAGTTATCAATATTTCTAAGGTAATTTAAGACAATAATACTGTCAATATTATTGATAACATGTTTTGTTTTCAGAGAGATTTACAAGGCGACATCATAATTATCAACCCATATCGGCCCACAGCTGAACACGGGTCTCTCCTCATTTTCACGAGGCCTTAATCCGCGACGGTGGACGTTCTTACACTAGGCTAACTCCACTTCATCATTATTATAATATCATCATTACAAGGTATTATATCTAATTTTAGATCTGAACTGTTAGATGATTTCAGTCAGTTTCATAATATCATGTTGTAAAAAATGCCACTCACCACTGTCAGAAATACTATAAGTACCAGTAGTACAGTTACAAGGTACTCTTTCATATGGACCTGATATGAAAATGAATCAACGTACTTTATATGATTTCGATGATATGAAAACCAACGGAAATACACACTAGGCGTCAAGTGATGCACCCGCCGGTATACCATCTGCAATTTTTCCCGGCATCGTCCCAAGCTCTAGATTGGCCATAATTCCTCCATCCTTTGTCCCGTACATAGAATAATTCATACAGAGCTGATGAGCAGTCCCGCGGATGTATGTAATCTGAGATACGGGCGGTTTAATGGGAGGAATTAGGACCCCGACTGCCACTCCGCCAGTGATATCCAGTAATGGTCTCACAGTCAGCGACAAAATTCACTGAACGTTAACAAATTTTTCTATTTACTATCCCACGCAAATATCCAGCATTTTGCGTGTGTAGTGGAATTGGAGGTTGGGACATGTTCAGCAAATTTTGTAGCTGAGGGTACCTCATGTAGGTACATTTACTGATTGCGTTTCGGTGGTTCTATTTTATAGTTTGCTTTATTTGTTGAAGCCTTTGGCTGGGAGTTAGGTCAACAGAAATAGATGGAATCGGCGATATATAGACTATACAAATTGTTTCTGGATGAATACGTGATCAGAAGATCCATAGACAACTGGATATAAAGAATAGTTGATCCTAAAACAATGTAGATTTTTCTGCAGATGTTTATTGCTTTAATTAACTTCAATAAAGAATACCAATAAGATAATCATATTTATCATCCTTAGTCATTAGGTCATTATTGACCTTTATGGTACACTAAATTAAAAATATCCAATTGGCAGTCTTTAAAAATGTGCACCATAATCTCTGAATAAAGTTCTACAATAATGTTTCCATTCGTAGCCAAGGTAAGCGAAACAATATCAGGACTAATTTTGTTCTCTGGCAAAACTTTAATCTTCCAAACAACACCTATGGCTAACAGTTTAAGCTACAGCAGTCAACATTGTACCCACATTTGCCTCAGTTTAACGTTTACATAACTGGGCAGGCGGGTAGCTTTCAGCGGATGACACTTTTATTAGGGAGAGGCCATTTTTGACAGCGACACTAATAGCATTATAGTCACACAGTTTGGAGTCGGTCCAGCTACCGATTTTCGAGAACATTTTTGGAGTTGAACTGTCCGCCGAACGTGCAACTTTGCTTTTGATATCTATCTGTAACTGACAGTTGCTAGTTTTATGTAAGTTTGTTCCGTGATTCAATGATTAGGGAACATTGTTCAGTTGAATTTAGTTCAGTTTTATTTTTACGATCGTCATTATTTGCCATAGGAGAGAATGCAAATTAATAATGTCTCTCTTTGGACGTGTATGACAGCGAGTGACTTCTTTTCCTATTGCTGTAGGTAGTAGGTACCGAAGGTAAAATTGTATGATTCAATCGACGTTTCAATACAAATGAATCAACCAAATTGAATCATATTACCAGTTAGGTGAATCATTGAATCTAATTCTGTCATAAAAGTTTTACTTGTTTTAATCAAAATGTTTAAATTTTATGGCACTGTATAAATTAGGTAACACGCAGCAGCTATGCAAAAACGTCACAAACCACAACTAAATTGAAAATATTATTCTAGTTTCCGTTTGTTGAATAAACCTCTCCACAGCTTCAATTAAAACAACACCATTCAGTAAATTCTCAGTATTCTCACCTAGCTCCAGGCAAAAACAAATGGATGCTAAAAATTCCTGTCTTGCCTGAGAATTGAAGCCAGGAAATCCGCTGCAAGCTTGTACCGTTACGCTGCGCTAACGGGATCCCATAGAAATGATACAATAGTAGCGATTGTTTGTTGATGATGCATTAATGTACCCCATACATTATGGTACGTGTTCACGGGAAAGTATCTCTGTTGAGATCCAAGCCTTACTCATCATCATCCCATATCGTTACATATATCCACCTTTACATATAACAAAGTGGCATTCAGAGATGTGTAAGTTTTATACTTTTATAGGTTTAGGTAATTTTATTTATTTCAATTTGTTGCTTGTTTGAGATGTTTGTTTCTTCACCTGGAACTATCTTAACTGCAAAAAAAGGCTGAAATTAAATAGTTATACTGGTTTCCTTAAAACAGTCAGTCCCTGTTTGCAGCATTGGAATTGCTAATTATTCCCTCTAAAGAGCCGTTAATATTTCACTCTCTGTTTAACTCTTCACCTGTCACGCGTTCAGCATACAAAAGCCTCCACATAATTCCAATGCCTCGTGTATCTACGCATTCTACCAGTGCGGTACAACAACCGGAACACAAAGATTGCTTCAATTTAATAATTGAACTATCAACCAATACAACTGTCCCAAACGTCAAACAAATTTCTCATCTCCATGGTCCTATTTAACCTGGTCATCTGGTCACTGGCATTTCGTAAAGTATACGTATCAAAGTCATCATTCATACTCTTGCGGTGTCACGATCGGCCGGGGGCTTAATCCAATTTAAAACTAAACCGGCCAAGTTAGAAAGTCTGCTAATTTGAAAAGGGGAATGAATAAGAGACGCTTTTGAAATTCAACGGCTAACGTCTTGAATCTTGAGATGAAACGTGAGGGCGCAATGACCCGCCTATTTAGGGGTTAGAAGTATTTATAAGTAGGAAAATGTATAAGGTGCGCTTAATTAAAAGCAGCACCAAAAAACCATGGGATACGTCATTAGCGATGCAATCGTGAGTCGAATTAGTTCATTGCACTTAAAAGTTATTGATAAATTAATGCTCTCAAAGTCAGATTAATGGCTCACATACGAGATAAGTGCTTGAGTTACAGTTTGGATTTACTCCAACGATGTGGCGAGAATTCGGCTTTCATTCAATACCGAGTTTAATCTTTTAAATTGTCGCCGAACTTCTACCGAAACTTGAATCGCGTTGTCAAATTATTTGTCTGCGAGTTGGCACGGCCGCCGCACTAGTGATTTCATTGGCACATCACAGCGTCTACTGAGCGCCAAATCGTAAGCCGAAAATTGAAGCTCATTTCTGTTTTATCGATGCTTTAAACTTGGGATTTCCGAGACCTCTCGTTGGCGCCGCACCGTAATGAATGGTGCCCCGGAAGGATAGCCCGTTTTGTGTCCGCCAGGTGGTATCGAGTCCCCGCATTAAACAGATTGATGTCGGGCGCAAGGGCTCCACTTAGTGTAATTAAAAACCTTTAAAGATTTACACCGAATTTCGGTTCAGTTACGATTTTTGATTCCGAACGCTTTGAACGGGTTATTGGATAGGTTTTGCAGCTCGATTTTCGAACAAAATCGAATGTATCTGTTAAAATTTTCCGTTATCTTTTACGTGTTCGTTTGCGTTTTACGTACATTTTCATTTTGTTTTCTTGTTTGGTAACATAATCAATTTAAAAAAAAAAGCTAATGTAAAAAGATAGTGGAAAGCAAAAGAAATAGAAAATTGAAAAGGAAAAGGACAATAACAATAGATAAAAATTGTATTGTCAACTAAAACCCAGAGATACAAGAAAACTCACAATGACTTGTTCTAGCCTCAGAACATTGTAAACTTACAATAGCTTCATAAAGCACAAGCGAGCTCGCATAGTACAAAGGTTAAATAACAAGAATATTGAAATTCCTCACCGTACATAAATCTTCAATTTAAATTAAAAATGTCTACAAAATTACGTTGCTTTCTTCACAAAGCTCGCTTTAATATATCACTGGAACACCGTGGAGCCTAATAACAATCGCTTAACGCCCGTGGTCCGTGTAAACACGTTTAAACGGGTAATTCCTTACAAAAGCACACTTTAATGCCATTATAATGTCGACAATTTGTGTGAGAGTGGAGGCGACGAGAGTGTCACAGAGTGCTATGGTCTGGGAATTGCTAGCGATGGAGGGTGATTCGTATAAAATGAGAAAAATTTAAAATTCCTTCCCAAATAAGGATTGAAAAGCTTACAAACATACTCAATCGGAAAGAAACAAAGATAACTTTCACCGGAAACATATGAATGATTGAAATCTTTGATCAAAACTTTGTCGATAAAACTGTCATATTAATATTATTGATGATAACAGATGAACAATTGGAATATTTGATCACAATGTTTCCGACAAAGACATAATATTAAAACACGAACGATTTAAAGCCTCGATCACAAGTGACAAGGTTGTCAACAAAAATGTCGTATTGTGTCCTTAAATACTACTTTCGTCCATCACTTAACACATCAACACTACAAAACGATGGCTTTAAAGTCCCGTAGTTTGAAGTCACGCTCACATCCCATTACCATTTCCTCTTTTTGTCCAAAACCGAACACAAATGATCAGAAAGTCGATTTACTTCATTATGAAACTCCATCCTCCAACTACGGAGTCAATGACCTAGAGATGAAATGAGATGATAGAAGTAAAATATGAAAAGATTTACTATAGCATGAACATTGCCGTATACAATTTTAACAAAATATTAACATTACGACCACAAGGAGAGATAATAATTATTAAACAGTTAAAGTTACGTACCAATGTGTTTCTGTAAAAACATATCTACGTAATTATCACTCGCTTTTCGGTGAAGGAAAACATCGCGAGGAAACCCACATACCTACCCGAGAATTATTTCGGAGGTAGGTATGTTATCCACCAATCCGGATTTGGCCCCCGTGGTGGAATATGGCCTAACCCTCCTCACGAAAGTGAGGAGAGACCCGTGCCCAGCAGTGGGACGTTATGGGTTGATGATGAATGTTACGTAACATTTCATAGAAGTTATTGCTATCGGTGATGTTATCTTCAAATAAAATATGAATAAAGTAACTTACAATAACAACTGTGTAATGTTACACCGTGCTTCCTGTTACGAGGTTATCTAGCCAGCTAATGACAATTTAACACTTTTTGTCACCACTGCCCTTGGAGCGGAAAAATATACTGTCGCTTACGTTACGAAGTGTAATATAACTTATGTTACGGTTAGCCGGACTGGAAGGCTTAAGTGATATAAAAAATTACCCACCATTTACCACATGTGTTATGTTTCTGAAACAACTTGAACTGGCTTGAATCTGTCAACTTTTATTATTAGTTGAAGAGTTCTTCTCACATTGTAAGTAATAAAAGCCATATTTGAACTGTAAACGGTTTATGATGTGACATAAAGTGTGATGTAAATGCACAGGACTGATGGTTTGATGGCGCCCTTGACATCAATAACTGAAAGTGTAATAAAGTTACGAAATGACAATGAACTTGATGTTAGACGTTAAAAGAAGCACCTCTTGAGAGGTTACATTCTTGTTTAGTAACTATTTGAAGTCTTCTAGACCATTTCTTTAATCTATCTGCAATGTAAAGACTTTGTAATTAATTGCTATTTTAAATATATATCGTGACCTTGATCTTGATAGATGTTTGTCCACCATATGACATGACAACTCCATAAAAAACACTATAAAAGTAAAGAGAGGAAGAAGCAGGCTAAGAATAGCTTTTAAGGGTCAGATAAAGGAAAAGACAAATGTTATTTCATATAGGGAAGTCAAAGCATTGGCTGAAGATAGCAACGCTGGTGATCACTCTGCTGCCAAGAACTGGGCTCTTAAATTTGAAGAAGTACTCGTAGATATCGTAAGCACTTATCAAATTAAACCTAAGCATTATGAAGTGAACGGTGTCGAATGATGTCCTAAGGGCGCTGTCGCTGACATTGACATATAGATGGGTCAAATAGCGTGCAATTAGAGATGATATGTGACACATTCGGCCTTGTGCCGCCATATCTGTGTCGTAAACCAAGTAACATGTGCTTGAAAATATTCTAGCTAATTATCACCAGTTATTTAATATAACTTATGGTTGTGTACAGTTTCAGTTAGCCACAATGTACAAATTTAACCTTTATTTTTACGTTGTTAGTGTTGATTTTGGATATATTTATACCATTATTGGATAGTATCCGATATTGTATAAAAATACGTATTTTAAACTTTATTATCTTGCTTTAACATTAATTTTGATGATAATCCTAACCTTTTCATCAAACTCACATTATAGTAGTGTACATTAATAGTAAATTAAATTATCTATTTCTTTTAATTGTTTAGCCTTGTTCTTATCAATCAATTCCTAAATAAATATTACGTCAGCAGACTATATAATTTCCAATAACTAAACTAAATTTAAGTTTTCAATTCAAACAAACAAAGACCAAACGATATCTCCAAAGTAAATTAGAATGACAAAGCAAAAGCAATTAAAGCATTCATCTAATAAAGCGCAGTGGGGCTGTGAATTATCCCATTTAATCTGTGTGAACGTTAACACGGTAAGATCAGGAGCATCCGCTCCCGCACAATGGAAATTATTTGATGCAGACAGTTCCTGATTAACATCTCGGAGACTGTTGCTCATGTCTCTTAGAATTGACAACAATGAGCAAATATTAGTGTGAGATTGTTACTATTTCTTAACTTCAGTCTCAGCCTTTGTCATGATCAAAGCTAAAATGGCTAACGGCAAAATGTCTAAGTTTAAAATGTCTAAGTTCAAAATGTCTAAAAACGAAATGTCAAATGTTTTAAAAGCAGTAGTCATTATAAATGAGTTCAAATTCTCAAACAAGCGATAGTGGCCGAGAAGCTTGTGCAGTTTACAACTCAACGACACTGAGCTCTATCCTCGGCTGAACCAATGACTTTTCCCATCGTTCTGAGCTTAGAAGGGCATGTTAAACCATGCATCGGCGTCGGTTGCTATCGATTGATATGAGTCGTTAAGCTATGTTAAGGGCCCCTGGGCGACCTCATAAACTTTCCCATTAGAGGCTGGCACTACCTTATCCTATAAACTAAACATGATCTGTTTTTAAATTTATATTGACTGGACAAAAACCTTCAGTACTCACAATAAGACTCCAATTACAAAAATCTCAATAAAGATGTATGACTAAAAGATTTTAAGGGATATTTTATTAACATAATCATTGGCTATTTTAAAAGTAAATAGCACAGGGTTTATTTCAAACGAAAATGCTTTAACAATGGCTAACCCTATCCTCGCTAAATAAAGGCGAAATTCAAAAGAAACCCATAGTCCAACCCTGATTCTACTCAGATAATAAGCAGATCTAGGCCATTCAAAGAACTAAGTCTGAATGGAAGATGAATATAATTGGTCATTAGAATACGAGATTGGATTCTCTTTGAACGACATCAAGTAAAAAATCAAAGGTTCAAAAGAAACTCACGAAGAAGCACTAAGTCTGAATGGCAGAGAATACAATTTTAAATATGAAATTGTGAAATACTTATGGACAATTATTAGTTTACTAATAATATTAAAATTACAAGAATATTGGTGACAAAACTATGTAGGTACAAGAAAACTAAACAACCCTAATCATTCCAACAAAAACCAGAAAAACTAAAAATTGAACAAAACAATAGGTACCAAGCCCCCAAAAATCCAAGCTCACTAATTACCGGATTTGCTTAAAACTTTAAACTGATCCTACGCAACGAAAACCTCAACTTTCACAATTCAACTTTGGCATTAAATTTTCGATGCTACGAAAACAACTAACGCAGGCAAAAATAAACTTTACGCATATAAGCTTAAAAATGAAATTTGTTGGTTAAGTAATGTGGGAGCATGGGACCCTTGTTTTGATAACTCATTATTGGTATGTTCCTAATTGGGCAGTTCGTTTTGTTGCCGAAGCGAGCATCGAGATTGGACCGAATCCGGTAACCGTACCGAAATGTTTACGTTTACCGAATAAATTTTCGCGTTTGTATAACTGATTGCACGATGAGGTCACCCTATGCATTTGGAATAAGATCATCCTGCGTTTATTGAGGGCACCAGTGGTCGAAATATCCCTTCCAATCTGAATCTGGTTTATTTGAAGTCTGCAAAACGATGTAAATGTTATAATTAAAAATCATCAGTTATGAAAAGTAAGATTAGTAGCACACAGCGCAGTGAGGAGATAGATAAGAAAAAAAGACTCCAATAAAACAAACTAGTGTCTCACGTCTAACAATAAACTTTACAGAGAAAATAATCAAGTGGATATAAAAGAAAACCTTAATAAAACTAAATGCGAAATTGCAGACAGTCATAACGTAGACAATCGAAACGATAGCCCTGAGACGTCTATCAACACATAATAGCAAAACACTACGACAGTAGAATACCAATTGCGAAAACTATTTCTTCCGTTCGAAATTGACGCAAACAAATTGGGAACAAAACAAGCACTATTTACTACCAAGGTCATGAAAAAAGGGATACCTAAATTAGCTGTCCGAGCACGTATCCTTTCAATACTCCAGCAAATATTTGTTTAATAGGGGAATAATAACAGATAATGCAATAAATAACCTTACAACAGGTGTGTTGGTAACTTAATCAAATATTCAAGCGACGTAGTTGCAGGCCTTGGTATTCAGAGGACGTAAGCATACGTCAAAACAGAGAGGTTGCTTGTTTGACAAAATTAAGTGGGCCTCGAGTCACAATAGAATTTATTATTCACTGGCGTTTTTCTATGTCCTTGGTTGGCATACATTATCTCCCTTTATTTTGTGTACGAGGGAAAACGGTCCGTTGCCAGACCAGCTGCTTCTATCTGTATTCATGTAGCCTGACTTCTTAAAGGTATCTTCTCGTCGTAATTTTGTGTTTTGTGTGACAAGACTTTTATCTCAGAATTAAAAGTGTTTCACTATCCTGTAGAGTAAACTACTGATACCAATATTTTAGTAGTTGACGTGATTCCAGTAGATAATATGTAAAGGTGGAATTCAATGAATTTGAGAATTTAGGGTATTGGACAAAATAACAAATTATAGCGAAAATATGTCAGACCTGCAAAGTTTGAGAGACTTTTAAAAGGACTCCAAAGCTTCCATTCAGCTAATTCCATTTCAAGTTGGAACAAAATATCAAATTCACAATCCACATTAATAAAGAAATGTTCAGCATCAAAAAAGCAGAGTTGTTCGTATCGAATCTAATTATATTCAAGAATCTTAATACGCCCGAGACCTGTCCGACTTTGAAGGAATAAATTAAGATTACCAAAAATATGCTTTGACTTTTAGCAAAATGCAAATTAAGGTTAAAATAGAAAATGTTCTTTGTGAAACATTTTGCGGTGCGTTTGGGAATACGTCGCTTTCTTGTCAAGTTTCATTTTAAGTTCCGCTCGGAATATGAAAAATTTCATCATCGCGCTTGAGACGTTATGAAGTGAATTTTTCGTTGTGTCAAAATTGTGATTTATTAAATCATAATTTGTAGCCATGCAAAAAAAAACTGTTTTTCAGGACAGGTCATACATTATAATAATTAACACAGATTGTGATGGCAAGGGAAGTTGCAATGACTACCAGCTCTAAAGTAAACATTCTCTTCAACCTATTCCGCAAACACAAAGTGAAGTGAAAACGCAGCCATTTCCAACAATTGACTTCCCAAAAATCATTGGGCGAGCGCTCACTCCGGACATTATGTAAATCTTTACGACTAACAAATGTGGGGTAAACAGACCGAATGTTGACGGCAATAATTGCAACACGATTATTCAATTTGACGTTTCGCAATCAGCGGGCACAAACGAGCAAACACAGTAATCAAACACGCCGGAATCGATTATCAACTCGATTCCATTCGAAAATGTCCGATTCAGAGCGAATTTATATTCATTTCGCTACAGTAATATTTTGGCAATCGATTCTTGAATTTGGGTCGGCGTTGATGGGACCCCATCTCGTGTTTTTGAGAGCGGCATTCCGATGTTTGCTACGTTTGAATTACTTGTAGTTTAATCCTCATCGACCAAACTCGCGGCAGTTTTATGCAAATCGATAGACCTTTCTTACGATAAGTCGTCATTATCTTTTGCATCATCTTAAGTAGATGTACCTACTGTCTCAGTCTCACTCTCTTTTACAATCCGTTCTTGAGTCGACAAAGTATAGACAAGGTAAAAGTTTCTTGGTGCTATCTTCTCTGACGGGCGTATTTCCGAAGCACTGGTAGAGTTAATTGAGTTTCCTTTTCCTGTGCGAGATTCAGGCATGAGACACCACTTGAAAGGGAAATGTCCTTTTTCAAATTCAAACCATAATCAGTGGTTCATTAGTTTAGTACATCATTTATTTGAGTTTTTTTGTTTGTCTATGTATAAGAGACTTAAGCGTACCTAATTGCAATAAATGATTTGAGTTCTGAGTTATATAAATAGCAGCAACTATTTCAAACTTTTAAACATAATGAACGAATAATTTCACTAACAGTAATAACACGGTATATTTTAGAATATGTTCCACTTGTAATCCCTCAGGAACTGTGAAATGGCACGCTCGATTCCTGGGAGGGCTATAACTAACCTCCGTTTATGACACTATAGAATAGAATATTTTAAGTGCTTGAGGCCGTCGCGGTTTTAGCGACCAACCTTGGGTTCGGCCTGGATTAAAGAAACCTTCACTACGATGTTTTCATATTTGAGGGTTTTGTGATGGTTTGTAGTTTTATGACTTATTTTTATAGACCAAGTAACGAGATGAGTAACTTTTTATGGGAAGACAGACAGCCGATATAGGCATACTAGAGATGTGAATTAATGCAACATATTACTAACTTATAGACTAACCCCAACCCACTATGGCAAAAAATATATAATAGAATAGAATATAAAACTCTTTATTGTACACCAGAAACAAAAAATAAACACAGTACAGAAAAATTACAATAGGTAAACAAGGGTAGTACAATGGGCGGTCTTATCGCTGAAAGAGATTTCTTCCAGACTACCTTATATATTATTATCATCATAATAATATTACTATGCTTTCTCGTTTATCTATTTAATGTATACGCTATTACAAGGAGGTAAAGTTTGTTGTAAGTTTATTTGTTACGACTAATATCTGAAACTACAGAAACGACTCTCAAAATCGTTTAACTTGCAAAAAGCTATAGGAAAATATAGAATCATTCGTTGAACCAAAAAACCGCTTAAATTGATTTACTATTATAATAAACACTACTGATAAGTCAAAGCAAAATATGCATTTTCAGTTACTTGGATGACTTAGTTTTTCTAGTTATTTTGGTTTAAAAACCAAACTACTAAACCGATATTATACCGGAAATTTCTATAGGACCAATCTAAAAGTTACATCCATTCAAATGAAAAAAAAAAAAACAAATTAGTTAATAAATAAGAATAGAAGAAGCGGTGGTAGCCTAGTGGGAGAACGTCCGCCTTCCAAGCAGAAGGTCGTGAGATCAAATCCCAGTGCAGGCACGTACCAATGTGTTTCTTGGAAAACATATGTACGTAATTATCACTCGCTTTTCGGTGAAGGAAAACATCGTGAGGAAACCCACATACCTACCCGAGAATTATTTTGGAGGTAGTTATGTGATCCACCAATCCGGATCTGGCCCCCATGGTGGATTATGGCCTAATCCTCCTCACGAAAGTTAGGGGAGACCCGTGCCCAGCAGTGGGACGTTATGGGTTGTTGATGAGTTAATAAATGACGGATCTCTGAGGTAACATACATGGCCTTTGCAGACGATGTAAACAGCGTTTGTGATCTGTGAGAGACTTACGTTGATGGCTATACAGACCAACACGGGAACGACAAGCTCGACCACACCGCGTACAGATATGAGCTACAAACATTAAAAAAAACAACCTAATTGTTAACCTCCTCTTTTTTGAGGTCGGTCAAAAAAAACCCACCGGTGTAATCGTGGAATACCTACAGATAAACCACTAAAATTACTTGACCATATTCTACTCACTCTATTTATTCTCACTCTTCTATTCTTTCACTCTACTTTAACACAACTTAAATAACAATATAAATAAAAGGAAAACTAACTAAAACTAAAACTTAAAAATCTAACAAAAGAGGGTCCATGAGGCTTGGTGCCAAGAACACTGGCTGCATTTCCACGTTGAATAGCAATAGTTATTCTCTGTGCGAGAAATGAGCCAGCCCTCTACTTTTATACATTGTAAATAATTATGTATTCTCTCATTTTCGACAAGAGCGTGTTATCTCTTTAATTGTCACAATAGAGGGATATATTATTAGTCTGGGCTTTAAATAAACTTAAAAACGGGACTTGGTGCGACTGTGGAAAAACTATAAAGAGTAATTCTTAAGCTGTACCCTCATTACATTACTCAGCGGGCAATCTCACAGTTTCTCACGGCAATCTCCATAATGTCTTTCATTCTCTAGTGACTAAGATTCACCGCATGAAATCGCTCTGGATTACATAGCGTCGCATTGTTCAAGTGAGACGTTGGATTAGGGGCAAAAGATATGGGGAGGGGCGGAGGGGGGTTGCTGAATTGATGATGCAGATTAAAGGTCTTCTAAGACAAAGCCTGATCTTTGAAGCCTTTGGAAGCAGAGAAATTGACGCTATTTAGTTATTTTGCATTTTAATTGTTTGGGTAAATGCTATTTTGGCTGTCACGTTTCGTTACCCTCGTCTTTTGCTACGAGATTAAAGGGATAAATGCTTTGTTGGGCTTAATTTAGTGGTAAATTTTAGAATTAAAAATAAAAACAAGGTTAAGGTCTTTGTTTGAAATAGGATTGTCGGAAATGTGTAAGCATGATTTTAAAATACCAATGTTTTACCATGTTTATTGTTTGGCAGACTATTATTGGCAGGCGTGGCGTTTACCATCAGATCAAAAGACCTGTTTGTCTAGTTGCACACTGAGTATAAAAAAAACTAAGTGTACAAATAGACTTTCAAATACAGACAACAAACTAATTGTAAGTACCTATAAAATATTTTCCTTATTTTGCTTCAACTACTTGACCCCTTTTCCGGTCTATTTCGTAATAATACGGAAACAGGGTTAAATTCATGACTTTATCTCTAAAATTTCTTTACCCACTACTCGATTTCACGGGAGAGTTCCACTCTTTCCATTTATAATTAAATTATAAAACAATATTAAAATAATCTTATCAGCTGCTCAATATTTCTGTTGAAGTCAGATTCCTTCTTCGATCACAAAAAGCGCAGTCTCCAAGCAACAGCCGGTCAATACCACATTAGCAGCAGCGGTCTAAATGACCCTCTATTGTGCTCACAAATCGGCGATGCAGATTACACTCCCGGAGGAAAGCCCTCAAAGCTATTGTGATGAGGTCTTTGTCTTACTGGAGCAAGCTATGGACGCTAGCGGGTCGATTTAGCACAGGTATGGAGCCAGTTTTATAAATTTTGACCGTCGATGGATAGGCTGTTGGTTTAATGTAGATGCTGCTTCTATTCTCATATCAAAATATGGATTTTTTTTCCGACTAGGCGATGAGACGAGCAAGTCGTTCACCTGATGGTAAGCGCTACGCCTGCCCATAACAGTTGCAATGCCACCCAAAACTTTGCATTACAAAATCCTGCGCGGCACTGCAATGCGCTTGTCATCCTGATATCATTGGCTCTAAAGTCTTATATGCCCAGTAATTTCGCTGGAAACAAAAGTGGTGGAGCTTATGAATAGAGAGTGGATATCTAGGTTGATATTCTACTAGTCCTCAGAGTTCTGAATTGCTAAGTTATACTATAACATTACGACCTCAACAATCCTATTCTACCCATGTGTATGTTCGGACTCAATGCTGAAACGTTCAGTATATTTGTGAACGCTTTAAGTCCTGGAATAACACATGGGATATAGTAAACCGCGGCGAACTAAATAAAACCAATTAGCGCAACACATTGCTTCTATCCACATAGGCGTTCCGAGAATGATTTACCTTGATATTACCTCACGGGTCAGTCTTGGCGATGTTCCTAGATGACTGCCCTTTTCGTGTGTGTTCACCAAAATGTGATGCGAATCGCCTCAGCCTACTTTTCACTATAATCGTCACTTTCCACTGCTTATCATCATAGTCAGCGCGGGTTAAGCAACGAGGTGCACTAGTCTTTAACGTACCAAATTGCTACCAGTACACATCGTCCTTAACAAGATGACAGCGTTATTGTGGCACTTAGAATGGTAGAGGCTCACGTATAACCTCTGTGCCAAGTCAAAGGCTAGCATTCTGCTCATTACGTATTCAGAAAACAGAACAATAATCCTACAGAACACTCATTTCAACAGATTCCTTTTCGTTACGTCACCGACAGTGATAAACGCTCGCAGAGAGTTCTCGAAACAAAAACATTGAAATATTCACGGAATCCAATCCAAAGCCTCCATAAGGAAGCGCTGCACTCCATCTTTCACGAAACGAGCATTCCGTTTATTAGCAGGCCCCATTTCATCGCTGAATGGATCTCTGTCGGCATCAGTCTCTGCGGATCGTTTACGTTCATCCATTTGATACTTCATTGGATTAATGAAATTCGATATTTGTGTTGTTTTATGAATTGGGGAATTATTCTTTTTAAGATTAGTGTCATAATATTGAGGACCTTGACCAAGAATTTTTTGTTTGGAATCATCAATCCATATCGTCCTACACGTGAGCATGGGCCTCCCTTCACTATCGTGGGGAGGGTCATGCCATAATCCACCACGGGGCCCCGGCCCGGATTGGTGGATAACATACCTAGCTCCGAAATAATTCTCGGGTGTGGGTTTTCTCACGATGTTTTCCTTCACTTAAAAGCGAGTGATAATAACATACATGTGCTTTTTACAGAAACACATTGGTACGTGCCTGCAATGGTATTTGAACTCACGTCCTTCTCCTTGGAAGGTGGACGTTCTCCCACTGGGCTACCACCGCTTTTTACTTAACTTTTTGCGTTTTTTGTTTGGAGTAGCACTTATCAAAATCACCCTGGGTCGTGTCTTATGTGATTTTTGATATTTAAGGTATAGTTATTGTGCTGAAACTTAAATTACAATCTTTGCTATTTAAAAGACAGAATGGAGATCATAACAATTGTGTTGGTTATGTTGGGTTGAGTTATCGCGGATTTAACAAGGAAATACTGCATTTCACCTTTTAAGAAGCTACCATTTCATCTCAATAGATCTGAGTCGGAATCCGTCACTGCGGATTGTTTAATCTATTTGGTACTTTATTGGATTAATGAAATTCGATATTTCTCTCGTTTTATAAATTGATTGATTTTTATGTTTGTGTTGGTTTTCGTCATTGCTGTTTAGGAAGGGTTTGTGGTGATGGATCGTCGTAGCAACGGATTGGGGTAAGTCTTATCCTCTAATATTGCAAACGGTTGGTTTCCACTAAGAATTTATCAAATCCGGTTCCGGTTTGAAAAGCACTGTTGCCAGCGAAATTACTGGGCATGTGACACTTTAGAGCCGATGTCTCAGAGTGACAAGCGCAGTGCAGTGCCGCGCCAGATTATGCAATGCAAAGTTCTGGGTGGCACTCTAACTTTTATGAGCAGGCGTAGTGCTTATCATCAGGTAAACGACTTGCTCGTCTCGTCATTCAGTCAAATAAAAAAAAAACTTGAGAGTAGTCATTTCTTCGATAAATAATTAGTAACTGTATTAATGTTATTAGAAAAAAGATAATTCACAAAATACTACATCAATTGCTTCAAATTTCTAACATAACAAACACTTTACAAAGCTCTACAGTAAAAGCACACAGCGCCACTTTCCCGAACCTCGTACGCGTCGACACTCGCGTCTTTAATAGCTTTATTATTAATCTTCAGTATAATTTCCTCCGAATGATGGATGGCGAGCGATGCCGGGGACTTGTTCTCGTATATTGAGTGAGGTTAGGTCACAGAGCAAGGAGCGCGGTAGGTGACGGCGCCGCCGGGTCAAACAATATGTTGTGGGACATAGTGGGACGTCGTCACTTTATTATGTTAAAGCTTTAATAGATCTTAACTGACATTTATAGAGGCGGGGAGGAGACGCAGAGGAGAATAAATAAACAGAATATTTATTTAGAATATTTTTGGCAAAAAGTCGTGGATTTTCCGATGACAGTTGAGTTATGTTATTATAAAGGGTCAGGCTTAACTTTTTCTTTCAGCTGCTTCTTATTGTTAGAGACGCAAGTTCCCATTCTGTTCTTCCTAGCACTGTGTCCAGGTTCATGGTTAATGACGCGGGCGTCCTATTTCCAAGTCGAACGGATTGCGTGACTTAACGCGGTTCAGGACTTTCCATTATAACTTTAAACTTCTTTGAGTAGCTAATCCACTTCATCGAGGTTTGGAAAGGTGGAAGAATAATGGATTTTCCGCGGCGTTTGAGTTTTGTATCTAATGTCAATGAAGATATTTGACTCGACCTCGTATCGTTAAGATTTCTGTGATTCGCCTTGATTGTTGAAGAAGGTTTTGAGACTTGATATTAGTAAGTGTGTATTTAAGAAATGTATGTATATATTTTACTTACAAATGACATCTGTTTTTGTAGGTAATTGCAGACTTACCTGTGAAAAAAATACAATAAATTAGCATAATTATAGAGATTATTCAAAAAATCCCCTTCGCTTATCCCCTTCAAAGCTGCACATTTTGAAGCTACGAGGAAACGGATGAACATAATTATTCAGATCTAAACAGATTGCAATAACAACATACATAACATTAAATAGACAGTAACAGAGATTGCTAAACCCCTTAACCCATTTCGTTTTTTTTTTTATTTGACTTAGTGACGAGACGAACAAGCCGTTCACCTGATGGTAAGCACTACGCCTGCCCATAACAGTCACAGCACCACCCAGTACCCTGCATTGCATAATCCTGCAATGCGCTCGTCACCTTGAGATATCGCATCTAAAGTCTCATATGCCCAGTAATTTTACTGAAAACAATGCCTTTCAAACCGGAGCACAGTAATGTTTGCACACTTCTGCTTGACGGATGAATATCTGGCAAAGATGTGATACTGCCCCAGGCGGCCTCTTGCAGAAGAAACCCCCTACAAACTCGTACTACCATACAACCCAATTCCTCTTACTCACCCCAAAACTGCCCTGTCTCAAGTTGTAAATACAGGTAGTACATAGTACACAAAAGTAAACAAACTACCGAAGCAAAAAAAGCTAACCAATGGAGATTTACCTCTGAAAGCTTTACCAAACAAATCCCTCACGACGGCATCGCATGAAAGTTTTAGGCAATAAAACGGCTGAATAGACTTCGCTCCCACGTTTCAAAAGTTCCTTACCCGAGGGTCTGGTGTAAGCGAGCCCTATTTTTAGGTTCAGCCTACTTTTAAGCGTTGAAAGCATGAATGGCTTACAAAATTGTGTAAAACGGAATATTATACTTATGCCTGGTTACTCGTATGTCGTTGCAATCATATTGCATTCATATTTACTAGACATAAACGGGTCTAACAATATGCGCACAAATTAATATCAAAATATAATCATCATCAACCCACATCGGCCCACTGCAGAGCACGAGTCTTTCATTAGGCCATCATCCACCACGTGCACCCCGAAAACCGAAAACCGAAATAATTCTCGGGTAGGTGGCTTTCCTCACCATGTTTTGTAAGTACATATTTATCAAGAAACACTGCGATTTGAATTCACAACCTTCTGCTTGGAAGGCGGACGTTCTATCACTAGGCTGCCACCGCTTATCGCACAGATGTGTGCGAGTTAGACCCGTTTGTCTAAATAATACGAATTCAATTCCCGAAACTTTAAGAACTTCGAAACAGATATTAGGTGAAGCTAAGCCGAAGTACGTACTTTCTAAGTCTGATCCTTCATTTGAACTCGTTGTGTTAAAAATATGTTGGTATGGATTATGAACGCATGGATGTTTGTCTAGGTTAACTTTTGGCAAAGTAAATTATGGCCCAGTTCCCATGGTTCAGTCGAGTTGAGATTTTGCACGCTTCTCAAGTTCCGATGATAATACAATGTTATGGTGACAGCTGATCAGATGATAAAGACGGAAAGTAGACAACAGGGGGGGGTCACCACGTACTTATTCTTATTCCATGCAGTTCATTTTAAGGCCTTAAAGTGAACGGCCTAGATTGGCACCACACACTCATAAATGACAAACGTGACGTCACGTCACTCAAAAATAGACTGCAGAGAATGAGATGGAGCTAGATAAACTCCCTTAAATGCAAACCAATTGTAATGATCTCTTTGGATAAATGTCTCTGGTCGACCTATAAACGCTGAGCGATATTGGTGGTGACAGTTAGCAGGGCAGTTCAGTTTAAGGCTTTAAAGTGGATGGATTTAACTGTTCGTGGCGACGCCCCAGTACTATTCAGGGACTGTAAATTGTTGGTGTCTGGGCTAATTTTAATTAGCTTCTATGAAAAAAATTATTTCAATTTCTAACTTAGATACAACTGGAGAGAGAGGACATTGGACACATCTGGATCTAAATCTCTAACTAGGAGCTCTACCATGAACTCTCTTACTAATTATATCATCCCATCACTTGATCTAAATCAAACAATCTTCCATAATCATCCCCTATTAATGCTCCAGTAATTTCACTCACACCCAGAGTGTATATTAGACCGTAATCGTCACTGAGCGTATCAAGTGACCGCTCTGTTGTCAATAATGTGTTCGCACGGGCAGATTGAGCCTATAGAAACTGTTAAGTAAACTGTTAAAGGCAACGTACTAACGTACGTACGTACGTAGTAACTAGCGAGAGCTCAAAATCAAAAGATTGGAGTTCGTTGTACAATTACAATCGAGTCTTAAAACATCTCGCACATCGACTGAAGTATCGATATGTTCGATTTTTCCAAATGGGTTGATTCGCCGTTGCGTTCTTCGCTCTCACTCTTGCTGGCATTGTGCCGTGTCCAGTCTTATCCCGAAGAGATCGCAGTTGGTGGCACTTACCGCGATCGTTCCCTTTTCAATATTTGAAAACAACTAGATTTCACTTAAATTCGATTCGAGCAAATCATCGAGAACTATCGAGATGTTTAAACAATCGATTAAAACATCTCGGTAGCGCCCATCGCTAGTAATATACAAACAGAGGTAGAGCTAAGCATTTGAAGCTACTCCTTTATAATCTGTAGTACCTACGTACTGACTAAAGCTACAGAAAACCACAGAATGGAAAGAGCCGTATAGAAACTCCTAAAAGAACTGTGGTGGAATATACGAAGTAACTATTACCTAAGTAGTGATAGAGGGGACAACTAGGCGCCATGCGCTTCTATGCTCTGCTTTCAAGCAAACAATGTATTGCCAAAGAATATGTCACATAGAAAGTTAGTCAACACCTACCAATAATGCCTACTGGAAAGTCACATACGAGAGGCTTTGTTAAAACTTTGATCTAGTGTAGCTAAAGAAAACAAGTGTAAAACTTAATAAATTCTGTACATAAGCCACAAAAAGGCTTATAAATTATACAATTAAGTGCTTTATTGCGATAATTAAGGAAGTTTGCGTGTAATTATAAAACAAAATAAACAAACAGTGGGTTAATTCATGTACGCATTGAACTTTATATCTTATCGTCACCTTAATAAGTGTCACAATATTGTATATTTCAATATGACAACAACAATGGAACCACAACCTTGAAATAATTGGTTTAGGGAGAGCATGACGTACTTACAAAGTATCTAAATAGTACACCAGACTATTTCAGATTATTCTTGTCAAGTCGTAGTCGACGCAATTTTTTTTTCATAGGTATTAAGAGATTCACAAAAAAGTGGGAGCGAGGCCACATTCCTTCAAGATGGACAAGCGCGGATTGACAGATGTCAGAAATGACCTTGAGTTATTTTTCCTGCCCGTTGGGCGATACAATAACGTTAAGGAAACTCTACCACTGTCTACGAAAAATTTTTTTTTTTTTTATTTGAACTGACAAAAAAATATCAGCATGTCAAAAATTGCAACCTACACCAACTGATACGTAACAACCGTCTGTCCCATCTGTATACATGCTCTTTGCCGCGGTGTAATATTACATTCACCACAGATTTCAACGCTCTGCGCAGATCCGCCTAGACGGGCAGAGTCGGGTTACACCGCGTAGTCAATAGGAGGTCTCGTGTTCGTGTTACGAATAAAAAGTTATTGTTTCTTCTCTTTATGGTTGCAATCACATTTTGCGACGATTGGACTTACCTCGTTATGAAAAAAGGAGTTTTTTTTTAAGTAAAACTTCCTAACGCACTCTTGACTTTGGGAGTAAGCTGGTAAATGCGTGACGAGAGCGTTACGAAAAGTATGATCGGACGAAGCGAACGGAAGTTGAGAGGGAGATATAAGTTAATAAAGATAGAAAGAGAGAGAGAGTTATGTTTCGTATTTTTTTTTAATATCTTTTTAAATATTTTTCTTCTAGGATTTAATTAGTCATTAATTAAGTTACACAGTGCGTGTACAGGGTGCAAAATGGCGGACTTAACGCTAAGAATGTTTTCTAGCAGTCAACTACCCACAGTCGAAGAGAGGGGTGTAGGTGTGGATTTATATATATTTTTTAAAGTTACACCCTAGTTGTGGGCCTTAGAAGAAAAATCCATCATAGATATAAGTTCCTAAGCGTTACACGTATAATTATTAATATCTAATTATTTTAAAATATATATTGTTCTATTATAAGTTTAATTTTGTAAAATTTTAGTAATTACCTTCTATTTACTTGGAACATTTTTGTATATATATTATTTTTTGCGACGTGAGTCAATTCACAATACCAGTGGGCAGGTGTGGCGAATGTATGTTCCGCGTAGGATGCAAAGCAGTCTGTCATAATATTTATCTTTGACTAGAATAATGAATATTGTGGAAGATTCTGTTTAGCTGTAATTTGAGAAGTTGAATTATATCGAGATATATCGTTACTATCGTATTTGACAGTAGTCTTGTATTTTTTTTTAATTTACCCCCCCCCCCCCCCTTATTCATAAAAAGTTATGTGACGTCTCATAAAATCGCGCACTATAATTTTATACTGCGCAGTACTAAGTGGCGTTCGATAACTTTTTATAAATAAAGGGGTTAGTTTTATGGATAGAAATCATGATTAATCAAAATTTTGTATAACATATCTCTCAAAATCTTAGATCCGTAAAGATCCGTAAAGCCAAGATCGGTACATAAAAAAGTTATGTAATAGGAATGTCATAAAGGGGTTAGGGCAATTGGGTCATATTGTAATTTGGACATACATTTTCATGTTCATAACATCGAGTGCGATTTGGTCACACGCTAAGTTTAATCGAAATAAATATACATGGGTATTGTTGAGGAAAACAATAATTGAATCTAAAACATTAAAAATCTAGGAAAAGTGGGTGTCCATGAGGCATAGCGCTAAGAACACTGGCTGTATATCTACGTTGAACAGCAATAGCTATTCTCTGTGCGAGAAATGAGCCAGCCCTCTTGTCACCAGTAGTGTCAGGGAAATAGTTGTTTATTTTTCGGTATATATAAAAGTTATAAAAAAAAATCTATATTAATATTATTTTTGGCGTAAGTTGTTTGCCATGTACCTATTAAATATTACCAAATATTAAATATTACTACCAGAAAATACAGATTCGAAATTAAAACACCAAATTTATACATCTTCATAAGTATTAATGAGCAGTTCCGAATGACACAGAATTAATAATTAATAGAAGCGCCACTGCGGGCCCAAACGGGTCGTTTGCGTGATATACCTGCCACTTTCGGTTGATACAGTCGTTAGCGCGAGGGGCGTGCGTGACGCGCCTTCTAACTGGAATGAGATAGGGAATAACGCGTCATGTGCCGAGCGTGGCCTTAGTCAGCTGGACCTGGCCTTTGAAAAAAAAAAACTTACAACAATAAACGTAGCAACTCATCATCATCCCATAACGTCCCACTGGTGAGCACGGGTTTCCCCTCACTTTCGTGAGAAGGGTTAGGCCTCAATCCACCACGGGGGCCAGATCCGGATTGGTGGATTATCTAACTACCTACGAAATAATTCACGGGTAGGTATGCGGGTTTCCTCACGATGTTTTCTTTCACCGAAAAGCGAGTGATAATTACGTACATATGTTTTACAGAAACACATTGGTACGTGCCTGCACTGGGATTTGAACTCACGACCTTATGATTGGAAGGCGGACGTTCTCTCACCAGGCTGTCACCACTTACGTAAACGTAGCTACCACCGCTAAATATTAATCGATTTATGTCTATTGAAAGGTTGCCTGTAAGAAATTGCTAAAAGGCTGTCCATTATAAAAGGATTTATTTTTTGATGTAGGTTATTATTCACGGACTTTTATTTCTTAGAAAACTCTTTTTTTAAACATTTACCCTACCGGTTATTAATATTTATTTATTTTATTTTCTATTATTTATTACGGTTCTTATTAAAGTGACATCTTTTAATTAATTCTTATCTTTTATTGGTTTCAGTCTTAGGTAGAATTAAAAGCTACATAATTAATTATTTTTTGGATATTCGCAAAGCAACGCCCGTTTTTATCAACTATTTAACTAGAACGCGTATTTCAAAAATTTATATTCAATAGCTGTAAAATAAATTATGGACTATTATGCCATATCTAGAAAACGCAACCTCTTAGACATCTCTAAGCCTCTTAGAGCAATAAGTGCCAATTGTTTCTTGACGTGTAATCATCATAAAACGCTTGCATCAGGCCGTTTTCGCTACTATAGACTTTTATAGCTTCTTATATTATATGATACTAGCTGCGCCCCGCGGTTTCACCCGCACAATTCCAGTCTCCCGCAAGAACTCTGAATTTTTCCTCTAATCCATGTGTGATGAAGATGAAACGGATGAACATAGATACAACTGAAGATTTCGAAAATAAAAAATAAAAATGAAATTTCAAATCGTGGGTACACACAAAAATCCCATAGAGAAATGCATTTGCAGTTTTTCCCAAATTTTCCGGGAAATTTTCACGATTTTTATTATGATATTAACCATGTCGAGATATGTTGAAATCTTAAAACAATATTTTCAAGGGGTTATGGCATTTTGGGCATAGTCTAAATAGGTCACACGCAACTTGCAATAAATGATTTAGTATGTCTTAGAAATAAAAAAAAATTGTAGATTGGTCTCATAGAAATACAATCAAAATATATTCAGTAGTGTTAATGGTTGTCTGGAAGAGATCGCTCTGAGCGATAAGACCGCCCATTGTGACACTAATTGTAAAATTTGTTTTGTTCTAGTTTTTAAGTTTTCTTTGTTCTGTGGTGTTTCAATAAAGAGTTTATCTATCTATCTATCTATCTATCTTAATTACAGATTAAACCAAAACAAGTTCATAATTTAAACATTTATGCTGATAGATTGAAATTAGTGTGCAATAAACACAACCAAACACAAGTTTGTTAAACAAGCCACAACACCATGGGAATCGTGTTAAGCTTCACCTTAAAAACCCCACTAAAGGGGAAAGCGTTACAATCGACCTCTTCTTAAACCTTGTTTAATATTATTAATGTTTTATGTTAAACCGTAAGTTAACCGTTCAATTTGATAATCGTAATGATGATATATGCGTTGTTGAAAACGACAAGGCAGTGGTATGGGTTATAAAGAAGTTTGAGAAGGTGCTTCGGTAACCGGACCCGGGGATTAACTAACATAAGTATTTCCATGTGAAATTGTAAAGGTTTTTGTGTAGGTAATAAAGATAACATGGTTTTCGACCACAAGCTTTTTGGATAGAGATTAACCGTTTGCCAGATATTCATCCGCCAAGCAGTAGTGTGCAAGCATTACTATGTTCCGGTTTGAAGGGCATTGTTTCCGGCGAAATTACTGGGCATATGAGACTGTAGAGCCGATGCCTCGGGGTGACGAGCGCAGTGCAGTGCCGCCCAAGATTATTGAATGAGTGACGAGACTGCTGGTCTCGTCACCAGATGGTAAGCGCTACGCCCGCCCATAACAATTACAGTGCCACACAGAACTACTTATTAACTAACCTGAATTAATTATTATTAATGAGGCCATTAAAAAAGGAGTCTTCGATCACAACGTTTTAAAACACAATAGCTAACCCGCTTTCCCTTTTAATATTTCTTTCTTAACAATCGGCTCCGACAGGATCAATTTTGTTCATTTTCTTTTGAATAGGTGCTTAAAAGTCAATATTCCTTGTTGAAAAATACTATAATATTTTCAAGTGCTCATAACTCGTTTTCTCAGTTCTCTTTAGTGCCTATACCGCTATAATATCAGCTATATTCCGAAATATACCATTCCACGACCTGCCATAAAAGCTGTGAAGCAATGATATTTTGTATGATAAGAGTATGCGGCAATATTGGAGTAGATATACGTATATCGACGCTATAAAGCGTAAACGCTGTAACCTTGAAACGCAAAATTGTTCACCAGAGCCAAAAAACTTTTTTTCTGTTGAAAAAAAATCATAACTCAATATCTACTCGACCTAAAAACGTAAATTTTGGACATTTGGTGTGTTTCATACAAAGCTACAATACTGCTTGCTACCTTGGTTATATCCTAAGGTTCCTAGGGGACGTTGAAATGTGGGTTACAGCGTTTGTTTCCAAATATGTAAAAAAAGTATTTTCGGGTCGGGCAAAGGGTTACAGCGTTTACGCTTTCTAGCGTCGATATATCTATACACATAAAGTATAGTATCTGCAACACTAATGTACAGTCAACAGCAAAAGTAAGTGATGATCAGGTAAGTTTCATTCAAAAACTACGACCGGTACTTAGGAGTTAACATAATTACTTTCAATATAATCTGATTCCTTAAAAATTACAGAACTCTCTCCTCTCTTCTTATCTCTTAAAAAATTTGGTTCCAAATCAATTAAAATATTTAACAACAACAGCAATTAACAGAATTTAGTGAGGGACAGGCAGTTAAAATATTTTTTTTAGGAATCCGATTATGTGAGAAAATAATTTTGACAAGCGTTTAATGAATTAAATACCGGTCATGGTTTTTGAAACTTCCCTAATTGTCATTTACTTTTGATGTTGACTGTACGTATATAAAAATAATATTTATACCATATTTACTTGTATATAACCTTGGCAGAAAAGCTTTCTTACTCGAAAGCAAATTTTAATGAAGAAAGAATGGAAAGTATTTTTAACACTTTGACTGCTGAGTCGTTTTGCTTGTCTAAGCACGGCTGCGCTGCGGCTATGCACGCGCCATAGTGTTTTCCCATACAACAAACACAACAGTTGTGTTTTGCCGTACTCGTGGCAAGTTATGAAAAATACGACAGATGTGTTTTCAGCAGTGAACGTGTTAACAACAAAATATTATTACGTAGTAAGGTTTTGTCAAACAAGGGTGAAATCTTTTGATCTCTAAGGTGGAAGTTGTCGTCGATATTAAATCGACTTATTTGTTACTAAAGTAGGAACAAGAAATGCTACAGTGAAGATGAAATAAAGGAAGAAAAGGACCCCGCCTTTGATGTTAACTATTACCCGTGAATTCCTTATCGTAATAGGTACTTGCTGCGAGTAAATAGAGTTAGGACATTATGGTCAATGGGAAAATTGGTCACACTTGCATTACTATTTCAATTTTAGTGCATAATGAGTGTAATTTGGCCATAGCTATAACCTTGAAAGTTAAAAGGTACAGTCAGCATCATAACAAATATTCAAAAAGTTTTTTTGTTTTTTTTATATAAAGTTCGCGTTTGACCACCATCTTATCAGATTTTAAGTGACAATGCGGTCTACGATGGTGCACGCTTAACTATTAGTAACATGTTCATTCGTGACTTGAAATTTGAGGTATGAATAAAGAACATTTACTGGCGATGTAATATTACTGTGTTCCGGTTTGAAAGGCATTGTTTCCAGCGAAATTACAGGGCATTTGAGACTTTAGAGCTGATGTCTCAGGGTGACGAGCGCAATGCAGTGCCACGCAAGGTTATGCAATGCAAAGTTCTGGCTTGACGTCTTGTTCGTCTCGTCAGTAACTCATAAAAAAAAAATCGGTTTCCTGTCAAAACTTTACTAGTTATGGTACTACTCGGTCGCACTATCTAGTAGTTCCGAGACGTTTAGCGTCTCCGCGACAATGCCAAGTCGTTATTGCGAATTATTGCTCTTACTTGGGCCATAAATTTGAATATTTTACACTTGCAGTACGCGACGTACGTTTTAGTACTTTT
Source organism: Campaea margaritaria (assembly GCA_912999815.1). NCBI lineage: Eukaryota > Metazoa > Arthropoda > Insecta > Lepidoptera > Geometridae > Campaea > Campaea margaritaria. The sequence continues at coordinate 12,103,739 of OU538790.1, forward strand.
TGGAAAGATATTTTAGCAAGTTTGGAACGAGGTTTATCTTTTTCCAAGTTATGTTTGCTAGTTATGTAAGTATGCCATTTTACGGGTCATGAAACATTTTATCATTTAGAATTAGAATTGCTTGAAATTTTGTAGAGGGCCCTATTTTGTTTTCATACCAAATTAATGTCATATAAAATATAATGTTTGTTATCTTATTTTGTGTGTGTAGCTACCTATTTAAAATTATTTTATTTTTATTTTAGATAATTATCACAATCCTCAATCCATATCGTCCTACTTCTGAGCACAGATAATAATAAGTAGAAAAATAACATTGAATCTCTAAGCAGAAAAGAAAAGTGAAATTCGATTAGTAATCTACAAAATACCACCACCGTCTTCGAAAAAATATTAAAAGGAATTTAATTTTATCGAAATTTTATACCATCTCAACATAGTGTCACATTTCTGAACAGAAAAAATAAAATGCATTAACCTCGGTGACACCAAACATTCCGATCTAACAATAACTTCAACTTCAACTGGTAACTTCATTTTAATCAGAAACCGGACTCCACACGTTAGGCTGTTAATTTGGTAGGAGCTTCACTAATTGGAGAAATTCACTGGAACTTACCGCGTTAATGCCTCAGCAGTCGCCTCCAAGTAATCGGGATATCGTAATTTAATCTTCATTATGAACAGTGAGTTATAAATTTAACGCATTATCGATAGTTACGTGACTGGTTTATTTGACGTTGCGTCAATTATTAATTATGCGTTATTTAAGTTTTGCAGTTTTGAGAGTAAGTTTCATAAAAATTATTGATTTGATAACTCTGAAGCCAACAGCACCATTTTCAGAATTATTACAGAGATTAATACGATTTAAAAAAAATTAACTAGGTTCCTATTATTTTTTAGTCATCTTGTCTTATTTTTTATAAGGTTTTACGATAAGACATGGTTTTTGTTATAAGCTCTAACTAGAAGGGCACCTATCAGTCAAGTATAAATAATGTCAGCCCAAGAATCAAAATAACAACCAGTCGAAATACTCCAAAGAAATATCTGCATTTGTCGAAACTGAACGCGAATACAAAGATTCCGATACAGTACACTGTATTCATAACGTTATCAATACAAGCGGAGTATCTTTAGATAAAAACGACTGTGTACATACCGGCCAAGAGGGACCTCTTGACCTCCATGATCCCGATGAAGAGAGGGTTCAAGTAACAATGGTATTTCAAGGTGTAATACAGGATACGATGACAGAGGCGCCTGGACGTGAGAAAAAATGGGAGCAAAGAAAAATGTACAGGGTGTTGTCAGACACCGACGATAAAGGGTGCTCTGCTTTTTATCATCTAGACATACAACGAAGTAGTAAAGGATTTAAATAATCTAGATATATTAAATGAAGAAGGATTAGACGTAAAATAAGCTGCTGATGATCTTATACGGCCTGATAAAGTCTGACGCCAGAAGCCAGGGCTACCTCATTCGACAAACAAACAGAAGAATAGAAGAAGAAAAGAAAAATAAGGATAGAAGAAATAATAAGACCAGAGAAAACAAAAAGAAGATTAAAGAAGACGTAAGAAGAGAGAGTTTTGTAAGAATATAACATATGAGAAAATGGTGTCCGCCTGACTGTTTATGTTTCGCATCACAAAAAAAAAACTACTAAATAAATTGCAATGCACTTTTCGTATTTGGTGGGTAAGAATCTCATTTAAAGCAATAGAAGACCGAAGAATATTAGAAACCGGATTTATGAATACAAATCAGTCAGTTATAAAAATAAAGTACCTGGGTGACCGAGCTTTTTTCTCGGTACTTTTTTTTTATTACATTTTCTAAACATGATTCCTAGCTAGATCGATTTATCGCCCCCGAAACCCCCTATCTACTAAATTTCATGAAAATCGTTGGAGCCGATTCCGAGATTCCAATTATATATATATACAAGAATTGCACATTTAAAGATATAAGATACTGCTATAAACAAAGGCGCGGTTCATCGTTAGTATACTATAAGTATACGAAACTGTACGGCATAACAATCCAATGTCGACCGTAGCAGTTCTAAAGCTACGTAGATTAGCATCTAAGGTTTACAGCAGCGCTAACTATTACAAATTCTACTTGCTCTCAGCAAACCGAGGCGCACTTTATCAAAATTATTCCCCACCTAAAATATAACTCGTTTCCATATAATATTCTCGTAATAATAATTTATATTCTCACGTTCTAATTGCCCTATATAATTAGTTCTAATTACCGTGCACGGGCATGATAAAGGTATTAAGTGAACTCATTAGTGTTATGGCATATTAGCTTTTATGATGATGGCAGTAAGAGCTTCTGGCTAAAAGCTAGATGTTTTAGGTTCAACGGTCAGGAGCAAGTGGGAATATTTCGTTTATCTTTGACCGGTTAAAGTATTTGACGATAACTTGTAGTTTTTAATTATTAAAAAGTGTATTTTTAGTGGTGCTTTAAGCATTGTGTTTTTTTTTTATTTGAATAAGTGACGAGTCGACCAAGTCATTCACCTGATGGTAAGCGCTACGCCTGCCCATAACAGTTACAGTGCCACCCAAAACAGCATTGCATAATCCTGCGCGGCACTGCACTGCACTTGTCACCCTGAGAATGGGTGTGACCAAATGACACTGTGACCAAAATAAATTGGCCCGTTCTTTTGTACTTTGTTGAATTTAGGGATGAAAGGAGGGATGTAAGTTATGGGCAGGCATAGCGCTTACCATCCGGCGAACGACATGCTCGTCTCGTTTTTCAGTAACATAAAAAACCGACTCATTTTGTAGCAGCTGTGTAGCCTATTCCAAGAACTGACTCACTTGATTTCGCAACAGGACACTCTTTGTTTGTGGACATATTTTTATCGGCGCGTTATCGGCATCGTATCGGCAGGTTATCGGTCATCGGCGACGACGCGTGTAACCGATTCTGTGTCACATAGATAACCGATGTTTCATCAGTAAATATTGTTAAATTAACTTCGCCACGGCGAGTTTGATGTTTATTCGTAAAAATCCTGACAGTTGGTTAATGCTTGATTCAAAGCGTGACCAAATTCCACTAAATGTATGAAACTTAAACTGTGTGACCAAATTACACTATGACCAAAATTCTGTAACCCTTTAAAGCTAGATTAGATTTTCTGTTTCAACTGGAAGTGGATTTATCGAAAACTTACTTACCTAATATCATCATCAACCCATAACGTCCCACTGCTGGGCACGGGTCTCTCCTCACTTTCGTGAGGAGGGTTAGGCCATATTCCACCACGGGGTCCAAGTCCGGATTGGTGGGTAACATACTTACCTCCGAAATAATTCTCGGGTAGATATGTGGGTTTCCTCACGATGTTTTCCTTCAACGAAAAGCGAGTGATAATTACGTACATATGTTTTACAGAAACACATTGGTACGTGCCTGCACTGGGATTTGAACTCACGACCTTCTGATTGGAAGGCAGACGTTCTCCCACTAGGCTACCACCGCTTACTTACTTACCTAATATACCATATTTTTTTTATACGTTGACAACTTCACATTTTTATCCATGAAACAGAAATCCCGGAGTTATATTGTTAAAAATCACATTTTCCAGAAAAGATTTTATCAATACTCACTACAAGCTGAACAAAATGAGCCCAAATACTATGAATCATTAAGAAGGTGAGCAAATAAGCTTGTTCCCACCATATTTTATAGTTTAAACTTGAAGTTACATTTCAACTACAGCTATGCAGGGTTCTGGGTGGTGGGGTGGCGATGTGACTGTTATGGGCAGGCGTAGCGCTTACCATCAGGTGAACGACTTGCTCGTCTCGTCACTCAGTAAAATAAAGAAAAACTACGAGTAAATATAACAACAGAAACGGAAACTGACATAATTATAAAAAAATTGTTAATGGTTAAAATTGTAGATTAAAGGTTGACTGGAAGAGATCGCTTTTAGCGCTAAGTCCGCCCATATTACTTTATTTATTTCAATAAGTTCTACTCCTTATGGACGTACCTTGTGTATTTCTGAACTGATGTACAATAAAATATTTTCTATTCTATTCTAATTCTAACTAACATAAGATTCGTAGCAAAAAAACGTAGTAAACCTTAAACTAAAAAATTACTTAAAAAAAAATATTCTCAAAAGATATTTACAAAAAAAACGAAACGTAACTCTCTCTCTCTCTTTCTATCTTCACTAACTTATATATCTCTCTCAACTTCCGTTCGCCTCGCCCGATCACATTTTTCGTAACGCACTCACCAGCTTACTCCCCAAGTCAAGCGTGCTTAAAGAAGTTTTACTTCAAAAAGTTCTTAAACCTAATCGCCGAACGGACAAACTTAAATAAATTCTTCCCCAACGCGTGTTCAAAGGCAATGCATTCTCTATAAAATGCCGATAATGCTGCCTTGCCTTTGTGTCCATTGTATGCAACACACACACACATGCAACGTGCAACATGAATGCCTACATACTTGCATTTAAACAACGTACATTCAGTAAGGGCATAACTTTGAGAGAACCTTTCAACTTGGTCCCTAAGAAGTTTTAAATTTTTAGTTTTTATTTGTTCTACTGCGAAACGATACACACTTCAATATTTACTTATCAAAGACAGAAAGGAAACACAGGGCTTTGTAACCGCATTATTGAAGAAAAACTTCTTTACGCACGCTTGACTTGGGGAGTAAGCTGGTGGATGCGTTACGAAAAATGTGATCGGGCGAGGCAAACGGAAGTTGAGATGGTGATATAAGTTAGTGAAGATAGAAAGAGAGGGAGAGTTAGTTAAAATAACTTTTATGAAAAAAAAAATACTATTGTTTTACTTGAAGATTTACTTCTAGTTTATGTCCCAGCACACATTTCGTTTTTTTTTTTATACTAATCTGAATGAAACAAAGAATTTTAATGTCAATGTCCCGTAAAAGACACAACATTATGTTGTCCTTACTGAGAGAACTGCACTCTTACAACTGAAGGTAGGTACATAAATCGTTTCAAAACTAAACCTGTTTATTCTACTATTTTATCCGAATCCGCGATTTTGTTTACTGAGTGTGCAGTGTGATCAAAAATGAACGACTTTTGTGCTTTCAATGCATGAACATAGTTGTTTACATAGCCTGTGGGAGAGATTATGAAAAAGTGCTTCAAGGAATAGATGAGATAGCACAAATTCAACTGTTTATGCATGCAAAGGTTCTGAAAAGATAACCATGAAGTCGAAACTTAACTGAACCGCTACAAAGTTCAGATATGTTGACGTCATAGCTGGAGGTATTGTAATCATGTGATAATATAATGATAATCTATAGTAAGTGGTGGATTATAGCCCAATCCTTTTCATGGAAGTGGGGGGAGACCCGTTCTCAGCAGTGGACCCATATGGGTTGATGATGAATCTATAGTTTGAAATAACGGCCCACTGCTGAGCACGGGGCTCCCCTCAGATTCGTGAGGAGGGTTAGGCCATAATCCACTACGGGAGCCCGGTTCAAATTGATGGATATTGGATAATACGATAAGCTGTAAGTACGGTACATAGTACAACAGAGAGCAGCACGCGTCACTGACGTAACAGACGTGCGTGTCCCTATCACGCACGTCTGACGCCTGACGCGACGATCGGAACTTCGAACCTTCAAGTCATTAATAAATTGGATCCCAATCAAACCAACACCACTCGACCGGTTGACACAAAACCACAATATACCTAACAGCAGCCCAAATTCGTCCAATGTTCAATCTATACCGACACGAGCAACCTGCACCCTTACAGACACCCCTGCGTTATTGCTACACATGAAATTTACGAGCCTCACCAATAACCGGACGGAACCGGTATAGTAACCGGTTATATCTAGATAAAAGCGGATTATTGTGCGAAGAAATGGTGCGATCTTTATGGGGGTACGAATTATTGACAACCGTGAATAGGTTGTGGAAGGAAGGCGGTATATGCTTTATGTACCCGCAGGCAGTTAAATTTGTATGGCGTATTTAAAGCATTATAAAAGGGAGAAAAAACTTAGGAATGCTTCGACGACTGCGAGTATAAATATTTACGCATTTAATAGATAATTAGCATGAAAACTTTATGATCGATTTAATCATTTACATTTTTAAAGATTTTTAAAGATAGTCCCACAAAAAAAATAGTAAACGGTCTTTATCTAATTTAGTTAGGTAGGTACTTAATTTGACAATTGGTATGCCTCAAGGAGCTAAAACTTGAATTAACTGGGTGTATTTCGCAACAAGCTTACCGAATTTTAAATTGCCGAACCTCTGTTTTTAACGCGTTCATTGCTAAAAACACAACTGTAGTGTTTTTCATAACTTGCCACGAGTACGGCAAAACACAATTGTTGTGTTTGTTGTATGGGAAAACACTATGGCGCGCGCAGAGCCGCACCCGTGGCTAGACAAGCAAAACGGCTCCGCAGCCAAAGTGTTAATAATTGAATATATTTCTCTAACCCAATGAACACTCGATACAATAGTCGCAATAAAGTTTTTATATGACTATTATGACAATTAGTTAGAACATTACAATTTTTAGCTAAACGCACCGAATAATAAACTTTAGAAATAAATACAGACAGCTCAAAATGCAGCATCATTTAAAACTCCACAGCCACACAACACAACAGGCGTGCTAAACTGTTTAGTGGTACAAATAGTGCCGTATGGCAATCGATAAATCGATATATTTGACAGATGGTCCAATCCAATCATTAGTAATGAGATCCCGGCTTGTAGTGATTGGGGCAGCACTATTTATAATCGGGACTATGGCTAGAGTACGAGAAATCTATTATTCTTTTATTGGGGATCGCTTTATTGATAATTAACGGGATAGATTAAGGAGATTAATAGAATATGTATTTGTTGGCTCGTTACTTGAACTCTCAAGACTAGAAAAAAACAGCTTAATTCCACTAGCTTGGGCCGTTATCGATCGATAGCAACCGGGACCGACGCGATTGTGTAACGTGTTCTTCGAAATACGAAAACTTTGCCAATAAGCGGTCGGACATAGATACAATTTTTTAAATGTTTCTGAGCAACGAGACGAGCAACATAGCGCCAGCCCTGTCCATAACAGTTACAGTGTCACCTAGAACTTTACATTGGAATATCTTGCACGGCACTAAAATGTGCTCGTCATGCTGAAATATTGGTTCTAAGGTCTCATTAGTTCTATAGTTCAGTCTCAAGGTGTGTGTGCGTTGCTTAACTTTGGTGATACGTTAGTCATATAACGCCAACGAGGCGAGTTTTTCAAACGTAGTGTTAGGTTTTTTTTTATTTGACTGAACGACGAGTCAATCAAGTCGTTCACCTGATGGTAAGCGCTACGCCTGATGGTAAGGTGGCGATATAGTCGAAGGTGATAGGAGCTCTCTAATAGCTGCTGAAAGACCTTTGGAGTAGGCATGGTGATTATGTTTTCACATCTGTTTGCTATACACATAATTAAATTTGATTGATGCTTCAAGTTGAAGATAGCTCAATCAATAATACTGTAATGAGTCATTCTTGTATTTATGATTGGATTTATTTATAACTGAACCGTGGAATGTGTGCCATCCATATCATAAGAGCTTGATAATAACAGAACTGAAGTGATATAATTGATATGAAATGCATAATATTAACACATTTATTGTAATTTATATTCTTGTAGTGGTAGATCTCTTCTGCAAGAGACCGCCTGGGGAAGTACCACACCTTTGCCAGATATTTATCCGCCAAGCAGTACTGTGCAAACATTATTGTGCTCCGGTTTGAATGGCATTGTTTCCAGTGGATTTACTGGGCATATGAGACTTTGGAGCCGATGTCTCAGGGTGACGAGCGAAGTGCAGTGCCGCGCAGGATTATGCAATGCAGTGTTCTGGGTGGTGCTGTGACTTATGTCAAATAAAAAAAAAGCTATGTTTTACAATAAAATATAGATAAAAATACTTCATGTAATAATGTAAGTAGGTAAGTAGGTATATAATTAAGCCACGAATATGAAGATCTGTCTCTAAATAGAAAGACACTATTATTGGCTAGACTTAGTGTGAATATAACGGGGTTTGGTCATTTCAGCAATTGATGGACAACGGGGCTGTAATATCATATAAAAACAAAATGGCGGATAAATGGCATGCCACTTAAACAACAAAGCCTTTGATTCGTAATTGTCAGAATAACCCGTAATAATACTGTCAATATAAAATTATTAGGTCTTTAAGTAATTATTTATTTATAAATAAATAATAAATAAAAAGTATACAGTAAATAATATACAGTGCCTTAACAGGTGTTAAGGTGTTAATTATGTTATACCCAAAGAAGAAAACTACGTTACTGTACAGTTTTTTTGAATCAATATAAAGGAGACACTACAGGGTGCGCAAATTTCGGACTAAAGGGAGCAAAAAGCAAATGTTCTCGACGGGATAGCAAATATTTCGTTCCTACAATATTATTTAATTGAAATAACACGAGCTCAGTTTTGACGCCGGAATAGAAATTCTTATCATTTTGTGGAGCGGCAGTGGAGAGGAGAGGGGAGGTGCGGGGAAACGAATTAAATGGTCCAAGGGAAGGCAACAATTTCAATTTTGCCTGAGTGCAAAAAGCAAAGTTGTAAGGCTTTTAATTTAAGTAGGTCAGGTAGGTGTCCTGTTATTAAAATTAAATAAAGTTTCCTTTTCACACAATACCTACCGTGAATTTTATTTCGGAGAGTAACCATTAATTTAATCCGAAAAGTATATACAGGTACAAGGTTGTATTGTAAATTAATTTTTTATCAAGGCTCTAGTTAATTTTATTTCTACGGTCACTTTTAAAGCCAATTTTGGGCCACTGGTTGTTTGTAAGCATCCTCTTTGTATTTACTCTGTGAGGTAAACAATTCTTGGATTATTCAATAAAAACTACGTTACAAAAACGTTTAAATCCTTTTTGGAAAGGTGTATCTTTTAATAAAAAACAATAATGCATTTTAGGTCAAAAGCAAACGTGATGTGTATTTGTGGGGTGGTCGCTAATTTCTAACCATGTTTTTTTTTTAATTGCGGCGTGAGTGACCTTTGGATGGCAGCAGTCAACATCAAACAACCACAACAAGCAGTAGGGGTGAAAACGTTCTACCTCTACAAGCGAGGAACCCCGCTTTACTAGTAGAGAGAATATTTGGAGTCTCGTGGCGATAACCGTGCAGTGTCCGTCAAATTAATGTGTTTTATTTGGTCCAATATTAGAATAATAAATATAACAGGGCTTTTTCGGCCTCTATCGTTCCACTGCTGGGTATAGCCTATATAGAAGTACACTAACCTAAAGTCAAGTCTACTAAAAAAAATACAGACAAAATGATAACCTCCTCCTTTTTTGAAGTCGTTTAAAAAGTAGTGTACCATTTTTTATGAAATACATAACATATAGATAAGAATATGAAATGAACCTAATGCTGTCCTGTTTATTGTTTCAAAAAAAAATCTAAATGGATTCAGATTTATCAGAGGTACATATACAAAAGAGAGTGCAGTAACGAGACTCCATTCTATTTTCATTTCTACAAAAATGTACAGTCGAATATTGTGAATCTCCTCTTTGAAGCCTTTTTTGCAATTGGAGTTATGCAGTTTTCACCCAGTTATGGATTGCAAACTTGTATAAAATGAACGCTTACTCCTCTTACTGTTTGTTCACTGTCCCGTGCTATTGCCGAGTTCCCGCACCTTTCACCTATGGACCGGTCCAATTTTTCACCAATAGCCGTTTGATCGACGCGTCGTCCGTACAGTGGTAATTGGCCTTTATCAAATTGTTGTAGGCGACCAGCCGGGCATTTTGTAGGCACACACGCCTATGGGTTAGAATATTAGTTTTCACTTTGTGTACTTTTGATATACGTTAGAAAATGTACTGTTTTCTAACTGGATTTTTAATTATATCATAGTTATTTCACTGAGATTTTAGTGCTCAGAAATGTGTGGTGAGCGAGTGTTAAGTCGCAAGTGATTAGTTTAATGTGGTGTTAAGTACTTTGTTCAGCGAAGCACTCGCTTTAAGCTTTACACTTACTGTACATTTTAGTTTTTTTGCGTGCAGACAGACAGTGGGTTTAAAGATGATATAATTATATATTATACTTAGAGGCTTGTAGAAGAACCTAGTAGAAATAATTCAATTTCTACCAATATTTTTAATCAAACTGTGTGTTTTTGGAATTTGCGTTAAAATATTGGTAAGTTAATGTATGGTAAATGATCGTAATTAAAAACGTAGGTTTACCTTTTCACCAATTATAGCTTTTTGAGTAGTTAAGGCCTTACCTGGAACAAAAAATACAAACATTATTATATTGTTAATTATTATATATGCATTTAATATATTAATATACCGAACAGCGGTAGTGTTGTCCTACAGTGTCAGCTTAAGAGCCTCCGACATGGCTTAATGACTAACAATAACAGAAACGTACGGCTTAACGTGTCCTCTAAAGCACAGAAACGCGCGGAGGTTAGGTATACCACAAAATGGTCACCCATCCAAATGTGTGCCACTATGGACGTTGCTTGACTTTGATGATCGGTTCAAATGAGTGAAACTTGCCAACCAGAGCTATAATCTAGAACGTACCTAAATAAAAATAAAAAAACTTATTCAATTTAACTAAAAAAAAAATATATAAAGAAAAAAAATCAAAAAGAAATATAGAATATCGATCACGAAACGTAATTGTTTCTGCTCCAATCGAGATAATCGAGTTACTGAAAGGTTACCTATTGTTTTCTTTTATATTAATTCGTCCTACATACAATGGATTTGATCGAAAGCAATCATGGGCCGGCCGATCATGATTTCTATTAAGGTTTAGAGAAAAAATATTATATTAGAACAATGTTTTTGTTATTCCGAATAATTAAGCAATGACATGCCAATAAAACCTATCTGCTCTTTAAGTAACAGATGAGATAAAAAGCAGAAAAAAAGCTTGACTTACAAAAAAAAAATTAACCAAAGAAAAATTAGTTACAATAATTATCAGAAATTAAAACAGTCTGTAGAATAAATGGATCTATCACATGTTTTGGTTTTAATAAAAAAAATATACATCGCCACTTCCACCGCCATCGCGCCGGTCTGTTCGCACCTTTACCAAAGAACAATATAATCCTGTCATCTCCTCTTTGATGCCCATTCATGAAAACTACAAAAAGTTAAAAAAGCGTAATAAAAAGTTTCGCTTTTTACCGTCGACGAATAAAAGCAACAGAGGCGACACAGCCGACCACAATGACTGATGTCCCCTCAGGGTTGTCACCCTTCAGAAAAATGTATAATAACAATTCGCATAACGAGATAAGTAAAAATACGAGCTTGTTAAACCGTAAAAAGTAATAATGGGGAGCCGAGAGTCAACAGTTGTGATTTTGAATAAAAAATATGCACCGCGAATATTGGTCGCCTTTCTGACACCCGGTTAAGTCACCCCTGCTGTCAGTTATAAGCAGATATTATGGTTACGGTAGATTAACAATTTATGCTTAGCTGGGGAATGAACGAATAAGTCACCAACGGCTGTGTGTTTCAAAAGGTCGCAAAAAAGTGATTAGTCTATTTTAGACTAAACAGATTTTCGGTCATACCTATTAGATTCCAAATTTTAATTAATATTTGTAATATTTCATTTAACTGTATGCGTTAAATATGTAATGATTAGGGTAAAAGCCATGTAAAAATAGATTTTTACACTAAATAGACACAATTTTAATCAGTTCAACCAACATTCAGACGAGGCGGTTGTAAACAATAAAAACTTCTTTTAGGAGACAGAAAAAAACGCGGGAGAATAAAATAAAATGGTCAAATTTACGCCCTTTCTGTGTTTCTCAACATTGCGCGCTGTAACAAAATCGAAAATCCCTCGTGACAGCCCTACCATGTAACCAACGCATGTTTGCTTACAAAACATGGCCACCCAATTAAGGAAACTTTTGTTTTATTAAAAAATACATCAAAATACATTACAATACCCTTGTGAATATGTCTTATAAATGTTATCATTTAATTTTGTATTATATAACATTGGGGTATATCGATTATTGAATAAGATCCCATTGTCATAAAGCTGCGGCTCCACTGCGGCGCACGGTCACGGCACAGAGCTGCTACTAGATAAAAATGGAAAATATTAAAAATATATATAATAAAGTGGACAATTTACTTTCTGTTTAGAAGAATAGCTAACGTCACTGCGTTGTCTGAGACTGCAGTAAGTTCCTCTATTGTGGAGGATGTATGGCACGAGAAGCATGACAGAGGTAAGGTATATTTTGTTATCCACAGCTGCATTACTCGAGAAAAAGTACGAACAGTTCAACTTTACTAGTTCTACTTTTTAATAATTAGAATAAATCCTAACTACGCAACCGCTGACAACAAAATCCAACTAGAAACTCCTGTCAATATAAGTAAGCACAACCGTTCATCACTACTCCTATTATACCCCACTGAATCACGATTCAAATCCACCTCCGGGATAGCCCCTTGATTTATCTTATCCGCCATTTGGCCAATATTGGGCCAGCAAACGTTGGCGTGCGTTGACCTCACCATCAGTGCTCCACATTCAATTAAATATTCAATCGTGAGGCGCAGTGCCCGACGCGCCGGCCATTGTGGCCCGCACTGTACGTTAATAACTACTCTGTGGTAACAAATTATTGGGTGCTTCCTTGTAGTGGCTGGGAGATTTCATAGCCATGATTGCTCAGTTGGTTGCGTGGTTTGAAGCACTCGTTCGCATAGTTTGAATGAGGAATATCTTTTATTACAATCACTAAAGTTAAGTGACGTCCCCAGTAGCATATTTTTGGATGAGTGAACGGATAACGGCACAATCTCTGCATAGAGTAGTCAGTTCCTCGGGCACAGCATTAGATCATTTCCCCGCAGCGGAGATCTGGTTGTTTTTGATTGATAGTGGTTGTTAAACCAAGACATGTCAGATACTTTTGAGCTGTTTGAACTCCGATTCTGATACCAGAAGACGGTGGCGTCTTCTGGTATAATTCAATCGTTCTGTATCGATAAGGGTACCACTAACCTATCGATACAGAACGGTCGAATTGCTACGGTTGGTACATCCCAGGGTCGAAACCGAAACCGCATCCAGCGTGAGCTTTCGATGAAGGAAAACATCGTTAAAAGCTTTCGTGGTAGGGTACTATTAGTTTTCGCCTGGCTAGCTGCCACCCTCAAGCAGAAAATATATCGCCTGTCAGGGTGTTCCGACAGCGATCATTGAGAACCTGTCCCATCCTAGGCCTAGCATGGTTTTACCAACTTCTTGAAGAATGTATGATTCACAAACGCGCCGCTTTGTACATACTCTCGTTTAAGTACAAATTACGCGTTTCTGCGGCATGGTAGAACACGTTAACTTGTAGCAAAAACATACGCCAGGCCTAACGATATAATTGGAAAGTAAAATCAGCATTAATTGGAACAAAACAACAGAAAAACGACCGCCAGCTCGAGTCCATATTCTACGCCGGTAGAGTCTTCTCTACAACCTCGCTATATATAGAACTGGACTGGTCAAAGGCATCATCAACCGTACCCTGTCATTACTCTGCCAGCTGGACGCTTAAGACTGTCAATTACCTCACGAGGTCTACCACTGAGCTCTGTGGGCGGGGAATACCTTTGAAAGACAGCCGAGTTTAGTAGAGAACACAGTTTGAGCCTTCGTCATTGAACAAAATGATTTCTACACTGAAAAGGAGGTTGTAATAAACGAGGTTTTAGTTAAAAAAAAAACGTCAAACTTATAAGGCTTGATATTACTTAACAAAACAACAAATCTGAATGCGAATGTAACCTATGCCACTCTCCTATTTATGCCAAATCCAATGATACCTCAGTTATCTAAATTCATCCGGTAGATTGACAATCTAGACTGGAATATTGGAGTCTTAAGTTTAAATCATTAGGATCTAACTATTAAAATCTACAAGTAAAACATTTTCCTATTTGTAAAAATATGCTAAATAAGTTATAGAAATATTATTTTATTGTCTAAAAAACACAATTATCTAAATTTCAGAACGAATTAAAACCTCGAACATTTTCATTCAAACATACCTAAGTTAATTTTATGTTAAGTTAAAAGTCATTTTAAAGTTAGAAACTTGTTTCAACGCATAAAGATAACCTCTCTTATCTTAAATGTGAACTCTGAAATTTTAAAAATTCATAATGAGTCAATTTTTCGTTCCACTCTCCAGTTCTAATTGAAACGGTCGCTGATACGAGACTGAGCTATTTTTAATTAAGATAACACCTGAGATTCCGATGAAATAATTGAGATTATCTCTGAGACTGGCGTTCATTAAAATGCATTGCAGGTTGCTACACGGTAAGATAATCAACAGCCGCATCCCATTACTGTTTCCAATTCCAACCCGCGAAGGGTTGGAGTTGCAGTTGGAATTGAATTTGTAAGAAATAGAAAAAAAAAGCAAACTAAGTCTGTAATCAGTTTAGGCTGAACTATTTGAAATTGCACTATGCGTTATATTTTTATAGCTATAATTATTATTCGTTTTTACTAGCAGTGCCTCGCGGTTTCCTCCGAGTTGACTACGCTGTCGATGACGATTAAAAGATATTCCAAGTGTTACCAAATTTCATCACAATCAACGCAGCGCTGAGTGATAATCTCGAAACTACTTTGCCTGAAGGTAAGCGCCGCGTCTGCCTATAACAAGTCTAGAACTTTGTATTGCAAAGTCTTATCGGCACTCCAATTCCTCAAATTTCGGTTTCCACGTTCGATTAGTGAACAAAACAATCCCTAAGACCTTTTGTTTAAAACCTCCCTATGGCAGAAGATAGCTTCGAGCCAGCTTTAAATGGCATTTTCTTAAGGCATTAACATTTACCTAACCTTTAGCAGGTTGCATACTGCAACGCTACGGCAACTTCTATTACGCAACGTGCCTTAAATGCTACTGAGAAAAAACTTGCATCAGAAGCAGGGACGGTTTAGGTGTAGCTAATGTTTGCAGTTTACTGGGGATAACCAACTCTGGTTTAGTACCCTCTACAAGGAGGAAATCTTTAGCTAAAGCTTCATTGAGGTGGTCTGGTAGCAGTACTAGCTTGAGAGTCAGCCCCATTCTATGCTAAAGACTTTCAAGTCTTCACAATAACATTACTAGTTTGTTAGCGAAAATTATAGTTTTTATTCACTGACCGGCTTAAACAAACGACAGAAGACCTGGGGCCTCGCCACGAACAGTTAAATCCACCCAGTTTAAGGCCTTAAACTGAACTGCCCTGCTAACTGTCACCACCAATATCGCTCAGCGTTCATAAGTCAACTAGAAACATTTATCCAAAGAGATCGGAACAATTTCTTTGCATTTATGGGAGTTTATATAGCTCCACCTCATTCTCTTTCTCTCTCATTCTCTGCAGTCTATTTTTGAGTGACGTCACGTCACGTTTGCCATTTATGAGTGTGTGGTGCCAATCTAGGCCGTTCAGCTTAAGGCCTTAAAATGAACTGCATGGAATAAGAATTTGATGGAATATATAATGGTCCGGCAAAGGACAATTTTGAAAGAAGTCTAATCAAAGAGTTCTCAACACATGTTAAATTTAACTCAAAACAAAACACCAAGATTGAAACGGCAATTAATCATTTAAATAATTTCAACATATCAGATGTAAGTAAAAGTAGATTAAAATGATAGATAGATTTTAATAACAAAGTTAATAGCATAACGCCTCACCGGAACAGAACGAGTCCAGATAAAAATATAGAGACGTCTGAAATCAAATCTAAAATACCGGTTGTTAGATGTTATAATTGTTTTTAAGCCGATGACTAACGCTTTACTACTGGGTCGAAACAGGTTGGTGTTCAACTCCTTCTTTGATCTATTGATATCTTTGGAATAGACTATCTCTGGTTTATTAATGTGATAGGACGTAAAATTAAAAGGGTCTTGATAGACTGTCTTGCTGATTATAGAATAGTGTTTATAGCTATCCTTAATAAGAATGGAATAATGTATTTATTTATTTAATACTCGATTGCACTCACTAAATAGCTATTACAAATGGCATATTTAATGCTAAGAGCATTTTCTACCAGTCAAACAACCATAGTGGAATGGGTTCCATTTACTTTGGTAAAACATCCCTAGCTAGACTATTCTTGGCGTCCGTCAAAGGTCAAATATCACAGAAGCGACCAATTAAGGAAGTCTTGTTAATTTTGTTCCCCAAGAACTGGTTTTAAGACATTAAAGGAGTTTATATTCATATGACGCTCACTGGAAAAGGTATGATATTATAATAAGGGTAATTTTGATGTAATTAAATCTGATATTAAAAGTACCTTGTTGAGATTGCGGTGAAATGAAATGGAGAGGTTCAAATATTATTATAATAACTCTACGTAATTTTATATTTACATTTACGTAGAAAATTTATATAAAATTTATATTTACGTAGAAAATAATAATAATTCCTTAATTATTTTGTTTTATGTTTACTTTATTCCAGGTATTTTTAATTATTATTGTGAAATTAATGTAAAGCTGTTTTAAAGATAAAATCGGATAAAAGAAAATTAATAATGAGGGTATGTAAGGAGATAATTAATGTACCATTTAATTGGAAAGCTTGAGGAACTATTGATTTAACATTAACAATAGAATATTGACCTAAAAAAATTGTACTTATTTGGAGTTTCTTGTGTGTAAATTAAATTAATTCAAGATTCTTAGCAAACTAACAAAATGAATATTAATATTATTTATGATGGTTTTCATGCAAATCACGACCCATTTTACCGGTTTTATTTAAGTCTCAGCTTATTAAGTTGTAAATATAGTCATTTACTTGAAAAGGAACATTGTCCTTCGTGAAACTTAGTAAGTTATTCTGAGTTAATTAAAATTTCAAGTTGCGTTTGATGGAAAAATATTACACAAGTTAGATCTAAGTTACTGCTTTCACTTCTTGTGTTGATTATCTTATTGGTGACCAGCTTATGAATATACATTACAAATAATTTATAAAAAATGAATGCTGACCAAATAACGTGGGCGAAGATAGCAAACTTCTTAGAACGAGTCTGAAACTCGACCCCTTATGCGTTTAAAGTTATTTTTAATTAAAAAAAAAAAGGAATTCAGGCCGCCTGTCATTGACATTGACGTTTGAATCGCCTGTTGATCGGGAGGTCCAGAAACCAGTAGAGGGTGTCAGGAAGTTGGTGTACTGCTTTCCGTTGGGATAGTGGCATGTGGACAGATTTAGCCTCTGTCTATCCAACGGGAGAAAAGCGTGACTGTATTATAAGTCATTGAAAAAGCGTCAGGGCATTTCATCATCATCATCATATGCAGCTCATCCAACCCACTGCAGGGCATAAGCCTCCTCCCTCTTACGCCATTCATCCCGGCTTTGGGCCGATCTGGTCCATGCATTACCCAACAACATTTTGTTGTCTTCGACCCACCGTTGTCAGGGCATTTGTGGGACCATAATGGTTCTTGTATTTCTTGGTTCTTTACATACAGTATCCCAGTTAGAGGGCAGAATCTAAGTAAGTGATCGCGAAACAAAATGAGCAAACACGATTCCCAAGGTAATTTTTTCAGTGAAAGCACTCCGTTTTCTTTAGTAAAACAACGCCATTTTCTTTATACCCGTCACATGTGGCATATTGATAAGTCGTTGGAACGTGTAGAGGAATATTTGCATTCTTGGCGGGAGTCGATTAGTAGGCACGAGTGGAGCTTCTGTTGTTTAATCTTTGGTTAGAGGCCATTTTTTTTCAGTTTGTTTGTCAGCATTTAAATTTTTCAAGAACGTGATTATAAATTTGGGGAATTTTAAATATTTCAATAACGCATGTTCATTTTTTGATGACGAAATAATATTATTTTGTTCAAATATGCATAAAGTAAATTAAAAACAGTAATAGAATCTATGCGTCAGTACCTTCTTACCGCTAATATTGTACCGGGAAGATATTGCAATAAGAAATTCTAGATGGCACTGTAACTGTTAGGGACGGATCGCTTACCATCAGGTGACAACAAACCCGACCTTCAGTAAAAATAAAAAAAATCAAAGAAAATAATGTCTAAATGTTCATCAGTTTAATATTATGTTCGTCTTATTACAATTGAAAGCCAAAGCAAAAAAAAAAAAAAAATTTTGAAAGCACGGAACATAGTTCTGTGAATTAACAACTCATGAAGCATGATTTGTCCCTCTCAATCATGAGGCGGATGAGAGGGATGCAGCGATGCAGCTGTGTTGGTAGAGTCGTGATTATCGAGGTGCGATTTTTAACGGTTTTTGTGTGCTCATTTGTGGAGGGGAATGCTTCTGACTGGCTTGTTAAGTCTTTGCTTATTAGAAACTTAAAAAATATGAAATAAACAAAAAGGTAGCTTAAATAAATATTAAATAAATAAATCATATAAAAAGTGAATCATAATAGGAAGTGGTATCTTCTAGGCAAGCATGCTCCATCCTAGACCGTGTCGACACCTACCAGCAGCCGAGGCTGCGGTCAAATGCTTGCCTATTCTGCAATAAAACAAAACTTCCTTATCTCTTCCTTTCCTCCCTCCTTTTTTTTCTTTCCTTCTTTTTAACTATTATTAAAATAAATTCTTATCGTTTTTTGTTATTATTCATAAATTTGGTATAGTCTCTTTTATGCACGCCTACACCCCTCACTTCCACAATGGGTGGTCGACTGGTAGAATAAACTCTTAGCGTTAAGTCCGCCATCTGTACTTGCAATAAACTGTAAAATAACGCCCTTGAATAACCTCTGGATAGGACTTTTAAAATGAAGCTGCTAATTTTGAACAGGTTCTTTATTTTTACAACATTGTTATTAGGAACACTTCAACTGAGCCCCTGAAAATGTAACGCAAATATAACCTAACATTTAAAGCCTGGAAGAGCAAATTAATATCAAGTTCAAAAAGGAACGTTAACGATAACCATCAAGTAGGTCTACATTTTTTTAATCAACCGTTTTAACAATGAAGAGGCTAAAGTCTCTGGGACTATAACGCCTCGGTTGAAGTAAATACTTTTTTAAATGTTTTGGCTTCATTTAAATACAATTAGGTACATATGACAGCCGCCGTCTGCCTCAACTCATAAATTTATTACACTTTAACGCATGTTTGTTTTAAATTTAGAACCGTCAACATTACAGCTGTCTGGGCGGCCATTACCGTTTCGGAAAGCGCGGGAAAATAAATGAACCGATAAAATTACAGAAGAAATAAAAATAACCTAACAATTTCACCCGTGTTTTACCATTGTTATGTATGTTTTGTAACAATTATGTTACGTGTTTAGTTTCGGTCGATTAATTTATTCGGATACGAGCCCTTTTTTTGGACTAATAAAAAAGTCGAGCGTGACACATGGCTGTTTGCCTTGTTATCGTTGCCTCGCTTTGTTTACTCTATGTTGGTAGCACGTGTTAATGTAGCGTTCTAAAAAAGCGTGGGCAACGTAACAAAAATAATTCCGAAGTCATGATCACACATCCCGCACGGCTGAAACCACTTTATATTTTTTTTTACTTTTTTTCTCTTGCACCTGCCACCAGGCGGCGCTGCCTTAAAATCGATAATACCATAAAACGTTTTAACTAAAAACCCATTAACAATAACTTAGGAGCGTAAACAAAACGCACTAATGCGGGAAGGAGTATTTTTACGACTTATTATTATTTTAATAACCCACATAGCTTTTAGTGAATAAAGAAGTTTTGTGGCCGTTTTCCGTATGGGTTTATTAGGCGGTGGATGAGTTGCTTAATTTTTAACGATCTTAATTGAGCTATAAATTTTAGTTGTGACGGCGGAGTTGGGCAATTAAAAAAAAAAGGCGAAAGCAATGTCAAGTTCAACGGCTCTTATAAAAAGTTTTATGTGTTTAACTTTTTAAGCCTAACTGTCTGGAATTCTGGATCAACATGCAAGGGGCGGTAGGCAAAACGGACATGTAGCGGTATTCAGACGTTTAAATAAAAAAATAAACTTGTTAAGGCATAAAATGCGAAGCCATTTAAGAAAAAGTTCGTACTCAAAACTCATTTCATTTATTGCGATTGGCCAAAATAATGGATGGAAAAAATAAGTCAAATGTTGTGATCTGCTAAACTAATGATTAATTAATTATGGTTTGAGCTACTCTTTAGTCTAGATAATATATCAGAGAGAGGTGAAGAATGCGCATAATTGTGCGAGGTGTCCCCATTAAATTTTACTTATATTTTAGGGGGCGACTTGCACGCATGTATTTTACAACGTACAGTTAGATATAAAATAAATACTTTTATAATACTTAACACTTTTATAATGCACTTTTACAAGTCAACAATTAAGTCTCATATACCTACATCATACTAATATTATAAATGCGAAAGTTTGTGAGAATGGATGGATGTTTGTTCCTCTCTCAAGCAAAAACTGCTGAACAAATTCAAATGAAATTTGGAACACAGATAGTTTATAAACAGTATTGAGTAATAGGGTACTTTCTATACCGATAGTATGTTCCTGTGGGTCAAAACGGGAACTACGCGGGGGGAACCGCGGGGCGCAGCTAGTACTGAATAAAAAAATAAATCAAATAAGATGATCTACTGAACTAATGATGATTAGCTTGTTATGGTTTAAGTTAGAAAAAGGAATTTTCCCTTTCAAGTGGTGATTCTGAATCTCGCACAGGAAAAGGAAACTCCATGAACTCTACCGGTGCTTCGGAAATACGCCCGTTAGAGAAGATAGCACCAAGAAACACCTCGGGGACGTATTATTTTTAAATTTCGGTAAAAGGTACAATTAAAAAAGGATAAGGACGCTGAAAAAAAATGGAACTCGGATAAAAATAAAAATAAAAAAAATTAATAATTTTAAATAATTTAAATAAAATTTTAAATAATTTTTTGATATAAATTAATAGCGTATTCATTATCAATTAGGTCGGTACGTAGCTTTCATCTACCGATTCAAAAATTCAAATTCTTTAAATAACACAAAGTTTACAGTTTCGTTAATAAAGCCGGCCATATTCCATAAACTAAACATAATTTGGAAAGTCCATCAATACGCGTATTATCTCTATTTAAACACTAATGCCGCTGGCCAATAGAAAATTAACATAAACCGCGATTGAGCTCAAATAAGCCGTGTCAGCCGCGTACATAACAAAAATGTATACAAATGGCTTTTGGGTTGACTAACAAAAACTCAAAAAATCAATCAACCCATATTGGCACAATGCTGAGCACGGATCTCCCTCACTTTCGTTAGGTGGATTAGGCCATGAGCCAACACGGGGTCCGGTTTTGAATAATAGTTCTAAATAAAAGATTTGAATTTTATTCTGGTTACTGGTCTGATGATATGAACGGAGCTCATCACGCAAAGTCACACTGTCTTCACAGTGTCTAACAGTAGATTGATGGTGTTAAGGCTCATTTTGATCAGCTTGCATAACTGAATAAGCTCTTTACCAGACTGTGCCAGAAGAAGATCCATTTATATTTTGATAATTCTCAATCAACACACATTAGGCAAGAATCAAACCAATAATGTAACATGTTAAATGATCTTACTTTAAAACGTCTTGACTTAAATCATCATGAAATTAAATTACATGATAACACATGAGTTCGTTTACTCAAAGTGGCTGCAGATGTTACGAGAAATCATAAAAATAATAACGGTTGAAATTAATATAAACAACATAAAAACTGCAGTTAAACTAACGCCATTTAAGTAAACATTACTTAACCTTACTTCGGGGAACGCAATAAAAGTAGCTGAAACTACACTCGGTGCTCAGTGCTTACGAAATACAGAACGTACTTAATTGAAAAAGTCACCTTATAACTTAGATCGTAGGTGAAATTTACTGAATTGATGAAACGGAGTACAAAAAAGAAAGGATGAGAAAAGAAGAAAGAAAAAACGACAACGAAATGCATTAATAAGTTTTAGATGTGAATGTCCTTACCATCTCCGAACCTAAATCATCTGCTGCAACAGGCACAACTTAGCCAAATGGGGATTCATAGACCAATCTCTCAAGCAATGCAACTATAGAACCCAAAACAAACTATGCCCCACCTGCCGCCATGCCCTTTGTGCCCTGCAGACTGCACTATAGATTACTACAGCCTCAGACAACGCAGTGACGTTGGCTTCTTTTCTAGCCAAGGTACTGTTACTTACGGCTTGGAATGAATCGTTCGTGGACATAGAACATGCCAAATCATACGATGAAAAACGTACAATTTTGTGAATGCAAAAGTATGGAAGCAGCTAAATAGATTCTGAATCAATTGGGTTCAGGCATTCATAAGCATCTGCAATAAGTTAACGATATATCGAAAGCTTTTGTTTTAATAATGTTCAGTCCACACCGGTGTAAGTTTGCTTATAATTTTACAATTATTATGCAAGATATAGAAAAGGTATTGCAAAATGAGCCATGCTTAAAAATTCCATTTCTCTTTTCATGTGTTATTTAGCAACTAGAATACCAAAGAACACATTTTGTAGTTTTCAAACAAAAGTACTCAAAAATTCACTGAATAAATGACAAGAGAAAAACATAGAACAACCAAAAGAACACAGTAACTGGACAGGACAAGTCGGTTAGCTAAGAAATACTCGGTATTATAGTGGAAAGCAGACATGAGAATAACAGGAGTCACACAACTGCTAATTGCTTATGCAAATACGAAATAATTACACCATTGAATATGTATGAGAACATGTCGCAGTAAAGAGTAACTTACTTGTTATAGCGAAAGATGATATAAGACCTGAGGCACTTAAAGGGAACATTATCGTAATCATAAATACCGACATCAAAGCAAGTTTGTACTGTGTAAGTGAACGGCTCGTAAAGGAAATAAGCCCTAATAGTAGATATTAAAGAAATACACCCACCATTTTATATAAGGTTTAATAGGCAAATAAAACTTAATGGTACAAAAATTATGAAAATGTTTTACGTATACAACATAGTAAAAAATAAAAGCAGATTGTACACCCGATGGTAAGCGCCACATTAGCCAATAACAGCTTGCAGTCTGCTCGCTGCTATTGCTATTACTGCTGCTAATTCTAGCTTCTAAATCATAAGTGGAGCATAGAAAGATTTGATTGCCAGGCGGTTATATATCTGGCAAAGGAGTACCTACTTTCAGACTTTTGCATATGAGCCTTACCACTATTAAAAGTGTGCCACAAACTTCGGGGTCTATCACACCCTAATTATGGCTAACGAAGACAGCTTACAGATCAACTCTGACGAAGCCTAATTAGTGCGCGAATTAGACCCGTTTATGTTTTGGTAGTCCACCAATCCGAATCTGGCCCCCGAGGTGGATTAAAGCCTAATCTACCTCACGAAAGTAAGGGGAGACCTGTGCTCAGCAGTGTGCTATAGGTTGATGACGATGTCTAGTAAATATAAAGACTATCTCTGATAAGTATGGTCAATATCATGAATTAGTTCTTTAATTAGGTGAGGTTCTATGTAAGCATTTAAGGAGCAGGACCAACCTACTGAAAAAAAATGTGAAACAGCTTGAAGGACCAAGACTTATTTTCATCAACGAATTTCACACCAAAACAGTTTCTCGTCGCAAAATATGGTAAAAGCAAATGTGCCTTTATTACAGCCGAAGCTATTGTTCATCCCAAAATCCTCGTCCAAAATACACTGAAAAAGGTTTTAACCATAAACAAAATCCACGAAGAGCATTCTCCCGGGGCATCACTTTGCCATCGTCTTATAAAAGGGTGGTGAGATTAAAAGCCGTTCTCCTTTTTAACAATGCCTTGGAAGTATTAAATATTAAATCTAATCTTGCTGCAGTCGAAACTTACAACCCTAGCTAAGTAGTAACTTAACTTAATTCAAGATGGAGCTTACGAATTGAGATGCTTCTTAACGATTATTGCAATTGCAATAGCCCCTTTTTCAGCCGGAGTTTTTACTTTTATCGTGACATTTAAATTTACTTCAATTGCTTGTTTTATTTGAGGCACTTAAAACTTATTTCATTTGGGTAAAAGTAGGTTGTTTGTGAGTTTTTCGCTTTTGTATTTACGTTGATTTCCTAAAATAAATAGAGCCGTTAATTTTGGCTTTACATTCTCTGTAAATGGAATTGTAGCCATATTTGAGTTCTTTATTTTTTTGGTATCGTATATTAAATACGTATTTAAAACCCCAATGCATATGGCTGCAGTTGTGAAAATAATTTCTCTATGAGATTTCATATTCGTGTTTTAACTTCTTAATACAATAAATGTGTTTTCGTTAATTCAGACATAATGCATGATTTCGCATAGTATGTAAATGCACAAGTACTGGAAAGGCTTCTGAATGAATTGCACATGTCTGCGTTAGAGAAATCTAATTGCATCCAGGTCACTGGATGCTCGGCTCGGGAATTTAGGTTATTCTATTTATTACTGTGTTTGCTTAAATTGTGTTAAGTTATTGCCTTGTTTATATACGGTTTATTTGAGAATTTACTTAGTGCTTCCTTTGCGTTAATGTTGTTTTGCGTTTTATTGTAAAATTCGTGGAAAAGTACTTATTGCGTTAGGTCTAATTTGAATACGGTCGTTGATTATATGATTACCGTTTCGTTTGTCGTAGTGCCTTTTATTTATTAGACGTTTTCTAAGTCTAGAAACTGATTTAAAGGAATGTGATTGAAATAGGTAGGTAATTACTGCCATCATGCTCGGGCTTGGCTTCTCCTAAAATGAACAAGTTGGCGATTGAATATAAATTTAAAACAATATTTTCGTCCAAAAATTCCACCAAAAGGCACCTGGCCAGAACAGACGCGTAAAAAGTTCAATAAAAAGTAACACTGCAGAAATAAAGCCTGCACATTAACCAAAAAGAACACATTTTGATTGCCTACCTCCTTTGGAAACGGTGAAACTTTTACGAAGGCCTTTAGATGCTATTGGTAAATAAAAACTTCCAGTTTCTACGAAAATTCGACTTGTTACATGAATTGAAGCGTGATTTTATATGTTGATGCCTGGAACAGGAAAATCCTTTTTTGATGTTTACTCGTCGGTTTTATCACGCTTCGTATAAAATTCTGACAGGTTATATATCTCAGAAGAACCAAAAATCTAAGTTCTATTTTAGTATTCGTGTACTTTCTACCTCATCCATAAAGAGACTGGATCTGCTGGGAAACACCTAACTACCCCGTATGATCCACTTTGCATTTTCCGGTGTTAACATTTTATGATAAGTTTAGATGACTTAAGAAAAATTATAAGCAAAAAATATAAGAATCTACTGTGAACTGTACCTAAAACTATTTTCACAAATTGATCCAGTTCTTTGAATATGAATTCTTGATAATGGACAAACTTTGCAAGTAGGTATTGTGGACTCAGTTGCCCCTGTTTACACTATCACCTTTCAGTTAATGTATCCAAGAATCTGTCACGAACGCATTGGCTGAGTTCTTGGAACATAAACACAAAGATAAACAAATATTTCAACGCGCAGGCCGCGGTGTTCCTACTTTTACATTGTTTATGCAATACCGGCACAAAGGTCTACACTGATAAACTCGTGGAGAAAAGAAGCAAGTGTTTTATCTAAAGAAACGATTTATTGGTGATGAAATACAGATTGAGACTAACAAAAGGTGGCGGCTCATTACAATTCGTCCGTCCAATCGATTTCAGAAAAATGACTGAAACATAAATGTTAACGCAATAAAAGCAAACAGTTCCAAGAAAAAACGACGGAATACTAAACACCAATAAACATAATGAAAGGTATCGCTCACAAAGACGGGAAAAGAAAAATAAAAACATCGAATCAAGAGGAGCTCGTTCTTATAAAGTTTCGCTCTCATTGCGAAGTTGGAAACAAGTCGTTTTTATAACGTTATTTGGAAATGCTACGTTGTATTTGACTTTATTAAATTATTATTTTCATTAAAGAAGAATATTGCTTTCTTTGGAAGGCATTATAAGCTGAGGATAGCGTTTTCCTAAGACGTAATAAATAGTGCCATATATTGCCCCAACTATCTTCAAAGTTAGATGGAAATAGGAAGGATGCTGTGGGCGCCCGCAAATGTTTGGATCAACGCCAAAATAATCAAGTAAGGGAAATACCAAATGTGTGTCGTTATTTATTTTATGTTTCGATTCTTTATTGGTAATTCCGAATAGATGGTCACGATGCAGTTGACCTTCAGTGGAAAATAGACCGTGATTTATTCTAAGATGTTTCTTAGACGCTCCATCAATCGTGGTTTCAACTTTATCAATATCTGGTTCAAGTGCCGAATTGCTCGTAATAGAAATGACGTCAGTTGATTCATAATTGAATCGGTATACACTTGACTTAGATACACAGTTAGAATAATGTTTCACAGAACTGCTATAATCGTATTTGATTCATTAATAACAAGTGAGTATGAAGCGCTTATGTCGCTAGATTATGCTCTGAAATTTACATAAGACGTTGGGTTTATGTACAATTGAATGTTAGTTGCCTTGAATTTATTAGTCATTGCTTCTAGTACACCTACATCACTATCTTATCTTGGTAGCGCGAAATGTGTCACTTTGTAACATTTGAACTAACCTGTAAGAATCCGGTTTTGAAGGACTAAAGGATTTAGTTTCCAAATTTAAAAGCACATTACATCCATCGAGTTCACTTTGAGGCAACGTTACACAGGACGGTACGGTCGTTGAGCACACATAACATCACATTTTGCACTTGCCAACGAAAAACAATAAACGAGGTGAAACTGTCACAAATCCAGTTACGATTCAAGTATCTTCTTACAGGAAGAGGTGTGATGCGTTCGCAAATGTGACGAGAGATGTATTTAAAATTGTTGATGTTCGTCGAAGACTACGAGCGAGGCAATCTTCTGAGAATCATACGTCCGCGCGCGACGAGAGCGGCCGAGCGACTGACGGACCGCTAGGTAGTAGGGGAGATCGGTAACGAATGGTAGCCGAGCGCCGAACGAACGCATGGGGCGCATCCGAGCCGGGAATTCAGCGTGCGTCTCCCACAAACTCAAACCCTCGCTCCTGGCAGGAGTAAGTATTATTAAATACGTATATTACCGCTTGTATTTTTACCTTATTACCGGGAGAATGGTTGATCTCATTTTTTATGATAACAGCGCGTGTTCATTTCGCGAAGTTTTGGAAAATATTTTCTTTTTGTGCTTACGTTTTAATTTTAATTATGTAGGAACGTATTTTCCTTTTCAATGAGCAAACAGCAACATGATTTTATATACATACCAACGAAAACATTTTTTATTTTCTGTAGTAATTACTGTTACATTGCATCTGTCTGTTGGTTCTCTGATAATAGATAGAATTCGGAATTCATCCAATTGATTAGAAAAAAATACCTTGGACCTATCTTTCAAAAGATTCTGAATTTTTTGTTGGTATATTATTGTATAATTTTACAATTCTACAATCAAACCTCAAAGTCGGTCTTTCAACGGAGGTAAAATATTAAATGAATGTGTCTGGTTCACCTCAACAATTTAGAAGGCTACCTGCATAGACGGCTTTGAACCCAACCCTCGGTTTATTGAAAAGATGGCCAAAATACATGGATAGATTGAAGCATTGTTATGAAAGGCAGATGTTATGAATTTGACGATAAACTGTTATGAACCAAAAATATTAGTTTTCTAAAATCTTACTAGAGACCATAACAAAATATATATATATTTTTACGATGTAATAATTATGGCATTATTAAAGACTTCTCCGAAATGGAAATGGCGTTATGAATATTGTAGTCAAATTCTAAATAAATAACATGATCCAGGTCAAATGAACAAATAGTTTTGTAAACTAATTACAATTAGGCCTACAGGGTTTGTTTTACGACATTGAAACTTAAATTTGTTTTGTTGGCTTCATCACGTTTGATCTATTGTTCTACTTAACATCAAAACAGATTCCCCTCAGAATCAAATACTTACATAAACGTTTATTCCACAACTTCATTTCGAATTGCTAATATGCCTGTTGATGAATAAAATGATCTATCAAATAAACTTGCTTTACGTTTTATGCAATCCACTGGATTTTCACTTTGCCTGCGTATGTGTTTCTCGATAATTACCATCAAAGAGTATTTTAAATGAGAGCATTAAGGTTACTTTTTGGTAAACTCGTCAACTAATAGACCGCTTCACTGCTTATCATCAGGCCTATAGCCTATTTTCAAATTTGTACTTGAACGATTGCAAAATTTTTCACGCTAGAAATAATCGAATCAATCAAGACTTCGATTTGACTTTGGCGTTCTACCAACTACATCTTTATGATGCAGGTTCCAATAAAATGTGTAGTGGCAATTTGTCACAGACGTGAAATGGGCACCAGATACGGCTGTGCATCAGGCTCCAGTTTGTGAACCATAATGCGTATTGATGCATTGGGCGGTCAAAGATAATGGGACTATAGATTGGTGTATTTAGATGATATTATAATTTTAATTCCTGATAAATGAAAATAATGAAACAATTGAACAGCGATTTATTTGACAAATGCTACGTTTGTAATTTCAGACAATTATTGGATGTTAAGTAAGAAGATAGATCTATCAAAGAGATTTGAATGCGGTCATATGGTAAATTCAGAAAAAGTTAAAACTATTCAACTAGTCTAGAGTTTATTATGACGAAAAACCTTCAAATGAAGCAGTGAGAGTGGATATTAAATAAAACTGGCTTCGTTATCTTCATTTAGCTAAGTTTAGAAAAGTATTTGAAGTAAAACGCTACAATTGTTAGCTATTAAACTCATTAAAACTGATTCATTGTTGTTTCTTAAAATGCCTTTATTTATTGTTAAGGTACTTAATAGTTTTATTATTTGCTGATTGTGTTGTTTGTTAGAAGTTTCTCAGACAATTGAATAGTTATAACAACTTACATTTCGTTTATCTAGATCTTTCGATTGACTAAACACAAGGCAATTAAAGTTTACTTTACAGAAGTTAAATATTAGCTTCTAGCTCTCTAAAATAATTATTGAAAACAAAAACGTTGGGTATTTCAAAAATCATTTAATTATCTTCATTAAGCTATTGCTATTCAACGTGGAAATGCAGCCAGTGTTCTTGGCACCATGCTTCTTGGACACCCTCTTTTGTTAGATTTTTAAGTTTTAGTTTTAGTTGGTTTTCTTTTAATTTATTTATATTGTTGTGTCAATAAATAATGATACAGGTCCTCTATGCTCTTCAGTAAGACAATAAAAACTTAGATTTATGAAACGATACAAAAACATTGCCAAAAAGTGTCTGGGATTACCACAACTACATAGCGGCTGGCTCTATATTATATTTCACAGCCACAGTATCATATTCCATGATAGTGACTACGATTATGTTCTACCCACCGTGAGTGATTTATTGGAATCTATTGTGTGCGCGCTTTCATATTATGTTTACAAATATTGCATATTTGGGATATTTATGGAGAAAATGGAAGATTGACGGCGTCTATTGATGCTCTTTTATTATTGGGAGGAAGGGTCATAGGTTTGGTGAATGTTAACTTATAACACGTACAATGATGGATTACAGATATTTTCTGATAATTTGATAGCTTTTACCTATGGTCATTGATAATTTAATAATTAAAGAAGAATTAGGTCCTTGAGTTGGGTTGTAGTTAACTAAATACACTTTTGATGAGTGTAATATCTTTACATATCTTATGAGAAATGAAGTTAAGTATGTTCTTTTTCTTAGTTTAAGTAGCTAAAGCTATAATATCTTGTCTATGTACTGACTGGCTTGTGCTTAGTAACTGGTATGCAGTCACCAGCTCTACATAAATACGCTATGATAATGGCTATAACAACTTAAATATAGCATACTTAATGCTATCTCCCAAGCCCGGTTCCACTCTTCCTAACCGGTCTGTTATCTAGAAATAAATCTGAATATCCAAGATGCAGATATTTACTGCACAAACAAACATTCTAAAATGCTTTTATGTAAATTGTTCGACTCTTCAGTTTGCCGAGATGCAGTTATCTGGGTTGTGTATTCGTCTTTAGTTGGTGTATAGAGTGATTAAATTTAATATCCGACTATATTTTTTCCATTTCTGTTTTAAATTTGTATGTGGTTAAGTTACTTGTGGTTTTTTGCATATTTGAAACATTATGTTGTTTTCAACGAAACCACATAATTTTCTAGTAGGAATTTTATTACCATGTCAGCCTTTTTAACTACGAGCAAACATGTCCAACTTAAAGCAATGATGCTGCTTGAAGGGCCTTTTATTGGCTGTAGAAATTTGTGATGATGACTTTAAGCTTGTATGTTAAGCCAATTTGGTTGGTTTTAAATGATATTTGAAGAATCGCATCTAAAGCTAATCTTACTTGATTTTAAAGAGCAAAGTATCTTTTCTCAAAGTTAATAAATGCAAAGCTATATAGAAAAATAACCACTGTGACAAAGACCTAAAATAAAAGTATATTTGAGGAATATTATAAGAACACGGCGTATTTTAGATCTATATCCAAGATAGAGGCGAAAGCGTTACGCCGTGCTGCCGTACCTCTAATATTTGTTTCGTATGATTTCAATAAACGACCTCCCCTCGAGCATAAATAATGCATGTCGAATTTTGTACGGGTCCCGTACTACGAGATAAAGATCGATAATACAGTGCGATGTATTAGATGTATACGGTACTAAAGGTCATGCTGTTTAGGATATCGGGAGCTGTAACATCAGCGTATCGATTTATGATCCGAGGATCGTTCGAAGGTTGCAACCTTGGTAGTAACTTTAAAGTATTTATTGCGTTTGAAATAACAGTTGCCGATTTAATTATGGTCTTAATTGATGTCATCATTTAATTAAATTGGTATAAGGAAATGTATATTTCCTCATTGTAATATGTTCTTATCTTGCCAAAATAAAGTTGAAATTTCTACAAACATGCATGTTTAAATGGTATTACTAGTTTTTTTTAGAAATTCTCAGATCTGCTGTTGGTGGGCTCAGAGCTCAATCGCTGGCTTATAGTGTGTTAATAACATTGCTACAAAAAGCTTTCTGGACCGCGACGTCACCTTTCACCGCCAAATAAACCTTAATTTCAAAAATAGAAAGTTCAAAGTTGCTTGAATATATTAAAAAGCATGCTGAATGGTCAAGCGAATGAAATTAATCATGATCATGAATCACAGCGGAAGTGGGACAGAGCGGCTTTGATATTTATTGGATCCGAAATTTTCGACACCTTGTTTCTTCACTGTTTAATCGTTGATTCGAGATATGGAATTAACGGTGCCGTAGCTAAATAAAGGATTTGTGTGGTTAGGCACGGCATATTGGACGATCAAGATTGTACCGACGGATTACAAATGTGGGTTATTGAGATTAATGATTACAATAGCAGTGTAAGTTTTGGTAGAGATAGAATTTCTATGAAGATTTGAGTGTTTGTATTGTTAAGGCTGGAACGGAAGATCTCTAACAGATAATAATACATTGATGTCGACGTGAGTCGTGACCAAGCACTGAAATTAGAACTTATTCTGCTACAATATTTGAGTAAACCTACTGCCGTATATTATGATGGAACTATTCTGGAAACGGAAATCCTTGAAATTCTGAACGGCGTTGTCTTGAAACAAAATTACAAATTGGTATGCAATATAACTATAAGAAGAATCCAAGAATGAAGACCGTCTCAAGCAATTCTTTTAAGTGAAATTTACAAAGGGTCCAAATGTATGCAAAAATAAATGACGAATGTTAATTTCTCGACACATATTATTAACTATTTGATAGCTTTTTACAGGAATTAAAAAATACCCGATGCTGTTAAAAGAGATAGCACTTCAAATGAAGGATCTAGGATCCTAGAAAAATTTGCTTTCAATAATTGTCATAACCCACATAACGTCAGATGTCCCATAGAAGACTCAGCTACCTATTGTAAAAGTATTTTAATCAAAGCGAACCTTCTTTGTGTAATAAGTACGAGTACTTTCTCCTTACCATTTCTTTCGAGACTAGTTCGATTGCTTTACTTTTGCTCCCAGCTAAAAAGTTTTTATTGTTTTTACTTTTTCGATTCTGGCTTAATGAAGTTATGTTGAAAGTAGGGGGGGGGGGGGGGGGAGACATAACATTGGTAGATTATGGTCGATTTAACTTTGCGTGGAGGGAAAATTGTTTGGAGCAATGTTTGCACAACAAGTAAGATTTTTTTGTTTGGTATGCTATGGGAAGATTTATTCTGGAGAATGGGCGACCTTGGTGTAGGATGTTCCTTCTGGGGTGCGGGCCAGGTAACCTCCACGAGTGCCCGGCTGTTGTTCGTCCCTCTTGATGCGTTGCATCCGGAGGGAAGGGCAGCAGCTGGGCCGGTGCACCCTGGGGTTCGGTCAGCAATTCTCCTAGGGGAATTGGTGGCCGTAGCAAATAACCTGGCGAGAAGAGGTCCTTCGCGTGTCCCTCTGATCAGCAGAGGGCACAGCGAGGGACCAATAACGGGGACTTTTGGGCCGCGGATCGGGGGTCCAACGCCCAAGTTAGAAGTCCCGAGCTGAGGTGCGGCCCGTGTGTTCCGGGACGCACCCAGCGGAGAAAGAGGCCCAAGCCTCACGTGGCGAGCCCGGGAGGGCGCCCGCAGAGGTGGTTGCGGAAGCGCCGTGCGAACCCGTAACCACCTCCATAATGCGGAGAGGAGAACACCCCGGGGTTTTAGTGGGTAAACCCCGCCCGACCAGCTGGCGGGGGAGTCCCACATAACCACCCCGCCCCCCCCGGGGCCGGGTGGTATGCCTAATGCATTTCCCCGGGAAAAAAAAAAAAAAAAAAAAAAAAAGGATGTTCCTTCTACATATAAAGAGGAGATACATACGCTCTGGCCTAGCAGTGGTGTAATAATAAATAGGAAGATACATTTTTGTGGCGTTCTTTAAACAGCAGAATAATTATCGCCATTGACCACTATCAAGTAGAATTTTGATCAAACTAAGCAAATACTTTTAGCAATAAATTAAGTTGCTGGTCCACTGGTATACTGGTACATTGAAAAATAAGTGCGTATTCGCTTTCGCATGCCTGTTTTTATGTGTCCCACACTATTATTTAAAACTAGCAGACCATAGAATTGCTGCATATTGTTTGACCTAAAAATATTTTGCATCGAGCAACACACTAGTTGGCACCAATCAAAACAACCGATAAAATCTAAATCTGCAAACAATAGACGATATTAATCTCCTACAAAAATCCAATACTCCAGCAGTATTTGAAAGTTCCCGATTCACGTGTACCGGATGTCAAAATCAAAGGGACAGGGCCATTCAGTCCCTTTCGAGTTTAAATCGCGGTTTAATGCCAAAACAAGACTTATTGTACCTAAACAAACTTATGAAAACACCTCTAATGTAGATTTACCTTCCTTATGTCACAACAATAAGGTTGAAAATGGAGTAGTGGTCGTGGACGATGCAAATTTGCTCATTGACGCTATAGTCTCGGACGGAACTCGTAAAATCGAAACAGAACGCCGATATAAAAGGAAGGCAGATGAATATCGAGATGAGAAAACCGCTATTATGCATCGAAACACACGGGGGTTTAGAGCAGCAAACATCTTAGTTAGTATGCCTTTCAATATTGTTTTTGTACAATGTAGTGGTGATAGAAACGGATCGGTCTCCTGATGGAAAATGCTATGACAGTTTACTTCTGCTCCTATAATCGTAAAAATGTGATGGATATTGAATGAAAAGAGAAGATTTAAAAGATTAATTAGAATCAGAAGTCGTATTCAGGAATAAATCTAACAAAAAACTAAAGGAGGATTCGCCAAAGAGCATTCCAAGAGCTTGCCGAGTAATTGGTTAAGCAAACTGCGCTTACCGTGTGTCCCGCTCTAAAAGAGCAATGAGACGCACCAGTTTTATTCTCAAAAAAAAAGAATCTCACAATTTCATTCTGTTCTCGGTTCCCTCGCGAAAATTTATTTCAATGGAAATAGCTTGAGAGCTCCACTCATTACGGCTAAAGGACTTGTTGGAACTAACGGTTGTTAGTTGTTACCGCTGACGGTTCCAGGTTTCCTACATATCGAAATTGCAGGCAATATACAAAACAAAAATTTTACAAAATTACAAAATTTGGACTTCAAATAATGTTCGACTAAAACGTGTAATGCAATCAAATAATCTTTTGAATATAAAGCAACATGATCTTGATCACAAATGATTAAATTTTATTATATTTTCTTATCCAATTTGTAACAAGGATCATGTTTGCTAAATTAGGCTATTAAAATTAATTTGCTGTCTTATTATGAAATATAAATAATCTCTAGCTCTTTGATATATTCCAACTGATTTGGAAAATTTGTAATTAGTAGTAAAGCTCATCCATGTTAACATTAATTGTGAAGTTTTTACAACATTTGTATTCCGTAGGTACTTGGAATTGATCCGGATGAACAAACTCTATCAATATTACTGTGAGTCACTGAAGAGTTCCGTTGTCTACCTTCCATAGTATCAGACCCGTCCGTTGTCACAATAATAAAATTGAAACTGGAATTTCCGAAAAAAAATTCCAACTGGAACTATGGCTGTCACTAGCTGGCACGTTATCAACTTAACAAACATTTATCTAATAGTGTGAGTTAACGAAAAAGCTAGTATAAATCGAAATGACCGCTAGCTCTCTGACCTCTAACCACATTCGCCTCAGTCGGCCAAGTTTGAGAAAGGATCTCAAGTTCTATGTCTCCGCCTATAACTCGTCTTTTGTACAGACATCGTCAAGTCCCCGCTTCAAGATAATTATCGAACGGCCGGCTGAGAGATTCATGTGCCTTGAGGGGTTAATTAACTTTGAGGTGGTCACCCTGAATGCTATAATTGAAAAAGATACAAGAGAAACTCTTCGTATGTAGTTTAGTTCTGGCTGATAGCTAGTAATACTATCATCTTTGGTGTCGATGTTTCAATGATTGGTCCTTAAAGTTATTGGAATAAGAAGTGCCGGTCCAGTTCTCTCAAGGGCTTCCGACCTTGGTTAGTCGGGGTTATCAGTGGATAATGCTTCACCTGCTGTCATGCCCCTCGTTCCCTACATCCTGCACAGTATAGGAACTTACCGCGACCTCAGACAACGCGGTGACATTGGCTACCTTCCTAGGCAAGGTCTTATAAGCTACGATCATGAACTCGACAAGAAGAAGAAGAAGAAGAGTGGATAATAACCGGAACCGTTGGCTTAACGTGTCCTTCGAAGCCCGACGGAACTTCGCACATTGCTGCCTGCTCGAAGTTTTTAACCCAGTATCGTTGGATTGCAAAGCGCATAGATTTATCACTCTGGCAACACCGTACTCTGGAATAAAAAAAAACATGAATTCTATCTATCCAAGTTACGAGTTCAATTCTTATGTGGTTAAGTCTAGTGTTTAAGTTAGGTGGTTGCCTAGTGCCTACATAATGTATTTTTGAATACAAATATCATTATTATTTTGCATAAAGATAAAGGTAAACATAACCACAGTTTAACGATCTATAAAAATTCAAGATAGCTTTATAATTTGCAAACTTTTTCAATAGTTTTGAATCGTGACTACTTCAACTTGTTTGCAAAGCAGTTCATAAGCTAAAGTGAGCACTACACTACACTACACCTATTGGTGCCACATGACAAAGAAACCCAAATCAACACAAAAATATATAAAACAGAAACGAATTTTTCAAGTCAATTTTGACAACATTCCCGCTATTCAAAAGAATTAAAAGTTTACATGCATATAATATTCCTTTAAAAAAATATTACGGTCGTAGCGAGTTAATCTGAAGGCAAATACGGAAGGTAGTAAAGGAAACTCCTTATCATCAACCCATAACGTCCCACTGCTGGGCACGGGTCTCTCCTCACTTTCGTGTGGAGGGTAAGGCCATAATCCACCGCGTGGCCCAGTCCGGATTGGTGGATCACATACCTACCTCCGAAATAATTCTCGGGTAGGTATGTGGGTTTCCTAACGCTGTTTTCCTTCACCGAAAAGCGAGTGATAATTACGTACATATGTTTTACAGAAACACATTGGTACGTGCCTGCACTGGGATTTGAACTCACGACCTTCTTATTAGAAGGCGGTCATTCTCCCACTAGGCTACCACCGCTTTCTTGAAACTACTCAGTGACTAACAATAAGATTAATGGTGTTGGGATTTATTTTGGTCAGAATTCATAGTACAGCATTAAACATAGTGGGAAAATTTACCAAAAAAAAATATACTTACGTATTTATACTAAAATAATGCTTTCGTGTCTAAACCCATTTATCCATTTGCCGATATCTCATCAAGATGTTCTTTCAAATTCACTGAGGGTCTAACCTTATAGCCGTTATCCCTCCATGAATGTTCAAAACCTTTTCGCCAAAAAAATAAACACCACAAATGGTTGAAAACGGGAAGACCATTAGTCGACCGCAATTCATCTTCCCTTATTATTTTTCAAGTTCACCCATAGGTTGCGCAATCGAAACTGGATGCAAGGTGGAATGATCAGCAGTACTGATACTTGGACCTTATGTGGGGCTATTTTTGACGCAAATAAATTCTCATTCCAATTGCAATCCCGATCTTAATTCCAAATTGCAACTCCGAATTCCAGATTGCAACTTTGCTTCCGATCTCAATAAAAGTTTTGAAATTCGTTGTCTAAAAAATTTGGCTTGAATTTAAAATTGGCTCTGATTTATTATTTATTTGACGACTATAGTAAATTTACAGTTAATAATAAAAATATGGACTTAATTCTTCTGCTACAACTTCTATAACTTCTTATTCTTCTTAAGCAATTATGTGGATGAAAATGTTAACCTTCGACCACATCGGTGCTTCAGACCAAGTCAAAACTGATCCGCTGGAACACCATCTCCTATGCTGTGCAAGTAAGGAGTTTAACTGCCGTTTTCCACGGCAACCGGAGGCACGGACCATTTCAAAAGAGTTGTTTATAGCGCCGTCTCGAAGGTTCCACAAATGATAAATTACCTCTGCTGAAGATATTTCGTGTGGTAAAAACCAAGTATCCAAGTATTTGAAGTTTCAAGAGAATTTAAAAGTGTTTAGAGCTTCAGAGGGTTAGAGGATTTAAAGTTTCAGCATGATAGCGTCAGCTGATTTAGATTTAATAGATTTGGTAAGCAACTCTATTTTAAAATCAGTTATAGTATGAATCTTTAAACTAATGATTGTTTTAACTTTCTGTTGGAAAAGAGAAGAAGAATTAAATAGAACCAGACTAGAAATAGACCAGAGAACAGACAGAAGACAATTTCAGAAATATAGCCATAGAATTATTATTGCCATGATACCGATGAAACATGCAAATTAATAACTAATGCAAATTTCCATCAGTATGTTCTGTGAACACACGTATTCTCTCAGAGAGAAAGATTTAGCAAAACTGTCAAAATACTTGAACAACGACTTGCAGCGATAATGCGGCAATTACAAAGCAACAACAATTATAAATCAAAACACCTGAACAGAGTCCCGATAACGAGTTTAATGAGCATCACCGCACGTTGTTGCGAACGCAAGTTTGTGTTCACTTGTTAGCAATGTGGAGCACAGTGCGTAAACTCAAATGGAACTTGCCGAATGATTAATTCCATTCAGATCTCGTATAGTTAATAACAAATATAAAGTACTTGTAGAATAGAATAGAAAAACTCTTTATTGTACACCAGAAACAAAATTAAGCACAGTACAGAAGAATTACAATTGTAATTGAATTGTATTTTCGAGAACCACCACAT
Source organism: Campaea margaritaria (assembly GCA_912999815.1). Classification (NCBI taxonomy): domain Eukaryota; kingdom Metazoa; phylum Arthropoda; class Insecta; order Lepidoptera; family Geometridae; genus Campaea; species Campaea margaritaria. The sequence continues at coordinate 12,141,757 of OU538790.1, forward strand.
GGAACCCCTGGAACCATCACTTGGAAGTCTTCAAGTCGCTAGTGAATAGTTCTAGGTAAGCATGCACCGCAGTAGACCGCATCGTCGCTTTACATCAGGTGGGATAAAGGACAAACCATAACCTATTAGGGGTCAGTGCTAAGGATCTTTCAAATAATATTTTGTGTTACTTATAGAAAAAGCTACGCCCAATAATTTTCAGAAGCGGTGGTAGCCTAGTTGGAGAACGTCCGCCTTCCAATCAGAAGGTCGTGAGTTCAAATCCCAATGCGGGCACGTTCCAATGTGTTTCTGTAAAACATATGTACGTAATTATCACTCGCTTCTCGGTGAAGGAAAACATCGTGAGGAAACCCACATACCTACCCGAGAATTATTTCAGAGGTAGGTATGTTATCCACCAATCCGGACTGGGCCCTCCTCACGAAAGTGAGGAGAGACCCGTGCCCACCATTGGGACGTTATGGGTTGATGATGAATAATTTTGTCAAACGCGTTTGATGTACTGTTCTAAAATATATTGTGTTTAGCTTTGAACAATCCGTTTTGTGTTCCCGGCATCAGACTGTTTCACATCGATTCGATGGTCTGACTTTATGGCAGAGTTGAGGTAAAAGCATTTATCGCCACTATTAAGAACGCATTTTAAAAAAATTCATGAAACGTTTGATTAATAATGTTTTAATTTGTTTTCTTCAATCTCATAATTATTATGTTCTTAACAAGTTATCTAGCTTCAAATACTTACGTATACGGGACTTCAAGATGATCAACATTAGCCCAAAAATCAACAGCCTACAGTCTACTGTTAGTCACTCTGGACTCTCCGGAATTTCTTTGTCTATATTCGATTTATTAGTTCGCTATGACCATAGAACTTGAATTTTAATATCCTCATCACTTCACAGATATGCAAAATTTTACTGATCTAAGCAAATATTCATACTCACACAGAAACTAACACACTAAGTTATAAAAGCTATAAATTATCATTATTAACCAAATGAATAACCATCCAAATCATAATCGCCGTCAGTTCCAATGAACCAATAACTCCTATCACCCATTTCTCACTCCATAAACTCGACCGACTCCCATGCTTAACACCATAACCTTTCCATATCTGCCCAAACACGTAAAATTAACGCTATCGAAAACTTATCAGGGGCCTGATAAATCATTTAACAACCTCCGCCGCACGTGTTGCCATTGTGCAATACCTTGGAGCAGGAAGACCAGCAGAAGGCCTCTTTGTCTACACCCTCCGTACTCCGGAAGTTCCTTTCAACCTTACTAGGATGTAATAGAGGCGAAAGTCGAGCTGCTTTTGGAGGTACAAAGAGCAAACAGGTAGACACGGTGCCTTTGATATGGCAGCCAAAGGCAGGTAATTCGGGTTTCACTCGGAGACGGTTTTTTTGGTGTGGAAGGATGGGTACGGATGTTAGGAATGGTGAAAATTGATAATTACACTAAACGACGTTGTGGGGCTTAATAGCAGCCCATGATTGGGATTGAAGACAGGGACGTGAAGATCGCAGAAATGGTGGACATAAATACTAATAAATTATTGTTTATGAATGGAAAATAAATCGGCAATCGGTAGTGAACATTTTTCCTTCATAAAATAATATGTAATTTTTGAGAATAGTATCTGCATTTTTATTGTGTTTTCGATTTACGTAGAAACTACTGCTTTGATAGCAATGTGGTTTCCACTGTTCGGTAGTTAAGAACAAATATTACATCGATTACATTACATTATACTATTCGACAAGTAGAAATCGAGCTATTCATAAATAAAACGAAATGTGTGAAACGAAAAAACAATGTCAATTTTTTTTTTCATAAAATATATTTAAAACACATACCTAACGTAAAGCTCTCTCTTTCTATCTTTACTAACTTTTATGTCCCTCTCAACTTCCGTTCGCTTCGCCCGATCACATTTTTCGAAACGCATTCACCAGCTTACTTCCTAAGTCAAGGGTGCGTAAAGAAGTTTTACTTCAAAAATGTATCTAGAAGCCGCGCCGGCAACAGCCACCCAAATTCCGATCGGAAATCGTCTTCGGATCGAAAAACTAAAAACCACGCGAACAAAATCGTGGGTAACAGGCAGTCGTAATAAAAGGGTGAGTCAATAAAATAATAGCACCTAAACCGAAAAGCTTAACTCCTGTCAAAACCAGCAACCAAAAGATTTAATCTGTGCCAAAGTGAACCCATAATCCTATATCTGTAACTGATATTTTTGTCAATTGAATTCCGTTATAAATAGAAGGGACGATACCTTTTGTACAATATGAAAAGTCCCTCAAGCGAAAAAAATTGCTACCTGACTTTGAACAAAATTGAACAATGGAAGGTAAACTGGTGGAATCGAGGGATTTTAGGGTACTTTCTGATGTAATATTAAAGGGTTTAAGAATGAGAGTAAGCAAATGATGTGTTAAAACCTGGTTAGGGTTGGCTTTCTGAAAATTAACAATGATATTGATCACAAAGAAAACTGAACTCTTTCCAAACTGGTGAAGGTCTAATGTTTTAATATTTTTTACATGACTGAGTAACTAGACGAGCACATGGTAAGCGCTACGTCTGCCCATAATATTTACAGCGCCAACCAGAACTTTCAATTGCATAACCTTGCGCGGCACTGTCTCGTATGCCCAATAATTTCGCTGGAACCAGTGTCCTTCAAACTGGAATACAGTATTGTTTGCACACTACTGCTTGGCGGATGAATATCTGGCAAAGGTGTGGGTGCTTCCCCAGGCGGTCTCTTGCTGAAAAGACCAGCAGATAGCTGGTATTAGATAGATAGATAGCTCTTTATTTCCACCAACAAGTACAAAACAAAGCCACAATGGGCGATCTTATCGCTTAAAGCGATCTCTACTAGACAATCTTTGGATGGACAAGACAGAGAGCAAAAATAGGGAATATATAATGATTGCTTTAACTTCCTGACATTCAATGAATCGTACATAAATTCTATTAATACTAGTGACCATGACAGTTTTTAATCTATCCTATGTATTGGTTAGTATCTTGTGTTACGTATACTAGGGCCTAAGATATCCATGTACCGAACTTTCTCAATATAAATGTTCCGTTGCAATGCCGAGTGAATACTCCAATCGAGGAAAACACTCACTATTTTGTATTGGCACCCTTTGTATAACCTAAAAATGCCTCTTTGAACCCTTCATCTGGAACTAAAAGATCCATTGTCCTAAACTTAAAGCCAGGGCTCAAGTACGTTCTTTGTACTTCGCATCTTTTGTAAGAGAACAAATTACTTATACTTCTTTTCCTTTGAAACCGCCGTTTAGCTCGAGTGGGTTTAAAAGCTGTAATGTTATGCTTGAATATGCTTTATCTTAATTAGGTGTTGAAAAAGTTTGTAAGTAACGGACAGTCTAGTGATGGGCAAGCCCAAGATGTTCTACTCGATTGTACAAACATCTCGAGGGATAATTATTATCGATGATTATCTCGCGTAGTCGAATTTGTTGTTTTTAAACATTCGAATTGAAATTCCTTCGAACTGAGACCGCGCACGACATGACACGAGCGATTAAAAGCGAGTAAAGAACGTAGCGGCGAATTAATCGACTTGGAACTATCGAGATGTTTATAGACTCGATTGTAGATTTGCACCAAGTGCGATTCTTTCGATTGTATAAGTATCTTCGCTTCATCCATTCTAGTAGAGATCCCTTTGTTTGATATAGTACACTTCTCTAGAGTCTAGTATCCTACAATCTTTAACGAGCTCATTTGGGTTTAAGATGAAAACGGACATGAAAGCTGGAGGAGTTCATTTTTTGTGTTTGTTCATGATCATAGTTTTTTAAAAGTTATCTGTTCTATTTTTGTTCCAAACCGCAGCATGTACCAAACATGCTGGCGGCAACATTAAATTTAAAAATTGTTTCAATACTTCAAAAAGTTAATAAAATAGATGTAGGTACGCTATTTCGCTGACCACTCCGTCTAGACTAGACCTAATAAACGCCCAAATAGTACCTAGAGGAAAACCACGAAAAGCATAAATAAAAATCCAAGCACCGACGCAATAAAACGCGCCAGTCACTTACACCGTTATATTTTTACTCGCACTTTATACCTCCAAAGATGAAATATATTCCACAGGGGAAAGGATTATGATCAATTTTAGGGGTCCGCATATTTGCATAGGGCAGGCGTGCCGGGCCTTTGGGACGTCGAGACGCGGGTTCCGCCGTCGGCGCTGCAATGTGACGCTACCTAGTATGGGTCGCGTTCGTGTCCATTGTCTCAGGAGAAATGACGGACGGTCAGAGAACTGGCGATGTGACGTATGATTAATGATTTTTGGTTGGATAGGGAAATGTGAGAAATGGGAATGCGGTGTGAATTTTAAAATTGAGAAAATGCTTTTTAGTTGTTATAACTTTTTTTGAATGGGCACGCGATTTCCATAAAAATAATAAAATTGTTGAAAAGTTCAAAACGATATATTTTTAACGTAAAGGATGGTAGTGTAAGTCTGTATAATCTAGCCTCAATATATTAAAGCCAGGTCAGCGCAGACAAGGGGAGTGGCGGTAAAGAGCAGTCACCGGTCGCAACGCACAATGATCGACGCACGACAAGCGAATTTGGACGAGATGCTTTTGAATGTTTGTCACTCGACCGCGCTTCGCGGTGCTTGGGACCTCCATGTGTGATTTAATTTCACCATACTAATTACAACAGAAGCAAAAAAAATGTGTGCTGGGACACAAAGCATAAGTAAAACTTCAACTAAAAAAAATATTAAAAAAAAAAATTTAACAAAAAAAATCTCAAAGAATATTTAAAAAAATATACGAATCGTCTTTCTCTTTCTATCTTCACTTACTTATATCTCCCTCTAAACTTCCGTTCGCCGCGCCCGATCACATTCTTCGTAACGCATTCTCCAGTTTACTCTCCAAGTCAAGCGCGCGTAAAGAAGTTTTACTTTAATAAGATTGAAATTAAATTGATACTAAACACTGATCACGTAGCCGCTACTGCGTCCGTCCGCGCTGATCCTAGATCACTTTTTCCCGGCTGCTCTGTGATCTTGGACACACGCGCTACATCTCCGCTCCGCCGGGCCCGCGGCGTTCGTGTCGCGCCAATAACGCGCGACTCGAGCGTCTGCATCACGACATCACATCTCCGGATAACGTACCGAAAACCGAGCGATTTGCGCAACTACTTCCCGGTTCAAGTAATCGTTGTTTTAGTTACGTTCTGCGTCTAGGTTTGGAGAAGTACCATGGCCACGCCGCGGACAGTCTATGCAAAGAAGTTGATTTGACAGTTCAGTTCACACATATAAATTATATTTGTAAAACTCAAACTCAAATCATTTATTGTAAATAGGCAAAATATTGCACTTTTACATGTCAAAAAAAAAAAAATCTTATACATAAGTATAGAAATACAAAAAAATAAGTCAAAATATCATGATCTACGAAACTAATGCTTATTATCTAATTATGGTTTGAGTTAGAAAAAGGATATTTCCATTTCAAGTGGTGATTCATGCCTGAGTCTCGCACAGGAAAAGGAAAACTCCATTGATTCTACCAGTGCTTCGGAAATACGCCCGTTAGAGAAGATAGCACCAAGAAACTCTAGGGCGATGACATTTTTTAAATTTTAGTCATTCTTTACACACACACTTTGTACACCTATATCTACTAGACTTTGTAATAGGCTGTCTACCTTTCTAAGCGGTTTATGATTTACAAATGCCTTCTGGCACAAGTGACAGTACCGAACTAGAATGCTCGTGATATCGTGTCGTGAGATGCCGGCAGATTGAAAGTCAGACAGTTCTACATTATTATCTATTGTGACATTGTTTAAAGTTAATATTTCGCACGCTTATTCGAATATAATGCAATATGAATATAATTATATTTCTGAAGGGCTTTCTCTATAGTAAGGATAGACTTTAGAAAAGAAAAGTTATTTTACTAAATCTATGATTTGAAAGTTTTACAAAGCAAATAAATGTTAATGTTTCAAAGAGACAAGCATGCTGTTATGGGCAAACGTAGCGCTTACCATCAGGTGAATGACTTGCTCGTCAAGTAGCTCAGTCAAATAAAAAAAAGGTCATTTACATTAATATTTATATAGTGGAAGGAAAGGATATAGTGGAAGGATATAGTGAGAAGACTAAAAAGGAAGATACCTTTTGAGTTAGTGTAGTGATGTGACAGTGAAGTGTAGTTTGATTAAATCTACTAGTAAAGAACACATTAACAAAGTGCCTTCGCCTTAATAGAGACAGTAAGAAATGTGTTAATGGACACAATCTTAGCAATAACTCTACTTAGCAATTTATGTTAAACTCAAATTACTCATTAGTCTTTCAGGCTAGATCGTAATTTTAATGATGTACTTATTGATAAGAAGCATCATAAAAAAAAATATATATATATGCTATTGCTATTGTAGCTGACCTCTACGAAATACCTATAAAAAAATTGTCTAAATAAAAAGCAGGATCCAGACAATAGCTGAATCAAATCAAATCAGATACCCTAGAAGTAGAATAAGACAAACTGAATGAAACTAAGCAATATCCAAGTTTCTGAACATTTTCAATTTGCGAATAAAATCCTCGGAATGACATCTTCATTAGTAATACAATCAAGTCTAAGGCGGGCGGAAATTTCGATTTGCGAAGAAACTCGGATGCACAGATGGAGAGAATTATCCGCAGTCCTAGATAGATTTGTTCAAATTTAATGGATGCAGGACTTCTGTCTCTGGAGAAGTTAAAAATTCAACATGAAATCAGTGTCCGATTGTTCCGTTCTTGCCTTTTCGAAAGCTGGAGATGGAATTGCTTCTGTGTCTTTTCTACATCATTGTGTTCTGAAACTCAATTTTTTAATTTGTTTTAACTGCAGCCGTTGTGACTTTTCTTACTATAAAATACCAAAAACTGCTACGTACATCGACAGTTGGACAGTCAAAAAACATTTAAAGCCCGTCGATTCTTTTCAATTTGTTATTAGCTCTATGAATCTATTATTAATCTATAGTACTTTCTGGCACTGTATGATTAAACACCACTAGAGATATATCTAGGTACAAACTTAACACGAAATTCAACCTTGAATAATATAAGTCCAAACCAATGAAAACCTCATTTCAGCAGAGGCAAGCAAAAACAATCTCTATTTAAATACTAATCTTTTAGAAATATGAAAAATCTTCTCTAATTCGAAATCAATTACGCCGTCTGACGTGTCCATAAGCCGTATGGTGGCGTATGACGGCGGCTGTGCTGATCGAATAAATGAATATTTTAGCGCGTCTGCAATAGGGGCCACCGGTGGCTCCGGGGCCACCACAGTTTGCCTTTCATTCTAGTACAGGCGAAGAGAGAATGCGAGATTTTAATAAATAAATAACGCGTCTTATTCACATACATAGGTGTCCACCATTATCTAGGATTCCTTGTATCTAGATTATGAAGAAGAACAATGATCATGGTTTCACACACACCCTGATTTAGAGCAAATATGTACGTATTCGCACCACACCTTTGCTCTGTGTGGGAATCCAACCCGCGGCCTCACGGTTCGCAGTCGGTTCATCACTTACGTGAAGGAGACCATCAAAGGAGAGCCATTTTTATACTAGAACTATCTGCGCCCAGCGGTTTTACCCGCGTATTTCCAGTTTTTCCGCAAGAACTCTGCATTTCCCAAGTTAAAAGCGGACCATGTCTCATATGAAAATAAACAACTGAAGATCGCGAAAACCAAAAGCAGAAATCACACAGAAAAGAGGCACATTCAGTTCATCCCGAATTTTCAAATTTTCCGGACTTATTTTACGCAATGTTTATTTTTGTTTCTTAACAAATACGATCTGAACTATCACAATTTAAAAAAAAAAATAGCCTAATTAGTCCAGCCGAGCCGTTATCTAGTTTTACGATTTGCAACACACTTAGTCTAGTCATTCATTCTTATATAATACAAACGTCCACACACACACACACATATAATGTTTTTTATTTAATATAATATTTCCTTCTTATCAGAAGCTCCCGCAGACTTAACCTTAAAATAAAGCTGCACTTTTTCCCCCGACTGCACTTGCATATGTGATTACTCCGGCTGTTAAATTGAGGAAGTTTCGATTGGAACCGAAAGACGTTTTTGCCGTGTCGGTCATAAGTCTAAAATAATGTAAATGAAAATGACAATATGTTTTTTTTTTCTAGCATAAAGACCCTTACAGTATTATGAAGTGAACATAGAATATGATAAATTCAAAAACTAAAACCCGGCTACTGAAAAATCAAGCTCTATAAACTATGAAACAAGAAAAAAATCTCATCTGAAATTGTTATGTGCAAAATTATCAATATATATCGCCTATTAAATAAACAACTTACACGCAGTATATCTTAATATATTTAATATATATTCATAGTGATGTCCAGATAATAACCGTGATAATACGCCACTTATACTAACAAAACAATACATTCTAACAGTACTAACCGATCATAAGCTTTAGGTCATAGTGACACATGGACACGGCTATCCTCTAAATTAGGTCACTTTTGTGACGTATACAAAAAAATACAGTCAAATAGATAACCAGATCTGAATTAGGTCGTTGTGGGTTCCCCACCTTGCCCCATCTCGGCAGAGGACTGATTACGGGGGTTTTTCGGGCTCTAGTCCCAAACACCCCCTAAGAGACCCCCGATTTGCCCCCTCAAAAAAAGGTAACTATCGGTTAAAACACCGAGCAAGTCCTTTCAAGTCAGGCGACTATTCCCACAGTATACCTACTCAGCCGCTCGAGAGTCGAGTATATCCCAAGAAAAACTTAAATTGCCTGTTAGTTGGTCCAGCCGAAGTTAAAACTGAAGCTCGGCTCTGATCAGCTTTAGAGCTGCACTTTCTAACTTTGTCCTATTGATTTCTTCCTATATTTGTTAGCTACCATAATTTTTACTATAGTTGCCTTCCACCATATTAGACATTTCTCCTCTACAATAGTCCGTTAGGGGAAATACCACCCACACTTTTGCCAGATATGAAAAACAGCCTTCGTGGCGTAGCGGGCGATGAGCGGACTGCAAAGCGTCAGGTTGCGAGTTCGACTGCCGCACAGGGCAAAGATTTGTATGAACCACGGTCCTTGTAGTTCCTGGTTCTCAAGAAACAATGAATCTTAGGTGTCTATGTGTGTGATTGTGACGCGTATTTTTTTTATTTGTTTGTTGACGAGACGAGCAAGTCGTTCACCTGATGGTAAGCGCTACGCCTGCCCATAACAGTTACAGTATACTTCCACTAAACGGTACGATACAAGCATTACTGAGTTACGTTTAGAAGGGCATTGTTTCAAGCCAAATTACTAGGTATATAAATGAGACTAAAGAACCGATGTCGCAGTGTCGAGCGCAGTGCAACACCTCTAAGGTTTTGCAGTGCAGAGCTCTTGGTGGCACTGCAACTGTTATGGGCAGGCGTGGCCTTTACGATTAGATGAACGACCTGCTCGTCTTGTTATTCAGCTTTTCTTATCACCAGCTTTGTCTCTCTCTAGTGGAGCCAGCGGGAAAAAGAGGCACTTAAATTCCCAGATTGCCACACCGATAGTTTCAATAAAATTGTCACCTATACATTAAAAGCACAACGAGTCATAACAATTCAATACAATTATTGTTACCATTAATATTCAGTTTTAATTAAAACACATTATGAGACAGCGCCGATACCGAATGATATACAAACCGTGGGCGTATTTAGGGAGGTTTTGGGGGTAACTCAATTTTTCTCAGGATTTCTCATCTCAGATCTCAGATGTAATATATGGGATATTTTGAACTGCAAATAAATAAAGAAACTTACACATAATACCATATATTATGCATTTAACGAGTTACACAAATCTTTATCAGAGAAAACATTACGACGCTAACTATAATAATGTTTCATCACGTGTTGCGCCCACAAGTTTCACATGTTTATAATACTCTAACCCCCCCCCCCCCCTCGATGCCTTAATACGCCCATAGAAGAATTAATGAAATATGAAATCGTTTTGTAGTGCGATTGCGATGTTTAAATCGATTTTGTGATAATTCGCGGGTAGTTGTAAATCCAAATATGACTGTTGCTATTGACCGCAGAAGTGTATGTTTGTGCTGTTTGTGGAAAATTGGAGCTTATCGTTATGACCTTAAGATACAGTTGCATTCATAAACCCTTGGTGTTTTTTTCTTGCTCAAGAAGGTCCGTCTATCATTGTTTGTATTTCATAGAAAAAAGTTTATATACAATTTCCAACCAGTGTCAAGCTTGAAGAATTCCAAAATCATCGAGATTGGTCTTTTTCGATACACGTTTTCGTTCACGTGTATTTTATTCCGTTTCCAAAATAGTTATTAGTTCTTAGGATAAATCTTCTAGTCAATGTCCTGGACATTGAGGCTTCCGTCTGCGACGCCAGTAACATTAGTACTATGAAATAATGTAAGCCTGCTTCAGATGGCAAAGCTACTCGTGGCGTCAGTGACGCTATCTTTTACAGCCACATCATAAGTGACAGCGACGTGATAGAGAATTAGAAATTGCCTATTTTTTAGAATACTAAGATTGTATTCTTTTACTTGTACAGTGCTTATTTTCTTCCTAAAAGTGTACTAACTGACCTAAGCCCAATAAAATTAAGTCATTACCCGTGAGAAATCAAATAGGAAGACACAAAATTTCGTAACAGCAAGCACACTCCAAACTAATCACCTGCATGCAAACGACTGTTTACTGTTTGCTAACTTTGACCACACACCCAACATTTTGTCACCATCTCCCGCATTCTTATCACCCTTATTAGTAAGACCCTAAAGTCCATAATAGCTTTGTTAATGTTAATCGTAAAAGACCATACGGCATCTGTGTCGAGCAATTGACACCTCTCCAGAGCACATAAGATTTGGCCGAGCAAGATACCAAGGTAACAATGCGGCTGTAGCTCAATACCTGAAGCTTATCACCGATGTGTAGAGTTGAAGTTTCTGTAATTCGTTGTTTGTGGACAGCAATGAGGTGTGCCGGTATGCGGTTGAATTCAACTTTGACAACTTAAGCCTCCTCGCTTGATACATTGTGAGACGGTATTCATGGTACCATAAGAGCGTTTGACCTACTTGTGTGGAATGCCTCTGGGAAATTTTGGTGCTTAAGCCGTAGTTTTGCCTTACTAATTTCTGGATTGTGGGCTATTCTCTAGGGGGCTAACAGCTCTAACTGTATAATTTCTGAATAGAAGATTATCTTTTATGGGTGACGGTTGCTTTAAAATTATACTTAGTCTGTTGACGCGAAGAATTATACAGCTTGCTTTGCTTCTTGTTTTTATTTGACTGACTGACGAGACGAGCATGTCGTTCACCTGATGGGAAGCGCTACGCCTGCCCATAACAGTCACAAAACCACCCAGAACCCTGGATTGCATATTCCTGCGCGGCGCTGCACTGCGCTCTAAAGTTCTTTTGTGTAGTCTTGTTTTTAAATACAGCATACTACTACACACACAGAGCAGGCCATATACACATGTATAATCATATATCAGTACAAGAAAGATGAGGCATGAAGTCACAAGGTCGCCAATTCAGCGGTAATAAAAGGAAATTGCATGAAACTTCACGTGAACCAAAATGCTTTTAGACATTTGATTATAATATTTTTATCTATAAACCACTTCTCCCTGAAAATAAACAATGCCTTTATCTTCGTATATTCCGATCTACACCAACATTGGAAGTAAGAAGTACTTACATTTTATATAACACTAAAACCATATTTTCTTTGATGTTAACCCTCCTGAAATATATTCAAATATTCGGTGGTTTTAGAAATGATACGTTTATGTTTTATATTTTTTTCTTTTGCTTAGCTTTTTCACATTGTGTCGTTCTTATCGTCTGCGGTGGATATGTTAAGTGTTTAATTACATACCGTAATGGTCGACAAGCTTAAAGTAAGCGAGCTATGGAGCGAGCTATGCTTGGAGTTTCTCCTGAAGGACAGGATCCGTAATGAGGTGATCCGACAGAGAAACCAAGTAAACGAAATAGCGATTAGCAAGCTGAAGTGGCAGTGGATCGGTGACATCTCTAGAAAAACCGATGCGGTCGACGATATCTAGAGTGGAGACCGCGTTTAGGCAAACGTAGTGTATTACGCCCACCGGCAAGATGGAGTGACGACTCGCGGAATACGGCTGGCGAGGACTGGATGAGGAGACCCGAAGATCGGGTTCAGTGGCGTTCACTAGGAGAAGCCTACATTCAGCAGTGGACGAATATAGGCTGATGGTGATGATTATGATTATGAAATACATTGCTACTGGGTAAATACCAATAAGAAGACGATGTACTGTATAACGATAAACTGTACACGAGTCCTAGTGGCAGTTATTTATATAATGGTAAATTTTTAATGAAAGAGCGGAAACTGATATATTTTTTATAGATAATCTAATTACAAACTTGACCTGAATCCTAATTTTGAAAAACTATGAATATAATGTCTATCTAGCTGTTAATCTAGTTTAGAATTATATGTACTATCCAGATCCCTAACTTGAAAATCAGAAAATACGAATACCGTGTTCCCGCAAACTTTCAGACTGATAGAATATACCTGTGGTCCATACTACGTTATAGTTTTAAACCCCATTTACCTTCTTTTAAAAGCCAGGATAAAGCCAGCTCTTCACATTCAAATGTGCCGCATTATTGAAAATCTTGCGATTCGTCCGATTATAGGATGCTCCTCCGACATTGTATTATATTACGTATGTCCAGTTTCAAAAAGAGAAAGCGTCGTGATTGAGGATTTCTATTTCTCTATTAAAGTTTAACCGTAAATAAATTTTATTCAAATGGAATGGAATCGTTCGGAAAACGGTTGTTACAAAAAAGGAGGATCATTGTAGGCTCTGGATAAAAATAACAGTGGAGCGAGAACGACCTGAATTGTTTATCCGTGTCGTAGCCGAATGACATATTTAGTTGATTCGTAGAAAAAACGCGTATGTTTCCAACAAACCTTTATCAAAGAACGTTTAAAAATGAGTAAGTAAGTTAAGTTAAAGTTAAATTGTTAAATTTGATTAGTTTTAGTATTAAAGTTTCCTTTGTTCTGTGGTTTTTCAATAAAGAGTTTATCTATCATAATATTGGTTTGTAAAGGCTATCTCTGAATGTAATCTAATAATTAAATTTAATGAGGAGACAAACAGATCGACGATCGACGATTTACGAAATCTGACGTCAGATTAGGTGGTACAGTAAAGCTCTCTCCACCTAGCTAGACCTATCATTATTTTCCCAGTGTTAATTCATCGGTTATCGGTCGTATTTCCCAATATAATTCGGGAATATTTCGGGTTTTTTCGATGAAATCCCGGCGCGGACGCTCGTAAAAACCGGGATCATCCCGTGCCGTCGATGCTTCGCGCCGATATGAGAGATTCGCCACGGCTTTTATTTGCTGGCGCAATATGTAAGCTTTATAGATAAAAAAAAGCTTCATTGATAGGTAAAAATATTTACCAGAGAAAAACACATTTTCTTTTTGTTACATCCTGTAACCTTTATTTTGTTCCGTACTGTCCTGGAAGGGTTCCCTTAAAGTCCAACGGGAACTATCGGAGATAAAAGGATTTTTTTTTAAAACCCTGACCTGGATAATGTAATAGTAAAGCGGCATGATAATATTATACATAGATCCTGATCTATAAGGACTATAAGGATCGTGATCTCACTAACGCCAGACTTAGAACAAATTGCAAGCTAGCCGTATCCTCGATAGTATCTCCTGTTGTCCCCATCTCCACTTCTTTCTTCTCCATTCTTCATTGTGGAATTCATCGGTTCTCATAACTCCTATCATAATTAAAATCTAATGGTTTACATTACAAAGGCGTTTTTTATAAATTCTTTCCTATTCATTCATCATCGTCAATCGATATCGGCTCACTGCTGGGCACGAGTCTCCCCCCACATTTCTTGAGGAAGATTCGGCCATAATCCGCCATGGGGGCGTAATCCGGATTGGTGGATAATATACCTACCTCCGAATTAATTTTCGGGTATTAAAACTTACGACCCTCTCCTTGCAAGGCGTTCATTCTCCCACTAGGCTACCACAGCATATTCAGTCATAAGATTTTGAAAGCGGAATCTTAATTTAGCCAATGTTTCAACGCAATTTATCTTTAGCGAAAATGGTTGAAGGGAATTCATCTAATCTGAAGTCCCGCTCTCTCCTAACAATTAAACCAACCCGGATCCGCAACCCGAGTAATATTTCAAAATTTTTAAAGTTCAGCTCCTACTACCTTGGCACGGAGACGTTGATTGAAACTCATATATTCCACATTTAATATTGCAACTTGTTTACCCGACCCGTAAATTGAACAGCTTCAAGATTTATAGCTTGAGAAAATCTCTGGTGATTGAAAACTTTCGATGCGAGCGAGCAACAATGCTTGCCAATAAAGCTTAAGAAAATGATGTGCTCAAAATCATATTGACGCTTGTGCTTGGTTACTTTTATGAGTATATACCCTAGCTGCAGTCTGTGGTTGTACCCGCTTTGACAAGTTATCCCTAACGTTGTTCCAGGAGAAAAAAAACCGGCCAAGTGCGATTTGAGTTTATATAATATTTTTTTAATTTTGTTAGGGTGCAAAAAACTTAACTATTCATAGAATAGAATAGAATAGAAAACTCTTTATTGTACACCAGAAACAAAAATAAACACAGCACAGAAAAATTACAATAAGTAAACAAGGGTAGTATAATGGGCGGTCTTATCGCTGAAAGCGATTTCTTCCAGACAACCTCATAATAAACAATAAATCATAATAAAATATCTAAAAAAATGTAAATAAAAAAAATATAAAAAGTAGAATTTTCAGTTTTTGCTCGCAAACTCTTCGAATATTTATTATCAGATTATCAATAGCTACTCAAATTAAATTATTTTTTTGCCATTCTGATCGTGGTTTGGTCTCTCCAAAATACATTCCAAATAGTACATAAATTACTCTCTACTGTTCACAAGACGTGAATGAGCAATGAACTTTTTGAACAATATGAGTACCTACCTAAATAATATGAACCTTCTATTATTTGCTCATGTCTGTCCCCGAAGGCGCTTTTCTTCGTGAAACTTAGGAAACTAGATATATGTAACTTTATAGGTTCGCTTGCTAGTTATTGACAAGTGCTTATATTCTTAGTTTTCTATTTATTCTGCTTTGTGTTAACCCTGATATGAGGTCCTCCTCGACGTATAACTTGTTAGCTCCGGAGGTGAGAACGCATAGGGTTGGCAAGGCCAAATTTTGTTTCAAAGGTCATGTTACATGGCGCACAGTGCAACTGACCAATTGAGCTATAGAAAGTGTGTGCTTTGGACGATTCTTCTATTTTTTTGGTGCCACGCGGAACTTTGCATTGCATAATCTTGCGCGGCACTGCAAAGCGCTCGTCACCCTGAGACATCGTTTCTAAACAGGAACACATAATTATCATTAACTATTTAGTTTATCCAGCTCTGCTAATTTTCCCGGGATTTTCACAGACGAGAAAACTCCAACAGATCAATATTTATACATTCATCATCATCATCATCAACCCATAACATCCCACTGCTGGGCACGGGTCTCTCCTCACGAAAGTGAGGAGAGACCTAGAGGAGGGGTTAGGCCATAATCCACCACGGGGGCCCAGTCCGGATTGGTAGATAACATACCTACCTCCGAAATAATTCTCGGGTATGTATGTGGGTATTCTCACGATGTTTTCCTTCACCGAAAAGCGAGAGATAATTACGTACATATGTTTTACAGAAACACATTGGTACGACCCCGCACTGGGATACATTAAAGTGTCTTTAATTAAAATAAGGTGTTTGAGTCCTTTTCGACAAGTGCAAATTCAATTACTTCATCATAATCATCATCAACCCATACCGGCCTACTGCTGAGCACGGGCCTCCCCTCACTTTAGTGAGGAAGATTAGAGGTAATTCATTATATATATAAGCCATATCTAGCCCACTACGTGATCTGACCCCAATAATCCGGATTTCAGATTCGCCGAATCCAGAATAACAGAAAATAATTCGTTTATACGAACATTACCCATCAGCCCGGGAAATTAGCTGACAAGGTGTCCACAGGTGTCTTCGACGGGAATTAGTTTTTTCCCGGTTCGCCGTTTTCCTGAGGTTTTCCGCTACAATGGTTTTACGTGACTAGGGGCGTGTGGCGATAATTAGCGGAAATCTTGTGGTGTAATCTAATTTTCGTAATTCAATTGGCCGGCTTACGGGTGTTGTTGCGAGGTGGAGGAAATACGTCATGTTTTATTATTATTGGGTTACTGGTACGTTTTTTTAACACGCTTTTATTAGCTTGGTCTGTATGAATCTATGTATATGTAAAGGAATCTTTGAACGTGATTGTCACCGTTTTCAAAACGTCGCGCGTCGGATGAATTTGAAACTTTACACATCAATCAAGCACCGATGACAATACAAAGATAAAACAAAAAAAATGTGAAAGATTTTTGTGTGAATCACCAGTTTTTTTTTATTATTTTACTGAGTGACGAGACAAGCAAGTCGTTCACCTGATGATAAGCGCTACGCCTGTCTATAACAGTCACAGCACCACCCAGAACCCTGCATTGCATAATCCTGCGCGGCACTGCACTGCGCTTGTAACCCTGAGACATCGGTTCTGAAGTCTCATATGCCTAGTAATTTCGCTGGAAACAATGCCCTTCAAACCTGAACATAGCAACGTTTGCACACTACTGCTTGGCGGATGAATATTTGGCGAAGTATTTGCTCTGAGTCTGAGTGTTTGTGGGCCCATGGTCTTCGTAGTTCCTGATTTCCTAGACACAGGGAAACCTAGTTAGGGGCCAGGATCAATGTATGTATGTAAATGTGTGTATGTGTCGTATGTGATTGGGACGCGTTATTTATTTATAATGGAAGTCAGATATGCCCAGTTAACATATTTTCCTAGAAAAACAAGCACGTCTAAATGGAATACAGTATTTTCTGCACAGCATCGATTGACGATTGAATATATTATGAGTAAATAGTTATTTTCTTGGTCTCCATAATACAAAATATTCCAAATATTTTCGCATTTATTTTTGCTTTAAGTCTATTTTTAATTTTTATCTGCCAGTTACAATAGTATCAATTTTCTGCGCAGTTCACCTCGATCCAGCTACTGGAAAGCAGGCACGTAGCGATTTGATAGTGCAGTCACTCCCAAGAGTGTTTGCGTGAGTTTAGTACTATGTTCAAGAGATCTAGATATAGGTTATGCTCCGATGGGCTTCACTTTACTTTCTGTTATGGGGATTGATGTAGAAATTTGTTTGAATTTTTAAGAGTATTCTAAATTAGCTATTATAATTATATATTATATTATCAGCCATGGTCGTCCCACTGCAGGGCAAAGGCCTCCCTACCCTCCTAGCATGCCATCTATAAATGGATTTTCATCAATTGCTAAATTTTTACTCGTTGTATTCAAAGATAACGTATATACGTTTTTATGTCTAATTCTAAGCTAGTAAACAGTAAAAACTGTATTGCAATCGGTTAAGTAGTTTTTATGTGATGTGTAAAAAAAAGAGACAGACAGCCAACATTAGAAAAATAAATTTATTGTTATTCAGTAGCTTATTTTAAGTATCATAATGTGCATTTTTTTGTCTTTTATTTCCTTATTATATACGTATAGAAGATTGCCGGTGATATTGTGAAAGGGGCAGGTAAAGTAGGCAGTGGTGGATACCAGAAAAAAAAAATAGCTTGGAGAAAGTAGCTCTAGAATGGCTTAGAACATTGAATGGATCGAAGAAACCGAATCGTAATTCGATCGATCGTGACTCGATCGAAGAATTCGTAATCGTAAAGGTAACAAAAATATATTTGTAATCTCCAAATTACTTATTACAATTATTTTCTTGGGCAATGAACAGTCAGTAAAAATATCGCTGGAAATAGTCCTAGACTATTTACTGAGTAAGTATGTAAAAAGCGTACCGCTTCAGTAGGAGTTAGGATAGGTCCTAACTCCTATTGAAGCGGTACGCTTGTTAAATACTTGAATAGTCAATAGACTAGAGATTTAATTCGGCAGTGAAGGCTTTGGGCGCTGCCAGTACGAAATATATCGATATTTATCTATTCTAATTATACTAGTCTATGCCCATAAGTTCATGGTAATCAAACACCAAAGCGGGCTGGCGGAAGCGAGACAATGGGAAGCCTTGACAGGCGTGATGATATCACAGTCTAAGAATTATTGAAGGGTCACTTTTAGATACAGTCAAGGTCTTATAGAAGTAACTTTTTTTATTGAAGTAAACCTTCTTTACGCACGCTTGGCTTGGGGAGTAAGCTGGTGAATGCGTTACGAAAAATGTGATCGGGCGAGGCGAACGGAGTTGAGAGGGAGATATAAGTTAGTGAAGATAGAAAGAGAGAGTTTCGTTTCGTATAGTTTATTAAATATCTTCTATGAAAATTGTTTTGGAAATATTTTTTTAGTTTAAGTTCCACTTCTATGTTACTATGTATCCCAACACACGTGTCGTTTTTTATTTAACACTAGCAGCACCCTGCGGTTTCACCCGCGATATCTATCGCGATATCCCACAGGAACCGTACATTTTTACGGGATAAAAAGTATTCCAGGACCTAAAGTGTTTGTTTACTAAATTCCATCAAAATCCGTTTTGTCGTTTTGGCGTGAAAGAACAAGAGAGGAGGATATATTTTAACTCGTTAAAATTAACGGCTCCTGGGTGAAACCGCGGGGTTCCGCTCGTAATATTATAATCTATATTTCTCAGAAATAATGTAGCAATGGAATGGTAAAAAAATATCGAAATCGGCCCAGTAGTTTTTGAGTATCGTATAAAATACATAAATAAAAATCTTTCCTCTTCGTAATATTATTAGTGGAGATTGTGTTCGTAATTATCACCCGCTTTTCGGTAAAGGAAAACATTGTAAGGATACCCTAAGGTCCAAAAATGATTTCAGAGATATGTGATCGGCAAATCCGGAGCGGGCCTCCGTGACGGACTTGGCCTAACCCTCCTCATGCAAATGAGGCGAGACCCGTGCTCAGCCGTGGGCGGATATGTGTTGGGACGATGATAATGATGATGGTAGATACAACTAGCTTGATTTTCCCGCGACTTCTTACGTGTGGACTCATATGTCACAAAAACCATTGTCGCCAATATCTGTAATAACGTGCGACATCGATAGTTTTTAGAGGTAGGCCTCTTTTGTAAAATTTAGCACTGTATTTGCACAGCAGTAATGTGCAAACAATACTTTGTTTCGGTTTATAGGGCACTGTTTCCAGCAAAATCAATGAGCACATGAGACTTTAGAACTAATGTCTCAGGATGACGAGCGCAGTGAAGTGCCGCATAAGATTATGCAAGCGTGTCGAGCTTACCACCTGGTGAAAGACATGCTTGTTTCGTCACTTACTTACTTGGTTATATAAAAGAAGTGCTGTCTAACAAAAAGTAAGGCATAAAGCCAACCAACATGAAAATAAACGTCGTATTCTCTCCGTATTTTTACAAAAGACAATACGGCTGACCTTAGATTAGTTAAATGTTTTATACGTCACTGGGCACTTTATGTCCGTCATTAAACTTGTAAGGGCTATGTCTGAGCGCAAGCAGCGGAGGGTTACATTATAGCTAGTACGTATCTACGGATTGTGGTATATGTTATTTGGGGGTTTTTTGAACCTAGAGAGATAGAGTTAAAATAGGTATTAACGTGTGCGTAATTGGCAGTATAGCCCTGGTGGGGCGATGAATGTTTTTTAATACAAATACACCTCACAAACCCAAAATATATAATAATTAATAATAGTTATCAATATATGTGGGCGACAGACTTTTTTTGTAACAATATTCGAATTTAGTTTCTTTTCTTTTTAATAGTGTAAACATCATAAGTGAAAAATAGTGTTTTGTTTTCGAGTTTTTGTTTCGTACGCTGGACAATATAGTAATCGCATATGAGAAATATCGTTTTTTTTTACGTCGTCTCTCACAATATAATTATGAAAAAGTAGAGCATAGCTTCACTTAAATACACTATTAATCGCTAAAATTACACATTTAATTAATTTCACCAGTCTGCGAAAAGCCCAATAAAAGACCACAGACGTAATTATCTGGACATAATAACTACTGTGTAAAATAATCATGTAAGCGTGGTATTATTGGGGATGTATGATTGTGGTGTTATCCATATCCTAAATTCGGATATGCGAGGAAAAATTACATATCCGAAATAAAAGTTAGGAAAGGTTTGACATTAGAAATAAATAACAGATTAATCATCTGATAAAATGCCGATGGAAAAAAAGATAAAAAAAATGTTTGAAAAAGTCGGTTGGACGATGGATGTGTCACTGTCAAACTCAAACTCAAATCATTTATTGTAAATAGGCAAAATATTGCACTTTTACACGTCAAAAATAATATCTTATACATAAGTATAGAAATACAAAAAAATAAGTCAATATATTATGATCTACGAAACTAATGATTATTATCTAATTATGGTTTGAATTAGAAAA
The DNA here is from genome assembly GCA_912999815.1 of Campaea margaritaria. Lineage (NCBI taxonomy): Eukaryota > Metazoa > Arthropoda > Insecta > Lepidoptera > Geometridae > Campaea > Campaea margaritaria. Next base: position 12,162,499 of record OU538790.1, read on the forward strand.
AGGATATTTCCCTTTCAAATGGTGACACATGCCTGAATCTCGCACAGGAAAAGGAAAACTCCATTGACTCTACCAGAGCTTCGGAAATACGCCCGTTAGAGAAGATAGTACCAAGAAACTCTACAGACATGTCATTTTTTAAATTTTTGTCATTCTATTATTTTTTTAAAGCCATAATATACAATATAAAAATAAATTATTCTATTGACAAAGTGAAAAATGTGTCACTGTCAGAGTGGTTACATTCCTATAGAAGAAAATAAATTATAAATATCTCTATTTTATATCCTGTTCTAAGTTTGGGCTGAGCTGTGAGTAGTAATGCTATGAAGTTTGGTTCATGTGGAACCATGGTCCTCGTAGTTGGAGGAAATGTTAGTTACGGGGCAGGATCTATTAACTGTGGCGTATAACATTACAAGTATAGCTCTGAGTCTGGGTGTTTGAAGGACCATGGTCCTTGTAGTTTCTGATTACCTAGATACAAGAAATCTTAGACGGGGGTCCTGTGATCGCGGCCTATACAAATGCTATTAACCATATCAAAAAATAACACTATCCGGATATCCAATTGTTTTATCCGTATCCATATCCGAAATGCAAAATACATAGCATCCCTAGCTGTTATTATTATAGGAGGGTTGAATATTTGAATGGTATTAGAGTCAACTAAACGATGGGTCACCGAAAACATTATTTGTTGAGGCTAATTTACGTTAATATTAAAATGGGTTAATTTTATGTTTGGAAGGTTGGAAATGCGTCACGATGTTAGCAGTGTCCTGTGGCTCAGTGGCTGTGGTTCTTTTCTAAACGGTTTATTTTATACCCAATAATTTATATGTCGAAACAAACAATAAATGACTATGAATATATAAAACGGTCCTACAAATAAAATATCAAGTTCTGCTGTTAAAAAAATCAACAGTCTTGTAGTTACCCACAAACAAAATAATTTTCAAAAAGTTTTCAGGAAATTAATAAGTGACGCGATACACACACACACCTATACTAATATTATTATAAATACCTACAACTATAAAGACAGCTTTTTATATAAAATATCCCTTGTATACATATACAAGGGATATTTTCACTATAATGTCCCAGGCCTCAGGTGCCGACTATACACAGAGGAGTTTTTCTGTAACGAGGCAACCCTGCTCACAGTGGATGTCCCTTGTGCTATGAGGGAGAACAGCTACTCTTGCTACGGCGAAGTTCGATACTAACCGTGTCATTATAAACGAAGTTTGATTTCTAAGTTTATAATTATAAATGAAGTTCGCTGATGGTGTAATTATCAATGAAGTTCGATAGTGGTGTAATTATCAATGAAGTTCGATTGTTGTATAATTATCAATGAATTTCGATTAAATTTTCTATTTGTTTTTTGATTAATGTGCAATAATTATACTGCTGATCGAATGAGGCAGTGGAATTTACAAGAAAATATATTTACAGATCTAGGTTATTAATCTAGCACAAATCTAGTGTTGTACTTTCTCCACTGCAGGCTTCCAGATACTGTGTCCCATCCGTCTATTAGCAGTAACAATATACTAACACGTTTTTACCTCGAGGGCCAGCCCTTGCGAGTTCACGGGATTACGTCACTCGCTATTCTTGTTAGTGACAACCCTAGCTATTTTGTAGGTAGTTTTATGAAGTTTTTTACATCTCTGGGAATTTCAACAATTACGTTTCCGAGGATGAACCTTCGGGATACATCTAACTGGTGTTTTGTCTGCAGTTTTGCTTGCGGTCGGTTTGAATTATTACCTTTTTAAGTGGAGCTATTTGTTCAACTTTATTACTTTGGGCAGGGATTTTGACGTTACTTCTTCCTGCGGCCATTGTCTGATTTTCCTTTCGCACTGATGTACCAGTTGTCCCAAGTTGTACCATGTGGCCGCGGAAGTCCACTCTCGCACCCGTAGCCCCGATAACAAAGGCGTCCCGGTGGAACACCCTGGGATTTAGTGGGTATACCTGTCAGTCTAGCTGGCGGGGGAGTCCCACATAACCACCCGGTCCTCACCCGGGTCTGGTGGTATGCGTAAAGCATTCCTCAGGAAAAAAAAAGAGAAGTTGTACCATGTAGTACCATAAATGGTACAACTGGTCTTGTACCATTAATTGTACAACTTTATAGATTTGACTTGTGTCATTGGCACTCTGGTACGATTTCGTGATTTGTTCCACTTGTACCATGGTCCGGGCAAAACCAATTTTGCTTTTCTGTATCAAATTATGCAGCTATATAGTAGAAAAGCGGGCACGTACCAATGTGTTTCTGTAAAACATATGTACGTAATTATCACTCGCTTTTCGGTGAAGGAAAACATCGTGAGAAAACCCACATACCTACCCGAGGATTATTTCGGAGGTAGGTATGTTATCCACCAATCCTTACTGGGCCCCCGTGGTGGATTATGGCCTAACCCTCCTCACGAAAGTGAGGAGAGACCCGTGCCCAGCAGTGGGATGTTATGGGTTGATGATGATAGTAGAAAAAGGATCCACTTATGTCCTTCACCGTTCAATAGGTACAGTCAACACCAAAAGTATAAAAATGTCATAACTCCCTGTCCTTCACTAAATCCTGTTCAATAGAAAGGAAGAAACCTTGACATTTTTAAGAACTTTTTTAGCTTTTAACTTTTAATGTTGACTTCTAAAACACATATTGCTAAATCACAATAGCTCCCCTCTTTGTAAATTATTTTTATGAGCAAACACATCGGCTGCTGATAGTATCAGCAGATGAATGTAAGCACTTACCTGGCGAGGCGCCGCGCCTGCCTTGTCAAACATTCTGGAGACAGGAGATTAGCGATTTTTGTTTTTATTTTAACAAGTTTTTTTTTGTATTCTATTTTCCGTTTTCTGCGTTCTTCTTAACACTTTGATTGCTGAGCCGATTTTTTTGCCCAGCCACGGGTGCGGATCTGCAAACATCATGGTGTTTTCCCATACAAAACACCACAGTTGTGTTTGCAGCAGGGAACGTGTTAAACGAGCTAACCAAAGGACCGTGCAAGCTCACGTTTATCTCCCCCTGCCAGAGTCATATTTTAATTATAATGATAATGGTAACTTTCCATTTCGTTTTTGACGTGACAACATCTAATAAAACGTTGAACGCCGGCTGCACGCACGAAAAAGTTGACACATTGTCCTGTAACTTTCATTGTACGCTTACGCCGCATCTATCTCTCTTCTCTTCTTGACAGGTTAATTATTCTTGCATTTGAAAAATCTGATTACTAGTATAATTTAAAGTATTTATTCTTTTATTATTACAAAAATGATTCAATGTTATTCATAAAAGTATGCAATAATTTCATCAATGTTTTGCTATGACGTTGTCACGTGAAAATATCGTCCGTAAACCAACTTTACAACCAATTTTTTTTTAGCTTTACAATAAGCACAGATAGAACAATTGTACTAAAAAGACTTCCTTTTCATAGCTCCAACCTGAGAATGTGTCACAGGCATCAGTAAGCCTTTCTGCAAGATTACTTTCTGCTACACCGTGATACTGCGTATAGATAAGCTCTATTTCAGGGTATGAAAATTAACTGTGTGAAACGTAATAGCCGCATCTTAGTACCTATATTCACGCAAAAGAAAATTTAGGTTTACCTTTGTAGAGTCTAAATACATACGTACAAACATACCGGGCCAAATCATAACCCTCCTTTTTGCTTAGCTATAAGATCTCTGTCGGTTAAACAATCAAAAACAAAACAGCCGGTACTTTTCAAAAGGTTCACCTACTATTAAACAAATTAACGCTTTTATTTCAAAATTGGTCAACATTGATCTAGCTCAGGTACCGGCGCCTGCATTTAGATAAAAAACATCCCCTTTTAGGGTTCCGTATCGGATGAGTTCAAACGGAACTGAGTTCTTCTAGAACCCGCAACCTAACGTTACACAGTCGGGTCATCACATCACCATATAAGCCACGGAGCGGTTAAAAAGTTTTGAACACTTTTAAATTTTACCTATAACTGACTTCTATCATACTTGCCAGGTTACACAACACTTTAAACTCAAAACTCAAATCGTTTATTGCAAATAGGCAAAAATAATGCACTTTTATAAATCAAACAGAAATCAGAAAAATAAAAAATAATTATTATGATAAACTAACGAGTAACTGTTTATGGTTTGAGTTGGAAAAAGGAAATGTCCTCTTCAAGTGGTGATTCATGACTGAATCTCACACAGGAAAAGTAGAGTCTATTAACTCTATCAGTGCTTCGGAAATACGTCCGTCAGAGAAGAAGAATAAATTTTATATTAAAAGTCATCATTATCACAATTATTTATAATTAATCCCATTTGGAGATGCTAAATAAAACAAAAAACCGATATCATTATGTACTAAAAATAAAAAAAAAACTTCATAATATGCCATATTGTTTCCGATTATATACGGAACCCTAGCGCGAGTCAGGATTATTCATGCATGGCCGCTTTTTTGTTGTCCCTGTTAATTCTGTCGGAATGTATTAACATACGCAGGGGGTGCATGGGGGTGAAAAAAATGAGTAAATTACAGCTTTTGTGATAACGCACGTATTTTGTTTCAATAAGTATTAATTTGGTATATTTTTTGTTTATTTGTGTTTTGAGTATACTAGGTTTTTGTTACCTGTTAGTTTTTACCCGATTGCCAAAAGGACTGTTATGTTCTAAGTAGATAATACAAATAAAATATTATAATTAAAACCCAAAACCCGACTGTGAGCAAAACCAAGACGTGAAATGTAGTCGGAGGCATAAAGGAAAGGCGTGGGAGGAAATGGTGATCCCTTTCATTTCAAGTTTTTATTTATTTACAGTTTAAAATAGTAAGTTCACAGTAACAATCACAACGCTAAAGATTTTAGGATATAACTGCAATGCCTACAACTGCATTTCACGGTTCAGTTTTGCTCACAATCTGGTATTCATTTTGTTTTGTGTCTGTCCATCGTTAAGTTATTTGCATTTTTACTAACTATTATTTTTATAATTTGGATTTATGCAAAGTAACGCCTGATTCAATTAACCATCTCGATAACAAGATATATATTTTGCAACAATAAAATGGTCACTTTCATTTATAATTAATCCTTAAAAAATAAACAAAAAGTTATTTGTAGCTAAGCGTCGTGTGAGTGAGGAATTAAAAATGGAGACTAAAGCAAATTTAAAAAATTGATACGGTCTTAGATAAATATTTAGCTAAGACAAAAGTTATGCATTCTGTCAAAAATTCAGTATCCACAACAATTTATTCAAGAGGAAGAGTAACAGATGATGAATAGACGAAGAGACACTTCCACCTAATTCTTCGCCATGAATATTTAACGACAAAAGTGAACGCGTCTATTGTGCAAGTTTTTTTTGGCCACTTGTTTCTTGACGATAAATTAACAAGTTGGAGCCCTTTGTATAGTTGAATACTGGGATGATATAAACAGTAGGGGCAGAAGTTGTGTTTTTCTATCAAGCTTTTAGCGTTGAACATAGATGGCGCTGCTTTATGAAAGATTTTTACTGGCTGTCAAGTGAAAAAGGCAAATTTTGAAGTCGACAATAATTCAAAAAAATTAATACTCAAAAGTTTATAATTTTCTATCAAGTGGTAACGTTACGATAAGACATCATTGTATTTGGTATAACATAGAGAATTAAATGTGTATCAAATAATTTTGTCAATGACAGATATAATGCTTTAACATAAGCGCTTGTCGCACTGAGACTTTGTTTTAAATTTTTGTAATAATCTGCGACAGGTTAAAGATTAAAAAAATATGTTGTAGATAAAAATATAAGTGATTGGGCACTATCACTGATCATAACTTCACCACCTTCACAATCACAATCACAATTACAATCTCCTTCACAATCTCACGTAAACACACACTGACAAATTGCAAGAGCCCATACTGCCCGCACTGTCGCGGTGGAAGGGTTGTGTCGCTTTCATATAATCGCAAAAACTTTGCAAAAGTTTAAGCGCAGTTATTTACGGGCCCTGAACGGCGCGGCAAGGTTTTAATTCTGTAAGTTTGTCATAAACAACTTTAAAGCTACGTTGAAAAAGGAAGGTGTAAACATTTTTTTTCGTTTTATTGTCGCTTTTATCAGATTCTGATTATAGAGACGGTGTTTAGTATGTGTACAAAGTGTGTTATGGAAAAGGTTCGTGTTAATATAATGTATACTGAATTAATAGTATATTTGAATCATTATTTGGTAAATCGAATGAATCGATTTTGATTAAGGTGAAAAATATATCAATGCAGCGTGGAGTGCGGCGCACCGGTTATCGCTTTATCAGTTTAATAGTTTTATTTATATTAGTACTAAAATATTGTCTCCTTCCAATAAACATTTGAATGTTTGACGGTTAACAGCGTTGAATGGAGGCAAGCTGAATTAATATTTCGTCACGAAATTCCCGTGATACATCATATTATAATATGTCGAAACAATAAAGCTCAGCTTACACACTTATCTCGTTTTTAAGAGCATTTGACAATTGAATAAAATATTCAATATGTCATATCTGTAGATATCATTCTCCAATGAGAGTAGAAAACTTATAGAGGGGACATACTGTGCTAATTTCTTCACTTATTTATGTGATTCACATCCATAATTTAACGTTTGTAGCAGGTGCATCATGAGCTTTAATTATAATAATAATCACGTAAATTTGAAAAATGGGCTTGGTTATTTGATTAGTTAGTTTTGACTGACATTTAACATAATTTACAAATGATGTGTCACGTGTTACGCATTGAACATAAATGGTATCATAATATTAAATCGATAATTAGATATTAAATTATTGAAAACTCACATTAATTTCTCTGTCGGTATTATTTCGATTTAATTATTATTGGAACAACACTCTCTATAGGCCGCTGAAGATCGGGCTAAGTGGCATGTACTAGGAGAGGCCTTCGATACTTTCAACCCACTTTAATTTTACGTGGCAAAGCTTCTTCCTTCCTTCCTTGGTGGCAAACCAAACTGTCAAGTCCCCGCCGCATCTGGCATCACCACAGAGTATCGCAGCTAGAGATGCATCTTGGCACGGCGAATCGACAATCGCCGGTATCAATACATAAATGCAGTCATGCCTTTATCCCGTTGGGGCAGGCAGAAACTACATCTCTCTACATTCTACGAATCTGACACGCCTCTTTTGCTTCTTTCACTTTCATGAGTCCTTTCATACATGAGAACACAATACGAATATGGCTCTCAGCATAGAAACACATTGTACCTGCATAAAGATAACTGAAGACAAGGTAACAGCACACGGTCCATTATTATACCTCTACTGGGCTAAGACTTCGATGCTTCCTATCTATGAATATATAGTATTCTTTATTGTTTGGAACCAGTTTCATTTTATAGGGGCTGGGGCACAGATTAAATATTAGTCACTTCATAATGGTCTTGGTACCTATAATGTGATAATCTTTGAGCTCTAAACGGTATTTCCTCTGTGTCGTCATTGAAGATGATAATATGATTAATGATAAAATTTGTTTAGTGACACAATTTTGTATATTTAAATGTTTTGAACAGGTTAAAACTACACAAAAATTAAAAAAAAAACAACAAAAGTTGAATGGCCTCCGTGGCGTAGTGGGTGATGAGCTGAGTACGAAGTGTGAGGATGCGGGTTTGATTCCCGCACAGGGCAAAGATTTGTGTAAAACACAAGTATTTGCTCTGAGTCTGGGTGTTTGTAGGACCATGGTCTTCATAGTTCCTGATTCCCTAGATACAGAGAATCCTAGTCAAGGGTTAGGAACTATGAATGTGATCGTGACTCGTCATTTATTTGAAAGGGTTCTCTATGGTAAAAATAGGCAATGCACCGAAAATGCCCCTGGCATTGCGAATGTCCATAGGCAGAAGACCACTTTTTTTTTTTTAGTTGACTGTTTAATCAGCCGAGCTGTTACAGTGCCCATACCAGTTCCAGTGCCACTCATAACTTTGCATTGCATAACCTTGCGCGGCACTGCACTGCACTCATCACCCTGAGACATCGGCTTTAAAGTCTCACAAGCCCAGTAATTTCACTGGAAACAGTGCCCTTCAAAACGGAACACAGTATAGTTTGCTCAATACTGCTTGGCGGATGAATAACATCACGTTAAAACTTATAATGAGGTAGACCAAATGCTACATTTAACAGACTTTAAAAAGGAGGGGGTTCTTAATTCGAATATTTGTTATATTTTTATAAAAGAAAAATCTAGCAACGAGTTCAAACGAGTTAAACTTCTAAACTCATTTTGAAAACACTAATAGTTTTCCAACATTTTTACTGTATTCTGTTCCGCATTTCCACATTAGCAATCAAAGCTTTTGAACAACAACTGAACTACTCTTTTTACTTCGCTACTCGAAAACAGCGTATTTACTCTGAAAACCCTTGAAAAGTGGAGTTAAACAGAAAGTTGCGGAACTCTTAAAGCATTGGAAAATCTCTTCTACTTGAAAAACTGTGCATAAACAGAGCTTGAACTTGATGAAAGCTCGCAGTTACAGTACACTGTTGTAAGAAGTTTATTTTTACTCGCAGCGCCCCGCGGTATCACCCACTTTAGCTATTATCCCGCAAGAACAGTTACATTTTACTTTTTACGAGGTAAAAAAGTATTATCTGTTCTATTCCAGGACCTCAAGTGTTTATATACCAAATTTCGTCAAAACCCGTTTAGCCGTTTCAGCGTGAAGAGAAGACAAACATACAAACTTTCGTATGTACAAGTATACCATTTTTTTTTTATTTGACTGAGCGACGAGACGAGCTTATCGTTCACCTGATGGTAAGCGCTACGCCTGCCCATGACAGACACAGCACCAACCAGAATACTGCGTTGCATAATCCTGCGCGGCGCTGCGCTGGTTATCCTGAGACATCGGCCTAAAGTCTCATATGCCCAGTAATATTAGTAAGATTAATTAATTTCACAATCCTTTATTCGTTCTGTAAATAAAAACTGTAGGAACAACGTTGCAGAATAAAAAACAAAACAGCTAATAGACCCCAAATTAAGTTGACATTTAATTAGTTATAAAACCTCCACCTTTTTTGAAGTCGATTAAAAACCTAATCTTTCACAAAAAAGATCTAATTTCGGTCCTTATTTAGCCAGTCTAGATTCGCAAAAGTCTAGAAACTACTTTTAATATCAATTCATCTCAGATACGACACTCCATAACTAAAATACTGTCTTTGGTATTCCGTGCTTCAAGTTTATTACTTTAAGCTGCGGAATGAGAGGTCCAAGGAGTCTGGAGTGCCTAGGTATTTCGTGCATTGCGCGGTCGGCTCAAAGGGTCGCCGGGGGCTTCAATCATATAGCCATGGAGCAGACTTTTGAAGGATTTGTTTAAATATTTATAGCGAACTCTAAAGTCTTATGATCTCAGTGGAAAGCAGTACACAAACTCCCTGACACCCTCTACTGGTTTCTGGAAGTCCAGACCAATAGGCTGTGTAGGGTCCATACGTGGTAGTGTCACATCCTTTCCACCTTGTCTCATTCCCACAAAGAACATCAATCAGTCTTTTACTCATCATCTCGCATGCTTCCTCAATCTTATCTTTTATGCCTCTTCTAACATTCTTTTTCACTTTAAACTTTTTCTTTCACTTTTCTGCTTATCCTATTACTTAATAAATCATAGTTACACCATCCTTTAAGGAATTTCGTGTTTAATGACTGGGCATTGCGGTCGGCCTAGAGACGCGATGGTTGCCTAAGCTTCCAGGATGCTAAATTTAATGCCTGACAGGCTTAGAGTACCTAGGTTACCTAGATATTCTATTTTCATAAGTCAAAGGGCCTAGGGTACCTAGGCTCTAGAGAGCTCTAGAGTAAGGCTTGAGGTGTTAGATGTGGATTGCGTTAATTAACTACTATCTTAATATTAGGGCTCTTCTAATTTCATTTAGTGTTTGATCAAGCACTGGTAGATGGAGTTTCCTTTTCCTGTGCGAGATTCAGGCATGAGTCACCACTTGAAATGGAAAATTCCTTTTTACACACTCAAACCATAATCAGGTAGTCATGAGTTTAGTAGATCATATTTGATTCTTTTTTTTTTGTATGTATTTGAGACGAAAGGGTTTGACTTGTAAAGGCGCATTGTTTTGCCTAATAAATGAATTGAGTTTTGAGTTCAATGCTTCTAAATTTTTACAACCATTAGATTATATTTGAAAACAACATAAAATTAATGAATATGAATAAATGTCAAAGCGGTGGTAGCCTAGTGGGAGAACGTCCACCTTCCAATCGGAAGGTCGTGAGTTCAAATCGCAGTGCATGCATGTACCAATGTGTTTCTTTAAAACATATGTACGTAATTATCACTCGCTTTCCGGTGAAGGTGAAAGCATCATGAGGAAACCCATATACCTACCCGAGAATTATTTCGGAGGTAGATATGTTATCCACCAATCTGGACCGGGTCCCCGTGGTGGACTATGGCCTAACCCTCATGAAAGTGAGGGGAGACCCGTGCTCAGCAGTGGGACGTTATGGTTTGATGATGATGAAATGTCAAAATACCGCACACATGACAGAACGTCGCATCAGAGAAACACCGACAGCAAGATAATTAAAAGTACGCAACTAATTAACATTTTCATCAAAATTCAGCTTTTTTACGAAGTCTAATATTTATTGCTAGGGCAAGCCGCATATAGCTTATATGAAGTCACTGTTGCGGGGCTGAGAATCGAAGCCCAACTTTGTATTGCAAAGCGCAGAAATTACCACCCGACCACCATCTCTCTTCTCTCCGTAGTGGGTTAATAAAACATTACAAGAAACAAATCGAACCTTACAACAGTTGGTCCATAACTAACCATCTCCATGAAATAAAAATTCCCACTGTCCGTGGAAGGCTTGCCAAGTATGGATTAAGGCCCAGCGCACACGAAGAGTTTCGAGTCTCCCAACCGTGGACAAACGAGACGAGACGAAAACGAGACTTACAATTCGGATTTCAACTTTTTTTGTTGTCCGTTATATTGACATTTCACCATAGTTTTACCTGATGATAAGCGATGCGGCACACAAATATTTATAAATAAAACCTCTATGCGGCAACCTCACGCTTCAGAGTCACCCGCGGAGGCCATCAAGAAGAAACAACCGAAGAAAAAGGTTTGTTAGGTCTCAGTGTGCGAAGAACCTTACCCGTTAGGTAAAGCTTGCCAAGACTCGAGTAATATTGAGTAAAGGAACATATTTCGCGATCTGCCAAACCAAACTGTCTATAGGTGCCTAGTTGTGCTTTTGCCAATTCTTTTGTGAGAACCCACTGCTTGAAAAAGCTAGATTAATTTTGGTTCGTAACAAGCAATATGAAGGAAGATTGGATGTGGGCGACTTTGATTCATAATTAAATGCAATATTATGTTACAGCAGGAATTTATTTTGTGTATATTTGAAATATTGTGTTCAAAGTAAACTGTTTTAATTGAAACTTCGTGATCATTATGCACAGAGAGACCCCATTCGCGGTTTTTATTTTTCAAAATACTAGCTGCGCCCCGCGGTTTCACTCGCGTAATGACCCGCTCCCGTGAAAATACGAGGATAAAATTTAGCCTATGCTACTTGCTGATAATGTAGCTTACCATTGGTGAAAGAATTTTTAAAATTGTTTAAGTAGTTCACGCGTGGAAGCGATACAAACAAAAGAACAAACAGACTCTTAGTCGCATTTATAATATTAGTTAGGATATACTAGCTGCACTACGCCGTTTCACCCGTGTAGTTCCCGTTCCCGCAGGAATACTAGAATAAAAAGTAGCCTTCGTTACTCGCTGATAACGTAGCTTTTAATTGGGGAAAGAATCTTTAAAATCGCTTTAGCGGTTTAGGCGTGAATGCGTCACAAACAAACAAACTCACATTCGCATTTATTATTTTAGTTCGGACTAGGATAGTAAGATAGTATAGTGAAACCCTATGATTAAAAACACTCATTAAAACCATAACCCACTAAATATTTTTATTATTATTTGATGTCGCTCAACTGATGGTAAGCGCTACGCCTGCCCATAACAGTCACAGCACCACCCAAAACCCTGCATTGCATAACCCTGCGCGGCACTGCACTGCGCTCGTCACCCTGAGACATCGGCTCTAAAGTGTCATATGCCCAGTAATTTCGCTGGAAACAGTGCCCTTCAAACTGGAACACGGTGATGTTTGCACACTACTGCTTGGCGGATGAATATCTGGCTAAGCTGTGGCACTTTTTAGGCGGTCTCTTGCAGAAGAGGCCTCCCACTAGTAAATAACTACGCTACTAAATAATTTCACTAGCCTTGTTATAGTTACATTTATGGTGGTGTTCGCACGTGATTTCCCACCACAATCCACACGTCTGCACCACACGGTTGTATTTGAGTATCCGTATAATACAATGGCTGTGGTTACACCCGTTCTACCAAACTAACATCTGAATTGTGCCGCAAATTGAATTAATTGTGGTTTTTAACAGACTATAAGATAGCTATATCGAAATTTATTAAATCACTAGCTGTGCCCTGCCACGCTTCGCTGTGGCACATTCGCACATTCGCTGATATGTCACTGATGAAAAAAATAGATAAAAACAATCCTTGATGCGGATTATATATCATGCTAAAATTTCAGCTCGATCGGTGCAGAACTTTTTGAGTTTTTGAAGCGTACACAAACCAACATAACATTTATATATATATATATATATAGATTATATCTTTTTTTACTATATTGATAAACACTCAAATCGTCAGGTTGACTGTTTATTGACATATTTGTGCGATACGGTGCATTATTGCTGAATACTTCAACATAAAAACGAAAAGAATGATTTACGGTTGGCGCGATATACAGTTTGGTTTATATAAGTGAGCCAGGGTAGCTCTAACAACGAAGAAACTGTTTGAAATTTAAATTTCCCGCCATAACAGAAACGGACCACCTTAAACAAAATCTTGTTACTAAAGATTTAGATATTCTAATTTTCTTAACTAAACAACATAAACTGTAGTTTACGTCACAGAGTAATATACAACGCAAATTCTGTAAACCAATAATCTTAAAGCCCTAGATAACGTCGGAAGGCGCTTTAGGAGACAAAGGTTATGATATTGACAATCTACTAAATCAACTAATATTATGGCTTAGTGGAAATACACGCCCTTTGTAGAAGGTCCATAAAGTAGATTAGATATTGTCAATTATTTTAGTTGCCTAGAAACAGAATAGATAAGATAAACTTATGCCAGGAACTGTGGCAATAGACAAATAAGCATAAGTTCTTGTGGCACTGTAACTGTTATGGGCAGGCGTAGCGCTTACCATCAGATGAACGAGTTGCTCATCTCGTAACTTAGTCAGATAATAATATTATAGCGATTTGCATCCACATTTATAATCCGAACAGCGGAGGAGTGGAACACCTTGCCAGAGTCTGTGTTTCCCGAAAACTATAATCTGAAAGTCTTCAAGTCGAGAGTGAATAGGTATCTTCTGGGCAAGCATGCTCCATCCTCGACCGTGTTGACACTTACCACCAGGTGAGACTGCGGTCAAATGCTTGCCTATTCTGCAATAAAATTCTATAATCTAAAGTTTCATTCAAGCGGTGGTAGCCTAGTGGGAAAACGTCCGCCTTCCAATCAGAAGGTCGTGAGTTCAAATCCCAGTGCGGGCACGTACCAATGTGTTTCTGTAAAACATATGTAGGTAATTATCACTCGCTTTTCGGTGAAGGAAAACATCGTGAGGAAACCCACATACCTACCCGAGAATTATTTCGGAGGTAGGTATGTTATCCACCAATCCGGACTTGGCCCCCGTGGTGGATTATGGCCTAACCCTCCTCACAAAAGTGAGGAGAGACCCGTGCCCAGCAGTGGGACGTTATGGGTTGATGATGAAAGTTTCATTTCAAAAAATATTCAGATTTGCATCTATACATACGGTTTGAAAATTGTATCTTCTCGTCAAATTAAACCGCATCTTCGCTTCCTACTAGGCAGGTGAGATAACGTCAAACGCAAGTCTATTCACCAACAAAAATCAAAGAACCAAGCTCGAATCGCTAAACGAGTCTTACAAGGGTAACTTCACAGTTCATACCACCCGGAGTACATAGTCTAAGTAAATTACCGGATTTATGAACCTTATTCATGGCCGGACGGCCCCAGTGCAATAAGGAAGCGTGAAGATATAACATAAAACAATACCGGTTTTACTTGAAGTATTATAATGCAATCGAATAACCTGCCCGCCCAGATGCGCAAAACGTGATTTGACAATTATGCACTACGTTATGGCTGAATATGAATTCAAAATCTTTTGGCTTGTTCACTATTTTGTTCTACGACACTCGTCCTAAAGGGACGCAACATAGAAATTGGAACTTACCAATTTATCGTGCGTTGTAGCGACCCATAACTTTTTTTTAAATTTTCCAATAAATTCTGTATATTTATCTCCGATTTTCTTTTTGTTCCGTTTTAATTAAAGTCAGCCGCAAAAATAACTTAGATAGTTCAATATAAATTTGCCGTCTAAATTGTAGTCCTAATGTACTGTAGTTACTAGTTACAGTGAAACTTGGTTAAGTGGGACCTGCATAAGTGAGAAACCACCATAACTGGAACTCATGCTGAGGTCCCAACACTTATACCTGTATATCTGAGACACTGGGTAAGTGGAATACCTCTATAAGTGAAACGACATTGCAGGTCCCTTGATGTCTCACTTAACCAGGTTTCACTGTACTATCAAACGACCGCAAAACAGAGCAGCTACATACAATAAAATAAACTTAGGAAATAAAATAATTGTCATACAATACCTTCGAAGAATCAACATTAAGTCATTCAGCCAACAAAACAACTTCACAACACACAATAAGTCGGTTCACAGAAAAAAAAGTAGACATTTTATTTCTCCTCGTTGTTTGCGTCGCGTATTCTTAACGAGATGCTCCAAGCAGGCACACGCAGTACTTAGCCACTCATTAGCAGAAGCGACGTGCGACACTTGAAAATACACTTTAAAATGACGAAATGACTACTTTGAACCTTACGCCGTCGACATAACGGCGCAAGGTGTCAGCGCTTTAGTCCTTGTCGTGCGTTTTCCCAATGGTGAATGGGGGGGACTATATTATACGTATTGTCTCACGTTACACGCTTGGAACAACACTGGTTTGAGAAGTGCTTTCAAGGAGTATTTGTTAATGTGTATCGCAAAACTGTAAAGCTTACCTTTTTTACGAGAATTCAACAGACTTCTTCTGGCTTAGGTGTCATTTACTGAAAACTCATATAAGGTTTCAAACAAAGATGGTCACTAACATTAGTTTTCTCATTGAAAACGGGATATTTACCAGTATATACTTTTTTTTGCGTTCCAGATATTTCGCCTGCAAGCGTCACGATCACAGGTAAACTGCCCGACTGACTGTTTACTGGCACTTGAGAACTACTGCTGGATTTCCAGCGAATTTACTGGGCATATGAGACTTTAGAGCCGATGTCTCAGGGTGACGAGCAGTGCAGTGCCGCGCAGGATTATGCAATGCAAAGTTCTGGGTGGCACTGTAACAGTTATGGGCAGGCGTAGCGCTTACCGTGAGGTGAACGACTTGCTCGCCTCGCCAATCAGTCAAATAAAAAAAAGGCGACTATCCTCCGATCACCTGATAAAATTGTGGCTAAACGCTGGCCAAAACGAAATAGCTAACACAAAAAAAGAAGAATCCAACTTCCTCTCTTAGGTAATATCTAAAGTAAAACGGTTTACTTCCGCCAAGAATAATATTTCAAAAACTATCCGAGATAAACACAACAGCTCTGAAACTCCCGAAACGAGACAAAGAATTCCGGAAGTTGCAGCAAAACATGTAAAGTATCGTTGCTTCCGAACACAAAAGGAAACTTTGGATCACTGTTCTGTGCTTTGAAGCTAGGACCTAGTGTTTATATTCTGCTGACTTCAAATTTATCTTGAAACCCTGTCTTTAGCCTAGGTATTTGACGTACATCAAATTGGAAGTAAGTTTATTCACAAAAGAAATATACCTAGTACGACGTACAGAATGGACTGTCCACTTCCCGCGATCTGCTTCCCCGCAACTCTACCCGAATTACGGAGGTAGATCGGGAGGTTAGTCAATATTACACGCCCAAATGACAATAGACAAACGGGTTATTATGAACCTTTATACTAGCAGGTGCCTTTTGTTTCGGTCGCGTAGTATGTTATCTTTGATTACGTAAACACGCGTTTGCCGCGTTAACAAACGTCATTTATATGTGTGAAGTGTCAGATCTGTAATTTGTATGGAGTTTCCTAGATGTGGTTTATCAAAAGGAGAGACGATCCCACAGAAACTAGATGATTTTTCGATATAAAAATAATTTTAAGTGTTATTCCAGGACACAGATTATGTACACACCTTGCTTTATTAAAATCCGTTTAGCCTTTTCAGCGATAAGTCAACGCACATACAAATTTTCACATAATTTATAATATTAGTAGGATAAGATATAATTTTAAGTGATGACTGTCACCAACTGTTGAAATTTCAGGTTGCATCATTTAAATAACCCTAAACCCATAAAATTATTCAGACCGCTCACCACAAAGTTTTGTTGATAATATCAAACGGGATTGTCCCATTTTCCGTATTTCATATGCCATATCATATAGAGATGCTATAAAGTGCACATTATACGGAGATGTTATTACCCCCTCCGGAACAACTCTGTAGCTTCTGAAATTTTCAATCTCGAACGTAAACAACTGGAACGGAATTAATCGTGGCATTAAAATGGCGCAATCAACAAAAAAAAAACAACAAACTTTTCTCTTTGAGATTCCGGTAATTGTCATTTAATTACCCAACGGAGGAGGGAGACAAAAAATAAAGCTTAGAGCCTCTTAATGGGCGCCAATTTTCCACTCTGTGGTCCCGAAACCGTTTTAGACTGAAACATTGTTTTAGCGGCTATTCATTAAAAAAAAAAACTAAATAAAAACTTTTTGTCCGAGCGGATAATACTTGCGCGACCACTTGGTTGGCTGCGAAAATTAAGTTTTCTAAACGAAAATTCCTTGAACCAATTTGGTTTTGTTTCGGGTGTTTTTGGAGCGCGAAACTATTTTAAAATTGGGATTTTGCTTCGTATGTCTCGAGTTTCCACACAATGAGTGTTCCGGAATATTGTTTGAGCAAATTAAAAGGGGAATAAACCGGAACGCTGCGTACGAGTGCTTGTGTTCATTTCATATTATGTGGCAACGTTTTTGTCTGTTTATTTACCAATATTGTTTCATGTTAATTTTTGAGTCAATTTTTTAAATTCTTTTTGCTGCATTCCTGCTGGCTTAATGTTATTATTATAATTTTTATATTCTGTACAGACTTATTAAATAATAGAGTTGTCTGTTTGGTAAATGATTACAGAAATATCAAAATCAATTCAATAACAGAAGCTATTTTCTAAACGTCATCATCAGCCCATATTCGTGCACTGTTCGTCCACTACGTTTGCCTAAACGTGGCCTCCACTAGAACTCTTCTAATCCACCAGTTATAGGTTCTTCTAGAGATGTGACCGGCTCACTGTCACTTCAGTATGCACATCATCATCATAGAGTTATCTATCTATTGATTTTATTTGGTTAGCCACGTATATAGAAATATGACCGAATTTCTTATTGGTGATCCGATACGCCTCGGTTTACTATAATATTATATGGATTGGATACTACGTAGTACATTAATGAAATTCACTTTTCCATTGAAATACTTAACCCACAGCGACCAAATTTCAATGTGAAATTCTCCGAATAAAAACTCCTGCAAATGATGGCTACAGACAAAAATAAATATGAAATAATAATCCGAAAATGGAAAACAACAGAACAGATGTTCGGGGCAGGCCGCGGTTTCGCCTTTCAACTCTTTATTTGACTTGTTGAAAACCATGGACGTTTTATTTATACTCTATGGACCCGGCAAAAAATCTGCCAGTTTCGGACGGAAGTCGCGGGGGAGAAGTGTACCACATTATATACTAGTGAAAAAAAAAAACCGTTAAAATAGTCAGAGATCATAAACTTACTGTAAAAAAAAATAACAATAAAAAAAAAAATATTAAAAAAAAAATTATAATAAATAAATAATAATAATTATAAAAGTGTATCCAAATCACCTCGTGTGGATAGGAGAAATATCAAACACATAAGGATGGCGTGTTTCGGTACGTCTTGTTGTCCAATGGTGCACAGGAGATGGAGGAATTAAGTTGTGCAACTCCATGGCGCAGTCTCCGACATGTGACCTGTAGAAGATAGTAAAATTGACAATGTGTCAATACTGTGTGATGTACAAGGCTTTAGAAGCTACCGTTAAACGAACAGTGGGTCATATAAATTTGGCAGAGAGGAGATTATTAGCGTGCGTGGTCCTTTGATTAGATCGTTACAGTTGAAAACCTACCAAAGGTTTTCTAAATTGAAATTGAAAGACTTTCTGTGGTTTTTTAACTTCAAAGGATGTAGAATAAACCTGCGTGCTTGGATAATCAAAACGAAGGTTAACCGTGGTTGCTGTTTGTATATCGAATGGGGAAGCGCTGGCCTCTGGTATCACGAATTTGTTAGGCCGCCTAAGGGCCTCTTTAAATTGTGGTCAACAGTATAATGAACTATCCACAGTTACACTCACATACTTCCACTTGCAGTGTAATTAACTGCAAGACTAACACATACAAAATTAAGAAAAAAGACATAATGGGTACAATGGGTGGTCTTATCGCTTAACGCGATCTCTACTAGACAACCTTTGGATGGATAAGATATAGAGCAGTGATGGAATTAGGTTGGTTGACATCAATTTGTAGTTTAGACTACTGTAAAAATATCTATAACTTGATAATTATTATTAATACTTAACACTGGCTGAATGCAATAAAACAGAACCGTCAAAATGAAAAAAAAAAAAAAAAAACTTCAGCCCAAGCAACATAAACAAAAGCTATTCCACCTTAACAATAGAAAAAGTAATGAATAAGTCCACATTGACGGCACCTAATTACCCTTGATTTAATTACCTAGTATAATTTTCTAATTTTACCTGAGCGACATTTCCAGTACACAGTAAATCAGGAAAATTCTCGGGCTTAAAAATACTGGAGTTCACCAACATTTAACCGATGTTTAAACAACAGCTAACTTACAAAATGTACGACAATTTCAAGTTAACTGCGACTTAACCACGGTACAAATGTTCAAGACTTTACCCTAAGACACTAGGCATAACCGAGTGGCCTATTAATATTCTAGGGCTTTACTTAGAACGCCTAGTGACTGAAAATTACAGGTGAGTTGTTCACTCGCCTATTTTCTTGTCACTCGGATGACGTGCACGTCTTTATTTTTTTATTTTTAAGTGGATTTAGAAGCCGTTATTGATCGACGTGGACTGTGGCGGCACATAAAAGGGGCGATGCCCGTGGGAGGATATGGGGGGAAGTAATTATGTATGTTTTTTTCTAGGACAATGAGTGGTGGATAGAATATAATAGAATAGAAAACTCTTTATTGTACACCTGAAACAAAAATAAACACAGCACAGTAAAATTAAAATACGTAAACAAGAAGTGGATGTGTTGGAACAAGCCAAAACAAAAGAAAAACAGGGAAAATAAAGAATCAGGAGAAAAGTATTATCAGAAGCTTTTCTTGTTGACCATACTTAAAAACTCGTAGGGGTCGTGGGAAAGACAATTACATTAGATATTTTAATTGTGGTGGAGGTCGGTGGAATTTGTGTGTGAACATTTATTGATGCCTAGGAAGAAGCCAAGAATAGAGGAAATAGAGGAAAAAGGGTAGGGAGAGGAAAGGAGTATATTATAAGACTTATAAGGTATGATCTACATGTAAGAAAAAAAGACATGCTCAGAACATGGGATAATTGCTGGTCGAACTAACAAAGAATGCAAAGGTGAAGCATCCACATTACTCATTCGGATTTTAAGATGCAAAAGATTTATTAGGATCTCTATTTTAATGTTCTTGCAGATTTCGCTCTTAACATGCTTCACCGATGACTGAAATGGGACCGGTTACATTTTAACTGCGGTTTAAGATTTATTTCTCGTACCTCTGATTTAGTCATTGGTTTCTCTGAAATCTACCTAGTTAAGTATTTAAATAGTCATGCGGTTGGTTAGAATGAATAATATATTAATGTATTTATGCTAGTTTCTTTGGGACACACAGATCAATGCGCTGTCAGTTTGATACATTTTGACAGCGCCGCGCGACACCATCTCTTTGATGTATTTATGCCAATTTCTTTGGAACCTACAAATTGATATTATAATAATCCATATAAATATTTATCTATTCTTATAATTTATATATTAGACTATTTAAATGTTATAGGTTTAGTTTTATTTAGTAAAAATCTCTTTTAATTCTTTTGCTACACCGCCACCATTTTAACTGCACCTCAAGGATGATTGGTAGAGAATACTACTTAGCGTTAATTCATCCTTGTACAAGTTATTTGTGTGCTAAAATATAAATAAATAAATGAAAATATGTGCAAAATGCATGGATTGACGTAATGCGGCGAACAGCACGTCTTCAGTGTGGCTTGGCGCTGATCTATTTATTAATAAATAAATGTCTTTATCGAATAAAAAAGCGGCCATCATTATTTTTCACCCAACCATGGCAAAACCAAAACAAAGGGTTATGTTTTTGACAGCCTATGTTTATATAACCTTCAGAACAGTTCAATACATTTCGCCTTCTTTAAAAATTCCCTAAGTGAATTCCCAATCAAATTCGTTAACCCTTCAAAATCAAGCAATCAAGCAACCAATCTGACTTATTAACCCTAGACGACACATCGGATTGTGTAATCAAGGCGCTGCACCCGAACGTGATTAACTGAGGGTAGCCGGTAACTGCTCGGTAATCCACGGCGTCTCAGGGTTAACTGGTACGCAATCTGGGAGGCTGTTGGTACACGAGTGACGGGGGGGGGGTATGGAACGTATCCTCATAGGAAGAGAACGTATCCTCATAGGAAGCTTCCATCACTTTACTGAATCATTACTGACTAAACTACCTCCTGACTGGGACTTACTGGGCATATGAGACTTTAGAGTCGATGTCTCAGGGCAACGAGCGCAGTGCAGCACAAAGTTATGGGTAGCACTGTAACTGTTATAGGCAGGCGTAGCGCTTACCATCAAGTGAACGCTGTGCTCGACTCGTCACTCAGTAAAAAAAAAGGTATTAACATTTTGATTAAAAATTAAAAAAATAATGATACTTGACACTGGCTGAATGCACAAATTGTGTATAGCTAAAAAAAAACATAAAAATTAAGCGTCACGACCACAATCATAAATTCTACCTCCCATAAACCCCTAAAACAAAAAACCAAGAACCTAAAAATAAGGATAGTGCTACTCTTCATGTAAAAGTAAAGTATGAGACATGTTAGTCCTCTCATAAGCACAAATATACACGCATTGTCACATTCACATCATGTTATGCCGATCTACTTTCAACTATTGCGATATTAAACGTATATTTCTTTGTAACTTTTATTTTTCTCTAGGAGGAAATTGATGTCACTTGACCACGTTTTGTTGAAACACATTATTATTAGTTTCCGTAAGTTCATAGTCCTATTATTATTTTTTTATTAGAAAGTTTGAGTTACGACCGAAATACATTAAAACACATTAAAATTTAATGTATTTAGGTTTTGTATCTTTTAAAACCTGTAGGTATAGCTCGATTGCTGCGAGCTTTGCAGTTACAGTTTAAAGAAAAAAATGCTATAAATTTTATGGCTTTTAGAATTCACAGTCGAATTTAATATATACTTATGCGTTATTAAAAGAAACCTTTGAATGAAACTAAATGAGAGACAAGAAATAAATGGTCCCATAATACCAATAAGCTCCGATTATTTTTTGGCAACGTAAGAAGCAATTATCGATTGGTTATTTATTTACGTAACGAAACCCTGTCATCGAGTACCTTTACCGCAGTCCGGACACTTCATACAAAGGGTGGTTTGACAACTCATAATTATAAATAACGTTCGTACACTCGTAAATGCGTGTGTAAGTTAAGCACTCGACGATACTACGCGACCAAAACAAAAGACAGGCAGTGACAAGACAAAAAAAGACAAGCATGTAGGTTCATACTAACTCACTTGTCTATTACATTTGGGCGTGTAATATTGTCAGCCTTCCAATTGTCCTCCGGATTGCGGGTAGAGGTGCGGGGAATCGGATCGCGGGGGTGGATAATGTCCATTCTGTATGTAGTCTTATATGTCTTTTGTGCCTTTATCGAGTGTTGTCAAAGTACCCAATAAAATATTCCTCTTTGTATCCATTTGTCAACACTAGAACAAATGCGACTTCAAAACGTTTCGATATCTCCAATAAATATGAGAGAATAAAAATCGAGGGCACTTTACAACACAAGAGACGGGACGACATTAAATGACGTTTATACAAAGACTCGAAACCCACCACGCTTGATATGAATTGAATCAAGATTCACGAGTCTTTGGCCCAATAAAAACCATGGATCTGGCGGTAAGGACCTATGGGAAAAGGCAATAATAAGAAAAGGAACAGACGCGGCACGCGCACTTTTACAATTGTTTAAGCTTTTCTTTTTATCTTGTGTCGTTAACTCCTGAAAACATACACGTTTGGTTTTAACACTTTCACTGCTGAGCCGATTTTCTTGTCTAGCCACGGGTGCGGCTCTGCGCGCTCCATGGAGTATTCCCATACAACAAACACAGCAGTCGTGTTTCCAGCACTGATCATGTTAAGGGTAAAGCAGCAAGCGAAAACACGCCTGGTGTGCGAATCTGCACTCTGTATTGTCAATTTTATTGCAATAGTTTGGTTACGACACAACGCTAATGCTAGTTAACACACATGTTGCGTTTTTTCGCAGATTTTCGAAATTGCCAAACAAACCTGTTCAGCAGTCATTGTACGTTACATACAACATTATATTAAAGGCACTGAAAACAGAAATTATTTATTGCTAGTACCAATTAGACCAAATAAATAAATTTCATACTAAATACAATGCTTGCTTGTCATAAAACGAATATATGGGTGGAATATGATTCCTATTTACATTAAAAACGGTATTAAACTAAACATAAAACGATTGACGTAAGAATCGTCAAAGTAGTTTTATCTCTGGAGTGGCAGTAAGAGACAAACACACATACACAGGCCGGTAAACACAATACCCTGCTTTGCGTCACGTAGTCGGTTAAAAAGGGCTTACCATAATTATTATATCAGTTCAGAACACACCGTTTTAGAAGCGAATTCCAACCTCGTTGTACAATGATTGTCAGAGTAAGTTAGACTGCTATCGTCGCGTCATTATCCATCATCATACGTCATCATCACCGATGGGTTTCGACCCCAAATGTGCTTATCGGCGGGCACGTTGTTTTCTTGAGGACATCTATTCAGTAACATTATTTATTGGTAAACTTGTTACTTTGTGTGCGCCGGGTGTAGCTAGGGTTACCACGTGGCTTGTTTGCTCCAGTTTTGGGGGCATGTTGTGACATATTTATTTAAGTTTTTTGGGATTCAGTTTTTTAATACGCGTTATGGATTGGATATTGGTGTAAAGCTAAGTTATTTAGCAAAAATGGAAAATGTT
This sequence comes from Campaea margaritaria, assembly GCA_912999815.1. NCBI lineage: Eukaryota > Metazoa > Arthropoda > Insecta > Lepidoptera > Geometridae > Campaea > Campaea margaritaria. The sequence goes on from OU538790.1 coordinate 12,186,324, forward strand.
TTTTTGATCAATAACGAGCGTAACGACCAGAATAGTTCAATTTTCTAGAGTTAGTCATCATTGAAATATTTTACGCCATTTTACATACGAATTCTTTCTTATATTTTTTTCATGGCAATGTAGGTGTTATAGGCAGGCGTGGCTTTTACCCTCAAGTGAACGACCTGCTCGTTTCGGTACTAAGTTACATAAAAAAAAAACAATACGCATAGCGTTGAATTAAGAATTAATTGATGTAATAACCTACGTGGTAACCCTAGTAATTTGATTGTTCTTTCTTGGCAGATATTATTATATTATATCTCGAGAGTAATCCTTATTACTGAATACGTAACAAGTAGGCACTACACTGTGACGACGAAAAATATTAGTGGGTAAATACATCAAAAGTAATAATGATCGTAACCGGTAAAATCGCATTATTATCATAACTATTGTGTTACTAGCTAGCCCCGCGGTTTCACCAGCGTAGTTCTAGTTTCCCCCAAGATCTCTGCATTTCCCAGGTTAAAAACAACCTATGTCACACATGAAAATAACTGAAGATAGCAAAAAAATCAAAAGTAAAACTTAAATATTGTCAAACCGTGCGTTTTTAAAACGACACACAAAGAAATAGAACTTTCTGTTTTTCCCAAATTTTCCAATTGACCGAGAAATTTTTCCAATTTATTTTTCCTAAAAATCTGATCGGTACGTTCTTGGATAATGTCTCAAGATAGTTTTCTAAACCTTCTTTTTCTTCTTTGGTATCTTCCGCTACTAACTGTGTCGGTAAGATACGCTTGCCGGTTAAAATCCATACCAAAAGAACAATTTAATGAGAAATTAAAGTTAATTAATGTATCTGAGTACGGCAATACATATAATTACATAACACATTGCGGTAATGGTAGATCCATGTTCAAAGCTCACGAGAGTGAGTGAGTGAGTGAGTGAGTGAGTGAGTGAGTGAGTGAGTGTATTTTCAGGTTTTTAGTGTTTATTTCCATTGAAACGAAAACAGAATTATTGTTGGTAATTTACAAAAATGGACGAAGTAGGTATAATTATTTACAATTATAGAATACGGTAGTGTGTTTGTAATTTTAAATGCTTAAAATATGAGACGTATTGGATGTATTTAAAAAAGCTTGAAAGTAAAATTTTAACTTATTTAAACTATACAAAATATAAAATAAATTAATACACCAAAAAAAAAAGCGAACAAAAATCTCTAAGCAGATAATCAAGGATAATATTTTTATGCCGCCATTGTAACAGTAACTTTTTATGCCCCACCCTCAATTTATTCAATGAAATAAACGGCGGACCCCGTGGAGACATTGTCACAATTTGAATACCACGTACCCCATAAAAGTCAGTCGTAATGGTTCAAAAATTATATGAGGGTAGTTTCATATTGTAAAAAAAAACGGGGACAATTATTCCAATCGTATTATAAGAAGTCTTTGTGGATTAATTTATATTATTGGTTGGTTGGGTGCTAATTTGAATATAGGGCTGTGTGCTTTTGGAAACTATTGCTTTTCACATTCATTTTTTTTAAGAAATGACGCTTTATATTTTTGTCTTCTGTCGTTTGTTCGTTGAGTGTCAGCTTCTAGAGTTTATCAGGACGTCTAAAGACGTCTGACGTGGAACATTCTATTTATTATGTTCTTAACTTAATTTTAATAATGCTAGTAGTTCATTATTTTTGGGACTGGAAAAATACTTTTTAATTTTCAATTATGCCTTTATGGATCGTGTCACAGACAATACAAAACAGAGCATATTTGCTGTTTTGTATTACAAAAATGATTTCCGGCGTAGTCCTTTAGAGTCTAAAGTGCCTAGTGAAAGGGTCCAACGTGCAAGGCACGCTATCCACCATAATTGCTACAGACTAGAAAACATTTTGGTCAAACGTTTACCTATATTTTAGGTCTTTAACGTCACCGTGTCAACTTGTTGATTTTTTAGGACATTTCTAAGTAACATGGTGGATTTTAATCTAGTAAATGCAGATTTATTGCGGAAATTAAGCGGGTGAAACCGCAGGGCGCAGTAGTCTGATATAAAAATATCTATCTTCAGACAGTCTGATAAAAAATCTTTGGACATATTCAACGCTTATCCGTTAATATGTAACCTTGCTTGCTCTACAAATTATAGCAACGCTTACGTTTCACTGAGAAACCTTATCCGATGTATTAGAGATTATTGCAGCGGCATGAACATTGGGTATACTCCATCTGAATGCGCTTATACAACTGTGAGGAAGCAGTGCAAAGTGTGAACATAACAGCATTAGCCAGTGGTCTACTGTAGAAAAGACTGGTTCCTTCTTCTGAGTGGTGACCATTGATGATGATAGATTGACTTCCTTCAAACTTCCTCCAAGGAGGCTTCCTTGGAGTTTGTGATACGGTTCATCACAAATTTGCGAGGCGTGTCGATTCCCGTGCTAATATTTGTGTGAATTACAGGTAGATATAGCTCTGAGTCTGGGTGCTATGAGTCTTTAGTATTCTTAGTTCCTGATTCGTTAGATATAAAGAATTCTAGTTCCCTTTTTATCGTTCCAATAAAACCGCGGGGCGAAGCTAGTGTGTTATATTCCTGAAGCAGATTTCTTAAACAGGGAGAAGTTTTTAATTCATGTCAAATGATTATTTCTTTATACATTACTCTTGCCTCCTTTTACTTAGACACCAGCAATGAAAGTCCGCCGTTTCAATGCGTATTATGGCCCACAATAGACGTAGCCATCCGCCAGCCTGTCGTTAATCCGGGATCGGCTCAAGGCATTCAACGTCGGTAAACCGGGCTTGAGTTGAATTTGAACAATATATCGATTGCAGTTTGTTGTTTAGTTAGAATAGGTACCTATTAATGAATAGTGCACATTACACACATACTACTAATATTATAAAACAGTAAAAGGCAAAAAAATGGCGCTTACTACATTGAAGTTAAAAAAGGAAGAAATTGGTCCAAAATCTAAAGACTTCAAATAAACTACTCAACAAGTTTTAAAATAGTATTTGTCTGTCTGTCTGTACGTATATTTTATGACGGAATAACAGCTGAATCAATTGCAATGCTGTTGATGCTTGATGACTTAGGATTTGACTTAGCCAATGAATGATTATACCCACTTCATTAAATAAATCTCAGAAGAGGGTTTTTGAGCAGCCTGACATACTGTGAGACTTGAGTCTGGCGCTACTTCATTCAAAAACCCTGCATTATACTATTAAAAACATCAACAAACTGAACAGCCCAACTGTTCAGTTTTGCCTTCCCAGCGAAAACGTAGAAGGTCCTCCAGACTCTTGAAGATTAAAATTTCCATGTACATTGTTTCATAAAAGGCGCCAGTCGCATCTGCGCGCTGACGAGGGTTCGGAGACGGATGGAGCCTTTATTGCGATGTTACCTGCCATGGATATTGAGACTTCCTTATAAAAATAGTTTTAAGACGATTTTATATGGAAGAGTCCAAATTTAATGAAATCAAATAGACTTAATTTTGAATTTATTCAGAGAAATGTTCCACCAATCCGGACCGGGCGGGTCCCAGTGGTGGATTACGGCCTAATCCTCCTCACGAAAGTGAGACCTGTGCTCAGAAGTGGGTGGATTTGACTTGCGATGATGATGATAAGTAGGGTTGGTGGTCAAACTTCAAGTCCATCAATAAAATTTCACGTAAAAAATAAAAGCAAAACTTACAAGCCTTTCACCCAAAGGTTATAAGATCATGTAGGGTAAAGTCTAAGTCGAGCTCCAAGTAAATCTACACATAGGTTATGTAAAGAAAGTTAGAAAACTTAGCAGTTTAGTGACGAACTCGCTAAGTAAAAACTGAACTAGCAGAGCTCTGAAAATGTGAAGTTAAGATTACTAGGTAACAGACATGGCATCTTCATTTCTCTTATATTATCTAGACCAGAAGAAGTAATGAAGTCAGTGCCTGCTCATCTCAGCAGGGCACTACGTTACTCCAGGATTTATTAACAGTACAAACAATAATCTTTTCATACCATTCTTTTACAATCGCAGAAAGTTGTTCTCACCATTGCAAAAAAAGGCTCTGACAAACCGAAGAAAAAGTCACTTCCACAGGTGACAAACAACGCACTTCCCCTGGGAGGTAGACCAAACCCTCGACAGCATCAGTTATCGCACAATATCATAAGTAAGTTCGTGTATACCTAAATCCACTTTCGCGATTTTCCTCAGGACAGAGGGTTGGTGACAGGGGACCTCTAAGGTCAGGCCCTAACATTGAGTAATGCTCAGGGGCCTGACGGACGCACTCGGCCGGCAAAATGTTTCGCGCCTCTGTTTTTCCTTTTAGTGATGTCTATGTTGTTTTATTCAAAGCAACCGAGACATCATCAGAAAATTCCTCGATGTTTAAATTTACAATTTAGAATTCCAACAATTTTTTTTTACTACCTTGTGTGACGGTCTTGGCCCATCTGTCCGAGAATTATTTCGGAGGTAGGTATGTTACCCACCAATCCGGACCGGGCCCTTGTGGTAGATTATGGCCTAATCCTCCTCACGAAAGTGAGGAGAGACCCGTGCCCAGCAGTGGGACGTTATGGGTTGATGATGATGATGATGATGAATGAATATAAAAAAATTATGTGAAAATTTCTTAATGCTCTCATTCGCCTATTTACGCATTTTAACTGACTCCGATTTCTTTATACAGTTTCACTCGTGTGAAAAATAATATGAAAAATTAGAAAAAGGTAGAATAAACTAAATTACTATAATATTTGTAAAAGTATATTCCAGGATCTATATGATTTGAAGGAGCTATGATTATCATCAAAATTAATGTAGCTCTCATAGAGCTGAGCGATAGAATATCAAATTTCGTATATCCAATAATGAAAAAGATTTAACACAAATTTGAAATTTTAAGATGCCTTGCGTTATCAAACTAAATAGACTCTATTTTTTATCCTAGTTATTATAATTAAGGAAAAGAAACAGCAGGTAAGAAATTTCTAAGTATCTATCTTTATATATATAAAAATATAATGTTGGTTTGTGAGTAGTAGGGATTCCCCGGTTCTGCCTCACCTCTTGAGTCAGAACCGTCTGTTTGAGTCAGAACCGCCTGTCCTAAAAAAAAAAAAAAAAAAAAAAAAAAAAAGTAAATCGGCCACGCCCGATCGATCTGTGCTATCAGATTTTTGATATCTCTTACGGATCAAGAGATAGCTTTCAGGTTTCAGAAGCCCCAGTACCCCTAATTAAACCTAGTCTAATTGTCCTATTGTTCCTAATGACGGTTCAAGCTCAGCTACTACCTCAGTTGTTTGCTCAGTTTAATTACTATAATATTGCTAATTACGGTCACCTATTGTATTGCTGGTATTCACAAAGTTCAATAACAACACTTCTTTATTATTTCGTTACTCTTTATTTATCAATAAAATGAGACTTAAACATATTATAAAGCAATATATCATTGTACAATGTTTCCATATTGAACAATCTTATAAAATCAGACATTGTATTACCATTGTACTTGTAGTACAAATACAATAAGCAGTACTCGCCACATACCGAAGTCCAATCATTTTGTAACCTATACGTATTGAAATCCCATTGCCTTGAATTCTTCTTTAAAAATGTTTGGTGGTAGCCTTTTGGTGGGCGACCATACGAATCAAAATATTGTCCAAGACCGTTTATATCAATGTGTATGGCTACCCAGTGAGATCCCGGCTTTGTGTCTGGATCTAAATTGCTTATTATATATGTTGGATTCTGAGTGTATATTGGCAATCGATTTGCAGCATATACATTATATTGCAAGCTCGGATGAATTGTATTTAAATATTTCTGTAACTCTGTTGTATCCATAATGCATACAAAAAACACTTCTCTGTACAAATGATCAGATGCAAGTGTTAAATTGAAGGTAATAAATTGGTATTTCAAGTCGACGGGGGTCGTGTAATTAATGCAAGGTAAGTACATGTTATAAATCATATTTTATTCAAATAACATAGATAAACACTTTCACTTAACTACTATAGTCTACACACACATTACGGTTTTTATCAATTTCAATAACATTATCAAACTCCGCATACACAATACAGTTGATAGTTTGTGAAAGAGTTGATTCAAAACGAACTTCCAATCTTACGCTGCCATGTTTTATAAGATTCCAATGACCCGATGAGTTTGCTGATAAATCAGGTGTTAAGTCGAAAGCTAATAGACAATAACCTTGAGCATATCGTTCCCTAGATATCCCATTACCTTCGTTAAGAAAATGTATTCCCGTTCCTGAGAATAGTGTATGATAGGCTGAAGTGAAAATATTATTCTCGAATGATGGTTGTAAAGCTTTGGAAGGAATTTGCTGACCATCAATATATAAACAAAATGTATTCATGTCATAATTTTCAAAATTAAATGGATTTTTAGTGAGACTACCATTAAATGCTGCGTTATTAATAAATCCGACTATACATCTTTTAGGAACTTGTCCCAGAAAAATATTATCAAGTGTTTTTCCCTGAACTCCGGATGGTATTGTTAAAACTTTAACTTCAGCTCGCGTAATAGGATATTTAGCTGTAGTAGTGGCTAAAACTTTTTGATGTGCAAGTAAAACTGTTGGATTGATTCGTGCTCTACGAATAATAAGTGTTGCATCAGTAATACATACTTTAAATTTTAAATCATTTGAAGAAGCCATTAAATTAAAAGTTTCTCTAGACCGAACTAATTTAACAGACATTTCAACACCATTAATCAAAAACTTTTCTTGATTAAATATATCACCGTGTAAATGTCCAATCATTTCTATTTCTTTACTTTCAGATGTTAATTCTTGTCTTTTAGTGAAACCTTCATTTTTTTCATCGGTTGAATTCATTTTACCAGATGTATCTTCATACCAAAGAGCACAAGTTAGATGCGATGTTTTAGATGCAGGAGCATAATTCAACAATGTTTCTACGTAAGCACGGTAAGCGTATGTATTATTTGGTGGAGACACAAGTTTTTGATTCAAATAAACATCAAGCTGACTAAACAATGAATGTAACCAATTATTAACTGGAGCTACTATTGTTGATGCATTCACTTTTGTTGTATCTTGATTCAGTATCTTAGCTTTAATGTGGATTAAAGTGTGAGACAAATCCATGTAGTCATCACCAGTTCTAGGTACTTGAAATTCGATTGGTCCATCGTCAGCAAGAGATGAAATAGGCTTATAATGTATCCACATTCCATTTTCTATACTTGTTTGTGTAGATGGTAACGCAAATAAGTCTAATTCTGACTTAATGCATTCACAAGAATGACTGTGTAGAAACGACATGGTTGAATTTATTTAATTATTATTTTTAAGAAAATATATCGTTGATGTTATTACGTTTCAACTTTGATTTCTTGTTAGCTGCTTTCACCTTAGCAGCTAGCGGTGGAATGAATGAAGATAGATGTTTCTTCTTAGTTATATATCCTGACCCAGACATATTCAAGCGATCTATTTTATCATCAGCTTTTCTTTTCAAGTTTGTACTAGCTTCTTTTAACCTAGCCTTAATTGAATCTTCCATAGGACGAGCACTAACCATATCTGATAAAAGACCCACACCTGTATTTAAAGCCTCTTTTCCAATGGCTCGAGCTCCACTAGATAGTAATGGTAAAACAGATCTAAATAAGCCCCCTAGAAAGCTACCGATTCCGTGTCCACGTTGATATGGCGCTCCTCTATAGATGACTCCAATACCCGATCCAGCTTGATGCGAGTAATAATGTTCATAGGGGCAACTTATATTATCACGTTGAGAATACATTATAATTTTCTAAAGTGTAGTTTAATGGCCACGGTTCCAAACTGGAATGGTATTTTTTGACCAGTGCTTGATCTTATATCTATTTCAATTGTATCAAACTCTCTACGCATGATGTTCAAGTAGTGAGGCGGTGAGAAAACATGCATTTTATTAGCTCCATAAATATATTTTGCAGGATCCAAAGGTATTATTCTGAGGAGAGGGGTCATTACATCTCCAACAATCTGTGGTTCGATTATATCACAATAAACAAATAACTGAGATGGCAATCCTAAATGTAAGTTCGCTGGACACTTTCCAATACCTTTAGTTACAAGGTTTCTGTTGGGTTCAAATCCAAGTTGAAGACACAACTTAGGTGATAATGTAAATGATGTTATTGATTCATCCATAACAGAAACAGACACTAACTTGGATAACTCATCATAGCGAAACCTAACTTGCTCCTTAATATTATTTAATGCAGATAAAATATGGTTAATATTGTCATAGTTTGTGGCTGGTATGTGTGTTTTGTAGTACGTTAGCGATAGTTTTTCATCATGAGGCATCTTCATCCATTTACTAATGTAAATTACATTTTCATGATCTTGAACCGTAAACATTGTGCATGGATATTGGAATTCAACAACACCAACCAACCACGATCCTTCCAGTTTGATGGACTTTGGTAATTTAGTTGAAAAAAGAGTTGTTGTGTTTTCAGGAAAGTATACCATTGAACTATTACTAAGTAGGGTCAAATAAAAACTTTCTTTCATCATAATTCTTTTAGACTAGAAGCTAAAACCCAACTGTTAAATTTATCTGGATAACCTTTCCACTTCACTAACACTTGCTTTCTGTCACCAGAGTAACGGCTGCTAATTATTTTATCTATTTTAAAACTGGAAGTGGGGTTATAATCAATTTTTTGTAATTCTTTTTCATAAAAAGTACCCACTATTGGCTCATTTTGCAAATCTTTCAATGTATATACTACCCAAGGCGATCTATCTATTATCGAAGATACTATAAAAATTTCATCACTCCAATTAGATTCATAACCTTTTTGAAATACATGTTTAAATTTAGTAAGTCGCACATGATCACCAATGTGAAATTTTGGTACTTGGTTATATGAGGTTTGTATTAGACTACGATGATTCTTTTCATACAAATTATTCCAAACGATCATGATATTGTTTGAATTTACATCACAAGGACACATTTTAATGCTGGAATGGTAACTATGATTATATGCATGTACCAAGTTTTGTAAAATATCTATATATTTATACGTATTTTTATGAGTAAAATAACGCCACATTTTCATCTTGAGAGTCCTTTGAAATCTTTCTACAATGCTAGCTTTAATGTCGGGGTTATTTGTTGTATAATAGTTTATATTTTTACTCCTAAAGTATTTTTGTACATCCTTTGCAACAAATTCGGTCCCTTTATCCGATTGTATATGGGTTGGAGTAGTATCAGCTTCATTAAATATACTTTCAAAACATTTTTTTACAGTTTCAGAGTTTTTATTTTTCATTGGTCTTACATAGGCATATTTAGTAAACACATCAATAACGCAAAGGATATAATTATAACCATTATTATACTTAGAATACGTTCTCATGTCACTTAAATCAGCTTGCCAAAGTTCATTTAGATTAGATAAAATATATTTATTACGAGGGAATTTTCTGTGAACTGGTTTGTGGAGTGTATATGTTTCTTGAGCTTGCAACCATTTGTTGACTTCTGATTTGTTCATCTTACCTTTCATAGCTTTCGCTAATTTATCAATACTACTATAACCAGCAGGATGTGATGCATCATAATAAATTTTATTAATTTCTAGTAGGGAGTCCATTTTTCCCATTCAATTTTTTTCTTCAGTTTCTTTTGATACTTATCCGTGTTAGTTGGTGTAGTGTAGATTTCCTCATCAGCAGAGAGCTCCCCAAGATCTTTCATATATAGTTTACTTATATAATCACTTCTGCTTGGATTCCCAATGTAAGTTAGTGGTATTTTAATATCCTTCAATGCTTTAGCAAAGCTTACCCAACCTATTGGATCACTTTTTTTCAATGGTCTAAGTGAATCGTTTACCAAATCTATAATATTACTCCCAGGAATTTTTGTGTTATCTATAATAACTGTACCGTTGTTATCCCAATGGATTTTGTTTTTACTCAATGACATCAAATTTAGTAATAACTCACCTTTTTTTGCATATGTTTTAGGAATCAAACTTAGAATTTGTTTACTTGTGTATGGAGGACTACTTGTAGTTTCAATACTTTGTTGGACTTTATCTTCATTCGATGTCTGAGTTACGACTAAATCTTTATTATTCATGTCTTTAATTATATCAGAAACTTTAGTTATTTCAGTGTTCCCTGCAGTATCAATGTTGGAAGTAATTATTGGTAATTCAAAAGGTTGACGATCCTCTTCAGTAAAGTGTAGATATCTTTGTAATATTTGCAAGTATAAAATACATTTTTTTCTGTCATCCATAGTACTATTTAAAATATTTTGCATTTCAGCATCTAGCCTCGATGTAGGATTTTCATTTTTGTGTTGATTGTTGTTTTGATTCAATTTCTCTATTAAGCTTGGTTCAACGAGCAACATTCTTTTGGCATGTTCCATTTTAAACCAGTGAACTAACTAATCCACTCAGAATAGAACTTAATATGATTGGTAGAAATGCACCTCCTTTTTGAACAATTATTTTCTTTTTTATCTTAGTTGCCCCCTTGCACAACAACTTACGCAGTATAGTTTTAAATTTTTTAAGTTTATTCTTTTCTTTTTCTTTGAGTTGTATTTTACCTTGAAGAACGTTATGAATACACTCGCAAATGCATTGTATTTCTTCTTTATCACACGTTTTTAGCAGAGCTTGTCGGTATTTTGGTTTAAGTGTATGCAGTGCATTTAGGAAATCTTTATGCGTCTTGAGACTCCGATGCATTATTAGTAAATGATAGGAATTTGTTGATTCTTAGCATATTTAAAGCTTTTTGTAGGGATATATACTGTGCAATATCTATCCGAAGGAAATATATTCGTTTTGATTCGACACATGTCACTAGTACCTTGCTTAAGATCTATCATTATATATCCATGTGCCTCACTGGTAGCATCCCTGTATGCATCTTCAATAAATTTTGGATTTTCTGGTGATACTTGACGTGCTAAGTATCGAATCTGTGTTTTATCTCGTGGATTTTTGAAATATATAATATAGTTAGAATTCAAAGATATGTCTCTTTGACCTTTACCCTGATGAAATAAATTTTGTGTAATGTAGAATACACTTAAGTTTCTATGATGACTACCTTTGGTAAAAATATCAACAATTCGACCATCAGATTCTCTCATAAGATCATCTATAATTAGAAGGTTTGCATCCTTTCCATCAAACATGTTAAGATCTGGTATACCTTGACAATAGTTTACATTTGGTAAGTTGTACAAAGGTTGCATTTCATCGAAGCACCATGTAATTTGAGTAAAATTTCTACTACATATTTCTGTAATGTAACTAATAAAATTTGTTACAAATTTTGATTTTCCACAACCACTTGGACCTGCAACTATAGTGGTAAATGGATGAATAAATTGAAACATTATTTATTAAATACACGTGTAGATCTTTTAAGGGTATTGAAATAACTAAGTCATGTTGTTGAAAAATATGTTTTTATTTGTTCACAGTTTAATAAAATACAGCTAAAAATAAATTATTTACATAGGTACATAATTGTTAGGTATCTTCTCTTACAGAATAATCATTTTAATCTCACACACAGTAAAAAACTAAAGTAATACAATATACCTACTACAGTTATTGAAACTAATTTTATACATTAAAATTATAATCAAATTACAAAATGTATACATATACAAAAAAGAGTTTTTCTATTTTATTCTATTCTATTCTACAAGTAAACATTGTATTTAACATTATTTATTTATAAATTAAATGAATCGATAATTTTATATTTCAAACAATTGGACTACCTTAAACTATAATGACCCCACGCTAACGTGTCAACAAGATTTGGTAAAATACATCGTTTCGTGTCATTATAGGATAAACATATTTTATTAATTTTTTGAGTAAATATTGTATGTTTAATGGATTTAAATCTGTACATGCTACAAAATTTAACAGTTTCATTAACGAGAGATGACTTATAATCTTCAATATTCATTCTTTTTGTAACACATTTATTTACACCTTTCGCTTTGGCCGTCAATTTGTTTTCTACTTCAAATGCATACATTTTAGATCGAAGACCTACGAACTCTTTTAAAATTTTACCATTATTTTCATCTTTAAAGAAACCTAACTTTTTTTTGTTTATTTTAGGATAACCAAATATATTATCCGCAGGATAGTCTGATGTATCAAATCGTGTGAGAAGATCAGGTTTGATATCTTCATAAAAATTGTTCGTAAAGATTTCATAAATTAAACTGTCAGTATCAGTGTATAATATTTTTGTTTTATCGTTAAATTTTTTTAACATGTAATTGTAATGAAAATCATACATAAGAGTTTTTGATATATCTAATATACAAAATCCTAAAAAAATCCATTTAATTTTGAAAATTATGACATGAATACATTTTGTTTATATATTGATGGTCAGCAAATTCCTTCCAAAGCTTTACAACCATCATTCGAGAATAATATTTTCACTTCAGCCTATCATACACTATTCTCAGGAACGGGAATACATTTTCTTAACGAAGGTAATGGGATATCTAGGGAACGATATGCTCAAGGTTATTGTCTATTAGCTTTCGACTTAACACCTGATTTATCAGCAAACTCATCGGGTCATTGGAATCTTATAAAACATGGCAGCGTAAGATTGGAAGTTCGTTTTGAATCAACTCTTTCACAAACTATCAACTGTATTGTGTATGCGGAGTTTGATAATGTTATTGAAATTGATAAAAACCGTAATGTGTGTGTAGACTATAGTAGTTAAGTGAAAGTGTTTATCTATGTTATTTGAATAAAATATGATTTATAACATGTACTTACCTTGCATTAATTACACGACCCCCGTCGACTTGAAATACCAATTTATTACCTTCAATTTAACACTTGCATCTGATCATTTGTACAGAGAAGTGTTTTTTGTATGCATTATGGATACAACAGAGTTACAGAAATATTTAAATACAATTCATCCGAGCTTGCAATATAATGTATATGCTGCAAATCGATTGCCAATATACACTCAGAATCCAACATATATAATAAGCAATTTAGATCCAGACACAAAGCCGGGATCTCACTGGGTAGCCATACACATTGATATAAACGGTCTTGGACAATATTTTGATTCGTATGGTCGCCCACCAAAAGGCTACCACCAAACATTTTTAAAGAAGAATTCAAGGCAATGGGATTTCAATACGTATAGGTTACAAAATGATTGGACTTCGGTATGTGGCGAGTACTGCTTATTGTATTTGTACTACAAGTACAATGGTAATACAATGTCTGATTTTATAAGATTGTTCAATATGGAAACATTGTACAATGATATATTGCTTTATAATATGTTTAAGTCTCATTTTATTGATAAATAAAGAGTAACGAAATAATAAAGAAGTGTTGTTATTGAACTTTGTGAATACCAGCAATACAATAGGTGACCGTAATTAGCAATATTATAGTAATTAAACTGAGCAAACAACTGAGGTAGTAGCTGAGCTTGAACCGTCATTAGGAACAATAGGACAATTAGACTAGGTTTAATTAGGGGTACTGGGGCTTCTGAAACCTGAAAGCTATCTCTTGATCCGTAAGAGATATCAAAAATCTGATAGCACAGATCGATCGGGCGTGGCCGATTTACTTTTTTTTTTTTTTTTTTTTTTTTTTTTTTTTTTTAGGACAGGCGGTTCTGACTCAAACAGTTGGTTCTGACTCAAGAGGTGAGGCAGAACCGGGGAATCCCTACTACTTTTGTGTACGCTTCAAAAACTCAAAGAGTTCTGCACCGATCGAGCTGAAATTTTAGCATGACATATAATCCGCATCAAGGATTGTTTTTATCTATTTTTTTCATCTGTGACATATAAGCGAATGTGCGAATGTGCCACAGCGAAGCGTGGCAGGGTACAGCTAGTATTTTATAAATTTATTTATGAAGATAGGAACTGTTGGTGAAATCCTCCACAGCAAGTCCATTAATTAGCCAACAACAGAACCTACAGTGACCTCACTCATAATCCCACAGTAGTACTTAAGTCCAAAGTTAATGTTCAAGTTAACTGATTGTTAAACTATTCCGATCCAGCCGTCGAGTCGTACCTCCGTCTTCGTTATTTACGGGACGTTGCGGACTTGTGCGTTATTGGCTAATTTATGGGCAAACAGTCGTATTGTACAACGCTTGGATTTGATTAGGGTCACGGAGTCTCCAGTCGGCCGCTTAATAAATACTTGGACATAGATATACTCACCTCATTTCAAGTTGGGCCGAGTTAAAGTAAACAACATTCACAATTCATCCAGCCATTCATTCACGAACGAACCATTCGTTCGTTCGTTCTATCGTTCATTACGTTCGCTTGTTCGCTCGCTCGCTCAGTGACTTAATAACTAACATTTTTATGTATTCACTCATTTGTGCATTTGATTGTTCGTTTGCTCGTTCTTTCATTCATTCATTCATTCATTCATAGTCGTGGAAAAACCAAATTTAGACATCACCAAAAACAAAACATTTGTTTTTTTTTTCCAGTAGAAAATAATAGTTATGCAATTTTAAATCAGTGTGATTCACCTCAAACGCATCTCGGCAGTTAAATATATGACGATTGAGTCACTTCAAGTATTTTTTGCCCTCAACAAATTGTAAGTCCAAATTGCCCTTCATAAATCAAAGGCGCGTTACATGTTTTTGCCCTATAATTTGGTTTTAAATCGCACATCAGAGACATGAGTCACGTGGACTTTTGAGATATATAAAAGTTTCACTAAAATACGTGCTGAGGAATATCATGAAATATATCACTCTTAACTAGTCCATGTTTACCGTATTTAGATCCTGACCTCAGGTCATAGGAACTAAGAGGATCATAGTCCATCAAACAAACAAACATTACTGTGTTCCGGCTTCAAGGGCACTTATTCCAGCGAAATTGCTGGGCATATGAGACTTTAGAGCCGATGTCTCAGGGTGACGAGCGCAGTGCAATACCGCGCAGGATTATGCAATGCAGGGTTCTGGGTGGTGCTGTGACTGTTATGGGCAGGCGTAGCGCTTAGCATCAGGTAAACGACTTGCTTGTCTCGTCACTCCGTAAAATTAAAAAAGGGTGATCTGACAAACACTGAGACCAGAGGTGGTATATTCGTATATGGTTGACATTCCTCCAATCCGCACAGAAATCGGCTCTTAAGTCTCATACTATGCCCAGTAATTTCGCTGGAAACAATGCCCTTCAAACCGGAACAGTAATGTTTGCACACTACTCCTTGGCGGATGAATATCTGGCAAAGGTATGGTGTGGTTTGCGGTGTGGTGAGGTGTGAAGGTGTGGTGTAAAGGTGACATCTCACAATACTCCGATTCCCAGTACTTTACCCCTTTCACTTTTATCCAATTTCTTCAAAAACGTCGCCAAAGAAACGTTTCTGTGAACCTCTTTATTATTCCCAACTATATTATTGGGTTTTCAGTAAGCTAGTCACGCGTGTAAAATTCGGTAGTTGAGACTTTCAATTTGAAACTTAATTTAAAGTCTACAGAAACTGAACAAAGGCTAGAATCCGTTTTGGGAGAATAGGCACCTGTATCTTCTAGGGTTCGATATCTCTCTTCTAGTAATGAGGTACAATGCCTGGCAAGAGAAATAGCAATCCAACGTCAGAACAAAAATGCGTCTGTTCTTAGAAGGTCGCACAATGTCTCGTAGAATCAAACTCTTGTAGAAAACCTTATTAAAAAAAGAAAAAATAAGAAATCAAAAAAAACTAGTGTGCTTTAGACCTCATGACTGAACTAAAACTTCGTTAGCTCATTATTTATTTTTTTATTTTGGTGATACCATTTAATATTATTAATAATTTTTTTTATTTACCTTTTAACTTCCATTCGCCTCGCCCGGTCACACATGTTTCGTAACGCATTCACTAGCTTACTCCCCAAGTCAAGCGTGCGTAAAGAAATTTTACTTCAAAAATAAAGCGTAACCCTAAGTAATCTAGGTAGGAGTAAGTTAGCATCGGGGTTACAAGCTATGGTTGCATTTTTTTTCTTATTTCTATCTTTCATACCACTTTTTTATGCTCCTCTCCATGCATGGTTGTCTGGAAGAGATCGCTCTCAGCGATAAGACCGCCCATTGTAACACTAATTGTTAAATTTGATTTGTTTTAGTTTTTAAGTTTCCTATAGTTCATCTATTTATCTATATATCGTTTATCCATCTCTTGGAAATATGAAAGTAAAAACACAAGTCATCTGCGTGCCATAATTCTTGGCCTGCTCTGTACCACTGTATTTAGATTTATAAATGTTATTTTATACCCAAGGGTGCCTATTCAATGAACTTTTGATTTTTTCGCTCAAAAACTTATTTTTGTTTCGTCGAAAACAACTGTAACATAATTCCTACTTAAGTGCGCAAAATGATGCCATAAATAACTTAGTTTTGCTATTCATTTCGTTTTGTTTACGACTAGGTTTAATAAGGCTAGTATTTTCAATCAAAAGTTTTAATTCTTTGCAAGTCTGTTCATTTTCAACCTAACTTTTAATTTGCATTTATTTAGTCTATTATAATAATAATAGAGAATAATTGTGATTACATTATAAAATACAGAAAATAAATTACTGAGTAATATCTTAAAACTATTAGATTTGGTTGATTAAACTAAGATAATAGATATTAAGTACCAACGTGCCCACACTGATTTCATTTTTCAGATATTTTCAGGGTAATGGACAAATACACAATCATTAAAAATACCTAGCCTAGTTATGTCACTGTCAAGTCCTTTATCTACCTCGGTTTTTATGCACAATATCACAAAGATAATTTTTTTTTGTTGCTTCGTTATCGCCACACATACGCACACCCACACCAAACTCACATACACACTCACACTCAAACTCAAACTCACACTTACACTCACACTCGCACTCACACAATAATAGTCCTTGTTTTTTTTTTATTTGACTGAGTGACTGGATCAGCAAGCCGTTCAGCTGAAGCTAAGCGCTACGCCATAGCTACGCCTACGCTAGCACTATTTTATTATAACAAACCATATACCTAGGTCATATAGGTCTCTTATTAAGATTATGGTATCACCCCATTGAAATTCTGAGCACCAAAACTGTTTTGTCTCCGCTAAACTGAACGACCAAGATTGTTTACAATTCCAGTCGTAAACTCTAATCGTTTTAGATTATATTTTAGAAGTGCCGTAATAATTATGTACAGCGTGTACTTACATCGTGTATCAAGAGGTGACATTTAGTATAGGACGTGAGATTTTTGTCAACTTCTTACATTAAACTTCATAAATTTAGCGGGAAACTAAAATTAGATAAAAATTTTTTTTCAAACTTTCCTTATTATACGAGTATTACTGAGTAAGGCAATAGACAAACCGATGCAGCGCAGGCGATTGGCGCGCCGCGTGGCGCTGTCACGTTGGTACATTTTCATCAAAGTGACAGCGCTGCACGCCGCGCTGCATTGATTTGTCTTTCATCTAAGGAGACGAGTAAATAGTTCACCTGATGGTAGGTGCCAAGCCTGCCCATGACAGTTATAATGCCACCCAGTCGTCAGTGGTATGAAGTCGTGTAAGCAAATGGTCCAAAAACAAAAAAGTAATTTTGTACTCTGATTCAAAGTGGTCAGTTTTAAGTAAAGTATCCACTATCCACTACACTGAATCATCACCTAATCTTACTAGCCTACTTACTTAAATGTCCAAAGTGGTCTCGTATTTAATTAAAAACATTACGCGATTGCCCAGTGCTAATTTATAGTAATAAACAAATGATAAGCCAAGAGCAAGTTTTTCATCTGATGGTAACCACAAGTTATCCTCATAACAGTGAAATAACAATCGTATTTTATCAAAATATACCGTCGAATAACATTTCGTCCCAAACTTAAATACACCTGTGACCTACTTGAAAAATTAACCGCTTAAAATTGAATACGCAAATTGTTTTAACAGATAGATAAGCGGGTAGGAAATTCGTTAACAAACATCAGTAACAGTTTTGCGGATTTGCGCACTCGAATATTTAATTTTAACCACTAGAAAGCAACAAAGTAAAACGCAGTTCGCTGTTGGGAAACATCTTGATATTTTGTAGGCCGAGAGCTAGCTATACAGTAGTTTGAATCAGCACAAAAATATGTGCTGATGATAAGAATTTGCCTGCTTTAATTTTAAGATAACTTTAAAGTTGAAACTAGAACGGATACTTCCGTAATTACAAAATTACGACACAAACTGTTTGATTTTAGGATATTCTGGAGCCCATTTGGCTTGAATGAGTAAAAATTAGCACGTACATTTAGAATGGGGCGCTGTGTCACACTTTACAGACGGTAAAAACGTGTATGAAAATAAAATAAGATAGTACACATACTACAAAACAAACTACTATGAATGTAACTTTAATAATAATCAATTCTAATATTATGCATGCGCTTGTTTCGTTATCATATAGCTAATTGTATTTATAATGTATCGATGTTCAATTCTCGAAAAGCAGCAGCGGAGGGTAGTCGGATATCGACTGCCGATGCACCGCGCACTGGTAAAAAATCTGGAGCGCAAGCGGGTGTGAAAGCTAACGCCGCGCGCAACACATCGTATCGGTTGCTTCCTGTAGGAAAGCAAATCTTCTTGTTCTTTCGCGTGTGCTAATCAGACCTAAGTGAATCCCTATAAACAATATAACTAGCCGGCTGGTGGACGACCGAAGGTGGAAGCTCAACGAGTGCTTGCAGCAGTCCAAGGTACGTGAGTGCATTGTATTCGCTGTAGCCTATGTCGAGTTATTGAACATCGTTTTTCATCGTATACGTATTGTCCCAGTGTAGTATAAAGCCACTCCTATTTCGGCTTAGTGCGAATGCTACATCTTTATGGTGCCGAAACCAGGGACCTTCCATCTACCTACCGTTGTATGCTTATGGTATTTCTGGTCAAATCTTAGTGTCCTAGCTAATAGTGTACGTAAATCTATCGATTAATTCAACTATTAAGTACCTACTGCATTCTAAGTTATTGCACCATCATCTTATCGCAACGTAATCTCACCTAATACCTAACGTACATACGCAAACAAGTTCATTTGTCATCACCATCGAATAGGGATTTATTTTATTATAGTTTCACAGCATAACGGGAATTATTGTAAGATCTCATCGGGCAATCACTAACATTTATCGGTGCTCAATTCTATCGGCTTACAATAATTCCACCATCAAAAGTGTCAAACATATAGTTTGTAATTTAGAGTTTCTAGTTAACCAAAAAACGAATCTTAAATTAGATGTTTTAAACATAAAATCATAAAATACTCTTCATCAAATTCATTTCTCAAAGTGTAGGGTAGAATATATCGATCGGGTGGTGCAACATTCCGGTGCCACCGTACAGCCCCCCGCGCAATTTTACGTACAAATTTGATAATTGGTCATACATTAATTATAAAACTTCAACTTAACTTGCGTGACAGGCTGTAAATCAGTGAAATAACTAATTTATTCTGTACCTCATCGTGCTTACTTTGTACCACATTGGCAATTAACCGCACGCGCTCTTATTTCTTCCTACATAGGGTTGAAGTTAATTTGTTCTCATCAAAGAAATATCGTTTAACTTTTATTTAGTATACTAAAATTTTATTCGTAGGTATCGAATAACAATGTCGCTCATAGGTAAACATTCTACTCGTAAATTTACTTTAAAGAAAAAGAAATCGGTTGATGCTGAGTATTCAGTTAAGGACTTAGCATCATTGCGTAGAAAGCGTACCATCGCATTTAAACGTTTAGCTAAGGCTTTAGAGATCGGTACTTTGGCTACAAGTGATCACTCTCAACACGACTTGTTCTTATCTTATCACGCGGAGGTTCGCGAAGTCGCCTCGAACTTTGAGCATGCGCATTTAACGATCTTAGAACTTATGGATGATCCTGATAATGACGATACTGATTTTCAAGAACAGTTTGATGACATGTATTATCAGGTTTTATCAATTCATCGTGGCTTAACGAAAACTGAATCGGCTCATTCACATAGTGTTTCGTCTCCATTCCACAATGGTTCGTCTTCAAATATTCGCTTGCCAAAAATTACACTACCGAGTTTTTCGGGTAATATTAAACAATGGCCTGAGTATTTTGATACTTTTAACGCTTTGATACACAACTCCACTTCTATTAACGATACGGAGAAGTTTCATTATTTAATTTCTTCTCTTAGCGGTGATGCGTTATCAGTAGTCAGGGCATTCCCGGTTACCCATGAACACTATCACGATGCATATCAAGCGCTTGTTGCTCGCTTCAAGTGTAAACGCACTTTAGCTTTTACGTGTTGGCAAGATATTTTAAATGTTGAATTTAAAACTAGTGACGCGCACGAGTTTCAAAAATCGCTCGATCTTTTCGAAGAAAATTTGTGCATTTTAAAAACGATCGACTTACCAGTTGCGCACTGGGATTTTATTCTGGTTTATCATATTTTATCAAAACTTGACAAAGACTTACGCCGCAGTTTTGAGGAGAAATATTCATTTGTTGAATTACCATCATACGATCAACTGAAAAGTTTCTTACGATCCAAATGCGAAGCTTTAATTCGCGATACACATTTTACTGTATCTCATGATACAATAAAGCCTACACCTAAGTACATGCCTGCGCAGCCCCAACCTAAACGTGTTAACATGTCGCATGCTCTCGTAGCAGCAAATGATCAACCAGAAAATACGAACGAACATCAAACTAGTTCATATTCGAGCAAGTGTTCTTACTGTGACAAACAACACTTAATATCATCATGTCAAGATTTTCTAAGTAAGTCGCTTGACGAACGCATGGCTATTACTAAAACCAAAAATTGGTGCTTTAATTGTCTGAAGCCTTCTCATCAACTAAAAAATTGCAATTCAATTTTTTCGTGCCGTATATGCAACCGGAAACATCATACCTTACTCCATCACGATAATAAATCTAATATCGAATCAAATCTCATCGTATCGTCTTTGGTTTCAAGGTCACAATCGAACATCACCGTGTTGCTTGCGACTGCCATAGTGCAAGTTAAAGATGCTTCAGGCAATATGCAAACGTTCCGTGCCTTATTCGATACCGGAAGCCAAAGCAATTTTATTACCGAATCTGCAGTGAATCGACTGCACCTAGCGGTATCGAAGACTAATGCGAACATCAGTGGATTAGGAGAAGCAGCTGCACCAATCATTGGTGACGTCACTTGTTCCATCGGGACGAACGGTCGAGTTTTGTTCAAATTGGATACGCACGTTATTTCGAAAATATGTGGCGACCAACCTGTCGCGCAACTGAATCCAGCAGGATGGTCACATATTCAATCGCTACGTTTAGGGGACCCTGGTTTCGATATTCCAGGACCCATCGATCTCTTATTCGGTGCCGATGTATTCGCCGACTCTGTGTGCAGTCAGCTCATCAAGGGAAGTGTAAACCAACCCACCGCATTTAACTCTGTGTTCGGTTGGCTCCTCTTAGGCAAAACCCGCCTCACGGCCAGCACTCTTTTGCATACTTTGCCGGATGGCGACGGCGACTTGAATTCGTTAGTTCAACGATTCTGGGATTTAGATTCCTTACCAACATCATCACCTTTGACTCCCGATGAATCGCTCTGTGAACAAACTTTTGTAAACGATCATTCTCGCGATCACTCTGGACGATACGAAGTTCGCATTCCGTTCAAAGGTGAGTCGGAACCTACTTTCAAGGGCTCTCGCGACATCGCACTGAGACGATTCCACGCTATCGAGCGAAAACTACTTCATAACCCGCTATGGTGGGCGGGACCATGTTGGCTATCGCAAGAGCGCACCTCCTGGCCTGTAGGTACAGCTGACCTATCGCACGAGGATGAGGTATCTGTTGACGTTGAAAAGAGAAAACTAACAGTTTTGACATCAAATGCTATAGTGGAACCCACCGTTTTCGAGCGTCTGCTGACGCGTTTTTCTTCGCTGCAAAGGCTCGTGAACATATTAGCTTACATCTACCGTTTCATCAATAATTGTCGCACCCCAACTCAAGTGAATCGTAACAACTTTCTGAACAACGTCGAACGACATAACAGTTTAATGCAACTCGTCAAGTACGTACAAAGGAACGCCTTCTCTGACGAAATCAGCCACCTGGCATCCAGTAAGGCGTTACCAAAACCGTTTCGTAAGCTCAATCCGTTCGTAGACGGATCAGGTGTACTCAGAGTAGGCGGCAGAATATCTCGCGCAGGCTTGGAATTCGAACAGCGACACCCCGCTCTTCTACCGTCTAATCATCCACTCACGTCACTAATAATCGACTTTATTCATCGTAGCTACTTACATCCGGGCATCAACACTACACACTTTCTGCTCTTACAACAATTCTGGATCGTTTCTGCAAAACGTACAATTCGCCGTCGCCTTACTCAATGTATTCAATGCTACCGAACTAACCCCCAACCATTGCAACCGTTCATGAGCGACCTCCCATCGTACCGCGTCAACCAAGTGAAGCCGTTCTCGATCGTAGGCGTAGACTTCGGCGGACCGTTCCGCATAAAACTTGGCCCTCACCGAGGCGCAAAGATCGACAAAGGATATTTATGTTTATTCGTATGTCTTGCGACCAAAGCAGTCCACCTCGAGGTGGTTTCAACCCTTTCAACGGACAGGTTTATCGCTGCACTTCGACGTTTCGTAGCACGTCGCGGCCGTTGCAACGTCATCCACGCCGACTGTGGATCCAATTTCATAGGTGCTAGGAATCAACTTTCGTCTCTCATGCAACAAGCTTCTAGCGCGGAGAAGATTGAATTCAAATTCAACCCTCCATCGGCTCCGCACTTTGGTGGTGTTTGGGAAATACAGATTAAGGCAGCAAAATCTCACTTACTACGCGTTGTAGGAGATCAAGTTTTAACGTTTGAAGAACTTACAACTCTTTTCGTCCAAATCGAAGCCGTTCTGAACTCTAGACCCCTTTACGCAATCAGCTCGGATGCAAACGACTATTCGGTTCTATCGCCAGGCATGTTCCTTACCTTAGAGCCTCTAACAGCTGTCCCCGATGAAGATCTCTCAAACGTTAACATAAACCGGCTTAATCGGTGGCAGCTGATACAAGCTTTTCATCAAAATTTTTGGTCCAGGTGGAAACACGAATATTTAAATTCCCTAACGCAGCGCGCCAAATGGACCAAGGATTCAAAACCGTTGCAACCTGGTTCGATGGTGATCATTAAAGACGATAACCGCGCTCCACTGCACTGGCCTTTGGCCAGAGTCGTGAGTCTCTTGCCTGGTGCTGATGGAATAGCTAGGATTGCAGTGGTCAAGACGTCTAACAATCATATAATTCAACGACCGTTGGTTAAGTTATGCCCTCTTCCAACAGAGGACTAGCTTAAATCGTATCATTTACATTCTTTCGTATTAAACTAATATCATTCAAGTCGCATCAAATCATTGTAATCGTATCAAATCAAAACAAAACCATTAGTTCTAGTATTCATAGTTAAGTGTAAGAGTATTAGTGTATCAATCGTTATCTAAGTATCGCTCCGCGTCCACAAATGTATTCTATTTTTCAATTGACCGGAAAATACCATAGGCATTTTGGTGGGCGGGATGTTTCGTTATCATATAGCTAATTGTATTTATAATGTATCGATGTTCAATTCTCGAAAAGCAGCAGCGGAGGGTAGTCGGATATCGACTGCCGATGCACCGCGCACTGGTAAAAAATCTGGAGCGCAAGCGGGTGTGAAAGCTAACGCCGCGCGCAACACATCGTATCGGTTGCTTCCTGTAGGAAAGCAAATCTTCTTGTTCTTTCGCGTGTGCTAATCAGACCTAAGTGAATCCCTATAAACAATATAACTAGCCGGCTGGTGGACGACCGAAGGTGGAAGCTCAACGAGTGCTTGCAGCAGTCCAAGGTACGTGAGTGCATTGTATTCGCTGTAGCCTATGTCGAGTTATTGAACATCGTTTTTCATCGTATACGTATTGTCCCAGTGTAGTATAAAGCCACTCCTATTTCGGCTTAGTGCGAATGCTACAGCGCTAATTAAATTATAGATTTTGTGACAAGATAAAAAAGGTAATAAAGTTATTCTTACAAAATTTGTAGCATGCTCGAGAAAATAGAAAGTAAGGTGACGAGACAAATCGCTAGCTCCTAGACTACAACAAGTTCCAGATGTTTCCTCGGAAGGAATGGAGATATTTCTCATCCCGAAGGTTCGCAGCGAGATTTCTTTTGTGGCTGCATGCAGTCGCAGAATATGTTAGATATTCCACACGGTTTTCGGTATTCCGCCGCTATATTTCCATGGAGTCTTCTGAAAGATTAATTATAGCGAGGAGTCGAGAGGAGAATAGTCCCTGAAAAATAATATGATCCGTTTTAATAGCAACTCCTCGGATTCATTATTCAACCTATACGAAATAATATAGCAACACTGTGTTATCTTATAAGTGTGAAGGATGTGTGTAAGTAGGTGGTATGCAAGTATGTGTGTTGGCCATTCAGCTCGATAGAGGCTGAATCTAGATCTGAGGGCTGAACAAATTTTGATTGGTATAAAGATACGTAGGTCCTGGAATAAACGAAACTTTTAATACGCAGATGTGGAATTCAGCTAAGTAGATCATACAAAGTTACTATTACTATTATGGCAACGACGACACATATATATCATGGGAGAGTGTTTCGACTATGTCTTTCCAATGTAAATGACTTAGAATTTAAATCCCATGACGTGTTCTGAAATAAATTTATATTCCAACCAAATAACAATGTTCGCTCATTAGAAACTCCTTATTATCTTATTTTTAACCGTATCTTGTACCAAATAATATCTGGTAAACGGCACAGTTATGACCACTTTCCAACCAGCTGTTAAAACGGTATGCCCTTTCCAATTGCCCAATAGTAAATTGCGGCAAATGCTCCACAAAAATCACCAAACTGTCTCAACACAAAAGTTAAAGTTGAACAAGTCCTAAAGGTCACCCACCATTTAAGCACACCTGTTAAGTTGCCCAAGATGGCATTTTAAGCTGTCGTGTTAATTAAAAAAGTTTATGAGCATTACCCAAGAGACGGGGGGCAGTAAATTTGATGTAATTTATTAAAACTATATAATAATATAGGAGACCGCGGCGAATCGAATCACCGATAAGAAATTCGGTCATATTTCATAATTCGCGGCTAACTAAACGAAACAATCAGCGCAACACTTTGCTTCTATCCACCTGGACGCGCCGAGAATGATTTAGCTTGACATTACCTCACGGGTCAGTTTTGGTGACGCTTCCCAGAGGACCGCTTCTTTTGAAAAAAGTAATCCGAATAGCCTGGGTCTACTGGGGTGCAAGAAAAGGGTCGTTTTGGGAAAGGGACATTATGCACCTGAATGGTTGATTCTGCGAATATCGTAACTTATATTAGATTTTTGTTAAGAAATATGCTTATTAAATTTTACAAACATTTTTCGTTACTCTGCAAGCTAATTAAAGGGGGCCAAAAGACCACCAATCTATATAAGTCACTAAGCTGAATAGTTCCGCCGTCTACCTACTTTCAGTATCAGATCAGCTCGCTGTCACCACATTGTATTGTATTGTATTGTCATCGGACCTCGGACAGACAGACACTATCGACGCTTGAAAGCGTAAACGCCGTAACCTTGAAACGCGAAATTGTTCACCAGAGACAAAAAAACTTTTTTTTTGTTGAAAAAAAATCATAACTCAACATCTACTCGACCTAAAAACGTAAATTTTGGATATTTGGTGTGTTTGATACAAAGCTACAATACTGCTACCTTGGTTATATCCTAAAGTTCCTAGGGGACGTTGTAATGTGGGTTACAGCGTTTGTTTCCAAATATGTACAAAAAGGATTTTCGGGTCGGTCAAAGGGTTACAGCGTTTACGCTTTCTAGCGTCGATATGATCCCGGAACTACTACTTCTTACTACCAACTATTACTTTAGATCCGTGGGTGAAACCACGGGCGTAGCTAGCGTTAATACGTATGTAAGGATAATGGATAATCGATAAAATCAGTAATTATGGTTCGATGTTGTCTTGACAGTTGACATTATTGGTGGTTGATTGATCGCGATCGCGGCAACCTCTGCTGTGATTTAAACTAAGTGGGTGGTAAAAAAATCGATAATCTGAAACTAGCTGTGCCACGTGATTTCACTCGCCAGTGAAAAGTAACCTAAACACTTTTTTCTAGAGCACATACAGACTCTACACCTGATAGTATCTATAGAAAATTTTGGCATGCTAAATACTCTTAATAATATTTGTGGTGATGGCAGGTGGATTAAGTCCCTGACAGGATGGTGGCCACGTGTTGGTAAGCGCAGCCGCGGAATACCGATCCAACGGTGGGTAGTAATACCTAGACCAGATCGGCTCAAAACCGGGATGAAAGACGTAAGAAGAAGGAGGCTTATGCCCTGCAGTGGGTTGAATGAGCTATCTATGGATAATTTTATCTTTTTTCTTTATTTACCAAATTTCATGGAAATTCGTTTAACCTTTATTAAATAGAACTTATGGAAATATTTAAACACACAATTATTCCATTTATACTTATTAATAGAATGTGTACTTTTAAATTAATTGTCAATACGTGTTCAAATCAAGATTAGGAATGCTAGTTAATTTTCTGTTCCAAATAATGCAGCCGCAAAGAGTATGTCTGTAGGTAACTATTATAAATTTGTCCCACTCTTCCCACCCTTACTGAAAATAGGGAAGTCTCTCCATTCGATAAAAAAAAAGTATTCAAAACTCTTTGATAAAACAGAAACGAAATGAAACGAAAGCAATTATTAATCAAGAAAGAAAGCTGCGCATTACGAAGCGAAAATAACTTATGAACCGTCAATTAAGGACGAATGCACTCGATTCCAGGGTACTACCACTTTTATACGAACACAAAAAGTTAGGATTAGTATTCAAAAGTCACTGTAGGTAAAGAAATAATAGTAACATAATAATTTTGTAGGTATTGGTACTAATTATGTGGGCACTAACTAAATCTGACACAGAAGTGGTTGAAAAAAACTGATAATTTGCGATTGTTGATTAAGTTTTTTTCTCCAACTTATATTTTTTATTTATTTATTTATTTATTTAATACTTTATTGCACAGATTAACTAACTAGTACAAATGGCGGACTTAACGCTAAGAGCATTTTCTATCAGTCAACCACCGATAGTGAAGGAAAATAGTGTGTTAATGTGTTGATATTGGCGAAACTTTAACCATTGCGTATTCGTTAAAGTGCAAAAGTGTAGGTAAATGATATGCAACCAGAAAACATGTAATTTCGTGTTCTTTCCTAAACTCCACGAGAATTTCAGTGAATTAACCACAATTTAACTGTTGCCTGTGACTTGACTAAACCGCTTACAACCTCAAGGTTGTAAGCGTGTTGGCGTGTTGACATGTTGGCTACTTTTAACAAAAATCTTGATGTATTTACAACATACTTAAACGTCGTTCGAAAATAAATCGTGAACCCATTTATAATACTTGACACTGGCTGAAAAACTCACTAGATTATTAATTCGCTAAATTGCGAAAAGAACGTGATAACTCACATTCAACGTGTTGAGGTGATAACAAATTCTTGTGGCAAATGAGTGAGTTGATAGATCTTGTTCGTGAAACAAGAGTAGTTCCAATTCTTCCGCTACACCGAGCAGCTCCAATCGCCCTCACTGCGGGATGCCGCGCACCACACGGCACCATTGCAATGCCATAATTGATTTTTAATCGCATTGAATCGCAGTTAGATTAGAATATTTCAACGCAGTTTTGATCCCATTGAATCTCAGGTTATTCCATCGCTGATTTGGTTTGCGGATGAGATTGTAATTTTTACGGTTCGTTAGTAAGAGGCTTCCCGAGTTTATGGAGAGGTTGTTGAGTTTGTAATCGTTTGAAATTGATTTATGGTTACTTGTATCAATTAAAGGCAGATATTGCGCACAGCATTCAGCTGAGCTCAGGCCTTTTTTCTAACTACAAATAATAATGGAATAAAAAGATTTAAAGCAAAGCATTTTTTTTAAACTGAATAATTCATAGAAAATTGTTCGAGCCATTAAAATTTTCAGTAACGTAGGTACATATAGTTATAATATACGGTGCATATTCCGAGTGGCACTGAAATTCTCGAACATAACTTTTATTGCATTCAGGCGCGGAAGGCTTTGACCTACCCGCACAATTTTATTACGAAAAATGTGACCTTAATAATAGTTGTGGTAAGGAACTACCCACCATAATAAACGTCAGATGCTGGATAAATATCACACCAATCCTTCTGGCTAAACAAATTATGCACTCGCAGTAGATACAATAAAATCTTCAACGTTTCGGTACCAGCGCATATTACCAAACCGCGGACCAGTTTAGTCAACAACAATGCTAAACGAAGAGTAAACCAATTGGAGAATAATTTCCGGTATTCGCCGCCAACTAGGCGTAATTACGTTAACAGGCGGATTTAGAGTCGACAGTAACCGCGAGCAAATAGTACCACCCCTTCGCTGCGAAGTACTTCGACAATCAGTCTAAAATTAGAGGTGAGATCGAGTTTCCGTTTTTATATATGTTTCTACAGGTAATAATAGAATTTTAAATAAATAGGTTTGGTCGTTAAAATTTAGTTATTGGTGCGACTGAGAGGCAGATCGGGGGATAATGTATAATATTTCTAGATTGCGATTGTCGATGAATGTTGGAGGAGGCATGAAAGATAAGATTGAAGAAGTACGCGAGATGATGAGTAAAAGACGGGTTGATTTTCCTTGTGTGAATGAGACCGGGCGTAAAGGATGTGACACCACCAAGCATGGACCCTACACAGCCTATTGATCTGAAGTTCCAGAAACCAGTCGAGGGTGTCAGGGATTTGGTTTATTTCTTTCCGCTGGCATGTGGAAAGATCTAGTCTCTGCCTATCCCAACGGGATAAAGGCGTGACTTTTTGTATGTATGTAATGTATGATTTTCATAATAATTGGGTGGTTCTCACCAAGAGTAACCTCTTTTAGATAACTACTTTTGATATCTAGTTTGCTTTTGCTTTACCATTATTCAGAATCTTACTGTTAAATTTGTGTTTACCAACGAAAAAAAATTTGTTGAAGGTTTAAACCATAAGTGCTTTGAGTCTGAGTGTTCAAACTCAAACTCAAACTCAAATCATTTATTGTAAATAGGCAAAATATTGCACTTTTACACGTCAAAAAAAATAATATCTTATACATAAGTATAGAAATACAAAAAAAATAAGTCAAATTTTATGATCTACGAAACTAATGATTATTATCTAATTATGGTTAGAAAAAGGACCATGTTTATGGGACCATGGTCCTTGGAGTTTTTCTTTTATTCCTTGTATGTGATAATATCACGATATTATTGTTACTAAGCTATTGCTAAGTCAGACATAGTGTAAATAATATAATAACATGCTTAACATTTTTCTTATCAAATCGCGAGTTGTAAAATTTAAGGGCCTTATTAATTTCGCATTAGCACTCAACGGAGCGTGAACAATTTTCACTTATCTGTCGATTATAATGTCGTAAAATGGTTTTTCAATCTTTTTCTGATTTGCCACGAGTCTGAAGATGGACGCGGTCTTATCGGTGCTATGTTTTTTCTCTTACGCCCTTGTTAAAGTTTATTCTGGTATGTTTTTTTTTTCTATATTATGATATACAGCTGTTGTATGCGGTATACATACCTTTTCGTCGAATGAGGTAGTACCGCTGGTGCCAAGCCCTTTACGATACTTACATACGACTTGTATCTTACGCGAGTCTCTATGAAGAGTCACCGAGGAACATCACACATAATGCTTATGGGCTCACAGCTTATGGGCTGATTACACAAAGCGAAGTTACAGCGACCTCCGCGTCCTGTGCAATAATGCATTCAGGGTAGTATTGGGGCTGCCCCGCTTCTGTAGCGCTTCAGGCATGTTTGCGGAGGCGCGCACCGCCTGCTTCCACGCAACTATGCGGAAGCGTGGTGCGTCCCTGGTGCGTAGGGTGCGGGCCAGCTCTAATACAGTCCTGGCAATGATTGCTGCCAGACTTGACTGTCCCTTCCTCCGGCATTGCTGTGACCAACATGTCACAGTGCCAGTGCCGGTGAGAGGGTACTAACTTGATTATTATTATTATTATTTTGAATTTTTATTTTATTGTATTGTATTTCTGTTTTTATTTTTATTTTATTGTGATTTTTTGTATGCTGAATTATGGGCTAAATTGCCTGAAATAAATGAATTTTATTATTTTATTTATAATCAGATCTCTGTGTTAACATACATTTGTACGGTGATTCGCACACTTCGTTACCGGTACAGATACGCGTCTGTTACGCGTCTCGCGATACCTGCCGTAACGTTCTCGTCTTCTAAGAAACTCGGAAAAATGGCAGCGGAACAGCAGTTCAATATTAAACTTGTCGAAGAAATAAAAAACTATCCACGTCTGTAGAACTTCAAATTGAACATTTTCTTTAATTTTAGTAGCATAATGTACGAACCTCGAGTAACGAACATGTGTGTAAAAGTAGTGGACCTCTTCTGCGAGAGACCGAGAAGATATTCATCCGCCAAGTTACTGCTTGGCCCAACATTACTGTATTCCGGTTTGAAGGGCACTGTTTCCAGGAAATTACTGGGCATTTCAAACTTTAGAACCGATGTCTCAGGGCGACGAGCGCAGCGCAGCGCCACACAGGATTTTGTAATGCAAAGTTCTGGGTGGCACTGTAGCTGTTATGGGCAGGCGTGGCGCGTACCATCAAGTTAACGACTTGCTAATTAAAAATATTCCATTATCACTCAAACGCCGACTCATCGACATGTGTATCCTGCCTGTCCTCACCTACGGTGCTCAAACGTGGTCGCTGACCGATTCTCAGAGGTTCAGACTTGGGGTTTGCCAAAGAGCGATGGAACGCAGCGTCTTACGAGTCAAAAGAACGGACAGAGTCCGAAACACCACGTTGCGTTCAATAACTGGCATCGCTGATGTAGGTCTCAAAGCAGCTAGGCTTAAATGGGATTGGGCGGGCCATGTAACTCGAATGCACCCCGACAGATGGGCCAAGATCGTCACACAATAGATGCCTGAAAAAGGGCGTAGGCGCCGGGGCAGGCCAAGAAAACGCTGGCGTGACGATCTTGATACATACGAACCATGTTGGTCCGACGTGGCAAACAATCGCGACATGTGGAAGGAGATGGGGGAGACCTTTGCCCAGCAGTGGGACAGTATAGGTTATTAAAAAAAAAAATGATATGCAACTGAAGTTATATCGTATCTTGCGAGCATCGTAATATATTAAGGGCCTAACATACCCCCTGAGATAAAGAGAACTATGGCAACCCACACCCAGGTAAGTAACGAATAGAAGTAGTAGCTGTGGGTCCAATGCAGTGTCATTGGGTTGACGTGACCTGCATTTCGATGTTCCATCGTTTTCTATGTTGCGTTTATTTGCAATAGAAACTTAAGAAGTTATTATCGCAACGCTAAAAGCATGCCATAGGGGCTTGGAAGCCGTTTCATCCTTTTTACGACTCTTACATAGTCACCTTTATGTTTCCAGCTCGACTTTGTAGAAATAAATAACGGTTCTGTGTTTAGTTGTGTATGGGAAATGTTTCCAGTTTAATTACTAATGTGTCATTTTTCTTATCTACCATCACTTCTTTTTTTTGCCTTTTCTTCCCTTCTTCTTTCTTTCTTTCTTCCTACATCTTTATCCGTGTTTCCATATTAATGATAAATTAACATAATCACTATTTCTTATGGCAGACACTAAACTAACACTTCATTTGTCAACGCTAAAGTTATGGCCAACCCTTTCGTTTGCAGTAACACTTTGACTGCTGAGCCGATTTTCTTGTCTAGCCACGGGTGCGGATCACACACCTTAGTGTTTTCCCATACAGCTAACACCACAGTTGTGTTTTCCCGCACTCGTGGCAAGTTATGAAAAACACCACAGTTGTGTTTTCGCACTAAACTAAAATGTATATGAGCTTTTAAAACAACAGAATGTGGCAACCCTGTAAAAGCTAGTTCCAAGTAAGGTAACCCTGCAGCACATCAAACAGTTGAAGTTAAAAGAAAAGAAGTGAAACCTTCTGAATCACTGATATAATCATTGTTTTCCAGTTCCACCCGACATATGCTACGAACAATTTAAATGGCAAGACTGCGGCATGGACCCCAAACCAGTGATATACTACTACAAATCAGGGTCCAGGTGCGAAGTCGGCATGTGGCGAGGGTGTCTCCCGAACAACAATATGTTTGAAGATGAATACGACTGCGTCCAGACATGCATCTTCTCTCTAAGAGCGAAGCCTATAGACTACCATAAGCAGCAAGAAGAAAATTTGATAGAACACTATGAGACTACGACTAAAGCCAAAGCTGAAAAAATTAACGGAGGTCAATATTTCAGTTCTTTTTTTTAGAATGATTTTTAAATCAATGTGAACTTTAAATGAATGCCTTTTGGGTCAGTGTTCTTATTCATACTCGTAGATTATCGCCTCCTCATTCAAATTTATACAGAACTAGCTGCGCCCCGCGGTCCAGCTTTATTCCAATTTTCTTCAATAGCTCTGCATTTCCTAGGTTAGAAACCACCATGTTCATACAAAAATCTCATACAAATGAATATTATAATTATCAGTTGTTCCCAAATTTTCCAGGCAACTTTTTCACCATTTCTCTTCATAAGAACCTTTCTCGGACTTCAAAGAATGTTAGAAAAAGAAATTGCTGACTTGGCCCAGTCGTTCTCAAGTTATGGCGTGTTCAAAGGAAGGCGTCCATCTAGATGTCTACACTTATCAACTTTCTCGGGGTCTATTCAGACTCTTAGGTCTTAGACGCTATGCAGAAGCTTACTGCATTCAATATTACAATTTGGATACAGTAGGTCCATTATAATAAATGCATTGAAACCGTCGACTGACTTCGTAGTCCATTACCATTTCAGTGCAGATTGCTGAATAAAACTTAAAAATGTTTCTGTCTGAGATAACGACTAACTTTAATTTGCAGGTATTGGTGATATTATTGAAATAGGGGATGGTGGTGGAGGTGGTGCTGATGATAAAGGTGGTGAAGATACTCCGGCGGATGCTGCTGCGGAAGAGGGCGAGGCAGCCGTGGAAGGTGGAGGTGATGCGCCAGCCGATGATGCTGAAGCACACGCTGAAGGCGCTGACGCACCAGCTGATGGTGAAGCACCAGCCGAAGGTGAAGCGCCAGCCGATGGTGAAGAACCAGCCGATGGTAATGCACCAGCTGCCGATGGCGAAGCACCAGTTGCCGACGGCGAAGCACCAGCTGAAGAACCGGCACCGGCAGAATAAAGTGAAGTATGATTGCCTATTTTTGAAGAAGTGCATAATATTAAAGTGTTCTCACAAGTCTGGTGTTTTTGTTCTGACGAGCTTACTTTTGGGTGAATTTCTGATACGATTCTGATTGTGGCAAGTTTTCTAACTAAGATAAATTTTCGTTAGAAACATAGAATTAAGCTTTGCTAGTTTCGTTGGATAGTTGATGGCTCGGTGATTATGTAATCCAGGTTATCTATCATCAGATTATCTAATATAGACAACCGACGCATATTTTTAATAGACTTCTATAAAAGTGGAGGTTATCAATTCGACTGTTTTTCTATGTTTGTTATAATTATAATGAATTTCAGTGAATAGGCACGGTCAAAAGCTGATCATTGCCAAATTTAGAATTTTCGATTCGTGGAACAAAAAATAAGTGTGTGAAATTAAAAGGGAAAGGGAAACTTTTTAGTGAAGCAAAACATCTTGAGGCAACCGACGTGCCCGAGAATTAATTCTAATGTGCGTGACCTACCAATCCGGACTATGGCAGATAATGGCCTTATAAGACACCTGTAACTGGAAAATTAAACTTAAATTAAACTGGAAATTGATATATGTTTAGTTTAGCTACTTCTAAGGCCAACTTCTAGTTGTATATTATAAACTACCCACTAAGATCCTCGTACGATACGCTCGAAGATAGATCAGCGGCGTCGGTAGACCGGTCCATACTCCGTCCATTGTAATAAATTCGCAATAAATATAGCAGCATTGTATACCAGATAGATTAATTTAGTCGCCAGCCGCTATCGCGCGCAGGCGGGCCTGATTTATTCGTATGGCGAATGCGGACCACGAACAAAAAAACGCAGTGCAGTTAAGGGTAACCTCTGGTAAAAAGCGACCTTAAAAAATTTCTCAAGGTGACGACAGTAGTATGGTGGACGAATTATTATCAAGTCAACGTTCTATGAAACTTAGCTCCAGTCAATCGTAAGCACAGATCACCTAATAAGCTTTACTATAAAAACTAGAATTTATTAGGCTGTGACATTACCAGATTCCTTACCATGATTTAAGATGATGGTTGATTTAGCGCATTTTATTAACCGACTTTAAAAAAAGGATGAGGTTCTCAATCGACGATTTTTTTTATGTTTGTTACCTTCAGAACTTTTCACTGAGTGAACCGATTTTGATGATTCTCATTGTTTTTTATTAAATAAAAAATAAATAATTAACGTGTCACGATCACATACATAGATTCTAATCCCTAATTGGGATTTTCTGTATCTAAGGAATCAGGAACTATGAGAATTATGATCGTACAAACAAGAGCAAATACACAAATGGATTAATGGATTGGCCTTGGAAATTTCGCATTTAGTTGAATTTAAATCTATAGGAAGTTTTCATATATATGGGGAAGTTTAAACCTTGGTCCTAAGGCACAAATATTTTATATTATTACTAGCTGTACCCTGCCACGCTTCGCTGTGGCACATTCGCACATTCGCTGATGTGTCACTGATGAAAAAAATAGATAAAAAACAATCCTTGATGCGGACATAATGCTAAAATTTTAGCTCGATCGGTGCAGAACTTTTTGAGTTTTTGAAGCGTACACAAACCAACATAACATTATATATATATAGTTATAACGATCCTGTAACCATTAATGCATAGTCGCCATTAGAATAGCTGTGACCCTCTACGGGTAGATGGACAGACGAGCATGACGAATTACTATTTACAAGGCTTCCGTTTTTTCCAGTTGCTACGCAACCTAAACTTACTCGAATAAAAAGACATCAATCCTCTGTTCAGAAAATGGGAGCACACTTACAAAAATAAGTTGGTCTTTTTCCATCCATATTTCGCACTAACTTGTTATTATAGAGGAGTGTATCCATTCCGTAACTCAATCCTAAACCATACTGGATATTGACAGAACACCATTCTTCAATTTAGGCAGCTGTCCTTTTGATATATTGTTATTATACTATAGCAATGACCAGAGGGCTGAGACCTCTTCTAAAATACAACGTCTTGGGAGCTGTTAAGGAGTTACGGGTCTCGGTAAGATGGTTCATCTGGGTATATTCAACGGTTCGATTCTGCGGCGTCCAGGGAATGCGTTTGAATGTATGTCCGCTAGGTTATAGGTTCAA
The DNA here is from genome assembly GCA_912999815.1 of Campaea margaritaria. NCBI lineage: Eukaryota > Metazoa > Arthropoda > Insecta > Lepidoptera > Geometridae > Campaea > Campaea margaritaria. The sequence continues at coordinate 12,222,056 of OU538790.1, forward strand.
GACGTTGAAATGGCTAACGTAGATAACGTACCTAGCTAACGTAGGTTATCTGTATATATCTGCGTTAGATAGAGTACTCTATCTAGTTAACAAAGAATCTTAGGTTTGAACATTTATCTAAGCTCTAGGGTCTCACAAATGTGATCATGTGTGACAAGGACGGGGGAGGGGCCAAAAAATCACGAAATTAGTGTGACGTACTTTATGGATGACCCCCTAACAAGTTCACTGCTGAAACACAACTGTTGTGTTAGTGCAACTTACGTGCCAACTCTGTGGTGAAACACAGATGTTGTGTTTAAATACACAACATCTGTGTCATCGGCGCTACTACAGTGCGGCTCACACGGACGCCACGCCATTGCTGGAAAACACACACAGTCCGTACCGATGCCGAAATGTAAACCCTGGTTCAGCACTCAACGTACTAACCCACAGAAATCGATATTTTTGTACAAGATAACAAGAATTCTATATGTTAATGCAAATAATAAACTATGTGTGCCAAATTATATTCAAATCTAATCCAATGCAGTTCATTTAAGGCCTTAAACTGAACGTCCTAAGTTGGCACCACACAGTTATAAATGACGTGACGTCACTCAAAAATAGACTGAAGAGAATGAGATGGAGCTATATAAACTCCCATAAATGCAAACAAAATGTTACGATCTCTTTGGATAAATGTCTCTGGTCGACTTATGAACGCTGAGCGATATTGGTGGTGACAGTTAGCAGGGCAGTTCAGTTTAAGGCCTTAAATTGGATAGATTTAACTGTTCGTGGTGAGGCCCCAGGTCCTAACTAAACCTCGTTCATTCCGTAACTTTCCACTTAGATTTAACCAATAACAATGGCGAACGATTCCGCAGAATTCCGCCTCTAACAGACTAAATAAAGTGCTGTTTTATTATAAGTCCACCCGGTCGGGGACAGGGTGGGATCTAGGCAAGGGAGGTGGGCTCAATTATTGAATTTTAACAGAACTTGCTTTTTTATATCAATGTTGACCTCTAATTCTTATCTCGAACTTTTCTGTATCTTAGTAGTTTTCCACAAAAGTTTAATTGAAAAAAATTACAATCAACTTTCATAATTCTTTCAAATATAACAAGTCTTTTAATTAAACAGGTGTTAAAATATTTCCGTCATATTTATATTTTCTCTTTATGTCTACCAAATAGGTACAGTACACAGTATACTGGGGGACCTCACTTGTTATAAGAAGTTATAAAAATAATTTAATTGAATATAATATTAATATGTATTCCCGAGTGCCCGTATGATTCTAAAAACACTCAGTGTGTCCGACCTCCTAGGCTGTCTAACGGGTCGAAAGATGTTTCAATTCAATTGATTCCTTTTATAAAACAATGATAGAAAGATTCAAATGAAAGCAGAATTAATTAGAATAATAGTAGTAATGCTAGAGGTACGTACTCCTGAAACAAAGAACCTTCCCCCCCCCCCCCCCCCCCCCGACCTCACTACGTCCTTCGCACAAAGTTATTGCAGGCGATCGGACGCAGTCGTGGCCGATTGGAAACTTTCGGTGGAATTGTGAAGTCCATTGCAGGTGCCCTGTTTGATAAATTGGGTGAGAACAAACTTTTGCAGCGCTTTAGGAAAAATCTTAAGCGATAAGCTGGAGGTACTAGGTGGGTCCATTCGTGTACTATGGAGCTTTCATTTCCAGCGGTTTTATAAAGCGCTCTTTTGTATTTTGTTTTAGTTCTTAACTTTGGAGTGGAGTTATTGATAATGCTGCTATTAACTAGAAAGCATATTATTTATTAAAAAGTTACATAGTAAACGGATTTAAAAAAAAAACGTTCACTGCTGATAACACAACTGTCGTGTTTTTCATAACTTGCCAAGAGTACGGAAAAACACAACTGTTGTGATTGTTGTATGGGAAAACACTATGGCGCGTGCAGAGCCGCACCCGTGGCTAGACAAGCAAAACGGCTCAGCAGTCAAAGTGTTAAGTGTTTGTCTTGTAAAAGTGCATTATTTTAGCCGACTTGCAATAAATGATGTGAGTTTTGTTTTTTTTTTCATCCTGTCATCATACTGTACCAACAACTTGTTGTTCATGTCATCTTTAAATTCGACATCCCTTTAATAAATCCGTAGGGGCTTTATATACTCTACTAGTAACTCTATGTTTATTGCCTTCATGTAATGCATCTTCCGTGCACCGTAATTGCTAAGCAATAAACAACTTTACGACTACCCCATTAGATTTAATATGCGTTGCCTGCGCTTGTTATAATTTATTCATAACTTTAAAAACTTTGCTCGTTACCATCTGCTGGTTCGTAAAGCTAGGACTATGGAGCGTAATTATTGTGCTGACAGTACGTACTCTTCCATGGTAATAAACTTTAGGTAAGGTTACCACTCTGTCGGATTAACAGATCTCAAATCAAAAACCCTGTGCCACCCCGAACTTTGCATTGGATAATCCTGCGCGGCACTGCACTGCGCTCGTCACCTTGAGACATCGGTTCTAAAGTCTCATATGCTCAGTAATTCCTGGAAACAGAGCCCTCCAAAACGGAACACAGTAATATTTTCACACTACTGCTTGGAGGATGAATATCTTGCAAAAGTATGGTACTTCCCCGGGCAGTCTCTTGCAAAAGAGACCTACTATTACTAAAAGCGCTTACTACCGTTAAACGAACAGATGATCATATAACTTGGGGGGGGGGGGGGGGTAGGAGCACGTGCATGGTCCTGCGGTTAGATCGTTCAAGTATAAATAATTTCCCATAAAAGCATAGCCAACGTTCCTCTCTTCTTTGTCAACAAACGAGTTAGTGTGCGTGTGTTGAAGTCATTTTTTTATATAATTTATCTATAATGTTGTCTTACTGTAACTACTGTCGCTGGTTAATAAGGTTTTTAGGTGTTGCCATAAACTAAATTTTAGTAATTAAACGTACAAAGTATGAGGCGTGAGTAGTTAGGACAGCTTTTAGGTGTGAGTGCAAAGTTTGGGATGGTCGTAAAGTAGCTGATGATGAATTAAACTACAGCCATTGTAGTAGGATCAAGAAGTGAAATTATCTCGAGTTCATAATGTTTAAAGAGAAGTTTGCATTCTTTTGAATTTTTGCTATGGTATTCAGTTACAAGTTCACAATAAAACTTCCCACACAGTCATGGAGCTATGGGAAGTGGGCGGGGTTTTTCGGACAGCCTATGCGTGCATCTTACGTGCCGAAAGAGGATAATTGGACAAACAGTAGTTACACATAGCTTCTTAGCTATTTATTACCTATTAAGGTGGTTCGTTTCTGTTAAGGCGGGAAATTTAAATTTCAAATAGTTTTTTCCTAAATCATTCTTTTCGTTTTTATGTTGAAATATTTAGCACTAATGCACCGTGTCGCTCAAATATGTCAATAAACCGTCAAACTGATGATTTCAGCGTTTATCAACATATTTGAGCGATACAGTGCATTAGTGCTAAATATTTCAACATAATAACGAAAAGAATAATTAACGGTTGGCGCGAAATACAGTTTCGTTTATATTAGTGACCCGATGTAGCTGTAAAAACTAAAAAAAAAAACTGTTTAAAATTTAAATTTCCCGCCATAACAGAAAAGAACTACCTTAAAACATTTCGTTCATCATTGCCCGTTTGATTTAATTAACATACGAAAATGGTTGATAACTGAAAAAAAACGTTAATATTATAACCACTACCGTCTTGGTCTACTTGTATGTTTAATGCGAATTAACAAGTAGTTTAAACTTAAACTGGAAACTTACCGTCGGAGCTACAACATCTCAATAGCAATGCATTTTGCTGACGCTACAACTTTAGCCGTGCAGTTTAACACTTTGACGGTAACTATCTAGATATTTGAAGGTACGCCTCGAGGTATGCAATCAACGGCAGGTGCTTGGGTTCTGCTTATGAAACATGGAATATTGACCTCTTCCTTAGTATTATTGGATTCTCTTTTGGCTTGGCTTAACTGATAAAAAATTATATCAAGGAAAATTTTCCCACTTTTATAAGTTTGAACCAAAATGTTATGAGTTTTTTTTATTTTTTATTTGTCTCATTGACAAGACGATAAAGGCCTGTTCCTGTTGGTAAACGCTACACCTACCAATAACAGTTACAGTGCCACCCATAACTTCGCACTGCACTGCGCTCGTCACCCTGAGACATCGGCTCCAAAGTCTCATATGCCCAGTAATTTAGATGGTAACAGTGCCCTTCAAACCGGAACACAGTATTGTTTTCCTACTGCTCGGCGGATGGATTATAGGCACTGATTTAGGACTGATTCCTACAATGTAATATGAAAGTAAAAAGAACGCGTTATTCCTATGCAATCCTAATACATAATTAGGACACAAAACTAATTTCTAATACAGTCTAGAATGCTGTTCTGTTAGTTCTACAAACATTAACAATCCCTCCAACAATGAATCCAATTCCACTCAATATGGCTTCAACAATGTGTGCGACGATTGTCTCCACACACAGACACATACAAACCTTCGTGTGCAAACAGAGGTTCAGTGTTGTCGACGTTCGGGACGATTTGCCTAAGACAACATTTTGATTGTTGGCTGATGCCACTTCCCATTGTTAGAGAAGCTAAGACAGCTATCTTAAAAGGTTTTCTATGTTTTATCATCAGCACAAAATACATAAAGTACTATACACAAAGCGGTGGTAGCCTAGTGGGAGAACGTCCGCCTTCCAAGGAGAAGGACGCGAGTTCAAATCCCAGTGCGGGCACGTACCAATGTGTTTCTGTAAAAGCATATGTACGTAATTATCACTCGCTTTTCGTTGAAGGAAAACATCGTGAGGAAACCCACATACCTACCCGAGAATTATTTCGAAAGGTAGGTATGTATGGTAGGTATCCACCAATCCGGACCGGGCCCCCGTGGTGGATAATGGCCTAACCCTCCACACGAAACTGAGGGGAGACCCGTGCCCAGCAGTGGGACGATATGGGTTGATGACGATGGTGATGATGAGTAGATACAAATGGACACTCATTACATCGCGCGTTCCGTTTCCACACATCTCTACCCGCAATATGGAGGGCAATTGGAAGGCTGTCAATTTGAACCGCCCAAATGTAATAGGCAAACGGATTAGTATGAACCTTCATACTAGCGGGTTGTATTTTGTTTTGGTCGCGTAGTATGGAGAGACATCTACCTTAAGATAACAATTAATAATTATATCTTTTGGAACAAAAACCGTACCATGCCTAATGGACACGCGCTCTCTAGAAGAGCAGGCGCCGGACATAGTTGCATGTTTGCTTAAGGCCCTCTCCATGCAATGAAACTACGAGTACGCCTTAATGCAGAGAACACATACACACAAATGGGCATATAAGACTTTAGAGCCAATCTCACGGTGACGAGCGCAGTCTAGCGCTTACTACCACGAGAAGGACATGCTCGTCACGATAATCAGACAAATAAAAATGTCTTTAATGATGGAATCCTTTTTGTGCTTATCATCATCATCGTCAACCTATATCCACTGCTAAGCACGGCTCTCGGTTTTCGATGGGCAAGTACGAGGTGTTTAGACAATCGAGAAAAAATAGAAAGAACCAAAAAAATAATCTAATCGATTCAATCGAATTCAGTGCAACATTACAATCGAGTGTATAAATATCTCGATCTCCGATTAAACCATCGAGATGTATTCGATTGTTTCGAGTCGACTGACTCACCATAGCGTTTTTCGCTCGCTCTCTCCCACCTCAAAAAGATCTCAGTCTTGGCTTGGATCCTCCTCTCGCGTGCCGATTCGGTTGCGAGACAAAATCCAAACCATCGAGATGTTTTAACAATCGAATAAAACATCTCGGGCTGGCCCGGCGCTATTCAGTTCTGTGCTCACAGTATTCATCAGCAACTTGCCATATATCAGTTCTCTGTCAACAGAAGGGTTCAGTAGGGTTGCCCGCAGTAGCTTGATCTTCTCTGAACAATTACCCTCTAAAGCCTACGGCGTCAAACGCAGGGATGCCACAACGCAGGCTAACCGCGTGTCCTTTACCACAGGTTACACATGAGACGCGATTAATCGTGTCTCTGTCGGTATATAATTATTATCTGCTAACGTGATCTATATAGAGCTTATGTGTTGATTTTTAATCTATGGTATGGCAGAGTAAACGGACGAGCAGACAACGTCTGACCCATAGATTTAAAAGTGGTCTGACCATTGCTGAATTTTGTTGGTTTTGTAGTAATATATTATTTGTGACTCTCGTGTCATTTGTTTTTTTTTAAGTAACTTATTGGTGCTGCCCTATGAAAATCATCGTTCTGCCTAAAGAGAGGGGTTCTTATAAATTAAAGCGTAAGACTGAGCTGATCCTAAGTTTAATGGGTTGGACTAGCCAGCAGCCGCCCTTAGATTGATATATTTTTATATATACTCCATTTATTTACACAAGACCGAATCTAAATTAAAACTTGATAAATGTACAAGTAGATAGTCAAGTAATGAATCATACCACGACGGGATTGACCAAGGGTGATCCGGACAGCGATAGCACGGTATTAACATAACGAAGCGGTCAGTCATGCGTGCGGGCTTATCTGGGGTCGGGGTTCGAACCCGTGGCGGCTAATTTGTATTCGGTACGGCTGAATTATGTGCGTGTCGGTTTTGACGTTTTTAATTAATTATTTTAAGAACAAAATTACATTTCGGATCTGCTAAAAGTATTTGACATTAAGCTTTGAGTAAGCAGGGTAGATGTTTCTGATTTATTTATTAGCACGTGCTTATTCTTATTCCATGCAGTTCATTAAAAGGCCTTAAACTGAACGGCCTAGCTTGGCACCACACACTCATAAATGACAAACGTGACGTGACGTCACTCAAAAATAGACTGCAGAGAATGAGAGAAAAAGGGAATGAGATGAAGATATAATAAACTCCCATAAATGGAAACAAAATGTTACGATATCTTTGGATAAATGTCTCTGGTCGACTTATGAACGCTGAGCGATATTGGTGGTGACAGTTAGCAGGACAGTACAGTTTAAGGCTTTAAACTTGATGGATTTAACTGTTCGTGATGAGGCCCCTGTTCTTTCTAATAAGACAAAATTCTCCCTTTTAATATTTTTTACATAAAAACCTAAATCCTGAATGCATACAAAACTGAAAACTGGCAAACTAGTTTTAGATTCTCGAGTAAGCGATGTGAAATGCAGTCGTAGGCTTTGCAGTCAGAAGTTGAAACTGCATAATGCCTCGACTGCAATCGGAAATCTAATAAACAGAAATGATGAGTTCGGTTGGGCCATATCGTTCCACTGCTGAGCTCGGGTTTCTCCTCCCTTTCATGGAGAGAATTAGGCCGTAATCCACCAGGGGGCCCGGTCCTGATATGTGGATCACATACCGATATAATTCTCGGGTATGTGGGTTTCCTCGCGATGTTTTCCTTCACTGAAAAGCGAGTGATAATTACGTACATATGATTTTATAACACATTGGTACGTGCCCGCACTAGGATTTGAACACACGACCTTTCTCCCCCTAGGGTATTGCAGCTTCCTTACCTACTATCAAAAATATTTTTGCATTACATGGCTTATACTCGTTTTTACCTATACCTGAAAAATATAAAATTTAGTTTTACTTTTTTGGCTCTTTTGCGAATCTTCACACAACGTGTGTGTTTACTGGCGTTGTGTCGTAACTAAACACAATCAGCGGTGCGGGCGCACACACCTAGTGTGATAAATTTGTCAATATAGCAATGGTTTGCACGCCAGGCGTGTTTTCGCTTGCCGTAAAATAATAAAACACAGACGTGTGTGTTTTCAGCAGCGAACGTAATAAAATGCCCCCAACATCCAGTTGTTAACCCGTGCAATATCTCTGCGTCCATCAGCACGGCTGGATGCCTGCGCGTGCGTCGTTCACGCTCCACGCCTGAGGGGCAGTCAGTAAGGATACTGCTAGCTGTTATCGGTCATCGGTTCTGGGCTTATTGTTTCGGAATTGAATTTAATTGTGGGCATTATGGGTGAAGGAATTGTGGGCCTTAAAAAGTGTGTTGGATGTGTTGGAAATTAGAATAGAAATATCTTTATTGCTTACAAAACTTTTTTTTTAAATTTATATGCTGCCAAGCGCATCCACGCTGTTACATTGTAGTTTTAACACGAATCCGAAAACAATTAGACTGGCAGTGACTATTTACAAAATCTTTTAATCTTGTTTAAATTAGTATTTGCAGTTCATTAGAACATTTTTTTTTTATTATTTAATGAAGGTACAGACTTTTCGATCTTGAATTCTTTATTCAAAGTAAAAAAGGCCCTGGAAATTAACGCGTAGATATTCCACACAAAATAAGCTATTTAAAATAATATTGACGTGACAACGTCTAATAAATCGACGAACGCCGGCTGCGTGCACGAAAAAGTTGACACATTGTCCCGTTAGTCCCGTTACGCTCATTGTACGCTTGCGCCGCATCTATCTCCATTCTCTTCGTGACAGGTTCATTATTTTTGCATATTAAAAATCTGATTACTAGTATAATATCAAGTATTTATTCTTTTATTATTAAAAAATGATTCAATTTTAATCATAAAAGTATGCAATCATATTATCAATGTTTTGTTATGACGTTGTCACGTTAAAATATCGTCCGTAAACCAACTTTACAGATAACCAATTTTTCTACTTGCTGTGGCTCACGGGTTTACTTGCGGACGAAAAGTAAAAAGTCAATATAAATCAAAGTAAAACCAAAGACCAGATACTTCCCGTCCCACATCCAAGAGCAAATCAAAATCAACCACAACGCACACATAGGATGCGCGACCTATTTGAAACGCATTTCAAAGCCAATCTCTTTCCACAAACATACAGTAAAAAAACAGTATGGAAGCTTCCACGCTGCAAATAAAACTAAAAGTTTTGTGACTCAGCCTGACTGTGGCAAAAAAATCTTACAATACCATTATTGTAAATGTTAGTTGCCAGTTTTGCTACTGTTTTTCGCGCACTCTCAGCCCAAAAAAATTTGATAATATTTGGTACCTACCTTTTAAGCAAGTACAATACTTTGGGCGTTAGAATAACACGTCATAATATTTATGATACCTACTTTTTAGCCGCGCGTGCAGCTTCTATTCACTCAATAACAATAAAAATAATTCTTGATGCTTTGTGCTTGTTTTTTGTAAGTCACCTGCATTATTGCAAGCGTCACTTACCTACAAGTTATTGCGTAATTTTTTTTATTTACACACTTTTGTGCATTTCACTAGTGTATGATGTAGCAAAAATGTTTAGTCTCAGTCGGACTTGTTTCGGGTCCTTGCCAATATCTGGTATATATGTGAATCATGAAGCAGTAGAAGTTCCCATACTGTTAATAACAGTTAGACAGTGCGGTTTACTTGTGCCACAAGCTTTTACTAGGTAAAATATTTGACTAGAACTATCTTCTTACGCTCTTAGATTCCCGTTTGGGATCCATGTTCTAGTTCTACGAACTAATAGTGTAATGAGTTTATAGGACTTGTGAAAACAGTCGTAGCGTCTGTACCTACTGATTTTATTTTAGTTACTTAATTAGATTCGTTAGAGCAAGTCGTTCACCTGGTGGTAAGCGCTACGGCTGCCCATAACAGTCACAGCACCACCTAGAACCCTGCAGTGAATAATCCTGCGCGGCACTGCACTGAGCTCGTCACGCTGAGACATCGATTCTAAAGTCTCATATGCCCAGTAATTTCGCTGGAAATAACCTCGTCTATACCTAGGTACTGATTTCATTTTAGACCCTGGTTTTCGCCCTTGTAGTGTATATTGATTCTTCTCAGAGATAATTGAGAAGTTTGACTACAATTTATATGTCCTTGCTAATAAAAAAAATGAAATTTGTTAAATTTGGATTTGTTTTAGTTTTTAAGTTTCCTTTGTTCTGTGGTGTTTCAATAAAGAGTTTATCTATCAATCTATCTATAAAGTAAAATTTTCTAAATCGGTTTTGTGGTACTGTGGCTACTACGTAACAAACATACAAAAAAAAAAAACGTATAACACACCGAATCGAGAACCCTCCTTCATTTTTGAAGTATGTTAAAGTTTAAGAAATCGATGTTAGATCATAAATATCGATTATTATTAACCCCAGTTTAGTAAGGAGGTTCCTGTTATGATTTGTATGCACCTTAACACGTTCACTGCTGAAAACACAACTGTCGTGTTTTTCGACTACGGCAAAACGTACTCGTGGCAAGTTATGAAAAACACGACAGTCGTGTTTTCAGCAGTGAACGTGTTATGGTGCATACAAAACAACTGTTGTGTTTGTTGTATGGGAAAACACTGGCGCGTGCAGAGCCGCACCCGTGGCTAGACAAGCACAACGGCTCAGCAGTCAAAGTGTTAACCAAGTTAAAAGAACGGAATTTAACAAAATAAGTAACTTGATGAGGACAAATAGACATATTATTCGAATAAATTTATGTACAGATGCTTATATTCAGGCCATAGACGATTAAGATATTATAGACCTACCAATCACCAGAATTAAAGTGCAAACTGAATCAGCAAATTAAATTTGCCGAAGAGCTTCCTTGAGGAATTGAATAATAGGGATGTTAGCAACATGGAAGTGGCTACTAGAAAACTTCTAAAAGGCAAGATTTAGACATCAAGAACAGTATTTTCTATAGAAGAACAAAGTTTTTATTTCAAGATGACGAAACAAGTTACAAATCAAATGACCATAGACGTTGGCGGCTTTATAAATTTTCCTCTATCTAACAATTTTAATAATGCTGCAAATTATTTGCAGAAAAATATATAAATAAACCGATGCATTTAAAACTATAAGCATAGGTCTATGGAATGAGAAATTAGGTTGTCTTGAATAATAAATCTCACGGGATCCATTGAGGTCGATGAGAATTATACTATAATTGAATTTCATGGCTGTTTATGAGAAAAGCATCACCGTAAGCTATTAAATTCAATTATACTGATCAGCACCATCATCATCATCATCATCACAAACAACCCACTGCAGAGCATTCGCCTCATCCCTTAAATATACCTACCTACTAATAGGTTGTAATAATTCCTGTATTAAGGTTACTTCAATAGTAAACCTACTCAGTACTTAGATATAGTATGGTTAACAGTTTTTTTTTGACTGAGTGACGAGACGAGCATGTCGTTCACCTCATGGTAAGGCGTAGCGCTTACCATGAGGCCCATGACAGTTACAGTGGCACCCAGAACTTTGCATTGCATAATCTAGCGCGGCACTGCACTGCGCTCGTCACCCTGAGACATCGGCCCTAAAGTCTCAAATGCTCAGTAATTTCTCTGCAAACAGGTCCCTTCAAACCGGAACACAATAATGCTTGTCGGATGATGATCCGGCAAAGGTATGGTACTTCCCCAGGCGGTATTCAGCAGAAGAGGCCTCCTACTACAGCTACAGATAGAAAATATTCTCTAGATTATGTTGGTAGTTAGTCAGTTCCAGGTGTATTTCACTCTGAAAAATCTACTATTTGGTATTCCCCAGGGCAAAGTGTACAAAATTAAATTGGACTCCAAGTCAACATTGTCCGGCCCCGCTCTTAATTTACGTTTACATTCTTAATAATCGTACCGCTCACAAAAAGTCAACGATTTTTATGACTACATTACTGAATTAAAATAGGTGGAGGTTCTATTTATTTTGTTTTTTTTTTCTCTGCTGTGTTGGAATGAGTTTGTTTTCAAAGAGGTCGAAATTGCATAATATTAAAATTATAAAAAAAATTAACAAAAAAAACTAAATACCATTTAATTCAATTGACTGAGTGACGAGACGATCAAGTCGTTCACCTGATGGTAAGCGCTACGCCTGCCCATAACAGTAACAGTGCCACCCAGAACTTTGCATTGCATAATCTTGCTCGGCACCGCACTGCGCTTGCAAATATAATATTAAAATAAAAAAATAAAAATCTCAAAAAAAAAAAAAACCCCAATTATAAATTATTAAACAAATATTTCAACTTCACATTTTCGGTTTCCCGCCAAAACTCCCATTCGTACATTGAGACATCTATAAACTTCATACAATAACAAGGAGGTCCCGCATATCACATCTCACGGCCGAGCTCCGTAGTAGGCATGCACCTACTGTTATTTATTCTGTGGTGCCTATGCGTGTTAAGATGAGAGATTACATGTGACGCGGTATAGCGTTACATTGGATAGATTTATCGCTGAGCGCACCCGGTGTCATATGACAAGGTTCTTGGTAAACAGCCGTCTCTTTCTTTCTAACAATTTTCTAAATTATTATAAGATCGTGTGAGAATATTGCTTTTTAATTGATCTTTGTCGCTGTAAATATGTCTAGCGGGCAGGATGGCCGTCGTATCTTTTGGTGTCCATTATGATTATGTTTCACGGCTGTGTGAGGTTTGAAGAGTACTAACTTACTTTAATAGTTAAAATTCATGTTCCCTACCTTTTTTTTTTTTTCCCGGGGAAATGCATTAGGCATACCACCCGGCTATGTGGGACTCCCCCGCCAGAATGCGGTCTGACGGGGCTTACCCACTAAAACCCCGGGGTGTTCTCCTCCTATGGAGGTGGTCACGGGTACGAACGGCGCTTCCGCGACCACCTCTGTGGGCGCCCTTTCGGGCTCGCCACGTGAGGCTTGGGCCTCTTTCTCCGCTGGGTGCGTCCCGGAACACACGGGCTGCACCTCAGCTCGGCACTTCTAACTTGAGCGTTGGACCACCGATCCGCGGCCCAAAAGTCCCCGTTATTGGTCCCTCACTGTGCCCTCTGCTGATCAGAGGGACACGCGAAGGACCTCGTCTCGCCAGGTTATTTGCTACGGCCACCAATTCCCCTAGGACAATTGCTAACCGAACCCCAGGGTGCACCGTCCCAGCTGCTGCCCTTCCCTCCGGATGCAACGCATAAAGAGGGACGAACAGCCGGGCACTCGTGAAGGTTACCTGGCCCGCACCCCCATTTGTAATGTTCTTATTTATTGCCTTGTTACCTATTTTATCCTACCTGGATTTAATAAAATAAATATTTACATATTATTTAAAGATAGGTAATTAAATAAAATTAATTTTTCTTCATACTTACTTCAATACAGGCTTCGGGCTGACAGCTAGTTTAATAGGAGGCATTTTTGTTAATTTTACACACCAAGTCGGTTTCGCAGGTATTTATTTTAACACTTTTATTTACGGTTATTGTAAAATATTATAACCTACCTACCTAATCTCTCTCAATAGGCTGTGTTGTTGTGGTTTGCAATCACTAAATCAAATCGCGGGCGCCGAGTTCATTCTGCTACACATCTCGCTCTTACTATTAGGCAATGCTATGTTCATTTCATTCACGCATGCGATAGGCTTCGTGCACTGTCGGCAACCATCGCCCGGCTCGCGTTTGGTTCGTTTGAGCCCTTTCTCTACAGAGCTAATACGTTTAACCCACAGAGTAAATACTAAATAAATACTACGTAAATTGTAATATTTTTCTTATTTTATAATAATCAAATTTTATAAAATGTTTCCTACCTAAAATACATACTTGAGGAAAGAAACAATAAAACCTTAAACTTCTGCATTGAATGGATTATTATGCTACGTAGTACCTTTAAATGTAACTAGATGTCGCTAGTAGAAAAGATAGCTCGCGGTGGCGTTTCGTTCGCGAGAGTCGAGGACGGTTCGAAAATGCGCGGCAAAGTTCATATTCATCCGCTAACAAAGTAGTTAGTTGTTTTTGAAAGGGTGATTGTATACGCAAGTATACGTGCTCACCTAATTAATTTATTGTGTAAATCCATGTTAGTTAAGCAGTTAAACTAATATTACTGACGTCTAAAATGGAACATAAGTAAAATAACTATTCGTTTGTGGGGAATTATTATTACTAAGATGGAAATTATGTTCTAAAGTTTAGTAAAAATTTAAATTGACATTTTAAATAAAAAATATTTTGGCTGTTTATATTATTAATTATTATCTCGCCAACGGATAAATAATAATTATAATGACGGTGTCATTTTTTTAGAGGCCGAACTGGTTTTTTTTAGGTACCTACCTACTATAAATATAATATTAGATTTTTATTTACAAAAACTTTATTAAAAATAATTTTTATCCGATTGGGAAAGATAACGTAGGTAATGAAAGAATTTTATTTGTAGAAATAATAATTATAGCCAAATATAGGTACATCTCTCACAGTAAGTTGCTATTTTATTCCTTGCGAAGTGTTGTTCTGCAATTGCAATATTATTTTCATAAGGCTATTTATTAATGTGACCATTACCCTGAATTGCATCTTAATACAATAATTGGACACCCAACGTTGCCATTCCAAATTACCTCATGTATATTATTAAAAAATGTAGATCTCTTAGGGCGAGGAATGAAAGGGGTTCACGCACAATCTGAAGTAGGTGGTGTATATCGTAAAAGAAGAAACACGGTACCTACATAAAACAATAATAATTATTGTAAATTTTAATAATTATTGAAAAAACGAGAGAAAACAAACGAACGCCCGCGCTGCGAGTGGCATATTGCGATGAATGAGCGTCTATATCGCTCTCCCTCGGTCACGCGCGTGCGAGGAGAGGAGTCGTTGGCGGTCGGAGAATGCGCGAGCCGTCCCGAGTGGCATTCGGTTTCGGATACAATCTAGCGCGCCAAATTTAAGCTTGCGCTACAATAATTATATTTATCTGCTAAGGTTTATTTTGGTTATGTTTTGAATAAACGGTAAGTTTAAATTGCTTTTGATTAAATTTCTAAATCAAACCGTTGTTGTTTAGACAGATCTAAGTATATTAAAACTAAGACAAACCAACTAACAATCCACCAAGTCTAAATAACTAAATACGGAGATGCACAAACTAGGCGCTTTCAAAGGCAGACGATCTGGGAAGACTAACTGTCGTACATTGGATGTAAAACTTTGGATCTACGCCCCTTTACTAACAAAAAATATCATACTTGGAAATTTTAAAATACCTTATTAAAAAAAAACTAGCACCGTCCCACTGCTTCTGTTCCATAATATGAACTTTGACACCCAATTTCATTCTTTTGAGGGTCGATTTTAAAATAAAATTAGCCAAAGTTTTGAAATGTTGCAGGAGTTTGTGTACATATGTGCTTCAAAACGAAGCTGTAAAATTACTTTATATCGATACGTAAATTTAGTACTTATTAATAGGACAAGAAGTTAGTTTCAAAATTTTTTTTTTATTCGACTTAGTGGCGAGACGAGCAAATCGTTCACCTGATGGTAAGCGCTACGCCCGCCCTTAATAGTTAACAGAAATATAAATATCACGCTGTTTGAGAAACACTGGCCCATGATTTATATTATGTAGATCTAAAACTACGGTTAAGTTAAACTAGACGTCTTTCCGATCTGAACTTTCGCTCCGGTGTCGAAAGTTTGGGTTGCGTTCATAAACGATAATTTTACAAATCAATGGGAACGTTCTTATAGGGACCTTACAAAGCAATGGTAGACCGTTATCCCTAGTAGTCCCTAGTACAAGTGTTGGAAAGTTTTCGAGGCCAATTCCGACGAATTCATTCCAGATCCGACGCATTCGAAATATGAATTCCCGGTTGAACAGTGAATAACGTTTTTCGAATGCCGCGGATCGGGAATGAATTCGTCGGAATCTAGACGTCTTAGACTAACCCGATTGGCTCAGAACTGCAATGAATGGCGTATGATTGAGGAGGCTAAAGCTAGATTCACATTTGTCTGACGTGTTGTGTCGTGATGCATCAGAACGGTATCGGTTTCATACATTTAACACAAGCCGTCACAACACACTGCATTGGAGAAATGTGGACGCCACCTTATTAAATGTATGAAACCGATACCTTTCTGATGCATCACGACACGACACGTCAGACAAATGTGAATCTAGCTTTATGCTCTGCAGTGCGTTATATATCGTCAGCAGATTGTGATGATGATGAAGTAATGACATTCTCGATATATTCCTGATTTTAATACCTTACTTAATGATATGAATATGAATAGTTTATTTAATAGTTTCTGGCTATAACAGTTGCAGCGTTAATCAAAACTTGTAAATACTACCCTCGTCATCAACTTTAAAAACCGTCTTCATGTCAGATAAGTCTGCTTAATTGGAAGGAAGGACATGTTCAGCTCCTTTTGTGTCGACTGCACCATTAGCAACGCTTTCAAACATCGGAACTGAATGGAGCTGGCTGTGTGCTATCACCACTTGTGATCTGTTTTTTACTATGGGTTTATTTTACACCTGAAATAAATATATTTTATTATTTTATTTATTTTATTAATAAATAGTTGAACAAATTGCCGGCCCTCGAGCCGACGGACATTGGGAATTGTACGAAACTGGAATTCTACAAGACAGGTACTGCTAAAACCTTGCCATCTGATTTATAGCTAAGATATCCTATAATGTTGAGTACCAACCTAATCAGGATTCTAATTGGTGGAGAAATATGGTCTACTTTGAACCCCCGGTCCAAAAAAGGGGGTGTTATAAGTTTGACGTGTGTATCTGTGTGCCATCGCAGGTCTTTTAATTTCAGTTTTTCCTTTGAAAGGTGACTTTGTCGAGAGTATTCTAAGTCATGTATCAAGAAAACTGGTGCAGTCGTTTGAAGAGCATCAGGTCTTTTCTATTCGATAAAAGGACTTGAGAAAATTCCACAAGTATTGTTGTATAAAATCGTCAGCAGGTTTTAAAACCTGTGCAAATTTTCAAATTAATCGGATGTGTTGAAGTTGTTGAAAATTACGTTGGAAAATTCATTTACTTTTTTTTTCTTTCTGATCCCACTGTTGGGCAAAGGTCTCCCCCATCTGCTTCCACTGATCTAGCTCTATTGTTTTTTGTGGCCAGTCGCTCAAGAAAGCATCCAAATCGTCCCGCCACCGCTTTCTGGGCCTTCCGCTACTTCATCATCATCATCATCAACTCATAACGTCCCACTGCTGAGCACGGGTCTACCCTCACTTTCGTGAGGAGGGTTACGCCAAATCCACCACGGGGGTCCGGTCCGGATTGGATACTATTTCGGATTGGATTTCCGCTACTTAGATATAGATACAAAAAAAACACGTTAAGAAGGAATAGTTTAAGTTTTAAAGTCTACGATTGAAAATAATATATAGTCTTTCAAAATTTCCACGGTAGACCCCCAAATATCAGCGGTCTTACTGTGTTCGATTCCAAGCATCGCAGGCTTTGTGCGGGCGAGGAAGTTGCGGATAGTTTTGGAGTTGTGTAACTCTATAGCTAGACAAAACTATAGTTAGTATCAGAACTCTACGAGACTCTATGTTCTCTACGAGAGTCTTGTAGAGCTGGCTTGAGCTCTATATAGATATTCTTGGTGAAGGCTTGCTTTAATGCATGAAATTCGCGTCTCTATCAAAGTTTTGTACTAAGGGCAGTTTTGCAGTTCAAGAGTTTTAAAGAAAAAGTTTTAGTTATTTAAGAGAAAACTGGACCTAAAAATTCTCGAGGTCCAATCAGAGCAAGGCATTTTGTTAAAAACTAAAATTCAGTTTACTCGTTAAAAACCTTTGAGAAATTATTCATAAGCAATCGCGGTGGCGGTAACAGTGATGATCGAAAATGAAGCCAGATATGATAGCCAAGCGCATCCATGTTTTCATACCTTTACTCTACCTACCGAAACATCAAGAGCTAAGGGCCTAAAGGGCCTCACCACGAACAGATGAATCCATCCAGTTTAAGGCCTTAAACTGAACTGCCCTGCTAACTGTCACCACCTATATCGCTAAGCGTTCATAAGTCACTCAGAGACATTTATCCAAAGAGATCGTAACAATTTGTTTGCATTTATGGGAGTTTATATAGCTCCATCTCATCCTCATTTTCTCTCTTTAGTCTAATTTTGAGTGCCATCACGTGACGACACGTTTATCATTTTTGAATGTGTGTGCCAATCTAAGCTTTAAAATGAACTGCATGGAATAAGAATAAGTACGTGGGTACCCCGCAGGACTGTAAAGAAACAAATTGCATCACATTAAAATACCTGTGCATACGCTTTAATTCTCATTGCGCTCATAATGCACATTTCGCTCGGAGCGAAGTGAGCGCAGGTCATTTTTAACCCTCTCGAGTGAGCGCGGGTCATTTCGACCTGTTTATTATTTTACGGAACAATGGCGCGTCTACAGGTAATAGGCAGGTTTGTTGCAACTGCTAAATAGTTATCTTGAGGTCCGCAGGCTACTTAGATTTGTGGTACAATTGATAAAAGACTGATAAAGTACTCTTTGTAAAGGACCACGGTTTCATGATTGTTTCTCATAGCAGTCGTTTTACTAGCAGAGCACCGATTCCTAGAAAATTCCTTGCGATGCCGGGTACCCCTATGGCTATGTATCCTACCCTGCTTCCTACTTCCTAGTAATATTATAAATCTTATAAAGTGGCTAATATTAAAAAAAAAATGTGAGTTTGGACGGATGGATGAATGCTTGTTACTCTTTCACGCAAAAACTACTGAACAGATTTGGATAAGAAAGAAGGTAACTCATATCTTCGGGATATCTAAACATATTTTTATGTAATTATTTTTCAATTTGAAACACTTTATATTCATTTTTTTTCATGAACGCAACCCAAACCAATTGAAGTCCATTATTTGAGCAAAGAATTTGTCGATATTTTGTCACTCTCAAACCCAGTTCTTTCACTGTGTGCATAACATGTTTTCGATTTTGAAGTATTTAACAAAAAAGGTTTGCGTCCGCTTACACCTTGGACAGTGACTTAATTGTTGCGCACCTCTGGCCCCGCTACTTTCCGCTTCCATTGTCGGCCTCGCCTGCAGTCGTGCGCTGGATCTTTGAATAAACAGCGCACTGCACTGCGATTTATGTACCTCTATGTATCCGCGTGTAAGTGCATTTTATATGGGAATTCGTTCTATTGGTATTCTTTTTATTTGAAGAACTGAATTCATAGACGAGGACTTCTTTTGTCTGGTGGTAAGAAGTCGACAGGCACAAATTATAGTTAAAGGTTCTGGCTATCCATGTTACATCATGAGCTGATATCACAGCATTCAGAGCTATTAATGATCAGAAACTTAAAAGAAAAATAGGATAATGTAGAAATATATAATTTTAATTCCGCCTAAGTTGTCTGATGAATGTATGATAGGACTTTGTTGGATGACCTAACCCTTATGACAAATCTATCCGTTTAAAAATCTAAATCCCTACGCAACCCTTAATTTATCTGTAGACCGAAACAACCCTGACGTGTCACCCCGTACTTAAATTGACGTAACGTAACGTAACGTACGATCAGAAACTTCATTGTCCAGCTAGATGAAGCCTATTTAGCAGGGATGCTACAATCGGTTTTAGAATCGAGAGTTCGATTTATTAAAACGCAGCTCAGGGAAGCTACAGCTTTCCACTTATCACAATGGTGTTCAAGCAAACCAACCCCTCACAATAGTTGAAACATTGGCACGAAGAACCAGTCAATTGTTCTGTAGACCCCTACAGAACAATTGACTGGTACCATCCAAAGCTTAATAGACCCAGTTCACATTCCCAATCAAGATCCAGCACCGTTACACCCCCATACAAAAGCGGATTTGATAACTCACACATATAAAAAAAATTTTGTACATGCGCCAAATGGTTGTGTAAGTACTAAAAGTTACTACCAGTACTTGAGCAAAACAAAAGACAACCCGATGAATTATCAATGTTCAATAACCCTTTTATAATATAAGGCTGACTTCCCGATTGTCTTCCGGATTGCGAGTAGGATGCGGAGAAGCAGATCGCGGGCGATGGAGAGCGTCCATTCTGTATGTCAATATGTTTTCTGTGCCACTGTCTCGAGCTGTCACCGTTGGGTCCCCATGCATCACGACGACGGGCCGTCTCCAAGCGTTCGAGGGCAGCCATTAACGTCACCGTAACGCCCCGTATGGATTTAGAGCGGACACTGGTCAAGTGGCCACATACGTTTGGCGGTTAATGGGGATTTAGCCATGAAAGGTAAGTAGGGAAGTGTGGAAGTTAAGGGAAGATGAATGGCCGACTAGGGGGTTTTATGTTTTGATTGGTGAGCTTGGGTTCTGTGGGTAATAAAAACGAGAAAAATGTATGCATGCTTAGCCTTCTAAGGTAAGCTCTAGTGGATTGGTCTGAAAGATTTAGAATGAGGTACAGCGACTTTCTTCTTCTTCATAAGCCCCTGGTTGTTACATGGATTATTAATATTGAACCCATGACCTACAGCGTAGATTTTGAGCACAAACAAATGAGCAACTTTGCTTTATCATCAACTCATATCGTCCTACTGCTGAGCGCGAATTTCCTCTCACTTTCGTGAGGTGGAGTAGGCCTTAATCCACCTCGGAGATCCGGTCCGGATTCATCCGGACTTATTGCTTGCTATGCTAATATCTTTCTTTGAAGTTTTATTAATTTCAACAAGACTAAAAGTTATAATTTTGCTTACTGGTTCTGCTAGGTCAAACTCAGCCTCCGTTCACATTCACAACCGAGTAAAACTACCGTATTCTGGCCATACATAAATCATGGCTTACAATCGGCAATCATCTCTCCCTACAAAACAAAGGCTGTTTACTTGCGGCTACGCCCATCGATCAGGCACTGAATACGATCACCGAAGGCAACAAATTGCATGTAATAAAGCTTGTAACACATACCGGGACGGTGGGGTCTGTTAGGCCATGAAAACGCTTTCGGGTTAAAGCTCAATCGCTTGCACGGAACGGCTTTTTTGTTGGTTCTATCCTTTTTATCGCTAAGAAACCTCTACGTTACGTCCGTCTCAATCGATCTGCTGTAGAATTGCATACCTTAGGAATATTTTGACAGGTTTAATAGTATAAGTGCTATACAATTATGTATGTTCAATTTTATACCTCTGTTCAGTATCTATAACAATTCTCAATCCTACGTTACCTACGTTATTTCTTGCAACGGTGAAATAACCAAACGATAGAACGTTTTGCTCGTCGATTTGCCACTTAATAATGAAAAATATATAAAAAGTCCACAAATTTATTCTTATTTATAAATTGTGTTTTGTGATCACGACCGCTGAAAGCTTAAAGAGTCCATGTAGAGTGCTTCCTTTGTCGTACACATCAATCTCTGGCCTCGCATTTAGTGGCCACAAGTTACTTTAGCGCAGTATGGCCTCTGATTACAGACGTGTTTACATTAGTGGGTCACCTCAGAGCTAGTTCCGCGACTCGCCGAGGGCTGAGTTTCACAAAAGTTTATCCACTAGGTTGTATTTGACAAGATTATAGGTTGTGACTTGGAACTCTGCGACCCGAGCCATCGTAGTTTAGGGTTAGTGACATCAAACATGTTATATATCTTAAATTCAAGCATTCAATTGGCGGCCTCCGTGGCGTAGTGGGTGATGAGCCATATTCCATATTATTATAGAGATAACCTGTATCGTCCCACTGCTGAGCACGGGGCTCCCCTCGCTTTTGTAAGGAGGGTTAGGCCATGATCCACCACGGGAGCCCAGTCCGGATTGGTGGATAGTATACCTACCTCCGAAATAATTCTCGAGTAGGATGATGTCAATACTACATATTATAATCATATTTCTTTTGTGACAGAATGGTCACATTCATTATGTGTTTAAGCATCGACTCCTGAGGGATCTCGGTCTTTCTCGAAATATTTACTCGTGGCGAAGAGGTGAACCATCAAAGCTATAAGCAATAGGTATTAAAAATGATGCAAAGGAAACATTAATCTTTAATGTGGTACCGATTAAAAAGCTGCGAATCACTTTGGTTTCCGCTCAAGAAATGGCAGGAAATTAAGTCCTGAATTTTTTATTCACTTTAGAATAGACTATTAATAAAACGATGATAATTGAAAATATGTATACAATAAATACAAAAGCAAATTTCATATAGATAAAATTGTACTTACATGAAATTAATTATTTGATAAGTTAGTTATTTACTTCTTAGTTCAGCTTGCTATTAAAAAATATTTCTCAGTATTTTTGAACTGTAAATTATTTGTCTATTTTTTAATAGGTATGTATCTATATATATAAAAATGTTATGTTGGATTGTGTACGCTTCAAAAACTCAAAAAGTTCTGCACCGATCGAGCTGAAATTTTAGCATGATATATAATCCGCATCAAGGATTGTTTTTATCTATTTTTTTCATCAGTGACATTATCAGCGAATGTGCGAATGTGCCACAGCGAAGCGTGGCAGGGCACAGCTAGTTTATTATATTATTATTGTCATTGTTCCTCAATACGCAAATTTTCATGTTAAGGTGGTGAAATTTACGTTCAAAGATACCGTTACATAGATACGAATCTAATAAGAGCGTGTTAAAAATGAAACCAAGCCGGCACTTTCCTCAGTACTAGTCATTGTACTTGTAAACCCCGAGGCAGTCCCCAGTCGCCGAGTGGATCGGAAACCGTCTCACGTCGCGGCTGTATGTAAAAACGTGAAATATTTCCAAAGTACCCACGCAGAACTAGGTCAATTGACTTTGCGTTACGCTCAACAAAATTATAGGCTGTTCGCTGAATTCGATGAGTTTGAAATTTTGTTTGTTTCGGAAGTTGCAACTGTGCTCCGGTTTGAGGGGAAGGAATAGAAGAAAGGTCTTATACTTTCGCAAATTAAATTCTTATTTTTTGGACAAAATTCGCACGCAGATTTTTATTTTCGTTATGTCAAAGCTGGTCGTTTCGATCAATGAGCACTGATGGTGGTTACGAGAAGACTGAATAATTCAGGTATCATTGTCAATAGCTCGTTTCCAACTACCCGTGTTTGATCTAGATCTGATAGTATATGCAAATAAAATACTTTTCCAAGAGTTAGTTAGGGGGTGTATCTACCACCGCATTGGCAGAGTGCAATTCAAAGCAAATCTGAGCAAAATAAAAAAAAAAACATAAACAGATAACGCATCACAATCTCATACGTAGATTCTGACGCCTAACTAAGATAATTCCAATGGATATTTGTTTTAATATTCCCGCAAAACGTCCAATTATTTCAAATTTATCCCACCAAGTCCCAAGTCCATCGCATAAGCGTTGACCATTACTGCGTTCATTACTTCCCCAAGATACGTGTTTTATGTAAATGAGCAATGTATGCAAAACAAAGCATTACCTCCATATACGGTTCGACTTGCGAAAGTACTCATTGTGTGCACATCCGAAACGATGCTATCACAAAGTTTGCTAACTACTGCGGAACCAGTATGTTTTGACCCTTCAACAAAGTTATATTCCTTTGAAAATTACTGAGTGTCTAAAGTTCTATTAAACTGGTTATTAGTGGTATCAGTATGTGGGATATTCTAGTTCCTTATTGAGTTTGTGTTTGCTTTATAATGCTCGACGTATTGGCTGATATTTTAGGCTGTAATCCGCACTAGTTAAATACGATAGAATAAGCTTTATTTTCGAAGTTCCAAGCTTCCAAGCCAGCACGTTTTCACACGAGTTCTGAGTTATCAGATACAAGACCTCCGTTTCGCACGGCTTGCGTAAGATATTCCGCCTTATCGGTGCAAGTGAATTAATTAACATCGTTAAGTATCCTATTGTAGGTTTTAAATACGAAAACTGATGGTGAGAATGGTGAGATGTTCATCTAGCACTTATTGACTACAATATTTAACTTGAAACTTGGTCTCGAAATGTTTTTTATGGCGTTTTAAGCGAAGTCTAGAGCTTTTATGGTGTGACAATTTTGGAAGTTTGAAGTTTTTAATACCGATGTACTGTTGTTTATTTATTTATTTATCCTTTAGCACACAAATGGAGTACAAGGAGTACTTAATGCTAAGTAGCATTTTCTACCAGTCATCCTGGAGGTGTAGCTGAAATGGTGGTGGTGTGGCAAAACGAGAGAGCAGAGAAAAGTATATTTAAAAGATATTTAGTGATAGAGTATTTTATTATAATACAACTAAATATATAACGTTATAATAGACTAATAAATACAATATAAAATAGATAAACATAGATAAGGATATATTATACCGAATAGGTGAGGAAAAAAAAAAGAATTTAATAAAGCAACTATGCAGTTGTAGAATGCACCTTTTGGACGTAAAAATCACGGACTAACCATTTAAACAGGTCTCTAGAAGGAGCCTTTCTGACACCTACCGGCAACGCATTCCACAGCCTTACTGCTAGTTATTGCTGCTTAGTTGTTATTTTAGAAAATTTAATAATATTGGATATTTACCATATCGATGTTTGTTAATAAACATAAACCTTGGTGGTAACCATTATAATCTGTGATGGTAAGTTTCTACCTGGCTATCTACCATTCTCAAGTAGAATATCTATTGCTAAGTCACTACTAGAGTGTACCGACTCAGCACTTTCACCACCTTCGACCACATCGTCAGTTAACACCAACTTAACTGCTCAAATTCTATTATCACTAATATTATGATAAATAATTAAAATTTGTATATGGGTTTGTAACGTGTTGAACGTGAGATAACACGTTCTAGTCGCAATATCAATAACTAAAAATGAATATGTTAGTTCTTATATAGTCTTGCTGGCTGGCACAAGAGATGAAGCCTCCTCGTATCGTATACTATCCTGGTACTTTTGGTATAAATCCGCCATTCCGCCGTTTTATTTAATAATTTTGTTTTTTTTTTATAAATGCTAGTTTTAAAACACAGTCATACTGCATGGCACAGGAGTTGGTATATATATTTCACTCACTTTCCATAAAACATTTCAATGCTGCTTGGTGGGGGTTTGAGAACCCTTTTTTGGAATATTACACAGTCTCCACTTGACGAAGCCTGACGAAGAACTGATTAATCCGCAATTACTTCTCTTTTCACAGACAGCATCCCGCATAACATAACCGTAGATTATATTATGGCATAGAATAATAATTCCTAAAGTAACTGCCGCGATGGCTGTACCTAATATTAAAATGAAATAAAATTAATATAAATGGTAATGAGCTGCAGAATCAGCGGCGCCGTGATATAGTGGGCCTCCGGGATTTGCAGCGGGGCTTCTGAATTGTTGAGATACGGACGCTGGGATTGTGGCTGGGTTCTAAAGGTTTTCATATTTTCATTCAATGTGAAATATAAATGAAACTTAACCTAAATGTAAAAAGTTAAGCGTTATTTAACAAGAAACAGCATCGCTCTGCGTTAACGTTTTACGTTTTACGTCTTACGTTTTTCCGAGGTTATTTTTTAAGAAAAAAATGTTAATTATTATAAGTATATTTATTTCAAAAATCCTTATTCACATAGGCCCCAAGAGGGTACTCATGAAAGTTAACTGTCCCTACTTTCGGATCCGGAATACTAATTCAAGACCAAAAAGACATTGCCGCCCAAAATTTTGCAATGCAACGTTCTGGGTGGCACTCCAATTAATAGTTATAGCCAGGCGTGGCGATTACTACGAAGCGAACGACCTGCTCGCTTTGCTGTTCAGTTGTTAAAAAAAGTTGCTAGCTTAAACGATCTACACGCATTATAAGAAAACTAACAAACCCCACAATTTATTTATCTATTATTTATTTAATACTTTATTGCACAGATTAACTTACTAGTACAAATGGCGGACTTAACGCTAAGAGCATTTTCTACCAGTCAACCACCCATAGTGAAGGAGACACGGATCGGAGGATCTATCGATGATAGCTAGCGTCACCGTGGCCGCCACCGCTTTGAGTTTGAAGCAGTCGGTATGTAACTTTACAATATAAAACACAATCACAGAATAAATATAGTACCGCATACAGAATTGCCACTCTCAAGATCGCACAATCCGCGTCCCCGCAATCGTCGGGACAATCCGCAGGATAGTCAAAGTAACACGGATAAATGTAATGAACGTTCATACTGCTGGATTGTCTTTTGTTTCAGTCGCGTAGTCTGTTCGTGTAATTAATTACACACATATTCGGCATGGTTTAACAGCGTCGTTTATACGTGTGAATTGTCGAATCAGTTTTTTGTATGGAGTGTCGTGAGTGTGGTACAATTCTAACTTCTCGGCACCAAAGAAAGTTCCGCTTATTAAACGAGTGAAATATAATCTTGTTCGACATTAAAGTCCAGGAGATAAGGAAAGTGAAGTTTTATTTCCTAATTTTAATAGGTTTGCGTGATGCGAAGAATTTTGGAGGCTGGCGCTTCTGTAGGAAGTTTTTGATATCAGTAGAATATTCCTGAGAATTTTGAGTAGGTATTTATAACTATAATGATTAAGAGTTTTTGTTAAAATTGTTATTAGTCTTTGTTTTTGTCGGAATACAGTAACTTTCCTGGAACTAATTAGTGAAACTTAACAAATTTTCGTGAGTTAAATTCACGTTTCTAATAAAGAAGCAGATGGCCTATTTTTTTTTCGTGATCACTATCACATAAATCCTTGGCCTATACCTAAAGGTCCATAATTTTGTTCCCACTAGATCCTCATAGGTACGGGAACATCTTTATGTTCGCCTGTTCGTGACTAGCTCTGTTTTATTACATTTAACACAAATCATATTTTCGATGAAGGAAACCATCGTGAGGAAACCCACATATCTAGCCGTGACTTATTTCTGAGGTAGGTATGTGATCCACCAATCCAAACCAGGCCCCCACCCCCATGGTGAGTTAGGGCCTAATCCTCCTCATGTAAGTGTAGGGAGACCCATGCTCAGATCAGTAGAGTTTCTTGGTGCTATCTTCTTTGACGGGCGTATTTCCGTAACACTGGTTGATAGATGGATGGATGTTAATGGAGTTTCCTCTTCCTGTGCGAGATTCAGGCATGAGTCACCACTTGAAAGGGAAATGTCCTTTTTCAAATTCAAACCATAATTAGTTATACATTGGTTTAGTTGATCATGTTAGCCTTATTTTTTATTTTTTCTCTATAAGTTTAATTAATGATTTGAGTTTTGAATCTTGAGTGTTGGGTCAGCAGTGGGCTAATATGGGTTGATGATACGTAAATGTACATTTTCAACTTTAAATTGTAATTCTCGAATTTCGTCTTTCCAAAATGACTCATACCGTGTTACTACGATTTGTGTGAATTACAGGTATTTGCTCATGATCCTTGTAGTTTCCGTTTCCCCAGATACAAGGAATCCTAGATACGGGTCAGGATTTATGTACGCCTGTGTTTGCGGATCTGTGTATGTGTGTGGGATCGTAACTAGTTGTACATACAAAACAAAATGGCAAACCTGAACCACTTGAATCCGTAATAGCAAACTACACGCCAGCACGCGGGTCGTATCACATTCAATTAATATTATATCAGACTATGCATACAGACAGACATGCGAACTACCATAGGTATGTAGGGATTAATCACCCCACTGCCCTCGTCGGGGCGTAGTTTCGACAAACGGATTCTCGGCTAAAAGGTAAGCCGTGAAAATGAAAAATTATCGAAATAGTTTTTTTGTTTTATTTATTTATTTATTCTTTAGCACACTAATGGAGTACAAGGAGTACTTAATGCTAAGTAGCATTTTCTACCAGTCATCCTGGAGGTGTAACTGAAATGGTGGTGGTGTGGCGAAACGAGAGAGCAGAGAACAGTATATTTAAAAGAAGAGAGAAGAGTTTCGTTTTGTTTTGGTTTTAATACTCCTGAAAAAGTTTTTCTAACGTCTGGATTTTTTAGAAGAAAAGTAAAGTTGCCGGTTTAAAATATGTTCATAGATTTTTTACGTTCTTTATAAAAATGTCGTTCATATATGAGCGTTAATGCGTTCTATTCGAAAAGATTTCGTAATTGCTCATCGTTACTCACATGCCCTTAACACTTTGACTGCTGTGTCGATTTTCCTGTCTAGCCACGGTTACGGATCTGCACACACCGTTGTGTTTTCCCGTACTCGCGGTAAGTTATAAAAAACACAACAGTTGTGTTTTCAGCAGTGAACATGTTAAGCAGTTAGTCTCCATGTTGTTTGTACTGTAACCCATTCTGTGTCCAGGTGTCGACCCACATTTATGTTGAGCCCCGGAGCGACAGCTCGATGACTTTTATACCCTCCCCATTATACTAGATCGTGCCGGGATTTGAGAGGTAATAAGTACATGTCACAAAGATATGAGGAGAGAGCTAGATATTTCAAGTTATTTGAGAGAATTCCTTTATCATTGTTCTCTAAGTTTTTATTCAACTTAACGTGTTTTAAGATATTGAACACATAATAAATTCATTTGTTTTTAATGCAGTACTTTGTTTGTCAATTGTTTTATTCGAAGATTTTTTTTATTTTGCCAAATAACGAAGAGAGCAAGTCGTTTACCTGCTGGTAAGTGCTACGTCTGCACATATCAGTTACAGTGCCACTCAGAATGTTGCATTGCAAAATCTTGCGCAGCACTGCACTGCGCCCGTTAGCCTGAGACATCCGTTCTTAATTCTCATGTTCCCAATCATTTAGCTGGAAATAGTGCCTTTCACATTATTTTTTACTAGCTGCGCCCCGCGGTTTCACCCTCGTAGTTCCCGTTTTGTCCCACGGGACACACTCTCGACATAAAAAGTAGCCTATTACTCAATTCTGGTTATAAACTATCTGTGTTCCAAATTTCATTTGAATCCGTTCAGTAGTTTTTGCGTGAAAGAGGAACAAACCATGCATCCATTCTCACAAACTTTCGCATTTATAATATTAGTAGGACAGGATAGGATAGATTATAAATATACAGGTAGATATAGATCGATAGAAGCACATTTCTCAACAAAAGCAAGTCTCCATAGGCATTCCATTTGTTTACGCGGCAAAGTATTGGCAAACATTTTGTTATGGTCCACAAACATTTGAATATACTTAAGCGACTATAGGATCTCTTGTAGTTGTTGATATCATGATGTTTCTGTTTTGGAGTTACGAAAATAAAGGACTTATCGAAAGAGTTTCTGGTAGAAATAACATTTAAAAAAAATATTTGATATTATATTTGGAACAGGCTTATTGGTTATATAATAAACGGAGCACTTGGTTCCTAAACTAGGCTCATAACCCGTATTATGAGAACCAGGACTTTTTCGTCGGATAGCCTGCCATAGTGACTGTGACAGTACAAAATTCTGTACTGTAGTGTGTGTGTGTGTGTGTGATCCATCCATTTATAGGTATATAGTTAGTTCACTCTACCAGTTATCAATTCCACGTTTTAGACCTTAAACTTCTTACGTTGTATAGCACTGAATATCTCCAGTAAATCTGTTAACGTCCTGTTCCTTTTTTTTATTGACTGGATGACGAGACGAGTAAGTCGTTTACGTGAAGGTAAGCGCTACGCCTACCTATAACAGTTACAGTGCCACCCAGACCTTTGCATTGCATAATCCTTCGCGGCATAGCACTGCCCTCGTCACCCTGAGACATCGGCTCTAAAGTCTCATATTACACCCAGTAATTTCGCTGTAAACGTAAATATTTTACAAGTAAAATTAGATGGTGTTTTTGTGTTATTATTCGTGTTTGACCGCGTCTGTTTATTATGTCTAGACGGTTCTAGAATAAGGACGGTGTTGAATATTATGATCAGCATGCAAAATGGCTGATGCAAATTGTGTTGTGTTTTGCATTTTATGTAAGCGTTCATTTCCATCATGTCTGATGTCGAATCGATAAGAAAATATTATATTTTACGTAGAATAGAATAGAATAGAACAGAAAATACTATATTATACACTAGTTTAGACATACATAAGGTACATAAAGACTAGAACTTATGTATAGAATTATCTCGAACACTCAAAAATAATAGAAATAGTATCTGGTTATTTTCCTGTTTGTTTAAGAGAAACGAAGAAGATGAGAAGAGTTGAAGAAAAGAGAAAATGTGAACATAATTCATAAAAGAAGAAAGAGAAATGATAAGAAGAATACAATCATATAAAAATAAAAGAATTGCGAAATTATAGGAAGATTAGAAGAAGAGAAATAGAAAAAATAAAGTAATGAAAGAGATAATGATCAGAAGAGTTAAATAGAGGGGAGAGAGGAAGATTGATGACTTTAAGAAGAGAAGAATGGGATATCAACTAAGACAAACGTTAAGGCAGACACAGAATCATGACGACATCGAAGCACATCAATCCTGATACTGCTACCACCACTGCCAATGCCGACCAAATCTAAACTTCCTCTAAAAAACGTACCTCGAACGGGAAATTCTTTAGCATGCCGGAGTTAACGCGACAGACTATTATAACGTTTAATATTGGGCGGCATAATGATTAGAATCCTCTAAAACTACCAGATATACATCTTACTTTTGTAAACTGTAACCAAAAATAGCTTAGGAACAAGATCTAACACCCGTCCTTAAAGTATTCCATCGCCAGAACGCGGGTATTTCCTAAGGCTCTCCTTAGCAAGGATAACATAAATCGTGACGGCAGCTTGCGAACATTCTCTCTCCACGTCCAAACTTAGAACAATATATTGTTCTGGCTGCTGTTGTGTTTGATTGTTATAGACTAATCGGGAGCGTACACTTAGAACTTGGTAAATGAAGAAATGATTTGTCTGTTTTGGCTTTAGACCTCTAAACGGTTAAAAGGAATCTGGTTCCGATTTGTGTGCTTCGTGGCTTATACTGGTTTGCTTTTTTTTTAAATTATAGATTTGCTTATGTAGTAGGGGCTAAATCTCACTGGGCATAAAGAGACAAAGGAATGCCGGTACACTACGAAACAAAGATAGTAGTATGAACTTATTTTCAACGTAAACTTTTTTGTAGATAACATATCTAGTTTGATATAAAAATCACAATGTTTTGTATAGAGATTTCTGTGTTATGTGTAGACCAAAACATTCGCAGTAGACACGGCTGTAGAGGAGCCAAAACATCTAAGATACACTTAAACTGTTACTAATATACTAGCTGCGCTCCGCGGTTTCACTCGCGTAGTTCCCGTTTTGCCCCACAAAAACATTCTAGCGGAATTAAAAGTACCCTATTACTCAATCCTGGTTATAAACTATCTGTGTTCCAAATTTCATTCGAATCCGTTCAGTACGATTTGCGTGAAAGAGGAACAAACCATGCATCCATTCTCACAAAATTTCGCATTTATAATATTAGTAGGATAAGCTTACTTCAACATATCGAAATAGTATCAAGTTATTTATAAAAATGTCATGCAAAATTCTGTAAATAAAAAGGTCACAGGCTTGTTTTTATCACAAAACAATGTGATTGACCCTTAGAAAAATAAAGCTCCAATTTATGCCGGCATTAATTCAGCTCGCATTATGCCCAAAACATTGTTAACAAATTATGTTAATCCTACCTGTATCGGATTAAAAATCGCCCCTCGAAGGATTGTCAAAGCGAGTACCTTACATACCCGGTCGGTCTATTCAATTATCGCATTGTACGAACTCCGTGTTAACATGTAAATTGGTCCATCCGAAATTTTGGAGGACCCCTACTCCCAAGCTAATAGGAAATAGCCCTTTTCCGTTATTATTCTCTTTGGTCATTCCCTTTGTTCGCAGATTTAGAAATTATTCCGAGCCCTTTAAATCGACGAGTTTTACTTTGAGTGCTTTTGTTTTTATTTTCCGGCTGATAAAATGTAAAAATGTTTTGTTTCCTTCATGGGAGGGAGTTGTTAGATTTTTTCGCCGTGCCTTTTTATTGCGATTTTTAATTTTTAAACAATGCTTGTTAAGGTTTAGATGACCGTTTGATCCGTATTCTACGACTCTTAGTATGGATCTCGACCTTTCTATATTGGTTCTTAGGACAGAGATCTCTTCTCAGTTCGAGATTGAATTCAAACTGAGCTTGACTGTAATTCAAGTAGGTAGCACTTTTCTTTATAAAGAAAGTGGGACCATCTATTTTCTCGTTTTTTTTGCACATGAAGTAAATTATTAGTGCTTATTGATTTTTCTGTAGCTCCTAGCTTGAATTTTAGCTGCAACCCGAACAAAGCTTTTAAGTCTGCGGTATGCTCTATAGAAGTCCAGTATCGGGTATCGCTTTATGCGCGTTACGTGCTTTAGCTGGAAACTTATGCTGAAACCTTGCCCTATAGTACATATTATTAAGACAGTATTTTGTTCTAGCGATGACGAGCGATGACTGCAACTTCGGCTACACCTAGTACACTCGGGCATGACCTTTAATAAAAAGGCTCGTGTAAGAGAACGCAATAAAAACTTTGTACTATTTTTCTTTGTTCTAATACAACACTGGCCACCAATACCAGTATTATATAACTTGAAAGAAGGAATTGGATCGTCTTTTGTTTCCGATTTTAATTTATAATTTTTAATCTATAAGTTTTGCTCGTCATCAAATTTTAGACTTTTTAATTTTTATTGGTGGCCAGTGGGTAATGAGAACTCTTTAGACCTTTCTTTAAATGTGAAACTTACTCTACCAATATATTGAAATACTTACACCTGCATACAAATCAGGTACATTCCCGAATGGCACATTGAATCGATACCTACGATGAATTTTTAATATAGGAAAAAAATTAGTGATGTCCAGCGTACTTTGGACAGCTTGATAGTGGACCAAAATAAAAATTCAACCATAGCAACACTACCCCGAGCACAATCGTTGAAATATAGCCAAGAAAAAGAAGACCTTATTCTAAATTCCAAACGGTGTTTTTAGGATGAGTAATTCATTCCACTGCTTCATTTTACTGTGCAACAAAAAGTTACCCTAACAATTTCAACCTTTATAACGTACTCAATTTAAATTAACTCCGCTTTAATTTAAGGCT
Source organism: Campaea margaritaria (assembly GCA_912999815.1). Classification (NCBI taxonomy): domain Eukaryota; kingdom Metazoa; phylum Arthropoda; class Insecta; order Lepidoptera; family Geometridae; genus Campaea; species Campaea margaritaria. The sequence goes on from OU538790.1 coordinate 12,254,961, forward strand.
AATTAATCAGAAATCCAATCAAAAAAATCTTGCATTTTTCAGTAACAAAGGGGAGCGATACGATTCTATCCGAGGTAGTTGATACGGAACTAAAACGACTTGATTATTTAAACCCTTCCTGTTTTGCAACTGTAGTAATGTATATTGAAAGACAGACTATCGCAGAATAGCTTTATTACATGGAATGTCGTACACCGAAAGTATTAATGAAGTGAAGGTGGTAAGAAATAAACTGCCACCTTCAAATCCGAAACATTACATTTTCCTCCTTCTAAATCAACACGACATACTGAATACATATAGGTACCAACAAGCAGTATGTTTATCATCTGTAACATATTTATAATTAACGTACGAATCTATCGACTTAGAACACACGAAATAACAAAACTAAAAGTAAATAGATGCCTGTGAACATTTTCTACAGAAGGCAATGTTGAGTTAGACAAATGATAATTAACAAACTTACAGACTAAACGCTATGCAAGCTACATGCTATGCATAATGTAAGTACATAGACAATGTTCCTATACCTGAATGAAGCTACTTCCTAATGCGAGATCTTAATCTCATAGTATGCGGAGTGTAAACCCGTTGCTGGCGCCTACCCGGCTCATTAGTTACGAGCGACTCGGCGATGCCCTCGGTACCACCCGCGACCACATCTTCCTCACTACTGTCATGACGCGCACCTACCACTCCAGAACTGGGCGATTGCACCAACGGGGTTGACCAACCTTCGTTTACGTCATTGGGACCATCTTCCGGACCGTCCGCATCCTGATGACGGTGATTAACACATGATAAAGAAAGGCGCGATTTCCTGGAAGATTTATTCAATAATTGATCGACATGTTTTTTCTGGATACGATCGTCATCTTTAGTTTTAACAACAAATGAAACGGGACCTGTCTGTCCTACTACTACCCCTTCCTTCCATTTGACATCCTTGTCGGCGTAGTGACGCACGAGCACCTCGTCCCCGGGCGCCACGTCGCGCGCCACCCCGCCGCGGCGCTCCTCCTGCGCCCGCTGCCGCTCGCGCACCAGCTCGGCCGTGCTCGGCCGGAGCAAGTCGAGTCGCCCGCGTAGGCGACGCCCTAACAAAGCTACCGCGGGCTCTTTTTGAGTTGTACAATGTTCCGTGTTTCGATACGTGAATAAAAATTTGCAAAGGGCCGTTTCGTAGTTTTCATTTTCTAATGTCGCCTTTTTAAGCACCCGCTTGACCGATCGGACCGCGTTCTCGGCGGCGCCGTTACTGGCCGGGTGATAAGGAGCGACTAATATGCGTTTGATTCCGTTCTTTTCAAGATAAGACAAATATTCCGCTGAAGAAAACGGGGGCCCGTTGTCGCTCACGATAGACTTTGGCAACCCTAATCGAGCAAATATCTTGCGAAATGTCGCGATCACCGCTTGTGCGGAAGTAGACGGAACACATTCCACTTCTATCCATTTAGAGTTCGCATCGATTACGATAAAATAATATTTATTTTTATATGGTCCTAAGAAATCGACATTGAGACGCGTCCAGGGCTCCGCGGGCCAGGGCCACGAGTGCAGGGGCGCGGGCGGCGGCTGGTCCCGCTGCGACGAGCACGCGCTGCAGCCGCGGCAGATCCGTTCAATATCCGCGTCTATGCCTTCCCACCATACATAACTACGAGCGATCTGTTTCATTTTTACGACTCCAATGTGACCGCTGTGCATTTCTCGCAGCACAGTGGCTCGGAGACTGGTAGGTATGACCACGCGATAGCCCCAAACTAAACAACCGTGCTCTAAAAACAAATTATCTTTTTTAAGAAGGAACACTTTATCGTTTTCGGTTTGTGATTTATCTGGCCAACCAAATTTTACATATCCTGCTATTTTATTTAACAACTGATCTTTCAATGTTTCGGCTTTAACTACGTGAAACGTTACCGGTAATCTATCTTCGACAAAATTCAGATAACTTCCTTCTAATATTTCGCCATCACACTCGTTCTTTACGGTGCGTTTGAGTGGCAAGCGAGACAAAAAATCAGCATAACAATTTCTGGATGAAGGCACGAACTCGATGTCAAAATTATATGCGGCTAATCGGACCGCGTATCTTTGTAAGCGACTCGCAGCAGTCTGCGGAATGCCTTTATTTTTTCCAAAAATATAACTAAGCGCTCGATGATCGCTACGTAACAAAAAATGTCTGCCGTACAAATATTGATGGTGCTTGGTCACTCCAAACACGATCGCTAATGCTTCCTTATCAAGTTGCGAGTAGTTGAGTTCATGTGAGTTGAGGGTGCGCGACGCACAGCTGACCGCGCGCTCCGAGCCGTCAGGGTAACGGTGTGTGAGGACCGCGCCGAGCCCGAACGAAGAGCTGTCTACTGACAATATTAACGGCAAACCTGCGTCATAGTGCGCCAGCACCGGGCCGCTACTCAATACATTTTTGACTTTATTAAATCCTAACTCACATTGCTCGTTCCAGTGCCAGCGAGCGTTTTTTTTTAGTAACTCATACATAGGTTTTAAAGTATCGCTAATATTGACGCAGAACTTGGCATAAAAATTTACAAGCCCCAAAAAACTTTTCAATTGAGTGACATCTTTCGGCGTGGGGGCCGCCACAATAGCCTCCACTTTCTTACTATCCGCATGTAACCCGTGTTTATCTATGCGGTAACCTAAGTACGTAACACAGTCTTTAAAAAATTCACACTTAGCCAAATTGACTTTCAGTCCAGCCTCATTCAATCGGCTCAAAACGGCTCGTAAGTTTTTAAGATTACTCTGTTTATCTTTACCTCCACAACAGATGTCGTCTTGGAAGACTACCGTGGACGGCAAGCCACTAAGGATTTCTTCGATCATTTTCTGAAAATTTTCAGGGATGCATTTGATGCCAAAGGGCACGCGCTTGTAAACAAAAGTGCCTACATGCGTGGTGACCGCCGTCATCGGTTGCGAGTCTTCCGTCAACAATACTTGCTGATAAGCATGGGACAAGTCTAATTTGGAATAAACCTCCCCTCCGGTAAGGGTAGCAAATATTTCTTCAATACGAGGAAGAGGATAATGAAAATCCTTCAACCTCGGATTGATGGTGATTTTGTAATCCCCACATATACGGATGTCTCCGTTTTTCTTTACAATGGGCACTATGGGCGTACCATAGTCAGAACGATCTACTTTGTAAACAACACCATCACGTTGTAAACGTTCCAACTCGCGCTCGACCGGGGCGCGCAGCGCAAGCGGTAGCGGGCGCGCTTTCATAAACACCGGTGTGCTATCTGCCAAATGCAGTTGCATGCGAACTTTACACGTCCCGAGCCCATCAGCAAATACATCAGGAAATTCTTTACGTAACGTTTCTACAGATTCGTCGCATTTATCCGATAGATTATAACAGTCGTTAACATTAACACCCAATACTCTAATCCACATACGACCCATCAACGGAGGGCCACCATTCTCAATAACAAACAGTTTTAATTTTTGTGATCGCGATGCGTATGTCACTTGGACCTCGACGAAACCTATCGGTTTGATAACGTCTCCGGTGTAGGATTTTAATGTTAACGCTTTCTTTTGCATATCTAAATGGTTAAACAATTGATCATAACACGTTTTAGAAATTGCAGAAAATTTACAACCCGTGTCGACTTCAAATCGTAGTCTATTACCCTCAACAGTCAAATTAACATAATACGGGTCATCTTCAACACCACACGTTAAATTGTAGAAGTTCATGCTATCGTCCTCGGAATCAGAATCGACCAAAAAGAACTGACCTTTTGTTGTCCGCGCTGAGTCCGATCCCTGACCTTCGTACTTACGACACATCACTTTTAAATGCCCTTTTTCGCCACATCGATCACAATTGTATGCTTTGAACCGGCACTTGGTAGCTTGGTGGCCGTCCCTGCCACATCGCGGGCACGGGCGCCTCGCCGCCGCCGCCGCGGGCGCGCCCTGTCCCGCCGGTGCTGGTGGCGGAGCGCGGCGATACCCGCCGCCGCCACCGCCGCCGCCGCGCGACGCCGTCGACATGCCTATGCGGTGCATGCCCTCGGCGGGCCCGCCGGCACCCCGTGTACCGCTCGCCGCCGTCGCTGCATGCCTATCCGCCGCCTCTAATGCCAACGCGAGCTCGATTGCTCGCTTGTAATCCAAGTCACGTTCGGCAAAAAGCCTGGATCTCATATCCTCGTGGTGGAGCCCCGAAACGAATTGATCTCTCAGATTGATCTCCAATGAAGCGCCGAAGTTGCAAGTTTTAGCTAAGTGCTTCAAATTCTGTAGGTATTCGTTCACGGGCTCCCCCGCCGTTTGCTTTCGTTGCCTAAATACGTGTCGTTCTGCGATTTCCGACCTTTGCGGTTCGAGATGCTGCTTCACTATTTGCTCGAGCTCGGTGAAAGATTTAGTCTCAGGCAAATCGGGTGCACACAAATCACACATAAGCTCATAACACGATGTTCCGACATGAGTAACCAACGTGGCGACGTGCAACGTTTCGTCTATATCGTTTAGAGCTATAAACTGTTTTAACCGCCTACAATATGCATCCCAGTTATGGGTACCAATTTCAAACACTTCAATTTTGCCAATAGGCATGATAACAATCACCACTGAGCGTAATATTCGTTAAAATCGACTGCGCCAATTGTAGTAATGTATATTGAAAGACAGACTATCGCAGAATAGCTTTATTACATGGAATGTCGTACACCGAAAGTATTAATGAAGTGAAGGTGGTAAGAAATAAACTGCCACCTTCAAATCCGAAACATTACAGCAACTCTCCACTAAAATCAACTTTAAATTTTCTCGCTTAAGGATCATTTTTGTTGGTTTCTAGTCCCGTGGAATAAATTGAAGGATGCCTTCATAAGGTAATGGGAGTTTTTTTTAGAAGTTTAAAGCGGTCGTCTTAATTGCATTGTTTGTATTAACGTTTTAACTAGCAATTTGGCAAGTAAATTGTGTAATAAGCCGTTGATATGCAATTAAAGCTGATTTTGGTGCGCTTTTAAATTTTAATTGAAGATTTATGGCCTTTTTTGACATTGGGGGGTGCATTTAAGGGTTATAAGAGTTTGGTGTACGTAAACACAGATACAATATTTCACTATTTTACCAATAACATTATCATCATCAAACCTGTGCAACCCACTGCTGAGCACAGTTCTCGCTTGACTTTCGTGAGCAGGATTGGGCTTGGAGCCCGATCCGGATTGGTGGATAACATACCTACCTCCGAAATAATTCTCGGGTAGGTATGTGGCTTTCCTCACGATGTTTTCCTTCAAAGAAAAGCGAGTGATAATGAAGTACATATGTTTTACAAGGATACTATTGGCAATTGTCCGCACTGGGATTTGAACTCACGACCCTCACCTTGGAAACCGGTCGTTCTTCCGCTAAACTATATATTTGTTTTATTTGACTGAGTGACGAGACGAGCAAGTCGTCCACCTGATGGTAAGCGCTACGCCTGCCTATAACAGTCATAGCACCACTCAGAAGACTGCATTGCATAATCCTGCGCGGCACTGCACTGCGCTCGTCACCCTGAGACATCATCGGCTCTAAAGTCTTATATACCCAGTAATGTGTAAATGTACAAAGTGGACCCTGCTTAAGCGTATTGCTTCAGGCGGTGCCGTGTGAGATTGCTCTAATCTAGTAATAAGACCGGCAGGTCACAGAATTCCTCCGCCATAACACAATTACCATTAAAACACCGGCATTTCCCGTAAAAATCCCGCGATTAAAAGCGGTAGCTTTTATTATACATATCCTTATTTATGTGTCCTTTTGGAATGACAGGATAATGAACAGGGAGAGCATATTTGCATGTTTTTTTTTCATAATTTATATGCATTAAAACGCGTGATAATGTCCTTTATACGTGCAATGTGGGGGGGTAAAGAGGGAGAGGTATAAAACCTTCTTTTTTATTTTTAATGTTGAGTAGCTATAAGTATCAGGTAAGCGGTGATAGCCTAGTGGGAGAATGTCCACCCTCCAACTAGACGGCTATGACTTCTAATCCTTTTTTTTTTTTTTTTTGCCCTGGGAAATGTCTTTAAGCATACCTCCGGCCTCGGGGGAGGCCGGGATGGTTATGTGGGTTTCCCCCGCCAGCACGCGTCCTGTGACGCGCCTGACGAGGTTTACCCACTAAAACCCCAGGGTGTTCTCCTCTCCGCATGTTGGGGTGGACACGGGGTCGCAATTGCGCTTCCGCGACAACCACCTCTGCGGCCGCCCTCTCGGGCTCGCCTCCTGAGGCTTTGGCCTCGTTCTCCGCTGGGTGCGTCCCGGAACACACGGGCCGCACCTCAGCTCGGGACTTCTAGACTTGGGCGTTGGACCCCCCGATCCGCGGCCCAAAAGTCCCCGTTATTGGTACCTCGCTGTGCCCTCTGCTGATCAGAGGGACACACGAAGGACCTCCTCTCGCCAGGTTATTCGCTACGGCCACCAATTCCCCTAGGAGAATTGCTGACCGAACCCCAGGGTGCACCGTCCCAGCTGCTGCCCTTCCCTCCGGATGCAACGCATCAAGAGGGACGAACAACAGCCGGGCACTCGTGGAGGTTACCTGGCCCGCATCCCGATGACTTCTAATCCTAGTGCAGGCACGTACATTTCTCTAAAAACAATAATGAGTTATGTGTCAACAATGTCTACAAAAAAAAACAACATTTTTTTTGGTATTTTTATTTCTCTCAACGACAAACCCAAAATCGGGACATTTTCATATTATATTCGCCTAACCGAACAACCAACATAACTTCCGATCTGGCAACCCTAGGTGAGACCGTGCCGTCTCATCCGTGCTCAGCAGTGACCGGATATGGCTGATGATCACGATGATGATCCCAAAATTGGAAGCTTGGACTCATGTTTTCACTGCCAGTGAAAAAATTTGTTCAAAAATTCCGACTACAGCCATCCATCACAGTCCACTAGCAAAGCGCTCACACAAAATAATTTTGAAATGGAACAACTAGGGTGCACTCTACAAAAAGTGACACAGTATTGACGGATGACCTCACTTCGCCGGGGGACAGTGAGGCGTATATTTTATTCGTGCCGCACGTGTACACTGATGTGTGACACTTGTGACAGCCGCGGTGCGCCAATTGAAGTGACTGGGTGACAACTAGTGACACGCTCACCCTGTCTCAGGCGAGAATTTACGTAGTTGGTCAAAATAATAATTATTGTGAGTACATACATACTGTCAATACATCTGTTCACATGCTACGATCCCAGCAGAAAGCAGTACACCCTCCACTGTTTTCTGGAACTCCACACCCAATATGGTGAGTAGGGTCCATGCGTGGTGGTGTCACATCCTTTTTGGCCTGGTCTCATTCACACAAAGAACGTCAATCCGTTTTTTACTCATCATCTGGCATACTAATATTGTGAATAACCATTCCTTTTGGGTGCATTTCTTTGGCCGAAAAAAAAAAAAAACAAACGGATTTTCACAAAAAGAAATAACAAATTAATGTACAGGTGAAATCCCGCCGACGACGACGTTTTGATCAAATTAATATTCCTACACCTGATTTGCCTGATAAATAACAATTCAAATCACGAAAGTTTAGAGACTTCTATGTCGGATAAGTATCAAAAATCCTTTTATTGTCATCTCAAGTTAAAATTACAGACAATTTCAGCTTTAAGGCAATTCATAAAGCAATATCAAATTTAATATCTGAGTTTGTCCAAATGTTTCCGTCTGTCTAGACATATTTGCGTTACGGAAATACAGTCTTTAGTGAATTGCGCGTCGAGTTAGTTCGGGAGCCCTTTTAAGTCATCATCATCATCATAATCAAATCATATCCACCCACCGCTGAGCACGGGTCTCCCCACACTCGAGAAAAGGACCATGATATATTTTAACCACGGGGGTCTGGTCCGGATTGGTGGAAAACATACTTACATCTGAAATAATTCACGCGTATGTGGGTTCCTCGCTATGTTTGCTTTGACACCAAGAGGCACAAAACACAGAAATCACAAAAAAAATACATATTCTAAGTATCCTAATGGGCTGCACTGTCGCTTCATGCTATCTCTAACAGACAAGCTGGTTATTAAATGACCTGGATTCAGTTTCAATAACATAAGAACGGTAGATTTAAATTTAGAAGTTTTACAAGGAATGTTTTTGTTTATTTCTGTGTTTTGTACTCATAATTTCAAGTTACAGATATGGTACAAACTTTATGAAAAAAAGTTAACCATTTTCCAAAACGCTTCCGCTTCCGTAAATTCTCACTGTTATATCCAAACTGAAATAGAATGCGGTCACCATTGAAGTGCGGACGGCACCCATGGGACCAATCATCAACCATTGGCGTCCGTAATTCGGTTACTGAGTTCCGGACAGATGGCCTGGATTCGGACACCATCCTTTACTATCCTTTGAGGAATTGGGGGAAGATTTGTGAAATTTTCTGATTAATAGTTTAGAAAAATTTCAACCGACTTATTTTGTAAGCATTTAAAGCAATAAATCTCACTCATAATTATAAATTAATTAATTCGCTGATATGTCACTGATGAAAAAAATATATAAAAACAATCCTTGATGCGGATTATATATCATGCTAAAATTTCAGCTCGATCGGTGCAGAACTTTTTGAGTTTTTGAAGCGTACACAATAATTTATATCTTGTATAATTTAACGGTTCTCATGGGATAATAGACCCTGAACTCTAACTAAGATTCTCTGTATCCAGGAAATCGGAAACAACACAAGTATCCGTGAGTAATTGTTGTTTGGAGAGTTGTTCCATATTGATATCAACATAAAACATATTTTCTGATCAACATTATTTCCAAATGAACACCTTGATTCCCCCAAACCTTCTAAACCCATTCCCTAATTTAGTCTAAGACACCAAGGAGCGTCATGGCATAAAATAGATGTAGTCTCACAGTAGGGTATGCCACAGATATGGACAAAACAGATACAGGAAGTATTCTATTTTTTTTTATTTATCTGAGTGACGAGACGAGCAAGTCGTTCGCCTAATGGTAAGCGCTACGCCTGCAAATAACAGTCGCAGCACCACCCAGAACACTCCATTGCATAATCCTGCGCGGCAGCAGTGAGCCGATGTCTCATATACCTAGTAATTTCACTGGAAACAATGCCCTACAAACTGGAACACAGTAATGTTTGCACACTAGTGCTTGACGGATGAATAACTGGCAAAGGTGTGGTACTTGTGTGTACAAAGGTGTGGTGTGGCCCCAGGCGGCTTGCAGAAGAGGCCTCCCACTACAAAACTATATTTATAAGACAGAGACTACATCTTTCCCCATGCTGCGATACTTACACACCTCTTTCGCTTCTTCCACTTTCATAAAGTCCTTTCATAAGCATGCGATCGTGACGCGTTTATTATATTATAAATTTGTATCTAAAATGCATAATGATGTATCCATCATTTGTTAAAATTATCATAGCGTGTAGTACTGTAGTGGTAGGACTCTTCTGCAAGAGATCGCCCGGGGAAGTACCACACCTTTGCCAGATACTTATCCGCCAAGCAGTAGTATGCAAACACTACTGTGTTCCGGTTCGAAGGGCACTGTTTTCAGCGAAATGACGGGGCATATGAAACTTTAGAACCGATGTCTCGGGGTAACGAGCGAAGTGCAGTGCCGCGCAGGATTATGCAATGCAAAGTTCTGGGTGGCGCTGTAACTGTTATGGGCAGGCGTAGCGCTTACCATCAGGTGGACGACTTGCTCGTCTCATCTCACTCAGTCAAATAAATAAATAACACTCACGCTTTTAATCAAACGTCCCCACTTTTAATTTTATGAACTGACGATATCTGTTTGCCATATATCTGCGGCGTGCTCCGTACAGTAATCCACTCTGCTGTCACCGCGGCCCAATTAGTTGAAGCCTTACAATATAGCCTATATAGAGCTAGCTGAATTTATATGGCACTATCTTCTGAGGAGTATTTTCTACTATACTTGAGGTGTAAGTAAGATTAAGAAGTGGTATTGGATGAGACAAAAACAACTGTCTGTTTCAACGTTTGATTTATTATAGTATACTGGTATAGTTTATCGGATACTTTACCTTTTGTCCACAAAAACTGAAGTGTAAGTGAACATCATAGTTTAGTACATTTTCAAAGAATGACTTTTAGAACGAATATCTTATTGATGTAAGTTTTGGTGTCTGTACTTCCTTAGCTATTTGATGCCAAAATTGTTTTGAGCAAATTGCTCTATCAATTCGTTGCTTTATTACTAACCGCATAATGAAATGTAGGTTTTATATCTATTCATAAATATAAAATTAAAGTCCCTGTCTGTGATTTCTAAACAAAATTACATAATTTAAGTCAAAACTACTATTTATATGATGACATAATATCAAAAATTTTCAATTATTGGAATTTTTGTCTCCCTGTCTGAATGTTAGTCGCGAATGTGCTCCGAAACGGCTATATGAATTTCAATTAAAATTTAAGGGATTGTATTAGGAATTTTAGCCTAAATATTCCTATATGTTCCATTTCATACACGTAGTTCATGTTCTAGAGATAGCTCTGAGCGGTAAGACCGCCTAATGTGACGCCAATTGTTAAATTTGTTATTGTCCCAGTTTTTAAGTTCTTCTTGTTCTGTGGTGTTTTAATAAATAGTTTATCTATCTATAATAACTATTTCGGTATTTGACAAGGTTCACGGAATAGGGTTGTAAATATGACCATGTAGGACCATGGTCCTCGTAGGTCCTGATTCCTTAGATATACAAAATCCTAGTTATGGGTCAAGTTCTATGTATTTAAATGTATTTAATTTCTATATTAGTAATTATAATATACTAATATATTATTTTCTATATCTATAATTCTGTTTTTAATTATTTAATATTTAGTATGGTAAGTGGTGGTAGCCTAGTGGGAGAACGTCCGCCTTCCAATCAGAAGGTCGTGAGTTCAAATCCCAGTGCAGGCACGTACCAATGTGTTTCTGTAAAACATATGTACGTAATTATCACTCGCTTTTCGGTGAAGGAAAACATCGTGAGGAAACCCACATACCTACCCGAGAATTATTTCGGAAGTAGGTATATGTTATCCACCAATCCGGACTGCGCCCCCGTGGTGGATTATGGTCTAACCCTCCTCACGAAAGTGAGGAGAGACCCGTGCCCAGCAGTGGGACGTTATGGGTTGATGATGATGATGATGGTAATTTTAATGTGGCGTTATTATTAATATCTGTAAGTTATTATTAAATTGCGGGATCTGATTTAAAGGAAACCTCTAGAGGCCCAATTTTTCGTAGTAACCTGTCATTTATGGCCTTCATAAACAGAGATCAAAAGCGGCCTATTACCAAACAGCTTGTTAATCCGCTGTCACATCCACTGACAGTCGTTTAACAGTGTTCGTTTAATTAACTTTTTATTAAATCGTTAACACGTTTTATTGCGTATAAAACATGCGCGTATTTATTAGATTCATTTAGAATGGTCCCAGTAGGGAAAGTAATTAAAGAATTTTAGCACGCGCAGCGCGTTAGTGATATGTTTATTGTATTAATTGTTTAAGGTTCGGTTAAACTGGGGCGGGATAAAATGACGCCACTTAATAATATTTATTGTTTTCCGTTTTTTCTTTCTTTTTACCCATAAATAAACACCCATAGTCATGGATGTCATTCCCCCACAATCGTAACAATAATCAGGAGCCGTCGCCATTTTTCAACGCTCTGAAGAAAGCGAATCTACGTTGTAACATTCCATTAGTGCCCTGTCACCGTCAAAAGGAGGGAAAGAAAAGAAAAGCACGGAAGAATAGAAAAAAGTTTCGCTAACACATCGACGCGGTAGGATGCAGTAGTGGAGATCCAAATGAAAGGCCTAGAACAACTCACACACACCAATAAAAAGCCACATTGATCAAAAAAATTTTAAATATTTGCGTGCTAATGACCAATATATTTGTACGTATATTTTGTATGCTACTTCTTGCATAGATGCTATCATCCACTGGGCGTGGGAACGTGCTTTATGTCTTGAAATTGAGATAGAGACATAGAATAAATAAAAGTACTTTTTAGAGCGTCCACATAAAATCGCTCCATCGTTTCTTTGATGCTCTTCAAAAAACAATTAGTGCCCAATATGCAAACAATGTCACAATAATTCGCGTTTTGGATGTCAAAGCATTATTTTCTAAAAGTACGATGCACAGCGTAATTTTTTTAATAATGTCGCAGCATTTACGCAAGAACTGTGTAAACCACGTTTTTATTGCTGTTCTTGCTATATTTATTTATTCGTTCTTGCTAATATTTTACCTCAAATTGCGTCACAACTAAACACGCGAAGCGAAGATTCAGACTTATATTATACTTCAGTAATGCACAGAAAAAATAGGCCCGCATGAGCATAGCTACTCAAATATACTGTGACCATTTCGAAGCGATTCCCGTCTGACCCAGTTACAGTGTTTCGGTGTAATGTTCTAGTTTCGAGTGGTTTTACAATGGCGGCCCAATGAATGTTTGTGCAGCTGTTTACGTAAATCAGTGCATTGAAGGAGCATCCGTTCGCCAAACAGTCCACTAACTTTTTTGAAGTGAAACTTCTAATGCGACTTCCAACAAGGTTGCGTTAAGCGTTTAACGCTGCCATGGAGGGGGTATGAAAGCACTGCTTTTTCTTACGCTCGACCGTCACGTGCTATGATTTTTACCAACGAATGACGTCACATATTTGACGGGTCGGAATGAGAGTCAAATTAGAAATAGTTGCACCTGTGTACACTATTTTACACACTTTTTTTATGTGATGGCAATACAACGCTTGGCTTCATCTACAGTAAACTTATCTGTGCTCATATTTGCACGTGATTTGGATAAGCTTGTCGCTTTCCCGTTTTGTAAGTCTGTATTGTTTTTAACAGCTTCAGTGCTGAAAATACAACTGTCGTGTTTTTCGTAACTTGCCGCGAGTGCGAGAAAACACAAATGTTGTGTTTGTTGTATGGGAAAACACTATGGAGCGTGCAGAGCCGCACCCGTGGCTAGACAAGAAAATCGGCTCAGCAGTGAAAGTGTTAAGGCTTTTATTTAACTTCACTTGTATGTCTTGAAATTTTCAAAGTTAAGTTTGATTCAGTTCTCGTTGTTGAATTGAGTTGAAATTTTGAATGCCTATCAAGTTTGGATGATAGAATAGAATAGAATAGAATAGAATAGAAAAACTCTTTATTGTACACCAGAAACAAAATTAAACACAGTACAGAAGAATTACAATAGGTAAACAAGGGTAGTACAATGGGCGGTCTTATCGCTGAAACCGATTTCTTCCAGACAACCTTTGGATGGACAGTAAAAAACATACAAAAGTAAAGTACAATATTGTGATATCAGCGAGCTGATTTGATGATAGAGATGGAAGGTAGACACGGAACTCTTCAGGGACTAACAGTAGCTTGATGGAATTTGGACTGATTCTGATCAGCTTGCCCGAATTCGGTACCCGAATAATGAATTTTATAAAAGCTAGTCTGGAAAAATAAAACCAAAAACTTCTCCATGGTTATGACGCAATGAGAAACTATCTTGCATATAGTTAGTGTATGTCAGTTAATAACTGGGATTTTTGATATTTTTACACCTAATTTCAAAATGAATGAAATACAGGACAATGGTCAAAACTATTATTCCAGGACACATACCTTCTATTACCTATTATTGCTTTAAATGTTAGAAAGGGTGGTAGTAATTATGACATTTGAAAAAAATATATAGGTGCCCATTTATTGGCACTTTAAGGAGTAACTTGAATAAACCATTAAAATTATGCATGTTCTTTTAATTTTAACAAGGTAATAAGTATCCACATTGGTTAAATACACATATAAGAATGTTTAAATGTCCTTTTTATTTAAAACTAAAGTACATTATCTAATAGTTTACATGATAAAAAGAAAGGTCTAAAAAATCCAAATATTGGCATACGAAATCCTTTTATAGGCATTGGATTGTTCGTGCGAAGAATTTACGTGTGCTCGTATGACTATTAGCTTGGGTTTCAGTAAGTATTTCTATTTGCATTATTTTAAAGGTCAGTGCGAAAACCATTTGTGTGACCTTTCCAGTAACGTAATTCCTCTGGTTGGCAACGAAAATGAATGAATTTTGATCAGGCTTAGTGTATGAAATCTTAGTAGGTTTTTTTTAAGTCTGGAAAATTTAGACACTTAGGCACTGCCCTGGTATTTATAAATTAATGTCATAGCGAAAAGTCTACCCTTATTTTTTAATTGTTTGCCCTTAGTACATTAAATATTTTCAATACTCAATCAGTCAAAGAATCAGCTGAAAGCAAAATATAATACTTAACTTTAACGACGATGTTTTTATGCAAAATATAACAAAAAAATATCCTTCGAGCCGGATTTGAACCAGCGACCTATGGATAACCATTATTAACCAACTACAGTCCACCGCTCTACCAACTGAGCTATCGAAGGCACAAGTGGACTTGCAAAATCTACGCACAATTCCATAAGAGGAGGTGAAAGCTGCGAACTAACTGTTACTTAATCTGTCGCTCTAGTTTAAATTGAAACATTAGTAAAACTTGTACGTCATCATAGTAAACTGGATAGATGAGCGCGGCTTGCTAACTAACCTTGCTCTTTAAATTAGTTATAATAAGATTCAATTTACTTCAATTTAAATAATAACGTTAATTATTATTGCCTAACTTGTTATTTAAATAATATTCCTTGAATTAATAAAATAACAAATGCCTTCTAGAAACTTTAGAGATACATATAAGTTGAGATTATTGAAAATGTTTCATACGTATTTTGAACTGTTCTAATTTTCTAACATAATTTTCACCCAGTATTTTTTTTTTACATAAATTTTTGTATAAAGAAAATCCGCTTTTCTTAAATCTTTAGTAGACGTGTCTCACCTAAGTTCCTTAGAATCCGCAGCAATTCGAGATAACCGCGTCGATTTGCCAGCAACAAATGGCACTTCCCAATACACTGACACTTTCGAACCATTTCACAATAACAAAGGAATCTCCTTCTTGCGTGCTCAAGGAAGTTTGGTTACGTTTTGTTGTGGAATGGTACTAAGATGGAAGGCAACGGCGGTTGCTAATGTACCGTCTCTTCCAATCAGGGTGTGCCCAAATTTATGGACCTAAGTAGGAACGCATAAAGTATAAGGGGCTATTCATCACTGTATAGGGGATTTGCAAGTCGCATTGAGTGCTTCGGATCGGTGGTATTGGAAACTACTTTCGTTTGTTTTTATGTCCAAGCCGAATTTTGTCATAGATTAAACCTCGTCACATACAGCGCGCTGATTTGAACTCTATTTCATTAGTATTTCGTGCGATTATTGTTCTTACTCACAACGGGCTGCCTAATCTGAGAGCTCTATTGCCTTTAAAATTAAAAAAAAAATCATATTGATAGGTATTCAGTTGATTTCAGCTTGGCCTTATTTTAATGCATTGCTCGGAAGAGGTTCCTATTACTTCATCATCAAAAACCCATATCGGCCCAATGCTGAGCACTAGTCTCCGAGTAGTCTGGATTAGGCTATAATCCACTACGGGGGCTTAGTCCAAACTGGTGGATCACATACCTTTGAAATCATTCTCGGGCATGTGGACGATGTTTTCCTTCACCGAAATGCGGGTGATAATTAAGTACATATGTTTTAAAAATAACACATTGGTACGTGCCCGCACTGGGATTTGAACTCACGACTCTCTCTTTGTAAGGCGGACGTTATGTAAATGGCTATCGATTTTGTAATACGGGGGATTCTAAAATTTTTTTATGACATATAAATAGTTTAGGTCTTAAATTAGAATATGAGATCGTTTTATCGCGTAAACATTTACGGTTCCTGTTGGATAATACTTCGCGCGGATGAAACCGGGGGGCGCAGCTAGTTTAATAAATACTTATTGATCTAAGGTTGATCAATTGTTTTATTTAGGAACACGTGCTTAGTAAAAATAAGCAAAACTCCACCCATCTCGTCTTTCTAACTTCCCTGACTTCACATATAAATAAATGATTTCAATGTGAAACCAAAGTGCCCCATATGATTTTAAGTAACCCTTTGAGCTGCTTTACTTGAGACTTGGAGAGGCACTTCGGATTTTTCAGCGCTTTACCGATTGGTTGGTATCGACTGCAACGTACATTGTGGGTCCCCTCGAAACGTTAGAATATAGAGAAATGAGAGAAATGATATTTTTTAAGTGAAAAGTTCTTCACATCGTGCGGAAACCCACATTATGTACCTACCCGAGAATTATTTCGGAAGTAGATATGTTATCCACCAATCTGGACCAGGCCTAACCCTCCAGTAGTATTGTAGTAGTTGTATAGTCGTGCTAGCAGTTTACGTAGTATCCATAAGTATAATATTTGTATACCGCAAGTGAATAATGCAATGTATCATAAAAGTTCCTACATAAGTGCAATAAAACTATACAATCATCTCCCCCTACGCATTAAAATTTTAAAAGGAAGAAAATTCAAAAATAATCTGAAAGATTGGTTAGTTTCTAAAGTTATTTATAATTTAAAGGCATATTATGAGGAGGTGTAGCTAAAAAATACTGTAATGATAAGCGTAGTTATACCTATTAGATAATAAGCCACTGTAATGTTTACTTTAATAATATTGCAGCAATATTGTACGCCCGAAATGGGAAAACTGTTGATACCTAATTGAAATTACTTATAAGACCTTTGTGCACAGTTATTACAATAAAATATATTCTATTCTATTCTATTCTATTCTATTCTAAGGGAGGGGAGACCTGTGCCCAGCAGTGGGACGATATAGTTTGATGATGATGATGATGATGAAATCTTCTTTAGGCGCACTTTATATAATCATCATCATCAACCCATAACGTCCCACTGCTGGGCACGGGTCTCCCCTCACTTTCGTGAGGAGGGTTAGGCCATAATCCACCACGGGGGCCAGATCCGGATTGGTGGATCACCTAACTACCTCCGAAACAATTCTCGGGTAGGTATGTAAATTTCCCCGCGCTGTTTTCCTTCACCGAAAAGCGAGTGATAATTACGTGCTTAAGTTTTACAAGAAACACATTGGTACGTGCCTGCACTGGGATTTGAACTCACGACCTTCCGATTGGAAGGCGGACGTTGTCCCACTAGGCTACCACCGCACCGCTTTACTTTATATAATAACTATGACGTATTGTAGGCACAGTTATATTTTCTCGTAAGTTTTCATGACCAACAAGTAATTGTACCAACACTACCAACCAAGGACTTTTCATATTATTATATCGGTTTCCCTATAGGTTCCCAGCAAGACAATTTATTTCAGTTTTAGCAATATAACTCTGAAGACAGTTATGAGGAAAGAGACGTCTACCAAGAATTTAATATCCACCATTTTGCAAGTTTATTGGAAATATTGTAACGCATAAAATTGACAATTCCGATTTTGAATGCTTATACTGTTCCATATTTTTTCGCTCAGATAGACAAAACGCTCCAGCTAGGGCTCGGCCGATCGTGAGATTATTTAATTTTAAAACGTTGCAAAGGCTAGTGGGAGCCTAGTGGGAGAACGTCCGCCTTCCAATCAGAAGGTCGTGGGTTCAAATCCCAGTGCGGGCACGTACCAATGTGTTTCTGTAAAACATATGTACGTAATTATCACTCGCTTTTCGGTGAAGGAAAACATCGTGAGGAAACCCACATACCTACCCGAGAATTATGTCGGAGGTTAGTAATGTGATCCACCAATCCGGATCTGGCCCCCGTGGTGGATTATGGCCTAATCCTCATCACGAAAGTGAGAAGAGACCCGTGCCCAGCAGTGGGACGTTATGGGTTGATGATGAAGGCTACAATTATACGTTGGTATGGAACCAATACCGGTGTTCGGTGATTTTAAAAGCCTCCCCATTAAGGGCCCCCAGCCGGGGCGCGGACGATCAACTTTTTTAGACGTAGCTTTAAGTCTACATAGGGCATGTCTCATCTTGATACTCGGTCAGGTTTGGTTACCTACTGTGCCCTCTCGGTCCACCATTATATCACGGACAATGCAACGCCAAACGCTTAAATCACTGTGCATCTATCGAAAGTTGTACGAAGCAGACCATGGTCCTTGTTACAATAATTCCCGATTACGAAATATAAAAAAAAAAACTTATATTTTCGCTGTTGATATTCTCAATTAACATTTTCTAATGAAATCTGTGATTGGTTATTCACCCAAAATTATTCTCGTATACTCTTTACTGAATTTATATACCCACCAACTTTGTTTTTTCAGGATTTTGCTTAGGTACCTATTATGTATTAATTAGAGATAATAAATACACTCGTAATGGGATTTATCAGTTCATAATAACAATCATTATCAGCTGATAATTAAGTTTAATCCCATTAAAATATGATTCATAGTTTGACCTGTTTATAAATATAATTCCTTTTAATTAGAACCTTATATCTATATAAAGCAGAAATGCAATTCAAAAAATTGTTGTTTGCCCGCGGAACACTAACGGAGAGGGTCTTCAGCGAAGCCATGGCGCTTTACTTGGGGTTCGTTTTGCTAATGTGAGTAATGCGTAACCAATCTGTTATTGAACCTTGTTCTTTAAATTGTGGTCTGATTCTCTCTCTCTTTCTCTCTATATTTCTTACTCTGTTTATGGCCATTATTTAGAAGTTAGAAGAGAAGACTACTTAGAAATTTACATACATACATACACTTTTCTCCTTTTTATAGGCAGAGACTACATCTATCCACTTGCTACGTCCCCAATGGAAAGCTACTCCAACTCCCTGACACCATCTACCCTCCTTCTCTTCTACTTCTGTATTTTACACGATTTTTTTAATAATTAAGTACCTCTATGTAATATTATTTATTATTTTGTTTTGGTTATAAATTTTTAAGCTGTACGTGTGCGCGGATAGGCTAGACCTATTTTCATCTGAAATCAACTGATTCAATTATAAATCCCAATTAAAATGCTTTTTTTGTTTGTATTTGTAACCTCTCTTCTATTTTGTAATCTTCTTCGTTCACAGATGCATCACCCAAGCTTTATGCCAGGTGTCTGACCCGACCTTTCCTCCCGACACATCTCCTGACGCCTTATATACTTTACTGAACAATATATACGGAAACGTCCCCAGTAGGGACCAGCCCCTGCATGATACTGGTTCTCCTCTCATCTTAACCCCCTACATCGAGGAGAAGAAGCTTCAAGAAGCCAGGGCTGCCGCGCGCGTCAACTCTACGTATTTCCTGCCAGATGTTGAAAGCTATTCTGGATACTTAACGGTTTGTTTTGCTTTTGCCAAATTTTATTGAAATCTCTTCAGCCTTGGCGTAATAGAGCAACAAAGCTGCTCTCCGTAATTTCACCCGTGGAATTTGCATTTCCGTAAGATTTCTGATTTTGTCCGAAATAAAACATAATCTATGGCAAACACGGATAATGTGGCTTTCTGTCAGTGAAATAATTTTCAGTATCGTATCTGCTACATATAACTTTTCAATTTTTCTGCCAGGTCAACAAGAAATACAACTCCAACCTGTTTTTCTGGTATTTCCCTGTCTCCGGCAAGAATGTTGAAGAGACCCCCTGGATCATCTGGATCCAAGGTGGACCGGGAGCCACGTCATTGTTTGGTCTCTTTGTAGAGATTGGTCCGTTTTATGTTACCGAAAAAGAAACTTTGGAAGGTAATTTTGTAAACGGTTTTGCTTGATTGTCGAGTGCGGTCGAGCCTGCCTTTGGTAACCCACTTCTAACTTAACGATAAAGCGATGGAAATCTGCCGATATCTTATGAAATTATATATCCTCATTGACTAGCACACAATAATGAAAATAAGATGATCCCGAAAACTATAATCTCAAAGTCTTCAGTTCTCAAAGTTTATAGTCTCAAGTCGAGAGTGAATAGATAAATTCTAGGCAAGCATGACTGTGTCGACACTTACTTCCAGGTAAGACTGCGCTTAAATGCCTGGCTGTTTTGCAATCAAAAAATAAAATAGAAGATGATTCAATAAATCACTCGTCTGGCATCGCATTTCACTGACAACTTTTGTTGTTTGTTTGTTGTTAAATTTATTTTTGCCTTTTCTCTTTCCCAGAAAGAAGATACTCATGGGGTAAAAATCATTCTCTACTATTCATCGACAATCCTGTTGGGGCCGGGTACAGCTTCACCAATGATTCCCGTGGTTACTGCACCAATCAGACTACGGTAAAGTGTTTCGAAGTTTAAATTTGTTATTATTTTTCATAAGTTTAACTTTAAATTTATTTTTCATATATTCTGTGATGCCTTATAGTAATCATTTGATCAGGATCCAGATCATTGCATCAACCAAATAAGTTTGTCAAAGTTCTTCGATTACATTTCTTTGCAGATCGGAGAGAATCTCTACGATGCGCTCCAACAGTTCTTAACAATATTTCCGGAACTTCGCAAAGCTCCTTTGACCATATCTGGAGAGTCCTACGGTGGAAAGCATGTTCCTTCATTTGGAATTCAAATCCTATGGAATAAAGGCAAAGATGAACCAATTAATCTTCAGGTAAAGTTATCAAGACCCTATTTTAAATTTATGGATTAATATAATTTGTGTACCTGACCATCAACCCCCAACAGTAAATCTGTTGCCAACCCCCTTTTGGGATGTTTTTGAGAGTCCGTCCTATTTGTATTTACTACCTTCTCAAACATTATTACTTCACCAAGGTGAGATTGTGGTAATCATATGCCTATAATTAAGTATCTTACATTAAAGTATCTTACATTGATTCCCAGTTTTGGGCTTACCCTTGACTTCATCGTATTTTGGGACAAATCTTGTAAGTAAATTTTGACCCAGTCCCGTTATACGATTGAATTGAAATTTGGCATGCCTGTCAAGTATTAAATTATTAGGGAAAACACCTGATCTGATTGATAGAGACGTTTGACTAGGTAGACGACGGAACTCTTCAGAGACTAAGAGTGGATTGATGGCACATTAATCAGTTGCAGTGTTGAATACGTATTTCGATTCCAGGGTCTAGCAATTGGAAACGGATGGATCGATCCACTTACAATGGAAAGGTACAGCTACTTCGTTCGTGAGATAGGTATCGTGGACGACCAAACTGCTGACGAGATAAGAAAATACGAGGAAAAGGTTGTCCAGTCTATCAAAAACGGTGACCTGTTAGAAGCTTTTGAGGTGAGTCACTTTTTTTAAATATCTGTTAGAACAGACATCGTATAAACACAAATATAATAGCACTAGTTGCGCTCTGCGGTTTCTCCCGCATAGTTCAAGTTTTCCCGCAATAACTCTCTTAAAAGCAATATATTTTCACCGTTTTTGCCACATTCTTCATTGATGCTCCGCTCCTATTGGTCGTAGCGTGATGTTATATAGCCTATAACCTTCCACAATAAATGGACTATTTAATACAAAAATAATTATTCAATTCGAACCAGTAGTTCCCGAGATCCTAGCGTTCAAACAAAAAAACTAACAAACTCTTCAGCTTTATATATTAGTATAGATTGTTACAGTAAGCTAAAATGTAAGCTAGAAGATACGGATGGAAGACCACGGAGCTCCTCAGTGAATAGCATTATTACTTATTTTGATTATACTTTACGGTACCAAATAGTTCAGTCATAAAATATTGTCTGGAAAATATATGTTTTCACAATAAATATGTTTTTGTTTAGCACTACGACAAAGTACTAGATTCTATCTTGGCTCATTCTTATCTGTTGACCTACGTCAATTTCATCGAAGACACGAACAGCATCGGGGAAAGTTCTTGGATAGACTTCATTCAGCGTCCGGACGTCAGAAGAGCTGTGCACGTTGGAAACACTACGTTTTCAAGAATAGATGACGTCGCGTATGCGAAACTAAAACATGATTTGATGAACAGCTCCAAGGGGTGGCTGGAAGAGTTGCTGGATAATTACAAAGTTTTGCTCTACAAGTAAGTTTAGTTTACATGATAGCATTAATTTTAAGGTCAAGATGACGTGATTATGACCAATGTAGAAGAAATAGTGATGATACCGACCCAGTGTATGTGTGTTTGTTGATACACCACCGACCACATCCGTTCGTCACAGTTCGTCACAGACTTACCTCGCGGTGGTGTCACGTCAGAGAGTTTGACACCGGAGAATTGGAGGCCTTTAACTCGTTGTCCGACTATTTAGACATGGCATAAGTTACTTCTAGCTAAACTCTTATTGACCAAATTATTCCTCATTTAGACATAGTGAACAAACGCAAACCAGCTGTCTTAAGATTCCAATGGCTTTCGTTAGGGGCTTTTGAAATATATTCGATTTTGTTGTTTATTCTTAGTAACCTAAAGTTTCTATCAGTCAATTCTGACAACGTCCATGGATAACTTTATTTCTCCTCCCTTCAGTGGTCACTTGGACATCATAGTAGCGTACCATCCGTCAGTGAATACGTACAACTCGCTATCATTTTCTGGAGCTGCTCAGTTCAAGAACTGTACGCGAATGCCTTGGATCCACGACGGTGTTTTGGCTGGGTATGTATATTGTATATGTAACATATCTCTATGGTTATAAATAAAGCAGTAAACGGAAAATAGAACATAATATCAAAAAAATTCCCATTGATAAACACCTTCACTTCACACAAATCGTTTCATTCGTACATCTAAGCCCGGTAATATACAGGATATCCGGTAATGAGTACATAATCCTGCAGGTGCGTGTGGGCGGGGTCAAGGGCGGATAGAAAAAAATAAAAGAAAAAATGTTCACAGCATGTGACTTATGAATTTATATAAAAATTCCCTGCCCCACATAATTGAGTACCATTTTGACAAATTCTTTAAAATCATTGCTTTTTCAACTTTAAAAATATTTTGGTAGATATAGCCACTCATTACCGGACATCCTATATAATACGTCCGATTTGGTTTCCAATTGTCTGATTGGATCACCGGATTGGACGTGCATGGAGTATTTAAGAAAATGTTGTAACGGACACCTTCCGGTAGACGGGACAGACTATCTAACTTCTGAAGATAAAAAAATATAATCTGCATTGTATGTTGATTTTCAAAATCAAATCTCACGAAGTGGGAATATAACGGTTTTTAGCAAAAAGAGCTAAATAGATTTATATTAACTCTCGCAGGTACTACAGAGTAGCAGCAAATCTGACAGAAGTGATGGTCAGAGGCGCAGGTCACCTGGTGCCCATAGACAAGCCGGCAGCCGCTCTGGGACTCATCACGGCCTTCACCCACAACATAACTCTTAGTAGAGACACTGGCAGATTAGTCCCTAATTAGCCAAGAAACATAACGAGGGTTCCAGACAAATCGACTCGTCCCGAAGTGTAGCGTGTCTACCATTGATTAGCTTTATACGTCGCGATGCAATGCGCTGTATTTAACTTGCTGAGCTGTCGACGTGCCTGGAATACTCCGTATCATACCTTAATCAAATATAATCGATCTTTTTTTAATACAAAATTATCTAAACCACTATAATCTTGAATCTTCTTCTTTTACTATTGTTTTCACAACTGGATGTACTTGTAAAATGTATTGATCCAAATTTATTTGAATGGTAAAAATATGATTATTTAACTGCAATGTTTCTTTTATTTCATCCGAGGGCTTAAATTATAATACCAACGTGCCTATACAATTTTAATGAAGGTGACTCGACAGACAGACAATCAAAGTAGCCGATATAATAAGGTAATTCATTAGTAGGCATTATTAACTTAGTAGGTATCAAATTAATGAGCTTTCAGTACTACAGAACCTATTATGTGTTAATGATGAAGATAAACAAACACTCCTAATGAGATGTAATCAGCTCACAACAACAAGCACTATCAGCTGTCAATTAGGTCTAACCCATTTTTAACAATAATTGCAATTAATAAATACCTATATATAAAGCGGTAATAGAAAGTTGAGCGTTGTATTCCCGCGGCACACCAACTGTGAGGGACTTCAGTGAAGCTATGGCGCTTTCCACGGGCTTCGTTTTGCTAATGTGAGTAAATCGTAACCAACCTGTGATTGAATCTTGTCCTTTAGATTTCGGTCTGTTTTTCGCTAGGCATATTCATGAAAGTGGACAGGCTGCGTTGCTGCAGAAGATTATTTTTAGTTTTAAGTATACATTATTTATTGTTAGCACATTATGTAATATGTTACATTTGATGTGGGTAACATACAAGTAGAGGTAAGCAAATTGCTCCGATAGCAGCGAGTTCCGCAAACTTCACTGCATCTTAATTTGTTTTTCAATTCAGCGGTCAGTCGTTTTTTTTTATTGACGACGAGTGACGAGACGAGCTAGTCGTTCACGTGATGGTAAGCGCTACGCCTGTTCATAACAGTAACAGCACCCCCAGAATCCTGCATTGCATAATCCTGCACTGCGCTCGTCACTAAGAGACATCGGCTCTCAAGTGTTATATGCCCATTAATTTTGCTGGAAATAATGCCCTTCAAACCGGAACACAGTAGTTATCTAATTATAGGATTCTCTGTTTGAAATCGTTTCATCTTTGTTCACAGATGCATCACCCAAGCCTTATGCCAGGTGTCTGACCCGACCTTTCCTCCCGAAACATCTCCTGACGCCTTATATACTTTACTGAACAATATATACGGAAACGTCCCCAGTAGAGACCAGCCCCTAAAAGATGCTGGTTCTCCCCTCATCTTAACCCCCTACATCGAGGAGAAGAAGCTTCAAGAAGCCAGGGATGCTGCGCGCGTCAACTCTACGTATTTCCTGCCTGATGTTGAAAGCTATTCTGGATATTTAACGGTTGGTTTTGCTTTGGTTTTAGTATAATTTTAAAACTCCAAATAGAGTCAATTTTTTTCGTGCCAAGTACCCTTAGAATCCATGCAGCCGTTTTGGCCGAATTGAGTAAATAACAATTAAACCAAACATTATCCAAACTTTCTCATGTAATATGTGCCAGCCGTACCTCGTGGTTTCGTCCGCAGAGTTTCCGTTTTCCCGCTAGAATTATGTATTTTGCTGGAATTTTGTACGTAACTTATGGTATTAGATAATATAGTTTTCTGATATTTAAATAATTTTAAGAATCGGATCAGGTGTTCACGTAATGACCATACCCTTTTCTTGCCAGGTCAACAAAAAGTACAACTCCAATCTGTTTTTCTGGTATTTCCCTGTCTCCGGCAAGAAAATTGAAGACACCCCATGGATAATTTGGCTCCAAGGCGGCCCGGGAGCCACGTCAATGTTCGGCCTCTTTTTAGAGATTGGTCCGTTTTCTATTACCAGTAATGGTACTTTGGAAGGTAAGAATATGCTGAAAGTATTATTTGCTTGTTTTTCGAATAAGGTAGAGCTGCTCTCTGATGGTTGTCAAAGTTTGTCAGGCCGTCCAAGAAGGAATGGAAATCTGCATATAAGATTAATGGTAAGCGCTCCGCCCGCCTATATCAATTACAGTATCACCCAGAGCTTGTCATTGCATAATCTTGCGTGGCACTGCACTGCGCTCGTCACCCTGAGACGTCGGTTCTAAAATCTCATACGCCCAGTCATTTCGCTGGAAACAGTGCCCTTCAAACCGAAAAACAGAATTGTTTTCACGCCACTGCTTGGCGAATGAATAACTTGCAATGGAACCATTGCAAGTTACCAGGCGGTCGGTTCACCAGGCGGTCTCTTGCAGAAGAGGCCTACCACTATACCACATGACACCGTTGCTATATAATAATGACTACAACAGATACACTCAGGTACAGCTACTTTGATTCCTTAGCGTTTTTCGAAAATCATGTTAACCCGTTTTTTGTCACACAGAAATGAAAAACTCATGGGGTAAGAATCATTCTCTCTTGTTCATCGACAATCCTGTTGGATCTGGCTTCAGCTTCACCAATGACTCCCGTGGTTATACTACTAATCAGACTACGGTAAGGTTTCATAGTTCTTCAAATTCGTTGTTATGCTAAATAGTTCAGATCAATCACGTAGCTCTCATGATTAAGTGGAATCATCATCATCACTGATTCCTATATTGTTTGCAGATCGGAGAAAATCTCTACGATGCGCTCCAACAGTTTTTAACAATATTTCCGGAACTTCGCAAAGCTCCATTGACCATATCTGGAGAGTCCTACGCTGGAAAGCACGTTCCTTCGATCGGTATTCAAATTCTATGGCATAGAGGCAAAGATGAACCAATAAATCTTCAGGTAAAAAAGCATAGAGCCTTATTTGACCTGATCTTAAATTTATGCAATAATTTCTTTATGTAATTTGCCATCAACCACCCTGAGCAGAAAGTCTGCTGTCCAGCCAATTTTGTGTTGTTTTGGCAGTTTGTGAGATTCCAATGTATTGTGTTTACTGCCCTCCTAGAGTTCGCATCTATAAAATATGACTGTGGTAAACACAGGCCTATAACGATTAAAACAATAACATCAAGGCCTCTGTAATTTTTCAGTTCTTGGCGGATTATTCCCTTTTTTCCATCAGCTCTTTTTCAACAGTGCGAAGAAAAAACTAAATCAAAAAGTATAGGCTTTCAGACCACCATGGAATATATTATTGACCAGTGGAGAGAAAGGGAATAGTTAAAAATCGTTTACCATTCCTCCCACTGCTTGACGATGTTTGGGCATATTTTTATGACGTTGGAGTATGAAATAGGGACGTTTTTTTTTTGTTTTCAGGGTCTAGCAATTGGAAACGGATGGATCGATCCACTTACAATGGAAAGGTACAGCTACTTCGTTCGTGAGATAGGTGTCGTGGACGACCAAACTGCTGACGAGATAAAAAAATACGAGGAACAGGTTGTCCAGTCTATTAAAGATGGGGATACGTTCGATGCTTTTGATGTAAGTATATTTTTTTTAATTTTTGATATTGATAGTA
This sequence comes from Campaea margaritaria, assembly GCA_912999815.1. Classification (NCBI taxonomy): domain Eukaryota; kingdom Metazoa; phylum Arthropoda; class Insecta; order Lepidoptera; family Geometridae; genus Campaea; species Campaea margaritaria. The sequence continues at coordinate 12,282,002 of OU538790.1, forward strand.
GGATATAGTATGTTTTTGATATTTGTAGGTACAGAAATAATAATTTGAATATAAGTTTGTTAATATCACATGTCCGAATTTTTTTTCGGAGGTATGTGCTCCACCAATCCGGACCGGACCCCGTGGTGAATTATGGCCTGATCCTCCAGACGAAAGTGAAGGTAGACCCGTGCTCAGCAGTGGGCGGATATGGGTCGGTGATGATAATGATGATGATGAAGTTTGTTTAGGTCTTACTGGTCAATTCTGACCGAGGATTCGTTGTTTCATTTATTAGGTAGAAATTTCGTATGCCTGTAAAATTCTGACGACAGTACAACATCGAAACAGTGATCAGAAACAATAGGAACAGAAGGTTGACAAAGGAACTAACAGTTGATTAATAGTTATTCGGATCCTTTTGATCACCTAACAAATTACGATTTAAAAAAGTTTCCTAAATAAGTATTAATTTTGAATAATGCACCTTATCTGTGTTTAGAACTACGGCAAGATTCTATCGTTGATCATGAAAAGTTCATATCTGTACTCCTACGTAAATTTCATCCAAGACAAAGACACCATCATGAAAACTCCTTGGCTAGAATTCCTTGAGCGTGAGGACATCAGAAGAGCTATGCACGTTGGAAACACTGATTTTTCAATGTTCAATGCGCTCGTGTATAGCAGACTAGTACAAGATTTGATGAAAAGTTCGAAGATGTGGCTGGAAGAATTGTTGGATAACTACCGAGTTATGCTTTACAAGTAAGTTTACATATCGTGACAGCATTAATGTTAAGCTCACGATGAAATCGACGATGATCAGCAATAATATTTGTTTTTAGTTATGTTTGAAGAAATAATGATGAAAAGATCCAACTTGTTATGTAGCGTCCACCACCGACTGCGTCAAGCGTTCGTCGTAGACTGAGCTCGCGCTGGTGTAACGTCAGAAAGTTTGACACATGTCAATTGGCATCCTTTTAACGCGTCCATCCTTTTCATTTCTAAGAGTCTTCAAGTCCGTTACCTTTAAGCAAGCTCACACTATCCTCGACCGCATTATCGCTTATTCAGTGAGATATGGAACCAATCTCTGCAGCGTATTTTGGTTATGAGCTGTCATAGATTATACGTCAGGGTTATTCAAATATATTGGATTTGTTATTTATTCTTGATTACATAAAGTTTTTATCAGGCAAATTGAAAAGTTAACTATATTTCCAATTTCTCCAGCGGACACTTGGACATCATAGTGGCGTATCATCCGTCAGTGAATACGTACAACTCGCTATCATTCTCTGGATCTGCTCAGTTCAAGAACTGTACACGAATGCCTTGGATCCACGACAGCGTTTTGGCTGGGTATGTAACATATCTCTAAATTAAAGGATAATTTACAATAATTTAAGTCTGTATATAAAAAAAAAAACAAATATGTGTCCATATATATATACCTCTAGTTCGCACGATTCGTTTCGTCGTACATCAAAAGCCCAAACATACTTTTGGAGACAATAGATTTTCAAAATCAAATCGCATTGAATATAAACATCATAATCCTTCTTTAACAATATCTGATATCTAACCAAATACAGATAAGATCTGAATAACCTTAAATCAACTCTCGCAGGTACTACAGAGTAGCAGCAAATCTGACAGAAGTGATGGTCAGAGGCGCAGGTCACCTGGTGCCCATAGACAAGCCGGCAGCCGCTCTGGGACTCATCACGGCCTTCACCCACAACATAACTCTTAGTAGAGACACTGGCAGATTAGTCCCTAATTAGCCAAGAAACATAACGAGGGTTCCAGACAAATCGACTCGTCCCGAAGTGTAGCGTGTCTACCATTGATTAGCTTTATACGTCGCGATGCAATGCGCTGTATTTAACTTGCTGAGCTGTCGACGTGCCTGGAATACTCCGTATTATATTAGAAACATCATCATATCGTAATCAAATCGACTTTTTATCATGTATTTTTGGATATATACTGTCCTTACCATAATCACCATCAATTTGCTTCATCTAAAAACACTAGTTAACAATGTATTTCTTGCCGGAAAAACGCTTGCTGTTGGCTACATATGGCATGCTAAGCTCAAATATATAACTAGAATTTTTCGATAAGCTCTAATATTATATTAACATTTTTTAATTAAAAAAATCATTTCATTTTATGTCTTGGAGTACAATAAAGAGTTGTTATCTTATCTTACCTTACATAGAAAATTAAAATTAGTTATGTACCAAAAATGATTTGGATTGTTCAACCATTTCTTGAGTACTCAGAAACTTTAGATATTTATCTGAAAAAAGTCAAACACGCACCTTATCAACGAACAAATACACTTAAAATATGAAATTCACCAACAAAGTCATTTGATCGATACAAAAATTTCTGAGGTTACATTTGAAAATAACATGTCATAAGCAAACAACAACCACCATAAATTTCGCCGCAATAGAAAACAATTAAAATTTTGTTAGCTAGTGCCATATTTTGCTTTCACTACTACGCGTGCTTTTAGATAACTTGTAACGTGATTATCCAATTTTATTTGTGTGCTTTAAAATATAATATTCCATTGTAATTGTTTCTTTTATTACCCCTATATATAAATATATACTTAAGTAAAGCATATAGAACAGCCTAGCTATATTATAATATAGTAATATACTTTGTTTATATTATAATAGATAGGTATTTTCCCAGAGCAGGCACGTACCAATGTGTTTCTATAAAACATATGTACGTAATTATCACTCGCTTTTCGGTGAAGGAAAACATCGTGAGGAAACCCACATACCTACACGAGAATTATTTCGGAGATAGATATGTGATCCACCAATCCGGACTGGGCCCCCGTGGTGGATATGGCCTAACCCTCCTCACGAAAGTGAGGAGAGACCCGTGCCCAGCAGTGGGACGTTATGGGTTGATGATGAGGTATTTAAAAACATTTCTTGTTTCTTTCACGCTAATAAATAAACAATAGAATGTATATATTAAGCCGTGTTTCTTGCGCGTGTTAGATAGCCGTTTGAGGTCCAGAATGATACAGCTAAACGCAGACGCAGTAAAAGTATCCTTTGTCCCAAATTATTATATTTCACGTAGTTTTAGGTGACTTCGGCTCCTAACTTCGGATCGAACGTACACACTTATAACGTTTCACTAATCTATCATAACAATTGTTTAAAGTTTAGCTCAAATTAAGCGTTTGTCAACCGAAATAGCACAAGACTTTACAAACGGCCGTATCTATAAATGCGTACTCAACTCGTAACTCAGAGCTCAGTGTTAAGTAACTTAAACGTGTATTTAAGTGCCGCTTACTTTGTGCCGAACGCGGAGTCACGAAAAATTGATGCGTTGTGATTGCTACGAGAATTGCACGTAGTTTTGTTCAGTAAAACTTCTTTACGCATGCTGGACTTGGGGAGTAAGCTGGTAAATCCGAGACGAGACCGTTACGAAAAGTGTGATCGGGCGAGGAAGTTGAGAGGGAGATATAAGTTAGTGAAGATAGAAAGACAACTATGATAGATTGCAGCTGAATTGTATAAAGCAAATCTTACCAAACCAATCCTTACTTTTTATATTATAAATGCGAAAGTAACTCTGTCTGTTGCTCTTACACGCCTGAACTACTGAACCGATTGAAATGAAATTTGGTACAGAAATAGTCTAGAGCCTAGGGAAGGACATAGGCTACTTTTTATAGCAAAAAATGCATTGTAAGGGGATGAAAGTTTGTATGGAAGTATCGTCTTTTTTGAAGTTAGAAGCTTGAAATTTATTTTTTAGGCTTTTGATTAGATATAAATAAATTTGGCATTCAAAGTTTGTAAAACTTTACTCTTGAGGGGTAAAATAAATATAGGGGATGAAAGTATGTATAGGAATATGTAAAGTTTCGGCTTAATTTTCTCTAATGGAAAGCTACATTGACAGCGAGTAACATAGGCTATATTTTATCCCCATATTCCTGCGGGAACAGGAACTACGCGGGTGAAACCGCGGGGCACAGCTAGTAACTCATATACTCGTATACAATTTACAGGTAAATGATTGAAATAACATGACTAAGGCGTGGCCTTCAAAATTAATAGTTTTGCGATGATTTGGGAGATATTACTTAATATATTACTTGTTATTTATCTTTGGATTTGGCGGCACAGCGACAAGATCCGCGCGATATTTTTACGCTTGTGAAGATGGCTTCGTTTCGCTTCGATCAGCTTCGCGTCACTTAATCCTTTAAAAAGAAGTTTAATACTTTTATTTCGTCGTTTTCAGTAGTATTGTCGTATTCAATCTTTTTTGGTGTTACTGCTAAGAACGATTCTAGGTAATAAAGTACCGCATCCAACTATGCTCTAACTCTTACCACCTTCACGTTTCTTCCTAATATTGGCTGTGATTAATTGTCTCCCGTAAGACAAGGGTCAAAAGCCGACAACGACATTACGGTCTGAAGACAGCTATATTGTTAGCTCTTTGTTTGTACCGGTGCTCGTTTGAATTGTCTTCAATAGGACTATTATTCTGTGAATATAAATATTAACTTCGTAAAGCACAGTCAACTACAAGAAAAATTCCGTCTGGACAGCGAACTGATTATGTAGGTACCTAAGGTGGTTCGTTTCTGTTATGGCGGGAAATTCAAATTTCAAACAGTTTTTTTTATTTTTTGAGCTACACCGGGTCACTAATATAAACGAGACTGTATTTCGCGCCAACCGTAAATCATTTTATTCGTTTTTATATTGAAATATTTAGCACTAATGCACCGCATCACTCTAATGTGTCAATGAACCGTCAATTGATTTTATTGTTTATCAACACATTTGAGCGATACAGTGCATTGCCAAATAACTTATATATATTTAATCTGTGAATACAATCCCTAAGTTATAGGTAAGTTACCTTGTTTTTCATAGAAACGGGGCCTAAAATACTTTTAGTATACAAGTAAGTATAGGATTTATACCTAACCAAAAAGGTCTACAAGCAGGTCCTGAGAAGATACCGCTAAGAACCAAGGCGAGGCAAGCTTTTAAATATTTCCGCCCTTGATTTATCGCTTGCCTTATAAAAGCCTCCCGCAGGGCGGCGCAGACTTCCACAGAGCTTTTAGGCATTTTTCGGTTTAATAAAAATTGCGCGTTCGGCGTGCTTTAGGAAAATTTTAATTTTTCAGCGGTTCTTTCTACTTACAAATATTCTATGGTATTCTTCCTGGGCAGGTATTCCAGAGCCGATGAAAGTTTTTATTATTTTCTGTAAGGCCGACTTCAACAAAGGATGTTCGCAATTTGGTGGGATTTTACTATTTGTTTTAATTATTTTAAGCGATTATTTCCACATCTAAAAATTTGCTAATTTATAAGTGGGAATTATGAAAACCACCACCACACCTACCCCACCCTTTATTTTATTGAATCAAGAAAACAATGTAAGACTAGGTCACTGAAGTCTTTTTCATAGAATTTATAGAGAAAATTCTTATTCTATGGTATTCTTTAAAGACCATTGTTAAAACGATGAAGTCGAGAGAAATTGCCAATTACTGAAACAAAGTTGAAACGGATAAGCTATTCAAGTTGAACAGAGAATAGTTTCAGATCAAGTTTGATTGAAGTCGCTTGTTGAATAGTAGACGATGATGGAATTTTATGATATAACTACCTATCCGTGTATTTAATATTACCTTTTAGTCTTTGGTAGGTCTATGCTCATCCGCAAATCGAAGAAGAATTAAAATTGTGTATATGTATGCAATACAAATGACGTTAAGAAAATTTGAATAGCTCACCTAACTCTACAACAAAAAGATCTATATAATTTTGCCGTCGCTCGCGGGGGACGAGGACATATCAAATCACCTAAATTCAGAATACAATACTTTTAACGCAGATAACGGAATTTAAAACAACTAGACATACCGTCAACCAAAGCACTTAACCAATTTGTAACGGGCGACATAAAACATGAAAACATCACTCTTTTTTCGCAGATAACTACGTTTGCATCAAAACTGAACCAGCACTGTCCTCAAAATACAACTTCGACTTTAACAACAAAGTAGTAAGCGCCAGAATTGCGTGTAATCCGATTTTACGGATTGCACTCTACGTGTAGGTAGGTAGTCACGCCGATTCGATCAATTCATTCGGCTATTCCATTCGAATTATTCCTTTGATTCGATTCTGTAACACTCACGGGCTTAACGGGAACGTTTTCGGTTTTTAATTAATAATAGACACAGCGATACGTTTCGTTTATCGGGCTTGCAAAAAGTTCCATTTCATTAAATTCAGCAGAGGAATTTCATAGCTGAGTCATAATGCCTATGATACATGACGAGAGCGTTACGAAAAGTGTGATAGGGCGAGGTGAACGGAAGTTGAGAGGGAGATATAAGTTAGTGAAGATAGAAAGAGAGTTCATCATCATCATCATCAACCCATAACGTCCCACTGCTGGGCACGGGTCTCTCCTCACTTTCGTGAGGAGGGTTAGGCCATAATCCACCACGGGGGCCCAGTCCGGATTGGTGGATAATATACCTACCTCCGAAATAATTTTCGGGAAGTTGTGTGGGTTTCCTCACGATGTTTTTCTTCACCGAAAAGCGAGTGATAATTACGTACAAATGTTTTACAGAAACACATTGGTACGTGCCCGCACTGGGATTATATGGGTTGATAATGACGAACAACTTTTTCAAATTAAACCAATGGCAGCAACATAAATTGAGTCGCAAATAAGCCATTTTCAACCTAAACTGGATCCAGTTTAGGTTCAAAATGGCAGCAACATAAAAAATAAGACGTCACGGTACGATTATGCGACGCGGTTCAGTTTTAGGTCTTCAACTGAATCGCTATAAGATGTCATGGTAGGCCTCCGGGTCTTGTAATCGTTTCTGTTCGAAATTAAACTACTCGACTAGGTACCAGTATGTCAACAAAAAACTTTTTGAACGTTGATTTGATTCCGCTGGTATACTATCGGCTACAATTTGATTGATGGTCTCTCTGACAGTGGTATAATGGTATTACTGGGTAAAGTGGCGACAATATTTGCTGGTAGACGCTCGTAAAGCGATTATTGTGTGGGTATATTGAACGGCTGTGATCGATCATTCTCTGTGAGCCATGAGGTTGGCTCCAGGATTATTTGATGGAATTTGTATTGGGTAAATTGTAACGGTAAAACTTACACTTGGTTGGCTAGTGAAGTTTTTTTTTTTATTGAAGTAAAACTTGTTTACGCACGCTTGATTTCGGGAGTAAGCTGGTGAGCGCGTTACAAAAATTGTGATAAGGCGAGGCGAAGGGAAGTTGAGAGGGAGATATAAGTTACCGAAGATAGAAAGAGAGAGAGTTATTTATTTATTTATTTAATACTTTATTGCACAGATTAACTTACTAGTACAAATGGCGGACTTAACGCTAAGAGCATTTTCTACCAGTCAACCACCCATAGTGAAGGAGAGACGGTGTGAAGTGAAGAGTTACGTTTCGTATATACTTTTTTTTTTTATTGTTTTTTTTTCGTAGTTTCCGGAAACTTCTAAAACAGCTAGTTGGTGGCGGGTGTATAGGACATGCCAGTTTACATACAAAAATGTTCGAAGCTATCGGTGAAAAATTAAAAAAAAATGGATAATGGTTTTGAGTACCTACTTTACAGTATTACCTAGCTGCACTTTTGTTTGCGCATTCAACTACCCTTTTTTTTCGCCTGTTTATAAATTTTGACGGTGTAAAAAATATTCTCAAAAAAACTCAAGTGGGTAGAAATCCATACAATAAAGCATAACAGCCGCCCAATTCAAAGACGCTATTGAATATCACGAATATATCCAGAACTGCACTAAAGTTCCCTTCTCTTCAAAGGAATTCAAAGCGTCCTTAAACGCTCCGTTTCGATCGCTTGCAATCAGCCAGTGCAGACGTAATCCAATGTTCCCCTCCGCAGAAACAGCCATAAGCATATTTCCAATCAAACCGTACACAGAAATCGAGATATACATTCTCGATTCTTAACAAAATGCGTTGGTAAATTTCATATTTTCCGCACTACTTTTCTATGTTCGTACAGCCAACAATCAACATTTAACCTTAAGGCGTCGAGGTAGAGCTGAACTTTATTCGTGTTAGAGAGTTGAATAGAGCATTATAGTAGGGTTGGCACGAAACATTGGATCGTGCCGTGAAGGGCACGCAGGCGTATAAATAACGTTGCACAATAAACTGAGCTAAATCAAGGAGCATTGTCGATGGGGCCTTGTTAGCCCGTGTGCGACCGCTGATTTTTTATTTGATATCTCAATAAACCCTTGCGTTTGAGGGTTACAAACCAGTTCAATCTGGAATTTTGTATTTTTTTTTTCTGATCAGTCTTTTGTCACGGTGTTTGATTTATACATTTATTTAGAGTTTTGTTTGGTTAGGGCGCGTAGTAAAGTTTATTGGTGGCTGGGAATTTGGAACTGTCCGAAAGTTTCGGTGTTTGGGCGTGTTAGACAAAGCTTTATTTACGGCGGGGGCCCCAGTGTGTACATTTTATAATGTCGTGTCTGTATCTATACTGATTAGTTGGTTTATTTGGAAAGGTTGGGAAACGAACCTTAATTGAAATGGAAATATCAATTCTAGTTACTTTTTTTTCATGTTTCTAAGTAACGAGACGAGCAAGTCGTTTACTTAATGGTAAGCGCCACGCCTGCCCATAACAGCTGCAGTGCCACCTAGAACCTGTTGCGGCATTGCACTGCGCTCGTCACCCTGAGACATGGTTCTAAAGTCTCATATGCCCGGTACTTAGGAGGACTCCTACAGAAGAGACAAATTTTATTAGCATTTTTGTCACAGTACCTAGTAGGTACAAAAAATAATTAGAGACGTGATTGCAAACACAACTGCTCTAGATAAAAAAAACTAAATGTCTGCTGGGACACATAGTAGAAGTAAATCTTTAACCAAACAATTATTTCAAAATAAATAGTTTAAAAAAAACTTAAATGATATTTAAAAAATATATGAATCGTAACTCTCTCTCTCTCTCTGTCTATTTTCACTAACTTATATCTCCCTCTGAACTTCCATTCACCTTGCTCGATCACATTTTTCGTAACGCATTCACCAGCTTACTTCCCAAGTCAAGCGTGCGTAAAGAAGTTTAACTTCAAAAAACAGTCAAATAATTAATTATTCCTTTCTGCATCACCAAACCAAAACTAAATTCGACGAACATTTAATATAAAAGATCTAAAAACTTATTTCCAAATTAAGGCAGATTAATATCAGAAATATTTTTGTCAAACCTCGGCACGGTTCTGTGCTCGAATAAACCCATTTTTGTTTTACCGGCACTTTTATACGTTGAGACCAAGAAATAAAAGTGTTCAAAATAGCCAGGAACATAAGTAAAGTGCTCGAAATAAAATGATAATGCTCCAGCGGTGCACGTATCTCGTACGTGCGGGTTTGCAAGAGCTTGCACCTCGTAGGGGCGTTTTTTCGCGCGAATACCTCAATTGTACGGCGGCAGTATGTCGTGGATCTATTTCGGAGGATGTTTGAAAAGTTGGATGTGGTTCTTATATTATATCTTCTACTAGCAGCTCCACGCGGATCCACCCGCGTTTTCTATCATCATAGGAACCGTTACTTTTGACGTGACAACGTCTAATAAATCGATGAACGCCGGCTGCATGCACGAAAAAGTTGGCACATTTTCCCGTAACGCTCATTGTACGCTTGCGCCGCATCTATCTCTCTTCTCTTCTTGGAATGTTAATTATTATTGCGTTTTAAAAATCTGGTATAATTTCAAGTATTTATTCTTGTATTGACAAAAAATATTCAATTTTATCCATAAAAGTATGCAATTATTTCATCAATGTTTTGTTATGACGTTGTCACGTTAAAATATCGTTCGTTAACCAACTTTAGAGACAACAATTTTTTTTTACGTGATAAAAAGTGTATTTTTTTCTATTCCAGGATCTAAAGTATCTGTATACTTAATTACATCAAAATCCGTTCATCCGTTTCGGTGTGAAGAGAGGCCACACACACAAACTTTGGCAAATTATCTCACTAAATAATATAAATAGGCATAGCTAGTTTATAATTTTGGTATGATTTATAGAATACTATAATTATTATATTTATCATCATCATCATCATCAATCCATATCGGCCCACTACTGAGCACCGGTCTCCCCTCACTTTTGCGAGGAGGGGAATTCAGACTTTGCCGTGGTGGATTATGGCCTACCATAATCCACCACGGCAAAGTCTGAATTGGTGGATGAAATGAAACTTTCATCATCAACCCATAACGTCACACTGCTGGGCACGGGTCTCTCCTCACTTTTGTGAGGAGGGTTAGGCCATAATCCACCACGGGGGCCAAGTCCGGATTGGTGGATAACATACCTACCTCTGAAAGAATTCTCGGGTAGGTATGTGGGTTTCCTCACGATGTTTTCCTTCACTGAAAAGCGAGTGATGATTACTTACATTATATGCTTTTACAGAAATACATTGGTAAGAGCCCGCACTTGGATTTGAACTCACGTCCTTCTCCTTGGAAGGCGGTTTATAATTGCTTTGGTGTAAATTAAATAATGGTCTATTCCATTTTACTCTGTATTGTCACGTCATTTTCTTCGAAGCTCCGATCCTTGCACCTCACAACACTGCGGTACGGACGTGACTCGATTGCCGATTACGGTTATTTATCCGACACTTCTCGATTATCGGATGCGCTCGCAGCGAAAGTGCGATGCGATGTTTCCTTGTTCGAGTCAGATGTTTATGTTTATGGCGTCTGGCGGGAATTGATGTTCTGGCGAATTTGAAAAGTGAATAATATATTTTGTGTTACCATTGTCTTTGGGAGTTTATAAATAATTTATCGATAATCATCTTTATTGCTTAATCGAATCAGCGCATAGCACAGCGAGCTTGACATTTTTATATGTTCTTTGGTGACATTTACGGATGTTCCCCTGAAAAGCGTTAGTTATTAGTTATAATTGTAAGTACGGTGTCGTTTTGGAAATACCTGTTAAGGCACTGTATATTGAATTAAATAAAATCATCATAACCCGTAACCGCCCACTACTGAGCACGGGTTTCACCTCACTAAACTTTCGTGAAAAGGATTAGGCCTTCCACCACGGTGGACCAGTTCGGATTGGTGGATCGAGAAAGAAAAATATACTGAGAACTATTCTTATGTTTTATAATTATTGTGAAAAGTTGTAATTAAATTTAAATCTTCTTATCATTTCATGCAACCGTTAACCCGCTGAGCATGTTTTTTATTGTTGTAAGTATTTTGAATTTTTTTTTAATGGACTGAGTGACGAGACGATCAAGTTGTTCACCTGATGGTGAGCGCCACGCCTGCCCATAGTAGCTACAGTGACACCCAGAATCTGTTGGATACTGCACTGTGCTCGTCATCCTAAGACATCAGCTGTAAAGTCCCATATGCCCAGTAATTTTGCTGGAAACAGTGTCCTTCAAACTGGAACACAGTAATGTTTGCACACTACTGCTTGGCGGATGAGTATCTGGTGTGGTACTTCCCCAGGCGGTCTCTTGCAGAAGAGACCTCCAACTACACTACATTATTTAAGAAATAAATAAATATAAATGAAAACAGAAGCAATTGCAGTCAAAGTCATTAACTATTAAATCTATTTAAGTTCATTTTAACATAAATCCCCCTCTACAAAAGATGATCAATGATGAAACGCTCGAAGATGCGCTATGCACTATATAATTCCACATTAACTTAACAATAAGTGAGTGAACTCACTCATTAGCTTACGAGTTTCGAACATTTTCTCCCGCCTCAACCCTTCACAGTAGGAACGCGATACCATCTTCGCATCGCACGCAGAACTGTCATATTACTTGAACGCAGATTAAACCCCTGTCAGAGAGACTATCATAAATCAAAACTCACTCCAGTACGAATTATTTAAATGCCATAATGACTCACGAGCAAAAGTTAAGGGAGCACCCGTATTTATCACACCGGACCCGAGGATTACGAGAGGGTTAATAAATGCCGCGCGCACGGAACGCGGCCGTTTTTGTTTTTTATCAACGTTCCAAATTCGAATTATGAACGGCGATTCGTCTTTGTGGGTTTTTGTTCTATTCGAGTGATCGATTGCGTGTTTATTTGTTTTTTTTTTTTTTAAAGGCTGTATTAGGACAGTATTATTATTCGGTGAATTTGTTCTGCTTTGTGGGATTTATGAGATGTTTTTATCTTATAGTAAAAAGGTGCTTACCCAGTGACCTAAAATTGTTTACATCACAAAACATGCAGTCATTTGCATCGTATAGGTATAGGGAAAGTTGATTTGCTAGCTAATCGGCTATGATTACGACAATAATAATAAAACAGATGTAGAAAATTAAAAAAGCAATGAAATAAATCTAAGAATCCTCTGTAGAAAGCAAAAGACTTAGTACTGGTACTAAAAAGTGGCTTTATGTTACGTGGTCCTGAACTAGAGGGAGGTGGGGGTAGCTATTTGTTACAATTTGCCGCCCAGATGCGGGTCTCTAATGGCCAATGCTTTATTTGGACCCCGAAGATCTGAACTGACAGTCGAAAGTCCATGTTTGGCTAAACTCTAAAAAGGTTTGCTATTTCTTATTTGGCAGCGGGTTCCTTTTTCCATTTGCTTTTTCCGTATTTAAAGTTTTTTTTTTTATTTAACCAGCTTAGGTAATGAACGATGCCTCGACCGACTATGCTTCTTTCTTACTTCGTTTTTAAAACAGTTCTATTTCAGGTTGGTTTGGCTTTTTTAGTCCTCTGCCTAATTATTGTTGCTTTGGCATATCTGCATCGTTTACGCCTAGGTTCGCTATGTCCGTAAGTCAAACCTGACGTCTCGCATCGGCCTTGGCTTGGTTTAATATTTCCACGCGTTTTGTACTTCATGAAAATCTATAGTACCTATCTTCTTTGAAACAATTTGACTTTGAAATAATGCGTACTGCAAAGGAGTGGAACTCCTGGCCTAAGTTTGTGTTTTCCAATAGTTACAACCTAAGAGTCTTCAAGATTGAGTAAATATGTTGCTTCTAGGTAAGCGTGCACCATCGTAGACCGTATTATTACTTAACATCAGACGGTGTAACCTTTCATATAATTAAAAAAAACTTAAGTTCACCCTTCTATTCATTCTTTCCCTTTTTAGTCTTGAACTATGATGTCCTGACACTGCACATTCCTGGTTTACTTCCAACGCGTGTTCTTCTTTTCACTCTTCTAGTAGAATATGCAAATATTAATTTTTATAATTCTGCGCAGGATAATGCAATGCAAAGTTCTGGGTGGCACTGTAACGTTATGGGCAGGCGTAGCGCTTACCATCAGGTGAACGACTTCTTCGTCTCATCACACGGTAAAATAAAAAGTCTCCGATTTTTACTATAACCGTACAGAAATTTAAACCATGAAACAACATCCTTCCATCGAACTATCCCTCACAAATCGCACCATAAACGGCAATTAGCTTTACATTACAGCAATATCCTAGCAATATAATAGTTAGGCAATAAATAAAATTGATTGCTGACCGACCGGGCCCGGTGTACTCATAAACCTCACCGGAGAACTTACTAGTGGTCTCGGATGAATTAAATCCGAAGATGTGGCGTTAGAATGTAGAGTTAAAGATCAGCTTAATAAAATGGAAATTAAGAAAAAAAATTGCAGAAAAACTTGGATTTATACAAATAATAAGTGACTAAGTAAGATTTCAGCAAAAATATTTGTATAATAGAAATAGAAAAGTCACTATAATTGCGTAAATACGTCATCGGAATGTACAAGCGTCCGAAATTTACCACTGTATAGATGTTATTAGGAAAACGTTTGACGTTTTCTACTAGTTCTAACAGCATGACAGTTACATTCGCTGATTAGTAAATAGATTTTCGCACGATAGATATTGTCTCCGCTGAACCTACTCGTAATATGGCGGTCCTTACCAGTGCACTACCTATCCTTCTCAATAATTCATCTCAGATCGTAGTAGTAAAAGCTTTAATTTTAGGGCACCGCGAAACAACTTTGTATTAATCATTCTCAGGCAGGTAATAACATAATAGTGCTTTATAGAGGATCATTATCTTCGATGCTGGGAGGAATCCAACGTAATGGCGCGAGTATCTCTAGATGAACAGGATGCGTTTAGATAGCTTTTGTAATTGGGTGGTAGCTGTTTGCGTATAGATTTATAGGTTCTTAGTAATGTTGGTGTTGAAGCCTCATAGTTATTGAATGTTAGTAATTACTTATTTTTTGACAGCATTTGAAACGGTTTGAAGCGGTGGTAGCCTAGTGGGAGAACGTCCGCCTTTCAATCAGAAGGTCGTGAGTTCAAATCCCGGTGCAGGCACGTACCAATGTGTTTCTGCAAAACATATGTACGTAATTATCACTCGCTTTTCGGTGAAGAAAAAAAAACATCGTGAGGAAACCCACATACCTACCCGAGAATTATTTCGGACGTAAGTATGTTATCCACCAATCCGGACTGGGCCCCCGTGGTGGATTATAGCCTTACCCTCCTCACGAAAGTGAGGAGAGACCCACGGGTCTCTTCTCACTTTCGTGAGGAACCCATAACGTCCCACTGCTGGGCACGCCCAGCAGTGGGACGTTATGGGTTGATGATGATGATGATTTGAAACGAACAAATTATATCGTCAGTTTTCGAGGGTATTTTGTACAGACTTATTTTCTTGGATTACTTTATGCAATCAGTGAGGGTAGTTTTGACTCGTATTGCTGCCCGCTGGTTAACTGTCAGTTCTCAACCTACGCTGGAGCTGCTTAGCACGGTGGCTTACAGCAATATACAAAATCGAGCTGATACTGCATATTGTAGCCCCATCGCCAGTAGGGCTCTCGTCGGTGGTGTGTGCTACTAAAATATCAATGGAACCCTTTCGTGTGAAAAATTTCAAACAAATTACGTGTCATATTTGCAAATGGACGGCGTCGTTTAATCGAGGAGCTGAGCTGGAAATCGGCGAGTAGGCTTGCGTTCATTTGCTATTCAAGTTTTTTTTTAAGTTATTTGTATTGCATACATATAACAAACAGTTGGGAATTGACAATTGTAGATGCAACTTCAGTTGTTGTATCTGTTATTTGTGATTCGGTATTCACAAGCATTTTGCAGTCACTACGGAAAAGGCATGGATTGCTCAAACAGATCAAGCCGAAATTTCGTTCCGCTTTTGCTTCATTCAGTTATTTATTGATTTAATTTAATTTAATTTAATTAATACGATATCTTCTTACCAATTATATAAAACTACGCGTCACGATCACATACATATATTCGAACCCTAGGTTTCCCTGCATCTAGGGAATCAGGAACTACGAGGACCATAGTCCTACAAACACCCAGACTCGGAGCAAATACTTGTGACTCACACAAAAAAATCTCTGTCCGGGAATCGAACGTACAACCTCACGCTTCGCAATCGGCTTATCAACTGCTGCGCCACGGAGGCTATCATACTACACTTAGTACGAAGTCATTGAACAATCTATAACACAATTCCAATGCAAATTCTATATTTCATGTAAAGGTTTAACTTAGAAATTAGGTTTCTTTCAATAATCCTATCTTACATTCATCTGACAACTTAAGCGTATATAAAGCTATATATTTTCCCTTCTTTTTTTTTCTACCACCAACATAAAAAACTCAATCGCGAAAAGGATGGCTAAAAGACCCGCCAATGCAAATTAGTGGTCCAAAAGGCAAAGTTACAGTTTTTTTTGTCGCACATATGGTATCCGCGACAAGTCGACTTTGAATGAAAGTTTAATATCGGTGGAACAGTTGGTTGGAGACATGTGGTGGATGGTGGACATGTCGCGTATTGTGCGGTCGATATATTATGCCACAGTATATTTATGTCAAAAGTGTAATTGGTATAATAACACATCTATTTATCTTTTTTTTATTTGACTGAGTGACGAGACGCGCAAGAAGTTCACTTGGTGAAAAGCACTACGTCTGCCCATAACAGTTATAGTGCCACCTAGAACTTTGCTAACTTTCGCGGCATTGCACTGCGCTCGTTACCCTCGGACATCGGGTCTAAAGTATCATATGCCCAGTAATTTTACTTAAACAGTGCCCTTCAAACCGGAACACGGTAATGTTTTCACACTACTGCTTATGGGATGAATATTTAGGGTACTTCCCCAGGTTTCTCGCAGAAGAGGACTACCACTACAAAATCTATTTTATCTTAGTATGCGAAATGAGTAAAGGACGGATTGAATTTCTTTGCGTAAATGAGACGAGGCGGAAAGGATGTGACGCCACTACGCATGGACCCTACACAGCCTATTGGTTTAGAGTTCCAAAAACCAGTAGAGGGTGTCAGGGAGTTGGTGTACTGCTTTCCGCTGGATCGTAGCCTGCGTAAAGATGTAGTCTCTGCCTATCCCAACGGGAAAAACGTGTAAATGTACCTCTACTTAGGGCTAATTTATCAATACTTAGATAGATAATTCATTAAATTTACCTGTTTCTATTTTAACCAGTGTTTAGGGACTAGTGAGTTAAAGTAATTTAGTACAAGTGCCTAATAAAGAACACACAAAAAACGTGTTATTTACAGAGATAATATTTTTTACATGTTTTCTGGCAGTTTCTTTGACAATAATTATAATGATGCTGCTCATACCATAGTTAAATACATAGTGAAAAGTGACAACATCTTAGATAAGGCTGACATACCAATGTAGTAAAAGTTCCAAAAAAACTTATTAAAAAAAAGTCGTCAGATTTGTCATAAAACACCTTGTTAAATACATTTTAACAGACCTGGAGGCATACCATGACCTCTTATAGCGATTCAATTGAAGACCTAAACTGAACCGCGTCGCATAATCGTACCGTGACGTCTTCAACCTAAACTAGATATAGTTTAGGTTGAAAATGGCTTATTAGGGACTCAATTTATTTTCCTGCCATTTTCAACCTTAACTGGATCCAGTTTAGGTTGAAAATGGCAGTAACATAAAAAATAAGACGTCACGGTACGATAATACGACGCGGCTCAGTTTAGATCCTCAACTGAATCGCTATAAGACGTCATGGTAGGCCCCCTGATGATTTACGATTGAAAAATAAATCTCTCGATATCGTCGAACCGAGTCGCAGCCGACGCAGGTGCGCCCGCGCAGATGTAGAATCGTTACAAATGATTCAAAACCGCAAATTATACCGTCTTACCCTCCACGTCCGTTCGAAACCAACCATAAAATATTTAAACAGAACGGGCTGCTTCCTGCGACTCTGCTTGCAGTTTACGTTCTCTCAAGATAAGAGTAATAAATAATTCAAAGGAAACCCATATACCTACCCCAAATTATTTCGGAAGTAGGTATGTTATCCACCAACACGGACCGCGCAGGCCTCTGTGGTGGATTATGGCCTAAACCTCCTCGCGAAAATGAGGGAGAGCCGTGCTCAGCAGTGGTTTGATGATGAGATGACAAATACACCAATATAACTAAAAAAAAAGAAACAGACAGAAAAATCGCTTGAATTTTATATTATAGTATTTAAAAGTATAGTATAGGCAGCAGCAAAACTGATAACTAATTAACATGTATTTTGACTCCATCTGTTAGGGAAACTGTTTTTGTATCGCTTAATTGCTTAATAATATCTGAGGGAGCCGACAATGTAGCTTTGATGAACGTAATATTAGCGAAATATCTTGTAAAAAAATATTAAAAAGACATTGCTATAAATTTTTAGTATTTTTATTGAAATTAAAAATATGTTAATGGACTGTTAGTATTAAAAAAAAAATTATCCAGGTAAATAACATTTTAGTAAGCTTACAGAACAATGTTAAATACATTATGAGGAACTAGCAGCGCCCCGCGGTTTCACCTGCATAAACAAATTTTACCGGATACAAAGTAGTTTATCTTCTATTCCAGCACCTAAAGTATCTGTATACTAAATAACATCAAAACTCGTACAGCCGTTTCGGCGTGAAAAGAGGACGAACACACAAACTTTATTTTAAAAACTTTTTTTTACATTTATTATTAGAAATTAAATAATCAAATTAAACTAATACAAGCCTACAATTAATTAACAAAATAAAAACAAACGAACGTCGAACTTAACCCTCCACGCGCGGTCGGGAGGTCTAAAAAGCCCCAATTAAATCAAATGACGTCTTAAAACAAAAGGACACGATACGTCCGTCAGTGTAGCGTAGACTTTAATTAATTTAATTACACGTATACTGCTGCCCTCTGAACTTTTTATTTCCCCCGTTTTGCGACGGACAAACGTAACTACGTTTTAGCATTTGCAATAAAAATTAAAAGGAGCGTAGCTGAAATAAACCGGGATGAAAGAAGTGAGATTTGAGTTACCGTAATTACTGGGATGCTGATTAAATTTAATATGGTGTAGATTGGTCGCATGAAAAACTTATTATGGAGGATATGAGACTTTGCAACAGCAACGATTTTATGAATCTTTAGAGATCCTGCTTCCTATCTTGTCTGACATCACTGCGCGCCGGCTATCTGCGTACACTATTATGTTCATCGTGTGTTTTCATTTTTTCGTCTTGTCTCTAAATAAGTACGTTGTTCGCTGTTGTGTGCAGTTGTGTCAGAATAAATGTTTTTTTTTCTTTCTTCTTCTTCTTTCTTTCTTATCTCACCCTACTTCCTACTTACCCTAACTAATCATAAATGCGAATGAAAGTTTGTTAGTTTGTTACGCTTTCACGCCCAAACCACTGAACCAATTTTAAAAATTCTTTCACCAATGGAAAGCTTCATTATCAGCAAGTAATAAAAGCTATATTTTGTGCCCGTATTTGCACGGGAGCGGGACTTACGCGGGTAAAACCGCGGGGTGGAGCTAGTAATGTTATAAATTTGAAAGTTTATGAGAAAAGATGGATGTTTGTTACTCTTTTACGCAAAAACTACTGAACGGATTTGGATGAAATTTAGCACACACGTAGTTTATTACCTGGTTTACTACATAGAATACTTTTTTATGAAAATTAACAATCCATAATACACAACGCGGTTGAAATCGGGGGAGCAGCTAGTAATGCAATTAACGAAGAAATCCAGATATTAATAAAAATTATACTATAGTGTCTACCTTAGTTAAAAAATTATGACAACAAAATAACAATAGGTCCACTAAACCTTATAGTTTCCCTAATTAGTGGAGGGGTAAATTCCCAGAATTCGGGACGCATTATCTCAATGCAACTTAATCCAACGGCTTAAAAATACTTGAATAGAATTTAGTTATTCCAGCCCCAGACGATCCCAATGAAGTACCTACCTCGTTTCATTTATTTTCATGCGACTTTTACATGAAAAGTTTAAAGTTAAATCTCAAAAGAAACTAAGGTAAGATATGTTACGTGAGACGTGCTAAAACTATGTCTAGTAGGGTGTACCAACACTTAATATCACTATGATAAAATTGAATTACGCCATGTCGCCTAACGTACAGAAGTAAGGTAGCGTCGGCAAAAAAAGCGTTGTTACATATTATTTTGTAATTGATAATGGCCGATAGATAACCGAAGCGGTGGTAGCCTAGTGGGAGAACGTCCGCCTTCCAATCAGAAGGTCGTGAGTTGAAATCCCAGTGCGGGCACGTACCAATGTGTTTCTATAAAAACATATGTACGTAATTATCACTCGCTTTTCGGTGAAGGAAAACATCGTGAGGAAACCGACATACCTACCCGAGAATTATTTCGGAGCTAGGTATGTTATCCACCAATCCGGACTTGGCCCCCGTGGTGGAATATGGCCTAACCCTTCTCACGAAAGTGAGGAGAGACCCGTGCCCAGCAGTGGGACATTATGGGTTGATGATGATGATAATTGATAATAATGAATAATAACGCGACACAATCAAATACATAGACCCTGATGCTTAGCTGGGATTCTCTGCATCTAGAGAATCAGGATCACACAATTAAACAAGTTTAAAAAAAATACGCAAATATTAGTATAGGGCTCGAATACGCCAGAAAGGTGAAAATAAATCTAGTAAAAGGTATAATTTAGTTGTGAACATTTCACTACTGACCAATTTATATCATAGCTTTATTTCCATGGCGACAATTGAACACCAAAACTATCTGAAGAAAAAACTATAATATAACTAGCTGTACCCAGCCACGCTTTGCTGTGGCATTTTCGCACATTTCGCACAAAAATAGATAAAAACAATCCTTGATGCGGATTATATATCATGCTAAAATTTCAGCTCGATCGGTGCAGAACTTTTTGAGTATTTGAAGCGTACACAAACCAACATAACATTTTTATATATATAGATATTATCGCCAACAATACTTTTTAGCATAATTTTGATGTCAGTTATAGTTGTTCCTGACATCAATTCCTCATGTACGTATTGCTTTTAAATGAGCCATGATTTTCAGCAAAAATACAGCTTACTATAATTTTTGTCTTGTTTTTTTTTTTCTGACTGTACCCTCATCAAGCTGAGAATTCTCAATTCAATGCGTCTTTCAGCAGTATTTTAAGTGAAGTTGGAAGTATTGATTTATGCGAGAAGCAGTTCATTTTTATAACATTGAAAGATAGATAGAAAACCACCAATAAAAAAAAACTTACCAAAGAAAACCACGAACGGAAAGAAACGACAACTTGAAAAAAAAAATAAGAATAATACCATAACCAGCCATAATAATACCATATCAACAAATTAACCAACCAATAAGAATATAGATTGAAAATAAATAACCATCGAATTTCTTTTCGGTTCTTGTCAGTTCTTCTCGGTTGTATTCCGAACCCGGAGCGGGCGGTAGAGTGAGTAGAGTGAACTTTCATGATGAGGCCCATGTAAGTAAAGATTTTTGACTTTGACTTTGACTTTGATCCAAACATAATTATAAACTTTCACATTCATAATGTTGCTTGGCTAACATCACTTGTAACGCTTTTGAAGAACACTAAAAAGTTTATTTATAAAATTCTCGCAACAAAGAAATTTAAAATGACTCGTTGTTAAAGTTAGACTGAAAATTGTCTTCTGCGAATTTCTTTTATCTTCGCCATTTTCTATTTCGCTACGGGTAAATTGTCTTACTTTTTTTTTTAATTCCCTGTAACAAAGTTTCCAATTTGTTTCTATTTCTGTTTAAAGTTTTTTAATCATTTACGACTGAGGCAACTGTGGAGCGACTGTGGAGCGATTGTGGTGCAATTGTTGCCGGCAGACGTTCCCGCAAAAACTTTAATTGTATTTCCTGTGTGGACAAGACAATTACTTGGGTTTTTTTGTTAAATGGATGCTCTTTAGTGCCTATCTGGTGCGGAAATAAAAGCGTTTTAAACTCAGGGAGTTGTAATGACACGTCTGTTAAGGTTTTATTTGTTTGTTGAATTAAGGAAATAGAGCTGGCATTTGATGTCAGGGAATCTGGACAGATATTACGAGAATGAGTCTTTGGTTGACTGAGGCTCGAAGCCGATGCCATTGGGTTGTAAAGCGCACTATCTTTTGGCCACGATCTTTCTTATTGAAAGGATGTTAGGAAATTGACCTTTGAATATGTCGAAACTGATAAAATTTGAAACGTTTCATTGCTGTCATTTTAGACGTATTAAAAAGTGTTTAGTAATTTTTCAATATAAAAATATATACATACGGTTGAATTGAGAAACTTCTTTTAAACATCTTCCTTTTTTTAAAGTCGGTTAAAAATATATCAATAGAGGCAAAAAAGGCATATCCAATTTCCTAAGGCAACATTCCAACATTCCAAATCAAGTGTCACTTTTGTATTTCAAATGGCTTAATGCAAATCGAAACCCGGAGTCCACCTAAACATAATTTACAATTCATAGCAATCTAAATTGCAAAATCTAAGATCCTTCCATAAATCATCCAATTGTATCGGAAGACAACGTAGAGGCTAATAAGCCCCACACTCTCAAGGGTTTAAGCGACCCCGTGATATCTAATGATGGGGTATAATTGCTCATACAAAATTTAAATTCGCTACCAGTGTTGCCCGCGAAAATGATAATTTTCCTGATCTCGTTTAGATTTTGGGGCTCATAAAATATTGGTAAACGGTCGAGGAGTTTAGGAGTTTAAAAAAAAAATTAATGGTGTTTAACAGACTTGTGATCAGCACCAATAACTAATGAATAATTATAAACAATCAATCTATAAATCTTCAATCAAAATAAAGGACATAAGGCAACAGAACGTTTTATAATGAAGATCGTAGAAAAATATACAAAGGTTTAGAAAACATAATATCAAAGGGTACCTACCACCCTACAGTTTCAGTCCAAAGCATTTCCTAATTTAATTCCAAGCTGCCTCCAACATCCTGAAGTACTCTTATAAAAACCAAATAAGTGCTAACGCCTGCAGAAAATTTCATTTTAAGTAAAACGAAAGTACTCAAGGCCTATTCTCGGCTCAGCAAGGAAGCGCGGATATCTAAGACCGGGAGCGGACGGAAGATTTTATAACGATAAAACTTCCGGGTGAGCTTCGTCTAACACATCGTTATTTTTTCTTCGGTCGTCAAAAAGGACACCTACCCATATCTAACTAATATAAAAATATGTTCGTTTTTACATTCTCACGTGCACTTAAATTGGCTATGGATCTATAGAATCAAGTCATAACTATTCCTGCAAACTAAATCAGCCAAGACATCAGCAGACGATATTGTAGTTACCTCAAGTAATCAGACTTGCCATTCTCTCTTATACTACACCAAGAATATCTGCTTAATATTCCGGCTTCGTCTCCACAGATAAGTGAACTCATATTCGCACGGGGTGTAGGCGATCGTAATTTCTCATAAATTACTTTCAGCGATAAAATTATAATTCTTCCCGTGCCGGGTCCAAATGAACGCGAACGTGGTATTTTTCATTTCAGAGCTTGTACGAGTATTTCCTTGAAGATTCGCTCGGTTTTAAGCGATGGTTCTGTGGTGGAGACAGACTTTACATTAACCCGTATCCTGAGACTAATCCTATATTATTATGTTTTTGGATAGAGATTAACTTTACATTGACAAAAAGCTAACCAAGAGCTACCATAATTAGTTTTAACTTCGTGTGTTACAGCAATCTCTACTCATATAGACTTTTTACTCTACCTAAATCATTTTAATTTATTAGTCGAAATTCGTCAAAAGGAAGTTTTTTTTTCTAAACTGTAGTGTGACTCTGCTGGGCAAAGGTCTCCCCCGATTCTTTCCATTTTTATCGATCCAGGAAGTTATTCTATTTTTTTTTAATTTTTATTTATCTGCAGACGTATTATATAAAACAAATGAAAATTAAAATTGGATTCATTTGACGTTTTTAGTATGGCAAAAAGTTAAATGAATCCGATTTTTATTTTCGTTTGTGTTATATAATACTGCTGCTGACTGTGGCAACACATACATTTGTTTGTTTTTTTTTTGTGTTTGTATCATTGTTGTATGTTATCAGAATTAAACGCATTTCAAAAGTACTCCATTAATTTTAATAATTACTGAATTATGAATAAGTGATAATTACGTTTCGGTATTCCGGGAGTATCACTCCATTGATATGAATTTATGAAATTAATTTGAAATCACAATTAACGTCCACTTGGGATTATGGGTTTCAAAGTGTGGCATATAATGAGGTAGGTACTTAATATTATTTAATTTAATAAAGGTATATATATATATTTACTAACATCCTTACGTACTTAGTGACAAATCATTTAGTACTGCGCAGTAGATTCAAAATTATAGTGTGCAATGTTTTTGCTTTGTTTTTGTTTAGTTGATCATATTTGATTTATTTTTTTAACTATGTTTATGAGACTGAAGTGTTTGACTTGTAAAAGTACATTATTTTTGCTTACTTGCAATAAATGATTTATTTAATAATAAATGACCTCGGCTTTAAAGTCTCATATTATGTCATAATTTTATGTATGTGTCATAATTTCTCTGAAGACAATGCCCTTCAAACTGGAACACAGTAATGTTTGCACACTACTGCCTGGCGGATGAATATCTAGCCAGATGCGTACTTCCCTAGGCGGTCTCTTGCAGAAGAGACCTCCCATTACCAATATGCATGTGAAAGCAGAACAATACTTAATGCGAAAGGATAATAACAAAAACACCCTTTTACAACACCACTCGTGTTAAAATTACACTGTATTGCAAATTGTAAGAAAAAAATCTTCCTGACACAATCTCAGAAATGTTAAAGACAACAATTTCAATGAACAAACTCAAAATAACCCAGAATACCCTACCATTAAATTCTCTTCAAACTATACCTAGCCGTGGTGGTAAGTCCGCCCGTGGTTAAGGGTCGGTATTAGGCCCCGGGGACCCATCAGTCCCTGTAACCGGCAGCGGTCGGACACTGGGACACGTCTTTAATTGACTGCTCTAGTTAGCCTTATTTATTACTTTTGAATCTTCGATCTGAATCAATGTTTAGGTAACCAGGTTCTTGATTTGTCGTGGCTAGACGTGGGCAAACGTTTGAAAAAACATTTCCCAAAATAAGCGCCAAAGCGCGCTTACGAATATAAGCTGACTTCGTTTAAACACTGTTTTATACTACTATATTCGACCATGAAAGATACCTTATTTCTACGGCATTAAGGCCCATCATAAAAATTCTGTAATAAATTGATTTAACAACCTTATTTCTAGTTAAGTAAGACTCAATATCGGTGGGATCAATTACCCTATTATGCGACTAAACTAAATTCTTCATGGCATTCGTTGTGGCAGACGGACAACGACGTGTTTTTGGTTTGTTAGTATTTTTTCAAACGAAACGTAATGTTATTTTTGTTAGTGTGCTTTTCATACCGTTTAAACGAAACACTTTAGCGTGCTTAAAAAAAAGCGCAACGTTCAACGTTTAAACGAGTTGTGAGTTATTTGTTATATGGGTTAAAAAGTGTTGTTAAAAATGTGTTTAAAATCATTGGTGAACTCTAAGTTCACCAATGATTTTTTATACAATACTAGATGTTTTCCGCAGTGTCATCCGCATAACGTGGAATATAAACTATGCTTTGTGGTAATCCAGGGTAATCCAATAATGTTTTCAATAAAGAGTTACTGTATTGTAAGTACATGTACCAATTTTTTTTTTTTACTTGGAATATTCCGACATTGTTGCTCGCTTCAGTGATTGCCAATTTCTTCGAGGCGTTACTTCCTCGGCTTCCGAGTACAAAGTAGATTTTACACCGCTTACATTGTAGCCAGTAGTTTGAGGACTGTAAACTCGCGCTTCTTCTTTATGAGGTAATAAAGACGATAATGAAAGGTGTAGTTATATTGCTGCTTCAAATGCATGGCTCGCAAGACGCATCGTTATGGAAACTATTCGGCTTGCATCGTTTCTTTGGAGCTTTTTGTCTTGAAGGATACATAACTCATAACCTCTTTCTCTTGTTATTGTAGTTAGGTCTTTACAAACGGAAATGTATAAAATAACACTGAAGAGTGTTACAGCATAGAGATCCTCTACATAGTATGGGTAGTCATTAATATTCTCATGCAAGTAGGTACCTTTTAAAGTTTATCAAATAATAATTATATTCGAGTATATGCAAGGAAAAAAAAATTAAATTTATAATGGAATTTCTTTTTTCCTTAAAAATGTCTTTTTTTTATTATTAGACTGAGTGACGAGACGAGCAAGGTCGTTCATCTGATGGTAAGCGCTACGCCTGCCCATACTACATAGTTTTAAATTATTTTTTTTCTGACTCCGCATTGATACATGGCCGATTCTTATTCGAATCCCATTCGAGCAGATGATTGCAATTATTTTTTTCAGTCAGCGCAAACTCTCCGTGTTTTTTACGTATTTTACGAGTAGGTGGACCAATATAAAGCAATCTCGTCGAGTTTTGTGATGAAATTGTACCAGTTTTGGTTTAATTAAAGTTGACAGTCGAAAAGTGAAGTGCTGAATCGCTGATGCTGTAGGAGATTTTTAAATATTTGCAAGCCAGTAAAAATTGAAAAAATGTTACATCCCGTAGAGTTTCTAGGTGCTATCTTCTCTGACGGGCGTATTTCCGAAGCACTGGTAGAGTTAATTTAGTTTCCTTTTTCTGTGCATTTCTGTGAATCAGGCATGGGACCACTTGTAAGGGAAATGTCCTTTTTCAAACTCAAACCATAATCAGTTAATCGTTAGGTTAGTAGGTCAGTTTTGAATTATTTTTCTCTATGCCTTATAAAATCTTTGCTGCGGCTTAACTTCCCTGGGTGTTTGTAGGACCATGGTCCTCATAGTTTCTGATTCGAAAAAAAAAAAAAAACTTATTCTAAACATGTAACCCAAAAATTGATTATAAGTACTAACTCAAACCTCCCATTTTTAGGAAATACATTTAAGTTTACTTTTTACTTTACTTTTATGTCTATAAAAGCTGAATAGACTACGCCTTATAACCAATTACCGACGTAACAAACATAAATTAGGTTCCTACATCCTACGTCTGTCCTATATAATATTCAATATACGCCCCCAGAAAACAGAATAACTTTCTCGGAACTCGATAGATTGTTTTTATTAATAAAGCAGGATGCCTCTGTTATTTGTCGACATCTAATTTGAGCTGCTGACATCCACCTCCGGTAGAATAAGCGCTGGAGTGACTGCAAATGGTAAGAACTTGGGCCCAAAAATTTTTTCTTGATATTAGTTAGAGTAAATGAAAAAATTAGTTTATTCAATTAGTTCAAGACAAAAAAAGTTAACGAGTGTCTAGCAAGACCTTTAGTAACTTGCCAAAGCATGCGACTTGTTAAATAACAGTGATAAGAAATAAATAGAGGAAAAAAACCTAAGCTTAAAAATATAAGAAAATTTGGTATTCATGAGGATTCATGTTAAGAACACTGGCTGTATTTTCGTGTTTAATAGGAATACCTATTTTCTGTGCAATATATTATGAGCCATCATTCTTTTCTTTTAACGTCAACGTAATAATAATATTGTTATAAAATTAGCTACGCCCCGCGTATATTAGTAAAGTGTCATTAAAGTACATTAAAGTTACTATTTTTACAAACTTTACCCCCATCTCCCTATTCATCCTTTAGGGGTGGAATTAAAAAACCCTTCTTACTACACTTTTCACTCTCCTAAAAAATTTTCCCCAAATTCTAAAATCTCTGGATTCACCAGATTAGTCTGTGCCTCGTCTGTCAATCAGTTGAGGTCTTATTTTGTAAGCATCATCACACTAATATTAGAACTGTGAAATTTTGTGCATTTGTTTGTTTGTCGTCTGTCCACGCCGCTGCGGCTTGATTGGTTTTTGATAATTTTGCTACATTAAGTTCTGGAATAGAGAATTTAAGATCATTTTTAATCTGTTAAAAATAAGGGTACCTCTGGAATTGTTACCGCAGGTAAAATCGCGGGGCGCAGCCAGAGATATATATAACAGAAAATTTATGGTACTATTTTTGTTCCTACTTTCAGTGGTGTCACCGCCCTACCTTTTTTTTGCCACCTAATTAACGCCACGTGTGAACAGATACACGGTAAAGGAGGGAATAATTCATTATTACCTCTATTTCTCTCACTCATCCGAACTAAATTGTTACCATGATCTGATTTATTCTATGTATATTTTTGACTACTGTATCCTCTATAAAATATTACATCTCCAGGCTCTTCCGCTATCTCGATGATTTTTAAGGTGTTCCGTGTATCCTGGGCATCTATACTAAATTATAAAGCCTCAATGTTCATCTTCATCATCATCATCATCGACCCATATCGGCCCACTGCTGTGCAAGGGTCTCCCCTCACTTTTGTGAGGAAGATTAGACTATAATCTACCACGCGGCCCGGTCCGGAATGGTGGATAACATACCTATCTACGAAATAATTCTTGGGTTTTCTCACGATGTTTCCTTCGCTGAATAGCGAGTTATAATTACGTACTAACAGTTTTTATCCAAAAAAAACATTCAAACGTGCCCGCACTGGGATTTGAACTTACGACTCTCTCCTCGGAAGGCTGACGTTCTCTCACTAGGCTACCACCGCGTTCATCATTATCCCGTGTTAAGGCTACGATGTAGCCGAAGGCACGTAGGCTCTCAAAAACTGATGAATAGAAATTACAAATCCATTTAACTTTCTTGAAATGTGTTATTGGACGTTTAAATTCAAATTTATGTTATTACATTTTCTGTCACAACAATTATTTTTATTTCAAACATCATCATTTTCTCTGGACCCAAGTGTTCTACTCCACGATACACAAAACACGCTTAATTTCCCGTTCCCGTTTTCATTACACATTATGACTCAAATTAGGAAGGATACACCGCAATAAAACGTCAAATTATTTTAAATAAAAAAAGGCTTCGTTTGGGGTCAATTTATGGTTGGACCAAGAGGGCTCGTCCGGCCTAAAAGGAATTTTATTAAGTGTCATTAGTACATATTTTAACATTTAAAAATACAGGGGTCCTATCTGTGGGCCCAGCGGGGAACTACGGTGAGATTTTGTATTAAACTCTTGTAGGGTTGAGAAAAAAAGGATTAGTCTGAAGCCGGAGTAGCTACGAATAGATACTAAGAAAAAGGACCAACTTAGACGGCTGACTAAGTTTTCTTAACAATTTGTAAATGTTGGATAATGAAAAGCTGTTTTAAAGTTAAATTGCTTTGAAACAGTCCTTTTTATGTACATTAAGATTTTCATGGGCATTCGTGGTTGCCTAGCTATCTACCACCGTCAACCATAAAAACTGCCAAATACAGGGTGTCTTGAAAATAGTTCCATTCTAGGTTTCACATAACAATTATTTACATTACTACGTTCGAATACGTCGTCGCATACTCTAGATAAAATACAGCGTATGCTAGCACATTTAAAACATTACTTCTTATAACTAATTTCTAGTTGAAAGTCAAATTCACCTCTGAAAACCTTGCTACGCTAAAGAATCATTAAAAAAAACTTTCCTTTAAAAGTAGACTTTATACGTTGACAAACATAAATAATTAACTGGATGCGAGTCCTTGATAGAAACATACTATACTAGACTAAACGAATAAATAGCTGTTTCTAAGCCAATGCAATTTAACTTTAAATCATTTCTCAGTAACCAACCTTTACAAGTTTTTAAGCAAGCTTAGTCAGGTGTCTAATTTTATTCTTTTCCTTCTATCTATTTCTTCTATCTGCCAAGCCCGGCTTAAGACTAATCCTTTTTTGCCAACTCTAACCAGTGTGTAGATAACTAAAATATTACTTCCCAGCTGTGAGTCGAATTGCTCTCGTGTTGAGTTCGTAATGAATTCGTTTCGGAGTTTCTTGTTTATTTGTTGTTATTTATATAATAAGCCTTCGTCCAATATCGCGCCTGTTTAGGCATGTCAGTGTAATTAATTAAAAAATTACAATATTGTTACGAGAATTTGATAACATTAGCTCCAGCATCCAGCTTAGTTTAAGTTGAAAGGTATGTAACCTTCATAAAATGTTTATTATTCGTAAGTTGGTACTTCAACATTTAAAAGCAATTAGGGAGCCAATTCTCGTTTGAACGGTATAATCGCTCGATCGGAAGTATGTTTATTTACAACTCAACGCGTTTTTGAAGGATATGCTTGCTTGCTTGCTTGTAGTAAAGATTCCATCACTAACCTTTAATAAGTTTGTAAGTTTGTTTGTAGCAGGGGCTTAAGCCCTATTAGACAGTGACCATAACATGTGCCTAGAGAGAAAAACTGCTCAGATTTTTAGGGAATGGGTACGCTATAATCGAGGCTGAGAGGAGCTCGCAACAAATAGAACAGGATAGTGTTCAAGAGTTACCAAAAGTGTTAAAAATGTTGAGGATGTACGGCTTGAAGATCTTAACGTAAAGTGCCTAAACCAAAACGCTCGAGTTTTTTTTATTTCTTTTTTATTACAGTATAGGCAAGCATTTGACCACAGTCTCGCCTGGTGGTAAGTGTCGACACGGTCTATGATGGAGCAGGCTTGCCTAGAAGATACCTATTCACTCTCGACTTGAAGACTTTCAGATTATAGTTTTCGGGAAACACAGACGCTGGTAAGGTGTTCCATACCTTCGCTGTTCGCATTATAAATGTGGATGCAAAACGCTTCGTGTGGATTGGAGGAATGTCAACCATATACGGATGCCGTGTTTCCGTACGTCTTTTTGTCTGATGGTGGAAAGGAGATGGAGAAATCCAGTTGTGCAACTCAAGCCCTTCTGCGATTACACGTATAACGGCGCTGGTTAGTTATATTGCGGCATGTGTAAACGCAAGTTCGGTCTTCTTGCCATCCATATCATACGCTACAAGGCACAATAAAAAAGATCGCCGCTGTCGGATACAACAAGGAGGCTATCACTTACTTTATTCAGAACGTGATATAGCTTAGTTACATTATAAAGTTACTTATTCATAGTTAAGATAGATGTTCACAGAAATCTCTTTGTAGTTATCTCTGGAAGACATCCTCGGCGGCGCCCAAAAGGGGGTCACGTATTACAAACTAATAACTCAAAACAACACGTATCGTCATACCCTTAGAACAACTTAGGGATGGGTGAGTTTGAGATGCCTACACAATCAAAAGAATCACATTCGAGGCAAAATTACAGTCGAGTCCATAAATATCTCGCTCCTTGGCTGAACCATCGAGATCCTTTTCGTTTGCTCCGAGTCTTTTTTGCTGGCTTTCTTTCGCTTGTGTCGTAATTGTACTCGAATGAACCATGCACTCGAATGTTTTGTGATAGTTTCGAATTGACTGCGTTATTCGCTCGCTTGCTCGTGTTGTTTTGCGTGAGGTTTAAACTCGAATAAATCGCAGTCGGTGGCATCGATAGCAAGAAAATTCGCGAAAGAAAATCATTGAGAACGATGATCGAGACAATCGAATAAAACAGGCCATCGATATGTCACAGGGAACAACCTACGTTGACGCTTAACACAGAATACTTAATAACTTTAGTTCTTAGTCACAATGAAGAAAGTCTCTTCTTCTGAGAGCAGCTAAGAATTGTCTTCAGATTTTTAATCTGACAAAGTTTTAGCCCGTAAACAATTTTTGAGGATTCGAGTTGTTTACTTATTGTTTTTAGGTTTATCAGATGTAATCTTCTCTTAACTTTATAGGTGCTTGCGCTGCATTTTTAAAGGGATACCTTTGAGTATTATAGAGACGTGACTAAAGGTAACAAAGGCACTGAACGTGTCTTAGAATATAGGCAGGCCTGAGTAGGTGAGGTGCAAACCCAGCCCGCTTCGAGTGTAGTGCTAGGGCTGCTTGGTTTCTAAGGTCGTGTTAGGTGGACGTTACTAAGTTTGTGCTAAGTACGTGATTACCCGAGAATTATTTCAGAGGTAGGAATGTTAGCCATCAATTCGGACCGGGTTCCCGTCGTGAATTATGGCCTAACCCTCACAAAAGTGAGGGGAGACCCGTGCTCAGCAGTGGGACCATATGGTTTAATGATGATGATGATGAGGAAATATACGCGATTAATCGTTCTTAATTTAAGATGTAAATTTAGTTTTTTGCGTTAGTTTTAGAATCTTTATAACACTTCAAAATGTACTATGAAGGTTTGTAGTGGTATACATGCATTTGTAAGGTTACATGACAATGTCTCAAGCTGGGTCCGCGTAAATAAGTAATTGCGATCCGTGTTGAATTCTGCATTCGACGTAAATATTTTCGCAGAAAACGCCAATTTCTTTCCACGAATTGCTTCGTGCTCCATATATTTAGGTATCAACTGAGCTAAACCTTATAAAACCCTCTAGATTGGATTGATTGAATCTTATTTTTCTAGATCCCGCTTTCGTGGCCTAAAGCAATCATTAATTCTGTTCGTTCAATGAACTCGATCCATACACCATTTCTGTAAGACAATTTTCGCCCAAAAAATATGAAAATAAGATTTCTTCCTACGTCTATTACTGTAAAAATTCTATTTGCGTGGCGTCACTCGATAAGTTTACACCCTCGAGGGCTAAAAACCCTTCCTCAAACTTTTTCCCAAATTATTTGAACAAGAATTCCAAATGTTACAAGGTATCGACTGCCTACAAAAGGGCTCAAGCCAAAATAGCCCCTCGAGGATTGCGTTAAACTTCGACAATGAAACGAATTTGCTGCGAATTCGTAAGGCGACTTTTGCTTGGAGTAAAATGAAATAGAGGTAAATACTGCATACCTACCTAGAATTCACGCCTTCCTCTGAGAATTGTTGTCGGTGTTCAGAGGAGAATATTGTTATCTAGGATAGGATATACTTGGGTGCTTACTTTGTGGAAATATAAAAGATAGATTTTTACATCTAAGTTAGGGCTTTCACGGATCCAAGATAGTTGTTTCCGTACATTTTGACTATTAAAATGAATTATTATTACCTAAAAAAAATGACAAAAAAAAAAAAAAAAAAAAAATGACAGTAGAATAACGTAGTCTGACTATTGGTATCAAAGCTTGTCTCGCCGCCCAAGGGTCTTTGCCAAATTTCTCATGACTGCTATCAATAGAACACCCGAGACCGATGGCTTGTCGTGATCCCAGAAGCACTGACCAATGAAAATCCAACTAATATTATAAATAAGAAAGTTTGTGACGATGAATGGATGGATGTTTATTACTCTTTCACGCAAAAACTACTGAACGGATTTGGGTGAAATTTGGCGCACAGATAGTTTATTACCTGTATCACTTTATGGAATACTTTTTGTCACGAAAAAAGAAGCGGTTCCTGTGGGATAATAGTCAAATCGGGTAAAACTGCGCTCGTCACCCTGGCTGTAAAGTCTCGCTAGAAACAGTACCCTTCAAACCGGAATACAGTAATGTTCACACACTACTGCTTGACGGGTAAATATCTGGCAAAAGTGGTACTGCCCCAGGCGGTCTCTTGCAGAAGAGGCCTCCCAGTACAAAACCCACTATTAAGTCAGAAGTAGCTATAGTCTTAAATTTTCTTTATTCATTACCGTAGAAAAATAACCGCAAAATCGTCCGATTATCCGGAGCGTGGAAGTCGCTACCTAATTGTCCACGTGGGTCGAAAGGCCGCGTTTTCGCGCCGCTGCAGGGTTAACTCAGGGTTAACCCGTAAACTTGTGGGAACACTGGATCCATTACCATTCTCACGACACGTGGAGTTAGAGGTAAACTTTGATGGTGATTATTCGAATAGATGGTCGATTATTCGATTATGTGATAATAGTTATTCGTAACTTTTCAGACCATTACGTAATCTCCTATCTTTCATGAATTAGTATGATAACAAAAAATTAACAGTTTTTGATGGATTTTTATGTAACAGTTATTATGTTGCTCACTTATTATGAGTTTTCTTTCAATTTGTTTAAACTGTGCGACATGTGAACATTGTGATCACTATCATAGTTCGATTCATTAATAGTGTACATACCTATAATAAAACAAATTAATTAAACAACAAATTCATTGTATAAACATGTACCATAAGTTAATACTTACGACTTTGCTAGCGGTGGTATTTTTTTAAAGATTTTTTTTGCTTGCACTGTAAAGACCCTGCTTCAGTAATATATTCGATTTATACAATATTGATTAAATTGTGATAACCATTGTCACTGGCAACTAATTTATCAACTTTCGCATTCGTCCAGGTTAAATAAAAAAATCGATTCCAAATTCAATCAATTTTATCATCACTCGATAGTTCAAACGCAATCGTTCTACTCTACCAGAAATCATTTGCATATGAAACAATAATATCACGCAATCGGTGCACGGTGTGTATTCAGAGATTTATGGAGAGATTGAAACAATTCACTGCTCCCTTTGCAATCAAGCACGTGACCTTTAAAGGTCTAAGAAGATTTACGTATTTGTGAGACATTGCTTTGAAAATTATAATCTACCTTTTGTCCGCGACTTCGTCCACGTGGGCTACAGTTACTGTTTATCGCCATGGAAAGACGCCTCTTTCCCAAGATTTAAACTATTTCCATATCAAATTTACCAAGAACCGCTTAGCCAGATAACTGTGAAAACGGAAATGTTTGTACGATAGTTTATTGTACATAACAGTTACAGTACCACCGCGAACTTTGCATTGCATAATTAATCCTGCGCGGCACTGCACTGCGCTCGTCACCCTGAGACATCGGCTTTAAAGTCTCATATGAACAGTAATTTCGCTGGAAACAGTGTCCTTCAAACCAGAACACAGTAATGTTTGCACACTACTACTTGGCGGATGAATATGGGAATAAAATATAACCTATGTTACTTGCCGAAAATGACGCTTTCCAATGGTGAAATATTTTTTTTAAAACGGATTATTAGGTAAGGCGTGAAAGCGTAACAAACAAACTCACATTCTCAAATTATAAGGATGTACCTTTGCATTTAAAATACAACTCCATCGTCTCTTGTCACACAGTGAAAAAGATTAAATAATATAAATGTAAGAATGCACGACTTGCTCGTCTCGTCACATATAAAAAAAGTAAATTAATTCGTACTCATCTGCAATACAATACAATATATATCTCAATTATCATTAAAAAGTTTGCCGAAGCTCATGAACATAGACTTCACCACCACGTGGACGTCGAGGCTATCCAGCTCCTCGACAACACGGATATAGTGAGAAGACTAAAGAGGAAGAAACCTTTCGAGTTAGTGTAGTGATGTGACAGTGAAGTGTAGTTTGGTTAAATCTACTAGTAAAGAACACAATAACAAAGTGCCTTCGCCTTAATAGAGACAGTAATAAATGTGTTAATGGACACAATCTTAGCAATAACTCTACTTAGCAATTTATGTTAAACGCAAATTACTCATTAGTCTTTCATTATTATTGTTATTATGACCTATTTATTATTATGCTATTGAATGGATTTTTATTTATGTTTAATTTTATTATTGTTGTTGCTTTTAATATGACCTAAGCCTCTATACAGCTAAATATGAAATAGAAATAATTAAATATACTGACTAAATGAATTATACAAAATTTTTAATACAACTAGACACTGCATCTCTGCCATAGTGGTTATTAAGAACATAGTTGTTGTTATAGCTTATAAATGTATGTTTTTGACGAGTCATAATTATTTGTACCCATTGTTAATATTTTGTATAAAAATATAATTAATGATATTATGTACAAATTATGATAATAAATGTTTCTATTCTATTCTATTCTATTCTTTCAGGCTAAATCGTAATTTTAATGATGGACTTATTGATAAGAAACATTATTAGTAACAAAAAATAAAAGTCTGCAATACAGAATAAATACTAAGTACCTGCAATATCTGCGTATCTGCGAAAGCCGCTTCAGTCTGTTTTCGCGGCGGAAAATAGATTAAAAAGGCTCCCGGCTAAAAGGACTCGAGTTGTGAAGGCATGCAGATTAAAAACACTGAAAAAAACTGTTTTTCAAACAACAAAAGTGCACAATCTCAGTTCCTTTTGCGCGCGATTGTAACATAGGCTTCGTTTAGGAAGCTTTGTGGAATTAATGAGATTGGAAGCTTGCTTAGAGAAGTTAGAAAATCTCACTAATCTATATATATAAAAATGTTATGTTGGTTTGTGTACGCTTCAAAAACTCAAAAAGTTCTGCTGAAGTTTTAGCATGATATATAATCCGTATTAAGGATTGTTTTTATCTATTTTTTTCATCAGTGACATATCAGCGAATGTGCGAATGTGCCACAGCGAAGCGTGGCAGGGCACTGCTAGTATTATTATATAAACGGGAAAGTTTGTGTGTTGGCCCTTTCTTCGCGCCGAAAAACGGATGGAAGGATTTTGATTAAATGTAGTATACAGATACTTTTGGTCCTGGAATAAAACATAGGTTAATTTTTAACAAGCAAAAAATTACGGTTTCTATGGGGTAATAGTAAGCTCGGGTGAAACCGTGGGGCGCTGCTACTCCTGTATAATTTGACCTGAGTGAAGCTGAAAAGTCGTAAACTAATTCTAGAATTAGATACGTAGGCTTAGGTTAAAATTGATGGCTTTGCTAGTTATATAGAGCGGTGATAGTGTAGTGCTAGAAAATCCGCTTTCCAAGGAGAAGGTAGTGAGTTCAAATCCCAGTTGGGACACGTACCAATGTGTTTCTCTTAAACCATATGCGTAATTATCACTCACTTTTCGGTGAAGGAAAATATCGTGAGAAAACCCACATTCCTGAAAATTATTTCGAAAGTGATCCACCAATCCGAACCGAGCCCCCGTGGTGGATTATGGCCTAACCCTAGTGAGGGAAGACCCTGACCCTGACCCTGCTGGAGTGATGATCCAGCGTTTACCACCACAGTCAATGTAAAACTACGGACCGTCATTGACAAAGTTAATTACTACAATTTGACAAATAGGCTGTAGCTAATCCAGTATATATCCAGTACATATCCAGTATATATCCAGTACATCACGTCTACCAACTAGTAGTGAGTAGACAACACGTATACGATGATACACGAGATATACGCTGATATACGACACCAAGTCAGGTATACAATTTGGAAGCGCCCTCGGCCGTACACGCTTTGCCGTGGACCCCATATAGTTAACTGACGCTCTTACCCTCTTTGAGGGTAATTTAGTTACCTCAATGTTACTTGTTTATTGCTTATCTAAGTATTGATTAATGAAATAGTATGAACGATTTCCCTGGAAACTGATGTGTTTTTAGGAATATCGGTCATATCTAGCTACATATGATAAGGATGGTGCCCGGATTTTTATCGATATGTGGAAGGCATCTTACGCAAGAAACCGCCTGGGGAAGTACCACAACTTTTCCAGATATACATCCGCCAAGCAGTAGTGTCAAATATTACAGTGTTTCAGTTTGAAGGGCACTGTTTCCAGCGAAATTACTGGGCATATGAGACTTGATGTCTCAAGGTGACGAGCGCAGTGCAGTGCCGCGCAAGATTATGCAATGTAAAGTTCTGGGTGGCGCTGTAACTGTTATGGGCAGGCGTAGCGCTTACCATCAGGGGAATGACATGCTCGTTTCGTCGCTCAATCATATAAAAAAATAAAAGATAATAGCACCCGTTAAGCAACCTTCGAGGTCCTTGGATACTAATAATAATAATAATAACCTGTTGTCCTCTCAACTACCGGCGTCAAGTAGATACAGTCAAAACCGTTCCTGTTGTCCTCTCAACTACCGGCGTCATACCTTACACGCTCCACACTAGCCTTGAAACCCTGAACATACACAAACTGACATACTTACAACTTCAAAAAGCAACCATCCTAAACACTTGCCGTATTGTACGGAAGTTCTTATCCTTAAACCAGTGAAAATAATCAGTTTTTCGTTTGGCCAAAAGCCCGCGAAAAATTTAGTCTCCCTCGTTTCACGAGAGAAAATAAAATGTATACAAATTTATAATAATAATAATAATAAATTGTTTATTGCCATTAAATGCTTTTACAATAAAAATCACAAAAAAAGAAAAAAAAACAAAACTAGAGGCTTCACGATAACACGACAAACTGGTCAGACAGCCCGAAACAACCTGTCATGTGATCGCGCAGCACCCAGTACTTATCTAGTTATAGCATTGCTTGGCAACTGGGGTAAGCTCAGCACTGTACTGTGCAGACTAGTCTACACAGGGCTGGTTTTCAGCATACCCCATTGCTCGAGCTCAGCTGTTAGTCGAGCAGACAGAAAAATATTAGTAACAGCGGGATTACAAGTAAATACGAAATTACCAGGTACGTACAAATAACTATATGGCATACGATTAAAAATGTGTGTATGTGTGCGTGTGTGTTTGTGTGTGTGCGTGTGTGTGTGTGTGCGTGTGTGTGTGTGTATGTGTGTGTGTGTGTGGTGTGCATGTGAGGGTATAATTATGTTTGATTTAAAATGTTGTTTTAAATGTTACTTCAAAGTTCTTTTTAGATCGCTGCAACAGAAGCAGCTTGTATTTGTTTTTAAATAAACCGAAGCTAATATTTTTCCTCATAGGAGGTGGTATATTATTCCAAATTTTAGATGCACTGTATTTGAAGCAACCTTTAAAACCGGCGGACTTGTGTTTGGGTATGGCTAGGGCATTTGCGGATTTTGAGCGAGTATTGACTGAGTGCATATCCTTCATCCATGTTAGTTTTTCGAATAAATATTCTGGTTTTTTAGTCCACATAACTTTTTGTGTTGTGCAGGCTAGGTGAAGCTCTCTCCTAGCCTTCATATTCAAAATATTATGTTCAACCAGGAAGGGAGTAACATGTTCTCTTCTTGGTATTCTAAAACAGAATCTTGCACATGCATTTTGTACTCTTTGAATGGCATTTTCAGTTTTCGCATACAGCCTTGGTCCATAAACTGCACTGCAGTAGCTAAGCGGCGATAATACCAAAAGGTCACATAGCAAAATTCTTACATCTTCCGTAATATGCTTCCTAATACTGTAGAGGACCTTCAGCTTGTAAAAAGCGGTTTTAATCTTATCATTGATGTGTTTCATGAATCTCATTTCACTATCTAAAATAAGTCCCAAGTTCCTTGCTTCTGATTCTCTTGGTATCACGACTCCGTTGATGGACAATTCAGGATTATGAGAATTTACACTATCAATTTGTTGCCTAGTACCAAGTATTAACATTTTTGATTTGGAGGGATTTAATATTAATGAGTTCCTTACGGCCCATTCAAAGACCTCATTTAAATCATTGCTCATAGTGATCATTGCATCTTGAGTGTCCTCGGCTTTAAAAGAGAAATAAATTTGTGTGTCATCTGCATATAAATGGTACTTACACTTTTTTATATAGTTTGGCAAATCGGCTGTAAAAATCGAGAACAATATTGGACTTAATATGGAGCCCTGAGGTACCCCTCTTCCTAATTTCCCTACACTGGATATAGCTTTAGTACCACTTAGGGATTCAGTTTCTACATATTGTTCTCTGTCTACCAAAAAAGTTTGAAACCATTTGCAAGTCTCACCAGAAAAACCATAATACGAAAGCTTTGCAAGGAGCATATCTGGATTTAGACAGTCAAAAGCGCGGGAGAAATCAAGTAGGATCAGAGCACTACTGAGTCCCGAGTCTGATGCGGCTACGAGATCATCAGTCACTTGCAACAGTGCCGTTTCCGTACCATGAGCCTTTCTAAAGCCGGATTGGAAATGAGGAATTATATTAGCTGTACATACATATTTTTCTAATTGAGTAAACACTGCTTTCTCCAGCACCTTCGATAATACGGGTAGAATGCTAATTGGTCGCAAATCCTTAAGCTGCTCTATCGATTGTGACTTAGGTATTGGTCTAACAAGTGCTCGCTTCCATAACTTGGGGAAAGTATTCTGATCGATGGAGCGATTTATAATAGCTGTGATCGCTGGTAACGTCTCAGAGAGGGTGAGTTTTACCATGTCGGCACTAATGTGATCATGACCTACTGCGTTCGTGCGAATACCTAAAATAATTTTACTAATGTTTTCAGGGGACACAGGTTCCAATGCAAACTCATTTGGGCTTACTTTTCCGGTTTTATAAAACTGCAAAGTTTCGGTGTCTATGCTGCCGTCACCAGGAACAGTTAGAAAGTGCTTGTTAATTAAATTAGGATCATTCAAACTATCAGGGATTAATGTCGAGTTTCCACTAAGTGTATTTATGCTTTTTATGTATTTCCACATGTTTTTAGGCTGATGTAAATTTTTATTAACATAATGCGTGAAATAAGCTTTTTTTTCTCTTTCTATCGCACCTATAACCAAATTTTTGAGGCTTTTGTAATACGCCATAGATGAGGTCGTCTTCTTAATATGAGCTTTGACAAGTGCTTTGTCCCGCAAAGTCATCATAAATCTAATCGTCTCGGTGACCCAAGGTTTAGGAGATTCTATTACTCTTTTTCGTTTTATTGGTGCATGTCTATCGAAAAGATTAGTTAAATATTCATTAAATTTCATTATCATAGCGTCAGGTTCCTGCGTTTCAATTATATTATTCCACGGAATAGATTTTAGGTCACGATTGAAAGATTCTTCGTTGATATTTGTAAAAACACGACGTTCAATAAAACGAGCTATTGGTTTAGGTTTCCTAATATTAAACTCGCTCAACACCAGCGCATGATCACTTAAACAGGCATTGTGTACAACCGTTATTTTTTTACATCTTTCAGGAACATTTGTCAAAATCAAATCGAGTAGACTTTCTGATTCCACGGTCTTTCTTGTAGGCTCTTTGACCATTTGATCAAGGCTTAGCTGCGAGCAAAAAGTTATAAGTTCCCTGGATTTATGAGTGTCTGGCGCTAGCAAATCGACGTTGAAATCCGTTAAAAAACAGACGTATTCGCAGTTAGCGCAAACACTAAAAGAAGCGTTTAGAGAATCCAAAGCCGTCATTAGTTTAACCCCCTCTGGTCTATAAGCGGTACCTACAGCGATGCGAGCGCCAGGGAGCGCTATCTCCAGCCACAGCTGTTCCAACTGTGAGTCTGGGTGTGCGCGTACCCGTGCCCGCAAACCTTTCTTAAGATAAAACCCGACGCCCCCTCCTCTTCTTTTCTGTTTTCGGGCTCTATGTTTAAAAACATATCCGGGAAGGATGGGCGCAACCATTTCTTCATCTTCCTGAATCCATGTTTCATTCAAGGCTAGTACATCTGGATCGTAAGTTATTACCGTAGCTTCCAACTCGTCTCTGCCCGTATTAAGTGATCTAACATTAAGTAACCCAATTTTCAAACTGACCTTTTTTGTGCGTGTACTACCCATATTCAGTCCTTATGAAAACCCAAAGAGCCGTACTTAGTGAGCCTCTCGTAGACGTAGAAGGCTTGTTAAACTGTGTGTGTGATGTGTGATTAGTGATTGT
The DNA here is from genome assembly GCA_912999815.1 of Campaea margaritaria. Taxonomy (NCBI): domain Eukaryota; kingdom Metazoa; phylum Arthropoda; class Insecta; order Lepidoptera; family Geometridae; genus Campaea; species Campaea margaritaria. The sequence continues at coordinate 12,323,031 of OU538790.1, forward strand.
AGAACAGTGTGTAATGAGTGAGTGTAAGTGTTTTGGGTGAATTTGACAGAACATTTCAATAGAACTTGAGAACTCTAAGTTTCCAGTGCTTACAGATATGACATTCGATAAGACTGAAAAAAATATTATAAGTGCACTTATTAATGCACATTCAATCTTAACATTCCCGCAATTGAACGATCTCCGTATGAACGAGTATGTGATATGGATTATATTTATAAATACTATTAGATTACTATAGCAAAAAGAAAGCAGTATTACAAAGATGAAGCATAGACGCAGCCTACAATTAACAAGGTCATAAAATATTTGCATATAAGCACCTTCATAGGTACATGACAACAAAAATAGTCTACTCAGAGGTCTCATTCGCAACCATATTAAAAAACTCGCAACAACAGATAATTTACATTTAATGCTAATAGCGAGCGACACAAATAGTCTATTTAAAAAACCTATCAAAATCGTTTTCACAGCGAATACGAAACGAAGTCTTTCCGTCCGCTTCTCTGATGAGAACAGTTCCCTCACGTGTCCAAGCGTACTTCCAGCTATGCTGTTTACATAGTAAACGCGCTTTATTGAATAGGAGCCTGTTTTCTCTCGTTAGTCGCTCGTTGATGAATACGGGGCGCGGCGTTCCCGCTAGGTCGAGGTCGCCAGTCGTCAAGCCGCGGCGGGCGCGCGCACAACGGAACACTTCATCGCGCACTGCGCGCCTAGTTAGACGCAATACAATAGGGCGCGGTCGTTGCTTGCCATCCTGCCCGACGCGGACGGGCCCGACTCGACGAGCCTCCACGATGTCTCGCTCATCCAAGTTCACGCCGATCTTTTTCATTACTAGGCCCACGATGTGCGTGACGCTCTCACCACTGCCCTCAGTAACCCCACTAATCTCTACATCATTTTGCAGAACTATCTGATCCCTGGTTTGCAGTTCCTGTTTCAAAACATGTATCTGTAGTCGGAGATCCTGTGTCTCCTTGTGGGTGCTCTCGAGCTCTAAGAGTCTTGACTCTTGTTTGTCAAGTCGCTCATCTAAACCATCCATTCTCTTGTTACAACCCTCATACAAGACCTTCAGGTTCTTCACTTCATCCCGGACTTCCCGAATTTCCTTGCGGCAACTGCCAAACTCTTTTCGGAAACAGTTCATTTCCCTCCTGAGGGCCCGCATTTCTTCCAGAATAGGGTCATGCTGCTCCTGATCGCTCTCGTCCTCAATAGGCTGAGGTGATTCTTCGGGTAGCTGCTCAGCCAAGATTTTCACGGGCGTATTGCTATTGTCCTTCCGCGGTGCGCTGACCACACAACAGGGACACAGCCAATTCTTCGGAGTTTGATTCGACGTTAGGTTTACGCACTGCTTATGAAATGCTGTCTTACATTTAGTGCAAACAGCGCCACCTGAGAGAAATTTCCCGCAACCGCCACACTTAGTCATCGTAGTTTATTTGCTGACCTCACTAGATGGCAATAAGAGCAATCGATCAAACAACTTATTATTTATTAAATAGCCAGGCACTATTATTCAGGCTATATCCCACTAACCGGCTTACTAGTACGTAGGCACGTCGTTCCTGTCAGGTATCCGGACTCAATGGCGTTTCGTTGTTGTTGTTTCGATCGGAGAGTGTGGTGCCTTTTAATGGCAAAAATTTCACCAAATAGTGTTCCTACTCCGCTGAAAACACTCTCACACCGGAAATGCACTATGCTCGACAATATCAGTGACTACTTTCGTAATTTAGCACACAGAATCAATTTTTAAAACCGTAATTACAAGATAGCTATTTGTTTACACGGGACTACCCGCTTTTTTTTTTTTCTATCTATATCTTACTATTGCTTACAATGAACATTGGGCGAATAAAGACCAGAAGCCAGCAGTTCCTCATCAGACAACCAACAACTGCCCACGGCTACAGATCAATAGAATGTAGTTTTTGGTTGGTGGTTTTGTTTTTGGCTTTTGGATTAGGAACTGGTCAGGTGGACACCAAAGTTACGAAGGTGACGATGTTAGCCTTTATACAAAAACTAATGCTAATTTTTTCCGACGCACCAACTTCTTTTTTTTAACCCCCCACGCTAAAACGACGAGGTGTTATACATTTGACGTGTCTCTCTCTCTCTTTCTCTCTCTGTGTGTGTGTATGTGTACTATAACATTACAACCAATACCCCACTACAAGATCTTTAAGTAAATGTTTTCCGACATAACATACTATAACGATTTATATAATACTAGCTGCGCCCCGCGGTTTTACCTTCAAAAATGTCGAAACTTCAAAACAAACTTTCATCCCCTATTTCAAGCCCTTACAATGCTTTTATCGCATTAAAAAGTATCCGATGTCCTTTCTCAGGCTCTAGACTATCTCTGTACCAAATTTCATTTCAATCAGTTCAGTAGTTGAGGTGTGAAAGAGCAACAGACAGACAGAGTTACTTTCGCATTTATAATATAAGTAAGGATTCAAGGAATATCACACAACAAGATCTGAAAGAAAATATGAAGGCACCTTACGAGTGAGCTATTTTCTCTTCATAAAATAATATTATTCGCGTGAAATAAACGCGTCACCATTGTCGCCTGCACTAAGCACTTAATGCCGTGTAATCCTGCAGCTTGCGATTCAAGGCTCTTTATTTTATTTCATAAGGTTTGTACTGCGGTTGTAGTCGGATCGAGCTGAATTGGTGTATTTGAGTGCTAGTACAGCTGTCATTATGATAATCTACATTTTTTGTTTTTTTATCGAGCTGTTTTTGAGAAGTTGGCATTATGAGAACATGTCATGTCCGTTTGCTTTGTGAGAAGTTGGCGTTTTGCGAGTGTCTGGCTTATAAGGGGTCATTATGAGCATGAAAGTTTGAAATTGGCGTCCCGCCTAAATATTAATAATACGTATACGTAACATTATTGTAAAACCTCGTTTTCATTTTACTATTATTATAATGTCTATAATGCCCCTATTTCTATAAATCACATTCACAGCTCCCTTTCCGCCATTTATGTGCACAACGATCATTTAAAGAAAAATATCTGACACATCCAAAAAATTGCTGTTCCATGTCAACAATACCAATTCACACCAGCCTCACAACAAAACTAAGACATGGGAGCCGGTGGCACCCTACCGCAATAAATCATTACACATTACCAATATTAATGTCGACTAACGATAGTTGCCGTCCTCTGCAAACAGAACCCGGTGGCGGTGCTTGTATTGGGAAATGTTTGAAAATATACGGCAAGGGATCTTATGGAGCTGATTTGTATAACGCACCTACACTAAATAAACTCAAATTATTAATTGCAAAAAAGTCAATCTTACTTCTCATATTTATACAGAAAAACAAAAAATAAATCTGAAAGGAAATTAGAAACTGAAAATTTCCCTTTCAAGTGGTAATTCATGGCTGAATCTCGCACAGAAATGGAAACTCCATTAACTCTACTAGAGCTTCGGAAATACTTATTCCGGTTCTACGCCGATCTCATCCACGTTCTGAACTCTGACGATGTCATCCACCCATCTGGCTGGTGGACTGCCTACTGTTCTCTTCACCTCTCTAGGCCACCTTTCTCTCGTCCATCTGCCATCATTTCTCTTCGCCAAGTAATCTGCCCGCTCCCATCTATAATAAAGAATAGAGTGGCAAACAAGCTGACGGAACGCCTGATGATAAATGGTTACCACCTAATAACGTCACTTACAACACTTGCAGCGTTGTCGATGCATTGTTTTTCCTCAAGAGTTCTATTCAAATTTCTCCTCAAGAGCCCCATATGAATAAAACTATTTTTACGTCCTGCAACACTACGTGTATCGCACAAAGTTTTTACCGAACATTTTACTATTGAAGCTCGCAAAAATAATCTACCGTATTGTTTCAATGGAAACACCTAAATGAGAATGTTAATACGGGCAACACCAAACGGCATGTGCTCTAATTTATGACTCTGGGTTATTATGATGTATGCAGAAAATACAATACTGCCCCGGCTCCATAGGGCATTGATGTGTCGATTGTTGTATATTACTGTGACATAGTTCGAAGCGGCATGCACTAGAATGGGTGACCGCTCAATATGTTACCGTACTTGGGAAGGCACGTTAATCCATCGATACTAGGTTGTTATCGATAAACAGCAGTTGTTAAGTCATGTCAGGGAGACAACAGTAAATCAAAAAAACAACTGAATCGGTTTTGGATGAAATAGGAGCGACTCCTGGTGTCAGTTTGTCAGGCCGTCCGTGGGTCTCTGATGGCTTAACCAATGCCGTCAGTCGATAACAACCGGAACTGGCGGTGCCTTTTGAAAATATACGCTAAGAATTATTAATATATGGTATTAATCGGCCACCCATCTAACTGTAAGCTCTTGGGACTTTGCTTCTGCTGATAGGTTTAGATTTTTTTTATCTCCTCCGTTTCCTTCAAAATGGGGAGATGGAGGGGGGAGGGGGCTCGACTTTGAACCTCCTTGAAAATGGTGACGCGTTAGTGTTCACTACATGGCTTAAGATCCAGTAAAATAATACCGACGATTGCTCCTACTATTTCTTAATCTATACAGATAAACAAAAAGCCTATTAATACATCTTAACAAATACTCCAGTCCAATCAAACAAACATTAAACTTAAACAATACAAATTAAAAAACAAACTTATCCAATGAAGGAGCCATTATGGAATTCGACTACTCATTCGTTCAATTTGGGGGTCCATGGTCCTCCCGCGCTTATCTTGTAGATGTATCGGAAGATATTTGTGTAGAGGGTCCATAGAACAGCTTACTATTAGCAGCCCCTTAGAATAGAAAAAAGAACTGGATACGGAATGAATTATTTTTATTGGAATTTTAAAATCACACATAAAGGCTGTAAAAAAGGTAATATTTTTTGTTGCTATTCCGGTGGTCCTTTATCGAATAATTATGTACACAAAATTACATAAATCACAATTCAAAATAATTAATAGGATTCTGGTAAACCTTATAAAATACTTACCTACTTAATTAGCAATTTTATCCTTTACAGATTTAATCCCTTTTGGTATCCTATTTCATTGTCTAATTTACTGGCAGATTTAAAATGGATTTAAAATAAATATTTTAAAGTGATTTCTAATTTTCATCGCTGTTCCAATAGTTTTGGAACTTCTACAATAGGTTTATTATCCTACTACATCAAATTACATAGGAAGTTCATTCCACATCCAGTCATATGGTTATCCAAGTCAGAGCTGCCACAGCGAGCCGCTACCACAAACCACTAATGAAAACGTAATGATGAAGCAAATTCATTTAATCAGTAGCCCTATCCGACCAAACCCTAGTTTTTTACAGATTGGAAGTTTCGAAGATACATTAAGAATGTTTTGTAAAACACTCAAGTACAAATTTTGGCTGCTTCTCATAGAAAATTTATCATAGTAATGATCTCACTAAAATTATAAATGTGAAAGTTTCTATCTGTGTTCGTATTCTCTTCACGCCAAAACGGCTGAACGGAATTCGATGAAATGTAGTTTATTATAATAGACACTTTAGGTCCTGGAGTAGAACATATGGTACTTTTATGCCGTAAAAATTTACGGTGCCGTGGGATCATAATTAGCGCGAGTGAAATCGCGGGTCTCTGCTAGTTACTCACATATAATCTTTTATACAATTAACACCCGAAAAAAATACAACAATTAAAATGTATATTGTAAGTGTTATATTTGTTCACATCGAAATCCATGCATAAAGCAAATTAAATTATTTAATAGCCTGGCTTAATTTATAAATGAGAACGAAAATTGCTTTAACTGATAAGGCCGCCCACTGTACCGCCAGTTTATTAAATGTTTATTGTACCGTGTTTACTTAAGCTTTATAGTGTTCAATAAAGAATTATTGTCTTTATTTTATTGTAAAATGTATAGGAATGTAACTTTGTATACATTGTGATTGTTGACACTATAAATCTCTATCAATAAAACACGCCAAAAAAAAAACACAAGTCACGTAAAACAACATTTACAAAAATCCCCTTGCATAAATCCATCAAGTAAATCATTCCATTGTATCACAGTTTAAAAAAGAAATAAAGAAGACATCGTTTTATTACATTTTACACCAATATTTCATAACGGTCTCCCTACGGAACTGAGTCAGACGTGTCTGTCGCCCTCTTGTACCCCAGACACTCGAAACAAATAGCTCATTTGACAATTCGCACTTCTAAATGCCATGACGTTTATACAAGCCAAATGCTTGTGTAATCATGTTACTCAAACTATACTAGGAACAAAACAAAAGACAACTCTCTAACTAGTACTAGCCCGTTTGTCTATTGTCGATTGGGCGTGTAGTATTGTCTGACCTCCTTATTTCCCTCCGGGTTGCGGGTAGAGGTGCGGGCAAGCGGATTGCAGAGGGGTCCAATCTGTATTTAGTAAGTACTGTATGACTTCTGTGGCCCTGTCGCCCCTCGGAACGTCAAGAGTGACTCGTCATTTCAAAACAGAATTATTTAATCAAATTAATATGACAGACCCGACGGATGTCGTCTGCCCTCCCAATATGGGATATCGTGCGACGATGATTTTAATAAACGAAATAAGGAAAAGCGCTATTACGTGACTTGTCTTTTTCTTTTCATTATTTTGACAGCTTAAAATAAAATACGCTCTTAATAATGATAGCACTGGCTGGTTTCCTTTTGTTATAATAGGTTTTAGCTTCGCCTGATTTTTGCATTTAGACAAGCTAATACAACTTTTTTTTTTATAGGATAACCAAAACGTCTAGAGCCTGTAAGTCAGGCACATAGTCTGTAATAAGTAAATCCCTGTTGACGTTATGGTTCTGTAAAGTGGTGGTTGCGTTTCTGATTGACAGTATTGAAGAGAACGATATGTCACTTTTGTTTTTGTATGTTTACACTTGTGCACGTTAACGAAATAAAAAACAGTTTGAGGAAAAAATTATAAAATTAACAATGTTACAGTTCCTGTTTCCGAAGAAAACCCCACTGGAAAGTTCACAATAAAGGAGTTCTCATTGGCACATCATTATTATAAAAGTGCAACGCTATCCACTTAATTTTAATTCTAAAAGCTTGATTAAAAATCTAGAGTCGTCAAAAGTCTAAAATAAAAATGAACTGAAAAATAAGCAAAAAAAAATCGATAGCAAAAATAATTTAAAGAAGAAAATCTGACAAACATTTCATCATCATCATCAACCCATAACGTCCCAATGCTGGGCACGGGTCTCTCCTCACTTTCGTGAGGAGGGTTAGGCCCTAATCCACCACGTGGGCCCAGTCCGGATTGGTGGATAACATACCTACCTCCGAAATAATTCTCGGGTAGGTATGTCGGTTTCCTCACGATGTTTTCTTTCACCGAAAAGCGAGTGATAATTACGTACATATGTTTTACAGAAACACATTGGTACGTGCCTGCACTGGGATTTGAACTCACGACCTTCTGATTGGAAGGCGGACGTTCTCCCACTAGGCTACCACCGCTTCAAACAAAAAACATTTATCGAAAAGAATTCACAAAAAAGGTCCGGCAACACAAAATACAACAAAAGAGCCCATAACAAAGAGCATCTATATCCGTGGTCGATTAAGGTCATTTCTCTATAAAGCTGGCCGATAAAATAAATACAGACAATGATAAAAAAAGGGAAAATGTATTGGAGGATCGGCGGGCTTGTTGAAGCCAATCCAGCGTTATGACAGGTGACGCCGCGATCAAAAGCTTATAGTGGCAAGTCATCGTCAAAAGGCCAGGAAGTGGCCAGTCATCAGTAAATGATTATCGAATATCGGTATCCTTGACGGTCAGTTTCTTTATTGGGCGAAGAAAGGAATTCTTGAGTTGGTTGGGATATTTTAAAAGCATTTGTATGTGGTCTGCATATTATTATACAACCTTAATACGTAATGATGGAACATTTTTTTGATTTTTGAAAATAGATTTTAATTATTTTTTTACTTTAAATAAATAATATGAGCATGGGTGTGTGTATTAGTTATGAATGTGTGTCATGTTTTTATTATTATGTAATTGTTTTTTTTTTGTCATTGGCTAAATAAATATAAATTAGGTTAATCTCCAAATTGACTTACATCTGTACAGATTTTCTAAAGTCTAAAATAACTGACGAAATTATAACTAATTCAATCTTAAAACTTCCAAAACTTTTTGGTTCTAGATTATATTATTAATGACAATTAACCCAGTAATTAAATTTAAAATAGTTCCAAAATTCTTATCAACCTATCAGCCCCTCACCTGAAACAAGCTTATGAACAAAGTAAGCTAATTAATAAGTAACCGAAAGAAGCTGGCCCCTTTTGCATTAGCCGCCTCTTTGCCTTTTGTCCTTCACCTTATTTACACCTCAAGAGAAGAATTATTGTGGAAAACAGTCTGTAAGATAACGTTTTTCTACTTGAAGACCGCATAGGCACGCGTCTAACAAAAAAAAATGTCTCTGTAAATGGCACATGCTAGCTAGCTTTTACGTTGTCAGTCTATTTTTTATGTTTTGACTTCTCATAATTTTTGTACCTGTTATTGGTGTCCAGTGAAGTTATATTTGAAGTGTTTGCCAAAGTTCCTAAGTTGCAATTTTTGCACTCTCTTCTATACTTTAATTAACGTACGTTATTGGTTTACAGCCGTTTTAATAAAGAAAATAGCCGAATAATGTTTTCTTCTTACTGACCGATTAACTCGATTTAACTGACAACTGAATTTCAAAACCGATAGTGTTATTGTCATTACGATGGCCTAATTTAATTTTAGATGTAAAACTTAACTGTGTAGTCAGCATACATACATTCAGTTCCATCCGATCCTGACGCGTTATTTATCAATTTATACGGTCAATAGAAGCCCATGTAACTGCCAAGCTTTAATATAGCAAACAGCTAGCTGCGTCAACAAACACATGCGTCTGTGTGAGTGAAGCGTTACCAATCACATTCTTAGACATGAGTAACTGACTCGTACTGTACCAAAGGCCTTATTATAATAAATCCGTGGTGGCCTCACGATAAGGCTTTTATTACGAACATCATTGTGTTTTCGCTCTACTGCAGCCCCGAAATGACTTTTTAATGAAAATACTGTTAAGAGAAAATTAAGCTATTTTGCAACACTTATTCAGCCACTGAGTTCTGTCTTTAGCAGTGCAGGCTTGAGTTTAAATTGTGTGTTAGGGTAACATTGTTTATGTTTTCTTTTTGTACATATTATTTTAGGTATGTATTTATATTTACCTACGTCTGAAATATGTTTGGCTTTTGGCGAGTTCGCGTAAGCGAAATAATTTGTATTTTGTTATGAATACTTTTCTCAAAATTAATGTTAGATTTGTATGATATTGATAATAAGTAAAACAATAGTTAGGGATTTGTAAATTGTGATATTTATATTAAAACATACTTATATTCTTATATCTTATATCTTAGATACTTAATTCGACAAATAATACCATGAAAAATATAGTTTTCTTTTTAATATTGTGCATTATCGTTTCAATTATCTCCAAAAACACTGAACTGATTTTGATGAGTATTTGTTTCGAAAATACTTCTAAGCTGTTTAGATTACGAATATTATTTTCAGAAATTTCATTCGGAATATTTTCAGTGCGTCTGCTTCTTGCTTCAAAAATCAAACTCAAGATTTTGAGTTTTCAACCAAGAAGCTCTCAAGGAGTCTTCCTCGGAACTGTCGGAAGTTCTAACTGCAAAAGAGATTGAAAGTTAAATCGCCGTATAAAATTATAGAGCGACGTTAATCATACAAGTAAACTCTCGAATCTTCCCAGCTTCGAACTTAGATCAAAAAACTTCCGAGGCCGAGGTGAGCCAACTCAGCCCAAAACTCGTACACTGCACTTATTTCCACTAAGCATTTTAAGGCTCCTTTTCAACGGCGCGAACTCAACTGGTATTAATAAAATACTTTGTTTTTTCGTTCGCACGCCAGGCGTGTTTTCGCAAAACCGTTCGTTTTTTTTTAAAACATAATGTGTGTTTTCAGCAGTCCACATGTTAACACTTTGACTGCTCAGCCGTCTTGCTTGTCTACCCACGGATACGGCTCTGCACGCGCCATAGTGTTTTCCCATACAACAAACACAACCGTTGTGTTTTGCCGTACTCGTGGCAAGTTATGAAAAACACGACAGTTGTGTTTTCAACAGTGAACGTGTTAAAGGGCCGGTTTAATTGATTAGTTTAATTATATTTTCATTACACCTTTTATTGCCTAAAATACCTTAGTTTATAGATGACATCCCCGTAGAGTTTCTTGGTGCAATCTTCTCTGACAGGCGTATTTCAGAAGCAATGGTAGGGTTAATGGAGTTTACTTTTCGTGTGTAAGATTCAACCATTCAACACATAGTCAGTAACTCATAGTTGATCATATTTTTATTTTTCTCTATGTTTATGGGACTTAAGTGTTTGACTTGTAAAAGTTCTTTAGTTTTGCCCAGCTGTGGCTAGCGATTTTGTAAAAATAGGAATATCAATGTGTCGATAAAAAATACAAGACCCATCTTGTCAAATCAAATGCTGAGCATGGGAGCTCACTTTCGTGAGGAGGATTAGACCATAATCCACCACGGAGGCTCGGTCCAGATTGGCCAATTACATACCTCCGAAATAATTCTCGCATCTCCTCACGATGATTTCCTTCATCGAAAAGCGATAAAATAAAAAAATAAATTAACATATTTTTCGGCGCGTTTAAAACGCTCAGCAGGAACCGCCCTAAGATCTCCAGCAGTGTCAGAGCCTGGTGAATCATAGAAAGTAGTAGGCGAACCGTTCTGACAGGGATTCGAACTGTTTTATTGGGAGCTCACACTCGCAGGCAATATTTCAAGCAAGTTGGGCGCTTTCCAACTTGGGACCAGCTCAGTTATGCTTGAGGACTATTTGGTCTGGTTATTATTGAGTTACGATGGTTTTCTGGTTTGTGTATTATTAGCTGTTACGACTTCGTTCACCGGTGGCAGTTGATTTTATATCGATATTAGAAGATAGTCGACCCGAAGCCCGGTGACCTTTACCAGTCACCTACAATTAGTTTGCATTTAAATCTTTATTTAACTCTCTGTGTTAGCAAAAGTTTGTTGTATGGATAGAAAAAAGTTTACCAAACGTGACTTTTGTAATTTGGGATGTTTACTAGACGGGATGTAGCTAATTCAGCATTTGATGTTGGGCAATTACAGCTAGGAACAATATTGAATAATACACGAAATAAATACCCTAGGCGTCTATACCGATAAAAAAATAGCCTGTCTATCTCCGTGTCTGTGTGTTTGTGTCCTTCGCACGAAAGTGCGAATTGCGAAAATGTCATAACGCCCTCCCCTCACTGAATTCTTTTGATTGTTGTAATTCTTGAATCAATTGTTAGATTTGGAATCAACTTTTTAATCGAGTGAAAGAGAGAAGGGAGTAATGTAAATTTTAAGGAATCAGATTATAATGAAAATAATTAGAATAAGACTTCCATGCATTACCAGTCATGGTTTTTAAAACTCATCAGATCTGCATTTAATTTTGACCTTGACCGTACCTAAAAGTCTAGTCTACATTTTATTAGACTTTTAATTTCGATTCAAGACCTATACCGGTCAGATTCTTGTTGGAACTTCAAACTTTTCCAATAAGAATTGTACGACGCTGCCGTTGAGATTCTGGAACATTCCAAATCAATGGTCTTATTTTTCAGACGTTCCATTGCTTACAATGGTCTGAAGAGTGGAATCTATTATGCGTAAATAACTCGGTAAATATGAACACGGAGAAGTTTTATTTGCTTAGATAAAAGGATTATGATAAAGCCTGTTAGGGGTTTTTGTGGGAAACCGCAAATGTGACGTTGTTGATCTGGTATTTTCTTTGTCAAATTTGGATTTCTCTCTGTGAATATTCAAAAACAGACAGACAGACAGACGGACAACAAAGTGATTCTAAAAGGGTTTCTTTTGAGCTACGGAACCCTAAAAAGTGTACGAAATACTCCAGCTTGGCGTTATTACTGCTATTTAACAAAAAGTAGCTTTATTAAACTTGCTACCCCCGCTGTTCCAAACACACACACAAACACACATACTCATATACATACACCAATCAAAAGTTGTGTATCTAGATGCACAGGAGCCACACACATTTTCTGGGATAGAAAGAAGGCCATGTGAATCACCCACAAGCCATTTAAATCCGTGACTGATTTTTTTTAAGATAGCTTTTGATCCCATTTATCTGTTTAAAAAATATCATGTCAATCCGTTGCTCCGTTGCTACATGACAGGACCTACAAACACCCTTTTGCATTTGTTAAGTAGGGTGGACGTGTACAGCTACTTATATAGATAGGTCAACGGCCTAGTATCACCTATTTTCGGCGATGCTCTCATAGCCTCCGTGGCGCAATTGGTTAGCGCGTTCGGCTGTTAACCGAAAGGTTGGTGGTTCAAGCCCACCCGGGGGCGGAATATTTTGTACAAAAATAAAACAAAATAAATAAAACTTGGCTTTTTTTTAGACTCAAATGTTGGTTAGATTGCTTGATAGCGATATATTTTGCGCCGCATGGCTTCTTCTGCGGCTTCAGCCGGGCCTTCAAGACTGACCCGCTGAGACCAGAGGAGACCAAAGTATCAACGCATGTTGCATTCCAAACGAGTCCCCTTCCTCGCTCCCAAAAGATCAAAATCATTCGTCGTAACATAAAATATAAAACCAAACTGTAATTTCAAACCAAGACCAAAATTTCTCAACCGTCAGTGAATCGAAAATCAAACACTATTTCGACACAATTTTCCGAACATTTTCTTCACGAGGAAAATATAAGGCACGTTTAATAGAAATACGGAGTAACGGTAACTAGGTGGGGTCGCAAACATTTTCAATGGGTTCATTAATGCTTTCACTGCGACGGAAACTGGGTCTTACGCGCCTCTGGCTGCCTGTAGAATTATTGTAACTATGATAAAAATGTTACTTACCTCTGGATTTGCGAAATTACTGTGAGAGACGATGTGGCGTTATTAGGAATTTTATTTCACTAGATAACAAGCACGTACGTCTCCTACTTATCCAGTTTTTGTATAACTATCCATCCATCCCTGAACCGCCACTGTTTTCCAAAGAAATCAAAAGAGTGTTTAAAATGCTAATTATCCCAAACTTATTTGTATTGAGTCATTAACGAATCAAAACAAATATGGCGTCCGAAATGACTGTCAATTAATTAACCGAAGCTACCGAGGTAAACCAACCATGAGAAGCTCCAACAAAACCGAATAAACAACTATTAAGAACCCTGTCATAGTACTATTTATTACACGTAACTTTTAACTTACCCTAGAGCCAAAGCATTCCTACTGCGGCAAGGTGCTACGGTGCGGCTTTTTTATTCACAAGATATTTTATTTAGGACTCTGTCATTATGATAACTCTAACATTCTGTTCTGCTAACTCGTCCACGAGTCACATAATCTTACTGCGTAAAAGTACTTCGGTAGGTTTTTTTAATAGACAGGATAAACTATGCTAGTCCCTTTTTATCGTTATGGGGTAGAAAAGGTTGAAATATAGACATACTAATTAGGCCACCTTGGATACGGCTTGGGCTTATTTGCTCTTTAAATTAGTTTTCATAGTGTTTTGTTTATTTCCACGTATATTTGCAACATTTTGTAAGTACGCCACCCACCCTACTATCGAAAAATGTTTTTTACTGTCCATCCAAAGGTTGTCTGAAGATAAGACCGCTCATTGTACTACCCTTGTTTACCTATTGTAATTTTTCTGTACTGTGTTTATTTTTGTTTCTGGTGTACAATAAAGAGTTTTCTATTCTATTCTATTCTATTATTTTCATCGTTATTATCATTAAAAAAATATAGTTTAAAATTGAAAACAAAATTACGTCTTTAGGTTAAATATGCTGAATTATTATATTAAATCTCTCTCAGGGTAATATTGTAATATCATTCTTTTAAAAAATTAAAATTTGGATCTTATTGCTAAAAGCTTATAAAAAATGTAACGGAATCCTATTTACTTGGATCATGGTTTTGAAACTTATCTGATCACCATTTACTTTTTATGTTGACTGTACATGAAACAATTAGATAGATAGATAGATAAACTCTTTATTGTGAATTATTATTATATTATATTGAATTGCTGTCACGGTAATATTGTAATATCATTCTTTTAAAAAATATAAAATTGGATCTTATTGCTAAAAGCTTATAAAAAAATGTTACGGAATCCTATTTACTTGGGTCATGGTTTTGAAACTTATCTGATCACCATTTACTTTTTATGTTGACTGTACATGAAACAATTAGATAGATAGATAGATAAACTCTTTATTGAAACACCACAGAACAAAGAAATCTTAAAAACTAGAACAAAACAGATAAAATTAGGTATGACAAGTATTATTCTTAAGTAACAAGTGTCTTACAAAGACGTCTATTAATTCCCGAGACCACCAATTTCTAGACATCTAAACAAAGGCAATTCCGTCTAATCCTAAGACACACCACCTGTCCTGCAAAAACCAGCTCTTTGTTACCAAGTTATAGCAGTAAAAACCTGGACACCACCGCCATCTGTCGGTGACAATGCGAAGATTTATCGCCTACTTTAGCCTCGAGTAGTCTGTGTGGGGGTTGGTACAATTCATAGGAGGTAGCGGGATATTATAAGGCGGAATAACGGGTGCAAACTTGAGCAACTCTCGCTCCTTATTCCTAATATCAAAAACAACAACGGCCCAAAAACAAAACCATAACACGTTCACTGCTGAAAACACAACTGTTCTGTTTTTTATAAGTTGCCGCGAGTACGGGAAAACACAACTGTTGTGTGAGTGGTACGGGAAAACACAACGGTGTGTGCGGATCCGTAACCGCGGCCAGACAAGAAAATCGGCTCAGCAGTCAAAGTCTTAATTATGTACATCGGTATAACCAACTCAGCATCCACACTTGATTTAAAGTCTGCGACAGACACATTTTTTCTTCTTAGTAACAAGACGAGCTCTTCGTTCACCTGTTGGTATGTTCTACGCCTGCTCATAACAGTTACAGTGCCATCCAGAACGTTACGCTGCATAAACTTGTACGACATTGCACTTTGCATGTCAACTGAGATATTAGTTCTAAAGACTGAATTAAAAGTCCAAGTGAAAGAAACCTATGAAACCATCATGCGTTCTTTTGCCGCAAATCTCCCATGACTTGTGCCATAGTCTTTGAGCTGTCTTCAAGATTAAAATCCCCAGCATGTACCAATGAAGTCTTCTTGTATTAAACGTACATATACGAGTATGTACCACATAAAATATGTTTCTCTCTCACATAAATAAAGTAGACAGGATTTGTGTTACGGTTAAAAGCCTTTTCGTTCAAATTGCAAACTTTGAAAAGGTTAGGTAGTGTTCAAATACGCCTTACTTTATTTAGTGGTTTATTTGACGAATATTTAAGTTTGATTTTGGGTCCATCATCATCATCAGGCCACACTCGTCCACTGCTGGACGTAGGTATCTCCCAATGAACGCCTCTGAGCCCGTTCTTCGGCTTTCCTCATCCAGTCCAATTATACCAATTTTTTGAGGTAACTAAATACAATTACCTATCTCGAGTAGAAACAATCCACCTATATTTAAAAAGTCTTTGATCATGAGTAATTATTAAGGTGGAACGATGACCTTGAGTATTTTAACAATTATTGGAAAGAACTAGCCCAAGATCGAGAGAAGTGCACTAGGGGACACCTTTGCCCAGCACTGGAATATAATAGGTCAAAAAAAAACTGGTAAGTCTCTTCTCCGTCCGCCTGAGGCAGTATCAAACCGTTGCCAGTCATTAATCCGCCAAGCAGTAGTGTGCAAATTTTACTTCGTTTGAGTTCGGTATCCAGTTAAATTACTGGGCATAAATGTTTCTAAAAGGCGACGCAGCATAGTGCAGTGCCTAGCAAGGTTTTGCAATGGAAAGTACTGGGCGGCACTGCAATTGTTATGGGCAGGCATGGTGCATTCCACCCGGCAGACGTGCTTGTCACTGCTCAGTTCTAGTCTTGTTACTCAGTAGGTAACATTAAAAGAAAAACTACGCAAAACGTTGCAATTTTCTTATAGCATACCTACCTACAACACTGCTCCAAGCCGGAATGAATGGCGTAAGAGGAAGGAGGCTTATGTCCTGCAGTGGGTTGAATGAGCTGTCTTTGATGATGTTGACACCTACACGGGGCGCCGGCGTCACGGCTGATCTTGGCCTAATCGCCACAATTTGGGAGCTTTTTTTTTCCACAACCACGTCTTTAAAAAGTATCGTAGTTTGATATTTTGAACTCCACCAGTCTTTCATTAGATATTCTTTGTTCTTTCGTTTATGAGATTTGATTTCTACCACAAATCCAAAAGAATAAACTTGTAATGTAACACAGATAAATTTCTAAAACAATAAGAAAGCTCATATCTCTTGATAGTTCATAAACAATTTAGATCAAACACGTCAAGATTCAATTTCATATTGCCCTTTTTTGTTCTACCTACGCGTCTGTTGAATTGAGATGGTCAAGCGTTCCGAACACATCAACTTAGGATTCCGTAGGTTTCTTCGACTTCGTTTTAAAAGCAGTTTGATAAAATTGGATATAGAAATAAAAGACTGATGATATTTTTTTAATTTTCGGGCTGAGGGACCATGGCTTTCGTAGTTCTTGATTCCCTAGATACAGGGAATCCTATTTAGGGGTCGGAAACTATGTGATCGTGACGCAGTAATTTTTTATTTTATTTTTATACATTTCATGGACTTAGATCGAACCCTGTCTCAAATCCCTGGCAAAAAGTTTAGACTTAAACGACCACCCATTTTTGATTAAGCGAGTTGATAATTAATTGAAGTGTAATATTTAAACATAAATATACTCTAAGAAGTCATTCATCATCATCAGACGGAGGATGTCCACTAACGGTTTGCATCCAGCGGCTTCTCGCAATTCTTACCAACCGGACGAAGATGCGTGCTACGTGACAATAATTGTCATAATGCGGAAAGATACTATTTTATATTTGCCTAGACATAATATATCTCTTATGCATGTCGACAAAAGTATCTCGAGGCTTATAGATGCCATCCTACGATCCATCTTCGTTCTGTGATCGCCACTCTAGATCCTAGGCTATATATCTGCCACTTATCTACTTACGAGTTCTTGCTATTTCTCTACGAAACCCTAAAAATTCAGATACCCTTCAGCAAAACTCAACTCGTCCCAAGAGTCAAAGCAAAATAGATAAACATAACAGAAATTTGTATTTCAAAATATCTTACAGTTTACATCTCAAAGATCGTGAATTCAAATGAAAAATCACGATTCTCCCAGTAACAACGTAAACGAAAACCGTTTGCACGATAGTATTTTGTATTTATTTTGTAAAAATAATTTAATAAATGGACAACGTGATTAAGTAAACGAATGAAATTGTAAGGTAAATGAACGAACAACCATTCCAACTATTTGCTATGCTAACAAACTATTTAATATTCCTATAATATTAGATTGAAATTCAAATACTTTTTGTACAATATTTTTGGTTGAACATGTCATCGTATGTTTTGTTAAAGCTCATGCTCATGCTGATGCTGATGCTCATGCTCATTCTCATGCTCGTGCACTTTTACCGAAAGCCGATAAGAAGATTCAGCTGGGTTGGGCAGCGTTTGGCAAACATCGTCAAGTCTTCTAGTCTTCTATACCACAGTGCCGAAGACAAAATTCTTTAATGCGTGTGTCCAACCACTGACCTACGGAGCCGAAACGTGGAAACTCACGGTGAGACTGGTCCACAAGTTCAAAGTCACTCAGCAAGCTGTGGAGAGAGCTATGCTCGGAGTTTCTCTCAAGGACAGGATCCGTAATAAGGTGATCTGATAGAGAACCAAAGTAACCGACATGGCTCAAAGGATTAGCACGCTGAAGTGACTGTGGGCCGGTCGCATCTCTAGATGAACCGACGACCGATGAGGTAGACGAGTTGTAGAGAAGGTAGAGTGACGATTCGCGGAAAACGGCTGACAAAGATTGGATGAAAAGACCCGAAGATCGGGCTTAGAGGCGTTTACTAGAAGAAACCTACGTCCAGCAGTGGCCGAATATGCGCTGATGATGATGGTGATGCTTTTTTTGCCTTCGCCAGCATCTGACTACGATTTTGCAGTGCTTTCTGAAGAACTCTTTACTAGTTGTAACCATCCGTTTCCACGCGAGCATGAAAGTTCCGTAAGAAGTGGACAGTAAGTAAAATGAGTAGGTTCGTTTTTATGCGTACTGTCGACAGGTATACTGTAGTTTTTATGTCAACTATCCATCCCTTATGCTTACTGTCTACACTTCTGCAGCTATATTGCCACATTTGCTTTAATTCTATTACCAAGATATATAATTCGTATTATTTGCAATTTTTTTTAATTGAAGCGGTGGTAGCTTAGTGGAAGAACGTCCGCCTTCCAATCAAAAGATCGTGAGTTCAAATCCCAATGCGGGCACGTACCAATGTGTTTCTGTAAAACATATGTACGTAATTATCACTCGCTTTTCGGTGAAGGAAAACATCGTGAAGAAATCCACATACCTACCCGAGAATTATTTCGAAGGTAGATATGTAACCACCAATCCAGACTTGGTGGTGGATTATGGCTATTATGATTATGATTATGCCGTGCCCAGCAGTGGGACGTTATGGGTTGATGATGATGATGATGATTTGCAATTACCAATATTCTAATCGTATTTTAGCTATCATCCACAGTGTTTTTGTGTGCGTGAGCTTTATTTATATGTATACGTCACTACTACATCTTAAGTTAAGTGGTCTTCGTGAAATATAATACGGTTTCCTATCTTCTATTTGTACGTCATAATTATTTGTTCCATGCGTGACCTATTAATAAAATGTAAATTTTATTATAACAGAAACACACTTCTACATTTTGTCCAATGAAGATCGTGGGTAACAAAATATTAAACGTCCATTAAAATTACAGTATTTAGAAAGGACACACGTAGAACAGCGGGACCTCCTTTTATAGTTCCTACCATGTTTCTACATTATTAATGTGCGTTTTTAAAGAATTTATGTTTGACATGTGCGCAGGGGTGTACGGCTACCATTAGTGGCGTTTTTGAATAAATAATCTACGCGGTTATAAAGGATAAACATGTGTGAGTGTTAGTAAGATTAGAAATTTAGGAAATTTGTTGCCAGCGTCTTTGTTTCCAAATAACTATAATCTAGAACTTTTCGAGTCGATACTGAAGAGGTAGGTAGCTTGCTCCACCGTCAACCGCGTCGTCATTTACCATCACGTGTGACTGTGGTGAAAAGCTTGCCTATTCGGCAATAAAAAAATAAAGAAACATTAAATCGAATTTGAAACATTTTTATTCAAGTCTACTAAAAAAAAAATATCTCTTTACTGTTTCATTTATATTGGAAAATCGTATGCCAAAAAATCCAAATACTTATTTAAAGCCTTTCCCGTATTTTACAGTTTATTTTATAAAAAAAAACTTCATTTGCAGAAGGACTGTGCACCTCAAAAGCTAGTAAAGGTTGGTGCTCACTGACAAGACATGACGGCGCGGCATGGTACTTTATAAGTGTTTTTATTGAATCCGGCAAAATACGTATGATTGAAATTTTGTATGAAGTTATAAGCACTGTAACAGATTATATATCTGTGATATTATTGCAAGTACGTTCATAAATGTGTAATATGTTTCTGACTCAAGTTTATTAAAACAAAATATTTTAATAATGTCACAAGACCAAACGTTATAACCTTTTTAAATTTTTACCGTAGCGCCAATTGCCGTAACGTCCTGCTAGTGAGTGCCACCCTTAAAATGACGTCACACGACCCGTTAAGTGGACTGGCGCAGCCCGATGTGTTTTTAAGTGGTAACGTCCACTTTTTACCGCCAAACATTAACTGGGCAGAAGTAATAAAACACCGAGAGTAAAGCAAATGCAGTTTTAAATATTTGCTTTGGTGGGGCTAATGGGTTTTAAGAGCGAAACCACAGTCAATCGTAAACTATATATAGATTCTCACGTAGATAAGGCCTATATGCTGATTTAAAATATTCATTAGTTAAGTGGCGAGTTAACTTGCGAAATTAACGAGTTAATTCTTTGAACATCAATTGGACAGAAAAGTGAACGATTTAGTAATGTATGTCGCAAACGATGGTTAGGACTTAACTCGCCAGTTTCACAAGTTAACTCGCTACTTAACTTATGTATGTCTAAATCAGTCCAGTTTAGTGTAAGCACACTAGGTGATTGTTAACCACGACGGCGTGGTAAGTAATGCGTAGTTATCAATTTGAGGTCGGAGAGCTTGGTAACATATTGCTGGAAATCTCAATCTATAGCAATATTGACAGTAATATACTGTCAAAATCAGCAACAGCAACAGACCTAATGCCCAGCAATTTTACTAACATCTACAGCAATATTTGGAACCTGGAGTTAATTGTATACTGCTAACGCCATCTAGTTTATTTTGAGTGAACTAATTATGCCGCGAGTGAAGATTTTTACTCTCACAAAAATTTCTATGATATAATTAATGGCAGAGCGCAATTCAATAATGCTCCAACGATTTTTATATACGATAAATACTCTTCACCAATCCATTGTCCATTCAACGAGGCCAATTTTTTAGCCTTTCACCAATTGAATATAAACTTTAGACCAATAGAGTTAAAGTTGAAAGTTAATTTGTGGTATTTTTAAAATGTAGCCCTTGATTTCAGATAACATGTGTATGGGGTATAGTTATAGGGTCCCTGTACCGATTTTTCATGGTTGATTGATCCCCATCACAAGGTTATTGGAAATTTTTAATAACAACTCGGTTTTGAAGTTCGGGTTGCTCCAAGTAGAGCAAAAAATATAGAGATGTAAAAACATTCTTGTTTTTGCATACTATGTTTCAGTTATTTTTATTAAATCAGTTCCGTCAATTAGTTATTCATACATTTTAATAGGAACTTAACTAGTAGGTCTGTGCAATGTAAAAAACAATAAAACTAAAATCCAGATAATGTCAAGTAGAATACAAAATGTATGTATAGAAATTAAAAGCATTTTTTTTTCTTTTTTTTTTTCTTACATTCATCAGTTTTATTAGGAATCTAACTAGGTAGGTACAATGTCTAAAACTATAAAACCTAAACCAACAATATATCCATCCCCAATAACACAGTGATTTAAATAAAGGCATTGTTGTGGATTTCGGGGAAAAGCCAATATAAGTTTGAATATAAGATAATAATGAAAGATTCACAACTAAAAGAGATAATAAATAACCCTAACTTTGTGTCAAATAAAATGTCAAATAATTAAATTTTATCTAAGAACTAACCTCACGATAAAACTTGGACAAAGTTAAGAAACACTAAAATTTTATAACTCCCAAATTAAGTCGATGTCTAGATGATATTTAAACGACTTTAAACTTTATGTTAAAGTCAAAATTTACTTTCAAATTGGCTATTAGTTTGGGCGGTACACGGTTGACTTTTAAAATATATACGTAACAGATAAAGTGACAACGAATATTTCCATTTAAGGCGAGGCATTTCGACGCAAGGCAAGATATTAGGAGGTGAGGTGTGGGGGGCCGCCCGCGCGACTGACAGCTCGCGTGCTGCAGCGGCGGATCGCCGCGCGCTTTGTTTCTCGCGACGATGACGTAGGAGCTACGCCACAGTATAAAAGATGTCAGTAGCTAAAACCCGGTCAGGATATCTGTGCACTTCGATGGAATGCGGCGCCTCGCTCTCTCTCTCTCGCACTCCCCGGTGCGAGAGAGAGACCGCCGATATGACGTCACGAGGTCAGGTGCACAGATATTGTGACCGGGTTGTACAACTCTTATGACGAAAATGAGCATGTTGAAATTGATGCAGATGTAGGTATAAATTTAGATATTATAGTCTCTGCCCCAACAGGAAAAAGGCCTGAATGTGTCTATGTATGTATGTATTAAATTAGTGTTAAGCTGATTTGGTCATTTCAAGCAGGAATTACCCTATTAAAAGAACATGTCATGATCATGTTTGCGAAATGATAAGCAAAAGTCGGATTGATGTTTTTTGTGTGAATGAGACCAAGCGAAAAGGATGTGACATCACCACGCATGGACCCCAGACAAGCTATTGGTCTGGAGTTTCTGAAAAAAAAAAAGTAAAGGGTGTCAGGGAGTTGGTGTACTGCTTTCCGTAGCACGTGGAAGGATGTAGTCTCTGCCTATCTTAACGAGAGACAAGCGCGACTGAATGTATAGATAATATGTCGTGATATTTTTTTTTATTTCATGTGCGGTCCAACACAATTTTTAGTAATCCAAAGTTTTGGATGGCCCTGAAATTGTCTCGGCCAGGCGTAAAGCATAGGTAATAAATAGAAAGCTAGCGATCTTCGCACAATATCACTCAGTAAACAGGTTAGTTCTTAACGCTTTCACTGCTGAGCCGATTTTATTGTATAGCCACGGGCGCGGCTCTGCACACTCCATAGTGTTTTCCCATACAACAAACACAACAGTTGCGTTTTCCCGCACTCGCGGCAAGTTGTGAAAAACACGACAGTTATGTTTTCAGCACTGAAGGTGTTAATTACGATAATGAATCAGAATGTAGAGTCCCTTTGGAAATATCTGTCGAGACATTGTACATTGAAATGAGTAAATACGTTTATTAGAAAATACGACAACCACAAATTCGGAACTTCAGAGACTTTCCCGTTGAAAACTCTCCTAGTAGAATAAAGCAATTAAATATTTCCGCTTCAAATATTTATAAAGATTTAAAAGTTTTCAAAGACTTTGTTGAGGCGATAGTTACAGACGGTTGCAGTCAGGCTTTGTACGGTGTACCGTTTCTGTGAGTTCGCCTTCTTTGATGCCTTTACAAAATGTTGGTGATGATTTCTGCAATTAAAATTTAAGGTTAACGTCATGGAACTGAAATGATGAGTTTTATTTAATGATAGTTGTTTTTTACTGTGTTATGTTAGTATTTTTTTTATTTGATTGAGTGTTAACACGAGCAAGTTGTTTACCTGATTGTAAGGGCTACGCCTGCCCATAACAGTTACAAAACTTTGCATTGCATAATCTTGCGCGGTACTGCACTGCGCTCGTCACCCTGAGACATCGGCTCTAAAGTCCCATATGCCCAGTCATTTCGCTGGAAATAGTGCCCTTTAAACCGGAACACAGTAATCTTTGCACACTACTGCTTGGCGGATGAATATCTGGCAAAAGTGTGGTATTTCCCCTGGCGGTCTCTTGCAGAAGATTCTCCCACTACACTTATGTTAGTATGGATTATTTGGAGGTTTTAAAGTCCAGGGTGAAGGGGTTTCTAGAGCAACATGTTCCATCGTCAACTGCGTCGTTGCTTACCATCAGGTGAGACTGCTCTCAAATTTTTGCCTATTCGGCAATAAAAAAGCGAACATCGTGACATAAAATAATTTCTTATAACTTCATTTCCAAAAACCTTTGGTATTTTTAATTTACTTCATGTATAAAAATATTTTATTTTCGATTTGTATGAGTAGTTAGAATAAGTTAGTAGCTTTTTGTTCCAATTAAATAGACAACATCAGGCATATAAATGAAAAACCACTTGCAAAGATGAGATTTTACATCATCAAAATTGAAATGGATTTCATATAAAAAAATAACAGAATCTTTATTATTAAAACAATTCTGTCTGTCAAATTAATAAAAATCTCTATTTTCTTACAATAAAGAATTCATATGAATAGTAATAAAAACTGAAGTGTTCAAAAAGAGCGAAAACGAAATAGCAAAAGCAATTTTATCTCGTCAAAATATAAAAAAAAAAACGTTTTAATATTTTAGCAGGCGTCGTGCTCAAAGGGTGAATGTAACGAAATCTTGTTAAAGTTAATGAACAAACTTACCGGGCATCTCGCTTAAATTAGAGTCACTTTGCCACCCTACTGTACAATTTAGAGATGTACCTACATATCCGGCAACTGTCTAGTCCGGACACTATTTAAGCCGGTCACTACTTTGATCAGTGATTCACGCAGCGGTTCTCCTTAACGTGTCCTTTTTGTCACATAATTTAGGGTAGTGTTTTGTTTTGACTGTTCACCGATACTCATGGGATTCAGTTGTAATTTGAAAGCATGAATATGTTTTTATAATATATCCTATATTTTTTACACAACTGTTAGGCACCAACACAATAAGGACCCCTATAAACAACCCTTGATATTATAATGAAACAGCTAATCTCAAGGCACAACGATTGAAACTCGACACGAAGATGGAAGAAGTCCGGTCAAAGCGATCCGGCCAAAATTCGAGCAAACCACTTCCCACCTCTCTATAGTACATGAAAGGAGCACGGAAACTAGTGTAGATATAAATTTATGTCATCTTTTTATTAAGTCTAAGTAGCGGGGTAAGGCTTTGAGGAACAACGAAGTTGTTACGATGTCAATAAATTATTATAATTAGGTATGAGTGTACTTCAAGAGTCCACGGGATGTACATACTATGTTTATATCAAAATACGATAACTAATAGTACAATACAATTACTTTGTGTTTCGATTTGAATGGTATGAAGATAATATATTAACACATTCAGTGCTGAGAACACAATTGTCGTGTTTTTCATAACTTGCCGCGAGCGCGGGAAAACAGCGGTTGTGTTTGTTGTATGGGAAAACACTATGGAGTGTGCAGATACACACGTGGCTGGACAAGCAAATCGGCTCAGCAGCGAAAGTGTTAAATATGCGGTATTTTTTACAGTTCTTTTGGGAAAAGTGGGCCTGTTCTGCAGAAGTCTTCATTAGGAAGTCCACATCTTTATTCTCTAATATTCAGCCGTCAAGCAGAAGTGTAGAAACATGCATTGCGGTTTACAGGGCTCTGTTTTCTATAATAATAGAGACTTAAAATTAAATGCAAAACAAATACCAACCATAAGTATTTGTTCTGAGCCTGAGTGTTTGTAGCACCATGGTACTCGTAGTTCCTGATTCGTCATCAACAACCCATAACGTCCCACTGCTGGGCACGGGTCTCCCATCACTTTCGCGAGGAAGATTAGAAGTAACCTATCTATTTAGGATTATAGGAATTATATTAGGAAATATCCGGACACTCAGATAAGGAGTTTGGATCCTTTGTGTTGTAGGTAGTAAATGCGGAAGCAAAACGGTTCGTGCCTATTTGAGAATGAAATAAAATTGTGTTGTTACGTTCTTGACCCAGCCTCAGGTGTTAAAGGCATAAAAGGTTCCCATTGTAATGTAGTTTATACATACCTTATAGATGGTATACAAGCCCATTCTTTTTGATGGCTGACAGCTTTCACCGAAGTTATATTTTATGTTAAAACTTGTTTCATATTTCTTATTCAAAGTTTCACGTGGAGTACAGAAAAAGTGGAAATTTTATTATAGAGTTGGCAACATTTTGTAGTCCGGGGTTCGGGGTAGCTTAGCATTTTGATGAAGTGGCCTAATATTAAGTTTCTTTTAGGTTGTTTTACGAACAATATAGTCCGTAAATCCCGTAAAAACCTAGATGTTCTAAGTACTACTGACGTGCCTACTTTAAATGATGTTTTTATGTAAAATATATTTCGTTGATTTATTTATTAAAGTTATTGATATAATAATTTAATAATATAATAAAATTACTGCAAGTAGGTGACAGGTCGATATAATCCACTTGGTATTGGTGGAAACTGTCATATAATATCACCATCAACCTATATCGTCCCACTGCTGCGCATGGGTCTCCCCTCACTTTCGTTCGTTAGGCCATTACCCACCACGGAGACCCGGTCCGGATTGATGGATAACACCTACCTCCGAAATAATTCTCGGGTAAGTATGTGGGTTCCCTAACGACGTTTTGCTTGACCGAAAAGTAGGATAATTACGTACATATGCTATTAAATATCGAAATGGAAAAAAATACATCGCGAGCGAAGTTGCAGCTTTTTTATATATTAATTATTATACAATAAATAAACCATGAAATACACAGTGAATAAAAGTTTGAAACACAATTATCACACTTTTAATTTGATACCCATCGCCTCGCACGGATATATGAACATCATATCGTACCTAATTGTAATTTCATACATGAACTGTAATTGTATGTGCTTTTTATTCAAATTACAAAAATAATACAGGCCTCACGAGCCTACGGTGTTTTAAATAACAGTCATAACACTTGTAATATTATGTAATGTAATGGATTAAAATGATAACTACCACGATATGAGAGAAAATTCACGCTTCAAATGCCTATAAGACATACATTGTATTTATTCCCAAAAGTCTTCTTGTTCTAAATAATGTTGCATGAGGCCGAAGACTTTATGTACTCTATAAAATAGGATCCAAGTGCCAGTTTGTGCGCCCTAGGGCCCAGACGTATCTTAACAACTAGTTCAAAATAAACTATAGAACAGAAGTCTGAATAAATTTGTAAAATTGTAATAACAAACTTATGTGCACAATTTACACTATGAACATTATTATGTTCTATTCTGTTCTGCTCTGTTCTGTTCTGTTCTGTTCTGTTCTATTATATTCTGTTTTGTTCTATTACTGCTACCAATCGATAACAACTGGGACCGACAGAAGTACGGAGCAATGCAAATTATGATTACTGCAAGTTTATTCAAAGCCAATGAGAAATCGACTCCAAATGCGCAACTTCGGTTACTTAGATGACACATTTTTCCAGTTATTTTGAGTAAAAAAAAAACTGTTAACAAATTACGAAGTTTTCAAGTAACAATCATAAAAAATAAAACCGAATTATAAACCACCTCCTTTTTTGTATTTGGTTAAAAATAAGCTCCAAATTCCATTGAAAAAGAAAGAAATATCTAAAGGAAAAGATATCAACTATTTCAATCGGATATCTGTAATATTCGTTATCTAAACTTTGTTTTAAATAGTATAATAGTCAGGAACAGCGATGATGAAGTCCCAGAATCGATATGTTTCAGTCGATTGTTTCGATTGTTCAAACAACTCGATGATTTCCTCACGCAGTCCAATTTAAAATGAATCCGAGTTACTTTTAAACTTCCGAAAGGAAATGATCGCGGTAGATGCTACAAACTGTGATTCCTTCTCAACTCAGAGTTAGAGAGAGCGAGTGAAGAAGGCAGCAGCGGTAAGTCAGTCGACTAGGAACTATTGAATTACATCTCAACCTATACCCAACAGTGAGTCGACACGGGTGAGATGATGATGTCGATGACAAACATCTCGATGGTTTGGTCTGGGAGCGAGATGTTTATATCATCATCATCATCAACCCATAACGTCCCACTGCTGGGCACGGGTCTCTCCTCACTTTCGTGAGGAGGGTAAGGCCATAATCCACCACGAGGGCCCAGTCCGGATTGGTGGATCACATACCTACCTCCGAAATAATTCTCGGGTAGGTATGTGGGTCCTCACGATGTTTTCCTTCACCGAAAAGCGAGTGATAATTACGTACATATGTTTTACAGAAACACATTGGTACGTGCCTGCACTGGGATTTGAACTCACGACCTTCTGATTGGAAGGCGGACGTTCTCCCACTAGGCTACCACCGCTTACTTACAGATGTTTGGTGTTTGATGAGATGTTTATATATTCGATGGCTAATTTGCACCCAATTCGATTCTATGACTTACTCTTCTATCGTTAGGTAAGAGTCAGGGCGAAGTCGTTCGGTTCCACTTTATTCTACGCTCCGGGTGGCTCCGGTAATGGGGTCCCGCTTTTCGACCTCCTAAAGCCTTTAACCTTAACAAGGCAATACCCCGATTGATAGAAAAAGACGGAAGAAAGGGTAAAACGGAAACGGAACGGAGCTAGGATTAATTATATTGATTGGTAGCTTACTTCTGGAAATATTATAGGTATTCAGGAGGATCCTTTCTCTGCAACCCCAACCACCGGTATCTTGGACTCTGATCCGCTTCTGTTGGTACCTTAGGCCTTAAGTTTTTTTTTTAGATTATTTTCAATAATTAATAAAAAAAAAAAATTTTTTTTTATATTTGTAAGGTTAGGTTTAGTTTGTTTTAGATTTCCGTTTTTTTATATACATATTTTTAATAAAATATATTTATCATATTATTTTATTTACTTACCTTTTTTTTGGAAACTTTGTGAACACTAACGATAAGGTAAAATAAACATATTTATTTTTAACTTAAAATAAAATATAAAACCAACAAAGTAAACTATGGCAACCTTATTTTCCCGTTCCCCTAACTTATCTTGTCGTGCAACAACACCCAACATCGGGTCTAATCAGGGCACCCTGGCTGAGTCCCGGAAAACCCGCAAGGTTTCCAACCTAACACTTGTAAATAATTCCCCAGCGGATTCCTTTACTTCATACATTATAAATGTTCTGTTATTTACGTCCTGCAGTGTACCACAAAATGAGCAAAGTGAAGGAGACAGTTGCTAAGGTCGAAAAAAGAGCTGTAACTTTGAATAATTATATATACGTTTATTTATTAAAACATAAACATAAAGCCTAGCACCCGACTACAAATCTTTTAACATGAAAATGACGTACGTATTTTAGGGCTGGCTTAAGGTTAAGGTTTGTAACGTCAATCACACACACAAATTTGGGTGCACAAGGTATAATAGACACGAAAAAGTTAGCATCGAACCAAAAGACAAGACAAAATTACAATAAAGAGGAATAATTAAAACAAACTTAACAGTCGAACTCTCGAATGCTAGCAAAAAAGCTTATGTCTCCTGCACTATACCATAATACAGGTAAAGTTTCCAATAACGCCATCTAGTTCATTTCGGTGGTACTAACATATATAATTAGAATAATTTTTCGTCCATTGATTATATCGGACATGTTTCTTCTAACAGAAATTAATAGTATTAATAATAAAAAATCATAAATTATAGTAATAATAAATAACATACGTAATTCTTAGTTATGACGATAAAAATAGTTTAAGAACGCCCTTATATAATATTGGTAACCCATGCCTGAAGACATTGACTGAAAGAGATCGCTTTTAACGATAAGTCCGCCAATGTAGCGCTTGGGTACTTTGTAAACTGTTAGGCAATACATGATTTTTTGTCCACTGAAAATATACTGTTCTGCAAACCCTCATATCTGACCTACATATACACAAATGCTGGTGCCTGTGTGTGTAACTCAGATCCATCCTCGCAACTCAAAGCTCGACTGCTGTTCACCAGAACACATCACTGGTTTTATTTTTCGAAACGTTGCAGAGAAAGAAAAATGAAGCAAGTTTCAGCATAAATAAAACTTTTACCTTGAGACTGGTCGTGATGACGCGAAAACATTTCCGTGCATTCCTCATAAGAGCTGTTTTTGTGGCGTTTAGAAAAAAAAAAACTTTTACGACTGTTGTTTAAGAACCTTTTGTTTTGTTTGTGAAGTTTCCTTTTTTCAGGAAGTCTGAGAAACAACGGCGCTTGAGTTTGTTTTCATTTCTAACCGACTTTAAAAACAATGGGGCTTTTAAATTGGGTAACTAATTTGTTTCTTTTTTAATTAAATTTGAAAAATACCCGTTAATGATGTAAAATTATGTCAATACTTATTTAAATTAAGATTATGTATAACCCATGCTCTTGGTAACTAATTTAGATGGCACAATAATCTAATATGAATCTTATTCTTCAGTATTTTTAATTCAGTACATATTTTCAACATATTAAATAATTATATTAAGTATAGGTTTTTTTGTATTTTTTTTCTTTATTTATTATTTTACTAGCTGCGCCCCGCGGTTTCACCTGCATATTTCCCGTTCCCATAAACAAACATTCACATAAACCTTACATATTTCCATACAAACTTTCATCCCTTTACGACCCTTTTTTGCCTTTTTGTATTAATCCAGGTTATAAACTATCTGTGGTCCAAATTTCATTTAAATTCGTTCAGTAGTTTTAACGTGAAAGAGGAATAAACATGTACATCCATACTCACAAACTTTCGCAATTATAATATTTGTAGGATTTTATATCTTTTTATGCTTTTTTTATTTATGTCATTTAGAAGCTAACGGCAAAAGTGCCTAATGATAACTAATAATAAACTAAAACAAAGTACAACTCACTACATACTTAAGTTTGACAAACTTCAAACCTTTACAGGCAGCACAATCCTGGCATGCTGACGGATCGCCTTTTGCATTGTTTGTTAGGTGCCAAACCAATGAATTTTTTATTCCTCGTCTCAAACAATCCGAATCCGAAACACACTAAAATCTAAAAAAAACCGCCGACAAGTTCTGCAAGAAGTTTGACCTCACAGCCACTAATTTAAAACTTTCTTCATTAGAAATTTCACTGTGAAATTCCACTAGGTCGTCTTAATTTCGTTTCTTTTTAATTTTCACAAAGCAAAATGCATAAAAGTTTTTGTCTTTCGGCAACTTGAAAGTGTTAAATTACGTGAAATTACGTCTTGTTTTCAGTTAGTCCGTTCTCTTTATTACAATTCTAAAAACTATGCAAATAAGCATTCAGAGTAATAGTACCTACTAATTAGTACTAATGTCAGTAATGAATATTCACGCCATAGGTTACAAGGTTACTGACCTCTCCTAAAATCAAAATGGCCTTGCGTCTTCTGTTTTCAGTTTTTTTTTTTATTTACTCGAACATCATCTACAAGACCTATTCTAGATATGTAATTTCTGATTAACCTTGAAACTCAAAAAGTTTATAAGATAGACTTCATCGTCAAAAGAGTTTTTATCCAGAATGTGTACTTCGCAAAATGAGGACTTGAAGCCAAAAGTGTAATACGCAATAAATGCACTTCACACTACGTGCGATTTTCAGAAAGGGCACTTTTCAAAATGAGCACTTAGCAAAGTTACCTTGACAGTTTCAATTATAATCACTTTGCTTTGCATACTCCGCATTCAAAATCCATTTTCTTTAAAACTAGCTCGCAACAAACGGATGAACACGAAACAAAGTCAATAAAGATTCCTTAAAGCAGTTTTCGTCTCTTTAATTAAGGAGGAGAAACTTTGGGAGTAGCGTGTGTCAACAAAGTTGCGGAATCCACTTCAGCAGACTAACTTTGACTGGAATAAGGTTTCGGGTACTCTGTGTTTTCACTAATGTGTGGCGACAAGACTGCTTCGGTCTATTTCCTTTCTAGCATTATCATTTTATCATCATTATCATCTTCATTAACCCATATCGTCCCGCTGCTGAGCACGAGTCTCCCCTCACTTTCGTGAAGAGGATTAGGCCATAACCCACCTCTGAGGCCGGATCCGGATTGGTGGATCATACACCTACCTCCAAAATAAGCTAGTAATAGTAGTATGTTAATTCACGAGTAAATGAATCTCGAAATCTTAAAATTACACAACCTTATCAAATTAGTTAAGGGGTACACAGACTTGCGACAAGTTAGCTAGATCGCAAGACGCTCTCAATTAAGGAGCGCGAGATGTGACAGTTTTGCAACACAAATAAGAGCGAAGCTTTCTGTGCACTCCCCAGTTACGGCTACAGTTTATGAATGAGCTACTGAAGCTTTGATACCAAGTGCCAGACTGAAGTTACGATACTTACTTTTGAAGATTCCGTTTTTAATTGCTAGATGGATACGGTCTGTTTGACATAATTAAACAAAATTAATCTTTCCGACATGACGTTCTAAAGTTTATCTTTACGTCTTGTTAATAAACGTATATTTTCTTGAAATTGTGCTATTTATTTCAGAGTTAGATCAAATAATTATTACAACGGTGAGTCAAAGTTTTAGACTAATCCGTGATAGCTTCACTAAGGTTTTTGCAAGTATTTTTTTTCTTAAAACCAATCCCTAGAATCCGTTATTCAAATCGGCGTGGTACGAACGATTGCAGGCGAAAACGTGTAACTTCATAAAGTCGACCGCATCGGGCGTATGATTGGCAATTCCGTACCGCTGCGACCACCTGACGCTCGGTCGCGGACCATTTGTCGCGCGTGTATAACTAGCCTTATTGCGGAACCTTCGGAGAAATTCTTTATTTTTCTACCTCCGCATGGCGTTGACCCGTGCCTATGATATTTTTTTTAGTATTTTACAAGCTTTTAAGGATATTTTCTTAAGTCAGATCTTGAAGGTCAATTATGTCCCAATTTTTCAATCTCATCGGGTCACTAAATGGCCGATTTCACCGATTCTTAAGGGTGACGCACTATGCGGTTAGCCGGATGGTCGGCCTGGTGGTTGCTGTATATACTTACTACACGGATAGTTTATGCCTGCCTTGCAACCGTATCTTGCGGACAGCCGGACAGCGAGCGGTCCATAACGTGGCTTAGCCACTTAGTGCACTCGTGGCCTAAGAGTCATTTTAGTAAAATTTTATAACCTGGTGAAATTCCCCTATTGATCTTCAATTCCTTTTAACAATTGAGTTAAAATTTAGCACGCCTGTTAAGTTTAGATGACAACACAATACTGTGGTGACCGCCCACTGACGATAGACGGACGGTAGACAACGGAACTTCTCACTGACTAACAGTTTCGTCAGCTTGCAATAGCACTAGCTAAAACTGAAACACGTTAAGTACCTAAGCATTAGCTTTTATGCCCTTCAGTGTCACACTAAACGATCTTATCTAATAATCTTATTCATCTAACTGCCAAAGCGGCCTTGACTTCATTTACAGGGTGTTACTTCGGCAATCTATCCTAAAATGTAACGCGTCACGATCACATACATAGATATTGACCTCTAAATAGGGTTCCCTGTATCTAGAGAACCAGAAACTACGATGACCATGGTCTTACACACTCCCAGAGCAAATGCTAACTAATATCTATACTAATATATAAAGCTGAAGAGTTTTTTTGTTTGAACGCTAGGATCTCAAGAACTACTGGTCCGAATTGAACAATTCTTTTTGTGTTGAATAGTCCATTTATCGAGGAAGGCTATAGGCTATATAACATCACGCTACAATTAATAGGAGCGGAGCATCAATGAAGAATATGGCAAAAACGGGGAAATATATTGCTTTTAAGAGAGTTATTGCGGCAAAACTAAAATTATGCGGGTGAAACCGCAGGGCTCAGCTAGTTATAAATATGCGCGTGAATTTGTTTGTTTGTTACGCTTTCATGCCTAAACCACAAAATCGATTATAAAAATTCTATTACCGATGAAAAACTACATTGTCATCAATTAACATAGGCTATATTTTATCTCCATATTCACACGGAAACAGGAACTACGCGTGTCAAACCGCGGGGCGCAACTATTATTTAATAGAGGTTCTATTTGTAAAATGAAGTAGACACGCGGCTTCGCACCGTACGTTAAGTCGATGAGCCGATCGCAAAGCGTGGGGTATCGGATTTGATTCCCACACTGGGCAAATTATTTGAGTCAACTATAAGTGTCTATACGACAATGGCCTTTTTAGTTCCTGATTTTCTAGATATAAGGAATCTAAGATCTATGCATGTGACCGTAAATATTTATAAAGATCATATATTTGATATAATATTATTTCACATAATAAGACTTCTTTAAGAATTATTTCGGAGGTAGGTATGTTATCCACCAATCCGGACTGGGCCCCCGTGGTGGATCATGGCCTTACCCTCCTCACGAAAGTGAGGAGAGACCCGTGCCCAGCAGTGGGACGTTATGGGTTGATGATGATGATGATGAAGACTTCTTTTCTTCTTCTGGGACTATTATCGCAGCTTAATAAACTTTGCACTGTGCTTTTATTATAACTATTTCTTTATTATTAATGCCCGGCGTTACTTACATAAACTCACAAGAACTACGAGGGCCGTGGTTCCAGTACCCAGAGATTTTTTTACGGTTTTTTGTTGTTTTGTCATAATAACGCAATTGCACAAAAATAATTGAAAACACATTTTAATTCATCGTCAACCTTTTTGTATCAATCCCAAAATTCAAATTTTAATTCCAAAATACGCGTGTCACTTTCCTCAACACCCTGTATAGCCTAAAGGCGCGTTATCCATCATCGCAAAAGTCGCGGTCGCGTCCTATCTCGCCGCCGTCAACTCTGTGAAATATGATGCGAAATATTAACAGTGGACACCAACCTTGGTAACAGATGCTCGAGATATTAATCACGATGCAAATGCTTTGGAAACACACGCTTGTATATAGGTATTTAAAAGTATGAGCTGAGCCTCGTGGCTTCATCCGCTTTAGAGCACTGGTATGGTTTATGGAGTTTCCTTTTCCTGTGCGAGGTTTAGGCATGAATCATCACTTGAAAGGGAAATTTCCTTTGTCAAACTCAAAGTATAATCAGTTAATCATTAGTTTAGTTGAATATATTTAATACATTTTTATTTTTTTCTATGGATCTAAAACAGCATTATTTTTGTCTACTTGCTATAATAAATTGGAGTTTAAGTTTTGAGTTCTTTAGAACTTGGCTTTGATCATGAGATATAATGTATATCGTTTATATAAGCTATCAGATAAAATATAAAATAAAATCTAAATATATTATTACAATACATCCAAACGATTTTTTTTTATTATAATTATTAATTATTTATTATTATTATTCTTTTGTACTGTGTTTATTTTTGTTTCTGGTGTACAATAAAGAGTTTTTCTATTCTATTCTATTCTATAATATAGCTTGTAAAACTGACCCACCTATCATGACCTTGTTAAATGCTCTACATTCATAGGCATATCAAAGTATTTCGGATAAATGTTACATATAAGCCTGGTGTCAAAACGATACAGTAGGCGTTCCGAAAACACAGTAGGCGTTCCGGAACTTAACACGTCTAATGTTTGTATCAGAAGAAGTTAACGACGAAGTGGCACCGAACTTTGCGATAGGCTTGTCCGTTTAAGTTGGGATGGTATTACGTATGATAGATATTAGAATTAAACCAAAAAAATACTTGGACGAATATTATAAGTTTTTGATATTTTCCAGGCCAGCTTTTATAAAATACGTATTTGGTACGTACTAAAAAGAGTGTAAATTCATCATTATAGCTCACTTCCACAATTTCTTTTTATTTGACTGTGAGACGAAACGAGCAAAGCTGAGACATTGGCTCTAAAGACTCATATGCCCAGTAATTTAACTGGAAACAGTGCCTTTTGAACCTGAACATAGTAAGTATATTGTATTGTGATCGATTAGCTTTTTTTTGCATTCAGCCTGTGTCAACGAGGCGTATAAACTTTTTGGTTTAAAAATATTAAACTGTAATAAACCATTATTCCGTGTATATTTTGTATACAGAATTATTTCGATGTTTCATTACTAATTATAATGCCACATCTCAATTTTTTTCTTACCAACAATTCCTATCGTCACACGGAATTCGTCCGTTGAGTAACATTCGTTAGTAAGACACAACTGAAAGCTTTTAATTCAGTTAAAGCGGGAGCTGTGACAGCTCCACCCGCGGTGCTGCAGCGGAGTGTGTTTGTTAACTTGATAAAGCCGACATTAGTTGACATAGGACTGTTGGGTTCGTTCCTTTGGGTCACGAACTAGGCGCTACCACGCGAGCACAGCAAAGAACGGACTGTTTATTAAGACCATTACTGTTGCGTAAGCTTTTCTATCATTTGAAAATATCTTCAAAAATTTTAGCATTCTGTATGTTCTTCAATTTACAAAAAAAAACTTTACTCATAATTGGTTTACTGTGTATTAATGTCAAGTAATAATTCTTGTATTAGTGACCACACGGTTACTTCAAACCTTATATATTTTTAAACCTTCCACCCTCCACCCTGTATTTAATACACTTACTACGTGAAGAAAACCATACACCCTCACCCTGAGGCATTCGTTAGGCGAAGAATTGCATTGGATGCACACGTGTTGTCCCCCAGGACGTTTGTTTTCTGCTTTCTCGGATATTTTACTCTCGGAACTTACTATAATAAAAAACTTTACAAAGATTACTTCTTTTAATATCAAAATCTATTATTAAGTGATAATTTTTTGGATTTTAAGCGATATTGAACCGCATTATTACTATCAAATTGGCGATGTCAGTTTTTTTATTTTTTTGATGTAAAACTTCTTTACGCACGCTTGATTTGGAGAGTAAGCTGGTGAATGCGTCACGAGAGCGTTACGAAAAGTGTGATCGATGAAGTTGAGAGGGAGATATAAGTTAGTGAAAATAGAAAGAGCGCGAGGTGCGAGCACACATTTTCTTTTTCTCTTTCCCTCATAACGAAGCTTTATGTCAGTAGTATGGTCTAAATCACACCTTTTTTTTTAATGCACTGATCAAACAGCTATTCTACCAGTCCACCACAGAATATAGATAAATATAAATAAAAAGTACAATAGAAAAGTATACAAAAAAGTATTGGAATCGGCAACTTTGAATTTGGTATGATATTACTATAGTTAAAAACTTTCAAGGATTAAAAGTCAATGCAAAATACAATAGTTAGGTACACAATATAATTAGTAGTTTCGGGCCAAAACTAAGCCTAAAATCACTCCAAAACTACTGTCAAACTAGCTTTAGTTTCCTGAAATCGAATTTCAAATTTCGACTAGCCAGTCCCAATACGCACATTTAACTATCCACTAGGCACTACTAGGTGTCAGATCTCCTAATATTTACTGCTGTGTTAGTTATCTGTACAACTATTCTATGTAAGCTCACTATTTCACGTCCTCGGGTTAGATCATAAAGTTTTTGCCGTGTCATTGGGCATTCCTAATTTTCGAACGGATGCGGTCCAAGTTGAAATTGTAGGCGAATTGATATAATCAATGACGATTTTTCTTAGGCAGGATTATAGCTATAAACTTCTCATTCTTCAAATAATTTCCCTCAATTTTTTTTTTTATAAACTGCGTCGGACATGGAAAATGCTCTTGGGATGATTTAACAAAAAAATAATTTGGATATGATAGTGAAAGTTCACAATGAAAAATACTATCTAGAGCTATGCTTCAGAAATGCAGCTAAGCAAGGACTAAGGCATACGGTCATTATTAACGTCCGTAACGAAAACCGTGCGGACGTAGACAGTGCGTAGCTAAATGCACGCAAGGTTTTCATAGCTACAGCTATGGAAGTTCGTGCAGTTGCACGGTGCACTGTCTACGTCCGCACGGTTTTCGTAGCGACAGCTACGTACGCCCGACGTTGGTACTAGCTGTCATAAAAACACCAAAACGGCCAAAGTAGGAACCTTTAGGTCGGTAAAGCTGTCATAAAGATAAATAAATAACGCGTCACGATCACATACATTGATCCTGCCCCCTAACTAGGATACCCTTTATCTAGGGAATCACCCACTGCGCCACGGAGGCCATCGAAGATCGACGTAACTAGGATCTCATGAGTTCAATTCTACGTTATTTTCAATAGCTTTTACCTTAGCCCATCATAGAATCCGTTCACGTGAGTCATAACTCAGTGTTCCGAACGATTAACCGAACTCAAATGTACTGAGAGGGAGTTAATGAAGTACGTGCGATATTTGCCACGTTAGCTCAGAGTTGGGGCTGATTGAGCCATTGACGATAGTGAGGTGACTGAAGCTAAGGTTTCAGCACTAATTACTAGATTGTGTTAATCAAGGGATTAGTTTGGAGTAGGTTTTGTCATAGTAGAAATAGAAGAGTATGTTATCTTTATCGAACGGCATCAAAAGACCAAGTTTTTTTTATCACGTTGACTGCTGAATCTGCCTTTACATTTGCGCACCGTTACGGGCCGTGTGTGTTTTCCAGCAATGGTGTGCCGTCTGTCTGAGCCGCACTGTAGTAGCACCGCGTTAAACACACACGTCTGTGTTTCGCCGCATAGTCGGCATGTATGCTGCGCTAACACAACAGGTGTGTTTTCCCGCATCCGCTTAAAGTTATAAAAAACACAACGTCTGTGTGTTCAGCAGTGAACGTGTTAAACACCTATATTTTCAAGGGAGGAATACTTGTCCAAAGGTTCAGGTGCAGAAAGACCTAACCATAACATAGCAGGCAAGAGAGTGATTCCATTAACGGAACAATCATGGAGCAAATGAATCGTTCAATTCGTTTGAAAGCGGAAGTCGGGACGTCTTCTATTTCCGGTTCTTGTTCTGTTCAGCGGCCATTTTAATGGGTTTAGGACGTAAGACTTCGTCTCGGTTGTTTTTTTACCTGGTTCATAATGACAAAAATGATGTTGTACTTACTTTTTTTTTTACGCGTCACGGTCACGTAACATAGATCCTGCCCTTAACTAGGATTATCGTATCTACGTAAAAAAAATATCCCGTAAAAATTGACAGTTCATTTGATAATAGCTAACCCGGGTGAAACCACAGGCGCTGCTATCCACTAAAGCCCATAACTGCTAATTCACAGTCTAATTTACACGCCTTTAAATAAGGGTGTGAATAGCGGTGCGTTAAAAATCCATTGCCGTCCCACACCGAGCAAAAAACTAAATATCACATTCTGACACTAACTGATGACCTAAAGCCATTCCTCGCGGCCTCCAGCCTCATCCATCAGCTGTCTCCGAACTAGTCGACAATAAAGTTGTTCCACACAATAACAGTAGGCCACTGATATGGCCGAACGAGGATTTATGCCAAGTGATTTTTAACCCTTCACCGCCGGTGACTAGGTGGGATAGTGTTGCTAGGTGGGAAAATCCGATCTACCAAGTGTGAAAGAAATGTGATCAGTTAATGGCCACACTGAGGGTGGACTCTATTCCTATTTTAATTATTAATATTAAATACTGACAGGGCCTGGTGGTTTTAGCCGTACTAACTGAAAGCGGTGGTAGCCTAGTGGGAGAACGTCCGCTTTCTAATCAAAAGGTCGTGAGTTCAAATTGCAATAAAGGCACATATCAATGTGTTTATTGTAATATAATTATGCACGTAATTATCACACGCTTTTAGGTGAAGGAAAACATCGTGAGGAAACTCATATTAGGTATATGGGTTTCCATATTAGGTATGTTTTTTTTGGATAAAAACTGTAAGTTCGTAATTATAACTCGCTATTCAGCGAAGGAAACATCGTGAGAAAACCCGAGAATTATTTCGGAGGTAGGTATGTTATCCACCAATCCGGACCGGGTTCCGTGGTGGATAATGGCCTAACCCTCCTCACAAAAGTGAGGGGAGACCAGTGCTCAGCAGTGGGACGTTATGGGTTGATGATGATGATGATGATGTTCTAGTCCAAGACCTAAAGTTTATCTTTAAGTACAAAATTTCATCATAATCCATTGAGCATGAAGAGAAAACAAACATACAAACACCAGCACCACCCAGAACACTGCATTGCATAATCCTACGCGGCACTGCACTGCGCTCGTCACCCTGAGACATCGGCTCTAAAGTCTCATATGTCCAGTAATTTCGCTGTTTGTAATATATATGTAGTTTTTTAGTTTTAGATCATTTCACTTACAAGAGCCCTGCTCACAGGTAAAGGCCTGCATCAACGCTACCACCCAATAATACGAGATGAAAACATTATAATTTTGAACGCAGTCAAATTTATATTTCCCCAAAAACAGGGAATTTTTAATAGATCAGTCCTAGCAACACCAGTTAAAGCAAACGGGTGATATATGTCCCGTTTCTGCTAAATTTGTGCGTTGCTCGTCAGTTTTTATCGTGCTTGTTTGAATGGCGTTATCGAGG
This sequence comes from Campaea margaritaria, assembly GCA_912999815.1. Taxonomy (NCBI): domain Eukaryota; kingdom Metazoa; phylum Arthropoda; class Insecta; order Lepidoptera; family Geometridae; genus Campaea; species Campaea margaritaria. The sequence continues at coordinate 12,362,905 of OU538790.1, forward strand.
GTGGTTCGTGGTTGACGGATGGGGGGGGGGGGGGGGGGGGGGGGGGGGGGTTGCGTGGCTTGATGTGGTTTGTTCAAAAAGCCGCGGGCAAAGTGTCTAACTGTAATGTAGATAGGAACTTTCCTTGGATTGCCTTCCATCATGTTTACATTAAATGGTCTTCCATCTCAAAATGAGTAATGAAGTAGAAGGTACGTAAAAGTTGTCTTAAGATACGATTGTTTATGTTATAACTCTGCAAGTGTCACGCGTTCAGATTAAAAAAGTATAACACAGAGTTTCATATCATAATATGACGTTATATAATGTGTGTGTGTGTGTGTGTGTTTAATAAAATATGTATGTTAGTATGTAAGGTATATCTGATATGGTTTTTAGAATAATATTTTAGTTGTGATTACATTATTTTTCTTAGATAAGTATCCGAAATAAACAAAATCTTTTTTTTTTTATTTATATACTTAATACGATACGGGACGGGATATTTATATTAATTTAATTTAATGAGTAACGAAATGACCTTGTCGTTTACCTGATAGTAAGGGCTATGCCTGCCCATAACAGCTACAGCGCCGCCCAGAACTTTGCATTGCATAATCTTGCGCGGCACTGCACTGCGCTAGCCACCCTGAGACGTCGGCTCTAAAGTTTCATATGCCCGTAATTTCGCTGGAAACAGTGCCCTTCACAACTGCAAAATTACTGCAACAGTAATGTTTACACACTACTGCTTGGCTGATAAATATCTAGCAATGGTGTGGTATTTCGTCTCTCTTCTGTGTCGTCTCTGGCAGTAGAGGCCATCCACTACCAAATCTCTCCGAATAATTCGACACAACACAAAAAAAAAAACCAGACCATTACGAGATTGCCAGTTCATAACTAAAAAATACCCCAAAAAAACTTCTAATAGTTTTATCTACACGCACAGTTGGTAACATGGTCGGCTATAAACTTGTCGTATTTATTCGCCCCTGGGGGGTGATATCAACCCCCGAACTTGAGTGACGTCATACGAAGCGAGTTGCGTTTTACTGCTGGTTGTAAAGTGAGTCATTGGGAATTCACTTTTTAGGTCAAAATTACTGGAGCCGTAAAATATTTTTTGAGGAGTTTTCGGTGACTCGTGGGGCCGTGATGTAAGAATATTATGAGTGGCTTGGTTTACGAGGGAGATGGAAAAATAAGTTTTCTTTAGTAAAAAATTAAATATTCCAGGTAGGCTTTTAAAAAATACGTATTCCATTGAGCCCAAACTCCATCAATATAGTGTTACTGAGAATTCTGTCCTATCTCTCGATCATCAGCTATCAACAACTTGTTGTCACAATAATATGTATTTTTTAGTCAGATTCTATACATACCTAACAATGAAAATCTGATTTCAATCGCTTTAGTAATTTAATTTTACATGCTGTGAAATCTCAGAATAAGGACAAGTCATAGAAGGAAAGTTAAAGGCGATCACAGCTCTCTTATTCACATTTAGTAATACAGCGTACACACGAGTGAGTGAAACAGAAAACTTCCCATAGTTTTCAATATTTAAAGTATAGTGCACAAAGTAGATTAGTCAGGTTGTCTTTGGGGAGTCTATTTGCTACTGATGTCACAGCTTTAATGAATAAATTAACTGGTTAGCACAATAAGTGAATAACTTCTGAGAAGCGCCAATTTAATGTGGATTCTATCTACTTAAGTAAAACTTCCTTGTAATAGACTGATTTTGAACACAATATGATTTTGAACATAATATAAACAGAGAGTCCCAAAATAATTAACCTTATTTCCTGATGTTTTACTGCCTATCTATAACCTTGTTTTTATGTGAATTTTACATCTAAACTTCTGCCATGAATTTTTAACTTCATTAAATGCAAACGTCCTAAAAGCCCTCTAAAGACACAAAAGGCCAACTTTTAATTCTATCAACCTAACCTACATTTCCGCCATTAAAAGTTTACAAACGAAATAAAAATAACTGGGGGACTTCCAAGAGACTTCCATAGAGATCTTGAAAGGAAACATGTTTCCGAACGCATTTTTAATTCGAGAGCCATCCATTTTCGTAAATCGAAGTCGTCATCAATTAAATTACTCGCTCCATTGTAACGTTTCTAAACTTGAGTTTCATTACCAACATACTGAAAACTCGGCCCAATCCAAATTCAACTTTAAATGTTACAGGAGAAAGTTTTACTCAACTGAATGGTGTAAGTAGGAATAGGGGAAGAGAGGCAATGTTGGCACAGCACGAAAATTCAGGGGAGCCTTGCGAGGGTTCGTTTTATGGTGTCTCCGGGGAGTAGTGGCGGATGCAACCGTGTCTGCATTTTGAGCGTCTGTGTTTGTTTTCTTATGGAAAGGGGATCGACAGTTTGTTTTGACCGGGGAATTACTTATTGTGCTATACTGAATGTTATGACGGTGTAATATGGATAGTTTATTCGGCTGGAGACCTACGAGCCGAAGTGAGAAGACTGGACTTGAAAGATCATGAATTGAGTTTTTTTTTTTACTGAGAAAAAAGATGAGCAAGTATTTCGCCTAATGGCAAGTGCCACAGTGCCACCCAGAACCTTGCATTGCACAATCCTGCGCGGCACGGCACTGTTCTCGTCACCCTGAGACAACGGCCAGCAGTAATCAATAATCGACAGTAATCATGTTTTCTATCTATGAACAATGAACATTACTCCACACCATATGTAATAATAACTAAATAACAAAACGTCCCAAAATGCCGTCGCGGCAGACTTAGGAAGAGGTGACAGGGAGAACTTTAACAAAACTGGTAAAATTTTGCACTGTCTGGAAATCACGTTGGGTGGAATTGATCCAACAATGGCTTGTTTTGTATATTATGATAATTATTACGATGATCTTGTTTATCACAGGTTAATCGTAATCACAAAACAAGCGCCAAATAGCAGGAGACATCGGAGCAGTGATAGCGCAAGGCAGCCAAATTTACTTTTACTTACCAACATTTGAAGTAATTGACTATCATTGAAGTAAAGTTCATGTCGACTGTTGCTAAAATTGTTGCTATCACGTCATCGTCCAAGTATTAGCGACTTATTTTTTTTTACAAATCAATTTACAATAGCCCACCATATTTAATCCCATTCCCATTAGGCTGACAGAAGTGACAGATCGCCAAACAACTGTCAATTGTCTAATCCCTAAGGTGACGGATTTAGCGGCATTCGACATTTCCTTCGTCCACTCCATTTGGAAAAGAAAGGGGATGTATTGATGACTCTCTTAAAACTATAAAAAGGGTGCTTTTGACATCAAGGGTTTCTTTTTTGCACCGAGGGTTGCAACGCAGGACAGTAAGGGATCAACGCATGTACACAGTGTCTTGATAGCAGTGAATCATTTACCACACGGTGGCCAGACTTCCAAAACTTTAAATAGCACATGCGAGGAAACTAAACACATTTTATATAATATAATATATGTAAGAGAGACGAAACGAAAAAGATAACTCTCATAAGCGATAACTATATTTTCCAGCGTACGAAACAAAACTCGAAACAAAAACTATTTTTCACTCAATGACATTTGACATTATAAAAAAGAAAAGAAACTAAATTTGAATAATTATACAAAAAAGGTCTGTCGCCCACAATATATAAAAAAAAAAAAACTCAAGAAGCCCCACATTAATGACATCTGAATATTCTATCATAGTTCATAGTTAGTACGACAGTACCATGTCATCTAAATATTCTATAATAGTGTGATTCACATGAAAGATAAGCTTGAGGAAATATGCGAGAGGATGAGTAAAGGACGGATCGATGTTCTTCATCTAAATCCGTTCAGTAGTTTTCGCGTGAAAGAGTAACAAACATCCATGGATCCATCCGTCCATCATCATAAACTTTCTCATTTATAATATTGGTAGGATTAATCGTGTTTGGTCCGGGGTCATCAATCTTTACATTTTTAGCTAAGATCGAGGCACTTTAGGGGGTTACCAATGAATATAATAATCCAGTTATAGGTAGGTCTGAAATTAAAAATGATTAACGACACCTAAAATGAAATAACTACCATGCAAGCATGCACTCATAAATCGGTATAACATAGGCGGATATTCCCCAAAAATGCCCGGAGGAGAGTGGGGAAACATGGAATGTAAATTGGTTAAAATTGCTCTGCTAGGATTTATGGATTTTCTGGGATATGATAAATGGCTTCGTTGGATAGACTCTGATATGTGGAGGGTGTGATTATAAAATTTATTTTTAAGCTTTGCAGTGCCGCAACAAATTACAATTTTTTTTTTAATTTCTCCGCGTCTTTGTTTCTTTTGGTCGTACTGTAGAACACCATAATGCCCTAATATGTCAAAAAAAAAAGGTGAAACAATGCAATCATTAAAATAACAGAAGCTCTAAAAAATAGCTTGATATCGAATAATTATACTTATGATTTTGATATAATTATTTTATCAGTGGGAGAAGGCAAAAAAATAATGTCTTTACTGCTATCGTTTAGTGAGTTTGTACCATATTTGAAAAAAATAATGGTTTTTTTTTTTTTTTTTTTTTTTAATTTGCTGAACCTTGTAATTCTAAAATCACAAATGCGTTATGCAATTCAATCTTGCAAAGAAACATATTAGCCCAAACATCAAATTCAAATGTACTTACATGTTAAGTTTTTTTTTTCTAGATTAGGCGCACAAAGGCTAAGACGTATTCTGAAAAGCTTTGCGTCTTCTTTGATCACTTTAAAAGCAAATATTGTACTCAATGATGGGATTAACGTCGAGACAGACTAACCTTCTCTTCTAATCTATATATACTTATGATAAAGTAGTAAAATAAAAATAATCGAAAATTTGTATAGTCTGTGTAGTGTAAAAGTGTGTGTGTAGTCTGTATGTCCGTTGCAATGTGTGTGTGTGTGTGTATGTTCAAGACAATAAAAAAACTTGGAGCAGGAGTTGGATAAAAGTTTTTTTTAAGAGGTGCCTGTTAGTTTTTCCTTTACATAAAAACGGAACTGATTGGAATTAAGATTTCATCGTTTAATATCTTAGAATGGGGCTTTAAACTGCCTTTTGTAATTTAGTATTATTCAAATACTTAAGTCCTGGAACTTTTAATCCCGTAAAAATTAACAATTCCTATGGGATAATAAATAACGCAAGTAAAACCGCAGGGCGCTGCTAGTTCATAATAATTATATCGATGTAAAAATAATACCACGGGATCTTTTACTGGGTAACGAGAACGTAACGTTCACCTGATGGTAAACCCTACGGGGCAGCCCACATAAGTGCCACTCAGGACTTTGCATTGCATAACATTGCGCGGCAGTGCACTGCGCTCGTCACCCTGACACATTAGTAAATTACAAAAAGCAATATCGGCTATTTTTACAAGATAAACATATGGGGCTACTTGTTAAAGTAGACATGGCGATTACGATGAAATATTATCATGCGGGCACGTACCAATGTGTTTCTTGTAAAACATATGTACGTAATTATCACTCGCTTTTCGGTGAAGGAAAACATCGTGAGGAAACCCACATACCTACCCGAGAATTATTTCAGGGGTAGGTATGTTATCCACCAATCCGGACTGGGCCCCCGTGGTGGATTATGGCCTAACCCTCCTCACTAAAGTGAGGAGAGACCCGTGCCCAGCAGTGGGACGTTATGGGTTGATGATGATTATCATGCAAATTACCTGAAAGCATCCTTTATTTAAAAGTATATGATCAATTTCCACCGGCTCAATTACCTAATCCTACAAAACCGAGCGAAATTAAGTATTCATTAGACAATATCCTAAATTAGCATTCCTCAATTTGAAGTATCTCATTTACCCTCTGTTACAATCGTATAAATCTTTAAAGGTACTATTTCGGCTCTCCTTGATCCTCCGACGTTTACTGAAGCGCCTCTATCACAATAAAAAACAACGACAGTCTCTTCGTCAGCGCAGAGTGAGGACCTAGTAGTTACTGTGACAGGGCAACATATCAGTTTTACCCCAACATACTCAACTCAAGCGTCTTATTTAATATTCAAAACACTGTGGAACTGTATCACAGTAAGAGATCATGATAAATCTTTGAACTGTAGAATAGAAATTTCAGTTTAATATAGTGACAAAGTTCACCGCTCGGCGTTGTGCCCTCAAGGTGGCTATTATGGTATACAAGCGGCGTACACAACATTCGAAATAGTTCCCCTAACGATATGCACAGAAGTTCTTGAGCGTTCTGCATCCAAATTACCTTAGGGAATATCCCACGAAACGTCACAGAGGTATAGAGTAAAGATGTGACAAGAAATCGCCTAACAAGCGCAGTGCCGTATCCAATGTCTCAGGGTCCAATGTCTCAAACTATTAGATGATTTTTTGGGGTATTTTTTAGATATGAACTGGCAATCTCGTATGCCTGGTTTTTTTTTTTGTTTTGTGTCGAATGAATCGGAGAGATTTTGTAGTAGGCTTCTTCTGCGACAGACCGTTTTTGCCAGACAATTATCTGCCAAGCAGTAGTGTGCAAACATTACTGTGTTCCAGTTTGAAGGGTACTGTTTCCAGGGAAATCAATGGGCATAATGAGACTTTGGAACCGATGTCTCAGGGTGACGAGCGCAGTTCAGTGCCGCGCATGATTATGCAATGCAAAATTCTGGGTGGCGCTGTAACTGTTATGGGCAGCTTACCACCAGGTAAACAACTAGGCCGTCTCATTACTCAAAAAATAAATAAATAAAAAATTCCATCTCGTGTCCTATTGTATTATTCATTTTTCAAATAGAAACTATATCTTGCCATGTCCAGATAAATGTATATCAAAGTACGAATTCCCCATTCAAGGAACACAAAGGGTCACGTGTAAGCAAGCAAGTAGAACGAGTTATTATTTAATTTTGGAAAGTTTTCAGTATCTACATACTTACCTTTATCTAGATATATGTACCTTTATATGTATATCTATATATATAAAAATGTTATGTTGGTTTGTGTACGCTTCAAAAAACAAAAAATTCTGCACCGATCGAGCTGAAATTTTAGTATGATATATAATCAACATCAAGGATTGTTTTTAATATTTTTTTCATCAGGGACATATCAGCGAATGTGCGAATGTGCCACAGCGAAGCGTAGCAGGGTACAGCTGGTGTATATATGAAAATCTGGTACCGACAGTGATAGAAAATGCTTACCTCCAATTTAGCAATATGGACGAGAATACTCAAATATTATATAAATAGTAACTTAATAACCTCTACTACTATTGTACCAGTACTGTATATTGTACTGTGTTCACTTAACACGTTCAGTGCTGAGAACACAACTGTCGTGTTTTTCATAACTTGCCGCGAGTGCGGGAAAACACAACTGCTGTGTTTGTTGTATGGGAAAACACTATGGAGTGTGCAGAACCGCACCCGTGGCTAGACAAGCAAATCGGCTCAGCAGTGAAAGTGCTAAGCTTTATAAAGCATCACCATCACACACAGATCCTTTCCGCCAACTAGGATTCCCTGTATCTAGGGAATCAGGAACTATGAAGACCATGGTCCTACAAACACTCATACTCAGACCAAATACTTGTGATTGACAAAAAATTTAAAATCATTAATTAACTCAAGTTTAGTCTAAATAAAATATTTCCCGAACTTTGATCAGCACGGCAGTACATTACACTTGACAAATGTGTGCTCTAGTGAAGAGTGAATAGGTATCTTCTGATCAAGCGTCCTTCACGTTCAGCCATATCGTCGCTTACCATCACATGACATCGTGGTCATACGGTGGCCTAGTAAGTCATAAAAAAACGAATCAAGCTACCGCTCGTTAAGAAAACTTCCCTATACCTTCCGATTCCTCCTCCACGATGTATAAAAAACAATAAAACCCAAAAATCTAATTTGAAAATGCCGTTGGACCCCAACAAAGACGTTAAGACGTACGATAGGTCACAACAAACGGGGGCCTCGCCCGTTTCCAGGATCATTAACCAGACGCGTAATGGAAAGGGTGCAAACTGATCAACTGGAAGCATCTAAATGTTTTTATTTTGCTCCGTTAGGACACAGTGGGGTCACAGTGCAACGTACAAGCAGTAAGAACTGGAGGCCTACCATGACATCTTATAGCGATTAAACTGGATCCAGTTTAGGTTGAAAATGGCAGCAACATAAAAAAATAACACGTCACGGTACGATTATGCGACGTGGTTCAGTTTAGATCTTCAATTGAATCGCTATAAGATGCCCGATTTCACTAAACGTAGGAGAAATTGGGTCCATCATACCACTCATCATATCGCTTATGACCTGTCTTCGCATGTATATTGAAGCAAAATAAATTATTTTATTTGTTTGTTTTATAAACGCTTAGCTGGTAACTTATGATGTACGGCGCCACCTAAGTTACGATACCGATTGGCATCCCACACACAATGCTAGGCATTTATAGTACTTTCTTTTTTAATTATTATGAAACTGTGGCTATTGGCAGCTTGTAATTTTTTTAAAGAACTCTCTTGTCAGTCTCGGCATCTAGACCAAAATGCTGGCATTTATTTCTATTCAACGTGGCAAAATGAATATTAATATTAGTTTTAAAGAAAACCCTTTTTCTTACGTGCCAGTATTATTTGATCTAATTTGGGTGTACGATATATTCTAGCACGGGATATATCCTACTGTTTATATGACGGTACGGCACAGATTTTGTAATAGTTTCTAGGCACGTAAGAGGCGTCGTTAATTTGGCAAAAAGGCCAGCTTATTGAGAAGTTTTGTGACAATTTAATGCTCTCTATTGATAGGGGTGGCCGCCTTTCTTGTTTTTTTAACTGATGGATGCTTGGGGTCCAAGTGATTGATCGGTTTGCTGCTTACCTTACATCTGTTTAAAGGGGGTAATGATTTCGGTTCTGTAATGTCATCTTCACTCTCCGAATAATGAAGTTGCAGAAAAATAAATATTTCTGGAAATTATGGTTAAAATTATGTCTTAGTTGTAATCAAATAGCCCAAAATGTACCTAGTGTTATTAAAAGCTATTTTAAGCTTTATATTCGAAAATTATTTCGCTTGCACTTAGTTCAACACAAAATCCGTTTAAAATTCTTCAAAACAGTATACATATACATATGTATTAATTAATTTATTAATTAAAGTTAAAGTCCACTGCGGATTTTTAACTATAAAATCAGCTTTTACAATGTATTTAGCATAAAAATCCATTTTTTCGCGAAAATACAAAAAAAACACGGCCTTCACAACTCAAAAACCCAACAGAACAGAATGCAAGCAATTACTTAAAAACTCAAGTCGGGTGTATTCAAGTTGAATGCAAATAAAAGCCCGCGCGCCCCCTGCGCGGACGAGGGTAGAATTAATATTATAACGAGTGAAAACTAAGTGAAAATGCTGTTTAGAACCATCCCAGTGTTTGGTGAATGAAGTATTTGTTAACTCACTGGTGAGCGGAAGAGAGTTATCATAACCTCCTTTGTACCTACAGATAAAAAGCCTTTCATGATTACGATTAAAGATACTGAAAATTAAATTTTAGCTCCACAGCGTCTTAGTTTCATACTGATTTTTAAAAAACGATAAATTCAAATTAAACTTTAATCATAAGCCAACCGACATTTATTTGCCTATTTAAATACAAAACAGCCCTTCCCCTAAATAAAAATAATTGTTTTCGTTTATTAACCCCTCGCAGAATCATTATATTTTAATTAGAAATATTGTATACTGCCAGAAGTTATACTTAGGGAGATCGACCATGGCGGCTTTTTGCAGCTATTCAGTAGCGGTACAATCGCAGAACGACCGCGATGCAGTTGCGATCCTGTCGCAAGCCAGATATCTTCACCCACTTAACCACCATTTTGCATCGCTATAGACGCGATGTAGCATCGATACAGTGGCGCGTTGTTAATACGACAAACGGCCAAAAGCAGCGATATACAGACGATACTTAATCGATGCGAATAATAGTCGTTGGCAACCTCATTTATGTATACCTAAAGTCTACTTAATCCTAAAGTAAAATAACATGAAAATTTTGTTAGATGGGCTAACCTTAACTTTTGGAGTCCATAAATTTTGTTGCTACTGCCGCTTCGCGGGAAAATGTGTTTCTAAAACCTAGTTAGTCTAGAAATAGGTAAATATTTTTCTTTATAAAACGAAATTGCCTGAGGTGGATGAAATATTCATGAATAATCCTTAACAAACAGTGCCCTTTTATTCTGTTAGTACTTATTATAAGTAAGAGTGAAATTCATAGTCGAGAGGCAAACATTCCCCATTAATATAGAATTATTAAAAAAATTGTGTTTGGAGCATTTTTTATCATTATTAATCGACGTATTGAGTTTCACGTTATCGGCATCATTTACACTAAAGAAGGGAATATAGACTGTTGCTACAAAGGTTAATTTTAAGATCTTTTTACACACACTTTTATACAATAAAATTTATTCTTATTCTTATTCTTATAATAAGTATTTATAAAAGGATGTCTGGAAAAATATATATTTTACCGGAAAACTTACAAACTTAAACCTCCGTTAAAGTTTTAAATTACAATCAAATCGATGAATTATCGCGCAGAAAGTTGACGTACCACGGAAAAACTACGGTTAGTCAAGTTTCGCGAGAAACTTTCTTTTTAATAGGGAACTGCGAAGTTTTACTGTAAAATTGTAAATTTAAGATGGACTAACGTCCTGTTAATTTCGTTACGAGAAGAAAGAAGTAGAACTAGTTCCTTAAGCGCTCGTTGGTATAGTTTGACAGAATTATTAGCTGATTACCGAAGTCAATCATAAAGAAGACTTTCATCAAGACTATAACCACGTTCACTGCTAAAAACACAGACGTCTGTGTTTTTATAATTTTACGGCAAGCGAAAGCACTCCTGGCGTGCGAGCCCGCACTGCTGTATTGTCAATTTTATCACACCAGCTGTGTGCGCACACCTGATTGAGTTCATTTACGACACAACACCAGTACACAGTAAACACACACGTTGTGTGAAGATTCGCAAAAGAGCCAAAACAAGTAAAACGGTTCAGCAGTGAACGTATGTAATGTAATGTAACTGGTGTAATCTACCTTAAGCGTAGCACTACCTCATTAAGGAAAACAAAATAAAAATCAGTTCATCCGTTCGGCAGCTACGATGCCACAGACAGACACACACAGACACGGGCACGTCCAATTTATAACACCCCGTCGTTTTTACGTCAGGGGTTAAAAATCACAACTGCAAGAAATTTCCCAGGAAAAGGAAACCTTCTAAAAATCAGACTAAAAGCGAAAATAAAACACAGTACACAAAACCATAATTCTATACTCAAAATCAAACAGCCTGAACAAAACCTAACTTTTTATAAAATACCAGTTCCCACCTCTTCAGTTTGTTTATTGGTGCATCGCTGTCCACCTTCCTGCTTCTCCTATATTTCCTGAAGAAATCTCCATCAACCTTGACCCTGTCGATGAACATGATATTTTAGCACCGGCGATAGCTTTTTGTAAGCTGAAATTATAATAGTTCTACACATATTTGGTCTTCAGGCTGATATTTATATTGTTTTGGGATATAGATACAAGGACTGATTTCTTCTCTTTGTGATTTTTATTTCTTACGATCCGACGCAAATAATTGACAATATCGGATGCAGCATAGATATATATATTATATGGGATTTTGTAAGGCCATCAAGCCAAGTTATACTCGTAGTAACCGCGCGCGCTCTTTGCAATATTTACACAAATAATTTCGAGCCCTTTCAATTAACTCTTCCTCCAAGACTTAATTATTATTAAATGGGTAAGGGTTTGAAAAATAAACAGTCATCCAAATTTCATATGGTTAAGGATCGAGATTACCTTTGATCACAAGTTTCCCTGGACTGTTTAGGCTCAGGGACCACAGTGGAGTCACTGCGGGTTTGTTTCCGGGGATAAAAGAGCCAGCGCTTGGAGCCAAGTCTATCGCTCTTCAGGTACTCCTGGATGCGGTCCTGACGCTTCTGCGTGACTAAGAACTTTGATGGGTTTTTGTTGTGCTTTTTTGCTGTAAATAAGTATTATATACAAGAAAGTGTTAGTGAAGCATAGTGATAGTGATAGTGATAGTGATAGTGATAGTGATAGTGATAGTGATAGTGATAGTGATAGTGATAGTGCTGAACTATTTGGAAATATTTGCTGGTAAATATTATGCACGCATTAAATTGTTCCAGTTTGAAAATAGAGCTAAATAAAAGAAGTGGTTTTTACATGCAATATACAACACCCTGAATGCATCCAGAAACCCAGGCTCCTTCAGGATCAGTTCTTTGTGACGGCTGCTCGACCGACTTCGGCTGCAACTTCTTGAACGAGATCTGGACCTTCTCGAAAGAGACTTAGATCTGGATCGAGACCGGGACTTGGACCGGTCGCGTTCTCGTGACTGGGTCCTAGACCTGCTGCGGCTTCTCGACCGAGATCTGCCTTTACGCGGTCGAGGCTTGGATCTACTAGGTCTGAAAGGCAATACAGAGTTCTGATTAACATTGCTCAGAGTTTACATGAAATCGATAGATTGCTTCATTATATAGAATCGACATAGAAAATTGCATTTTCATAGAGTTTATCAAAACGTCACTATTGAGAATTGTACCTTCATCGAACATCGTTTGAACACCAATAGATCGTTAATTATTGGAAACCTTTATCCATAAGTCTACCACTACCTCCTTTCGGGATGATTAATGAATCATTTTGTCTCGGAATAAGCTATTTGATAAAAACATTGCAGTTATAGGATTAGCCAGCGAGACTGCAGTGGTGCCGGATGATTTTTCAGTTATAGGGGTGGATTAATTAAAATGCTTTTCGGAAAGGCTCTAGTCTTCATGCACTACAGGCCCATGTGAAGGTCTTCGCATGTTGAGGCGGTTAGGCATTCCATGTTCACGCTTTGCGTTTATTTTCGCAAATTGTAGATCATCACACCTTGTGAGCTCAGAATTACAGAAAGAACTTCTGTATTCTATTCTTCTTCTTCTTGTCTTTCTGTATTCTCACCTTGTGAGCAACGGTACGACAAAGAATGCAAACACAGACCACTTGGAAATAGAACCAGTCTACGAAGATCCTGCACATTCGACCTTGAACAAACCTTCTTTCCACAACTTCGTTCAGCGGCCCATGTCCATAAAACTCCCCAAAACCATCGCCGTGGTCAGGGTAGTGACTGTCCGGCGAACACATCGGCGGAAACGGCGGAGGATACCCATACGTATAACCTTCCATGCATCAACGCAATAAAGTAAAATAACACATTAAAATTGAATTTAAATTTCCGAAAATATTGACGACACTGATGAATTTTGATTTGGTTTTATTTTCAGTTGTCACTTGTGAGTTATCGCGTTGGTTACCTCTTTGCTGTAGTAAAGAGTTTCATTGTTTTTTAATAGTGATTCTAGTTCCAAAGAATAGAATAGAATAGAATAGAAAAAACTCTTAATAGTACACTAGAAACAAAAATAAACACAGTACAGAAGAATTACAATAGGTAAACAAGGGTAGTACAATGGGCGGTCTCATCGCTGAAGAGTATTTTAATATTTAGGTATCTATATCTATATAAATTATTTTTGTAAAATTCAAATTACTAAACTTTACATCGTTAGGGAAGTGCAAATCAAAGCTTAATAGCATTTATTATCGCTCTATCGCGATCCATATCATTTAAAATAGGAATAAATCACTTTCAAGAATCATTATCGAGAAGATTTACGACCCCACCAAATTGGAATCGATATTAATCGAATAGGAATCGAATGAAAAAGGGCCGAGTAAGTCAAGTAACTTGCCGATTCTAAAGAAAGAACAATTAAAGAAGTAAGATAAATTAGGAATCGATGAATGCCTAATGGCTCCCTCCATTAGAGGGTTTGAGTTTTCTGAATACTTTTTAAAAGAAAATTTTTAACTACTCCCCTTTAAAGTTTGATCAAGAACAAAGTTATAGAGAAAATAGAAATGCTTGTTTTGACATGATTTTCATAAAATTAAATGTTCGTCAATTAAAATCGATTAAAATGCATGACAGCGCACGAGGCCTTTTGTCGCAGGACATTATTTGTCTTCTAATTCTTGGATATTATGCCCATATATTGATGAAGTATCCCTTTTTGACCTAACTAATATATCTAACTAGGTATATATATGTTTTTTTTTTGTATTTGGTGGGTCTTGTTTTTATCTAATGTATTTACAAAAATCATGTTCGCATGATAAAGCTAAATCCCTCAAACAAAAATATCCTTATTGACGTATCTGGGCGCAGATGGCTTTAACAGCTACCTCCCAGTACGCGCTAATATGAACGCTAATGTATCAGTAATTTCGATTGTATTTTGCAATGACACTGAACTGTTAGTTTTTTATTCGTTTTTGTCCCAGCTGCCACATCCATTTAACTGCTCTCTATGTCCTCAACCAGTGCTTTTCTCAACTGCTGAGCGGCGGTCTATTCTCCACTTACTTTTTAATATCCGCAAGTTTTCAGCTCATTTAGACTCGGCACTTTGTTATATCGACCGTTACCGAGTTCTTAATTGAACTAACGTTTTACCTTGTTTTGTAACGGTTTTCTTTGTTATACTTATTAAAATAACGCTAGTGTGGAATCGAGTCTCAAATGTGTTGAAAATAGAAAAAGGTTGGCTTAAATAGGATCTAGGTCACATTGTAGTTTTTATATCAATCAATGTTGGAACAGAAGTATGTTCTTTAATAAAGAGTACCTGGATGACCGAGCTTTGCTCGGTATTTTTATTTTTTTTATGACATTTTCTAAAAATGATTCCTAGCTAGGTCGATTTATCGCCCCCGAAACCCCCTATATACTAAATTTCATGAAAATCGTTGGAGCCAATTCCGAGCCGATTCCGATTATATATAAATATATATATATATATATATATACAAGAATTGCTCATTTAAAAGATATAAGATAACACATATTACAGATATGGGCATAGATTAAAGATATGGGTGTAACCCTTTCTTACAATCCGCCCTAGTATAAGGTATGCTATGTTTAGGCCTTTTTATCTCGTTTTCAATGAACATGGTCTACCAATTTCATCATTAGAGAGCCCAAAGTACACGCCGGACACTTCATACAAATAAACTGATTTGGCCACTCATACATTAATTTGTAGACACATATAGTATTTAATGTGTGGATTAAAACACACACATAAGACAAGGCTTTATACAAACACACTACGCGACCAAAACAAAAGATAACCGACTAGTATGAAGTTTTATACAAATCGCTTGTTTTTTACATTGGCTGTCCTCTAAATTGTCCACCTGATTGCGTGTAGAGGTGCGGGGCGTGGTAACGGATTGCGCAGGGCGGAGAGGGGCCATTCTGTATGTAGCATTAGATACTATAGGTCTTCTCTGACCAAGGTTCCAAGCTCATGCCGTCTGCTTGCAAAATGGATAAGTTAACATTTGGCTAACATTGGGAAAAGGTTTAACTTCTCTGTTCTACGTTTTTTTTTTAACTCAGCCTTCTGCGAATAAAATACAACTCTCACTAATTAACTGAAAGTAGGCATGACCTGTCATTGCAACGTACTTTCTGTCCTCAATACTGAAAGAGCCTAACACAATGCAATTTTAATCTCGCCCTTAAGTCATTAACCACACAGTTGCTATTTTAGTAGCGCAGAGATAAATTTCCAACGAGATTTTTGCGTAACCCTGATAGTGGAAAAAGGTACAAAACATCAAGAACTCGTATCCGCAGTATGATATGACGTTTGCAGAATTCATAGATGTGCCAATTACTTTTTAAGAGTTTGGAAATAAGCGGCTAATGAGAACCAAAAGTTAGATACGTGTCCTGATCACATTACACATAATTAAGATTCCCTGTGGACATCTAGAAATTCGGACTATGGAAGCTACTGTGACATAACATACACACATTACACACACACGCATGTGTGTACATTACTTCGAAGGGCACTGTTTCCAGCTGAATTACTGAGCATATGAGACTTTAGAATCGAAGTCTCAGGGTGACGAGCGCAGTGCAGTGCGCGCAGGATTATGCAATACAAAGTTCTGGCTGGCACTGTAATGGCTATGGGCAGGCGTAGCGCTTACCATCAGGTGAACGACTTGCTTGTTTTATCACTCAGCCAAATAATAAAAACTGGGTCAAAATTCGCCTGCAATTTCATCCGAACATACATACGAACATTGGAGTATGATTAAAACCTTGTAAAAAACTGTCATCACGGACAGCTTTGCCAATAAAAGTAATCTCTTCCAGTCAACTCTTACACGGTGATAAACGTGGTTTTATTTATTAAGAACTGTTACCTGAGGGCTTTTAATATCTAAAAGTCTTCAAGTCTAGAGAGAAAGATGTATTGTATTGTCTAGATCTATCTAAAAAATGTTTTAAAACGAAGGACTAGGCTAAAATGACCTTCTTTCAAATATCCCTAAAGCCCAATACAATAGAGTATGCATAAGATAATATATTTGGCAGCAGTGGGACACTACAGGTTAGTTAAAAAAATGATAGCTTTCTGAATTGCAGCAAACACATTTTTTTTTGACTGATCTGTTGGTAAGTGCTACTCCTGCCCATAACAGCAAAAAAAGAACATTTTATCCAGAAAATTCAGATTTAATTCATTGCGTTCAAAACGCAGCTTTCGTGCACACAATACAATACAATAACTCTAGTAACCATAAAGCTAATCAGAATACAATATACATTTAACAAACAGGTATTACAATGGGCGGCCTTATCGCTTTAAGCAATTTCTTTCAGGCAACCTTTGGATGGACAGGAATTAAGTCATAGATGTTGCGGCTTGTATTGGTATTATAGAGAAATAACACATTAAACAGTAATAAATATACATTTATTGCGCCAACTATTTATAGCAACTAGTGGTTCTACGATATCCGCTTATCTCTGTACCTCGCGCCATACCCTCCATACACCGTAATTTCCGCGATATTAGCATGATATGAAACTACCGCCACTTTCGCGCGCTGATTTCATTCCTTTGCTCATATTTTGCGAACGTTCAAGAAATAGTTGAATCTCGGAAACACTTTTGACTACAGGATGGGATACAGAATATTTTGCGGTCTTAAAAATATCACCGGAATATAAAATTTTAAGGTTATATTTTGTTGCAATGCCGTCAGCATTCAGCAGCAGCGTGATGGAAGCTGCCAACTGGGTCATAATCATCATCATACAATATAAGACATTTAGATATCGTCCCACGGCTGAGCAAGGGTGTCCACTCACTTTCATGAGGAGGGTTAGGCTATAATCCACCATGGGGGCCCGGTTCAGTTTATCCGGGCTGTCAACTGTGTATGTTATTTACAAATAAATAAATAAAATAACAATCTAGGGAATCAGGAACTTTTGGGCCGTGTCCCTGCAATCACCCAGACTAAATTTGTAAACTATCATATTATATTTG
Organism: Campaea margaritaria; assembly: GCA_912999815.1. Taxonomy (NCBI): domain Eukaryota; kingdom Metazoa; phylum Arthropoda; class Insecta; order Lepidoptera; family Geometridae; genus Campaea; species Campaea margaritaria. The sequence goes on from OU538790.1 coordinate 12,380,464, forward strand.
ATTTATTTGTATTTTCATTTATGTAAATGAGTTGTTTTTGTTGTTGTTGTGTGTGTTTTTGTTCTTTTTTCATTGTTAGCGCGGCAGCTAAGCTGTATAGGCTGAGCGCGCCTCCAATGGCGGGGGAAGGATGGCTGGTAGAAGAGTAGTACAAAGGAACTTGGCGACTAACCTGGTCTCCATGCAACTGCAATCACCTCGGTTCGGGTCCGTCTCCAAGCTGCTTGTTCCTTCAGGATGTTATGACGTTCGATGTAGTGGACTGTATTTTAGGCGGTTGGTGCGTGTCGGCAAGGAGCGTTTACGCGGCGGGTTTATAGCGGGTGTTGTTTATATTTGCGCGTCGAATTCACGTGGACCACCGCAGAGGAGCAGCAGATCCAGTACTTTGGATTCGGCGAGAGCGGCAGCCGCGAAGGACGAGGGTCGATCGCAGACTACTTGCGGCGGCAAGCAGTTTTCTCGTGGATACCACGATATGAGCGACAGAGATAGTCGCCAAGAAATGATAGGAATAGGAAGGTAGGAAGGTATTATGAGTGCCAATGTAAGTGGCGCGAACATTCATTATTTTTTGTATTTTCATTAAAATTTGTTATTTACGGTGTTAATAAAGAATTATTGTATTGTATTGAAGGAGATTTAAGCGTTTAACTTGTACAAGTCTTTTATTTTTGCCTACTTGCAATTACTGATTTGAGTTTTCAATTTCGTGAACGTAACCGTGGCTGACCACCGCTATGTGTGGCAGGCTTAAGCCCCACATTAGTCATAAAATAACTAAGGTAATTTAGGATTGCGGTAGCGTCATTAACGTTTGTTACCCCTCCGGGTCTCATTAGTGTTACTAGTGTGTATGTTATGATTTACGACAGTGTATTCTTCACACAATAAACCTTCATGGACTAAAATTGTATGTATGATATTCATATCGCGTCACGATTATGGAAGGAGACGAAGGACACTGTTTCCAGCAAAGTTATTGAGCATAGATGACTCAAGGTGACGAGCGCAGTGCAGTGCCGCGCAGGGCTATGGATTCTGGGTGGTGCTGTGACTGTAGCGCTTACCATCAGATGAACGACTTGTTCGTCTCGTAACTCAGTCTAATAAAAAAAAAACTCTATCACCTCGAGAAATGAAAGTCTACATAAACACACGTTACAAAGCAGAACTTCCCCCCTCAAGGCACTGAGTGCCATCGAAGGTGGCTCTTGAGCGCTCCAGTGGTCTTCAAAGTAGAAGATCACGCCTGTTCCGTTTGAACCCGTAGCGAGATCCGATCTCAAATACGAGAAAGTTTATCGCTGAAATCTTTCGAATTGTTAACTTTTATTTTTACCACATAGTGTATTACGTTACATAAATACTACTAACTAGCTGGGCGCCCAGTTTCACAGGGACCATTAATTTGGCAGGTGTAGCGCTTTCCATTAGATGAACGACTTGCTTGTCTCGTCACCTAGTCTTATTAAAAACAGTTCTAACCCTAAAAAAGGACGCTACATGTGGAGTCATCAAACAAAATGCTTGCGCTTCTATAAAATAACATACACTATTTTGTACTTAACTGTGGAGAGGGTAGTACGAAGTTTTTGTTCCGGTTGTTCATTTTATTTCTGCACTATACCCACTATCCATTCCAAATCAGACTCTACTTCTTCATCTTTAGAGTCGAAAATGCGATAAGGAAGGAATTTAAATTCATTTATTTATATGTTATTTTTACGGGCTGGCGTCTATTGAAGCATGAAGCACCTAAAGAATATTCCTCTAATTTTATATTCGTTATTTCACTGAAAGGACTTCTCAGGAATCCCAGCTTCAAATGAATTTGGGTTAGTGAATATTCGTGCGGTGTATTATTTTATTTTGGTATACCGCCTGCGGCAGGATTCTGTGAAGCAGTCACAGTTTGGGTTATTTTATTTGGAAGTGAAACTCTTTTTCATTTAAACAAGTCAAAATCAAAAAGAGCTGAAAGCTTGATCTTCAAGCATACATAGATTACCAAAATTTACGCAAATATTTGCTCATATCAATTCGATCAACTATAATTGATTATAACTATGTTATATTAACCATAGTGAACCATGAAGATATTTTTAAGTATCCCTGCGATCATAGTATTAATTTGATCGCCTGAAGACCACGAATACTCAAAAGTTCAAGTACGTATGCCTAGTGAAGTAACGTGTCAGATTTTTACAGTAAAAAAAATCACATACTTCGCTAACTGATAATTACTTTTAAAGGTAGGTATGCTATCCACCTATCTCTGGACCGGGCCCCCGTGGTGGGTTATGGCCTGACCCTCCGCACGAAAGTGGGGGGAGACCCTTGCTCTGCAGTGGGACGATATGGATTGATGATGATGATGTTTGAGCATAAGAGACGACGAATGTCTCAGAGCAATGAGCGCAGTGCAGCGCCACACCAGATTGTGAAATTCAGAGTTTGGTATGACACTACAAGTGTTATGGGTAGGCGTGGCACTTACCAGCAGATGAGAGCTCTGCTCGTCTTGTGCCATTGTATTCAAAAACCTATGTCAGTCTGCAAAAAAAATACAACATATTTTTCAAAGTCAGAGGTTTAAAAATACCTACTCCTGTCGTATTTGTCCGAAATTGTGTGTATCATTACGCACATATCACGGCGTAACAAAGCTTACCACTAAGGCCCGGATTCACCCTAAGCGTTTGCAAATGATGGCATTTGTGTGTCGAACTGGACCCGTGTCACTCCTTAACAAGAGTGCGTGGTTTGGGACGTTCCAATGAATATTATGACTGTTTTAGCTCGTTATACCAGATATTTGTATTTTAAAAAATTAACAAATAAAAAGGCTGTAACAATACCAAGGGAGAAATGAATTGCCGAAGTGGAGTAAGTGGGGATCATCCGACTGCGAAGCGTGAAGTTATGGTTGAGGTTTCAGATTGTATAGTGCAAAGATATGTGGAAGGTATAAATGTAGTAAACCTCTTCAGCAAGAGACGCCTGGAGACGTGTGACATCTTTGCCAGAAATTCATCCGCCAAGCAAGTGTGTTCCGGTTTGAAGGGCACTGTTTCCAGCTGAATTACTGAGCATATTTTATGAGACTTTAGAACCGATGTCTCAGGGTAACGTGCGCAGTGCAGTGTCTTGCAAGATTACGGAATGCAAAGTTTTAGGGACACTGTAACTGTTATGAGCAGGTGTAGTGCTTCCCATCAAATCTCGTAACTCAGTCAAATAAAAAACTGTAAACTATCGTCTACAGCTAACGAGTAGTGTGGAAAGTCTTGTATCCGAACAGATTTAATTCCTGTTTTTTTTTCTTGAATCTATAAACACAATCATAATTTTAATTATACTGCGTTTGTCTCTCTGTTGTGTGTCTTTTGCGTACAACGACATTTATAAAGTCCTTACCATCCACCGTGCGATCCTAGTTAATATTTCAAAGATTTACCTCATCTTCCAAATAATAACGCCCTACATGATGTAAGACGTGGCACAATAACTACCCCCAACAACACCTCTTTGTGGGATTAGTTCCGCAAAATGATGTATGGGAACCAACGTCTTTCGAACGAACACTTTCCTTAGAAAATAGGTAAAATTTGAACGATGTATAAAGCAAATATTGCGGAAATAGTCTGTGATGTAGGTATCTCGAAAATAATACGTCGCAGTACCTTCGTGAGTAATTCGTGAGGCTATCCTGATGGTCAGTACTGGCGTCGGTCTTCCGTAGGTGTCGCTATAAGAACCGTGCGTGCATTTGAAAAATAAATAAATTTAGCCACTTACTGACCGCATCCGCATAATTTTCATATTAATAGCTAAGGACCATTGATGTCAGTACTGATCGGCAGGATAAAATTATACACGTTTTCATTAGGAAAGGAATAACTAAAAATACAAAAATATAGAGAATTAATGTTTTATTCCAATCGGGGTCTATGGCGAGGATAAAATCTCTTGAAAACACGTTGTACCTTGCAATCTAAGAAATTGTAACAATTCGTACATATTGACTTTTACTAACATTGCTGAAGTCACCGGTCACTTGGTCACGTGATAATCATTTTGTACTAATATTACAAGCAAACAAAACACTCAAACGAAACAAAAAGATAGATCTATCTTCTTTCTAATTAGGGATTTCGCTGTTTCGCTCCAGAAATTTCGCTCTCCCAAACCAAAAAAAAAGAACAACGCAATTAAGAAACTTAATTTCCAATTAACAATAGCAGACCCTAACTATGATGGATAACAACAATCCCATTATCCTTCATCGTTATAATAAATCGTTACTGGAAGCAACAGGCCGAAAAAAATAATTTCCTTTGCCACATTTTTTCTTAATTTTCGCTTTCTCGCCCGTAACGTAATTAGAAAATATCCAGCAACAGGTTCTGTTCTTTTTTTTTTTAATGTTTGAGAGAAAATATTGAACAACTCTATCTATTATATCTCGCTAGATTAACGTATTTTTATTAGTTACATAATAACTATTATTATAGTTTTTATAAATCTTCCGAAATTGGATTAAAACAATTGTCCATTATTTCTTCAACGACTTTACATTTATTTTTTTCATTTCGAACCGATATTACTTCGAACTAAAACCCACTTATTCCACTTTACAGCAATATAACCGTTAAAAGATAAATTACATGATTTTCCAAGCTCATTGTTAAGAGATTTAACTATACTTATAAAGGTCGTGAGTCCGTCTGTCCTGACCTTATAAATCACTTTACATCTACGCTGCAAACTTTTCTATTACAATCTTTGGAAGTAAAATTTTAAGGGAGAAAGAAAATCCTGCAGATTTTATAAATGCAAAAGTTTCTGTATGCCTGTGTGTGTGTGTGATTGTGTGTTTTTGTCTGTGTGTGTGTGTTCTCTCTTCACTCCACTTCGGCTGAACGGCTATTTATGAAATTTGGAAGGTATAATTATATTTATTTATTTATTTATTTATTTCAATATACAGTGTCTTAACAGGTGTTTCCAAAGCGACACCGTACTTACATGTAACTAAGAACCAATACATTTAAGGGCAACATCCGTAAATGTCACTAAAGAACATGTAAAAATGTCCAGCTCGCTGTGCTCAGCGCAGATTCTATTCAACAATCGAAGAGCCCTAGTAATAGGCGCTTGGTGGAGCGCATTGGTTCTTCCGACTGACACCGCGAACAATTTGTAGCGTCGCGCGCGCAAATAGTTGTCAGGCACGTTCAACTTCAAGCACATTAGTACAAGTGGGTTGTGTACAAAACCTCGTAGAAGTTTAAAAATATACGTAACTAATACGAGGTCCCTCCTGACTTCCAACTTGTAATACCCTACCATTCCCAGGACGAAAAGAGTAGGATACATCAATGGATAGAAAGGATAAACCCCGTACTGTTTTAGGTACAGAAAACGTGTAAATTTATTCTGTATTTTGTCCACCATGGATCTATATTTAGATTCTTGTCCTGGAATACCTAAAACATTTTATCCATCATTCATTCATTTTCATTTTTTTTTTTCATATTTTTTTTTTTTTTTTACGTTTTTACACACTTTTAATCTCATAAAAATGTACGGTTCCCGTAGAATAATAGTTAACGAGGTTGCGGGAGAAACCGTGGTCCGGAGCTAATTTTAGAAATAAAAATCGTTGAATAACGAAATATACATACATTCGAAGCTGGTTTGTAATACAATATTTGTTGTAAAACTAATAAAAACCGTTTACTTGGAACATTGACCAATTGATTGCATTGGGTGACGAGCGCAGTGCAGAGCCGCGCAGGATTTTGCAATACAGTGTTCTGGGTGGTGGCTGTGACTGTTATGGGCAGGTGTATAACGCTTACCATCAAATGATCGATTTGCTCGTCTCACCATTCAGTCAAATAAAAAAAAACATTGTGCATAGCAAAGAGCCACACTCTTGAAGCGAGCAATCACATGAGTTAAGACGTCAACCACTATATAGGACTGGATCCCATATTCCCGGATTCTCACACCAATCTCAAAATACACAGTCTCTCCTCAATAGAAATTTGAATAAAATCAATTTATTCGAACGCGGCTCGCGTTTACGCCCATAATAGATTACTTCTTCGGGAAAAATAAATGAATGGAACTTTTAATGCAGTACAATATCGAACCAGTAAGTAAACTCTTCACAAGTCTGCCTTCGCTACACTTTTTTTTTTTTTTTTTTTTTTTCCCGGGGAAATGCATTAGGCATACCACCCGGCCCCCGGGGGCGGGGGGGTGGTTATGTGGGACTCCCCCGCCAGCTGGTCTGGCGGGGTTTACCCACTAAAACCCCGGGGTGTTCTCCTCTCCGCATTATGGAGGTGGTCACGGGTTCGCACGGCGCTTCCGCGACCACCTCTGCGGGCGCCCTCCCGGGCTCGCCACGTGAGGCTTGGGCCTCTTTCTCCGCTGAGTGCGTCCCGGAACACACGGGCCGCACCTCAGCTCGGGACTTCTAACTTGGGCGTTGGACCCCCGATCCGCGGCCCAAAGTCCCCGTTATTGGTCCCTCGCTGTGCCCTCTGCTGATCAGAGGGACACGCGAAGGACCTCTTCTCGCCAGGTTATTTGCTACGGCCACCAATTCCCCTAGGAGAATTGCTGACCGAACCCCAGGGTGCACCGTCCCAGCTGCTACCCTTCCCTCCGGATGCAACGCATCAAGAGGGACGAACAACAGCCGGGCACTCGTGGAGGTTACCTGGCCCGCACCCCTGCCTTCGCTACACTCGCACTTGAATAAAGATGTTCGAATGATCTCGAATAACGTAATCTATATAGCCAACAACTATAGTTCTCACCCTTGTTTACCTATTGTAATTTTTCTGTACTGTGTTTATTTTTGTTTCTGGTGTACAATAAAGAGTTTTCTATTCTATTCTATTCTATTCTTATTTGTTATTGTACTCATTTATGTTAGTTTATTTTAATCAGCTTGACCATGGTGTGGTTTATCTATGCAACAATGTCCCAGTTAGGTGTCTGTATTAAACATTCGTTGATCTTCAGTTGTTTCTTTTTTTAGTTCTTCATTTCACAATTTCCAAGTGATATACGCTGTTTTTAACCTGGGAATGCAAAATTTTTGTAGGAAAACTGGAATTACACAAGTGAAAACGCGGGACGCAGCTAATATTTTTGTTTATCTAAGTTAATGCACAGCCCATACTGATTTGTACTTATACTACTCCCAATTTGGAAGTTCAGAAAACTTATTAAGTGAACAGCGTGTGACGTTTTCGGGTAAGGGGAGTTTTCTAAAGATTTTGAAAATGAATCTTTCTTTTGGGGTGTAATGAAAAGAGTTAATTAAAATATTAGAAAAGAATTGGGGCGGTTTTGTTTCCCCAACACAGTAAATGAATAGAGGAATAAAAAAAATCTTAAAACAAAAATAAATGAATCGGTTTTTCATCGCAATTTTCCAAGGGAATCTTGAAATGAGTTCTTTTCAAATGACATTTGTAATTTAACCTTTTCAGCAATATTTTTGACATTGCATGGAATAAAAACCTGTTTCTTGTAACTTGGTTAAAATATTTAATAACTTTGCTTACAATAAATCCGTTGACTACGAAAATAAAATATAATCATACCCACATTGTTAATACAATTATTCAGTAGATATATTTACGCTTACTGTGATTTTCATAAATTATACCATCTAAAACTTTTCATCTAAAAGATCGCCTTCCATAACAAAGGAGTTAGGTCATCCATTCTTCACAAGGGAATTACGTAACCAGGTATTAAGTCAAACTGGCCGAGTGGTCATGTTGGAGAAAAAGTTATTTTCTGGATTGGAGCCAAGGCCAAGGGCTGCATGAGGGATCGTCAACCTTTCTTCCTTAGGCAAATAATAATTATCATTAACAGCATATTTTTTAATGCACAAAAGTACAACGTACCTAATTATAATTGACTATCACGTACCAAAATGGTTGAACTGAAAATATTACCTACAAGTTCATAGGTAACTCAAGCTCTTACAGCTAGTTTCAAGTGTATGAGGAACTACACGATGACATATTATTGCCAATGTCTAACAAACATTCAGACTCAAATATAAGTACCCGTGATTCACAGAAATATAATTGTGTCCTGAGCGAGAATCGAATCCGCCACTTACGCTTCGCAGACAGCTTTTTGCCAACCACACTACATTTCCAATGATACCTTAATAGCAGAACTCCACCAACGATGGTCCTCCAAGTTCCTGTTTCCCTGGATACAGAGAATCCTAGTGAGGGGTCAGGATCTACATATGTGGTCCTGACGCGTTATTTTTATTAACTTATTAATTCATAGAAAAGGTCGGATAAAATGTTGTGCGTCTCTGGACTAGACAATACTGTCCAACAATATATCAAAGCTTGAGGAGTCATTCAAAACAGCTCCAACTTTGCCAGCTATGTTGTCTGACATGGCGATATATTATTACGCTTTCACATTGAGCCAATTCGTGGAGCAACTACAAACTATGAATAACTCCAAACAATTAAAGAAGTAACACAGTGTGGGACATTCAGAAGTAGTAGGACAGGATCCGTAGTAAGGTGATCAGAGAACCAAGGTGACCGACATAGCTCAAAGGATTAGCAAGCTGAACTGGCAATGGGCCGGCTACCAACACGGGAGCATATTATCGGGATAAAAAGTACCCTATTACTCAATCCTGGTTAAAAACTATCTGTGTTCCAAATTTCATTCGAATCCGTTCAGTAGTTTTTGCGTGAAAGTGGAACAAACATCCATCCATCCAACCATTCTCACAAACTTTCGCATTTATAATATTAGTAGGATAATACAACAGCTGCTTACGAAACTTGCTTTCCCGTGCATTGGGACCCTCGGACGCCGTTTCATTGACCGTACAACGGACCCCTAATTGAGTTTCGACAGCTACTTATTTACGCAAACGATGATCTAAATTGCGTTTACAACATATGTTAGTTTTCGCACTGTGGATCTTGGAGTATTTCAATTGCTATTGTCAGATGGGAAGCGAACAAATAGTCTTTTAAAAAAATTATTGTGTGCATTTTATCAGAGATTAATAATTAAGCAACAATATCTTATATTTGTAGACATAGCTATTGTTGTTATTATCGCTTTTTTTTAAATAGTAGAAGTTAAATTAGACTACGGAAATATTTAGTAAATATTAGTGACGTAGTTTTTTTAATTTATTTTTTACTAAAAATTAAAAAAAAAATTATTAATTAAATTTAAAACTATAACTAACTGAAACTAAATCTTAAAAATTAATTAATTATTAATTGTAATCCAACATAATAATATATTTTTATGTAGGACCTACATGATATAATTTAGTATTTAATTTACTTTATAAGACTGAAGTAAATCATTTAAATGTAATTTTAATGAATATATTTAGTTTAATAATAGTTTTCCTTTTATTTATTTTTTTGTTATTTTATGTTCTTTGTTTTATATGTATACATATTTTATGTAGGTACTTAGAAAAAAAAAAACGTCATTCGGCATCGGGCATAGTTCGTCTGTCATCTATGACAGATGACAGATAATTGTATCTGTCATACTTTTATCTGATTAAAAAATACTAGTATGGTCATAATAACTTACCTTATTAATTAACTTTGGCGATATTAAAATTCTTATGAATTTATTAGAAGCATAAATGACGCCATCAATTTAGCGTAGATATATTAAACAGAGCTCTAATCCTAAAAATATTTCAATAACAGACTACCAATTTGTGTTTAAGCACCTCGGGACTTTTCCTATTTCACCCCTGCATTTTTCCCGCTTCGCCCCAGCACGTTGAAGAATTATGGTTTTTGAAGGGTCATTTTATTACTTCTTAGGTCACAGAAGTGAGGGTGGTGGTATTATTGATGGTAGTTTCATGGGCGTTTAAGTGGTGTGCTGCTCTCGCGGGGTAATGTGGTGCAATTGCTGTGGATGTTTATGGTGTATGCTTTAAGAAATATTGAGGGAATAAAATGTTATGATATTATGTTGTTTACATGTTTTCTTCTTTCTGATTGAGTATCGTATAGGTTTTAACGAGCTGCTTTTTTGTATTGACTTTCCTTGTATGGTATTATGAAATAATATTAAGGTTACAGGTATTTTTTTCCTTACAACACATTATTTGGTGAAAATAATAAATTATCTACATAAAATGTTAGTACAATTCAGATATAGTTTAATTGGAATGATATTTTGCCAATAGAAATAGCACGCAGAAACATAAAAAAATAGGTATAAGCAATTATTTGCCTATTTTTGATTCGATGTAAGAATACAACCTAAATGACAACTAAGCTTTTCATATAAATAAGTTAACACGCTCTCTGCTGAAAACACAACAGTTGTGTTAGCGCAGCTTACGTGCCGGCTCTGCGGCGAAACACAGACGTGTGTGTTTAACGCGGCGCTACTACAGTGCGGCTCACACAGACGGCACGCCATTGCTGTAAAACACACACGGTCCGTACCGGTGGCTAAAAGTAAAAACCGGTTCAGCAGTCAACGTGTTCAACGAGTTGGGCATTACCCCGCGATAGAGATAATATCAAAAATTACAAAACTGCCTCCCATTTAATTATTTTCAAAGTTTCACCATTACATTCCATCTAAAATTCCTACAGTGCCGTGCAAACGTAATACACACATAAGCGATCGAGTTATTTGTCTCCGCGCGATCACGTGCCAATTTTATGGTATCGCCACTCGTAAATTGAAATTGCGAGCCGTTCACACGCCACCCAGTGTACGGACATTGTTTCTGATATAATTTAGTGTGCAATATTTTTTGGCTGGTACTGGATATTTTCCAGAGTTGACCATTAGTGTGGAAAGAGAAAAATGTACTTCCTTTATTAAGCAAAAATACGAAGTTCATTTATACATTTTAACGTGATTAACTGACTAAAATAAATTGTTATAAAATGTGGATAAATGTTATATAAATGATGCTTTAAACTACAAAACAATCACGTTACAGCTAACTTAATATAATAAATGCGAAAGTTTGCGTGTTTGTCTTCTCTTCAGGCCGAAACTGCTCAACAGATTTTGATGAAATTTAGTATGCGGATATATTTGGCCCTGGAATAGAGCATAGAATTACCTTTTATCCCGTAAAAAAATAGTTTCCGTGGGAAATTAGTCTATGCGGGTGAAACCGCGGTGCGGTACTAGTCTAAGATAAAGTCTACTAAGACAATTCGAAACAAAGAACAAAGAATAGAATCTCCAATGGACGAAATTCATACGGAACGTTACCAAAGATCAAGCTACATTCCCATATTGTATGAAAATAGCATTAATCTTTGTCCAAAATCTAGCCTTACTTTGTAATAAAATCACCAACGCAAATATGTTTCCGCAAAAAAAGTAAATTTTGCATGAAATAAAACGAATTACTTTCACATCAGTCCCAAAAATTCACAATTCAATTGACAATATTATTTACAGTTTAGCAGTTGAAACATATTGCTAGAAAATTTATTCACCCCCGAGATCTAAGTGTGGTTTAATTTTGCGTTGATTTTCTTCTGTGTAATGTATTTTGGGTGTATTTGTCGCATAACAAAACCTTGTATATTACTTTTGATTATTAAATTTAAATTGTAGGCACTTCACTGTGGGTATTGTAGGACGAAACTATAACGGTGAATGACAACTAGCATCTTTATTGATCTTTGACTCCACGCAAAAGCTGATTTGACAACTCACAGTAAAATATAAAAAAAAAAATACAGTCGAATTGAGAACCTCCTCCTTTTTTGAAGTCGGTTAAAAATGACGCTTTGAACACGCGCCAAATGTTCAGGAACTCAAATCATAGACCGAGGATCTCAAAAGACCATCGAAGCGTGAGAGGTCCTCATTCAGCAGGTGGGTACACACCACCGCGAGAGAAAAAGAGATAGCGAAAAAAGATGTCAGTATATCATATTTTAGGCAAATAAGAAGCCATATCGTCCCGGCCTGTTCCAAGTCGAGATTAATTTTGTGTATTCATTAATAATTATAAGTTTAAAACTTAAAATATTAATTTCGCCACCATCGTGTCTTGTTCAGTTAATGAATGTGACGTTACAGGACGCAATAACCTGTAAAAAATACGTTTCACATTTAATTTATTACACCACATACTCATAAACAACAAACGTGACGTGATGTCACTCAAAAATAGACTGCAGAGATTGAGATATAACCAACTACCATAAATGCAAACAAATTGTTACGATCTCTTTGGATAAACGTCTCTGGTCGACTTATGAACGCTGAGCGATATTGGCGGTGACAGTTAGCAGGGCAGTTCAGTTTAAGGCCTTAAACTAGGTGGATTTCACTGTTCGTGGTGAGACCCCTGTATTGCAAAACAATCCGTTTATAAAGTTTTCAGATCAACGCGTCAATTATAATAAAAAATGACCCTTATTAAAGGTCAATCTGTCACCGTTCCATAACCAAACTCAAGGTGAAAGGTCACCGCGTCACCCAAAACTTACCAAATTAAACTCAGTGTCGGGCCGAACAAGAAAATCACCTTCTGATGTCGCGCTCCGAATTTATAGTCCTCTGTCAAAGCGAATTTTATCGAGGAAAAATACATCTTTTTCATCCTACCCGGTTTGTCAACGTCGAAAAGCGATTCACCGAATGGCAGCCATTTTATATTACAGTGAACGACGTAGACGGTTCAGCGATCAACTTACCATTCGACGAAATGATTTTTTATCGGAATAAGCGACGTTGGGCGGTATTTGTCATTCTGTTGCGTTAGTGGATGAAGTTCATGAGTTTGGGGTTCAGTAGCCAAATGTTATAAACCGAACACTTCTCACTAATATTGACAGCAAAGGTTGACTGGAACAGATTGGTTTTAGCGATAAATCCGCCCACTTTACTATATTTATTTCAATAAGTTATATTTTTTATTTGCCTTGTGCATTTCTGAACTGGTATACAATAAAGTATTTTCTATTCTATTCTATTATAAACTAGCAGCGTCCCGCGGTTTCACTCATGTTAATTATTATCCCACAGAAACCGTGAAATTAGACCGAATAAAACGAATTTTATGTTATGCTCCAGGACCTAAAGAATCTATTTACAAAATTTCATATACACTCTTTGAACCGTTGTGAACTAAACAGGATATTATGTCATTAATGTTATCCCATAGGAACACTTAATTATTACGGGATAAAAAGCATCCTATGTTTAATTCCAGGACCTAAAGTATCATTAGATACTAAGTTTCATTAAAATCCGTTCAGCCATTACGGCTGCTAGTGTATATACATAGTTATTTAATAAAACTAAGTAAGTAACTAGGTAGTAAGCGGTGGTAGCCTAGTGGGAGAACGTCCACCTTCCAAGCTTCTGCTTGGACCGTGCCTGCACTGGGATTTGAACTCACGACCTTCTGGTCGTGATTTCAAATCCCAGTGCAGGCACGTACCAATGTGTTTCTTGTAAAACATATGTACGTAATTATCACTCGTTTTTCGGTGAAGGAAAACATCGTGAGGAAACCCACATACCTACCCGAGAATTATTTCGGAGGTAGGTATGTGATCCACCAATCCGGATCTGCCCCGTGGTGAATTATGGCCTAATCCTCCTCACGAAAGTGAGGGGGGACCCGTGCCCAGCAGTGGGGCGTTATGGGTTATTGATGATGATGATGATTTAATAAAAAATCTAATAAATCTTTTCACTCCTAACGGACACCTTCAACCTATAATGTTTTGAACATGAAACATTAAACCGGAACCTTACACTGTAAGTGATCTGACACGCACTTGGCTGGTTTTTTTTCATGTGTAGTGATTGTTGAAACATTGGTCAATTAAACATAATATTCGGTGATTTTTTTATAGTTAAAGAAAAGAAATGGTTGATCTACGAGTATTATTGTTTTACACTTATCTCATACGAAAATAAAAAACTTCTCATCAGATTCTTTTTTCAACTATTTATACCTTAAACATAGCTTGATTATGATGCCTTCAACAATTATAAAATAGCTTGAAATCTCTTCAAAACCAAAAAGATACTACAATAAAATAACAGTAATAAAAGTAACTCTTTATTTCATAATTCATTTTTTTTATAAATAAATTAATTTCATAATGAAAATCTATATATATATATATAAATGTTTGTGTACGCTTCATAATCTCAAAAAGTTCTGCACCGATCGAGCTGAAATTTTAGCATGATATATAATTCGCATCAAGGATTATTTTTATCTATTTTTTTCATGAGTGATATATCAGCGAATGTGCGAATGTGCCACAGCGAAGCGTGGCAGAGTACAGGTAGTAACACATGTATTACTTAAGAGCTAAATTTTCTGATATTAACACACTCTACAAAAGACAATAAGCAATATTCAAAACACTTCCTTTAAAATAAGGTTAAGCGCAAACCAGATAAATAGCGCTAACACTTGCCCCTTTTTGCCACTAAACCCCATTACAGACCTCACAATCTACACAAGCTGGCAACGCGACAAGTGAAAAACTACGGCATTTCCCATGTTAAAACAGTCCATAACTCTCGCGCGGTCGGCTCTGCATTTCCTTGGGAAGATGAGCCCGCGCCGCGTCTAAGAGATTTATATGCCCGCTACGGAAATTGACTGGTGGCTCGCTTGCGATGTTAAATTTTGTTTTACTAATATACACAGTTGTTGGCGATAGTTTAAATTTGTTTGAAACTGAAAATTTTACGTTGTTGTTGTTGAAATTTTTGCCCTGTGCTGGAATCGAACCACCACCATCACCACCGCCACCGCCACCTTACGCTTCGCAATCGGTTTATTATCAACTTGTAGTTGGAGGTCTCCTATGCAGGAGACCGCCTGGGGAAGTACCACGCCTTTGTCAGGTATTTATCCGCCAAGCAGTAGTATGCAAACATTACTGCGTATCGGTTTGAAGGGCACTGTTTCCAGCGAAATTACTGGGCGTATGAGACTTTAGAGCCGATGTCTCAGGGTGACGAGCACAGTGCGCTGCGCAATATTATGCAACGCAAAGTTCGTTGCACTGTAACTGTTACGGGCAGGCGTAGCGCTTACCATCAGGTAAAATTGTTTTTTTTTTTTGACAGAATCTGTTATGGTGAATATAGATGGGATTAAATTTTTTCAATTATCACGCAATAAAACGTAGGTATATGAAGTAAAACTAATATCGTAGGTATTATTCCAGAGAATGATTTCGGAGGTAGGTATGTTATCCACCAATCAGGACTGGGCCCCCGTGGTGGATTATGGCCTAACCCTCCTCACGAAAGTGAGGAGAGACCCGTGCCCAGCAGAGGGACGTTATGGGTTGATGATGATTCTTCCAGAACCATAGAGTTAGTTACACGCGTAGAGCCGGCATTGCAGACAAAGCGGCGTGTGTCGGGCGGACGTGCATAAATTCAGCGCTCTCGAGCCGTTTGTGCGTGAAATAGAAACCCGGCGCGGCATTGTCCCGCGTGTCACTTGCATTATGTGTGATGTATTAGTTGTGTGCTTTGCTCGTGTCCTGTCTACACGTTTTCCTATCTGTGGAGTTTGTTTTACAAAGTTTTTATTTGGGGTAGAATCATTTAAATATTGTTTTTAATACTCAAAAAAACTCAAATCATTTATTGTAAATAGGCAAAATACTGCACTTTACACGTCAAAAATAATATCATATACATATATATAGAAAAAAAAGTAAAATATTCTCAAAATAAATCAAAATTACGTCAAAAGTTTTAATATAAAAATGCAGACTCCATGGGAAAAACAATGAATGCCTTTCTTTGTGAAACTGATATTTAATTCCA
Source organism: Campaea margaritaria (assembly GCA_912999815.1). Classification (NCBI taxonomy): domain Eukaryota; kingdom Metazoa; phylum Arthropoda; class Insecta; order Lepidoptera; family Geometridae; genus Campaea; species Campaea margaritaria. Next base: position 12,396,340 of record OU538790.1, read on the forward strand.
TTTCTTTTTAAATAATACAAAAAACACAATTCGGTAAAACCATTGTAGTCAACTGTGATGATTACAAAAATTATAAATTGAACTTAAATATAAAACTTATTTTCCTCACACTAATATATTTTTTAAATTCACTTATTCCCCGAAGTCTTCACAATACATTTTAATGTTGCATCGCAACGCGTCGCCGCTTGCAAACAGATTTTATTAATCTTGATTTTAGGTTTAGAGGTATCATATTTTTTTTTGATTTTTTTTTATTTCCTCGTTACTCTTCTCCATACATGGTTGTCCGGAAGAGATCACTCTGAGCGATAAGACCGCCCATTGTGACACTAGCTGTTAAATTTGATTTGTTTTAGTTTTTAAGTTTTTCTTTGCTCTGTGATATTTCAATAAAGAGTTTATCTATCCATCTAAGCATCACTTTTTTTTAAATGTTGTATTTAGTAAAATCAGCTTGGTTTAACACTTTTGTCTCACCTTTATTATACGTATAAATAGGTACAGGTATATCCAAAGAAACCTATTTTCATTACTCGTAATGTAGCAGCTTGAATTGGATCCGAAACTTAATAATCTGTTCGAAACACAATAAACCCCTCAAGTATTTATCCTAAGTATAAAAGGTCCTTTGTCTTGAACCTGCATATGTGTTAAAATTACCGTTCAAAATAATTACCTTTCAATCATTCGGTTTCTACGCGGCAAACCACCGGTCAAGTCGCAACCAACGTCACGATTTAGTAAAATGGTGGATGCTTTCTGCAAAATGGGCAGTTTGGAGATAAAATTAGAAAGATAGCGCGTTTTGTGTTTGCTTTATTTGCTCCGCACCGAAGACTTTTCCATCAATTAAGCCGTATTTCATCTAATCCTGCCGGCCAGTACCGACGTCGATCATCCGTAGCTACCGCCATTAAAACCGAGCATGCACTAAATGCATGCAGACGCACTTACATCCTAATTATGCGGACGCGGTCAGTGCGCTGCTAACAGCGCACTGACCGCGTCCGCATGATTTTCATAGCCATAGCAGCTATCGACAAACGACGTAAGTACAAAATCGGTGATCGTCAAGATGAGATTAAAATTCGGCCTTAGAACTGAGTGGAGCCCACACAATGCTAGATGACGTCGGGGCAGGCCCAGAAGAAGATGGCAGGACGAGCTGAACGTCTTCTGGAAGAACTGGCCGCAGAAGTCTGTGAGCTGAGAGCAATGGAAGGAGGGTAGGGAGGCCTTTGCCCTGCAGTTGGACGACCATAGCTGATAATAAGAATAAGATTTAGACCAGCCATACACTTTCAATGTTTCCATCCGATAGACTAAACCGACTACCACAAAGCGTTCGTTAACATACATTTGTTTGAACACTCAATTAACGTCTGATCCGAAAGTCTGATCAGACAATCGGAGACCAAATCGGACGTAGAAATACAACATATGGAAAAAATATTTAAAGCCTCACAACGGTTTTCCGCCGAAACGAGAGTCATACGTACATGAATCATTCTCAGACTATCATCGGGTCCATTATTTGCAACTCTATTGTATCTGATCTACGATGCTCAGAAAATATGCCGCCAAAGACAATATTTTCGCTTATCTCCCTAATTTATGGGCGAACTTGTCGAAACTTGGTCACTTTGCGATTGGAGCAGCCGTCGAAGATAAAATTACACTTTTGCAGCCGTAGGGCTTTGTTGGAGAAGGTATTGTTTTCGGGCCGAAAACCTGAGTATTCTGTTTCGATGTTTAAATGTTGGGAGTGTTTTTTTGTTTTATTATGAGTGTTAAGTTCGAATATCCAAACGGGATCTCGAATCTTAACACGTTCACTGCTGAAAACACACACGTCTGTGTTTTTATAATTTTTCGCCACGCGAAATCTCGCTTCGCTTGTGAACCTGCACTGATTATTGACAATTTTGTCACCATTTTTTGACACTGTGACATTTGGTTCACCTGACGGTAAGCGCTACGCTCGCCCGTAACAGTCACAGCAGAACCCAGAACACTGCATTGTATAATCCTGCGCGTCACTGCACAGCGCTCGTCATCCTGAGACATCACCTCTAAAGTCTCATATGCCCAGTAATTTCGCTGGAAACAATGCCGTTAAAACCTGAACACAGTAATAACTGATTGCAGGGCACCATATTGCCATGTACAAAATAAGAGCTCCATCCTACACCATTTTTCAAAAGTTCCATTCCAAACCACTCAGTATTATAACATCCATTTTACAACCTACCTACACTGGTAATACCATATCCAAAATGGCGGAGTTTTCCTCTATAATTTAATATAAATAACCTCGCATTTCTTCTCGTGCCACTTTTATAATGTACCCTGGTATGTAATGCAACAAGGGTGTTGGCAATTCGAAAGACATTTATAGAGATGATACAACAATATTACAGGTTTTAATCCGATCCGATCACCTTATTTTGTTTTGAAAAATCAGCTACCACCACATCACCAGGTAGATAGACTATCGTCAAACTGTCCAGCACATTTTGCGCAGTGAAGCCTGCACTATACAGTCTAACTGGCTAATTCTGTTCCTACAATGTTTCAACTATACTGTTATCTGAAGGTTACCAACATACAGTTTTTGTTTTCAGTAACAAAAGTTGAAACATCGACACGATACAAACCAATTTAACTTACAATCACACTAAATTGAAAGCCGTCACAGTTGTAACAACTCTATACACATGCCATCAGTATAGTGTTACCCTCACGCCACCGCACACGGGGTGACAAACACGCTCCCGTTCATAATCGTTCACCACAGACGCGTTAAACACAGGAACCTATAAAAATTGCGCAAAAACCATAAATTTTGGACAAATATTCAATTATTAGTGTGTAGGGGAACAAGTGTAAATATGGAGCAAGACAGCTGGGGTAAAGTATGTAATAACTTAATAATATATTCGAGCAATCGTTTTGTTGCGTCGCATCTCGATTTATTTTATTATTGCTCACCACACCACTGTCTAATTTACAAATTTATATAATTTCTGCTCATCAAAAGGTTGTCTCCAAGAAATCGTTCATTGAAAGTAAGCTAACATAATGCTGTTTTACAAGTTAAACACTTAGGTCTCATATACATAGATAATTTTTTTAAGTAAATCAAATATGATCAACTAAAGTAATGAGTAACTGATTATAGTTAAATTGAGAAAGCAATGATACTTACCGCCATTATGTTTACCCGTAGTGTCTATACGCTTTTGTGGCATCATCGTCAACCCATAACGTCCCACTGCTGTGCACGGGTGTCTCCTCACTTTCGTGAGGAGGGTTAGGCCATAATCCACCACGGGGGCCCAGCCCGGATTGGTGGATAACATACCTACCTCCGAAATAATTCTCGGGTAGGTATGTGGGTTTCCTCGCGATGTTTTCATTCACCGAAAAGCGAGTGATAATTACGTACATATGTTTTACAGAAACACAGTGGTATGTGCCCGCACTGGGATTTGAACTCACGACCTTCTGATTGGAGGCGGACGTTCTCCCACTAGGCTACCACCGCTTATCGCTTTTGTGTATTATATAATAAAAAAAAAAAAAAAAAAAAACTATTATTTAGTGTTGACCCCTTAGTACTTGAGAGATAGGGGAAATAAAAAACTGTAGGACTTTC